>JAPCYP010000079.1:0-2475822 GCA_035048595.1 Echinosophora koreensis
TTCAAAAGAAGAAGAAAGGAATGATGGGGCCACTTGGGAAGACTCTTATGAGATCACACGGATCTACTGATGAAGCCGAAGACAGAGGAAGAAGCAAATCTCTGTCTAATGGCTAACACTGACTCTGATTCAGATAATGAGGTAAATTCTGATTATGAGGAATTACTTGATGCCTATGAAGAATTGTTGGAGGACTCCAACTGTTTGTCTAAGGCTTTCAAATCTCTCAAGAGAGATCATGTTAAGCTCCTCAGTGAGCATAAACAGAAATCTCTAGAGTGTGAGAAATTTGCCAAGGAGAACAGTGAGCTGAAGACTGAAAAGTCTAATGAAGCTAAGATCTCTAGTGATACATCACAGTCTGAAGAAGTTGAAAAACTTCAACAGAAAGTGGAAGAGCTCACTTCTGATCTTGCCAAATTTGTTAATGGTAGAGATAATCTGACAAAGATGCTTGGCTGTCAGAGGCACTCCCTTAACAAAGAAGGTATAGGATATGTCCATCAGATACATCATAAAGTATCAACTAAGCACTCTAAAGTGTCTGCTACATCTATTTCTATTAAATCCATACCTGTCTGTAACTTCTGTGGAAAGACTGGACATGTTATGTCTAAGTGTCTCATTAAGAAAAGAAGGAAGTCTTCACAGACTCCTAGAACTACAGAAAAGGACCCAGAAAACTATGGGTACCTAAAGATCAAATAATCTCTGTTGCAGATGTCCTCAACAGCACAAAGAAAACACCATTGCTGGTACCTGGACAGTGGCTGCTCGCGACACATGACAGGAGAAAGGTCTATGTTCCTAGACCTCCAACTTAAGAAAGGAGGACATGTGGCATTTGGTGGAAATCAGAAAGGGAAGGTCATAGGAATTGGTACTATTGGTGGTAAACCTCCTCTTCCCTCTATATCAAACGTTCTTATGGTTAAAGGATTAAAACACAATTTGCTTAGCATAAGTCACTTATGTGACAGTGGATTTGATGTCTCCTTTACCAAAGATTTCTGTATAGTTAAAGATCTTAGTGGCAAAACCCTCTTTTCAGCCAAAAGGCAACAAAATCTGTATAAGATTGAACTGACTGATCTCTCAGATCAAGTGTAACATGTCTGATGTCTAAAGAGGATGAAAGATGGTTGTGGCATAAGAAACTAGGACATGATAGTATGAAATTAATTTCAAAACTAAAACGGGATAACCTTGTGAGAGGATTGCCTGATATTAGTTTAAGAAAGATATTTTGTGTGATGCATGTCAGAGAGGTAAACAGATAAAATCAAGTTTCAAATCTAAAAACCAAATATCAACCTCTAGACCTCTTCAGTTGTTACACATGGATCTGTTTGGACCAGTTAGTGTTGCTAGCTTGGGTGGAAGGAAATATGGATTTGTCATAGTTGATGACTATTCTAGATTTACATGGGTACTCTTCTTAACCCACAAGGATGAGTCTTTTAAGGCTTTCTCAGTATTCTGTAAAAGAGTACAAAATGAGCAGTTTTCTGCATTTCTACTCTAAGAAGTGACCATGGGGGAGAATTTGAAAATGAGCAGTTTAGTCAGTTCTGTGAGGAGAATGGGATTCTCTCACAATTTCTCTGCACCTAGAACTCCTCAACAAAATGGAGTGGTTGAGAGAAAGAACAGATCTCTGCAAGAGATGGCTAGATCTATGCTCAATGAGAATAATCTCCCTAAGTACTTCTGGGCAGAAGCAGTAAAACACAGCGTGTTATGTACAAAACAGAATACTCATTAGGCCTTTTCTAAAGAAGACTCCCTATGAACTGTGGAAAGGAAAAAGCCCCAACATCTCTTACTTTCATGCATTTGGTTGTGAATGCTACCTATTAAATACCAAGGATCAACTTGGAAAATTTGACTCTAAGACTGACAAAGGTATCTTTTTGGGATACTCTGAAATGTCTAAAGCTTTTAGAATTTACAATTCTAGAACATCTGTTATTGAAGAATCTGTTCATAGTCAAATTTAATGATAACTTAAGACTGATAAGGAATTGTCAGATCTAGAAGATGATCTTGCAGGTCTTGATATAAACAAGTCAGAAGATCAACAACCTGACTTAACCAAACCAGAACCTGAAGCAGAACCAGACAGACCAGTGGAACAGACACGTCAACAGACACAGACAAGTCAAGGTCCTCTTGAAAGAGACTGGAAATTCAAAACTCATCATCCTAAGGATCTCATCATTGGTCATCCCTCAGAAGGAGTAAGAACCAGATCTACCTTAAGAGAATCAAGCAATGTGGCCTTTTTGTCAGAAATAGAGCCAAAACACATTGAAGAAGCTCTTGATGATGAAAGCTGGATTCTTGCCTATGCAGGGAGAACTCAACCAGTTCATCAGAAATGATGTCTGGACACTTGTCTCCAAGCCCAAAAACAAGTCTGTCATTGGAACAAGATGGGTCTTTCAGAAACAAGTTAGATGAAGATGGCAAAGTTGTCAGAAACAAGGCAAGGTTAGTAGCTCAAGGCTATAACCAACAAGAAGGTATTGACTATACTGAAACATTTGCACCTGTAGCTAGAATAGAAGCTATTCCGCATACTAATGTCATATGCTGCACAACACCAAATCACTCTTTTTCAAATGGATGTGAAAAGTGCTTTTTCTCAATGGAATAATTGAAGAAGAAGTTTATGTTAAACAACCCCCTGGTTTTGAAGATACTGATAAACCAGATCATGTTTTTAAACTTAAAAGGGCATTATATGGTTTAAAGCAAGCACCTAGGCATGGTATGATAGACTAAGCTCTTTTCTCATGCATAACGGCTTTACAAGAGGTCAAGTAGATACTACTACTGTTTAAGAAAAGCTATAAAGAAAATTTCATTGTAGTCCAAATATATGTTGATGATATTATTTTTGGAGCAACTAATGAAAAGCTGTGCAAGGATTTTTCAAAGATGATGCAAGCAGAATTTGAGATGAGCATGATGGGAGATTGAAGTTCTTCCTTGGTCTACAAATCAAACAGACACGTGATGGAATCTACATCCATCAACAAAAGTATATCAAGGAAATGCTCAAGAAATACAAAATGGAAAATGATAACCTTATGAAAACTCCCATGGAAACTATGCAAAACTCAGTAAAGATGATGAAGGTAAAAAGGTAGACCAAACTGTCTAAAGAGGTATGATTGGATCTTTGCTGTACTTAACTTCAAGCAGACCTGATATTCAGTTTAGTGTCTGTATGTGTGCTAGATTTCAATCTGACCCCAGAGAATCTCATCTTAAAGCTGTTAAGAGAATATTTAGATATTTGCTTGGTACTACTAATCTTGGTTTGCTATATTTAAGAACTAATGAATACAGATTAGTGGGATTCTGTGATGCTGACTTTGCTGGAGACAGAATAGAAAGAAAGAGCACCAGTGGAGGATGCCACTTCATTGGAGCAAACTTGGTCTCTTTGTCAAGCAAAAGACAAACAACTATAGCTCTATCTACAGCTGAAGCAGAATATATCTCAGCTGCTAGTTGTTGCTCTCAGCTTTTATGGGTAAAACATCAACTTGAGGATTATTCTATTTTTGAGCATAATATATCTGTATGGTGTGATAATTCTAGGTGCTATCTGCTTAACTAAAAATCCAATTCAGCATTCTAAGGCTAAGCATATAGAAATCAAACATCACTTCATTAGAGATTATGTTCAGAAAGGTATTTTTGATATTAAGTTTGTTAAAACTGAAAACAATGGGCTGATATCTTCACTAAGCCCTTAGCAGAAGAAAGATTTTTATTTATTAGAGATAATTTAAACATGCATTGTATTGTTGAATGACATGTCCTGAGTCTTTAAAACTGTCTGTGATCACCTGTCTGACTCTGCTGAGTCACTATGCTGAAACCCAACAGTTTTGATTAAAATGGTTATTATTTATTCATTTATTTAAATACCATTTTGTTAATCTGAAGCTAATCCTAAACACGGCAGTTTCTACCTCGAAACCATGTTTTCATTATGTCTAAGTGGGCGCTACAGTTCCCCACACAAATCGTGACCTTCTTAATTAAAAATGTCTTTTTTCTCTCTCCTGCTTTCACTTCTTTAAAAGGCAAATCTTCAGAAAGTTTTAAACTTTAATCCTTCTCAAAAGCCCTAAGTCTTTTCGTCTTCGTCTTCCTCTCGTTCAAACCCTTCTCCCTTCCAAAACTTTCACTTTCTCTCTTTTCTGAAAAATGGCATCTTCAAAACGCCTGTCTCCAAAAGAGATTGCTGAGAAATACGAGATGAGACTAACTGATGTAGAGAAGATTCTACCTGGAAAGACTGTTGATCTTCAACAGATGAAGAAATGGGGAATGGATGTCACTGAGGAGTTGGAATACTCTAAGTGGACAGCTGTCTTTGATATCAAGGAGCTGGTCCATCCCAAGCTTGTCAGAGTTTCTGGAGGAATGCTGTGGTCATCACCAATGTGGTTGATGGAACCACAGAGCTTTCAAGGCTCAAATGTCAGCTGATGTAACTCTTCTGTTCCCTATAAGCTCTCTGGAACTGGCAACCAGATGTCCAAGGATTGGAACTGCCTTTCAGACCTGACTGGGAAGATCAGGTGGGAACTGAGAAATATCAATATTGCTGTTTTATGGTGTTCCCAACCCTGAGAACAAGAAGCCTGTCCTGCATGGTGCCCAAGTGCAGGTTCTTGCACAAGCTGCTTCTGGAGTGTGTGATGCCCAGAAGAGGGTCAAGAGATAATGTGACCAGTTGGACAGATTTGCTCTGTACCACTTGATTCACAAAATCACGATAGACATCAATGACCTCATCTACATGTATCTTGAGTCTCTGATCAGAAGGACGAATATGCCTACCTACCCTTATGGAATGCTGCTGACAAGGGTTTTTTAGGAACAAGATATTTGTTCCAACTGATGTCCACTTTGTGGACATGGCTCTGCCCATAGACAAGAAGGTCTTGTCTATGATGGGGATTGAAGGAATCCCTCTGGAGATGAGGAAGAAGAAGAGAGAAGAAGAAGAAGAAGCCTGCTGTTGAGCAGAAACTGAATCAAATAGCAGAGGAGCCTGCTGATTCCACTGGTGAATCAGAGTATCCTATCTCTGAAAGGATTTGGAAAGCTGCTGGAAAGGTTTGCCAGACAGGATCAAGGGCCTGAGGAACCCACAGCTTCTGAAGCATCTGCTGAGACAGTAGAGCCTCTCAGACTCACGCTGAAGAAACCCTCTCCCAAGAGGAAGACCAGTGAGGCTGAAAATCAGGTGTGGTTTCTGCACACACCCACCAAGAGAAGAAGACTGGTGAAGACCTTTGCCAAGGACAGACAAGTGAAGTCTGTGCCTAGTAAAGAGGAAGCACCTGCCTCAGGGGGAGCAGACTTCTCCACCTGCAGAAGAGCTAGGGAGATCAAATCTCTTGATCTGGGTTTCATTCCTAGAAAAAGAAGGTCAGGCTACCCTATGCCTGTTATGGCTGCTGCTGAACAGGGAAGCTGTCCCTGCAGAAGAGCCTGCTGCTGCTACTGCTTCTGCACCCTCCACTGACCTGTCTGCTGGAACACAGACAGTTGGTCATCTTGAAGAAGCTTCTCTGTATCCTTCAAGGAAGAAAGCAGGCTTTTTGAAGAACCACTCTTCACCTTCCCTTCTGCACCATCCTCTCCCCTTCATCTAGGTATTCCAGATTCTGTTGTCTCTTCCCCTTCTGCTCTCTGTGTCAACCCCTTATCTGTTGCCTCCCCTCTTCACTCACCTGTCTCCTCTCTCCCCTCTCCACCATCTTTTGATGTCCTGTCTGATGTATGTCAATACACAGTTTGTTCACAGGGACTCAACTCCCAGAGAACAATCTGGCATATCATCTAGACTGTTTGTGAGTGATTTGCAATCTCTGATGACCTGCAAGTATATCTCACTTATCTGTCATCCCTCCTCCACCACCTCATATTCTGAACCCATGTAGGGAGATCTTCTTTTATCCCCCTATTGTGTTGTTCATTAGAACACTGGAAGGATCTCACTATCCTGCCTCTGTTGTAATGTTACCCTCTAGGTCTAGATTTTTCTTTCTTTTAATCACAGGGTCTAATTCGTTCTTTTCCCACATAGACTCTCTCCTACCCCTACCTCCATCTGTCTTAGCCCAACAACCTCTTCCCCCTCCTATTCCAATAAGAGTCACTCGACTGTCTCTTTGTGAAAGACTCTATTATGTCTTTCCCTCTCCTGATTTTGACTTAGTCAAAATCACCCCTCTGTTTAAAATAGTTTTTCTTCCTTTATTTTATTTCAGAACCATTCATCAACTTTTCTTTCCCCGTGTCTCCTCACCCTTCTCTGTACCTAAGGCACCCCCAGTTTTAGCCTTACCCTGGTATCCATCTCTGTCTGCTGCTTCAACCAGCTTGTCTGCAGAAGTCTCCTCCTCTCAAATGGTGGATTCAGTGAGCTTCAATCTCCTTAAGACTGAGCTAGAAGAAGTCAGAAGACAATTGGATGCAGAAAGGCATGCTAGGCTGCTGTTAGAACAGAAAGTTGACTCCCTGTATCTTCTTTTTAATCAGCCTAGATAAGTAGTTGTAGGAACTGCCCTGTAATTAAAATGCTTATGATGAATACAAATCTTTTTGCCTTATCATTTTTTTATTGTCTCTTTTTCTCTCCACTGTTATATCTTTACACTTTTTGTTGCTGACAAAAGGGGGAGAAAAATGTTAAGATGTTTAATGAATGAATGTTTAAACAATATATGCTAAGTGTTATGCTAAGTGTTCGTTCTCTAATATACTCTGATACTATGAACTTAACCTGCTGCATATTACTCTGATGCTCTTATTTGAACTCTAATGCATCTGTCTGCACATATAGAAAATATCAACTTGTCTACTGTCTGTACTTCTGTACTCTGATATTTTCAAAGGTTCATTAAATCATCTGAATGTTTGTCATCATCAAAAAGGGGGAGATTGTTAAGTCTCTAAAATGTCTGTGTGCATTTTCCTAAGTTTTGATGAAAACTAAACATTGGGTAATGATTTAATTAACCTATTTTGTGGTTGCTAACCTGTCTACTTAGTGTACAGATCAGAAGATTACAAAACTCACCTGTCTGTCTACCTAAGTCTCACCTGTCTGTAGTAACCAAGAAGTCAACCTGTCTGCTGACTAGGATTGTTGATTATGTGCAAACTGATTTTACAACCTGTCTGTATCCTTCAACTTGTCTAAGGTTCTTCGTTAAAGGAACTCGAAGTACAGGAAGCTTTTGCAAGCTGTCCCCTCATGAAGAATACTCTGAGAACTCTCTCACGCTTATCAAGAAACTCAGAAGTGCTCTCTCTCAAGCAAACTAGGAAGTCAGAGATAAACTTCCAGTTAAAGAACATTTCCAACATGCTTTATTCCCTAGTACTTTCAGTCATTACACAAAAAGGGAAATGTACTCTGCAAAAGTACAAAAGCACTCTGCACAACTCTGAGTTGGCGTCTACACGATGCATAAAGCTATTATCCCTCATGTTAGAGTACAACCAACGTCTTCATTGCATTAATGGCTGCCCAGAACGACTATATTGCATTTAAATGAAGCTCTGCCTGAAGCCATAGTTGCAAGGAATGTCTCTAACGGATATTAAATGTTTGAAGGCTATAAATACAGAAGTCATTGAAGATGAACATTATCAGAGTTTTTACAAAGCATTAAAGAGCCATTACTCTGTTCATTTACTCATTCTGTATTCTTCAATCATTTGAAGTTATTACGCAGACTTTCCTAAAGCCTTATATTTAAACCACTCTCTGAGTGTTAGTGAAAGGTCTGTAAGTGTATTTATTACAAACAAAACTCTCAAACAAATCTGAGTGAGCCTGAAGAGGCTAGGTGTGCAAAGAATACTTGTGTTGGAGCCTGAAGAGGCTAGGTGTGCAAACAATACTTGGAGTCTGTAACCTGATCAGTTATAGTGGATAAATCTTGGTGCTGCCAAGGACTGGACGTAGCTCTTTGTGTTGAAGAGTGAACCAGGATAAATCTCCGTGTTAATCTCTCTTCCCTTAATCTCTTTAGTTATTTAGATTTTATATCATCTGCTTTCTAACTAAGGGGTTAAAACTGCTTTTATCAAGACTGTTTCTGTTTTACACGTGTGTTGTTTTCTGCGAAAACTACAACAGACAGGTGACCTGTCTGTGTAACCTTTTACACCCGTCTGTGCTTGGCTTCTGCATGCAAAAGTTTTTAACTTTATTTTAATTTCTGATAAACACAATTCAACCCCCCTTCTCGTGTTTATAGCTGTCTATTTCAGTTGGTATCAGAGCTCAGCCTCTGGGTTGAGCATCTAACAGTGTTGAGGTAAAAGATCCTGAAGAATAGACATGACTGCTGGAGCTAGTGGAAGTAACCAGACCGAAGGAGCCTCCTTAACCAGACCTCCATTCTTCAATGGAGAAAACTACAACTATTGGAAAGATAGATTTCAATGGTTCATTCTATCTACAAACTCAGACCTCTGGGATGTCATCACAGATGGTCCTTTCATCCCTAAAAATGATGACAACACTGACAAACCAAAAGCTCAGTGGACCCCTGCAGAAAAGGCAAAATGGGAGCTGAATCACAAAGCCAGATACAACATCATTTGTGCACTCAGTCCTGATGAGTTTGAGAAGGTCTGTGCCTGTGATTCTGCCAAAGAAATATGGGATACCTTAGCTGTCACACATGAAGGAACCGCCAAGGTCAAAGAATCAAAAATTGCCATACTTGTCAGAAAGTATGAACTATTTCTCATGGAAGAAGGAGAATCTGTTGCTCAAATGATTGGGAGATTTCAAACTATCATCAATGGTCTAAAGTCTCTTGGCAAAGTTTACTCCAATGCTGAGAAGGTTGGAAAGATACTTAGGAGTCTACCTAAGCAGTGGAGACCTCTAGTAACTGCTATCTCTCAAGCCAAAGATCTTTCCACTTTGACTATGGATGAACTCCTTGGAACACTTATTGTTCATGAGCAAGAACTTGGAGATGAAGTCTCAACAAAGAAGGGCAAGTCAATTGCTTTGAAGGCTGATCAAAAGTCTTCCAAAGCCTCTAAAGCTTTAAAGGCAGACGAGTCATCCAGTGATGCTGACCTGTCTGAATCTGAGGATTCTGAAAGTGATGAAGAACTATCTCTCCTAACCAGAAAGATAAAGCTTCTCCTACAGAAAAAGAAGTTCAGAAGGGATAAGCCATTCAGAAGATTCAACAAGGACAAAAATTTCAAGGATTCTACCTCAACAGACAAAAACTCAATTGTCTGCTATGAGTGCAAGAAACCAGGACACATCAAAGCAGAATGTCCTCAACTCAAGAAAGCCCCATTTAAGAAGTTCTTCAAAAAGAAGAAGAAAGGAATGATGGCCACTTGGGAAGATCTAGAGTCAACATCTACTGATGAGGAGACAGAGGAAGAAGCAAATCTCTGTCTAATGGCTAACACTGACTCTGATTCAGATGATGAGGTAAATTCTGATTATGAGGAATTACTTGATGCCTATGAAGAATTGTTGGAGGAATCCAACTGTTTGTCTAAGGCTCTCAAATCTCTCAAGAGAGATCATGTTAAGCTCCTTAGTGAGCATAAACAGAAATCTCTAGAGTGTGAGAAATTTGCCAAGGAGAACAGTGAGCTGAAGACTGAAAAGTCTAATGAAGCTAAGATCTCTAGTGATACATCACAGTCTGAAGAAGTTGAAAAACTTCAACAGAAAGTGGAAGAGCTCACTTCTGATCTTGCCAAATTTGTTAATGGTAGAGATAATCTGACAAAGCTGCTTGGCTGTCAGAGGCACTCCCTTAACAAAGAAGGTATAGGATATGTCCATCAGATACATCATAAAGTATCAACTAAGCACTCTAAAGTGTCTGCTACATCTATTTCTATTAAATCCATACCTGTCTGTAACTTCTGTGGAAAGACTGGACATGTTATGTCTAAGTGTCTCCACAAGAAAAGAAGGAAGTCTTCACAGACTCCTAGAACTAACAGAAAAGGACCCAGAAAACTATGGGTACCTAAAGATCAAATAATCTCTGTTGCAGATGTCCTCAACAGCACAAAGGAAAACACCACTGCTGGTACCTGGACAGTGGCTGCTCGCGACACATGACAGGAGAAAGGTCTATGTTCCTAGACCTCCAACTTAAGAAAGGAGGACATGTGGCATTTGGTGGAAATCAGAAAGGGAAGGTTATAGGAATTGGTACTATTGGTGGTAAACCTCCTCTTCCCTCTATATCAAACGTTCTTATGGTTAAAGGATTAAAACACAATTTGCTTAGCATAAGTCAATTATGTGACAGTGGATTTGATGTCTCCTTTACCAAAGATTTCTGTATAGTTAAAGATCTTAGTGGCAAAACCCTCTTTTCAGCCAAAAGGCAACAAAATCTGTATAAGATTGAACTGACTGATCTCTCAGATCAAAGTGTAACATGTTTGATGTCTAAAGAGGATGAAAGATGGTTGTGGCATAAGAAACTAGGACATGCTAGTATGAAATTAATTTCAAAACTAAAAAGGGATAACCTTGTGAGAGGATTGCCTGATATTAGTTTTAAGAAAGATATTTTGTGTGATGCATGTCAGAGAGGTAAACAGATAAAATCAAGTTTCAAATCTAAAAACCAAATATCAACCTCTAGACCTCTTCAGTTGTTGCACATGGATCTGTTTGGACCAGTTAGTGTTGCTAGCTTGGGTGGAAGGAAATATGGATTTGTCATAGTTGATGACTATTCTAGATTTACATGGGTACTCTTCTTAACCCACAAGGATGAGTCTTTTAAGGCTTTCTCAGTATTCTGTAAAAGAGTACAAAATGAGCAGGGTTTCTGCATTTCTACTCTAAGAAGTGACCATGGGGGAGAATTTGAAAATGAGCAGTTTAGTCAGTTCTGTGAGGAGAATGGGATCTCTCACAATTTCTCAGCACCTAGAACTCCTCAACAAAATGGAGTGGTTGAGAGAAAGAACAGATCTCTGCAAGAGATGGCTAGATCTATGCTCAATGAAAATAATCTCCCTAAGTACTTCTGGGCAGAAGCAGTAAACACAGCTTGTTATGTACAAAACAGAATACTCATTAGGCCTTTTCTAAAGAAGACTCCCTATGAACTGTGGAAAGGAAAAAGCCCCAACATCTCTTACTTTCATGCATTTGGTTGTGAATGCTATATATTAAATACCAAGGATCAACTTGGAAAATTTGACTCTAAGACTGACAAAGGTATCTTTTTGGGATACTCTGAAATGTCTAAAGCTTTTAGAATTTACAATTCTAGAACATCTGTTATTGAAGAATCTGTTCATGTCAAATTTAATGATAACTTAAAGACTGATAAGGAATTGTCAGATCTAGAAGATGATCTTGCAGGTCTTGATATAAACAAGTCAGAAGATCAACAACCTGACTTAACCAAACCAGAACCTGAAGCAGAACCAGACAGACCAGTGGAACAGACAAGTCAACAGACACAGACAAGTCAAGATCCTCTTGAAAGAGACTGGAAATTCAAAACTCATCATCCTAAGGATCTCATCATTGGTCATCCCTCAGAAGGAGTAAGAACCAGATCTACCTTAAGAGAATCAAGCAATGTGGCCTTTTTGTCAGAAATAGAGCCAAAACACATTGAAGAAGCTCTTGATGATGAAAGCTGGATTCTTGCTATGCAAGAAGAACTCAACCAGTTCATCAGAAATGATGTCTGGACACTTGTCTCCAAGCCCAAAAACAAGTCTGTCATAGGAACAAGATGGGTCTTCAGAAACAAGTTAGATGAAGATGGCAAAGTTGTCAGAAATAAGGCAAGGTTAGTAGCTCAAGGCTATAACCAACAAGAAGGTATTGACTATACTGAAACATTTGCACCTGTAGCTAGAATAGAAGCTATTCGCATACTAATGTCATATGCTGCACAACACCAAATCACTCTTTTTCAAATGGATGTGAAAAGTGCTTTTCTCAATGGAATAATTGAAGAAGAAGTTTATGTTAAACAACCCCCTGGTTTTGAAGATACTGATAAACCAGATCATGTTTTTAAACTTAAAAGGGCTTTATATGGTTTAAAGCAAGCACCTAGGGCATGGTATGATAGACTAAGCTCTTTTCTCATGCATAACGGCTTTACAAGAGGTCAAGTAGATACTACTCTGTTTAAGAAAAGCTATAAAGAAAATTTCATTGTAGTCCAAATATATGTTGATGATATTATTTTTGGAGCAACTAATGAAAAGCTGTGCAAGGATTTTTCAAAGATGATGCAAGCAGAATTTGAGATGAGCATGATGGGAGAATTGAAGTTCTTCCTTGGTCTACAAATCAAACAGACAAGTGATGGAATCTACATCCATCAACAAAAGTATATCAAGGAAATGCTCAAGAAATACAAAATGGAAAAAGCTAAACTTATGAAAACTCCCATGGAAACCAATGCAAAACTCAGTAAAGATGATGAAGGTAAAAAGGTAGACCAAACTGTCTACAGAGGTATGATTGGATCTTTGCTGTACTTAACTTCAAGCAGACCTGATATTCAGTTTAGTGTCTGTATGTGTGCTAGATTTCAATCTGACCCAAGAGAATCTCATCTTAAAGCTGTTAAGAGAATATTTAGATATTTGCTTGGTACTACTAATCTTGGTCTGCTATATTTAAGAACTAATGAATACAGATTAGTGGGATTCTGTGATGCTGACTTTGCTGGAGACAAAATAGAAAGAAAGAGCACCAGTGGAGGATGCCACTTCATTGGAGCAAACTTGGTCTCTTGGTCAAGCAAAAGACAAACAACTATAGCTCTATCTACAGCTGAAGCAGAATATATCTCAGCTGCTAGTTGTTGCTCTCAGCTTTTATGGGTAAAATATCAACTTGAGGATTACTCTATTTTTTAGCATAATATATCTGTATGGTGTGATAATTCTAGTGCTATCTGCTTAACTAAAAATCCAATTCAGCATTCTAAGGCTAAGCATATAGAAATCAAACATCATTTCATTAGAGATTATGTTCAGAAAGGTATTTTTGATATTAAGTTTGTTAAAACTGAAAATCAATGGGCTGATATCTTCACTAAGCCCTTAGCAGAAGAAAGATTTTTATTTATTAGAGATAATTTAAACATGCATTGTATTGTTGAATGACATGTCTGAGTATTTAAAACTGTCTGTGATCACCTGTCTGACTCTGCTGAGTCACTATGCTGAAACCCAACAGTTTTTATTAAAATGGTTATTATTTATTCATTTATTTAAATACCATTTGTTAATCTGAAGCTAATCATAAACACGGCAGTTTCTACCTCGAAACCATGTTTTCATTATGTCTAAGTGGGCGCTACAGTTCCCCACACAAATCGTGCCATTCTTAATTAAAAATGTCTTTTTTCTCTCTCCTGCTTTCACTTCTTTAAAAGGCAAATCCTCAGAAAGTTTTAAACTTTATCCTTCTCAAAAGCCCTAAGTCTTTTCGTCTTCGTCTTCCTCTCGTTCAAACCCTTCTTCCTTCCAAAACTTTCACTTTCTCTCTTTTCTGAACAATGGCATCTTCAAAACGCCTGTCTCCAAAAGAGATTGCTGAGAAATACGAGATGAGACTAACTGATGTAGAGAAGATTCTACCTGGAAAGACTGTTGATCTTCAACAGATGAAGAAATGGGGAATGGATGTCACTGAGGAGTTGGAATACTCTAAGTGGACAGCCTTCTTTGATATCAAGGAGCTGGTCCATCCCAAGCTTGTCAGAGATTTCTGGAGAAATGCTGTGGTCATCACCAATGTGGTTGATGGAACCAAGAGCTTCAAGGCTCAAATGTCAGCTGATGTAACTCTTCTGTTCCCTATAAGCTCTCTGGAACTGGCAACCAGATGTCCAAGAATTGGAACTGCCTTCAGACCTGACTGGGAAGATCAGGTGGGAACTGAGAATATCAATATTGCTGTTTATGGTGTTCCCAACCCTGAAAACAAGAAGCCTGTCTGCATGGTGCCCAAGTGCAGGTTCTTGCACAAGCTGCTTCTGGAGTGTGTGATGCCCAGAAGAGGGTCAAGAGACAATGTGACCAAGTTGGACAGATTTGCTCTGTACCACTTGATTCACAAAATCAAGATAGACATCAATGACCTCATCTACATGTATCTTGAGTCTCTGATCAGAAGGACGAATATGCCTACCTACCCTTATGGAATGCTGCTGACAAGGGTTTTTAGGAACAAGATATTTGTTCCAACTGATGTCCACTTTGTGGACATGGCTCTGCCCATAGACAAGAAGGTCCTGTCTATGATGGGGATTGAAGGAATCCCTCTGGAGGATGAGGAAGAAGAGAAGAAGAAGAAGAAGAAGAAGCCTGCTGTTGAGCAGAAACTGAAGCAAATAGCAGAGGAGCCTGCTGATTCCACTGGTGAATCAGAGTATCCTATCTCTGAAAGGATTTGGAAAGCTGCTGGAAAGGTTGCCAGACAGGATCAAGGGCCTGAGGAACCCACAGCTTCTGAAGCATCTGCTGAGACAGTAGAGCCTCTCAGACTCAAGCTGAAGAAACCCTCTCCCAAGAGGAAGACCAGTGAGGCTGAAAAATCAGGTGTAGTTTCTGCACAACCCACCAAGAGAAGAAGACTGGTGAAGACCTTTGCCAAGGACAGACAAGTGAAGTCTGTGCCTAGTAAAGAGGAAGCACCTGCTCAGGGGGAGCAGACTTCTCCACCTGCAGAAGAGCTTAGGGAGATCAAATCTCTTAATCTGGGTTTCATTCCTAGAAAAAGAAGGTCAGGCTACCCTATGCCTGTTATGGCTGCTGCTGAAAGGGAAGCTGTCCCTGCAGAAGAACCTACTGCTGCTACTGCTTCTGCACCCTCCACTGACCTGTCTGCTGGAACACAGACAGTTGGTCATCTTGAAGAAGCTTCTCTGTCTCCTTCAAGGAAGAAAGCAAGGCTTTTTGAAGAACCACTCTTCACCTTCCCTTCTGCACCATCCTCTCCCCTTCATCTAGGTATTCCAGATTCTGTTGTCTCTTCCCCTTCTGCTCTCTGTGTCAACCCCTTATCTGTTGCCTCCCCTCTTCACTCACCTGTCTCTCCTCTCTCCCCTCTCCACCATCTTTTGATGTCCTGTCTGATGTATGTCAATACACAGTTGTTCACAGGGACTCAACTCCCAGAGAACAATCTGGCATATCATCTAGACTGTTTGTGAGTGATTTGCAATCTCTGATGACTGCAAGTATATCTCACTTATCTGTCATCCCTCCTCCACCACCTCATATTCTGAACCCATGTAGGGAGATCTTCTTTTATCCCCCTATTGTGTTATTCATTAGAACACTGGAAGGATCTCACTATCCTGCCTCTGTTGTAATGTTACCCTCTAGGTCTAGATTTTTCTTTCTTTTAATCACAGGGTCTAATTCGTTCTTTTCCCACATAGACTCTCTCCTACCCCTACCTCCATCTGTCTTAGCCCAACAACCTCTTCCCCCTCCTATTCCAATAAGAGTCACTCGACTGTCTCTTTGTGAAAGACTCTCTTATGTCTTTCCCTCTCCTGATTTTGACTTAGTCAAAATCACCCCTCTGTTTAAAATAGTTTTTCTTCCTTTATTTTATTTCAGAACCATTCATCAACTTTTCTTTCCCCGTGTCTCCTCACCCTTCTCTGTACCTAAGGCACCCCCAGTTTTAGCCTTACCCTGGTATCCATCTCTGTCTGCTGCTTCAACCAGCTTGTCTGCAGAAGTCTCCTCCTCTCAAATGGTGGATTCAGTGAGCTTCAATCTCCTTAAGACTGAGCTAGAAGAAGTCAGAAGACAATTGGATGCAGAAAGGCATGCTAGGCTGCTGTTAGAACAGAAAGTTGACTCCCTGTATCTTCTTTTTAATCAGCCTAGATAAGTAGTTGTAGGAACTGCCCTGTAATTAAAATGCTTATGATGAATACAAATCATTTTTTTTGCCTTATCATTTTTTTTATTGTCTCTTTTTCTCTCCACTGTTATATCTTTACACTTTTTGTTGCTGACAAAAGGGGGAGAAAAATGTTAAGATGTTTAATGAATGAATGTTTAAACAATATATGCTAAGTGTTATGATAAGTGTTCGTTCTCTAATATACTCTGATACTATGAACTTAAACCTGCTGCATATTACTCTGATGCTCTTATTTGAACTCTAATGCATCTGTCTGCACATATAGAAAATATCAACTTGTCTACTGTCTGTACTTCTGTACTCTGATATTTTCAAAGGTTCATTAAATCATCTGAATGTTTGTCATCATCAAAAAGGGGGAGATTGTTAAGTCTCTAAAATGTCTGTGTGCATTTTCCTAAGTTTTGATGAAAACTAAACATTGGGTAATGATTTAATTAACCTATTTTGTGGTTGCTAACCTGTCTACTTAGTGTACAGATCAGAAGATTACAAAACTCACCTGTCTGTCTACCTAAGTCTCACCTGTCTGTAGTAACCAAGAAGTCAACCTGTCTGCTGACTAGGATTGTTGATTATGTGCAAACTGATTTTACAACCTGTCTGTATCCTTCAACTTGTCTAAGGTTCTTCGTTAAAGGAACTCGAAGTACAGGAAGCTTTTGCAAGCTGTCCCCTCATGAAGAATACTCTGAGAACTCTCTCACGCTTATCAAGAAACTCAGAAGTGCTCTCTCTCAAGCAAACTAGGAAGTCAGAGATAAACTTCCAGTTAAAGAACATTTCCAACATGCTTTATTCCCTAGTACTTTCAGTCATTACACAAAAAGGGAAATGTACTCTGCAAAAGTACAAAAGCACTCTGCACAACTCTGAGTTGGCGTCTACACGATGCATAAAGCTATTATCCCTCATGTTAGAGTACAACCAACGTCTTCATTGCATTAATGGCTGCCCAGAACGACTATATTGCATTTAATGAAGCTCTGCCTGAAGCCATAGTTGCAAGGAATGTCTCTAACGGATATTAAATGTTTGAAGGCTATAAATACAGAAGTCATTGAAGATGAACATTATCAGAGTTTTTACAAAGCATTAAAGAGCCATTACTCTGTTCATTTACTCATTCTGTATTCTTCAATCATTTGAAGTTATTACGCAGACTTTCCTAAAGCCTTATATTTAAACCACTCTCTGAGTGTTAGTGAAAGGTCTGTAAGTGTATTTATTACAAACAAAACTCTCAAACAAATCTGAGTGAGCCTGAAGAGGCTAGGTGTGCAAAGAATACTTGTGTTGGAGCCTGAAGAGGCTAGGTGTGCAAACAATACTTGGAGTCTGTAACCTGATCAGTTATAGTGGATAAATCTTGGTGCTGCCAAGGACTGGACGTAGCTCTTTGTGTTGAAGAGTGAACCAGGATAAATCTCCGTGTTAATCTCTCTTCCCTTAATCTCTTTAGTTATTTAGATTTTATATCATCTGCTTTCTAACTAAGGGGTTAAAACTGCTTTTATCAAGACTGTTTCTGTTTTACACGTGTGTTGTTTTCTGCGAAAACTACAACAGACAGGTGACCTGTCTGTGTAACCTTTTACACCCGTCTGTGCTTGGCTTCTGCATGCAAAAGTTTTTAACTTTATTTTAATTTCTGATAAACACAATTCAACCCCCCTTCTCGTGTTTATAGCTGTCTATTTCAGGAATCTTCTTATTTTCAAATCTAGCTTGATTTCTACAATACCATATACCCCAAATGACATTAGTTATGGCTGCAAGCAGAACATGAAAAGTTTGCTCTAAGAATTGACCAAAACAGATCGATAGAATATGTTGCAGAGAGGTGTCCAGAATAGAGGCTAGCCATGACCATCGCTATGATGCAAATGCACAATCAAAAAACAGATGCTTAGAGAATTCTTCTGCTAAGTTGTATAAGCTGCACATGCAAACCATTGTACAGCCCCTTAGCCAGAGGTTTTCATCAGTTGGAACCTTATTATGCATTAATCTCCAAAGTAACATGGATTTTGATGGGGGAATGCAAAGCTGCCACAATTGGCATTAGATGTTGCCTTCGAGGCTTACCTCTGAAGATAGGAATGCCTAAATAAATAGAAGGAAGTTTACCAATTCTGAAAATGCTAGAAATATTGTTAATCCTTCTTACCTGCCAAGAACCATAATAGAATGTTGATTTTTGACCAGATGCCTCACCATATCTGCTAAACAATTGCATAAGATTTTGAAGGTTTTTCTGAGATCCTATGCAAAACACCATTACATCATCTGCATAGAGAATATGAGATGTAACCTGCACACCTCCCGCACCTGTCATAAGCCTAAGATCTCCATCAGCCACAAGCTTAGATATGCCTTCTCTTAGGACTTCCTCTTCAAGGCAGAAGAGGAGAGGAGACAAACGATCTCCTTGTCTAACTCCCCTAGTACAAGAAAAGAACCTTGAAGCCTTTCCATTCACAGCTATAGACAGTTTAGCCGAATGCAAAATGGACTTAATCCATAAACAGAACTTAGGTGCAAAACAAAATGCTTGAAGCACTTTCAAAAGGAATTTCCAATCCAAAGTATTAAATGATATTTTGACATCAATCTTCAAAGCAATATTCTCCCCCCCACCCCCCCCCCCCCCCCCCCCCCCCCCAAAAGATTTTTTCTCCAAAAGGTTAATGACTTTTCAGAAGCCAGACATATGCAGTCTCCAATTTGTCTTCCCTTAATGAAGCCTCTCTGATTTTCTGAGATGATGGATGGAGCAATTTTGGCAAACCTATCAGCTATAACCTTAGTGATAATTTTGAACATAAAATTTGCAAGTGCTATAGGTCTAAATTGATCAATTGAATCTGCACTAGCCACTTTAGGAATCAAGATTTCAAGATTGTAGCTCAAATTAGGCATCAACCAACCTTGTTTAAAAAATTGTTGCACTGATGTAACTCTGATGGAACTGCCCAAACAACTTCCTTTATTTCTTTCATAGATGGCAGACTGATGAGCAATTCATTGTCAACTTCAGAAACTGATTTAGAGATAGCATCTTCAATAATGCCATTACCAATGCAGTCATTGTCCCTCTGAATAGACTTTCATAATAATTAACAATATGCCTTTGAAGATCACCAGGATTAGTCAAAATAGAATCTCCACACTTCAACATTGAAATCTGTTTTGACATATTTCTGATGGTGGCCATTTTCTGAAAAGACTTTATATTTCTATCTCCTTGAGAAAACCAATTCATTCTTGGTTTTTCCTTCCACAACTACTCTTGAAAATGTAATGCATACTGCAGTTCACACTGAGCTTGTTGCTCTTGATTAAACAGGGAATCAGAACAACCATAAATATCAATGTCTTGTTGGATGGAATCCAGTTTCTGCATAGTTGAATTCACATTGCCATTTAAATTACCAAAAACCTCCTTGTTCCACTCTTTTAACTTGATTTAACTTGCTTCAATTTCTGTGATAATACAAACATAGGACATCCAGAAACATTGTGCTGCCTAGCTTCTTCCACAATTTTAGAACAATCCAAGTGACTTGCCCACATTCTCATAAATTTAAAAGAAGAGATGAAAGTTTTGTTTTCCTTTCTCAGATCTAGTAACAATGGGAAATGGTCTGATCTACTTCTAGCAAGTGTACAACAAGAAACTGCAGACCAAAAATTAAGCCATAAATCATTGCAAACTACAAGATCTAACCTTTTTTCAGTGAGATTAGCTCCTCTCCTCCCATTAGACCATTTGTATTGTGCTCTTCTTGTTAGAATGTGAGACAAACTATTACAATCAGTCCACTGCCTGAAGTCATCAATGTAACACCCCGTTTTCTCGTCTCTTGACCTGTAATTATATTTTATATTATTACCGAGGATCCATAAAATGATTTTGAGAAAAACAAAATCATAGTTGGAACCTATCATATCGTGGGAAGTTACGGTGAAATTTTGGGTTTAAAACTCAGACGGAAACCGGTCTGTATTTTCGCTGACAGTATAATTTTGTACCGGTTAAAAAAACCCTAATTTGACCCGAAACTGAAAAATTTTAGAAGTTTATCATTATTTTAGTGATAAAGTCTATTTCTATAATTTTCGCTCAAAAATAAAATATTATGTTTTATTCAGATGAATCTTGACGAAAAAAGATCGAAAACCCTAATCGAGTAAACGACGAAGCCGGATTCGGAACTGCAATGATATGCTAGAGGATAGGGACGATGACTAGCTTAGCCAACTCAATTCCATGAGTCACCATGCAATGACTCACCATAGTCATAATTGTGCATTAAATGTGCATTAATGACAAATGGTGAATCACCATAAGCCATTAATGCCAAAGGTGAGTCATTCTTTCTTTCCCATTAAGATTAAGTGATTGTGTCCAATTTCTCTTCCTCTTGCCATGAGTCACCACCATGACTCACCATTGTCATTATGACATTCTTGGAAAATATCTTAGAAATCCATAAGAAATGATCATTTTACCCTTAAGCTCTTTTGTTATTACCAAACGACCAAATTGCAAAGTTTGAAATATCTCATTCTATTCTCTCCTAAGTGACACATGGCCAAGCCTCTGGATAACTATCATTTCATTCCATTTTACTTGATCATGATGGTTATGCAAATATCTAAGTATTTTATGAATATTTCCTCACCTATCCTAGTTCTTTTAAACCAACCATGATTATACCTAACTTCAAACCTTCTCCTCAAATGGACAACTCAACCTAGTGAGTCACCCTAGTGAGTCACCATAGTCATCATGACCATCCAACAAAATATCTAAGATATTTTGAACAAAATATCCTAAAATATCCAAAAAATATCCAAAAATATCTATGTTAATCTTATCCTATGAGCTAACCACCCTTCCAACCATGGTTAGACAACCAATATGACATGTTTGCCTCCCTTGGACACTTTTTATGCCAATCTTCATCAATATCCATTCATTCATGTTTCATTTCATAAAACACCTAAACTAGTTAAGTTAGGAAGTTTCAATATCAAACTAGCCTTTTTCACTTTCTGATCTCCTTTGTTCTTGAGAAAGTTCATGACATGTTCTTCATTTCTCCTCCATATTTCATCATCTTAGAGAGATGATTTCATGATTCTTAATTCATGAAACTTGTTCCCTAGATCCTTGCCTTCACTTTGAGCTATCATGTTCCTAAATCCAAGAACATTCAAGTTCTTTTTCTTCTAGCTTCAAATTCGGCCAAGCCCTTTAAATCCTCCTCCAAGTATTGTTTTTATTTTCTAAGACCATATTCCTACTCCCCTATATGATCTAGACACTTGCTATTTCACACAAAAATCCATTTGGAGTTTGTTTGTGAAATGGGTTTTTCTAGCCTACACTTTGTTCATCATTTTCTCATCAACCAAGGGGTAATCTCTCTTACCTCTAGTTAGTAACTTTATTCTACGCTTCATTAGTTTCCTGAATATGTAATTTATTTCAAGTTACATACTTTCAAAAAAATCATGTATTAATTCATAAGAATTTGCATGATGTTGTTTTTGGACTTTGAACAATTTTTCTACCATGCAAACACCTTTGTATTTATGTCTACCAAAAGGTTTTCAAAACAAATCATCGAGACCGTGAGCTATAGCTAAAGTTTTAGCCTTGGTTTTTGTTTGTTTTAACTAATTAAGTTGTTGTTGATGAAGGTGGGTGTGAAGATGGCTTATATCGTTGAATGATTTCACTTAAATGAGAGACTTTTGTAAAGTTTCCACGTGATATTCAATCGGTTGACAGTTATTGGGCCATAAGAGTTCTATCATTTGGATTTTTAAGAGTTATGAAAAAGGAAGTTAAGCTTTTAGAACTCTTGTTTTATTTTGATTTCAAACCCTTAATGCTCAGGTACTTAAGGCCATCAGACCAAGGTATTTAAGGAGATGTGTTTACAAAAGAAAGAATTTTAACATTTGGATTTACCATCAAAGGGATTTCAAAACGAAAGTAAACGTGAATTCCAAAACCTAAGTCGAGGAGTATGACTTAGCGATTAAAAGAAATGGGATGTTTAAAGTATGAGATATAGTGGAGCAAGACTATGTCTTCATACCCTAGATGATTTTATCATCCAAGGATCCATAATACTTAATAACCAAGAGTATTCTAAGATTACTTACCGAGTAAGTAATCTCGTTCGGGAAGAACCGGAAGAAATATAATTGATTGGGGAATGAGAATGACCAATCTCCATAATGCACTTAAGCGTTGAAACATGGATAGACCAATGAGGGGATCCTAAACTTGTGCAAGGATTCACGGGATGGTACTATCTTGCCTCTAGAATGGCTATTGATTCCATCAAAGGAATCCCGAAATTTATCCGACGGATAAATACGAACGCACATGCTATGATCGGCTTGATCCAAAGAATATTGTCAGTAAGGCCTTTGTGCCTAGGAAGTGGGCTTACATGTTCTGTTTAACATGTGGATTGTAGGGTGACGATTCTTCAATGATCTTGGGAATGTCGGGGTTAGGATGACCACGGATGGCCATTCAGGGTGATGGGTCGTGGAGTCCTATACAAAACACCGACATCTTGTACTTGCTATTGTACAATCCTGGTTATCAATGGCGTTTCACGATCAATAGGGTTATTATTATTGATGCACAAGTATGCCTAATGTTGGCAGTTATGAAACGTGTGTTCTAACCACTCCTTCCGAACATTCTCTTAACTCCGGAGTAGAGTCAGATCTTCCTTGAGGCTGTGTAGGTATGGGACTATACAGTTTCAATCAGTCATCTCTCAGTTCTTGTGAGGCTGTGTAGGTATGGGACTATGCAGTTTCACTAGGTCATGTTTGTGTATAAGCCGTGTCCTGTCATGCTTTGATGTTGCATGCTTTTGATGATATGTATACATTGTATGTTGTTGGTATATTGATTGAAATGTTGATGTGCAATTGGATGATAACATGAGATATGTTACTAAGAGTATGGATATGCATATGTGCCATGTTGTGTCGTGCTATTTTCATATCTGACAAATGTTGTGTGATGTGGGAATCTCACCTCCTTTGTTTTATATTGTTGTGTCTGGTTTGGCTATGCACCTTTTGTGTTCTTCTAAGAAGGATGGGATGTCGAGATGTCGCTCGGCTGACCCACCAGAGGTGTTGAGGTTCGAGCATGAGGACGACATGGGGAAGTCTCTAGAGGATGCCACTTCCAGCTTTCGGATGGTTCAAGACGAGGGTGTCTGTGTTTCATGTGGTGCCTGATCTTCATTTTCTTCTGATAGGCATGACTGTCGATGGTTAGTAGGCTATGACTTTTCCCTTGGAAAGGGAATGGCCTAGTATGAGAGTTACTTTGTAGTGGCTCTAGTAATGACTTTTGTGGCGACATCGGTAGTGGGCTCAAATAGAGTTTCCACTAGATTTCGTCAGTTAGTTTGCCTTTCTCGTAATGTATGAGAAAAGATTGTCTTTTATGTATAGTTGAGCCAGTGTAGGATGTAAGTGTGTGATTTTAGCTTTTATGGAGCTGCGTCTCCAAGTACCTTATGTTTTTCGGAGCTGTGTCTCCATATCTTTATGTTGGGTCTGTATGTGTATATGTTTTGTTCGACGAGTCGGGTTGGGTATTTTATGTAATTCTATTTATGAATCTATGACCTGAAATGCATTAAGAAATGTTTTATTACACAATACCTATTTCCAGATATTTACATTTATGTCTTGCAAAAGCGAAAAATTTCCCCATTATATTACAACGAATTTTAAATTACCCTATTTTCGGCCTTAAAACGTTATGGACAATGTAGCGCTCAAGAAGTGTGTTACAATCACTTGCAATTTGCAAAGGCCTGCCCTTACCCCTATATTCATGAGAACCGAGCATCACATTGAAATCACTAGGGAAACACCATGGCTGTTGTTAAATTTGCTGAAGAGAATTTAATTCTTGCCACAACCTTCTTTTATGCAAATAAGAAGTGGAACCATAAATAGTTTAAATGTAAATTGGTTGACCATCAATCATAATCGAAAAAGACACATGTTGATCAGAAGAAGCAATTATATTTGGATCCAAATTTTCCATACAAGCACACCAAAGATTTGAGCCTGGAACACCCCTATTATTTACAGCAAATAGTTTCATTCTAATACTCTTCCAAAAAGAAAAAAGGAAATCATTATCATTCATCCATGGTTCAGATATAAACACAAAGTCAGGTTTGTGTGTTTAAGAACCACCCTTGTGGAGGGGTTGGCTATCCCTCTTGCATTCCAATATGGGAACTTTATAAGGAAGGTGGTCTAGATTCTGCCCTAGATCGGGTATTGTATTCAACTGTTTGCATTGCCTTTTTATTCCTTTGCCTCATTCTTTTCTTCTTTGATTTAGACATTACCACCTCAAAATCTTCCTCAGCATTGGTTTTCTGATTCTGATTAAGAGAGACAGAATCCTCAACTTCTCCCTCAATGATATCATTCCAGTTTTTATGCAGGAAATTGATGTCTTTTCTAACTGTGTTGGATACTACTTTTGTATTCAATAGCCGATTCTCATTCTGCCCATGTACATTATAATGAACACCATCAATACCACCAAAGTTTACCACACTCTCATCCTCAGGAGTCTCCTTGACAACCCCATCAGAAGATACGTGTGAAATACTAGGAGTATTCAATGAAGAATCCTCATTAACAAATCCTAAGATAGGATTTGAATTGTCTTGAACTTCTTTCCTATACAAAGTGACATTGTTCACTCCAATAATTTCCTCTCGATTATTATCATCCTCCACAAAAACTATAGTGGTGTCCTTCCTCCTCTCATTAATAGGAATCGCTTGATTGCAGCTAACTTCTCAAGGGCCTGATGACTTGTTCGTTCACCATAGGGGATTGCTAATTGTTTATCTTTTGGGGCCTCTTATGTCATATTAATCACTTCTTTCTGTTTGCCCTTGTGAACCTCATCCTGCACATTCATGATTGGTTTTTGTTTCGGGATATATTTATTAACAACCTTCTTGTTGCTTCTGATATGATCACGAATAAGAGCATCTTCTTTACTTTTCACTGTATCATCCTTCCTTTTTCTGCAATTCACAAGAGAATGACCAATGATTTGACAAATAGAACAAAATTCAGGGAGATTCTCATATTGAACATCTACAACAACAACAAAAAAGCAAAATCATCCCGCTCTACCAGAATTATGTTGTGAGAATTTCCATTTAAATCTACATCCACCAAAACCCTGGCATAATGTATTCAAGAGTTCAAGAGTAACCAAAGTGTTGTGAACAAGTAATGATCAATCTCAAATGTGCTTTCCACCAAAATTGAAGTTTGAATACAAATCAAGCATATGAAAGTAGTGCCAAGTCTTTTACCTTCTCTAGAATTTTTAGAATTTGCACTTTGGCCCCAAACTTTTAGATATTTATGGTTTTGGCCCTTTTTTTCTTTTTACACTGATTTTTTTAAAATTTCAGCCACTTTACTTTTTCTAATTACACAATTTCACAGCACTTATCACAATTTTCGAAATTACAAAGAAGTGACCTTCAATCATCAACAATTGATGAATAATGGTGTAATACTTGGAATTTAATCAAGAATTCAAGTAGTGTAATAGAATTTCCAAGTAAAAGAAGCACAAATCAAAGGATTAGAAACCAAGATCTATCATTCAAGTGGTTGGTAAACACATCAAATCCAATATTTGAATTTCATCAAGATCTATTAGGTTCTAATAATATGAGATCATCAAAACACTTTGATCAAACTTGAATAATACTCTTACTTTGTGAATTTTAAATTTTAATTAGATTTTGACCAAATTCACAATGTAAGGTATTTGGATCAATGCTTGAATTTCATAAATGCAACCAAATTCACATGCAATCAAGGATCACATGCTGAAAGTGGTTCCTAAAATGTTGAATTCAAATCTGGAGGGAAAAAATTTTCTCCAAAATTCAAGAAAGATCAACTTTCAACAATTCAAATTCTAGATCTATGATCATCAATTGAATCACAATTTGAATTTCATGATCCTTATTCAACAAGTATGTGGTGCAAATTCAGAGCAATTTTCATATGATTATGGCGCCAACATCAAAATTGATCATAGAATTTGAATTTTGATCCAAAATTTTCAACAATTCAAAATCAAAGAACTATCTCGTGATATCACATGATGTGATCTAATGTAGATCATCAAGTTCTTAGGATCTTTCTTTGAGATTGTTTGTTGAAAATGCAAGATCAATACAATTAGATCAAGAACAAGAGAATAAACTTGATTCTCAAGTGAGAATCAAGGAAATGAAAAGGAGTAGAAGAAGCACAAGTATATGAGTTGAAATTGCAAGAAACTATGAATTGAATTACAAGAGCTATGAATTGAAATTGCCAGAAGTAAACTAGAATTGAAACTAGAAAATGGAAGAGGTAGAAAGGGGAAGAATAGGAGCCACAATTTGTGCAACTTCTGGTGCATTCAGTTATTGTTTTGTTTTTTGTCCAATTTGATTGTGAGCTATTTTGATTATCAAAGTGACCTTAAAGTTTGGAATATACGAAACTCTAACACTAACAATCAGGCAGTAATCAAATATAACATTAACCAAGTTTTCATTCATTAAACAACAATTAATAATTACAAATTAACCATAACCATAAAATAGAACTCCCCCTCGAACAATTACAGCCATTCTAGCCTTTGTAGTGGCAGTGAAGTATACATAAAGTGGAAAACAAGGGCTAAAAAGTTCACTAATTCAAATTTGAACTTTATACATAACTAATCATAAAAATACAAAAGTGGAAAACTAAAACAAAAATATATTTATGCAAAAGATTGTTGATTTAAGTCAAAAAAGATCTTACTACTTATATCCAATTGTAAAAAGAATGTGAGACTCGAGCAAGGTTTGATATCTCAAAGTAAAACTCTAATTCGAACCAAAAATACACGAAGATTAATTTCTAAAACCTGAATCCATTAAAATTAATTTCAGAGTGAGATAGGTTAATGGAATGGGATGAATCTTAAAACACATCTACTGTCAGAAGTTATGTTTCTCTTGTTCCAACTTTGACACTTTATATGACTATCCATTTGAGTGAATATAAAAGTACAGGGAAAAATCATATGATCCATAGCTCCTTATATCAAGAGATTCAACAGAACCCAGTTGAGAAGCCCGAAGTCCAAAAGAATACTTAGGTAGTGTATGGCCCAGTTTTTTGGGCTTCTCTTCTCCTTAAAAGTAGAAGTTGGGCCGAACGGTTTTTATAAGAAGCTCTAATATATATATATATATATATATATATATATAAGCAGATTACTTTTACTAAAGAAAATTTAAAAACAAGGAATTTTAAAAAAAAAAAACTAATTTTAGGAGCTTTTATTTTACTTATACGGAACTTTTTATACTGATTGCCTCTCTTTGATCCCCACCCCATGCTTTTCTTTAATTATTTGTCCATTTCTTGTTCTGAAACAACTCTCTATGTCCGCCCCCCCCCCCCCCCCCCCCCCCCAACCTCAACTCCTCCCTTGCCTCCTCCGTCTTTGTTTTTTATCACACCTGCCTCTGCCACCTCGACTTTTCCGAAAACCTCCTCACCAAACCCATCCTTGACACTCTCTCTTCACCCTCCACTGCGTCGACCTCTCCTTCAACAACTTCTTTGGAGAAGTGGCGCTGCTCCAAGATACAATGATGAAAAAAAAAAAAAAAAAAAAAAAAGGATGATGTTCTCTATACCTCGAAGATGCCCAAGAATCCAAATAGAGCATTTTATGGATGCCCCTATTTTAAGGTTCAAAAACCTACCATTTGAAGTTGACCTTTAAGTTTTAATTTTTAGATTTTGACTTGTTTTATGTTGATTTGTTACAGGAGAAGAAGCTCCATTGCTCTTATTTTTTGTGGGTGGCTTAAGTCACAAACAACCGAGTGACAATGGTAGAGTCTAAAAAAGGCAAAGTTAACCAATTAGAGAGGGATATGGAAGTCATGAGAATTCATATGAATGAAATTCTAGTGAAGATGAAAGAAGTTATGAATTGACATGTTGTGTTGGGCTGGTTGGGATTGTGATTGTTGTTATGGTTATAGGTGTTTGTATTTGAAAGTTATGAATTGGCAACGATGAGTTGGGGTGGATAGATTTGTATTTTGGTTATAGTCAAATGTATTGGTTGGAATAAAATGTGTTGAATGGAATGAATTGACATTGTAAGGACATGTTTGCTTTATTTCCATATTCATGTTTTCATAAATAATTACAAAACTGCCACATTGTTTTTATTCTATTTCCAATTTCTAAAAATTTGGTAGGGGAAGAAAAGCTAAGAGACTCTTTTGGTAGGTTGTTTACGATATCAAAAAATAAAGAAGCTATGGTGAGTGAGGTAGGTGAGTGGAGGGATGGTTTGCGGGTGTGGTGTTTGAGGTGGAGAAGGGAATTCTTCACATGGGAGGAACAAATGCTTCAAGATTTGATGAATAAACTAAATGTGGCGACTATTAAGAATGATTATCATGATAGCTGGTGTTGGAAGCATGAAACTTCTGGTGTGTATTCTGTAAAGTCAGCTTATGCATGCTTATAGGAGGACAACATACCTTTCGATGAAGAATTCTTCAAGTTATTTTTGGAGAAAAAAAGCTGTATCATTAAAGGTGCTCGGAAATTAATGCTAAATCGTATTCCCACAAGGACAAATCTTAGAAGAAGGATGATTATTGAGGCAAACGGGGATCTAAGAACTTGTTTGGGAAAGATGAAATTTTTGAGTTTTAGCTGTTTTGGAAGTAATAAGTGGTTTTGGAAATAATTTGTTATGTTTGGGTACATAGCTTATTTTTTTAAAAAAGCTTTTTAACCCAAATTTAAGCTGTTTTACACCATCATTATTGCTGGACTGTTTGATGAATTGGTTTTAGATTATTCACCAACAATTCCCATAATAACCTCCGAATTGGTTTTCGGCCTCCGTATTGTTGACGCATAACATGATTGGGAATACTTGTCTACTTATGTAGGGCTATCTTTTATTCTTTTTTATACCAAAGGGAGAGAAAAAAATTTGGGCGTATGTAATAAAAATTAAAAATAGTAACTCTCAAATTCTTATTTAACTATTGTAAAAAATAATATATTTTCACATGTTTTCATAATATAGAAAAAAGTTAGAAATTTTATTCAATTTTTTATAAATAGAAAAAAAAATTGATAACAAGATAAAAAAAAAATCTAATGTTAAAAGATAAACAAATATTATAAACAAATATCTTCATACCCTTTTTCATAATTTATTATGTAAAAGTGATTATTTTTGCACCACCCAAACAAAATAGATTATTTTAAAATCGCTTTCAGCAAACATACCCAAACAAAAACAGATTTTGATTATAATCGATTATACAAAAACATTATCAGTATAATCTTCTTCTTTTTTCTCAGCTTTCCCAGACATACTCTAAATTGTGTGTTCTATAACAAATCGGAGGAATCTGCTGCACATCTTTTTTTCTCTTACAAGATATCTTATGAGGTGTGGGTAAGGTGCTATGCTTGGTTTGGTTTTGTTGTGGTAATAACAGAGGATGGCAAAACACATTTCTTTCAACATTCCGGTTACCCTTTATGCAAAAAGGCTAAGGAGGTACGTATGGTTTCTTCTATGGTTCACAATTGTATAGTCCATTTGGCTACATAGAAATTCCATTATGTTTGGAGAAGATTGTTTAGATATAGGTAATTTGTTGGAGATGATTAAAGTGAGATCTTGGCATTGGATTAAAGCAAGAGTAGATGGGGTTTATTTTTCTTTTATGGAATGGTTTTTGAACCCTTTAAAATGTATTTATCAATGTTGTAGGACTTAAGACAATGATGTATATTGAACTAAGAAACTCAGAGTGTAAGAAGAGCCATGTGCTCGATCACATTGATTGTAAAAAATGTAATTGAATTTACAAGTGTCCAACTCACTGAATATATAGTATTTAGAGAATGTCCAGATACAATGAATCTATGGCTAATGTGGACTAACTAACTTACAACCAATCGTAACTAACTTAACTTGCATAACTAACTTTGCCAGTTGTCAAATAATGTAAGGGTTAGAATACTCCTTGTCTCCCATCAATGTTTTTTTTTTTTTTTGGTTGATAAAAAAAATGTGTACAGAAAATAATGAAAACAAGAAAAATTGTTTTCAATGTCTCTTGTATAAATTTTTAAAAATAGGAAATGAAATGAAAACAATGTGACAGCTTTGTAATTATTTCTGAAAACAGGTAATGAAAACAGAAAAGTGAAAACAAAGCAAATAAACCCTAAGTTGTTTTTGTTTTTGGTTATCAATGTTTGTTGTATATTTGTGGTTGTCAAACATAAACTTCCCAAACATAAAGTTATCAAACATCAACAATAGACTTTAATCTGATGGAAAATTCCATCACTTTATCTAAACATTCAAACCAACAAACTCATAGTGACTAGTACATGTCTAATACATTTTTGGCAAGACATTGTATGAAGAAAGCAATACACAAATATAACCCAAAACAAACAAAATGCAAGTGTATACACTTTCAAAAGAATGTTAGTCAAACATCTGAAACTCTGTAATGTTTGGTTGGAGGGGAATGGAGGGGAGGGGAGAGATTTTTTTAAAACTTTTGTTTGATTCAACTTTTAGAAGGGAGTGGAGTAAAATCCCTCCTTAAGTGAGTTTTGGCTCCCCTCCAATATTGAGGGGATTTGAACCAAACATGAAAGTGTTATTTCCCCTCCCCTCCTTTTAAACCAAACATACCTTAAAACTAATTCAATTCTTCTTGTCTAAACTTGATTGGTTAAATATAAATACATGGTTAAAATGACTTTTACAATAGTAAAACTTGATGAAGGCTTTTCTAGACCAAACAAGGAGGATCTTGAAATGGCCAGGTCGTTCTAGTTGGTCCTCTATTTATTTCATATTTACAAGGAATTTTAATTTGATAAAATGAATTAAATTTACCTTGTGTTTTCACACTCCATCATTTTCAAACTATTTGATTTCTTGTCCAGAATGATAGGCTTAGCCGCTTAGGCTATATTTCATAGAAGTTCTCTTGCAATGAATTGTATTATAGAAGTTAAAGTGGCACAATTAAATGAATTAATAGGCCCTGGACCCTGGTCACACAACTGCAACCTTTTTCTGTGACAGTGGAATGAGACATTTGAACAAGTTCTACAATGCAGAATACTTGGAAGTGGGATTGCCTCTACCATTACCCGAGTGTTGGGTGCTCGTGCCTGCCACAGATTGGCTTTGAGTCTTTGACACAACCGTACTACATATGGATTTTTTTGGCATCAGCTAAGTATGGCAACCTTGCAGTTTGAATTAAGTTGATTACAATGCAAGATCAGAGTATTAACTCTATAGAAGTCCTGGTACTGCATGAAATGGATCTGAGCAATTCCAGGAGATTTTTATTCAAGAAGCCAACAAAGTCATCATGTTGTTTGAGGCTGTTATTTGTTTGATAAATTATTGTCATTAGTACATAACTTCTCAAATATGCATTTTGAAAGATGCATCAAAATTCATAACAAAAGGCGATAAAGTGGAACTTCTTCGAGAACAGCTCAAGAAACGGGGATCTCGAATCCAGGCATTACCTCCTCTCAAATTCAGATTCATGGCAATGTGGATCCAACCAGTCCCTAGGGGACCCCTTTACCATGTTGACATTATTTACCTTCCCACCACCCACAAGCTCCCTCAGGCTATCCAATTTATTCTCCCTACCCGTCCTAATCTTCTTATCAGCTTCTTTCAGTTTCTGCTTAAACTGCTGCTTCCGGCTAGATGGATTTAGCTCCTGCTGTTTCGATTGTGAAGGAGGTGCACCGTGTGGCCCCAGATATATGTTCTCTTCCTTCTTAGCCTACACAGGAACAAAGATGGTAAGCAAACACATTGTCTGGCATTGGCCAAACAGTTCCGATTCATCTAAAGCTACATATTAACCAGTCTTTTTTATGAGAAACAATTCCGTCAGCTGACCTTTTCTGTAGAATTTGAGGATTCTATGCCAGGAGCAAAAGGTTTACTTTGATCTGAGTCTCCAATTCCCAAGCTAGGAATCACAAATCCATCAGTGTCTAAAACAAACAGAGTTCACTCATTAAGATCAAAATTAAAAGATGTTTGGGCAAAAAAATTAAAAGCCACCCCAATTTAGCAAAATATGAAGTTTTTCAGATTCATGCCTTTCACAAGCAAGAACTATAAAACCTCAGAAACACAAACACCGACATTGACACACGACATGGGAAAATCCGAAGTATCTCATTGGAATTTGAAGTACTGTGTCATATTTGACACAAGTTTCTGATTCCTGATGTGTACATGTCGGATGCAGCTCCTTCTTTGAAGTGTCGGTACTTCACAGATAAAAACGAACAACTGATTGCCAGTCAATGAGTCAACAACAATCGACATTGACCAGTTCATTTTAATAGCACACAAACAAGATGCTAATCTGTAAGGATGCAACATATTAAAAAGAAAATAATACATTCAAACACACAAACACACACACAAAATGCAATAAGAGGTCTACCAATATATGAGAACTGAAGCTGATGTTCTCTATATACTAGGAAATTATGCTTTCAAGCTTAACCAAGTGCCTCCAATTCACACACACAAAAGTCAATCATTTTTAATCAAGTTAAAATTTCAAAAGACAAACTTCTAGTCAATGAAGCACGAAACAGATATCAAATAAAGCCTGTAGCTTATGCATTCAACATAATATATTCTTGTATAGCCACAAAATAAAGTAAGTGATCCTAAGAAAAGAAATCATGCTTCAAAAAAAGATCTCCCAGTAAAACAAAATTCATAGTATATAAACCCAATAACCAGAATATCAAAACAAAAACAGATCCAATTGTCAATTTGCACTGTTTTCCACCCGAGATGCAACAAATCAATCAGACTCAATCTGAGCATAAATAAATCAATAATCAATAAATTATAAATAAATAAATAAAAACATATCAACTAATCAACCATAAAAAATCCCCCATCCCTCTTTTCCCCTTCTATGATACTGACTCTGTCACTGTCAGCAGAATAAGAAAAAATGCGAAATTGAAGCAAACCCTAAACGCCATACCCCACTCGTCATCTTCTTGCTCAACTGAGGGAGTGGCGCGCAATGAAGAAGAGTCCATCGGAGGGTGATGACCATGGATTTGAACGCTCACTGGGCGCTGAAGCCCGAACGAAGAGGGTGAATCGAAACAAGGATTGATTCGCCAAAACCGATGTTAACAAAGAAAATTTTGACGGATTTACTAGAAACCCAGAATTCGGTGACGATAAAGATGCTTAAGGAAGTTGGGGTGGCAATCAGGTTGAGAAACCCTAATTTTTCTTGGGTTTCGATGTTCGTCTTTGATCGAATCCGGAATTGCCCCCGATTACTAGAACCAGCAAGGATCGCAGCACGTCGCCCGGGCCAAGGGTTTTTCTGTCATTTCGTTTTTGAAATAGGAAATTATTATTTTGAAGGTTTAACTATTGAGTATGTCTCTGAATTATTTGGGAATTTTCAAATAGATCCCTATACTAAAAAAATTTGTAATTGGGTCCTCGAAGTTTTATAAAGTTTTCAATTGGGTCCCTGAACCAAAAAAGTTTTTAATTGGGTCCCTGAACTTATATAAAATTTTCAATGGGATCCCTAAATTATAAAATTTGTTGGTGATATGTTGTATTGGATGAAATATAATTGATTTCATCCAAGCTGGATAACCATATCAGCCATTTATGAGTAGTTTGGGTGGAAGATGAACCTTTAGACATTGTCACAACAAGATGTAACGAGATGAAGTGAGATGTAGTAAGTTACAAGTGGGAGAACTATTTTAGATGAAATCATTTCAAGGAAGGGATATACAACAGCAAAACATAAATCATGGAAGGAATGAACTATTTGTTCAGATGGCTCAACATTTTGGTCTCTTGCAACCCTAAATACAAATTTGGGGGAATTCCAAGTCACGTTTCATATCAGCTAACTCAAAGACCTCTTCACAGAAGCCTACTCCAGGGACTCCATTGAAAATTTTATATAAGTTCAGGGACCCATTTAGAAACTTTATTAGTATAGGGATCCAATTCAAAACTTTATAAAAGTTCAAGGACTCAATTGTAATTTTTTTTAGTATAGGGACCTATTTAAAAATTTCCAAATAGTTCAAGGTCCTACTCAATAGTTAAACCTATTTTGAAATATCAATTTTGGGTTATGCTTTGACGTCCAGCGGTGCAGGTCAAGCGCATGGATGTTTCGTCTCGCTTTTGTCAATCTATAATGTGAAATGAGAAAGTTAATGGTAATAAGGTTTTAACCTCATAGATAGGGATGGGAATAGGCGAGACCGAATTAGACCCTGGTAAGCTTGGGTCTGGTCTATGTTCCAATCATGAGGCCTGAGCCTGGCCTATAGCCTGATATAGGCCAATTTCTAAGGCCTGAGGCTGGCTTACTTTAAAGTTGGGCTGGCCTGAAAGCCTACTTAAAAACCTACTTATCAACAAAACCTTTAAATATGTCTCCACCTATAAATAAGTCACAGTCCTTCACTTATAAATAAGCTTGTAGGTCTCTAATGACAAAGAAGTTGGTAGACATATACTAATAAATAGGTCACTAGGCATTCATAAATAAATATGCAAGTAGACAACTACATGGCAAATAGGTTTTTACCTTTAAATATTATGAATAATGTAAATAATAAATTATAGTATTATAATATATTTTATTATACATATATATTTATGTGTGTATGTGTTAAATAGACCGGCCTGGTAGGTCTAATAGGCTTTTTTTAAAGCCTTAGGCCTGGCCTATTTAGCTATATATGCTTTTTATAAAGCCTTGACCCACTACAAGAAAAAATGGTTTTAGCGAGGGCCAAAGGCCGTCACAAAACTCAAAATCCGTCGCAAAATTACTGTTTGTGACGGCTTTGCGACGGCCGAAAATCCGTCGCATATAGGGTCGTCGCAAAAGTTTTGCGACGGCTGTTTGTTAAAGACCGTCGCAAATTTGAGACGGCCTGGCCGTCGCTAAATTCTGCTGATTTGCGAAGGCTTGGCCATCGCAAAATGGCCGTCGCAAAAAACTAACATTAGCGACGGCCAGGCCGTCTCAAATAACAAAAATTTAGCGACGGCTAGACCGTCGCAAATCACCAGATTAAATAATTAATTTTTTATTATTATAAAGATGAATTATTTTTAATCAATTCTTTAATATAAAATTCATAATTAATATAAACTTTTTTCTTAATTATAATTTTCTACTAATATAAATAAATAATAATTCTAAATGATAATAAATGAATAATAATTTAAACGATAAATGAAATCTAATCATAACGAAACTTAAAAAACCAAATTCTTTTAACAAAGTGTACGTACATTATAAAGAAACTAATAATTGTTTTGACAAAGTGCGTACATCATAGTACGTACATCATACAAAATAACAATAAAGAATCTAATGATCCTCTCTATAACCCCTCAACAAGTCTGTAAAGGATCGACCCTCCTCATCATCGATCTGCTGATGACCCTCAGGCTGGGACGAAGGTGGCTGGGACGACGGCTGCTGCGGCTGAGGGGTGCTGTGAAGGTGTTGGTCCTGCTGCGACTGTGGCTGATAGGTGCTGGCTCCAAAACGCATCATCAGCTCTCTCTGTGTAGCTGCCATCATATTTAGCTGTTCCATAATCTGTCGATTGATCGTCTCCTGAGTTGCTAGTCTTTGCCGCATCTGGACCATCTCCACAGACTCCTGAGACTGGCGGGTCCTACTAGACGATGCTCGACTCTGCTGAGTGAAGACGCTAGAGCACCCGCGTTGATAGTTGCTAGAGAGGTCTCCCATACCGTAAATGCCCCCCTTTTTCTTACCGCCAGCAACCTCAACCCATGTCTGCAACTCCACTTGGGCTTCCACCTCTGGGTCAAGTGTGGTAGGGGAAGATGAGGCTGTCTGAAACCGAACCTGAGATAACTTAGCTTGATACTCCTCCTGTCATTAAAATTAACGCACATCATCATACAAAATGACCAGAACTTTGTTAATTATAAAATAAAAATAAATACCAATAAAGAGATGTGTAAATCACCTGAGTGCGTCTAGAGCGCTCATCTACGTAGTCGCTGGTATCCTTCCTAGTATGAGTACGAGCATGAAGCTCATTCGGCTTAGCGGGATGGCGTAAATCCCTAGCCTGCACCAAAAAAACTTGTTAATATTTAAATTTAAACATTATAAATATAAACGAAATTTAAATGAATTCACAAAATATGATATTTGAAGTTACAAGGCGTCGAGCGTGCTCTGGATGACTGATGCTGCCGCCAGTGTGCAGGCTCCCACCCTTTTCCGAGGCCCTGTTGAGCTTGGCCTGGGCGGATAATTTCTTGAATGCAGGTGTAGCCCAATAAGCACATAGCTCCTCCCAAATGGGTGGGAAACACCAGTCTGGACGTTCTCCCTTTGACCGTTGTCTCTGCATCAACCTTGAAAGACATTTGCTAGCTTTGTGATAAAATTTTGCTCAACTTGATCATGATGTTCTACTCTCCAAGCAGCCTTCTCCTGTAAATTTCGAGAATATAATGTTTTTTATGATAATAATAAATTAAAGAAACATTAAAAATAACTCAAAAATGAAACTAAATTCAAATGTACAAAATACCTTAAAAGCCATAAAGAATCGAGCCTGATCTTCGTCCTGCAGCTCACCCTAATTTTTCCAAGCCCGATCAAATTGAGATGTGACCGCATATTTGACACAATCAGCGGATTTCCTCGACGGGAGGAACCTTATCAATAAAACATGGAGAACAATTAAATACACATACATATAAACTCAACAATAAAATAACATTATTTGAAAAGTTTCTTACCCTCTACCGATCGGGGTAATAATAAGTCGGCCGTCAGACATATACTCGACGATGTCCTCCTTATAAAATTTTGTTTTCGAGAAATGTCGTACGTCAAAACACCATTCCACAACCTCTTCAGATCATCAATCAAAGGCTGTAAGTATACATCAATGCCAGCCTTTGGATTAGACGGACCCAGAATCAGACAAGTCAAGAACATATATGGCTTTGACATACACATTTCAGGAGGAAGATTGTAAGGGGTAACAATAACGGGCCAACATGAATAAGGCGAGGCTGAGGCTTGGATATATAGGGTAAAGCCATCGGAGCATAACCCCAGTCGTACACTGCGAGGATCCGCTGCAAAATCCGGATGCACCCGATCAAAGTGCTTCCAAGCTTCACCATCAGAAGGATGGCGTAACACTCCGGCTTTCCTCCTATTCTCATGGTGCCAAGTCATTTTTTCAGCAGTCTGCATCGATGCAAACATCCTCTGTAATCTAGGAATGATTGACAAGTAGAACATAAACTTTACCAGAACTGGTTTCAGATTACTTCTACTTCCGGTGCGCTGACGATACCGTGGCGCATGACAAAATCTGCACGATACCAATGCACCATCATTTCTGTCGAAATCATTATTGTAAAAGATCATGCATCCATTCTCACAACAGTCAATCCTCTTGGACTCCAATCCCAACTTGGACACCAACCTCTTCGCATCATAATAATTGTTGGGTAATCCTCCTTTGAAAGGCGTCCCGGCCAAAACCATTTTGGCAATGAAATCCAAGCCCAACTCGGGTATGTTCCAATTGGACTTGGCAGACAACAGTTGAACACACATCGATAACCTCGAGTCGGGGGACCCTTCCCACAAAGGCTTATTTGTCTCTGTTAGGAGATTATAAAATTTTTGCACTTCAGGATTAGGGGGCTCTTCTGTATTATTTGACTCAAACGACCCGGGCATCATGAGAGCGTCACACACCATCTCCTGCATGGAAACAAAATGATCTTCATATCCAACTTCTGCACCACTACCTGAACCACCAGTGCAATTCTCGTCAATGCCAAAATTAAATTGCGGCATTTCTTCTCCATGGTTTGTCCAAATCCAGTAATTAGACCTGAACCCAACTTTATACAGGTGGAGCCTCACATCGTCTAAACTCTTAATTCGTGTACAGTCACACTTCACACAAGGACATCTAATCACCCCCCCCACCCCCCCCCCCCCCCATTGTTATAGGTATCTTGCTGTCTTGCCTTGGTAATAAATTCCTCAACACCATCTAAAAAAGATTGTTTCAACCCCCCTCTACGTGGATAAACCCTATCATACATCCAAGTACGATTTGAAGGAACAAATTCCATCCTCTGCATTTGACCCAAAAAAAGATAACTATATTGAAAAACATATATCCGAGATAAAAATAACTTATTATAGTGCGGATAATTACTTAGCTTTCATTTTATTACTTATTATCACAACCCAAAAAAAGGATCTGTGACCATATTTCAATGTATACCAAAGAAATAATCCAAGGATGATCATATTTCTCAAGAATTGCTCGTTTAGAATCATAACTTGTTTTACAATCCTTTCAACTTATGTCATATTCTCAATTTCATTTCAACAATGTTCTCATCCACATTTATACATGATTCAGTTTAGCACCCTGGCCATAGTTTATTCCATATTCAATTATGATCACTCATATTACAACACAAAGGCATTCATCATAGAGATAACCAACTCAAGCCACCAAGTCCTACTTAATAAAGCTAATCACAACAGAGCTATTGCATGTAACATCATGCCACACTCCAGACATACTCATCTAAATACAATTCTGCCACTTAATTTCATAATACCAAAGGGATGTTAATGAGTTTGAACACGTTGTCACCAATATTTGATTCTTCTATATACATTTGAACACTAACAGAACTAACTACAAATGAAATACGAAACAACAATTTACACAATAAACAAAAAAGCTTAATATAACAATATGCATTGTTTATTAAATTGTTTTTTTTTTACTGAATTTATTAAATTGTTTATTAATATAACAATTTACCCTCTTTTATGAATTGTTTATTAAATTATTTACTTGGATTAAATTACTAATTTAAATGGGCATTGATAATTTACTGACATTTTTATTTATAATTTGAAATCATTCACATATTTGACTATGAGTTTTTTTTTTCCCTTAAACTTTATAATAGTTTGTATAAAACTGTTTATGTTTAGAAGTTATTTTAAAGTTTGATTTTTATTAATAACATAATTCTTTACATTGTGTGTCACAATTGGATCCTTTATAGTTCACTCCAATAATGAATTAAAAGGTGCAGTCAAAATGCTAATTAAAAACGCAAATTAGTGCCAATTATCAAAAATCATTTATGAATTTTAATAAACGCCAATAATGATCCAAACTTCAAAACCAAATAAGAATTAAGGCAATAAAAAATTGTTACCAAAACATACCTCAATTGTTGATTTGTATGCTATAATTAACCTCTTTGATATTTTAATAGGCAGTGCAGAAGGTTCATTAGTAAACACCACTATTATTTTTTTCCTTTTTCATTCTTTAAAGTTTTTAAAAATATATTCATAATATAGGTAAAAATCTGCATAATTAATAAATTAAGTCCCGGCTCAATGCTTATTTTTGTCGTTTATCTAACCATATAAACTCTGCTTGAATTTAGCAATTTACTGAGAAGAGATAAAGCCAGAGAATGGCAATAGCTGCAGCACTTAATTGAGTTTAGAAACAAAACATAGTACACATAACACATAATTTCCATGGCTAATAATGTTGAATAGAAAATTTCTACCAAATAAATGATTTTTTTCCCTCAATATATTCAAGGGGAAATGGATGTCTTGGACTAAAAGAACCATAGTTAGCTTATCCCGGTGTGGATATTGTGAAGAGCGTTTTGAACAACATAACAAAACTTATTCATTTGCTTGACATTATACATATTTTTTAATCCCTATGATGAAGGAACGAAAATGAAAGTAAAAAAATATGTGATATATACCAAATTAGTGTTTATTTCAAAAGAAAGAACCCTGTATCACACAAGTTTCACACTCATTTTCATCACTATTTACAACAACTTTGACATACATGCATGGCATCTCCAAACAACATATAAATAGCAATTTCAACACAAATTCAATTAAGATAAAATAAAGACAATAAATTGAAACAAACCTGGGAGCAAAAGGGAACTGGGACGTGGTGGTGTGTGGTGGTCCGGTGGTGGTGCGAGGTTGCTGAATTTTTTTTAAAACAAGTAAAACGAATGAAAGTGAGAAACATAAGGATAAAGAAAGTGAGTATAAAAAAGAGGGACTTACATTTGCCGGAAATGTGGTGGTTTGTAGCCGGAATGGTAGCCGGAACTGGGAGAAGCTAGGCTGCTCACAAGGAAAGGGGGGAGGAGCTAGGCGCTGCGCATATGTGAAACAGCGCAAATGGTGAAGTGGGGGAAGGGGAGAGGGAGGGTTCGGTTATTCAAAATGAACGGCATTTTGCGACGGCCCACCGACGGCCCAAGCCGTCGCTAATCTGCCGTGCTCCCTTAATGACGGCCTTAGCCGTCGCAAATGGTATGGACGGCTTTGGCCGTCGCAAATATTTTAATTAATGACGGCCTCGACCGTCGCAAATTTTACTGACGGTCTTGGCCATCGCAAATTGGGCGCCATTTTTTCAACCAATTTCGCGCGATTATTAGCGACGGTGATTTGCGAGGGTGTCCCAGAAAGCCGTCGCAAAACATTAAAATGCAACCAGCTCCGTTTGCGACGGCTAAAGCCGTCACAAAATTCCGTTTTAGCGACGGCAACAGAGCCGACGCAAATAATCCGCGGCAAAATTCAACTTTTCTTGTAGTGACCTGACCTTTTTACTAAATAGGCTAGGCCGAGCTAGGCCTTAAATAGGCTAGGTCATAGGCTTCCGACGAACGGCTTGGCCTATTCCCACCCCTACTCATAGATACTTTGGCAAAAATAATAAGGTAGTTTATGATTGATGAGCTAATTTTTAGTTGAAAGCTTATAGTTAATAGTTGATAATTAAAAAGGTAGTTAATTAAAATTGAAGTATTAAGTAAAATTAATGGTTGAACTAGCTTATAAATAATAAAATAATATATATGTATGAAAGACATGGTAAAGTGAAAATTTCATTAAATTAATAGGGTGCAAATAGGAGAAAAATTATAAGCTTTAAGCTAAATAAAATAGCTTAGTAAAAAAAGGTATAAAATAATGAGATAAATTTGTTTACCAAATATTTTTATTTTAGTCAAACAAATTTATAAAGTTATAACCTAGTCAAATAAGCTACTAGCTAGTATATTGGACTTGTAAAAAACATGCTTGGATCTATTCATTTCAAAAGTGATAATTTTTCTTCTCAAGGCAAAATCTCCACCATAGTCATACCTACACGTGGAAGAAACCAGCGTCATCCACTATTTAGAGACGCATCCAGGTAATATTCTTGTTGACTTTGGCTCTAAACAGTGGTGCCTTTTGTGCGAATTGTAAATTAATATTAATTTAAATACTCCCATCATCATCGTTAAAACGAAAAACATATAACCTCGGCCACAAACAAGGGGTTGTTGGGCAAAATCAACCATCAACTAATAAAAATCCACATTTATTGGTAAAAAAAAAAAAAATCCACATTTGGATGGGGTAGAAGTGTTCCTCATCCTCAATTATCGTGGACTCCACTGTCATGGAGGGGAAGGAGGCTGCATTCTATAATATAGGTTACGCCACAATAATAGTCACATACGGTGAAAAACCAGTTTCCTCTTTTACGACGGGTGATCAACGAATGAATGTTTATCAGATGATTGCAGACTCTCTTGTTTCTTTGGTATTAATCTTGCATGAAGTTTGTCAACCAAGCAAAATTTAAACTGCATGAAAAAGTAAAAGCACATGAAAGGTGAAATTTGATAGAAACATAGATTGAGGCATAAAAGTGTTCCAAGGAAGATTAAAATGGGGTTAGAAACTTAAATTTGCATGAACATAAAATGCAGAAATTTAAATGTGCTTTGAAACTTAATGTGCAAGAAACATAAAACTAAGTATGTGTTTGGTTTCACGTTTGAAACATCCAGAATTGATTCTGCCACCTGTCAAACGTGATTTTAGTGACAATGAGGTGTTTGGTTACTATTAGGTAGAATTGATTTTGCTTTCAGAAACGATTTTGACTAGAAGCTACAAAAAGTAGCTTTTGGGTTGAATTGAAAATTTTAGACAAAATTTTATATCAAACTTGCTTTCAAAATGAAAACATCCAAACATAAATCACTTCACTCCAAACTCAATTCTAACAAAATCAATTTTACAAATTCAATTCTATTCAAAATCACTTTTATCAAACGCTTATCTAAACAAATACTAAAGTGAGTTGCTTCTGCTTTTCATGCAACTTTAATTACTCTTTGCCATTTTGACCATGATTTTGTTCTAGAAGCTACCCCCCCCCCCCCCCCCCCCCCCCTTTTTTTTTTTTTTTGCACGTTTGCACTGACGCGACGTAGAAGCAGATATTGATAGCTTTCAGGTTAAATTGGTAAGAAAAAAGAAATGCATTTGTGCCATTATGGACATGATTTTCGATAGTTTAAACGTAGATCCAAATTCAGAGTTAATCTTCTGACCGGGTTGACCTCATGTCCACATTATACAACTATACAACAAATACAGCATACAAATCGAAAAGGGTCGAGAAATTTGGGATGGAGGAGTATCCTCGTTGATTCTTTCTTATCAATACTTGTCCTGAAATTGGTTTCTTTTGGTTGATGGATTCCTTTCTTATAAAATTTGGAAGGTGTTCAAAAAATAAATTATTATTTGTTTATTGCTACCATTGTTTAATGCTTTAAATGTAAAATAATCTGTTCCTTACTTTATCAATTATCATTTGAAAATGAAAACTCAGTTGTACGTTACAAAATATTTTTAACAGTTAAATACGCACCACCCACCACCATGCATAGGCCATATGCCTTAAGCGTTTGTTGAGTTTATGTTTTGGTTACCAAATTGTATAAGAATATTGCATGAATTTTAAATTGTATACAAAATATTGTATAAACTCTAAATGAATAAAAAAATGATAAATTTTCATTAGAAATCTAAATACATCACTTCTCAATATATTAAATATATTACTAACTTCTCAATAAAAGTTTATACATTTTTATTTCTTAACAAGCCTCCGAGTTAACATTTTCCAATTTTAAATCACAAGGAATATATATATTGAAGGAACCAATAGGAATCAATATGTTATTTTCTGTTAATGTCAATTAGGATATGCTAATTTCAGTTAGAATCCTTTCTTGTTAAGTCCCTCTCTTTCTGTTGTAACCAATGTGGGACTCTATTAGTTTTGGTGCCCTCTATAAATATGAGGCTAGCACCCAATATACATCAATTCAGTTTTCACAATTAATCACATACATGAGATATTCACTTTACATTTCAGTTCCAATTCTACATGGTATCTAGAGCCAAAAGCCTGGCTATTTGATCCTTTCTTGATCTCTAATGGCGGATGACAACAAGGAAACCCAAGATGATCCAGAAACATCAATGAGCAAGAAGGATGACAACAAAGAAATGAAAGCAACGAATAATGAGAGCTTCATTGATTCTTCATCACCCTTCTTCTTGCACGCTTCTGACAATCCTGGCCAAGTCTTTGTCAGCAAACCACTCCATGATGGTAACTATGGTGAGTGGGTTGTTGACATGACCAATGCTTTATTGGCCAAGAATAAGATGGGTTTTGTAGATGGTTCCATCCTCATGCCTACTGCAGATTCACCTCAATTAGCCCTGTGGATTAGGTGCAATCTATGGTGAAGGGATGGCTAAAAGGTGCAATGGACAAGGAGGTAAGAACCAGTGTTAGGTATGCAAGCACGGCTAGGGAAATATGGACCGATCTTGAAGACAGATTTGCTAAAGAAAGTGCTCCAAGAACCTATGAATTGAAAAGAGCAATTACCCTCCTCAGGCAAGAAAGACTCTCTGTACCAGCATACTTCACAAAACTGAAGGCACTTTGGGATGAGGTTCAATCAATTGCACCTTGGCCCAAGTGTACTTGTGGAGCCTGTACATGTGATATACAAAAGAAACTTGTGGATATGAAGGAAATTAAAGGGAACAGCTCTATAGTTTCCTCATGGGGTTAGATGACATCTTTGGAACTGTAAAAACACAGATCTTGAGCATGTCACAGTCACTGACCTTAGGCCATGCATATCACTTGGTGGCTGAAGATGAACAACAAAGAATCATCTCTGCCATACACAAGCCTGCATCAGAAGTAGCAGCATTCCAAATTGCAGGAACCCGAAATAAAGATCCAAAGAAAGAAAGGCCTAAGTGTGAGCATTGCCAAAAGATTGGCCACACAAAGGAAGAATGCTGGGAAATAGTTGGTTATCCTCAAGATTGGAGGAAACCAACTAAAGAAAGAAGAGAAAGGACTAATTCCTGGAATGAGAAGAAAGGAGGATTCAGGGCAGCACAGGTAGCCACAGATCCAAGTCCAATTCCAGGGTTGTCAATGCCACAATATGAAAAATTGATGCAACAGCTGAAGGAAGACACAGAACTTGTGATAGGAAAGCAGCATCAGAAACCTATTGTGAATATGGCAGGTAATTCTATTTTTAACAAACCTTGGGTTATAGACTCAGGAGCCACTGAGCATATCACCTGTGATAAGGATTTGTTAAGAGAAAAACATGCTTCTCATCAACAATATGTGCTGATTCCAAATGGCATGAATGTGCTAGTTAAAGGAACAGGGAAAGCAAGACTTGCCAATGGTATAGTCTTGAATGATACATTGCATATCCCAAATTTTAAATGTAACCTATTATCTGTTAGCAAACTAACCAGGGATGATAATTGTGCTGTTATTTTTATGCCTAACAAGTGTGTGATACAGGACTTAGCTTCGAAGAAGCTGATTGGACTGGGTAGAAATCAGAATGGCTTGTACCTTCTTGAGTCTCAACAAGATAAAGAGGCTGCAATGAAGGTTGTCAAGGCAAAGGATGCATACTTATGGCATGCAAGGCTTAGACATGCTTCTGAAGCAAAATTAGCACACATAGGTGTAGATATAGATTTTAAACTTCAAAAAGATATGCCATGTGATTCCTGTGTAAGAGCAAAACAAACTAGGTTACATTTCCCTACAAGCTCAATAAAGACTAAATCTTGTTTTGAACTCATACATTGTGACATATGGGGTCCTTACACTACTGCTTCACACTCTGGTGCACATTACTTTCTTTCCATAGTTGATGATTTCAGCAGAGGGGTTTGGGTCTATCTCATGAAATATAAGTCAGAAGTAGAGAGATTCTTGCCTATGTTCATCTGCATGATAGAAAATCAATATGGAAAAACAGTTAAGAAAGTTAGATCAGATAATGGCTTAGAGCTTATTTCAAGAAATATGCAAAACCTTTATGAAGAAAAGGGCATCATGATGGAATTGCGTTGTACATACACACCCTAACAAAATGGAGTAGTGGAAAGGAAGCATAGGCATATTTTGGAAATAGCACGTGCTTTGAGATTCCATGCTAACCTACCAATTCAATTTTGGGGTGAATGTGTACTAACATCAGTTCACATTATCAATAGGCTTCCATCCAAAATTTTGAATAATAAAAGTCCTTATGAGATCATGTATGATAGAAACCTCAATATGATTTCTTTAAAGTTTTTGGATGCCTTGTGTATGCTTTAAAACCAAAAAGGGAAGGGAAATTTGATGAGAGGGGTAGACCTAGTGTGTTTGTTGGCTATCCTCTAGGACAAAAAGGGTACAAGATATATGATATTGAAACTAAAAATATGTATGTATCCAGAGATGTTTTGTTCTATGAAAATATTTTTCCTTTCAAAGAGGACATCTCTAAGGAGAAAACCAGCAAGACACAACAATTCATGTCCTGTGATGAAGAAGATGTTGTCAACAATACAAGACTGGATACAACTATTGATAGCAGATCAGAACAAAATGAATTTGATCTTCCTGTGACTGAGCATCAGGACAATGAACCAGCTGAATTAGGCAATGAAAGCCAAACTGTGCAGGCTGCTAGACATGGTGAGAGAATAAGGCACCTTCCAAAGCATTTAAAGGACTATGAAGTTGACTTGCCAGCTAGTATTGCTCATCCATCTACTAACCTGACAGCAGGTAATCAGGTATTGTATCCTATATCAGATTATGTGTCTTATAATAAGTTTTCTAACTCACATCAAGCCTTCTTAGCAGCCATCACCTCCCATGATGAGCCAAAACATTTTTCACCGGCAGTAAAGCATGAACATTGGAGGGAGGCAATGAAAAGGGAAATACATGCTTTGGAAGCAAATGAAACATGGATCCTGACACCACTGCCTCCTGGAAAACATGCAGTAGATTCTAAATGGATCTACAGGGTGAAGTTTAAACCAAATGGAGAAGTTGAAAGGTTCAAGGCCAGATTGGTAGCAAGAGGCTTCACTCAGGTTGAGGGGGAGGATTTTCATGAAACATTTGCTCCAGTAGCCAAGTTAGTTACAATGAGGAGTCTTCTGGCCATAGCAGCAGCAAAAGTATGGCTTGTTCATCAACTTGATGTGAACAATGCCTTTCTACATGGAGACTTAAATGAAGAGATTTATATGAAAATACCACAAGGGTTTGCAAGGAAAGGGGAGACAAGAGTTTGCAAGCTTCAAAAATCACTGTATGGGCTTAAACAAGCCTCCAGAAACTGGTACCAAAAGTTCACAAGAGCTTTAGAGAAAGTTGGTTTCAACCAATGCAAGGCAGACCACACTCTTTTCATCTTCAAGCAGGCAGACACCTTCATGACAGTTTTAATCTATGTAGATGATGTGATTATTGCTGGAAACAATTCAACATTTATGCAGTGGCTAAAGGATTATCTCAACACAGAATTTAGCATCAAGGATCTAGGGCCATTGAGGTACTTTCTAGGAATTGAAGTGGCTAGATCACCAAAGGGTCTAGTACTCAGCCAAAGAAAATACACCTTGGACATTTTAAAAGAATCAGGAATGCTGAATTGCAGACCAACTCATTTTCCTATGGAGCAGAACTGCAAATTGCAAAGCAATGCAGATGATCCAGAAGTAGATGCAACCAGGTATAGAAGACTTCTGGGCAGGTTGTTATACTTGACAGTAACAAGACCTGATATTACTTATGCAGTCAACACCCTTTGTCAATACATGAATGCACCAAGACAAGTCCATATGGATGCAGCTGACAGAGTCCTTAGGTATTTGAAGACAACACCAGGCCAAGGGATTTTGCTAACCAGTAAAAGCAATTTGAAGCTCCAAGCCTTCTATGACTCAGATTGGGGAGGATGTCCTCACACCAGAAGATCCTGCACAGGCTACCTCATTTTGCTTGGAGATGCTCCAATCTCTTGGAGAACCAGGAGACAAACTATGGTTGCAAAATCTTCAGCAGAAGCTGAGTATCGAGCAATGGCAACCACAGTCAGTGAAATCATTTGGCTAAGGTGGCTGTTACAAGAGTTGTCTGTTCCACAGCAAGAAGCAACACCTCTGTATTGTGATAACCAAGCAGCTCTCCATATTGCAGCCAATCCAGTCTTCCATGAGAGAACAAAACATGTGGAAATGGATTGCTATATTTTGTGAGAGAAAGGGTTCAATCCGGTGACATTAAACCAGTGAAGATTGGCACTGCAAATCAAATTGCAGATGTATTTACAAAGCCTCTAGGAAGGGATCACTTTGAGAAACTACTCAGCAAGTTGACCATTGTGAATCTTCATGCGCCAACTTGAGGGGGAGTGGAGGAACCAATAGGAATCAATCTGTTATTTTCTGTTAATGTCAGCTAGGATATGCTAATTTCAGTTAGAATCCTTTCTTGTTAAGCCCCTCTCTTTCTGTTGTAACCAATGTGGGACTATTAGTTTTGGTGCCCTCTATAAATATGAGGCTAGCACCCGATATACATCAATTCAGTTCCAATTCTACATATATATATCAAGAGTTTGTAAATGTAAACATAGAGTAATCATTAAAGGCTCGGCATAATCCACTAGATTTCCCACCATGCAACACAGACTGCACAGTTAAAGACTCAAAGTCACAAGAAAGCATTTCACCATATTAATGCAATGCCTTTTTGTAGGTTTCAATCCTTACCCCCACAACCTGAGATTTCTTTTATGTTATCCTTTTTTACTTTGAAACATCATTTCTTCATGGGCACGAGCTAATGATTATGGTTGGGATTAAGGGCTAAGGAATTCTACACAGAGGGTAAAGGGTTAAAAAGGCTGACAGGGACATTCACAATTCTGATGTGCATTTACAAATGCTTTTTTTTTCCATTTTAAGATAAAATATAATAAGGTAAATTAATGCACTATAGTTATATACATAGAAGAGCATGAAGTATGAAAAACCGCATATATTTAGACTCTATTATTACATTAAAAAAAAAATGGACCTAACTCCTTTCTTAAATTTAGATCATAGAAGGAGGATTATCCAAGTTATTAAAGATAATTCTTTAATCATTTGTTCTTCAACCAATATAAAGTTGACATCCAGCTTCATCAATTAACACATAAAATATAATTAGTTGCAATACATGAGAGGTGTTGCATGCCTGCATTGCATCCATAGTCGTATTGACTTTTTTTGTTTCCATTTTGTGTAGCAACTAATGGGCCTGCTCTATTGTGTAGCGGGGACAGGATGGCAATGGAGACAACTAGACAATATCACTGATAGATCTCTTCCAGAATGGGCCTCCATCAAAGCCTGCAAGACATGCATGCAGCAGCAGATATGGACCTAAAAAATAATTATGTCCTCAGATAAAATTTTTCAAAAGTAAGCAAATGTGTAAAGTGAGAAAATGAAGTGTATTTATTAAAGTGCATTGATCCACTTTCAGCGTGTTTGGTATCACGTCCACATTGGACGTGACACAAATGCTGCTGAGAGTTGCTTCTTCTTTTGCTCTTTTTTTAATACTATTGTGCCATTTTCACTTTGATTTTAGTTGAGAAGCACTTCTGTGAACATTGTTCCAAACATGCACTTTATCTAATCAAGGGTGGATATATTTTGACTTACTCACTTTATACAATTAGTCACTTTAGAGGATTCAAATCCCACTTCCTCAAGGCTCCTTTTGTAGAAAATGGGTCATCATTAATGCTGACACTAATCATTGTTATATCTTCCAATTCTCAAAAATTACATGAGCAATGTTGTTGACTAACACTCAAACTTTATTGCAACAACAAAAGCTGTCCTGGATTTTAAAGCTACTTTATTATGTATTGGTTGAAACTTGAATGCTTGTCCGAAAATAAAAATTCATAAAGATGCTCAGCTTGTGTTTGTTTTCAGGGAAAATATTTACACACCTTTGAAAATATACAAATGGAAATGTTTTTTATTGAGAAATTTGCTGTTGCCAATTTTGGTATGTTGAGTTTCTCTGTAAATGGACGAGCATAAAGGGAAACCTTATTTTAATAACTTTTTTGTTTTAATATATGTAGATACCGCATAAAGGGTAGTTTTCAACTTTAAATTGACATGACGAGAAGAAATAATAATAAATCAATCAATATGTAAAAGTATGAAAATACGGTGTAAATAAATATTTAAATCAGTTATTATATAAATAAAATAGAATCGTTTTCTCTAATGAGATTTGTTTTGGAGGGTCTGATATAGTGCCAGGTGGGGGGTTCAGATATGTGTGGCACATGCATTCGGCAACTTCAAGGTTTTGATTTTGTAAATGTTGATTGAAAACACAGTTTTGCTACCTCCAAGAGAATCAATTGCACATAAGAACAAAAGTTTAGTGTCAGAGAAAAATAGAAGAAACAGTTTGGTTTGCAGTTGCAGATAGAGTTGCCCAAAGGGAAAATGAACCTCAAGAATGAGACAACCAAATCTCAACCAATATTTCAGATATGATGAATAAATAACAGTTTGCTTTGGAGCTCAAGTTATGATATTTCATTCTTCTTCACACTGATGAGGTAAAACTTTCCCTCCTTAGCTAACTTGTTGACATTTTAACAACCATTTACAAAATGGGCAGAAGGGTAGGAACTGATAGCTTGCATTAAAGTTTCTTTTGGCATCCCACCCCACAAAATACCTTTGCAGTTCATGAAAATCCTTCATTTGGTTGTGTTACAATCTATATTTTAAGACCCAAAAAAAGGTAAGATTGAACAAAAGTTCAAGTATTTTTGCCTGCAGTCTTTCCCATAGATCTACCATAGTCTTTGCATTCAATGATCATGGAGAAAGCAGATAAGCAACAAGCCTTTTCTAAGCTGTGTTCCAATTTAGGCACTTCCCTACCTATGATATTGTCTCTTGTTCTCTTCTCATTTTTCTTTTTCTTTTCAATTTCTAAATCCTTCTCTTTCCTTCTTACAATACCAATTGCTCTCCTATCTACCTTGTTTCTTGTCACACTAACAAAGAAAAAAGGGTCTCAAGATGAAAAGCTACTAGTACAAGATAAGCTGCAGAAAGAGGAGCTACAGTCTTCATCAGATGATGCTCATACTGAGATTAACCAACAAAGTAAGACTGCTGAGAGGCATGAGCTTCAAGCTGAAGAAGCACAATCAAACTATTCATTTCCATCAGATAGTGAAATCAGCAATTTCTCAGTCATGGATAAATTTTTTGAGCTCAATGCTCAGGAGCATGAGCAACAAGCTGATTCACAGTCAGATTCTTCACTTCCTTCAGATAGTGAAAGCAGTACTGGCTCAATCATGTGTGAAAGTTTTGAGATTGATCATTATGGAAACCAAAATGTGAGTAGTTCTGATGGCTTGGTCTCTGACAATGATGACTATGATGAGGAGGAGGATAGCCTAATTGAAATCAATCTCCCAAGCAGCCACTTCTGTGGCTTCACTGAAGAACCGGAGCGAAAATCGGAATCCGAGTTGCCAGATTTCCTGCAAGAATCCATTTTCAAGGAGCAAGCTCTCATGGAGCTCTTAGCAGAAATTAATGAGATGAATGAGGATGAAAACTTGATTGAGATTGATATTTCCATGGGATCTACCAATAGTCAAGATTTCAGATTGAAGCAAGAGTTGGCACAATTAGGAGATCAATGTGTTCTCAGTGAGTGATCGTTATTCATGTTTTTTTATATTAAGCTGCTAATTCAGGTTTAAGTTTTAGTCTTTAATTATTTTTCTTCTCTATGTTAAGGAAGATTTTGTGCTCAGTAGCTTGGTATTTTAATTCACAGGCCTTGATACTGACAAGATTATGTGTTCCTTACCATTTTTAGTCTCTTCAAGTCCAAATTAAACTGTGAGGTGCTTTTGTTAATCCACTCTAATTTAGTATATGCTAGCCTCAAGTGCAAATATTAGTTGTCCAAATTAAACTGTTAAATAATCTGCACATATACATTTATTTATATATTTAAGCTATATATAAGTTGGACTCATATTTGTTAAACCAAACCTGATACATTAATTATTTAACATTAGTTGAACAAATAATTAATGATCTAAAGTTTAGATGATATTAATGGTAGCAAAGAATAGGCTGAAATTTAACTAAGCCTTCATCAGGAATTGGGATAAAAAGAATCTGCTACATGTATATTGGATACCTGAACAGTAAAGATTAGTGTGATGATATTTTGAAGGTGTTTAGACATGACCCGGAATCCATAGAGGAACATTTTCAAGTGCTAGTCATGAATTTGTTTGTTCTTTTCCTCTTTTCCCTTTACAAATCTCCCTTTCTTACTCGAAAAAGTTTATTAACCATCATTACTAACTGTTGAATTAAGGCTCAAATTTGCTTTTGATAGATAAAATATAAATTTATGAAGAATAAATGGAGATATTAAGTCAAATCATGGCACTAATAAACTGCTGCTTTCCTTGCACTGATGTTGGATAATTGGAACACCAACAATCAGGTGCCAAGCAAAGCAAGCATGTGAGCTGGCTGTGCAGTTTGCAGACCAAAAAATCAGACGAAGTCCATTTTCAAACAAACGAAATAAAAATGTATATTTTTTGGGCCCCATCTATCAGGCGTGTTTATTAACCGATCCAAACCGATTCAAACCGAAAAACCGAACAAACAGAAAACCGAAATAACCGAAATAACCGAAAACCCAAAAAACCGTTTTTTTCATTGGATTGGATTTTGGATCCCATAGTGAAATCCAATCCAAACCGATTGACTATACATATATTATTATTTTTTAAATTATAGTATTACTCATACTTAAGCATTGTTTTTCATACTTGTATGACCCTTATTCTCTTTAATATTTTTGTTGGAATTACTAATATGAGACTATTTAGAATAAATATTAATGTTTTAAAGTTATATTTTGCTAAAAGTTTTGATGCATAACATATATATACTTGATTAAGTAAACATGAAAAATAGGAAATCAATTAAGTAAATTTGAAAAATAATTAGTTACAATTTATATGAAGCCGATTCAAGGGGGAAAAAAAGGATAAATTAGAGTAGATATAGAGAATTAGCATAAAAGAATATTTAATATAAAAGAACGTGTTAAAAAAATATCAATAGTTATTTTTTCTCTAACTCTCAAATTAAAATTTTGTCAATAATTCTCTCAAATTTTCCTCACTCGTCATCAAATCAAATAATGGTTAATATGGAACAAATAGATGCTATCTTTCATAAATGTTCTACTGTTCTAATATAAAGAGAGGTTCAAATAATTATTGAGCACCCTAAACTAGCTCATTTAATTAAAGATAATCTTTTATCCACTATCAAATAAGTAGAAAGGACACTTGAAATAAGGAAAAAAATTAAAGTATGGCAAAAATCGAATTAACCGTATTTAATTGGATTGAATCGGATCAGATTTTTTTTAAGGAAGCAAACCGATCCAATCCAAACCGCACGTTCTTTTCATCATTGGATCGGATGGTTTTTTAGCTCAAAACCGATCTAATCCAATCCGTGAACACCCCTACCATCCATTACCAAAATATGAGGAAGTTTTCTATTCAACATATTCCTGACAATAGGAAATGATCCTGGAAATTTGTTTTGTTGTGTTAGATGGCATTTCCTTAAACAATTCCAACTCTGAATATACATTTTTAGAATTCTGACTTTATTTGTCAGTTAAAGAAAAGCATTTGAAATTTTGACTTGTTGTATACATAGATATAGAACTGTTGTATACTATGTTTGATCAACCAGGTCTTGCTCCACAACTCCAATTGCAACTATTTTTGCTTTAGACACAAGAGACCCAACTCCCAAGGCTAACCAGACACACATTACACACTTTACAATCATAAGCCAATACAGAAGGTGCAACTCAAGAGATCCTTCTTATCCATTGTACACTTAGGAATGCCATATCCAGGGTAAGTATTTCTATTAAGGGTGTATTTGGGAATCGGAGTATTACAAACCGGGTTTTGATTAAAAGTGATTTAATGACACTTTGTTGTTAAAAGTAGTTTTGATAGAATGAATATTATTTAGATTGTGTCATTCAAACTAACTTTTAAATGTATAATTACCAAATTGTCCTCCAACTTTTAGATAACTACAAATTGTGGTTAACTTTTAAGGGTACTATGAGTAGTAGTTGCAAAACTCAAACTGTCTTTTGGCAAATGAAAAAGCAACAAATTTTTGCTTCTACCCAAACTCAAGTTTGCCACGAAATTAATTCTCCCAACTGAGGGTGTGTTTGGTTTAACGTTTACAAAACAGGGCTTTGATGAACTGAGTTTTACAAATTGAGTTTTGATTCAAAGTGAGTTTGTAGTAATTGATTTATGTTTGGACACGTTAATGTTAAAAGTAGTTTTGATACAATGAATGTTGTTTGGATTGCATCATTCAAAGTGACTTTTGAATGTTAGTTACCAAAATGTACCGCAACTTTTAGAGGGTGTTTGTTATAAATTATTTAATGGAAAAAAATCACTTTTTGAGTAAAAAAAAAAAAATCATTTTTAATGAGTTTGATTGTGTTTGTTTAAGCTTTTCATAAAAAGTAATTTTAAAAAAAAAAAATCATTTTTATGGTTAAAATGAAAAGTTACTTTCAATGGCTTTTGAAAAAAATCACTTAAAATCACTAATTACATTAAAAAAAAATGATTTTTATGATTGTAAACAAACACAAAATAGCTTATGCATTTCTTTAAAATCTCTAAATTATTGAATGTCAAAATAAATTTTTTTAATCCGTAATAAACGAGCCCTAAATAAAAAAAAAATGATTAATTTTTAATGATAATATTATAAAATTAATGATTGAAAAACTCAAACTGAGTTTTGGCAAACGCAAAAGCAAGAAACTTTTGCTTCTACCCAAACCTAAGTTTGGCCCCAAAATTTATTATTCTAATTAAAAGCCAAATATCATAAATAAATAAATAAATAAAAAAATTGGCAAAAGCAAGTTTGGGATCACTAACATGATTTTACACTTGCAAATGCTGATCCAAACAAGTACAACCAAATATCATAAAAAAATTTGACAAAAACAAGTTTGGATTTCTCAACCCTCATTTAAGTTGTGCCAATCTGATATCCCAACACATAGTAAATACAAGGTGAATAGGGGCATCGAGTTGGGGAATAGGGGCATCGAGTTCATGAGTTGGGCGAGTTTATCGTCCAATGGGCAATGTGAATTGTGAGGCAAGGTCTTTAGCTTTTTCACTACTAGAGGGCTTGGGATTACATTATGGGTGGGATCTAGTTGACTGGGCTTTGACGATTTGGTGGTGAGTGAACAAAAGGAATGAGATTAAAGTGCTGGGAAGGGAAGTGAGACCAATGATGTGATGGAATGGCAAGTGCAAATTGCATAACAGAGCATATATGGTTATAAAACCATGAGTAGATAGCGACGAGAACAGGAGGGGTTGTACCGGCGGCGCTCAGGCACGGCTGCATAGGTGTGAAAGAGTAATGAAAATGGGGTAGCCAAAGGTATAGAAAAAGTAAATTAATTTCTAATAATATGAACAACATGTAAAAGGTGAAGATACAACAACATGGACCAATAAAATGGGGAGTGTCCAAAAAAGTGTGATAGATGGAGTGTTGGTAGCATTCCTCTTGTTGAAAATAGGAGGGAGTAGAAACGATATTTTTAGTTAACATAAACAACATGGTAAATAAATTGAAAAACTTTAAAATGATAATGGTAAAGATCAATAGCAATTAGCAACACTCCTCCTCCTCCTCTCCTTATAAATTTTAGTAGAAGGACAAGAAACAATAGATTGAACGGCGTAAAGTAGGCAATAAAAAATTTATACAATAAGTTCAAATCTAAAAAAAAAATCAAAAAAAATAAAGAAAGGGAATGAAAATGACATAAGTCTTGCTTGAGAGAGCATTAAGTGAATTTGAAAAATGATAAGATTTGTAAAAATCTTTTGCGGACATTGCATGTATAAGTCTACCTATACTTATTCAAATAAAATTAATTGATCATATGCTTAATTTTTTTTTTATCAATATAGAATTATAATATTTTAATATCTAATATTTATATTATATTGTACGAGGTCGAAAATCTTACATGAATATGCTTAAACTTTTAATAGATGTCGTGTCCAAGTTCAATCGTTTAATAACAATCTTCTCAAATGTCTTTCAAAATATATAATTATTCAATCAAGACATGAAATTTAAAGTAAAATTGCTTAATTGTTAAGTTAGAATATTGTTTCAATGTAGTGAAAAAAAATAAAATAAAGATACAGAATGGAAATGACATAATTCTTCATTGTGAGAGCATTAAGTGGATAATATAGGTAAATGTTATTATTTATTCTTAGTAGTAAATCTAAGAAAAACTAAAGGCCGAATGAATGTTAACATGCAAAAGTATTGGGAGAAATACCAAATAATAAAAAATAATATAATAGACAGGAATATGTTCTAAAATACTAGTATAAACTAATTCGTAGTTGTTCAATAATGGATAATTCTTATCCAATTTCCTCAATGTTCATACTCTTCTCCCATTGATGGGCCAAGCCTAATAAGATTCAAGAGGTCACATTATAGTCCAAAATGCTCCAAGTATACCCCTAAAGTTTAGTCCATATTCACAAAAGCATTCTCAAAATCCTGAGTGGCCCAACTTAGCATTATATTAGGGGGTACTATTTTTTACACCACAAATTTTTCTCATACAACACAAAAATTTTAAAAATATTTTAATATCCCCTAAATACCCCCAATTATTTTAATACACCCCTTAACCTATTATCTAAAAATACACCAGACCACTGTCTCAACTCTTCTTCCTCTTTCCCTCTTCTCCCTTCTCACCTGTTGTATCTTCTGCATGGAAAGATAATTGTCAATATGAATTTGCCACACTATTGGCACTGTAGATCTCCTACTAAGAAGCATAAAATTTCGAGCAGAAGCATAATACATATATAGAGGTGTGGTAGCAGCGGAAGTGTCGGGAAGAAAATGAGTAAACTCATCAAGAAGATCACAGTGGTCTTGGAAAAGTGAAGCAACATGAAGAAGTCTATATATATATATGATTAAAATGATGGTCAAAAGAAATATTAAAGATCAATATAAAAAATTTACCTGACTACAACATGATAACACAAACATAGACAACACAAACCTCCTTTCCGTACATATACCGAAAGTTAGTAGCAAAATTATTGTCCATTCTGAAGTTTACAATATCGGAAGTTAATTTCCAGTACTCTGTTTTGACAAACCGAAAATTAAATTCCAGTAATGTTCTTAGTTTTGATACCATACTAGAAACAAATTTCCAGTGTTTAAGTCCTAATCATGGAAAAATTCAAATGTTTATAAAAAATTTGTGGTGTATGAGAAAATATTGTGGTGTAAAAAGCAGCACCCTTATATTAGTTTGTCATTTGCAACTTAGAATTAAAATTCCCAAGTGCTGAAGTGATTAATCCTGGACCACTTATAGCCCACATGGTCGTGGGCTACCATTAGGTGAGCTTGGGCCCATTTACTTTGCTTTGGGTTGTTTTACTTGATTTGAGCCCAAGTGATAGACTTTGGGCCCATTCAAAAATGTTTCCTTTAATTTAATTGGCTTCTAACCTTTTTTTTTTTTTAATGAACAATAATTGGCTTCTAACCTATTTTACTTAATTAGAAAGATATCATACTAATGGGCCTAGTTTAACTATGAAAGTTCATATGAAGCTTAGCAATTTTTGTAAGAGTCCTATCAGTCATATTTTCATCATTGGGCCTTAGGAGGACCAAGAATTGTTTGAACAAATTTTCTTGGCCCCTAAGTCATACCTTGGCCAAATTTTGCATACTCAAAGGGGACTTGGATTTGGTTCCACTCAAACTAATTTTTGTCCAATCATTTGTTGGGTACCAGAGTGACGGAATAATATCACATAGCTAAAATAAGAGATGAGAAAAGAAGAACTGAACACACAATATTTACGTGGAAAACCCTCAACAAATAAGGGAAAAACCACGGGGCAATAGTAAAAGGATTTTCACTAAGTGAAAGAAATTACAACACCTCTCTAAATACAAGGAGAGAACAATAACACCCTCTCTTGAATATAGGAGAATACACACACAAGGAGAAACCTCACAGGAGAAACTATCTCTCTCTGAATATCTCTCTCTCTTGCTCTCTTGGCTGAGATGCACTCTGGGATGCATTTTCCATTGGTTGCTACCCTCTATTTATAGAGGATGCAAAACTCTTCATAGTAATTGCACCGTAAAAAATTATTTGGGGTGCTGCCTAAAAAATTTGACTTTGGCACAAAGTGGCTTTATATGTTCACAATCTCCCACTTAAAGCCACTTTCGGTGAGCTTTCAAAATCTCTCTACCTTGCCAACTCCTTGTTGCTTACGTTTCTGATAGGCCATAAGAGGATCGACACCATGTAAACTTGTCAGCATTGATTGGCTTCATCATAACATCTGCTAAGTTATCTTTGGTGTGAATCTTCTACATATCCACACTCCCTTCCTCTACTACTTCTCGAACAAAGTGGTATTGAACACCTATATGCTTTGTCCTGGAATGAAAGGCTGGATTCCTTGCAATGTGTAAGGCACTCTGACTGTCACAATACACAGTAATTTGTTGCTGCTTGTGCCCGAGTTCTTCCATTAACCTTTGAATCCATATAGCTTCCTTGCAAGTTTGCGTAGCTGCCATGTACTCAGCTTCTATAGTAGACAAAGCTACAACAGTCTGTAACTTGGATAACCAGCTTACCGCTCCTTCTGCAAGTGTGAACACATAGCCAGTAGTAGATTTTCTCTTATCAAGATCACCTACAAAATCTGAGTCGACATAACCCCTGACAATGAATTATGATCCTCCAAAACATAATGCAACACCCGAGGTTCCTTTGATGTATCTCAGGATCCTCTTAACAGTATTCCAATGCTCTCTACCCGGATCTGCCATAAGTCGACTAACCACTCCCACTGCTTGCACAATGTCTGGTTTTGTACATATCATGGCATACATAAGGCTTCCCACCACCGATGCATACGGTACTCGAGACATTTCCATCCTCTCCGCTTCACTGCTAGGGCTCATACCTGAGGATAATTTATAACTGACAGGAAGTGGGGTAGTAATTGTCTTACAATCTTGCATGTTGAAGCGTCGCAAGATCTTCCTTAGATAATTCTTTTGAGAAAGCCAAATTTTCCTATCTTTTCTGTCTCGGTGAATTTGCATCCCTAAAATATTGTTTGCGGGTCCCAAGTCCTTCATATCAAATTCCCTAGCCAACTGTGCCTTCAATTCTTGGACTCGATCTTTGTTGGGGCCTACCACCACCATGTCATCCACATACAACAGCAAAATGATGAAATCATTATCATCAAACCTCTTGTAGTATGTACAATGGTCTGAACTTAGTCTATTGTATCCAAGGCTAATAATGAAGGAATCAAATCTCTTATACCAACATTTGGGCGCCTGCTTTAGACCGTACAGAGATTTGGTCAACCTACAAACCAAGTTTTCTTTTCCTTGTTCTTTAAAGTCTTCCAGTTGGAGCATATAAATTTCTTCTTCAATTTCTCCATGAAGAGAAGCAGTCTTTACATCTAACTGTTCAAGATGTAAATCAAATGCAGCACACATAGCCAACACTACTCTGATAGGAGTAAGTCTGACAACTGGAGAAAATATCTCGTTGAAGTCTATACCTTCATTCTGAGCATATCCTTTAACCACCAGTCTTGCACGATACATTTCCACTTGATCATTGCCATCTCGTTTGATCTTATAGACCTATTTGTTCCTGATGGCTTTCCGATTCTTTGGAAGTTCAACAAGTTCCCATGTGTTGTTTCTATGTAAGGCCTCCATTTCTTCCTGCATTGCTGTCATCCATTGAGAAACATCTGAACTGCTCAAAGCCTCCTGAAAGGTTGACGGTTCTTCTTCTTCAGTTAGAAGACAGTATGCATCATGGCTTACCATAACATAATCCGAGTGCCATGATGGTGTTCTTGTTTGGCGTGACGATCGCCGAACTTCTGTATCATTGGCCTCATCTGGTTCCTGTTCTTCGTGCTCTGGTTTTGCCTCAAAAGAATCATCTTCTCCAGACTTTCTTTCTATCTCAACTATAGTTGTTTCTTTGGTAGTGCTGTCATTTTTCTGCTCACTTTGCAGTTCATTTTCTGGAAAGACTACATCCCTGCTAACAACAACCTTGCGGGCAGTGGGATCCCACAGGCGATACCCCTTCACGTTGTCGGCATACCCCAAGAATATACATTTCCTGGATTTTGGATCCAACTTTGTTCTTTCTTGGGAGTTGTACATCACGTACACAGGACATCCGAACACATGTAAAGAAGAATAATCAACTGGCTTTCCTTTCCACATCTCCATTGGTGTCTTCAAACCAATCGCTGTTGATGGTGATCGATTTATCACGTAACAGGAAGGTTTAACTGCTTCTGCCCAGAAAGATTTGGCCATTCCCGCTGTTCTCAGCATGGCTCTTGTTCTATCTAGGAGAGTTCTATTCATCCGTTCTACTACACCATTCTGCTGAGGTGTATGTGCAACTGTAAATTATCTTACAATACCCTCTTGTTTGCAAAATGCCCAAAATCGCCATCTACATATTCTCCTCCATTGTCTGTCCTCAAGCACTTAATTCTTTTCTCAGTTTTAAGCTCTACTTGTGCTTTGAACTCCTTGAATACTGGAAACACATATGACTTCTTCTTGATTGGGTACACCCATAATCTTCTGGAATAGTCATCAATGAATGACACGAAATATTTTGCTCCTCCCAGAGATATTTCTGGTGATTCCCATACATCAGAATGGATCAAGTCCATATGTGTTTGCTTTTAGTAGTTACTCTAGCAAACTTCAATCTATGCTGCTTACTCATCACACAGTGCTCATAGAATGATAAATTCACCATCTTGAGCCCAGGTAGGAGATTGCGTTCCACAAGGACTTTTAAGCCACGTTCCGACATATGGCCTAGTCTGCAATGCCACATCATTGTTGTTTCTTCTTGGCTCGCTGCTGCAACTGATGCATCTGCCTCTTGCAACGTATCTCCTAAAAGCATATATAGATTACTTGTGATTTTCTCTGCTTTCATCACCACAAGATTGCCTTTCACTACTTTTAAGATCCCACCTTCAGTGTGGATCTTACACCCGAGGTCATCCAATTGCCCAATGGATAATAAGTTCTTCTTCAATCCCTTCACATGTCGTACCCCTTGTATTTTGCAAACAGTACCATCATGCATCTTTAATCTAACAGTACCAACTCCAACAATTTCTAAGGCATGATCATTTCCCATGAACACAGATCCTTCCGAGACGGGCTCGTAAGTGCAAAACCAATCTCGATGTGGAGTCATGTGCCATGTCGCGCCCGAATCCATTATCCAGACATCATTGAGTTGTTTTCCGCCTTTAGAACCGGTTGCTGCTTCGCTATATAGGATTTCTCCATCATCCGAGGTACTTGCAACATATCCTTGAGATGTTGCTGCTTCAGAAGTTTTCTCTCCATTCCTTGTTATGCCAACACTCCTTCTTCACGTGCCCTCTCATGCCACAATTGTAGCATTTAAGATTCTTCCTTCTTCGAGATTTTGATCTACCATGATTTTGACTCCCACTGGAGCCACACTCCGTTGATATGCCTCTCGTCACTGTTAACGCCTCTGCTTGCTTTGAACTTTCTGTCCTTTCTTCCTTATTCTTGCGCATGGACTCTTCTTCAAGAATAGCACCGGCAACATCATCAAAGCGCAAAGAATCCATCACATTATTATTTGTGATGTTGATGATGAGTTGATCATATGAATCTGGTAAACTCTGAAGTAGAAGTTCTGCACGTTCATTTTCTGCTATTTTGAAATATGACGCTGTGAGCTGAGCAAATATCGTATTCAGAGTGTTGATGTGATTTGTCACCAACGTGGAATCACCCATTCGAAGAGTGTAGAGCCTCCTCTTTAAGAATATTCTCGTGTGAAAAGATTTGACCTCGTACAATTTATTGAGAGTATCCCAGATCTCCTTTGTAGTATTCTTTTCTGCAATACTTGACAATACTAAGCCTGCCATTGCTAGGTGCAACTTGGCAACAGCATTGTCATCCATCTCTTTCCACTTTTGATCAGTGATATCTGAGGCTCTACCTTCAATTGCGTCTAGGAAATTATCCTTCCTCAGAACTGCCCTTATCTTCAATTTCCACAGGGAGAAATTACTCCCGTGAACAGTACTGAATACTGGAATAGTGACCGTAGTCCGTAAATAGTACACCAGATAAGTTCTCAGGAAAGAGAGGTGGGTCACTAATTGACACACTTAAATACCAAGTCTTTCCTAGCCAGAACTTTCCTAGACATGCACTATCACACTACCACACTTTATTTCCAGCAAAAAGAATAATTCTTTTCTGATGTGGAAGATCAGACAATACTGCAACCACAGAGCATACTAAGAATTTTCTTATGAACATGGCACCTTATTAGTTCACTGCAGCGGAATAGTGACTACGACCCAATGGCTCTGATACCACTGTTGGGTACCAGAGTGACGAAATAATATCACGCAGCTAAAATAAGAGATGAGAAAAGAGGAACTGAACACACAATATTTACGTGGAAAACCCTCAATAAATAAGGGAAAAACCACGGGGCAATAGTAAAAGGATTTTCACTAAGTAGAAGAAATTACAACACCTCTCTCTAAATACAAGGAGAGAACAATAACACCCTCTCTTGAATATATGAGAATACACACACAAGGAGAAACCTCACAGGAGAAACTATCTCTCTCTGAATATTCTCTCTCTCTTGGCTGAGATGCACTCTGGGATGCATTTTCCATTGGTTGCTACCCTCTATTTATAGAGGATGCAAACCTCTTCATAGTAATTGCACCGTAAAAAATTAGTTGGAGTGCTGCCTAAAAAATTTGACTTTGCCACAAAGTGGCTCTATACGTTCACATCATTGACTTGGAAATTAGTCACTAATCATTAGTCTTTTTTCATCCTTTTGACCATTCTTTAATCATGAATTTGAGTGTCATTAGGATATGTTTAAGGAGCTTTGGCTCCACTTTGTCTTGGGTCAAAACCATGACCAACCATGTGGTAAAGAGCCCCACTTGTTGCATGATTCCTAAGTTGTTTCAAGACTAGGTTCCGAGTCTATAAATGGGGTCTAAACTTTGTTTTTCTAGCTAACCTTAATTAGGGCATTCTAAGTAGGGTTTAAGTGCCACAACTAAGTAACTAAGCCTAAATAAGTCAAGGTTACATACATCTTGTCTTAGGAGGCATTTAAACATATAAAAATCAATATAGGATGGATTTTTCATCATCCTATCCAACAGATACAAGACCAATATGAAAATAGCACAAAATGCAACCAAACACATATTCATCAAAATGAAGTGAAAATAAGAAAATTCAAGCAAAAAAGGGAGAGGGAATCCCCTCCTAAGTACTCCACACCCTTAAGAAGACATCTGTTGAGATCCATGTTACTCCACCCCCTAATATCCATGCTTCATATGTCCAGTCTTGAGCTTGAGAGGGTGTGTTGAGAGTCCCACATTGACTAGAGATATGACCTAAGTAGTGCTTATAAGGCTTGGGCAATCCTCACTTTACAACCCGGTTTTGTGGGGTTGAGTTAGGCCTAAAGCCCAAATTCTAAGAACATCTTCCTTCCACCTTAGGGCTTTGGTAGTCAAGCTTTCTCCACCAACAAAAGTGAGGTTTCCTTTGCTCCAATGGAGGTCTAGAGACCATACAAACCATTAAAAGATAACAATAAAGTAAGCTTCTTATTAAACATGTACAAAACCAAAAATTATAGGAAGATGGAAATGGAGATGGTGAGAGTTTTCTCATCTCTTCTAACAATGTAGAATCTTGAGTTGGATCTGCATGCTTGATTTAGTGTAAAGTAAGTAAAATAATGAAGAAACACTAGTGCAAAATATGCATTTAACATCGAGGTTTTAATATCGGTTTTAGAAAAACCGATGTGAAAAAGGAGGCGGTGGCATTTTTGAAATTAAACTGAAATATTTTAACATCGGTTTTTATAAAAACCGATGTGGAAAAGTGAAACAAAAAACAAATTTTTTTTATCAGACATAATATTAGACATCGGTTTTAGTATAACCGAGAAACAAAAAACAAAATTTTTTTTATCAACATAAGATTAGACATCGGTTTTAGTATAACCGATGTGGAAAAGTGAAACAAAAAACAAATTTTTTTTTATCAGACATAAGATTAGACATCGGTTTTAGTATAACCGATGTGGAATAGATTTTAGACATCGGTTTATGATAACCGATGTGGAAAATGGAAAAAAAGAAAAAAAAAGTTAATCAGCCATAAGATTACACATCGGTTTTGATAATAACCGATGTGGAAAAAACTTTAACATCGGTTTTATTTATAACCGATGTGTATTGTCAGTTTTAGTTCATTTTTTGCGCTGAATGCTCACTCTGCTTCCTACACTCAGACCACCCAAACCCTTTCCCCTTCCCTCTCCTTTTCATACTCAGACCACCCAAACCCTCTCCATTTCCTCTCACCGCCGTATCCCTCTTCATTTCCTGTCACTGACCACGCCCAAACCCTCTCCCTTTCCCTCTCCATTTCCTCTCACCGCCCTATCCCTTTCTGTTTCCTCTCACTGTCATCGTCACTGTCATCTTGACGGCATTCCAGTCGTCATAGTGGGATTCTTCCCCTTTTCTCCCATCAGCGAGCCACCACCACTATCGTGCCAGCCTCTGCCTCGCTCAGTGCCCACCGCCTCGCTCCCTGCCACCTGCGTCTTTCAGGTACCTAACACTCACTTTTCATGTTTTGGTTGGTTCATAGATGTTAACAACTTTCCATCTTGCAATATTACTTAGGAGGAAGAGCTGGAATTTTCATCTTTGTGTTCTGTATTGTGAGGGCAATGTTTGAAGCATGATCTTTTTGCGTAATGGGTATTTGACAAAAGCCGTTAAACCTGTTTGTGTATGATCAAGTCAGCTTGTTTGAGATTTACTTATTTGAAAGAAATTAATATGTCAGGATCATGTGCTTGAATGTATTCTACGTTGTCATGGTTTATAAAAAGTGATAGAATAATGGATGAAATAAATTAGAGAACCTGCTATGCTTCTCATTCATTTTGTTTGCGAGATTCATGTATGTGCATTTGTTAATGAACCTGTATTCGTATGACCCTTAACAATATGTTTAAACCTGGTATGATGGACAAATTAACCTGTGTATGATGCAACAAGTTATGAATTTCATAGTGCTGTTGAATGAAGGCACTGTGTAGTGGTTTGGATGAATTTCATAGTGTTATTACAATGCGAACCTGAACATCTTATTTAATATTTGTGAATTGAAGCTGGTATAAAGATAAAAAAGAACCTGAACAGGTTTCTTTTTAACCCTGTGATTTTTTGCTTTTTGCAAATCCACTCCCTCAGGTTAATTTTCCTCAGTTAATTCGAAACATAGCTTATGCTTTCAAAACAGGTTTCTATTTTCTAAATGTTTCTAAGAATCATATCTATTTTCTTTCTTTCAGGGTTTCTTGATTATTTGAAACTTAGGATTTCGTTTCCACACTTGTTGTGTTTCTTCCCACACCCGGTAAACTTTCTCATCTCTATTTTTCTAGTTTTATTTTTGTTTGTTTTAAACTTGGGGATTGAAGTGTTTTATTACTTTTTTAGTGTTTATTAATTAGTAAAGCCTTAGTTTCCCGTTTGAGATGCAATATTAATGAGCACACGTGTACGTGCTTAAGGTACAGCTCATTACATTGGATCTTGAATTGTCCAAGTTGGACAGTTTGGGAAAAAACTTTTTTTTCATTTAGTTAAAATAGTTATTCATTGATTCTCATGTTATATACCTGATGAAAGTTCGGATTGATACATTTCCTTTCGTTCTCCGGGTGCATACTTTATCGTGGTGGATGTCATCGCGTTCAAGTCGTGTACGTCGGAGACCGAAGGCAAATGTTGCCGAAATTTCGTCGAGTATGAGCATGAGAGTTAAGGACTAACTGTTAACCGAATGTTGAAAAAGTTTCTTCTCGAATGAGATAGGGCCATACCCTATCATAAGAAGTAGTTGATGAAGATGTTGGACTAAGTATGAAGTTAATGTTTTAGTCATGGATCACGGTTGGATGAATGATAGACGGGCAAGTGATGAGTATGAGAATGGAGTGGAAGATTTTCTACAATTTGCAAAAACAAATGCTCCTGATAGTAGTGACGGAAGGTTTTGTTGTCCTTGTGTTAACTGTTTGAATGAGAGATGACTAGAAGCTGACGAGATACGGGATCATCTTATTTGTGAGGGGATTTTCAAGAGTTATACAATATGGATATGTCATGGTGAATCGTTAGACAGGCCAAGGGTGTCGGATAGAGAGGAAGTTGATGACGTAGATATGGACGATGGACTAGAGGACATGATCCGTGATATTGGGCAAGAGTCCTTTCGGCGAGCACATGTGTATGATACTTTGTGCAGTGATGCGGAAGTGGCTTTGTATCCGGGGTGCACTAATTTCACACGGTTGTCAGCGGTGTTAAGATTGTTCAATGTGAAGGCGAGAAATGGGTGGAGCGATAAAAGCTTTACCGAATTGCTTGAGTTGTTGAAAGACATGCTTCCAGAAGGTAACACATTACCATCCCGAAACTATGAGGCGAAGAAGATATTGTGTCCGATGGGTATGGAGTATAAGAAAATACACGCTTGCCCCAATGATTGCATATTGTACAGGAAAGAGTTTGAAGAGATGCACGAGTGCCCCAGGTGTGGGGTATCATGCTACAAAGTGAAGGATGGTGATTCTAGTTGTGATGCGGTCACCAAGGGTCCTCCTGCGAATGTGTTATGGTATCTTCCAGTAATTCCGCAGTTCAACCGATTGTTTGCTAATGAAAAAGATGCAAAGAATATTAGATGGCATGCAGATGAGAGGAAATGTGATGGACAGCTTCGTCATCCGGCTTATTCTTTGCAATGGAAGAGAATTGATAGTTTGTTTCCGGAGTTTGGCAATGAGCCCAGAAACCTCAGGCTTGGACTTGCTACCGATGGAATGAATCCATATGGAAACTTAAGTAGTATTCATAGTTCATGGCCTGTTCTCCTGGTAATTTACAACCTATCTCCTTGGTTGTGCATGAAGCGCAAAATGTTAAGTATGATGATTTCGGGTCCAAAACAGCCAGGAAATGATATTGATGTTTATCTGAGTCCATTGATTGAAGACTTGAGAAAGTTGTGGGATGAAGGCATTGATGTGATCGACGGGTATTGCCGTGAGACTTTCAGATTACGTGCCATGTTATTTTGCACCATCAATGACTTTCCAGCATACGGGAACTTGTGCGGGTATAGTGTTAAGGGGCATAAAGCATGTCCAATATGTGAAGAAGGCACATGTTACCATCAACTGCAACATGGAAGGAAGACAGTCTACCTTGGGCATCGGAGATTTCTCCAGCGTAATCATCCTTATCGTAGGTTGAGAAAAGCTTTCAATGGACTTCCGGAGAATGCAATTGCTCCGGTGGCCTTGACTGGAGACTAAGTTTATGAACGGGTGAAGAACACTAATGTTATCTATGGGAAGTCCCAAAAGAAGGCTACTAAGAAGAATATATGGAAGAAGAGGTCGATCTTCTTTGATCTTCCATATTGGTGCAAGCTTGATGTAAGACATTGTATTGATGTGATGCATATGGAGAAAAATGTGTGTGACAGTTTAATCGAAACGCTTCTCAACATTCAAGGCAAGACAAAGGATGGTGTGAATGCTCGTCTGGATCTAGTTGCGATGGGTATACAAGAGCAGTTAGCTCCACATAAAGTGGGGGATAAGAAGACTTATTTGGCCCCCAGCATGTCATACTTTATCAAAAAAAGAGAAAAGAAGTTTCTGTGAATGTTTACGGGGAGTCAAAGTGCCACAGGGTTACTCTTCAAATATCAAGAGACTTGTCTCAATGAAAGATCTCAAATTAGTTGGCTTAAAGTCTCATGATTGCCATGTCTTGATGCAACAACTACTACCGGTGGCCATTCGTGACATCTTGCCTAAAAAAGTCAGACATGCCATTACTAGGTTATGCTTATTCTTCAATATTATATATAGCAAGGTCATTGACACTAAAAAGTTGGATGACTTGGAAAATGAGGCAGCCATTATCTTGTGCCAATTGGAGATGTATTTTCCACCTTCATTTTTTGACATCATGGTTCATTTGATTGTTCATCTAGTAAGGGAGATTAGATTGTGTGGCCCCGTTTATTTAAGGTGGATGTACCCGGTTGAGTGATACATGAAGATCTTGAAAGGATATATGAAGAATCCACACCATCCCGAAGCATTTATTGTTGAAAGGTATGTTGCAGAAGAAGCTATTGAGTTTTGTACAGACTACATGTCAGAAGCGGAACCTGTAGGGCTTCCGAAGTCTCGTCATGAAGGAAGATATGATGAGAAGGGTACACGAGGTATCACTGTTAAGAGCATGGATCGGGAGGAAGTGCTTCAAGCACATTTATATATTGAATAACACTGATGAGGTTGAACCATACTTATGTGAGCACAAAAGCTTCATCAACGAAACTTATCCTAGAATGAATGAAAAATGGTGTTTGAACAAGCATAATAAGACTTTCTTGAACTGGTTTAAAGAAAAAATTGCAAAGGATGGTACTGCTTCTGATACATTATAATGGCTAGCACAGGGACCTAACTTTGATGTCATATGCTGGAGTGGGTACGATATCAATAAGTTTTCCTTCTATACAAAGTCCCAGGATGACAAAAGTACTATGCAAAACAGTGGGGTTATGGTCGTCGCTGAGTCCATGCATTTCTCTAGTTTGAAAGATAAAAACCCTATTATGGCATCCGTTTCATACTTTGGGATCATTGAAGAGATCTGGGAGGTTGATTACACGAAGTTTAAAGTGCCTGTTTTTAAATGTCAGTTTGTCGACAGTAACAATGGTGTGCAAACCGATGAGTTAGGATTCAAATTGGTGGACCTTAATAAGGTAGGTAATAAAGAAGAGCCTTTTATCATGGCATCCCAAGCAAAACAAGTGTTTTATATCCGTGATCCTTCTAACAAAAGGTGGTCAGTGGTTCTCTAGGGAAAAAACATGTATAATGGTAGTGAGGGAAATCAAGATTCAACTCTTGATATTTCTGACACTCCTTCTTTCTCAACACGGGTGCCTAATTTCAATGAGGAAAATGAAGTGGACGATGTACATGCTACTCGTAATGATCACCAAGAAGGGTTATGGGAGAAGGTTTTACTACTTGAACACAGTGTAAGTTTAGTTTGAGTTATGTTTAAAGTCATATTATATGTTTACGTTGATATTTATAAGTTATACTTACGTTGATTGATATTTATAAGTTATGTTTGATATTTATCCAGACATACTGACATTTTGTTTTTTCTAAACAGGTATACATGGCTGATCCTGAGGATATCCCTCCTTCATGCAGCGGGTCGGAGACCCCGTCTTCGGGTATAAAGGGTCGACGTGCCACACGAATGAGGAATTTGACTGCCAACCGTGGTTCAAATCAAAGGATAAGAATCGACTTTGATTGTAACCTCAATCCTATTGGGCCAATGGCAGAGCAGTTTAATAGTTTTGTGGCGACCCTTGCTCGAAGCAGGCCTAGCATACTTATTGAGCGTTGGAAAGATGTACCTCAGGGCGTGAAGGATCAGATATGGGAGAGTATTCTGGTATCTATACTTTTACGTCCTGTATTTGTATCTACTTTATTTTAATCTTATTAATATCATACAGTAATTCGTTGATTCTTTTGGTGTTAATGTAGCTCACCTTTAATTTGACCTGCCAGATACGACGGATATGAAGAAGCATTGGATAAAGTATGCTGGTGAGCGTTGGAGGGGTTTTAAGGTGGACCTGGGCAGATACTATGTATTCAATCCTAGCTGTGAAAAAAAACCCACTTGAGGTGTACCCATTTCTTGACCAGGTGATGTGGGATCTCTTTGTTCAGAGCCGACATGATCCCAGCTTTCAGGTTAACATATTTGAGTTGTCTCTAAATTTATGTAATTTCATTAATTTTATTAATTTACTGATGTAATTTAATTGTCTTCTATTTATAACAGGAGAAGAGGAAAAAGGGGCAAGAAAACCAAAGCAAGAATGTCTACCCCCATGTACTGTCTCGTGGGGGATATAAAAAGCTTGCTCAGACCATGGTGGAAGAGGAAAAGAAAGCATGTCAGGAAGCAGCATCTCAGGCAGATCCTAATGTTGAAAATCATCCAGAAGTTGTTGATCCACCTCCACCCCCACACCATCGTAAATGGAAGAGGGCCCGACAAAGAAAAACGGGACAATATACATCTGAGGAGGCCCGCCAAGTAGCTGAGAAGATTGAAAGTGTAGTTTGAATTGTAATTGTGATTTTAACAATGTTACTTAATTGTAATGTGACCTAATATTTTATATGTTGCAGGATGCCTTGGACGAGTAGGCCACTCAAGGAACCTTTGTTCCTAGAGGACGCGAGGATATCTTAGCTGCTGCCATCGGTAAACCAGACCACCTGGGCCGTGTCATTGGTGTTGGATGGGGCGTTGGCATTCGCCAATACCATGGTTCATCTTCACACCAACGCCACAGGGATGTTGCTGCAGATAGAGAACGGCTAAAACAGGAGATTGCAGATGAGCTTAGACAGGAGATGACCCAACAGTTTAACCAGCAGATGGCAATAATGGCTGCTATGTCCCAACAATTCATAAGTGTCCAACCCTCTGTCCAACCCTCTGTCCATGTGAGCACTAAGGGCTCATGTGATCCTCCTTATCAGCCTGATGATGATGATGATGATGATGATGATGACGCCCCTGATAGGTGTGAGCTGAATGTTGATGATCATCATGATATTCTGCCTAAAAGGTCAGATCCAGGAAGACCAGAGAAGTCTGCTCCTGCCAAGGTATTCATTTGACCATTCAATTAATTACGAATGAAATAACTTAACTGTGATTACTAATGTATATCTTTTTTGTTGTTTAGGGGAACGACAAAGGGGATCCTGGTGATGTTTTTAAACTTCTTGCTATAAAGCTTGTCACCATGGAGGTTGATGCAGCTTTGGTAAGGTTGGAACATGATGGCAGGGCGGATGACGAACTGTATATCCCAAAGAAGGAACTTATGGAGATGGCGCTCGACCATGAAATGGCTAGTGCTCACCACATCTTGTTATGGTGCACGTAAGTACATTTTATTTATAAGTTAAATAATTAAATTTTAAATACTATGATAATTAACATGTTTTATCAATATATTAGGTATCTGCATCGCATGTTAGCTAATCAGGGCAACCTCACCCTTTATGGGTTCATTGACCCCATGCTCATTCAGGGTGATGTTCTCCTAACATCAGAAGACCCGGTCGCCACCATACGTGATATAGTTGCCCGAGACCATCATCAGTTCTACCTTGCGCCTTATCTCAATAAGTAAGTACCAGTTATTTAATTATAACTATATATGACTTAGTCACTAATTGTTCCGCAAATGCAGACAACATTGGCAGTTGTTGATCTTGTGCCCTCGGTTGAATGCCGTGGTCTTCTTCTGCTCGATGGGAAATAAGCCGGCGAATGAACTGAAGCACATCATGGAAACGTAAGCATTAAAATAAGTTAGAATCAGTAATGAAGTTGTTTTAATTATCTGAAATCTATTAGATATACTTTAATTAATGTTTATTTTCTTATGATAGGTCTATTGATGCAAGCCGCATGCTGTGTGGTGAAAGGCGTCGGGCTATTAGATGGATTATTCCTAACGTAAGATATTTATTAGTTCAAACACTTCAAGTGCAGTGGGTATAATTATTGATTTCTATTTAATTTCTCATATTATAACTGGGTTTCATTTGTACGTAGTCTCATAGACAACGTGGATCATGGGAATGTGGATATTATGTGATGAAGTGGATTGGTCGAAATTATCTCCTCCGGTATCACTGAAAGATGGCAGGAGGTAAATGCTAATTGGTAACAATTAGTTGTAACAATTATATATAGATTCGTTATATGTTTAATTTTAGTTTATTACTTAAAAGATATAATCTTATGTCCAATTAAACTTGCAGATATTCAACAATCCGACTCCACTCTCTGATGCTGAGATAAAAAACATAAGGATACGTTGGACAACTTTCTTTCTTGAAGTGTACCAACAATAGTTTGTATGTAGTTAGTATATAAACGCATCATGTACTAGCTATAGTGTACTTTTGACTGATATATGTTTTGACATGAAATCTATAATATATCATATGTAGCCTTTTGGTTTCTAATTATCTTTGTTGTCTGAATGTAATTGAATATATTTATTGTTAGTAATCTTTTAATTTAGTGTGTTTTGGTTGTACAAAAGTGATTCTGTTGACAATATAGATTATGTATTGATCTGGATTACTGGATTACTGAAACAAGGGAAAGGACTGTCAATACTGAAAAGGATGGTTTTAAAAAAAAAAAAACAAATTCACATCGGTTTCTGTAAAAACCAATGTGGTAACCCCAATTTTCCACATCGGTTTTTGAAAAAACCGATGTGGTAACCCCACTTTCAACATCGGTTATTTTAAAAACCGATGTGGAAAGTTCTGTTTTTCACATCGGTGTTTAAAATAACCGATGTGGAAAGTGGGGTTACCACATCGGTTTTTTCATAAACTGATGTGGAAATTGCTGAAAAGGATTTATTGGCTTGCTGAAACAGACTTTTTTACATCGGTTTTAAAACCGATGTGAAAAGTTGTAATAAACCACATCGGCCTTTTCAACATCAGTTTGAAAACCGATGTGAAAAGCCAAAAAAAAACCGATGTGAAATCCCTTTTCTGCACTAGTGAAAAAATGTATGTGGGTGTGGTGGAAGAGGAGGGAATGAAGAAGATGAGGAGAAGAGAAAACAAAAGTGTGTGTTTGTACTTAAGGTGTAGTGGGCACATGGTGTAATGAAATGGAGATAATTTTTTATGCAAATGAGGGAGTGTGGGGGAGAGTGAGTAAAAATATGTTGTAAAATTTGAATCACGGGTGTAAGAAGAGGGGACCAAAAAAAGATCTAATGGTTAGGAATTGAAGAGAATAAAGCAAGGATTTTAATTGATTTTCCATAAGAGACAAAACCAACTTTGTATCAAAGAAATATAAGTTCGACTGCCACAAGAGTGAAAAGGGAACAAGGTTGCTTTTTTGATGAAATTTGATTCTAAATAATACAATGTTCAACATTTGTAGTATAAGATTTTCGACTTATGACTTTCAAATTAATCCAGGATTTTGGAATTGGATTTAAGGAATATTTTAGAAGTTGAATTTAGGTTCCCTATTCTAGAATTGACATGGAACTGGATATCGATGCCTACTAAGACATATGGAGCCAATACTGATCAAATAACACTATTTTTAAAGTATCAATTTCTATGCGATTTTATGATTCAGACATATTGTCCAAGCTCCAAGAATTAATGGCGAATGGTGGCGGCCAATGGTGGTAGTTGGATGGAGTGGGGATCATTTTGTAAATACTATTTTTTATAAACTCAGTATTGTCTGGAAGCACAGGAGAACGTTTTTTTGCTGATATTATTACCAGTATTTGATATTGGATTATTCATAGCATTACCATACCCTCCCTATTTACTGTAGGTTGGTTGTTTGTCAGCATGGGTTTAGCTTACGCTGTACTCAGAATCCCCCACCCAAATGAGTATTTTATATAGAGCCAACAAGGAATTCCTTTAATAACCGACCGTTTTGATCCTTTGGAAAAGTGTGCTGGTGTGGCTGTTCGGTTCTTTGTCTGTATAGTTTGTCAAACATGAGTTTTTGTTATATGGTCCTGTTGTTGCTGTTGGAACGATGGCCATGTGGGAATTTTTTTTTTTTTTTTTTGTTTGAGTAAATCCAGTGGTGCTCTGACCGTGGTCTGGAGGTTGGTTTGGCGCTAATATGTGATATGCCCAGCGTGCTGTGTGATGTTGCAGGTGGAAAGGAAGCTTAGGTGGGGGAGATGGTTCTTTTTGGGGGTAATAAAAACTTGAGGAAAGGCTCAAATTGATCCCTGGAAATTTTTGAGACCCACAATTAATCACTGAAAAAAATAAATTAATTATTCAGTTTCTCAAATTTTTAAGACGGGACACATTGGTCTCAAGATTTGTTTCGATGTTTATTTACTTGTCTACGTGTCCCATTAACCAACCTACTTGACCCGTTAGTAGTCTTGCGTGGCCTATGACGAATTTCTGTAGTCCTGCTTTAAAAATTTGAGGGACTAAATAATTAATTTATTTTTTCAGAGACTAAAAGTGGGTCCCCAAAAATTTTGAGGGATCAATTTGGGTCTTCACTCTAAAAACTTCCTGCATGGGTCTTGCTTTTATGGCTTCTGTTTGTGGTTGGTGTGCTGCTATTCATTATCAGCTGTGTTATTTGCACACCTGGTTGAGACATCCACTTTTGACATCTGGTTAATCACGTGTAAATATTTGGTTAATTCAGTTCATTATATGGTAAATAGGTCATATGAAGCTTATTTTTTATTATCATGTAAATATTTGGTTAATCACATGCAAATATCTATTTAATTCATTTTTTATATAATTAATGAGTCATCATGAATTAACCAAATATTTGCACGTGATTAACCATATAATGAACTGAATTAACCAAATATTTGTACCGATTAATAAGAGTGTCAAACATAGGTGTCAAGTTTGGGTGTTTGGGTATCTTTTCTCATTCATTATTAGCTGTGAGCCTGTGACTCTTCGTAACATTTGTGTTTGCTTTCCAATCGGTACTCCTTGAACCTCTTAGTTTGCTTTGTTGCTTCTTAATAAATTTTTGGCTTATCAAAAAACAGAAATGGATAATTAATTTTAACCTTTCAATATTTTTTTTCCGACTAATCTTTCAGTTTTTATAATAAATAATAAATTAATGATGAATTTTTTTTTTTTTTGACATGAAGGATGAAAATTCAAAGTGCATAAATACACCTTTTTTTTTTTTTTTCTATTACCAAAAAAACAAATACACCTTTTTATAAGTGGTGGACTGGAGCATAGACGGCACCGTCGATTTCGTACAAATTTTACTTGTAATAATCACTTAAATTTATTGAAAAAATTCAACATGACATGCACGACACAAGGAATTTTAAATCCCAACCGTTGAATTTGCACGTACCCCATGAAGACCCCATCTGACCCATCGGATTTGTTCCCACTCCGAACATGAGCGACACACACGACCTACGTGGCAATTAACCGTACTTTAAATCCGCATTTGAAGTCCGAACTATAAATGAATCCGAAACTCCATAGGTGACACACAGACAGTGGCAGGGAGAGAGAGTGTCTGAGAAAAAAGCTCTGTTCTGTTCGAAGCTCTGAATCCGTAAGTTTCAACTCGTCAATTTTCCTTCTTACGCATCGTTTTAGCTTTTCTGATGTGTGAAGTTTGCATCTTTATATTTTTTTGGAGTGAATTGTTATTTGTGTGTGGGGAATTGGGGGTGAGGAATCTAGGGCTTTGAATTGAAAGTTAACAAGAAAGTCTCAACTTTTTTTGTTTTTGCTTTAATTTGATTCTGTGGGTTGAATTTGACATTAAAGGTTCCACCCTAGTGTGTAATTAATAAAAATTCTGATATTCTGAAGTTAGTTACTGATCATGAATCTGCTGTGCTGTTGAGAATTTTGTTTGAAATTGTATTAATAGGGATACCCTTTTCATGGGTGAGCTGGTTGTTGTGATTTTGTCAGGAACTAATGCAGAATGATTATTCAAACTTGAGTGTTTTTTTTTTTTTTAAATTGTTTGGCTGCTTAATTATCCCCTCCTCCCTAGCTGGATAGTGCTGTTTATCATGTTGACTTTTTTTGTTTTGTTTATGAACTGCATTTTATGTTGGTTTCTTGATGCGTGTCAATTTTCACGCTTTCTTTGCAATTGGTTTCCATTGGATTGTTTTTTGGTTGGTGCAATAACTGAAAGATATGATTTTGCTCCTCTGTGGTTCAATTTTAAATTTGTTGCTTGATTGAAATGCGCTTCCGTTATAGTCAAAAGGCATATTTTAATATGGTATGCTAGTGTTTAAAATACTGTTGGTTATGGAAGCTTAACCATTTTTTTAAAATGTTCATTTGTAACAACTTTTATGAAAACTGTATATGAATGACCTGGCACGGTTTCCGTCAAATACCTCAGTTTTTATTTTTTATTTTTTAATTAATATTTTTGTCGCGACATCAATTTGGGATGGTTTCGTATAAAACGTTCTGTGCTATATAGCACCATTCTTTTATTATTCTGTTTTTCTTACCACTTCCTTTTGTACTTTGCTGTTTGACATACTTATTTGAATTTCCCCCAGGAGGCTTCAGTTGTCCACTTTGACTGAGTGTAGTGGGAAGTGTTTATGAAGCAGTGAGCAGTATGGGTGAGGACGAACCAGTGAATGATGTTTCCAAGGCTGACTCAAATGGCAAGAGCATGCAGGAGAAAACATTAGATGAAGTGACTGAAAAGAAGGACTTGGAAACTGTGGGGGGAAAAGTCTTGGAGAATAATGGAGTCGAAGAGTTGAAAGAGGATGAGGTAAAAGAAATTGAAGAAGATAAGGAAGCTGATAGTGTGGAAGAGGTAGAAGAGGATAAGAAAGTTGGTTGTCTGGAAGATGTAACAGATGATAAGAAAGATGATGGCGCGGAAGAAGTAAAAGAGGATAAGAAAGATGATGTTGTGGAAGAAGTAAAGGAGGATAATGAAGGTGAAGGTGTGGAAGAAGTAAAGGAGGATAATGAAGTTGATGGTGTGAATGAAGTAGTAAAAGATAAAAAAGACGAAGGCACAATAGATATTGAAGAGGATAAGAAAGATGATAATGGATCTGAGAATGAGAAAATGGATGAAGACACTGAGGTTAAGGTAACTACAGAAGAAAAGGAAAAAATAGAGGCTGAGAAACTAGAAGTAGATGCGATGGAAGTAGAGGGTACCATTGAAGAGGAGAGCAGTGAAAAGGAGAAAATTAAAGCGGAGATAGAGGAAGAGGAGGAGGAGGAGGAGGAGGACATTGATAATGATAAGTCAAAAGAAGAAGAGAAGGTAGAAGATAGTAAGGTTGAGAAAGGGTCCAAAAAACGTAGGAGAGGGAAGATGAATGGGGAGAAAGTGAAAGAGAAAAGAAAGGAACTGGCTAAGACAGAGCCTAGGACTCCTACTATTGATCGCCCTGTGAGAGAAAGGAAATCAGTTGAGAGGTTGGTAGCATCAATTGAGAAAGATGCATCCAAAGAATTCCACATAAAAAAGGTATTACTTTTCAGTTTCACATTTGAAATATTTAGCCCTTACTTAGTTTCATTATAACTTCATTTGTTTACAGTTTCCCTTTCAAATTGCAGGGTCGTGGTACACCTTTGAAAGACATACCCAATGGTATGGTGCTTTTCTATGTTTGATTTCTTTTTCGGTTACATTTTATGAATTCCCTTCTGTGCATACTCTAGCAGAAGTTAATCTGATGCATAATGTCCTTGCACAAGCGTTCCACATTCTTCCTGGGTTTATGACAAAATCATGATGTAAAAGTGCAAGAATGTAAGAAGTGATTTAACCGAATATCCGAATATCAAGCAATAAATGCTGTGTCAGATATATATTATTTCTATATTTTCCCTATTATGGTTAAGAATGTGCCACGTGGTGGTCATTGATTGAAGATTATGAAATTATGGCTGTATTGTGAACAATTAAATGATTATGAGCTGAGGCTAAATGCATGCTTAAATGCATTTTTCTACCAAAATACCAACCCCTCTCTCTGCAGATTGTCATAAGAAGATGATTCAGACTTACAAAATAAACAGTACTTTGATGATGATATTGGCAAGCTTGTTTACTTTTTAATTGTATTGTCAACTAACTGTATGAATCCTTTCACAATTTAAAACACTTATTAAAGCTTAATGCTTGTCTCCTCTTTCAAATAAGAAAAAAATTTCTGTTTGCATTAATTGAAGATTATGAAATTATGGCTGTATTGTGAACAATTAAATGATTATGAGCTGAGGCTAAATGCATGCTTTAATGCATTTTTCTACCAAAATACCAACCCCTCTCTGCAGATTGTCATAAGAAGATGATTCAGACTTACAAAATAAACAGTACTTTGATGATGATATTGGCAAGCTTGTTTGCTTTTTAATTGTATTGTCAACTAACTGTATGAATCCTTTCACACTTTAAAACACTTATTAAAGCTTAATGCTTGTCTCCTCTTTCAAATAAGAAAAAAAATTCTGTTTGCATCTTCCTTTTCCCTCTCTTTTTTTTTGACTGGAAAATTTAATTCAAACCCCTGAGATTAGAGGTCCAAATAGCAGTAATACAATCAGGGATATCCTTTATCCAAATAGAGTCAACATTATGCAAAGCATGCTTGGCTAGCCTATGAGCCAAATGATTGGCTTCCCTTTTGACATGTAATGTTCCAAAAAAAAAAAAAAAGAGAGAGGATTAAAACACTTTTGTTAAAACACTATTTAAAACACTTTTGTAGTTTTGTTAATTTGCCTTCAATGACATCTTTTCACTATTTAAAACACTTTTGTTAAAGCTTAATGCTCGTCTTCTCTTTCAATTAAGGAAAAAAAAATTATGTATGCATCTTCCTTTTCCCTCTTAATTTGTCTTCAATGACAATAACACTGGCACAAACTTGGAAATATTTGAGCCTCTTCCTTTTACTTTTATGGAAGACGAGTTTATTAGATAATTATAGTTGATCCCTGTAATTGATTGTTGCTTTACTGATTTATGAGACCATAATCGTAAATTGGTTCTATGGAATCTTTAGCACTCGAAATAATGGGAGAAAAGAATGGACTGAGACTGACCATAATTTAGCTTAACAGATGACATTCCTGTTATGCATATGAGCATATCTAAATACAGTTAAGCTGATATATTGGAGATTTATTAATTTTTGTTCTTATTACATATGTTTATGTTATGCTGTGGGTGCATGTCTATTCTTATACAGAACAGCTTATAACTTTATGACTCTTGCATTTTCTGCTTTAGTGGCATTTAAATTATCTAGAAAGAAGACTGATGATACTTTCAAGTTGCTCCACACAATCCTCTTTGGAAGGAGAGGCAAGGTATTTCCTACTTCCTTAACTATTTAAAAATCATTTAAAACAACCTCTTACTTTCTTTGGTTTTTCGTATTATGCCACTGCCACCTCTATAGTTCAGGATAGGCAGTGCATGCCCAGACTGTTAAAAAGTTAAACCTGTTGGGATGTTTGGGAATTGGGATTATGGAATTGACTGGTCACACGTTATTATGCTTCCATGTGATTCCTATTTTGCTCTTTTGCAGGCAGTTGAGATCAAGAGTAATATATCCAGGTTTTCTGGTTTTGCGTGGCATGACAATGAGGTAATTATTATTGAGAAAATATGAAATGAGAAGAAAACTGGATATTTTTCTTATTGACAGATTGATAATACACAGTATTATATAGAGGATTACATTTACAATGAGAAAAAATAGGAAACTAAACCAGTCCTAAATCAGGAAACAATATAAACAAATCCCTGTAACTAAATCTATTTATTTCAGGGATTTCAATCTGATTCTCCTACTTATTTGCAGATTATCTACACTGTGATACTCCCACTCAAGCTGAGGAATGGATGTCTTCCATTCCCAACTTGGATTATGATATCATCAAAAGCTCGAACTGTTTAGCCCCTTTGTTAAAACATTAGCTAATTGATGTTTTTAATGAACATAGGACATACACACTAACCCTTCCTCTAATTTTTCTTTAATGAAATGTGTGTCAATCTCAATATGCTATGTCCTATCATGTATATGACTATGGGTAATATTGATAGTTGACTTTTTTCCACAATAGAGCTTCAGAAGACCTTCCTGTTTGACTCTCAGATCATCTAGATTAATTTTTAGCCAGACTAGTTAACATAATCCTTGAGCAATGGTCATAAATTTTGATTCTGATGATGATCGTGCTACCACATTCTACTGATCATCTTGTCACCACATTTTGCTTCTTGTTCCTCCACATTACCAGATTACCTCCAAGGAAAGTACAATAACATGTAGTTGATCTCCCATCTACTAGGGAACCTGCATATTTAGCTTCAATATAAGCTTCTAGAGCAAGAGTATTCTTAGAATTTGGGTTTTATGCCTAACTCAACCCCAAAAGCCAGCTCAAGAGGTGAGGATTGTCCAAGCTTTATAAGGATTACTTTGGTCATATCTTTAGTCGATGTGGGATCTCAACACACCCCTCACACCCAGGATTGGACATCTGGAGCATGGACAAATTCAGGTGCAATAACTGACCCAATAACAGGTCTATGGTAGGCTCTGTTACCATCTTAAAACTTGGGTTTAGGCCTAACTCAATCCCAAAAGCTAGCTCAAGATGTTAGAATTGCCGAAGTCTTATAAAGACTACTTTGGCCATATCTCTGGTCAATGTGGGATCTCAACACATCCCCTCATGCCTAAGACTGGACATTTGGAGCGTGCATAAATGCGAGTGGAATAATGGCCCAATAACGAACTAGGATAGGCAAGCTTCGATACCATCTTAGAATTTGGACTTTAGGCCTAACTCAACCCCAAAAGCTAGCTCAAGAAATGAGGATTGTCCAAGCCTTGTTAGGACTACTTAGGCCATATCTCTAGTCGATGTGGGATCTCAACAAGTATCATTCCTTCTAAACAAAATTCCTTTTCTCAGATTGCCTTTGAAGTAATGTAGCACTCTGTAAGCAGCTTGGAGATGTGGTTCTCTCGAGTCATGCATGAATTAACTAATCATGCTCACCGAGTTTGCAATGTCTGACTGAGTGTGAGCAAGGTATATGAGTTTGCTAACCAATCTTTGATACATCGTCTTGGATAATTGCCAACTGACGATGCGAGCGGCCCAACAACAGATCTAGGATAGGCTCTGATACCATCTTGAAACCTCTCGGATAATTTCTTAATAGTAAGAACAATTTCAAGGGAGTCTTTCCACGATTCAAATTTACTCATTTCCTCTTGGATAATAGCTCCGGTTTCTATTGCTTTCTGGAGTCTGTCCCCTTGTTAACTGCAACAACTTCATGGAGATCATCCACATTGTACACAACTGCAGTCTCCAGATCCGAGACACCCAGTTCCACATTTCTAGGAATAGTTGTATCAATGAAAAGTAGTCTTGTAGCACCTTGGCTAACAAGAGGAAGCATTTTTACGTTCCATTTTGAGAACAATGGGGATTCAAATGCAGTGTTGGTAAATATTATATCAGTTGCAGCAGCACATGTTATCATTTCTGAAAGAGGTCTAAGCACTATGTCAACATCTTTCAACTCTTGCTGAATAGCATTGACTTTATCTTCAGTTTTGTTAACAACCACCTTTTTTGCACCCTTTACCTGTCAAATGTTTCAACATAGGTTTATCCATTTGCCAACCCATATGCGGTTGTGTAGAACAATTCAGATCAGAAAATAAGATCGCTTTCAAAACTTCGACCCCTCCCCCCTCCAATTGCTCAAGACTTTTGCAACCAATAGATATACAAAGGAAATGAGTAGCATTATTGCCATAAGGCTGAACATTCACACGACTCGTGTTGCCATTTGCGAGAAACTTGCAATCCTAGAAGAGCGATGGCCTCAGGTCATCATTGAGCTATGTGCTTTGAAGTTTGAACCATATAGAAGAGGCTGTTGATAAAGAAGTTGTGGCTCTCTCTCAGCATTCTGGTGTTAAAGAAGTTACTGAATGGATGTCTAAGGCAAAGGATTTTCCGTACTAGAGCTTTGTAAGCACTAAGTTTTGCTGTATAACAAGGATGCAACATAGCATATGTTTGAGGTAGCTGAGGAGTTCTTGGGAAAGGTCAGATTCTTGCTCAGGCAAACCAAGTTCTGAAAGCCGGACAAGGAGTGGTCGGATTTGATAGGAAAATTAGTCTACTGTTCAAGCAGGCAATCTTTGTTGGAAAACGGGTTAGAACTGAGACAAACATATCCTCAGGATCAATTTCTATCAGTTCAGATGTTGTGGAGCTGGGACTGATGAAGCTTTCAAAATCTTTTTATGCTAATGCTAGAATATTAGTAGTTAGGGCAGGAAAGATGGGTAAGCTTGTGATGAAACATTCGACGGCTAAAAGGTGCCAAAAATAGTTGTTGTTAACAAAATTGAAGAGAAAGTCAATGCTATTCGGCAAGAGTTGAAACATGTTGACATAGTGTTTAGACCTTCATCAAAAGTGATAACGTGTGTTGTTGCAGCTGATATAATATTTATCAGCATTGTGAATCCCCATTTTTCTCAAAATGGAATGTATAAATGTTTCCTCTTGTTAGCCAAGGTGCTAGAAGATGACTTTTCATTGATATATCTATTCCTAGGAATGTGGAACCAGGTGTCTCAGATCTAGAGACTGCATTTGCTTACAATGTGGATGATCTCCAGGAAGTTGTTGCAGCTAACAAGGACGATGGACTCCAAAAAGCTACAGAAGCCCTTCTAGAGGAAATGAGTAAATTTGAAGCATGGAAAGACTTCCTTGTATTAAGCAATTATCCAAGAGGTTTCAAGGTGGTATCAGTCTTAGGGTTGCCCGCATCGTCCACGCTCCAGGTGCATAGCCCTAGGCGTGAACCGGGGGGGGTTGTTTGAAAGCCCCCTTAACTGCACTCTACCCCTTCCTGCCTTAGTTGCAGCTTCCATCACCTTCGTTTTATTGGGTGTGAGGGGGTGCGTTTAGTCCCACATCGCCTAAAGATATGGCCTAAGTAGTACTTATATAATGCTTGAGCAATCTTCACCTTACAAGTCGATTTTGTGGGCTTCAGTTAGACCCAAGCCCAAATTTCAAGAACATCTTTATTCGAGAAACTGAGAAAAGACAAGAATGGATTTCTCCCAGGTTTGGAGATGACATCTTCACTCGAGCGAGGGCTGTAGGTGTGGAAAAGTTGGGATGTGGGGGTCATATGATCTGTAACACTTGAGTCTATTTTCCAATAGTTGGTATAAGATGTATCTGAGGCATTCATGCAAAAAGAAAATGAAGGTGTACCTGAAAGATCTAAAGAACAGCCTCTAGAAGGCTCCTCAAGAGACCTCAACAAGTTTCACAACTCGTCAATTTCTTCAGTGTTGAACCCACCTTTTGCAGTTTGTTCTTCAGTCTTATGTTTCTCTCGTATCCTCTATTTGAGATTTTACCATTCAGCTTCCAACACTTCTGCTTTCTTCTGCTCAAACAAAATAAATTGTCCCTTCTAGAGGTGGTGTGTCCTCCTTACAAAGGATTTGAAGTTTGAACCCTAACCTGATCAAATTAAGGATTCAATCCAGCTAAAAAAATCATATACCTGGTCTTTTTCAATGAAGCTCTTCAGGATGGCTGCATCGTCGTTGCATTTCATCTTGAAAACTCCATAATGATTGAGTTCTTGCCATATGTTCTGCAGCAAATTGGCATACTCCTTGACAGATTGATCTCCTTGCTTAGTGGCTGCGGTCTTGAATTTGATCTCATACACTTGGGCAGCATCAAGTGTCTTTGAATATGTGCTATGAATGAAGTCTTAAAAATCCTTTGCTGTAGCAAAAAACATACACGCGGGGCTAATCATGGGATCCATAGAATCCCATAACCCAGATGTTATCATGGAGTCCTCTTCCTCTGATGCTTCAGATGTCGGGTCATTTTTTTTTCGGTCCCTTTCCAAGGTGTGATTAACCCGCATTTTACCCTTGAGGTATGTGCTGCGGACGAATTGGGACCGCTTGAGGTAGTTCTTCTCATTGAGTGTATAGGAAGCTTGAATTTTTGCAGATCTCCAATTTTTTGAGCAGTATTGGGTTCTTCGGGTGGACTAGAAGTGCTGGAGACGGTGGTTTCAGTGTCAGAGGCTGACTAAGTGACATAAAGGAAACTTTGTAGTGAAAAGGGATAACAACAATGAAGGCTGGATCATGCAGGGGTGAAAACCCAGTGAAAATCAAACACGTAGCTATGGAGGCTGCTCCTAGATGAGGCGGACACCCTACTCTGATACCATGCGAGAAGATATGAAATGAGAAGAAAACCGAAATTTTTTTTTTTTTATTAGGAAAAAAAAAACTGAATAATTTTCTTATTGATGAATTGGTAATACACAGTATTATATAGACGATTACAATGAGACAAAATAGGAAACTAAATCACTCCTAAATTGGGAAATAATCTAAACAAATCCCTCTAACTAAATCACTTTATGTCAGGGATTTTAATCTGATTCTCCCACTTATTTACAGATTATCTACACTGCCACTTACCTCTAAATTTTATCCCCAAAAAAAAAAAATTTACCTCTAAAAAATAGTACTCGTAACATGCACTGTGTCATGCATAACAATTTTAGGGTTTATTTGCTTGTAGTCGTTTCTTTTACTGACTTCTTGGTTTTCTTCCTGAAGTCCTTGTCTGCCAAAATCTCTAAAATCAAAATATTGTTACTGCAGGAAAAGCAAATGATTAAAGTGAAAGAAAAGTTTGACAAGTGTAATAAAGAGAAGTTACTGGAATTCTGTGATGTGCTTGACATAACACTTGTCAAGGCAACAAGAAGGAAGGTTTGTTGGATTAGCATTGTTGATGCACTTGTTGTGGAAGAAATGTTAATTATTTTACAGGAAGTGGTTTTTGTGCCAAAATTTTTTGTGCTAACCATTTGATTTCTTATCTAAATTTGAACCTTTTTCACTCAAACTTTTGTGCACGTGGATGCTTATCCTACATGTTCATGCTTCAGTAGGTGCATGCATTAAGATAATCTTCGCTACTATGGATAATAATCACAATGCACCTCAACATACGTTGATGCCATGAGAAAGGAAGCCTTTTTATTGATGCTATTTAACATCTCTATTGTTTCTCATGCTAATAAACTTCTATATATGTAGGAAGATATCATTGCTAAGCTGGTAGACTTTTTGGTTGCCCCTCATGCAACCACAACTGTGCTACTTGCTGAAAAAGAAGTGGTTTGTGTTATTCTATTTTTTGTTTCAAATTTTTCCTCGTTTTATGGTATTTTTATTTCACTTGGGGAGCCATGTATCTGGTGCAACATATTCATATTATTTATGTTTTACCTGTTATCAGTCAAGTAAGGGAAAAAAGCGCAAGCGCATTGTAAAATCAGGATCTGGGATGACAACATCAAGACGTTCTGCGAAGGTGAAATTGTCACACCTTTAATGTGATTTAAGCAACATACTATAATTGGTTAAATGCATTCCAAAGTAAGTCTTATGGTAGAATATCAATCTTGCATGTTATATTGCTTCTTGTTTTACTCTGCATTTGAATCTCGTTACCATGGAATTATTCTTTTACAAGTGAATGACTGGTTGTGCTCTTCCCATAATACTAATTGAATACAATTGCATTGTATAGTTATTATGTATATTATTAATTTGTTTTCTTATTATTGGACCGTTATTAGCGAATTTAGCGTCTCTCCTTTCTTAGTTATTATTGAGAGAAATTGGGTGGAAATATCATTTTAGTTCCATAGCTTTGACATCATTTTTTAATTTTAATGAGACTAGTTCGAGCAGATCATAGCTTTTCCACAGGTAGTAAATGAATACTGGACTTGTGGCGAGCATATACTACTAGTACTTTAAAAGCTAGTAGAATATTTGGATTCTGGTAAATGATATTGTTAGGAGTCTTGTTAGGTTAGTAGTCTTATTGGGATGGGCTTGTACTACTACTACTATACTTATACTTGACCTAATTATTAGTATAAATTGGTATTGGTGTTTTGTATTATCACCTTCCGACTCAATGAAATCATATATTATTCATAGTATGTCTATTCTCTTCTTCTCCTTTTCAACATAAATCTTATAATATTAACATAAGCAATATGTGCAGTTTTAGTTGTTTTTATTGGTAGCTTCTCCTTAGTTTGGTTTTCTCAACTTTTTGGTATATTTTTCAGAGTCAAAAGAAAAACGTAGATTCTTCAGCAGTGGAAAGAAAGAGTACAACTGACACAGAAGCCGAGTCAGAGGAAGAGAAAGACAAAGAAAGTGAGGAGGAAAATGAAAATGGCATTCCTGACAAATCGGAGGATGAAATGCCAGAGAAATCTGAAAGTGAGGATAAAAGTGATGAGAGTGAATCTGAAGATGTGAAAAAAAAGAAAAAAACTTCTAAAACATTACCCACAAAGAAAGAATCTGCTTCAAAAGGTAAAATTGAGAAAATTTCAGTTACAACTAAATCTCGTTCACAACCAAAGAGACCACCTAAGAAATCATCATCTACCCGCACAAAGTTTGATGATAATAATGATGGAGGTCCAAAGGTCTTTTCAAGGAGGAAGAAAACTGAGACAGAAGGAAAGCAGAAGACAGAAACTCCAGCCAAATCTGCCTCCAAAGAGAAAACTGGTAGATACCATGAGCTCTCTGTCCCTGTTGTTATTTCTTCTTAAAATGTTCTTATTTGCATACCATTTTATGTTCTAGTGAATAATACTGTTGGAAATCTGCCTTAATTGCGGCATGCCCCTAGCCGCCTTAATTGCGGCAATGTTGTGCTGCCTTCATTGCAGCCACCAACACTTTCATTGTGCTGGGTATGAGGGGTGTGTTTAGTCCCACATCGCCTAGAGATATGGCTTATGTAGTGCTTATAAAGCTTGGGCAATCCTCACCTTACAAGTTGGCTTTTGAGGTTGAGTTATGCCCAAGCCCAGATTCTAAGATGATATCAGAGTCTATCCTAGATCCGTTGTTGGGCCACTAACATCATCCACGCTCTAGCCTCCAGGCCCATTGGGATTGCGGTATGCCCCTAGCTGCCTTAATTGCGGCAATGTTTTGCTGCCTTCATTGCAGCCACCAGCATCTTCATTGTGCTAGGTCTGAGGGGTGTGTTTAGTCCCACATCGCCTAAAGAAATGGCTTATGTAGTGCTTATAAAGTTTGGGTAATCCTCACCTTACAAGCCGGTTTTGTGGGTTGAGTTAGGCCCAAAAATCCAATAAATACTTTTTTAGCCGGACTCTAGCATTAAGATGTTATTAGTCAACATGTTACTTTTCCTTTTCCATTAGCTTAAATATGAATTTTTTTTTTTTTTAAATTATAAAACTCATAATGAGATAATGTGTAAATATCTTCATCCCTTGTACTTTTTGAAACATCTGTTGTATTAAGCAGAAAAGGTTACTAAAGGAAAGGGCAAGAAGAAGCAGAAGTTGAACCCCAGTGATGATCAGTTGCGTGATGCAATATGTGAAATTCTTAAAGAAGTTGACTTCAATACAGTAAGATGTTGGAATTAAAATTTTATGTAATTCAAGTGCTAGTTGATTTTTTATGTTTGATACATAGATAAAACATTGCTGAGCTTTATCATTCTACTTCATAATGTATTTTTCTCAACTGAGACTGTCAAAATCTTGCTTGACAGCTTGATACAAAACCCTTGGGTAAGATATTTTGGCCCCCGTCATTGTGATAGAACTGGTTGATTCCTACACGGATACACTGAATATCCCTTGTTTATTATAGATATTTCTCTGGGGAAAACTCTCCCAAACAGAGATATAATAAGTACATAGAAATAGAAATTACAAAGAAACAAAGATATAGAGAAGGAATACATAACCAATAGGAATTCGAGAGCCTAGTCTCTCCCTTACCCAAACCACCACAAAATAACCGAATCCCTCCCAAATCCCTTCTACCCTATATTTATCAGGTACTCCTATTCTAACTGCACATAGCAATTACATATAGCAATTACTAAATATATATATATATATAGCAGTTACTAACAGTTAATAAAAAACTGCCTACTAATATTACATGTGTTGCCAATAGTTAACTAATCGAGACCCGTTACTATTCCTATCCTAATTAGGGGCCTATATTATTTTTAACACACTGTTACTAGAACAACCAAAAAGATGTTTATTTACCTATCCACCATTTTATGTATGGATATAGAATGACCAAGTAAGATGTGAGTAATTGATGCTTGAGTTGTAGTCTCTCAAACACTGTTTGGAAGATGAGAAAAAATGGAAAGAAAGAAAATGAAGAGAAGAGAAAAAGAAAAGAGAAAAATTATTCTCTTCACATGTTTGGATGAAGAGAAAATGGAGAGAAGGAAAATGAGAATCTATCTTTTCTTTTATTCATTTGTGTTAAAAGTGTGAGAATATTGGTTTAGGAAATCTTAAAACACAATGATCTTCATAAAGAAGCATCCTCCTTTAATAAAGAGACTATATATATGGTAGTATGATACTGGAAAAGAAATTGAGAAATTTGATGAAGAGGGACAGCTGGTGCGCTTTCTATCCTTAAGTGCTAACATCAAAACGTTGTATCAGAAATTTGATATTGAATGTTGCAATTTGATATTGATTGAATGTGGCCTGAAAAAGATAGTGTCAATGTTGTATCTAGTATAATGAAAGATGTTATGTTTCCAAAGCTAAAAGTCATTTTCTCTTTTGCAGGCCACATTCACCGACATTCTGAAGCAACTTGGTAAGCTTTTTTTTTTTTTTTTTTTTTTTATTTATTTATTTATAATTTAATAATTATACCCATTTCAGTTACAACTATGAGACACTGCAACTTTGATGCCGTTAATAGCTAATTCTGCTTTGTATGTGACATTATCTGTTTGGGGTTTGGATTTTGTCCTAAACTGATATTATCTTTGAACCCGGAACAACATAATTCACGGAGCTCTTCCCCTAGAATGGTCTAGGATATTTTAATATTGGATCTACAGTTTGCTGTAGAGTCTCCATATACAAATATAAACATGGGAAGTGAAGGAATTTTATAATTCATGAAACTGAAAAATAAGAACATGAATTAAAATAAAATGTAGGTGCCTAACAAAAATGTTGATCAATTTTCACTTTTCAGCTAAACAGTATGATATGGATCTCAACCCAAGAAAGGCATCTATAAAGATCATGATTCAGGATGAGCTGACAAAACTAGCTGATGAAGCAGATGAAGAAGATGGAGAAGAGGATGATGAGAAAGATGAAACTCAACCTACTGGCAAGGAGGTTAAAACCTGATTGAGGTTTAGACATGACTGCTTGGAGATAGGTTTAGCAATGTATTCTTTTGTAACATTATGCTGAGTAAAAGTGGCTGTAACCTATTCTTAGCATCCATACAATCTGAATAGGACAAGCTAGTATTTATCAAAATTTAGTGGAGGCTTTTGGCTTCTTGTGTACACAAGCAGAATTTGTAGGGTTTTACTATCCGTGAATAATGCTGACCAACACTAGTTTCAACAATCTGTCTAGTTTTTAATAAATATTTGACCTTTGATGGAGTCACCTTTCTGTGTATATTGATGACTTGTACTGATGCTTGGTGATCAAATCTTTATCTTCTAATCTTCAGATTCTGTTGCTACATCTTGATTTATGTCATGGCCACACCATTTCTATCATCTAGCTCGACGGGGTGACTCTTTCATTAGCAGTAGATCAAGTTGGAATGAAATACATGAAATGCAAGAGAGTTTCCACTTGTCTCGTTGTGTTTTCTGGTCTACTCTAATTATTCCTTCTATATTTTTACAATTTCAATGTGATCCTGGCTTGTTTAAGTTGGGTTTGTTAAATAAAAATAATTTAATTATTTTATAAAAATAAACTTATTGATAAAAAGTTTGTACGAAAAATGTTTTGGCACATAAATATATCTAAAGTAATTTCTTATAACATAAACAGTTTGTATAGTATATTCAATGTTTAACATTTTATATCCATATTTTAAAAACATTTTATATACATATTATTATCTTTTAAGGTTACACATTCATATTCTTATCTTAAATTAAGAAGTATTATATATGATACATATGTGGATAACATTATAATGAGATTAAAAGTTACTTAATCTTGGCGTATATAGTGAGAACGTTAAAAAAATCACTTAACTATTAAAAAATTCATATTCATTTATCTTTTAATTTTGGTTATTTAAATAAAATCTGGTAGCCAAGATTCATTATCATCACATCTTTAAAATACAAATTGTCCCTACGTGTATTGTCTCTATATATGATCACTTTAAAATCAGAGATATTTATCTTTTAATCTTGACCATTCAAATAAATCTAACAGTCATGATTAATCACATCTTCTGAGTTCTGATTGTAAAAATACATCTTGTATACTTTCAGATAGTTAACTCAAATCATTTGCTTGAGTTTTTTTTTTTTTTTGGGTCTCTTTAGACTTGTGTAAAACGGGCAATTCTATAATACTCCAACTTAGGAGATGAGTGCCGATCCTCCACCATTTTAATGGGTTATAGTCGGTCATTTCGGTCTTTTTTTAAAAAAAATTAGTTCAGCTTCTGGTCAGTGTCTCTCCCTGTCACGTTACTCACCTACGAGCTCTAGTCCGTCGTCATCCTCTCTCCTTCGCCATCGGCACTATGCTTTTGCTCTCTTCACGTCCTACGGCTATATGCTTCGTTCCTCGCCGTTATCTGTTCTCTCCTCCGCCATGCCACCGTCTCGACAAACCCACCTCAGATCCGCCATCCTCGATGCTTCAGGCGCCACCATACGAAGCCAAGCACCACCGCCGCATCGTGCACTCGTCTGAAACAAATCTGCCGACAACATGACTTTGCATCACCAAATCTGAAGCTCTGAACTCTGTGATGCTCCATGAAGATTAGGCGTTCTGTTTTTCTTTTTCTTTTTCTTTTTTGGTTTTGTCTGACTTTATGATTCAAATTCTCATTTCTTCATTTTATGTTCATGTGCATTTGTTTTGGTTTTGATTTGTTTAGATTTGATGATGAAAGAGTACTCTCATTTGTTCTTATTTGTATTTCTTATTTTTTTGGTAGTTTCTTGTGCCTATGTTCTGATTCTCTTCTTCTCCCCCAAATTCAATGTGCAGTGGTTTGAAGGAAGAATAACATAACACCTCTGTTCCCCTATCTCTTTCTCTAGTTGGTAATATTTGTTGTTGTGGAGAAGATGATGGATGAAAGAACAAGAACGATACCACTCTAACTGTTGCTGCTCCTTCGTAATCATGGGTCCAATTAAAATTGTCCAATTGAATTTTCAAAAATAAAATAAAATAGTGATATAATCATATAACTGAAGAATCTGTTGAGTGAGGATAATATATTGTCTGACCACCTTGCAAAATCCTTCAAAAACATTAGAAGAGGGCGTGGAGCGGTGGAGGAGTGAGGCGGGCAGATCCGCAGATAGAAGAGGAGAGATTTTGTGACAAGAAGAAAACTCAACCTATTATCCCGATCTCCTATCAGTGATCTATCCTCCATGCCAAACTCGGAGGATCCATCCTCCTTCAATTTCAAACCATTGATATATTAAAAAAAAAAAATGGACAGTTGAGATCACTGATAGGAGATCGGGATAATAGGTTGAGTTTTCTTCTTGTCACAAAATCTCTCCTCTTCTATCTGCGGATCTGCCCGCCTCACTCCTCCACCGCTCCACGCCCTCTTCTAATGTTTTTGAAGGATTTTGCAAGGTGGTCAGACAATATATTATCCTCACTCAACAGATTCTTCAGTTATATGATTATATCACTATTTTATTTTATTTTTGAAAATTCAATTGGACAATTTTAATTGGACCCATGATTACGAAGGAGCAGCAACAGTTAGAGTGGTATCGTTCTTGTTCTTTCATCCATCATCTTCTCCACAACAACAAATATTACCAACTAGAGAAAGAGATAGGGGAACAGAGGTGTTATGTTATTCTTCCTTCAAACCACTGCACATTGAATTTGGGGGAGAAGAAGAGAATCAGAACATAGGCACAAGAAACTACCAAAAAAATAAGAAATACAAATAAGAACAAATGAGAGTACTCTTTCATCATCAAATCTAAACAAATCAAAACCAAAACAAATGCACATGAACATAAAATGAAGAAATGAGAATTTGAATCATAAAGTCAGACAAAACCAAAAAAGAAAAAGAAAAAGAAAAACAGAACGCCTAATCTTCATGGAGCATCACAGAGTTCAGAGCTTCAGATTTGGTGATGCAAAGTCATGTTGTCGGCAGATTTGTTTCAGACGAGTGCACGATGCGGCGGTGGTGCTTGGCTTCGTATGGTGGCGCCTGAAGCATCGAGGATGGCGGATCTGAGGTGGGTTTGTCGAGACGGTGGCATGGCGGAGGAGAGAACAGATAACGGCGAGGAACGAAGCATATAGCCGTAGGACGTGAAGAGAGCAAAAGCATAGTGCCGATGGCGAAGGAGAGAGGATGACGACGGACTAGAGCTCGTAGGTGAGTAACGTGACAGGGAGAGACACTGACCAGAAGCTGAACTAATTTTTTTAAAAAAAGACCGAAATGACCGACTATAACCCGTTAAAATGGTGGAGGATCGGCACTCATCTCCTAAGTTGGAGTATTATAGAATTGCCCGTGTAAAACTATGTGAGACTAACAGGTACCACTTGAAATACCAAGGCATTGGCATGATGGCATCGAACTGATCGAAGGATGACTGATACATCAAATCAACTCCATTTTTAAACAAATGCAAAACCCCCATTTAAAGAAGCTTCCAAGTGAAAATCAAGGCCACCAATGAAGAGTAAGATTCTGAACTAATTGACATGACAACATTGTTTGGCAAGCATTGAAAGTCTCTGTCTCTCAGCCCCTTCAAAGTTCTTTTTCTTTTAGAATGACATATTCAACTTAATCAATAGTTGTGAGAGTATTGTAAAACAATTTAATTGTCATACACCAGTAATGTAAAGCTTTTTTTACACAAACATCCAATCATAAATTGTCAAGACAGTAAGAAAAAAATTACTCTTATCCTAACTGCCGTTACAATCATCCATACTATAATCGGTGATTGATTGGCAATGTAAAATTATTTACATTGTTTGTATATAGAAATTATTAAACTTATTGTAAAATCAGATCCTTTTTATAAGTAAAAAATTTTAAGAACAATCTAAAATTACTTCTTAATTTAAAAAAGAACCTTATTTTAATACACAGTCATAGGAAAATTTGTTTATACTTCTGTGAATTAAAATCAAACCTTTTATTGTACCAAATTTTTTTAACCTTTTATTAAAAAAATAAGTATGATTTTAAGAGTTTAAATTTGATTTCTTATTAGGATAATTTTTTTTTTTACACTATTATCCAATAATGTATGATCTGTTATTTTAAAAGTTAATTTTTGGCTTAATTGTAATTTTAGTCCTCTTACTATTGGTCATGTGTGATTTAAGTTCCTATAGTTTTTTTGGAGCACATTTGGTTCCCTTATTTTATTTTTTTCAATGTTGCAAATTCGATCATTTTGTCCAATTTTTGTCAAATTTTCAACGATCAATAGAGATGAATTATTGCTTTAAGCACATAGAACCTTTGAATGAGCTTTTGTGTTAAGGATCCTGTGGTGGAACTGAAAAATGGTCCTGAAACCGATCAATCTTAAAGAGAAACTATTGAATTATGTTAAAGCGGAGAGGCAGAGGAGGGAGAAGTTCAACCAGAGGTTCTCTGTTGAACATTGAAAAAATTGACGGATATTAGATGGAAGGATCGAATTTGTAGCATTAAAAAATACGGGGGCCAAATGTGCTAAAAAATAGTCATGTGATAGGGTATGGATGGGGGTAGGGATTCCTTGTTGTGGAGGACAAGGATAACCTCCTTAGAAATTAGAAAGAGAAGAGAGATTTTGCTTATTTTTCTGCTTGTCCCCAATCATTCATTTACTACTCTTTATATAGTAGTTTCTTACATCCAGAATATTAAAAAGGAAATGTAAATAACAAATAAAAGATAATAGGTAGCTAGATCTAGAATGTTCTTAGTTGGTACTAGGATGAAATCTTTGAGGTGATTTGGTCTTTGCTTGCTTTGATTGGGCCTATGAATTGTTGTAAATCCATTTGCTCCAATTGGGTCATTTATTGGGCCCAATACCCCATCATTCCATACCCCATCAAGACCAACCTTGTCCTCAAGGTTGTAAAGAGTTGACTCTAAAACAAATTTTCCTGGATCCCACTGCTTGAACTGGGATGACTGAGCCGCTGAAAGCATTGCCACATGTCTACCTGGATCCCATGGTTGTCCATTCCCAATTCTCAAAGAAAAATTCATATGCTGTTGTGACTCCTTTTGCATCAATTTTGTCTTAATGTCATCAATAATTTCCTCAGCATTCCTCAAGATTTTGTGGTGTGGCCCAATAATCTTTTGGTTAAGGGACCCAATAACAAATGAACTTTCACCAACTAATGAATGCCCAACTATCATGTTAATCCACTACCACTCTTCTAATAAATGGGCCTGGCCCATTAGGTTAATAGGTGGAATTTCTTGGGTCCTTTCCAACTTTGCCCCTGCCTGTGACTCTCTCCCTTTCTCAGTGGTTATGCGCAGCAACAAATGAAACCCGTGGCTGATGCTACAGCTTGACTGCTCGACGAAAAATGACGCTCCAACCATCGTTGATGGGGTGGTTTCCGGCTGATACGGTGGTGGCAAGGGCTTGGCCGAACTTCGGACCACCCACATGTACGTTATTTTCACCCATTCGGCCACCGTCTCTTCCTTCGTGCAGCGGGTTCGTTCCAGCAGCTGAAAAGGTGACGCCTTTGCTGTGCTCGAGCCAACTGTTGGCTGCAACCTTTGAATCATGAAGAAGGCATCGCACGGCGGGGAGTAGAGAACTGGTGGCAGTCCTCCTGGATCGAAGCAGAAGCGGCGAACGTCGGGGAGACCGATCGACCCAACAGAGCTCTTGCCGTGGTGGTCGCGATCTGTGGTCTTCCCGATCAACATTTCCGTTGCCTGGATAAGAGTGGGAGGCGGTTGTTGTGAAGGTCGAGATACGGGAACAGAACCGAGCGTTGTCGGAGGACCCAAAGTTGCAGATCCCATAATGGTGAGACGGAGAGGGTAAATGTTGTGGTTGATTCCGGCGACTCTGATGGCCTTCGTTGTGATGACGAGCTCCTGCGATCTCTTGTCAATTTCCGAGGTGGAGAAACTGTCCAGGATGGCGAAGTCATGCTCAGCGTCAATGGTGGATTTCGTGACTGGTTGGGGGTTTGGTCATGCTCATGGTGACAGACCCATTGCAGGGTGGGTTCTGTTGAGGGTGTATTTTGGGGTCTGAGTCTAGAAAGTGATGCTCTTTGATGATGGTTTGGAGCGGTGGTGAAGATGAGTATGATGGATGTTTAAGCTGGCTTGTGGGAAGTGGATTTGTAGTGGGGTTGCGAAGGGTGTGGATTTCGGCTTGCAAAATCTGAATGAGCTCCAAGAAGGATTCATTCTATTGAACCCAGGAAGTTTTGTATTCAGTGATGGAAGTTTTGAGTTCAGTGATGGAAGTTTTGAACTGGTGGAGATGAAAATGGGGAGGCATAGTTCGTGAATGAAAGCACCAATTGATAGGGTATGGATGGGGGTAGGGATTCCTTGTTGTGGAGGACAAGGATAACCTCCTTAGAAATTAGAGAGAGAAGATATATTTTGCTTAATTTTCTGCTTGTCCCCATTCATTCATTTACTACTCTTTATATAGTAGTTTCTTACATCCAAAATATTAAAAAGGAAATGTAAATGTAAATAACAAATAAAAAATAATAGGAGACTAGATCTAGAATGTTCTTGGTTGGTACTAGGATGAAATCCTTGAGGTGATTTGGTCTTTGCTTTCTTTGATTGGGCCTATGAATTGTTGTAAATTCATTTGCTCCAATTGGGTCATTTATTGGGCCCAATACCCTATCATCATACTTATTTAATGATTTAATCCTCAAAAAATTTATGCGTAGAGATGGAAAAAAACGAGGGACAACCGTTGATAATGGACATTGAACCTTTGGATGGGCTTTTGTATTAAAGGATCCTGTGGTGGAACTAAAAAATGGTCCCGTAAAGGAAGAACGAACCAATAAATCTCAAAGAGAAACTATTGAATTATGTTGAAGCAGAGAGGCAGAGGAGGGAGAAGTTCAACCAAATGTTCTCTGTTGAACATTAAAATAATTGACGGATATCGGATGGAAGGATCGAATTTGCAACATTGAAAAATATGGGGTCAAATGTGCTAAAAAGTAGTCATGCTTATTTAATGATTTAATCCTCAAAAAATTTATGTGTAGAGACGAAGAAAAAAAAAACAAGGGACAACCGTTGATAATGGACATTGAACCTGGCTTTTGTGTTAAAGGATCCTGTGGTGGAACTAAAAATTGGTCCCGTAAAGGGTTAACGAAACCGATCAATCTCAAAGAAACTGTTGAATTATGTTAAAGCGGAGAGGCAGAGGAGGGAGAAGTTCAACCAGAGGTTCTCTGTTAAACATTAAAAAAAATTGACGGATATTAGATGGAAGGATCGAATTTGCAGCATTAAAAAATATGGGGTCAAATGTGCTAAAAAATAGTCATGCTTATTTATTGATTTAATACTCAAAAATTTATGTGCAGAGACGGAAAATAACGAGGGACAGCCATTGATAATGGACATTGAACCTTTGGATGGGCTTTTGTGTTAAAGGATCCTGTGGTGGAACTGAAAAATGGTACCATAAAGGAAGAACGAAACCGATAAATCTCAAAGAGAAACTATTGAATTATGTTACAGCAGAGAGGCATAGGAGGAAGAAGTTCTGTTGGGTCTTTGGGCCACGAAACATATTAACTGAAAATCCTTTATCTGTATTCTGTTTTATCTTATTAGATTAAAGTTGTTAGTGTTATCCTAATAATCTGTTATCTGTTAGTATTGTTACAACATATCTTTAATCCTTTCTTGAGCTTTGTTAGCCTATATAAGCTCTCCTCTGTATTTTCCAATAATCAATGAAAATATTATTTAGTTTCTCTTTTTCTACCTTTATGCACTAATATGGTATCAGATTTACTTTGATTATCCAGCTTCCGCTCTCCTTTCTTTCTCATGGCTCCTGATTCTCCACACTCCGCCACCGAAGAAACAACCAACAATAACCCCCCAACACCACCTCCTCCTCCACCAATCGACCCTTCTCAAAACCCTTCCAGTCCATATTACCTTCATCCAGGGGAGAACCCAGGTTTCATTATGGTATCTCCACCCCTCAATGGGGATAATTTCTATAACTGGAGCAGAGCCATCAAAAGAGCTCTCTCCTCCAAGAATAAGCTAAAATTCATCAATGGTGGTATCCTCAAACCCTCAGCCAACGATCCCTTACTTGATTCTTGGCAACGATGCAATGATATGGTGGTTTCATTGATCAATCACACATTATCTTCTCACATCTCCCAGAGCACGCCTTCTTTTGATAATGCAAGAATCCTTTGTTGAATTTGGAAACCTGATTCACTCAAGAAAATCATTTTCGCATGTCTGACATTCTTCAATAATTACACTCCATGAGGCAAGGTGATAAAACTCTTTCCAATTTCTTTACAGATATGCAAATTTTATGGGACGAATTGGAGTTTCTTCGCGCCACTCCGGTATGTTCTTGTGAAGTTACCTGCACTTGTGATTTAAGTAGATCTGTTCAAACATACAAGGACAAAGAACTTGTTCTTTGCTTCCTCAAATGTATCAATGATTCCTATAGTGCTGTTCATTCTCATATTCTACTAATGAAACCCTTACCTTCTATTAGCCAAGCTTATTCGATGGTTCTTCAATAAGAACGACCTGGTCATAACCCTTCATTAATGGATTCCACTGTTCTTGTTGTTTCTGCCCCCAATTCTAATCAATCAGGTCGAGGTCCTCCTTCCCAAGGTCGAGGTTGCGGTCGATCCAATTCAAGAACCCCAATGTACTGCACTTACTGCAAACGCAACAACCACACCATCGATAATTGTTACTTTAAGCATGGGTTCCCTCCTGGTTATAGGAACAATAACACCAGTACTACTCTTCAAATCACCTCCTCTGCTCAAGGATCCACTTCTAAACCTGAGGCCTCTGTTCCATCCAATATATCTCAGCAGTTTGAACAACCTATGACTCTCACCCGTGAGGATTACCAATACCTCATTTCTCTTCTTCATGCCTCAAAGACTGACCAAGGTTCCTCTGCAGCGCCTACTCCCAAGCCTGCCCCACATGTGTCTACTCAACATGTCATCTCCAATGTGGCTAAACCAGGTATTTCTGGCTCTCATGATACAAATTGGATATTGGATATTGGTGCAAGTGACCATGTTTGCCCCACTATCAATTATTTTTCTACATACAAATCGATTACCCCTGTTCATGTCACTTTACCTAATGGCTCTATTCTTACTGCCTATTATTCAGGATCTATAACTTTAAATGATCATGTTGCTCTTCAGGATGTTCTGCATATCCTAGATTTCCATTATAATCTTATCTCTATTCATAAGCTAACGTTGTCTTTTAATTGCAGTTTAATTTTTTCATCTATTTCTTGTGTCATACAGGACATCCCTACCCAGAGGATGATTGGGCGTGCTGACATTTTTAATGGTCTTTACATTCTAAAGCAGCTTCCCCAACCATTCTACTACCATAACAATACCACTCTTACTAGTTCTGCTTATTCTGCTAAGACTCATAGTTCTCCTCATACCTTCTTTGACTTGTGGCATTATAGATTAGGTCATCCATCTTTGGATGTTTTACAACATATTTGTACCAATTTTCCTTATATTGCCTTTAATAAAAATTTGATATGTGATTCTTGCCATTATGCTAAATTGTGCAAGCTTCCCTTTCCTACTAGTAACTCTAAAACTTCTGCACCTTTTGAACTTTCGCATATGGACATTTGGGGTCCTCTTGCTATTTCATCCTTTCAAGGCCATCAATATTTTTTAACTATTGTGGATGATTACTCTAGATTCACTTGGATCTTTCTTTTAAAAAGCAAATCTGACACAAGAACATGCTTATCATCTTTCTTTAACTATGTCTCTACTCAATTTTCTGCACCTATTAAAATCATTAGGACTGATAATGGACAAGAATTTAATATGCCTACTATATATGCTTCTATTGGCATCATTCATCAAACTTCATGTGTCGAAACACCACAACAAAACTCTATAATTGAAAGGAAACATCGGCACCTACTGAATGTCACTAGGGCTTTGCTTTTTCAATCTAACTTGCCTAAGGTTTTTTGGTCTTTGTCACTCTATTCATATCATCAACAGACTGCCTACCATTGTTCTCCAACATAAATCCCCTTATGAAATGTTGTATGGTTAGCCTCTTACTTTTTTAGATCTCAAAGTATTTGGTTGTCTTTCTTATGCCACCACTTTGATGCAACACAAATCTAAACTTGATTCCCGGGCCAGAAAGTGCATCTTTCTTGGTTTTAAACCTGGCACTAAAGGTTATTTTCTATATGATTTACAAACTAATGTTACCTTTGTTTCTAGACATGCTATTTTTTCTGAATCTTTTTTCCCTTATCACTGCTCTAAAACTTCTATTGACAGCTCTTTGTCTTCTTGCAGCCCTGATACTGTCTCGCCCTTCTTGTTTGATTTTCCAGTTGCACCATCACAACCTCCTTCATCCTCTGGTTCTGACACTTCTCCTATTAAAACTTCTTTCAATCCCATTGAGGAAGAAGCAGCATCTTCACCCCACATTGATCAGGACATCCCTGCAGCAATTCCTGCAGCTGCTGATTCAGCTCTCATCCCTCTAAGGCAATCTACTCGCCCTAGGAAAGCTCTTGCTTATCTCAAAGAATTTCACTGTAATGTTGCTTCTTCCTCCACTACTTCACACACTTCTACTCTTTACCCTTTATCTTCAGTTTTGTCTTATTCTCATCTTTCCCCATATCATCTCCATTATACTTTATCTATTTCCACACATGCTGAACATGTTTCCTATAACCAAGCCGTTCAGCATCCTCATTGGGTTAAGGCCATGGATGCTGAGCTTGCTGCCCTACATCATAATAATACTTGGCTTCTCACTGATTTACCTCTTGCTAAGAAATCCATTGGATGCAAATGTGTATATAAGATCAAATTTAAAGCTAATGGTGATATTGAGAGACATAAAGCCCGCTTGGTTGCCAATGGTTTCAACCAAGTCGAAGGCATTGATTTCTTTGATACTTATTCCCCTGTAGCTAAGCTTACAACTATAAGACTTTTACTTGCTATAGCTTCTTCTCAAAATTGGTTTTTGCATCAACTAGACGTTCATAATGCCTTTTTACATGGCTCTTTAGATGAGGAAGTATATATGCAAATACCACCTGGCCTTAAAACATTTAAACCAAATCAAGTATGCAAACTCCTTAAGTCTATTTATGGTCTTAAGCAGTCTAGTAGGCAATGGTTTGCTAGCTTATCCAACTTTCTTATTTGGGATGGTTTTGTTCAATCCACATCTGATTACTTTCTTTTCACTAAACATTCTAACTCTTCCTTTGTTGCTATTTTAGTCTATGTAGATGATCTTATTCTTATAGGAAATGACATTCATCTTCTCAATCATATTGAGCTCACCCTCAACAGCAAATTCATGATTAAAGACTTGGGAAACCTTAAGTTTTTCCGTGGCTTAGAGATTGCACGTTCAAAGGAAGGCATTCACATTTGCCAACGCAAATATGCCTTAGATATCCTATCCGAGTGTGGACTCCTAGCATCTAAACCTGCCTCCACCTCTATGCTAAAAGGCACTCATTTATGTCAAGAGGAGGGGACTGTTCTCTCAGATCCTCTTCCCTACAGAAGACTTGTAGGTAAGTTAATTTACTTAACAACAACACGTCCTAACATATCCTTTTCTGCCCAGCAAGTAAGCCAGTTCATGAACCGGCCAACCACTGCACACTATGAAGCTGCCATTCGGATTGTCAAATATATCAAATCGGTTCCAGCACAAGGACTTTTCTATCCTTCTCATTCTACTCTTCAGCTAAAAGGATTTAGTGACTCTGATTGGGCTAGTTGTCCGGACTCCCGTAAATCAATAACTGGATTTTGTATCTTCCTTGGCAACTCTCTAATTTCTTGGAAATCCAAGAAACAAGTGACAGTCTCTCGCTCTTCATCCGAAGCTGAGTATAGAGCCTTGGCTTCCACAGTTTGCGAATTACAGTGGCTCACTTTCTTGCTTCGTGATCTTGCTTTATTGTGATAGCCGGTCGGCCCGTCACATAGCTGCTAACTCATCCTTTCATGAAAGAACCAAACATATTGAGCTAGACTGTCACTTGGTCCACGAAAAGTTGCAAGCAAAACTGTTCCACTTATTACCAATTTCCAGCAAAGATCAATTGGCGGATGTTTTAACAAAAGCACTGGATAGCACACCCTTCTCAACACTCATTTCCAAGCTGGGAGTAAAAACCATCCACTCACCAGCTTGAGGGAGGCTATTAACTGAAAATCCTTTATCTGTATTCTGTTTTATCTTATTAGATTAAAGTTGTTAGTGTTATCCTAATAATCTGTTATCTGTTAGTATTGTTGCAACATATCTTTAATCCTTTCATGAGCTTTGTTAGCCTATATAAGCTCTCCTCTGTATTTTCCAATAATCAATGAAAATATTATTCAGTTTCTCTTTTTCTACCTTTATGCTCTAATAAAACGTTCCAAGGCACCATGAAAACAAACAAAAGAATATTAAAGCAAATCAACCATAACAAGAACTAATCGAATAAAGAAGTAAAAACGGTAAAAGAAGATGAACACCGGGATTTTAGTGGTTCGGCCATTGTGGCCTACGTCCACGGGAGATAGAGCAGCAAATCATCATCTCCCCTTCATTATCTTGGTACCAGAGATACAAGTGCTTTACAATAGAAATCTCCCTCAACTCTTGCCTATTCTTGCTACACCCATGAATTACACATCATGCCTCCAAGAACTACACCCAAGGTTGATGTTTCCACTCCTATACACTTTTCCCTATCTCTCTCACAAATCACTCTATGATTTGTCTCTCTAGATAGTAATCCCTCACACTCAATCCATCTCTTCTTTTCACACACTACATTGTGTCACTCATGTGTGATTGTGATCATTCCACTCATCCTATTACAAGATATCTATTTATAGACTTATGTGAGTCTTGATCCATATGAAGTTATCAATCCTTGTGAAGCTTGATCCAAGTTAGTTACTGCACTAACTAACAAACTTCTCAACTGATTGCACATAGTCGCTCCATAATCGATCATCCGGTTGACCATAATCGATTATGTTATCTCTGCCTCAGACGCCTTTTCTGATACTAGCCATAATCGATTACACCGTTACCATAATCGATTATGCCTCTACAACTTCAACTTCATATTGTTGATTTTGAGGCATATCTCAACAAGTTCAACTAGAGGTTTTCTGTTAAACATTAAAAAGTTAGACGGACATTGGATGAAAGGATTGAATTTGCAGCATTGAAAAATATGGGGGCCAAATGTGCTAAAAAATTGTCATGCTTATTTAATGATTTAATCCTCAAAAAATTTATGTGTAAAGACGGGAAAAAACGAGGGACAACAGTTGATAATGGACACAAAGACATAAAAAGAGAAGAAAACAATAAATGATGATGATTTACTTTCTGATGTAAGATCTAAGTAAAAAATTATATATAATATCATCAATTGATAATATATGATTGAATAATATTATATTATGGTCTTGCTAACGAGGATACTAAGAACATCGGTTAAGGATTACAATAAAAGCAAGTTTTCTTTGAAAAACTAAAAACAATACTTATCAAAATATTGAATGCATCATTTCCCAATAAACTTTTTTCTTTTATTAATTCCGCAACCAATGCCTTTAGGCTTTAAAACACTAGTTAGCATTCTCTTAATATTATAAAGTGTTTTTCTATCCTGTGCAAGGTTGCACAGGTTAATATGCCCATTTTACGTTAATTTTAACCAACTCATTAATGATGAATTTTTGAAAACCAAAATTATTTTCTCTCTCCAATTTATGATTCATCTTTATCATCTTTCTTCTTCTTTTCTTTTCTTTATTTTTATTTTTCTGAACCTTTGAACTTCCCTTCTCCCCTCTTCTCCCTACCTCTCATCTGCAGCCCCCAACCCCCCACTAGGAAGAGGACCACCGTGCCACCACACACCTCCGACCGCAATAGCGCCAACGGCCATACAGGATGTGCCTTCTCACCTCCCTTCTCCCCCATGGAAATTCGATGGTGGTGGTGCAGTGAGATAGACGGCGACGACTGTGGGTGTGCAGGCATTGACACACTCAAGATGGTGGAGCAGATCTGCTTCGCAGACCTCCAATGACGACGCTGGTGGGTGGCAGACGCGATTAGTGGGGGTTCGATCGTGGCGGAGCTCGCGCCAGGTAGGCACAGTGGAGGTCGCAAAGGAGAGGCGGGACGACTGCGCATTCTATATGGTGGCCGGCGCTATTGTGGCCGGAGGTATGTGGTGGCATGGTGGTCCTCTTCTTAGTGGGGGGTTGGGGGTTGCAGATGAGAGGTAGGGAGAAGAGTGGAGAAGAGAAATTCAAAGGTTCAGACAATAAAAATAAAGAAAAGAAAGGTAATAAATATGAATCATAAATTGGAGAGAGAAAATAATTTTGGTTTTAAAAAATTATCATTAATGAGTTGGTTAAAATTAATATAAAATAAGTAATTAATGTATATTAACTTGTGCGACCTTTCACAGAATAGAAAAATCCTATTATAAAATATGTTTTCACTAAATCGCACTCACTTTTTGATTTGGTACAAGAAATCACCCTCACTTAGATATGGTAGCACTAGCAGACATGAAAGTTGATGAAATGTTGAAGAAAAAAAAATATTTACTTCACCAACAAATGAAGATTATAATATGAAATAATGAAAAATGCTAACGAATGACTTTAATGTATTATTTAAGGAAACCAAAAAAAGAAAAGTTTGTATAGGAAATGATTTACTCAGTATTTTAAAAAGTGTTATACTTATTTTTCTAACACAAACCTTCTATACGTGGGTTCCTTAATCAATACCCTTAAAACACCGGTCAGCAAGACCCTTAAATAATTAATAAAAACCTGAATCACAGATATAGTTTGAAATTCAATCATCCTACAGTCCTAACCTACACTGTGTGTATATTTATATTTAAATATTTAATTAAGAAAAAAAAAACAGATTTTTGGCAGATAATTAAGAAATTTTAAAAAAAAATTAGAAGATTGTCCATGTCCAAGTCAAAGTCACTGAAGTCAGACCCGACCACGTGCTAGATACCAAACCAACGGTCGATATCCAGCAGCACTAATCCAATCCAAGGGCTACAAGTTCGTCCACGCAAACTCATACTTATCGACTAACAACGGTCCACAACTTGCCACGTGTTCACAGGATAGAGCGTATTAATTCTTCTGATCCAACGGACACAGCTCATTCGCTTCCAGAACAAACCTTTCCGTTCCGTTTCAGCTCGCCGGAACCATCGTCACTCGCCGGCGAGGTCCATCTCTGACCCGTCAAATTCACCGAATTCGGATTCCACCGAAAATTGCACGGTTCTGTGATTTCGAGCACTGAATTTTAGATTCAGATGTCTCTGAAAGCGTTTCAATTTTCACGCGGAAAACTGAGTCGAATCGATTCGAGTTGAGTTCGTGACTCGTCCACGGCGGATAAGGATTCTCATTCAAGCGAATGTGAAATTCCTCTAAAAATTGCACGATTCATTGATTCAGAGCACTGAATTTCAAATTCCAAGGAGTTCGTTTCTATCTGCTAACAGCGCTTCAATTTCACGCGGAACCGTGTCGAACCGAAGCGTTTGAAGGTCGATTTGTCTTGTTCCATGGCGTGATCGAACCTAAATTCGACTGAAAATCTCAGGGTTTACTGATTTCAACATCACTAAGAACCGAACCGTAGTGAACCGAATCGATTCAAGTTGAATCGAACCGTTCAGAAGTTGATTTGCTTCATCCATGGCGGATTCCGACAACGACTCCGGCGGAGGCCAAAACACCGGCGGATCGAACGCTCATAGCAGCGAGATGTCCCTGCGGGAGCAGGATCGATTCCTTCCGATCGCGAACGTGAGCAGAATCATGAAGAAGGCTCTTCCGGCAAACGCGAAGATCTCGAAGGACGCAAAGGAAACGGTGCAGGAGTGCGTTTCGGAGTTCATCAGCTTCATCACCGGCGAAGCCTCCGACAAGTGCCAGCGAGAGAAGCGCAAGACCATCAACGGCGACGATCTGCTCTGGGCGATGACCACGTTAGGGTTCGAGGAATACGTGGAGCCGCTCAAGGGTTACCTCCAGCGCTTCAGGGAGATGGAAGGTGAGAAGAGTGTAGCGGCGGGGGTGCGTGATAAGGACGCGTTCGACAGTGGTGGTAGTTATGGTGGTGGTGGTGGTGGTGGGGTTATGATGCATCAGGGACACGTGTACGGTTCTGGTGGTTTCCATAGTGTTACGGGTAAGGGTGGAAATGGTTATCCTGGGCCTGGATCCAACGTGGGTAGGTAGACCCAGATAAATATGGTGTGGCCCAGTGTTGTTGTTATTAATTATTAATTAATTAATCATTATTCATAAAAATGACAAGATTTGTATGGGTGATTAATGGATTAGTAAGAGATAGTTCATTTGGGGATTTATATTCTGATATCTTTGGTGATTGGCATTCTGTAAAGTATATGTAGCTGTTGACTGTTTTATCATAGTGTCACTTTGTGTTGTACCGATTTTTCTTTTTATGCCTGAATGGTGCAATTTTCGTTTTCTTGGTTATGGACTTCAATTAACTTGTTTGAGTTTTGGGAAAAGAAAGTGATACCATGATTAGGATTCACAATGAGTCAATTGACATGCTCAGGAGGACACAAAATAGTATTAATCAATTATAGCACTACCAATCATTCTCAAAACTGAACCCAAAAAAAACATTAACCAACAGCCACGCATTCGACCATGCTCCGACACCTTCATCCACCTCAAACCCTTCCCTTGTTTTTGTATTTTTTGATGCATTCTTGGTGAGTGTTTGGAAACTCTCACGGCCGACCAAGATTGCTTTTCCTATCTTAAAAGTTACTGATAGTTGCCTCATGTCAATGTGGATACAATCCCATTGAAAAAAGAAAAATAACATTTTTTGAAACGTAATTTGTGAACACTACAACCAATCATGGTGGGTCCGTACATGTTAATGGTTGTTAGTTGTTACTATATCTCTCTAACACGACGATCGTGTTCTCATTTCCAATTGGAGAAGGTAGCTGGCACTGCAAGATGAAAAGGTACCAGGCAACACAAGACCAGCAAGGAGGAGAGGTAGAACATAGAGCACGAGACAAGACAATATTCTCTCACTCAATTATTCTTTAGGTTTAAGGATAATATGAAATTTTGTATTTAAAATTAATAAAACTCATCCAACCACATATCCCGTGATTTGGAGGGAACAAAAAGTGGTCACACCTAATATCATTCTATTCTATCCTTGTTTTAAAATGCCAAACAATTGAATCACATGTCATTCAATAGTCTCCCACCAATCCAAACAAAGCTTGAGAAAATCACGAAGAGGGATAAAGTAGAGTGGAGTGAGTGGGGGAAGTGGAGAGAGGAAAAAGAGTTAATAAAGTAGAGTTGATTTGCATAATTGGTCAAATCCAGCGAGGTTCTGTTATTGGCTAGTTATCAAAAAAAAATTATGTAAACATTATTGGCAAGTTATCTAAAAAAATTTATGTAAACACTTGTGGAGCCTGTACCCTGGTCGTGGAACGAGACGACTACACTTGGCCCTAGCTTTTTGTTTATAAAAAAAATGAGAGAGAGAGAGAGAGAGAGATTTATCCCTCCCTTTTAGGTAAATTTTTTCGTTTTTCTGCAGTGAACCTACCATTGTGATCATACTCCCTCCGATCTCTATTGTAAGCAAAAATTAAATGGAACACACATATTAAGATAATTAGTTGATCTCATTTAAAAGAGTCATTGGGAATTAAAAATTAAGTTTGTTACCTAAATTACCCTTCCTCTTATTTATTAAGCTTGTGTTATTGAGAATAAAAGGAGTTATTGGAAAACAAAATTTATATTAAATGAAGGGTATTTTGAGAATAACTTCATTAAATGAGAAAAAAGTAGTTAGAATTTGCTTATATTTTGGACCAAAAAATTTGAAATTTTTTGCTTATATTGTGGACCGGAGGGAGTATCAATTTCATAAATTATCTTTAATCCCAGGAATAAAACAATCTTTCATCATAAGAAACCTGACCCCATTAACCATACATGATACACCAGCTGACATGAAGGAAATAAAAGATGGAGGACAGTGCAAGAATGTCTAACAATATGAAGCAACTCGCGGATGTTTAGTAAAAACTAGTTCGGAACTCACTAGAAACTAAGCTATAATCGATGAAGTTTGTTATCCAGAAAATACAATGTGGCAATTCTACAAAAAAGATACTTGGGTGTTACCGAATGGCTGATAATGAATGCTGATGAACATATTCTCATTATGCTTCCAGCTTCCTAAAGGGCATGGCAATATAAGGCAGAAACACCCTAGGTACCAAGGTTGGTTATCTAAGCAGTAATTACTGGTTGTCTTTCAAGCTAAAAGGTAAAACAAGTATATATACCTATAATAACTCGGTCAACCCGCAAAATAAACATTCAATAACAAAAACATGGGAAAGCAAGTAACAACCATCTGTAACATAGATAACAACAATCAATAACAGAAACATGGGAAAATAAATAACAACCATATCAAACATAGATATCCAAATCCTGGAGAACATATATTTGTGAAAGTATCAACCAGCAAATGAAATGATCAGATCAATCATCCTATCTCTATCATTTCCATAGTCAAGTATAATCAAATTGAATGCCTATAAAGGTCATCATAAATAAAGGAAATTAGCTAGAAGTGAGATAATTTGAAAATTCACTACTCAGAAAGATACAGAATTATATCATTCCTACAAACATAAACATCAAATAAAATAAGTATATGAGCAAGCATTTCATCAGAAACTATCATATCATACTCAAGAAGCATGAACAAAGAAGAAGATAATATAAAAATGGTCATGCTAACTAATGCCCTAAGAATACTGGTTAAAAAAAATACCAAAAAAAGAAACATTTCATTGAAAATCCAAATATATCACTCTTTCAAGTACTAAATACACAAGTTCCCATAAAAAAATTCTTTGTTTGATTCCTTAACCAGTATCCTAATTAGGGCACTAGTTAACATTCTCCATACAAAAATAACTTTGGGGTGTGGGTGTTGGGGGAAACTGACCCTTCTCAATGGTTTTTTTTTATTTGGAAGTAAAAGCAGGATAACAAGGAAAAGAAAAGAGAAATAATAAATGGATATCCATATTTTTTTTATAAACTTCATATTAAAGTGTAGTCCAAAAAAATATAAGTAGGGCAGTCACTGATCTCAGTTCAATGTTTTATAGAAAGAATTCAATCCTTATTTGGGAAGTAAAAAATTGGTAAGCAAAAAAAAAAAAACAAACAAACAAACAAAAAAACTTAAGTAGATATCTTTAAATTAACTTGTGTAAAGAGGGAAAAAGTTAGGCATCCTACTCTGCACTAAAATACGGAGTTTGTTTTGTTTTTTAATTTTTTTATTTTATTCAGTTGATACATTTTTCACTTATGATTACAAAAATGTCGATTATTTTCCTTTTCAACATTTTGTAAAGGAAATAATATAAACAACAAAATATTTTCACCATTTTATTCACAAAATCATAATCATAGAAATCATAGGCATTCAAGACAGAATAGAACTAATTGAACTAAGTTTGAAAACAAAAGAAACCAAAAACCCTATAAGCATTCAAGACTCATGTCCTGTTCTGTTATATTTATAAAATACACCAAACATAGAATAGAACTCATGTTCCATTCCGTCCTATCCTGACACATCTATCAAACACTATCTAAGAGATAGGAGACATCAACACAATAAAGGCCTCCAACTCGCAACACTAGGATTCTATTTGACTACACAAGACAAAACCATAAAACAAAACTAGAGACAGATTGGACCTTTATCAGAAAATTAAATATCAATATATACATGACAACAAGATATACAATTCTCCAGCTTTGAATGATTACAGAAATTGAATGGTTAGCTCTCTACATCATACACAATACCTGCATGCTCAACCGCTATAGTCAATACTAACAAAATGTTGGGAAGAAAACACCCAAAAAAAAGTGGGGAAGAAATGGTACAACAGCGAGCCAATCAGAAACGGCACATTATCAACATCTGCTGCTAAATCCTAGCTAGTACATCATTCAAACATTAAATTCTAAAAAGTCTGCCACATTTCAGACTTCAGCAAGTTAAGCCCATTACAACAACAATGGTGGTTTAATCATGTGCTAATAACTAAAATATAAATGTAAATCAAAAGCTAGTAACTTCATAGCAAATGTTCCACGTCTCAAAGTATGAAAAGGATTGTCATGACTCGGATCTCCAATATTGAAGGCACTTGATCCCCAAAACAAACCAGAGGACCAGAGGTGGAATGAACAGTTTCCTTTCTCAAAACAATTGTCCCTGCCTAACACAGAAGTCCATAACGATAGTAGTTGCAATTTAGAAGGCATTAACATAAAGAAGAAGCAATAGTGGGTTTAATTCATATAAAAGGAAAAATCATGCTATCCAAATTCAGTAAAACAGCATATTAGAAAATTTATAAGTTTTGGGAGAGGGGGAACTAGTCAGGCATAGCATTATTGGAAACTTTAAAATTTTGAGGGGGAACAAGGTTTACCACCTCCAGAAAGCTACGACATTACAGATTATTTAAAGCTTGAGTTTTATGTATTGTATGCATACCAAAATCATAATAGTTTATTCCACTCAAAAAAATGTAGCCATTAATATATGGAACCACAGATAAATACATCCACTCGATATGATCACACATTCAACAGGTGTAGATCTACCACATATTAGAACATTATGTTTACACATTTATACTACTAAAAGATGGTGAAGTGGGAGGGGATGACAACAGTAATGAATTGGCTGGCAAATTTATCATCAATGGTTATACATGACTCAGCTTATACTTAGTTCTGTATCAATGATAAAGCTCACCAAAACAAGAGAGTAAAGGAGAAGCATTCAGCATTATTCATCATAATATATGCACAGCAGCCAGCAGGCAAGGATCACAAATCAAGAAATATATATACTATATAACCAACAACATAAGCAGACAAAGAATTGAAGTCTTAAAACTAACCTTCCTCGCATAAGAACAAAACCATGCTCCTGACAAGAGGCAACAAGAACAAGTGATTGGAATAAACAGCTCATCAACAACTTCTGAACAAGAGAAGCAGAACCAGAGAATCCAAACAATCATGACAAATCCTGACTTTTCAGCTACCGTTCTTTTCTTCCTCAATGGAAAGTACCCATAGAAATCATAAGCAGTATATAAAGTCACTCAGAGATAAGCCTCTTCCTCTTCCCATAATCAGCATCTCTTGGCCTAGAATGGTGTTCCTCCTCTTGTGATAATCGTGACTTGCTGCGAGTCCTAGATGACCGTCCCCTTTCCCACTCATCATCATGCTCTGCATCACGGTCTCTGTACCTATGATGATCTGCATATCTGTCCCTATCTTCCCTGTACCTGTCACGATCTCGTTCCCTATCCTTTTCACGATCACGTTCACGGTCTCGAGATCGTTCACGGTCTCGAGATCGCTCTCGGCCCATTACTCTATCATCATGATGCCTTCTTTCTGACCATTCATGGTCATGGCCCATATCTTTCTCTCTAGGTGCATCTCTCTCATATCCTTGATCTCTATCATCCCTATACTTTCGGTCAGAAGAACCAGACCAGTCCCTTTCCGATCCTCTATCTTTTTCCCTCATAGCATTAGGCCACCCACTTCTATCATGACTCGCCTCGCCATACTGATGGTCGGATGCAGCTTCCTCCCCATAACTTGATTCTCCAGCCTTGCCACCACCAGGCTCTTCACCACCCCATCCACCCATATTGGGATCCGACCACATTCCCATATTAGGCCCATCAATACCTGATGTGGGTATCATCCCCATACCGTTCATAGGCATCCCTCTTCCGAAAAAGGCTGGATTAACATGAGGTGCTACTCCAGGCAAACCAACACCTCCAACACCAGGGAATGAAGGCAAAATCCCAGAGAATGGAGGAGTTGGAGCACCAGGAAAGCCTCCATAGCTGCCCATTCTACCCATAGGACCACCAAATGCAGGATCGAAACCTTGATTCATCATCGATTGTGGATGCAACATGGGTGGGGTAGCACCAATACCCTGTCCAAAGCCATTTCCACCATTTCCCATGATACCTCTACCACCCATCCCGCCACCCCTATTCCTCATCGGATTAACAGGCCCCCTATTACCCATCCCAGGATTATTCCCTCTCCCCCAGTTACCTCTTCCATAACCTCTATTCCCATCTCCACCTTGGTAGTTCCCTCCAGTTGCAACATTACTACCACCAGGCTTAGTCCCTACATCAGCAGGCCCCCTCCTTCCCTGCTGCTGGGGAACACCGGTTTGGGTCATCTGCTGCTGATTCCTATTCACCTGAGCCTCTCCCATTTTCTTAACCGTAAAGGGCGACGCAAAAGCAACAACACACGGCCTCCCATTAAAGACATGGCCATTCATCCCTTCCTTACAAGAAGTTGCTGCATAAGGTTCAAAAAACTCAACCTGGCAATACCCTTTGGATTTCCCACTCGCTTTCTCGTCAAAAAACTTGACCTCCTTGACAGGCCCATACTTACAAAGCTCAGCTTCCAGCTCAGCGTCAGTAGTCCACCAGTGCAAATCACCCACAAACAATATGGTACCCCCACCCCCACCCCACCGCCACCACCACCACCAGCAGCAGCAGCTCCACCTCCTGCAGTATTAACAGCACCAACAGCACTCACACTATTCCCAACCCCATTAAGATTTCCACCAACTCTATTAAGATTTCCAGCTCCAACACCACCTGGTCTCACCAAAGCCTCATTCCCCACACTACCAACAACTCCACCAATTGGTTGCTGCACTCCAACACTATTATCATTACCACTCTGCTCCTCAACCTCACTCAATTTCCCAGATGGTTGCCCTAATTGAACCCTAATTCCACCTCCACCACCCGATCCACTTCCCACTTTCACACCAACATCATCCCCTCTGAACCCTTGATTCTGTAACCCATCAACTCCATCAGAAACTCCTCCACCAACGGTACCGCCACCGGTACCCTCACCGCTGCCACCGACGCCGGGTACCGAAACCCCATCGCCATCTTGGTGCACCGGCGCTGACTGTGGCTTCTTATCGGAAACGTCGTCGTTTCTAAACCCTAAATCGTCGTCGTTGTTGTTGTTCTTCCGCAAGGATTGAAGGAACCCTTCGCCGACATTAACATCGTTGTAAAGATCCTCGTAATCGTCGTCTTCTTCGGCCAAGAAACCCTCGTCGGCAACAGCGGATATAGCTTCGTTACGGTGGAACTGATCCATGGGATCCCCGCTCTCACCTTCATCCATTGTTGGGTTTTTTTTTTTCCTCCTACCTTCCCTTTCTTCTTCTGCAGATACAGAAGATAAAAAAACAAAGATTTTTCTCTCTCTTTTTCTATTTAGGGTTTGCAGTGAAGAGTGATATCAAGAATGAAGTAGAAGCTTGTGAGGTTGAAAACGCAGCGTCGAGAAGGGGAAAGAGAGTAAGATTTGGGACCTAACCTAACCTAATAATCTAATCAAATTCTCTATAATGCTGAGATTTGGGAAATTGCTCTTTGCAGCCTCTAGCTTTCGTTGTCTTGTTTTTCTTTTATTTTTCTCTTTGCCCATTCCATTATGGAAATGTTAATTATAACCCACTGGTGACTTCTACACAACTTATAATTTTATTTTGATTAAAATAGTATACATCCACTCATATTTTTATATGTATGTTTTTATTTTAATAATTAAGAGAGAGAAATAATATTGATGTTGATTTATCAAGATATTATTGGATATCTGTGTAAAAATCTTTTACACTGACAATGCAGGAAAAATAAATTTTTGGGTTAAATATGTTTTTAGTCCCTCGTTTTTGACAAAAGTTCGGTTTTAGTCCCTCTTTTGAAAAATGTACTTTTTTAGTCCCCCGTTTTTTAAAATGTGTCGGAAATGGTCCCTGCACCACACTTCCATTTGAAAACCGAGGGACTAAAACCGAACTTTTGTAAAAAATGAGGGACTAAAAATGTGTGATTGTCAAAATTGAGGGACTAAAAAATATTGGTGCAAGGACCATTTCCGACATATTTTAAAAAACGGGGGACTAAAAAAGTATATTTTTCAAACGAGGGACTAAAACCGAACTTTTGTCAAAAATGAGGGACTAAAAACATATTTAACCCTAAATTTTTTTATGTTTTATTTTGTTTGGTTTTAAGGGTTTTTTCTAGGGTTAGCAATTTTTTCAAGTCTCTCAACTTTACCTACTGTAGTCGGTAAATCATGCCACCAACCCCTCATTTCCCTCCAACCCCTCATCCTCATCGAAGCCTAAGAAGCCTCAAGCCCCAAAACTCCTCAGATTCGCCGACGAAAGAAAACCCCTCTGTCGCACTCCTCCTCTAAGCCCCATCGTTCCTCCTCCTCCATGCCTCCAAACCCTCATCCTCTCGCAAGATAACCCATCAGTCCTCTCTCAAAGACCGAATTACACATTCATCTTGTCCCTCCGTCCTTTTTAACATTCAACCCCAAACTGGAACATACACCAAAGAAGCTCCTCGAACTTCAGAAGAACACCCGAACCTTAGTAACTAGCAACCTAACTCCGAACCTATCATCATCCTCAAGGACCTCGTCAAACCCTCAGCCTTTGAACTCGATGCTCGGGACTCAGGGTCGATCCAACATATTTTTAGGCCTAAAGCGAAATTTCAGATGAGGCTTTTTTAAAACTATTAATAATATTTTATTGAAAATATTATATTTTTATTTAAATTTTATTTATTATAAATTTCTATATTTTTTAAGTGCAATTGTTATGGTTGATGTAAATTTTTGTTGTGTGTGTACATACAACTACATGTAAGGTTTTCTATAGTTTAGGGTTTAGGGTTTTAACTTACTTTTCTTGTTAAGCTTTAATAACCAAAAAAAAATTTAAAAAAATTAAAGACCTAAATTTATAAGCTTAAATAACTGGGAAAAAAAATACAGGCCTAAAGCCCTTGCTTTACTTGCTTTATGGTAAGACCGGCCCTGTCGGGATTCGGATTCTGAAGTGAAACGAGAAGAAGTTTTGGCCTGCGAGTTTGGAGGATGACTCTGGCGACCTTGCGAGACCATGCCTTTGGATAGGGCGGTGCTTCACAACAATCCTCTCCCAGGAGCATGTCCCTATTCAGTAACCCACACAATTGGTTGCCTTAGTTGCATCTAGATTGTCCAATCAATCTAACGGGTATACATTGTGACTCATTGTGGGCGACATGCTTTGCTTGCCCTCCATATAAGTTGCCTTGGTTTATAAGGAAGAAAATAGAAAGAGAAAAGATAGTATGAAAGAATGTCGATATAAACAAATTCGTGAGAAAAAAAAAATGAATTTTAAGGATTATTTGGCATGAGAGAAACATGAAAGAAAGTGGAAATAAAGAAGATGGATTTTTTAAAATTGACGATTATGCGCATGTTAGATGAGGGGGCTGCTGATAGATGAAGGATAAATTTGATATTTCACATTATTTTATCTCTCTTTTTCCTTTTCCTTCTCATAAGTGGAGAAAAACCTGCTTTTTGTCCAAAAAGATTAACAATTTAATGAATAAAGCTGCTTTTTTATTAGATAAAAAAAAAAAAAAAACAAAGTTGCTTATTTCTTAAGGAAAGTTATGAAATTATGTTAAACTTATAGAATATAAAGAATGAATCGAACAATAATTTTAATGTACCATCTCACCGAATAATAAATCAACTAAGTCTACCCCCACTTATCACATATATAGTTAAGTGGTGTACCACGTACCGAATCCGCACCATGAATCTGTGGTGCTCCTATGATCATAGTCACCCGATTTACCTCTCTTGAGTAATGGTTATCATGACCAACCTTACACTGCGTGAGTTTAAAGATCTAGCTCTCAAATCTTCTTTGGTGCTCGCTTGTCATTTTACAATCTCATTTATTTTATACTATAAATGGATCCTTGAAACCAACATCAAATAGAATATTCATTATGTACCCAAAAAAAAATGATAATATTCAAATTAGGGGTTTGCATAAAACCCAGCAGTATTTTGGTTTCATCTAATAGCTGATAAAATTAGCATTAACATCATCCTCAACTTAAAGACAGTTATTGAAAGGGCATATCGTGGAGCAATAGAATCAATTGATGTGTTCTGCAATGTCCATGCAAATACATGTAATAATATAATTGAACAAGAACATAATCTTTTTTGTATATAGTTTTCTTTCAAATGAAGTAAACATGCTGCTTGAACATGCAGCAATTTATTATCACTGGCTTGCCTCCATAAAGTAAAATAGCGAACCAACCACATCAAAGCTACATAGGCATACAGAAAATATTTTCAGCAAAGCTATATTATATTTGCTAGTAACTTAGATATTGTTGGATTTTGTTGTGGAATTTGTCTTCATCTTTTCCACCATCCTCTCTTTGATGACCCTTCTCATTATTTTTCCTGAAGGTGATTTGGGTATGGTTTCCACAAAGTGCACCACTCGCACTTTCTTGTAATGTGCAACATTGGAGGCAACATGGTTCATAATGTCCTCTTCACTCTCTCTAGCACCTTGGCTCAAAACAACACTTGCAGCTGGGATTTCCCCTGCCTCTTCATCTGGTAACCTGAACCACCATTATCAGAATTCAAAAATAGCAAAAGATTGTAAGATTTTTTGAAATCTAATATCTCAATGAAAGTGTGAGGTTAACAAGAATGACAAAGATGATGCTCGGTTACTTACGGCACAACAGCTGCATCTTCAACTGAGGAATGAGAAAGCAAGATGGCCTCTAACTCAGCAGGAGCAACCTGCACTCATCCAAAAAGACATAATTTATTTTGGCCTATACTTGGGCATATAATCCCCTAGGCTCCATTAATATGTGCCCTCTTAAATATATCCACAATTTCATGCCTAAAAACCGTAAGATACATTTTGACTACCTTTATTTAGGAAATTAGCAATGCATGAATGTTTACATAATGTCTAAATTTGTTCCTAATTTTCATTTCTCTTATAGCTTTATACTCTCCTTTTGTTTTCTCACTAGATCTTAGTGTTATGAATAAATTAATTTGACCATCCTTGAAATTTTTAATAATAATGATTCTTATTTACCAGATGAAAAGGTAGGAGTTAGGACAAATCCCAGTTGCAAAACAACATTTGCATTAGAAATGTGAGACTTCTCCTATTTTGATGGATATTTTATATACAATATTTTACATATCTATATATAAAAACACACACAGTGTCTAAGTGCTTGCAATATATTCTATATAAGTCACGTTAAATTGGCTTAGCAAAATCCAACTATGCCCTTCAAGCAACATGTTTTTTCTATTTATTGGGTTGGGGGTTGAATGGTTGATAAGCAGAGCCTTAATAGTGTTAGTCTAAACATGTGAAACATATAGAACTTACTTGGAAGCCTTTGTATTTAATCAACTCCTTGATTCGATCAACAATAAATACATTTTCTTCATCATCTATGAATCCTATGTCACCTGTGTGAAGCCATCCATTCTTGTCAATGGTTTGATTAGTCTCGTCCACCTTTTTATAGTAACCTGGAAAAGACGGTGATAATTATATTCATGATGTAATTTATCATGTTTTTACATGATTTTTGGGTGCAGATTGTATTTGCATTACCTTGCATTACACATTGGCTTCTCACACAGAGTTCCCCAGGTGTGTTCCTTGGGAGGGATCTACCGGTATCAGGATCAATAAACTTGACCTCTAAGTTTGGGAGGATGAACCCCACTGAATTTTTTTGTGGATTTGCCAATCCTTTTTGTGCATGAGTAAGTGTGATGCAGCTATGCTCGGTTAGTCCATATGCCTGGCAAATAAAAATTAGCACTTAAAGATTTAAAGAAACATATACCATACCATATGCATAGCATTATTTGTTAGTGAAATCACACAACATAAAATAGCCTTAGTGAATTAGCAACACTATAGAAGGATGATGTGCTCACCTCTTGGATAACAACACCAGGGAACTTGTGCTCAAAGGCAGTAAGGAGTTCTGGTGCAAGTGGTGCTGCTGCAGTCATAATGGCCTGGAGTTTAAGCTTGCTCAAATCAAATTCATCTACTATGGGATTTTTTACCAAGGTGAGAATGATTGGGGGCACAATAGGCGCAAATGTGACCTCGTGCGTGATCAAGGCATGAAGAAATGTTTTCAGCTCAAATCTTCCCATCACCACAACCTTCCCTTTGTTCCTAAGAGTGGCACAACATATTCCAGTGGTGCCATAAATGTGAAAGAAGGGAATTAAGCCTAATGTGGTGACCTGGCCTATCAATTCTGGCCCTACGCCGAAGAGTGTAGAGCAAAGATTAGCAACAAGATTTCTATGAGTAAGCATCACACCCTTTGCCATTCCTGTGGTGCCTGATGAGAATGGCATGGCACAAAGATCGTTCTGCTGAATAGGTTCCTTTGTTAAATCACCTGCATGGTCTGCTGCTTCAAGCAGTTTCTTCCAATTCATAGCACCTTCAACAGGTTCATCGGCTAGCACAATTACAGGTAGCTCTAGACCTTTCAACTGTGTCAATTTCAACTCAAAAGACTCAAATGTTATAATTTAACATCCTAAATTAAATAACCTTAAAAGCCAATGGAAAATAAAAGGAAAAAAGAAAAAGAGAAAGTTCATGATCCATTTGAAGCAATTACCTTTTCATAGTTAGCATTATTTGTGACAATTAATTTGGCATCAGCAGACTCTGCCTGTTTCTTAATTTCGGATACATGGGATGTTGGATTTGCTCCTGAAAACACCCCACCAGCATCCATTATCCCCAAAGCAACAATGGCATACTCTATTACATTGGGAAGTACTACAATCACAACATGCCCTTTCCTCAGACCAATAGACCTTAAGGCCTTTGAAAACCTGTGTGTGTCCCTCACCAACTCCCTGTAAGTGATTTGTTTTCCAATCACAGCATCCACAAATGCAACCTTATCAGCATATAATTCAGCATTTTGGAGCACAAATTCAGGCAATGTCACATTATCAGGAACTGGGACAGATGAATATCGGCTACGAAAGATATGCTCCTCTTCACCTTGTAAAAAATTTTCAATGTAGGTTCCCATAAAATTTTCAATGTAGGTTCCCATATTGAGTGATTGGATGAGCAAATGAGAAGGCTAATATGAACTTTAATGGGGTTGAAAATATTAAATTATATAGACATTTCTAGTCATACTTTTTGCATGGTGTGAGGTTAGCCAAGTTACAAGTGAAGTGGCATTGCAAATTTGTCATGGGCTAAATGTTGGTGAAAATTTGTTGAATCATGTCACTGATAAAGGCCAACTACAACATTTCTATAGCCAGCTTCACTATTCTCATCCAATAAAATCAATTGGTAAAACTTATCTATATTTTTGGTGAATGAGTCGTTGTATTGCTTACCTCTTGTTAATAATGGTAGTTGTAGGTTATGAATGTTAGACATTAAAGTTTCATGTTTCAATCCTAAAATCAGAATAAAAAGATATTGCTGACTCTATAAATCTAATTTTACGAATAATTTGTATTCCAATTATGATGAAAGTTGATAGACCATATTGTATTTCACATGTCTCAAATATGAAAGTTTCTAGTTTTAATCCTAAAACCGGAGTAGAGAATATTGTTGACTCTATAAATCTAATTATACTAATTTAACTAATAATTTATATTCCAATTATGATGAAACCATATTGTATTTGATGATGGCCAATCAGTTATGACTAATGGCCATTGAATTGGCAGATATTTCCAGATTTATGCTAACATTCTTGTCAAAACAAAAGATTTATGCTAACATTTCTCAAATCTTGAATTTTCTCTTTTGGATACAAGGCACCAATCTGATATTAATAATAATTGATATATCCAATTTTATTTTATTTTTTATATAATTGTCAAACATTTTTGCATTTGGGGTTGCTAATAGATTGTTCCCTAATTTTTGTTTGCCAATAGATTGTTTGTTCCTGATATATTTAGAGTTTTCTTCATTGTTTAAATTACTCACACTATTGTTGTGAAGAACTAACAACTAAGTGGCATTTGCGAAGAGGTTTACTAAAAACATTTCATTTTAATCAGTAAAGAAAAATATTTCCTAATTCTTTTTAACCTTTTGAAGCCCAAATTCATATAAAATTAACTTAACTGATAATTTTTGTTAAAAGTTGTAAAATTGCGACAATTCATAAAATATATATAATATAAAGAATAATATATCTACAAAGTAATTTATAATTGAATCGATTTTTTCCACGTTAAATAGCTGATTAAAAAAGTGAAATTTAACGAGACAAATATAAAAATATTTAATTAACAAATAATATTTAAATTAATATAAAATTAAATGAAAGTCATGCTATACGCGAGATATCTGCTATGATGGAGTTCATACATTTCAACTAACAAGAAAACTGAACAATAACAATAAATTATTTATCCATCAGTGAAATGGGGTAAAATTAAAACAAACAAGTGTTAAATTCAAAGAATGCCGAAAATCTATAAAAAAAAAAAAAAAAATCATACAGGATTAACGAAAAGGAAAATATCAAAATGCTTTGCCCCTATCCACTCAGATAGCCAAAGCGACCCAAAGGGCCAACCCACACAAAATAACCGGAGCCCCGAAAGTAGAACTTGAACCCGAGTCATCGCCAACCGGACCCTGTGAAGTCTCCGGTGAAGAACTCGCCGGAGCGGTTCCCGGCGAGGCTCTGCTTGATGGAAGCGTCACTGGTGAGTCTGCCGGCGTGGCCGAACTTGAAGGAATGCCTGCAGGAGCCTCTGGTGTCGGAGAAGCCGACGGAACCTCTGCCACTGGCGGCGCCCCTACCGGGCTACTCACCGGAGCCACTGCCGGAGTCTCAGCCGCCGGTGGAGGAGTTGCCTGGGATGGAGCCGGCGGTGGAGACCCATTGTTGGACGGGCCAGAAGCCGGAGAAATTGGCACCGAAGACGGCGGGTTAGCAGCCGGAGACTTTGCTGGCGGGGTTGACGCCGGCGGCGGTGGCAGGGCTGACCCAGATGGAGAAACCTCCGGAGTTTGTGAAGGCGGCGATAAAGTTGGAGACTTTGCAGGGGACGCCTTATGATTCGCCGGAGAATGTGCCGGAGGATTCGCCGTTGAGGGTGGTATTGCCGGCGACGGCGATGTTGTTGACTTGGGTGAAGGAGAAGGAGCATTGTCTGCATGAACTGAAACCGAAGATGTGAAGAATAGTGCAAGAACGAGGAGTGGAAGCAAACTACTATTCATTTTCGGGGTTTTAGAGGAATATTGGAAAAGTACGAGGATTAATGAATGAACGTTGAGTTTGAAAGTGTTATGAATTGCACCAACGTTGGTTATGTGGGAAACGATGCTTTATGTGGAAAGTGTTTAATGATTGTGTTGTGGGAAAGTATGTTTGTTCCTGTGACGAATATATAGGATTTTACTTTGGGTGTGAGGGAACTAGAATGTGACCGTTGCGATGGTTCACTGGCTATAGCCTGTAAGGTAGCCGTTGAGGGGACTTATATGACCTGCTCGGCCGGTTAAGGACGCTCTGTTTTGTCTAGATTGCCCGGAGCGAGATGAAGAATCTCTCTGAGGTTTTTTTTTTTTTTTTAACAACATATGAAGTATTCACCATCGTTAGTAGTGATTAATTTATGTCAGGGAACTATTTGGGCATACAAGGTGAGTTCTCCTTTCCCATCAGTTTTTTTTCATACACAACAATCAGGATTCAAATCTCTAACCACTTGCTTAAGGTGTCTGAGTTCCTTACCAGTCTTTGTGGATTATTTATGAATTCATTAAAAATATATATATTTTATTTAGAAATTTATATAGATTTATTTTTAACTTTTTCCATTTTGTTGGTTTCGACCCATATCTTCACGGGCATAACTATGAAACTAACTCTCTAAACGGTGATGATGCATCTGATCTTAAAAAAAAAAAAAAAAATTGTGTAGAGTGTGTAGTGAAGGATGCACAACTATGATATTGGGGGTAGTTGCCCTCACCAATTTCTTTAAATTGGATCTTAAATAATTTTTTTTGGCCCACTAGAAAATAATGTTGCCTCATTATTCTATAACCCTACTTTGTGTAACAATAAAAAAATGTTGTTCTTATTGTTCTACAACATTATTCTACATAATACTCATTTTTTAGTACGACGGAAAATATGATTTTAATTAGTAAAAGAGACCGGGAGAGAAAGTTAGTACAACATCAAATATTTAATACTTTACAGTCATTTGAATTTATTTTTAACATACATTTGATGAAAATTATATTGGGAATAACTAACGAGTTTTTTCAAATATTGCAGAGAAGTGATCAATATATTGTAAATGTTATGACATTATTTAGAGTGTCAAATGAAAGATTGCATAGCATGAGAGAAGATGATTGACATAATTTACTTAATAAAATACCATTATTTTGTGAGAAGTAAAATATTGTCATTCCAAATATAGATGATGCATTCATGTCACAAGGAAGATCACAGTGTAAACTTGAAAAAGTTTCAAACTTACATCACTTTCAAGTTGAGCTATTTTATGAGGTGATTGACAGACAACTTCAAGAACTTAATAATAGATTTAAAAAGGTGAATGTTGAATTGCTTATTTGTGTGGCAAGCTTAAATCCAATAGATTCATTTTCTGCATTTGACAAGGAGAAGTTGATTTGTTTGGCTAAATTTTATCCATCGTAATTTTCTTTTGTGGATCTTATAGGGTTTGATAGTCATCTTGAAAATTATATCGTGGATGTTCGTTCTGGTTAACAGTTTTCTAATTTAAATAGGATTAGTGATTTTTCATAAATGTTGGTGAAAACTAGAAAGCATATTTTATATTCAATGGTGTATTTACTTCTAAAGTTAGCTTTGCTTTTGCTTCCCACTGCATCAGTTGAAATGAGTTTCTCTGCAATGAATTTTGTAAAGAATCTAGTGCACAATAGTATGGGGGATGAATTGTTGAATGATTATTTAGTCACATACATATATAGAGAGATATTTTTTTACAGTGTTGAAAATGAAAAATTCATCCAACAATTTCAAAATATGAAGACACAAAGAGAGCAGTTGTAATTTATAGAAGTTGAGGTGTCTTCAACTTTTTGATATACAATTATATAATTTTTGCAATCTCCAATTTTTAGCGTAATGATTAGAAGATGATAACTCCATTCTCATTTGTGGGGATATATGGTCCTTGAGAGATGATGTCCCATAGGTCTGCATCAGTTGATTCTACGAACAGTCTCATCTTGTTTTTCTAGTACTCGTAATCTCTTCCGATGAACATGGGAGGTCTGCTTAGGAAGGTTCCTTGATTGTATATGTTATTGCCGGAGCTTGCTTCACATTCCATCTTCCATAATCTTTTCCTCTTCACTTGTGAGGTGCTCAACCCATAAGCCGAGCTCTGATATCAACTAAAACGGAACAAACAACACTAGAACGGAGGTTGAATAGTGTTTTCACAAAACAATTTCACAAAATAGGTTTTTCACAAGCACAAAGCAACACACAAAACATCAGACGCTTAAGTAGGTGTCTATACAGAGGGGTGAAAACGGAAACTTTTTTACCAATACAAACACTCCCCAAGGTTAGTAACAACAGAATAAATGTAGTAAATAAAGAGAGTAAGGGAAGAGATATACATAGAGAATTTATCCTGGTTCACTCACAATTTCAGGGATACAACCAGTCCTTGGCTTTAACAAGTTTTTCACTATATCTGATCAGGTTATAGACAAGTTTTATTTTCATATCTAGCCTCTTCAGGCTCAACCACAGAGTATTGTTTTTACACCTAGTCTCTCTAGGCTCAACCAAGTATTCTTTTCACTAGCCTCTTCAAGCTTAACAAATAGATGAGATTTGTTCTGAAGTAGTAGCTTCACTTTGCATCTACTAGCAGGTCAACCAAGTAACACTCAAAGAGTGGATAATGACTAAGATTAGGTATGACTGCTTGGACTAACTTCTCTAAGAGATTTACAATGTGAGAGAAGGTAGTAGAGAGGTATCAGAGTATTTGAAACTTTAAGAGCGGTTGGAAGTGCTTGTTATGATTTCTGAGTTTCTGTGTATGTGTATGTGTATCTATTCTTATATCTCGTCTTTGTCTCTTCACTCTTCTTCTTGTATAGGCTTCTTCGTAAGTATCCGTTGAGAGAGATAAGCTTCAAACTTTGTTTTCTTGTCCACTGGATATCAAGTAGCCATTCTGAACAAAGGCAAGTTTCGTTTTCCTTTGTTTTGGCTTTTCTTTATGCTTTCTTCCAAGGTTTTAAAAATCGAACCGGACCAGCCGATTCAACCGATTGAACCAGTAACCGGCTGTGTCTGCGGTTTGGTTGGCTCACAAATTCTGGAAGTCCCATTAAACGGACAAAAACCGTTCGAACCGGTCAAAATCAGGATGAACTGTTGAACCGGCAACGGTTTTGAAAAACCGGGCGGTTCAAACAAGTAGATGTAGCAGAATTGCAGAAACCCCATTAGTAAAACTAGCAGCACCGTCAGTACGTGGTTAATTCAGCCGGAGGCTCTCCGGTTAGGAGCGCCCAGCCATGCAATAAAAAAAAAGTGAGACAGAAGGAGGGGCATGGAAAGAGGGCTTAGATTTTTATTTCGCATGGAAGGAGTGGACGAAAAAAATGAAGGAGAATCTATAAGAGAGAAACAAGCAAAGGTGTTACAGGGAGAATGAGATATGACCATTGGAGGCAGCAGAGGGAAGTAATTTAGGTTTATGGTTTTAGACTTATGCTTTTATTGGAAGGGTTTTCAAGCAAGCATGAAAATAAAGAAACCATCTACACATCTAACAATATGGTGTGATGTGGTTAGCCTCCCCATTACCTCTTGTAGACTCTTTAAGATGATGATGATGAAGGTGATGTGGTGAAAAAGATGAAGACTTTGAAGAAGCTTGTTAAAAAACCTAAGATGAACATAAAGGTTCAAACTTTGTATTTTGAAAAATCATGAACTAAGAGAGCTTTGTTCATGATTCTAAACATAAAATAGAAGATAGAAGAGTGTAGAAGACTTACTATCAAGTTGGAAAGTGAAGAACTTGATGAGTGTTCTTGAAGATGAAGAACAAAAGTGCTCCAAATGAAAAAGTATGTGAAATAGAAGAGGCTTAGATGATGGTGAGGATCAAGGAAATGGAGTTGGAATTTGAGAAAAAACTTGGATGATTCTCTAATGATGGTGGCTAAAGATGCAAAGAGAGGAGAGAGAAGAGAGCATTTGTGTTTGTTCTTGAAGGTGAGATGTTTTTTATGTGTAAAATGAAGGTGAGAGGTTCTTGCAGGTGAGAGCATTTGAGTGTTTTTGTGTGTGGGTGGGTGGCGCATCCAAGTTTTACACCAAATAGGGCAGGAAAAATAATATAAAATGATATTGAATTATGTGTAAGAGAATCAAGGGTCCATGATAAAAAAGGACTATGTGTTGTCTACATTTTAGCGTAAAGTAGATGATTAACTACTTAAGGAAATTTGACTCCATCCAAGTGTCTAGTTACTCTAGCTAAGTGAGATAATAACTTAGTTAGTCATAAAACTATCTAATTTCATCTATTTGGCACATATTTCGAGATTTTTGAACCCAAAATTAAAAATTACCGGACCCGATCAAGATAATAATGTTTTCACCACCTCCACCTAAAAATAACATAAAGAGGCTCAAACAATTATTTTATGATTTATCTTCCTCGAACATATATTGGGTCAAGGAATTTCAATTCTGCAGTGTAAATCCGAATTGGGTGTTAAAACACAGTCTGGTTCTTATCTGAGTTTTTAATTCGAATTCAACTGAGTTTTTAGGTAGAATCAAAAAATATTATTTTAAATAGTCAAATTGTATTTCTCAAACAATTTATTCCCAGAAGAAATAAATTAACAAATAAAGCATTTTTCGAGGTGTTACAGATAAGACAGAAGGTGAATAGGTGCACTGTTAGGTCTTGGTTCAACTTATCCTTCACAATCCTTTTCTACTAAAATTATATTTTATTTAAAAGTATTTAACATAAATAAATTGCAAAAGAAATGTTTTCTTTCTTTTTCCTGATCCTATCATAATCTTACATTGCCCCTTAGTTCTGCCTACCACTCCATAAGTGTACCTTCTTAAGTATCAGCTTCTTTCCTCCTCTGAGAAATTGGACCTTTTGCTGGATCTAGAAGTTACATTGAAGTTACCAAAATAGCAGAAATAAAAAGTACAAACTTATAAATTGTGAGGTAAAATGTTTTTTTTTTCTTATTAACTATCAATCACATATATGACAAATTTACACACACACACATATTAATTTATTTGTTAGTCATCCGGTTCGACCATTGATGGAACCGATTGAACCAATTGAACCATGACCCAGAGGTCTCGTCGGTTCAATCTCTGGTTCGATTCTTAGAACATTGGTTTAGACATATGAGGTGCTTCCAGATTTATATGCTTAATTTGTACTAAGATTGCATATCCTCCACATCTCAAGTAGAAGATTAGCAATGCTCAGACAATTCATTTAAAATCATTTGCCAGATGTTTGTATTCATCAAAACACAAGGGTCAGACGCTTAGCACAAAGCCAGACGCTTGGAGACCCGATACTTCCTTCTATGAACATCTTTTTTTTAATTAGGTTTTATTTAATGAAGTATTACACAAAGTTAACACATCATATTACAATATAAAATCCACCTTATTAGAAATTATACATGTGGTAGGGGTTTAAAGGAAATTTCACACATCCATGTCATCAGTTAACAAACACACTTAACAGTGTGTACCAAAATCATAACGGAGCATTTAGTATGGACTAAACATGCCCAATAAATTTTATAGGGACTTAAAAGAAAGACCATATATCTATAAGGATTAAAAACATATTTAAATCATTCTATTATAATCAATTATTGATTAATATATTTTCTACAACTAATCCAAACACACTATTAAAAAATTGCTTATTCTTTTTCGGTACATCTGAATGGAAAGAACAAAAACAAATTATCTAAAATGCCAAAAACCCCAAGAGTTGAAATAAACACGAGCAACACAAGAAGATGGTTGAATTGTGTTTCTTAACTTTTTGAAAAGCTTTTGGAAAACAAGTTTTGGAAGGAAACAAAAACAAAAAGTTTGTAACACAAACACTTTTTTGAAAGAAAACTGAAAGAAACCTTTGAATCAAAACAAAAGGAAGTGTTAACAACTTTCAATATCAATTCCTAGATGTTAGTTGAAAACCATATAAATAGAGATATGGAGATAGATTCACACAAAGAAATCATCCTGGTTTACTCTTCAAACACAGAGCTACATCCAGTCCCTTCGACTTGAAAGATTTTCTACTAAGTCTCTTAGCAAGTTACGAGAATTCTTTGACGTGCCTCTTCAGGCTACAACAATTATTCTAAACCTCTTTAGGTATCTCACCAAGTATTCTTTTATATAAAAACTTATTCAGGCTCACTCAAAGAAAGAGTTAAAAGAATTATAAATCTTAACTCAGCACATTGTGTGTGAGCATAATCCAAGGTTTTGGCTCAAGAAAGAATGACTCTCAAGAATAGAGAATAAGAGAATTTAACAGTACTTTGACGTCACTTGAATATGTTAGATAGTTATACTCCTTCATTGAAGACTTATGTATTTATATGCTTCATGTATTGAGAAGATCTTGAATACCATCCATTTGCTCCTTAGCAGATTACCTTTCCTCCTTGTAACGTCCCAATTCCTCTATTCTTGTTTAAGGAAGAGATTAGGCTTGTTTGAGGACTTTATCTTATTCCTTATGTGTTGATAAGTTTATGTTTTAAATTTGAGGTCAATTGGACTTCAAACGAGCTTAGAATGTGATGAAACGTGCAAATTAGGGTTATCTGGTCTGGCTGGCACGCTCGAGCGCCCAGAGTGCTGAGTGACCAAAATACATATCAAGCAACGAAGCTAAGACAAGACACGTGGCGAATTCCTTCAGGTTGAAGCAGTTGACTTTGGCCAACACTCGAGCGCCCGGATACTGGAGTGTTGGAGTCTTCCACGGTCGAGCGTTGCCGTCAGAATTAAAAAAAAAAGTTTTAAAGGTAACGTAAGTTACCTTATGAAAATGAAAGTTTCAAAAGACATAAAATAGAGAGGGAGAAGAAGGAGAGCCAGAGAGAAGAGAGAAAGTTCCCGTGCCAAGTTCGATCAAATCGGTTACCCTAACTCGATTCCGACTACACCGTTATAATCGTGGTGACGACGTTTTCTTAACCCTATATCTCTTTTCTTTGCTAAGGCTAAGGTAAGCCTATGCTCTTTTATTTCGACATGCTGTCGATTATGGTATTGAGGTTTTCTCATAGCTTGATTATCGGTTTTATGTCCCGTCTTCGTATTAGGGTTAACCAGTGACGTCTGCTTCATGTACATGTATCTAGGTGAATTTTTGGAGCACCAGTGGTGCTTGGACTGAGCGTGACAGTTTCTATAGGGAAGATAGGAGCTTTGTTTCGTGGTACCAGTTACAGCTACACACAACTCAGGTGGGAGAAAGAAGCATCCTATAGTCGGAAACGACTAAGTAGTATTTTATACAATAATGGTGTAGGGCGACCTAATCCCTACCAGTGAGCGAGTAATAAACAATGCTAAAATCAGTTTGGCGACCACCCAGTAGTACCAATAATGATTTGAGGATTTTAGATTTATCGTTGTTAGGATAATTTTATGATACTCGAGGCTGTATGATTTTATCACCGTTGAGCTGCTTGTGGTGTGGTGTTTACTTTAACATGTTTTATATAGCCTTTTGAGATACATGAATATTTTATTAACATTTTAATATGTGTAGTTTTATATAGCCTTTTGAGATACATGAATATTTTATTAACATTTTAATATGTGTAACATGCGTTGTATGATAACATGCTATATCTATCAGTATATGCTTAGTTGGCCTTTAGGGAGAGTGTGAATTATGACTTAGAAGTGCGTAGTCTAATAAAATATTATATATGTGATGAGCTGATGTGATGTGATCTGAGACATGATATGAGTTGGTGATAAAAGGTTGAGGCACGTGGTTATGACCTGATACGAGTCGGTGAGACTCATATAGAATGCATGGTGTTGTTCACAGCCATGTGGATAGAACACACGAGGTCAGAGTATCTGATTACGGATACCGGATATCACGGGTCAGTTCCCTAACGGGAATGGGGGAAACTACCGTGATACTCTCGTAGTCCTTGCAGAGCTGCTCCGTGTACCCTATAAGGAATAGGGATATTGTGTATTTGTGATTGTGCAACTATTCCCTAACGGGAATGGGGAATAATATCATTCTTTGAACGAGAACCCTAACAGGAATGGGGGTGTGCATTGAGGTTTGTGGACGTGTCGCTTGGACGATTGACTAATATCACTAATCAAACGAGGGATGTGTGACAGGATTGTAGGTGGCCATGTTAGCATACAGGATTATCTGCATGAGAGTAAAGGTAGAGGATCTGCATCAGAATATCTGATTACGGATACCGGATATCACGGGTCAGTTCCCTAACAGGAATGGGGGAAACTACCGTGATACTCTCGTAGTCCTTGTAGAGCTGCTCCGTGTACCCTATCAGGAATAGGGATATTGTGTATTTGTGATTGTGCAACTATTCCCTAACGGGAATGGGGAATAGTGTCGTTCTTTGAATGAGAACCCTAACGGGAATGGGGTGTTCATCGAGGTTTGTGGACATGCCGCTTGGACAATTGACTAATATCACTAATCAGACGAGGGATGTGTGACAGGATTGTAGGTGACCATGTTAGCATACTGGATTATCTGCTTGAGAGTAAAGGTAGAGGATGATTTAGTAACTCGGAGATAATTACCATCTATATGTGCTTTATATGTGATGCATGTCTCTATCTGTTATTGTATATATGCTATGTATTCCTTTTCCGTATATTTTGATACAATAGTTTCTTATCTCCCTATCCCCTTCTGTGTTTGTTTTGTTCTCGATGCGTGAAGCAGAGCTAGTTGATAGAGATACCGCACCTGTATCACCCGTGGATAGTGAAGCCTACGAGGTTCTCAATGATGGGGACCCTTGAGCTGGAGTTTCATGATGATAGAGGGTGGAGAGTGGACCCAGTCACCTTCTTCTCTGTGTCCACGGGCCTAGTTTGTGTATATGAAGTTTGGGGAGGGACCTTACTCCGGTTTCGTCGGAGTGTTTCATCTTGAACAGACTCTTCCTCTTCCAGTGTTTTGACATCCACCACTTAGACTACAGCTGCATCCATGGGCAGCCCAGAGCTCAGAGGTCATCGGGCCTTTTGGAGTAGTTCTGAGAGGCAGTTCCCGTCGGAGCTAACAGTACTAGAAGATCCATCAATGTCGTCGTGTCATCATCTCCAATAGCAGTGAGGCAACAATATCAGGACCATCACCGCAGAGACTACACTGGCAGGTTTACAGGCATGCACGTGGGGAGAGTCAGGGTAGTACCCGATATTCACGCTAGATATTGTGGAGGCCAAATGGTCTTTTGTACATAGGTTGTGTGTAATTGAAAGAAGGAACACAGATTTTCTGAATCGCTTGTGTTAATCTCACATACCATAGATGTATTGTATTTATACACTAGAAGAATTAAATACAACTTATAATTACAAAGACAAATAAATGAGGCACATATTCCCTAAAGTACAAACATTTCCTAAGTTCATGAATTAGAGAATACATGAACCTAATTAATTACAATAGCTATTTCCTAAACTCTTAATGACAGTCCATGAACCTTTGGAAGGTGGATTCCAACAATCCCCCTCAAGTTGGGGAATGGATATCAATCATTCTCAGCTTGTAAGTAAGTTAGTTGAATCGATCTGTTTGCAAACCCTTTGTTAACACATCTGCTAGCTGCTGCCTAGAGGGAATGTAGGTTGTTGTTATCAATCCACTATCCAACTTTCCCTTGATGAAGTGTCGATCTATCTCAATGTGTTTTGTCTTGTCATGCTGAACACGATGATGAGCAATGCTGATAGCCGATTTATTATCATAAAACAACTTCAGAGGACCTTCACACTTTATCTTCAAGTCATTGAGCACAATTTTCATCCACAACAGTTCACAGATTCCTTGTACCATAGCTCTAAATTCTGCCTCTGCGCTTGATCGAGCCACTACACTTTGCTTCTTACTGCTCCAAATAAAAAGGTTCCCATACAAGAATATGCAATAGCCTGATGTGGACCTTCTATCACTCACCGAACTTGCATAATCTGCATCAGTATAAGCCTCCATAGTCAAAATTCCACCTCTTTTGAACAAGAGTGCTCTCCCTGGAGTGGCTTTGAGATACTGCAGAATACGTTCTACAGTCTGTAAGTGTCTCTCCCTCGGATCATGCATGAACTGACTTACAACACTGACCGCATATGCTAAATCTGGTCTAATGTGTGACAAGTAAATCAACTTCCCTAGTAGTCTCTGATATTGGACCTTGTCAACCTTGGCACTCTCCTCTTCAATGTTCATTTTGTGATTTTGCTTGATGGGAACACCAGCAGGTTTACATCCAAGTTTGTCTGTTTCCTTCAAAAGATCAAGTACATACTTCCTATGAGAAATGAAAATGCCTTGTTTTGAGTAGGCCACCTCAATCCCCAAGAAATACTTCAGATTCCCAAGGTCCTTCATCTCAAACTCTGCAGATAATTTTTCCTTGAGCAATTATTTCTCAACCGGATCATCTCTTGTAATAATAATCTCATCAACATAAACAAGAAGTACAGTCAGTTTTCCTCCCTGTGAATGTTTGAAGAAAATTTTATGATCTCCTTGGCTTTGCTTGTAGCCCAAGCACACCATTGCTTTTGTAAATCTTCCAAACCATGCTCGGGGAGACTGTTTTAGCCCATATAAAGCCTTCCTCAATCTGCACACTTTGTTTGTTCCACCTGTGGGACCAAATCCTGGGGGAATCTCCATGTACACCTCCTCCTCCAAGTTTCCATACAAGAAAGCATTTTTAACGTCAAACTGGTGTAGGTTCCACCCAGAGTGGGCAGCCAGAGAGAGTAAAATACGTACAGTATTCATCTTTGCCACTGGAGCAAATGTCTACTCATAATCGATGCCATAGGTCTGAGTGTATCCCTTTGCTACTAGTCTTACCTTGTATCTATCAAGAGTGCCATCTGTTTTGTGCTTAACCGTATGGATCCACCTGCAACCAACAGGTTTCTTGCCCCCTAGCCTCTCAACAATCTCCCAAGTTCCATTCTTTTCAAGTGCTTTCATCTCTTCATCCATAGCTTGAACCTAATTCTTATACTTTAATGCTTCATGTACTGTCTTAGGGATTCTGATAGAGTCAATGGCTACAATAAAACTCTGGTGCTGCAAGGAAAGATTTTTAGAGGAGACAAATTGAGAAATAGGGTACTTAGTACAATACCTTTTCCCTTTTCTCAATGCAATGGGCAAGTCATCCTTTCCAGGGTCAGGTTCACAAGTATTTATTGGAATATGTAAATAATCAGGTTCAGAAGAAGGGAAATCAGTATTACCATTACTTACCACTAGTTCAGACTCTTAGAGTTGAGGTTGGATTAGTTCAGGTTGTTTTTTCCATTGATAAACCTTTTTAGGTGAGCTAGCTCTAGTTCGAGTAATTCCTTCAGGTGGATGGCTAGCAGAAGGTGCTAATTCCTGTTTTTCAGAAGACATATCAATGGATGGAAGTAAGGGAATGTTGCTATCTTCAGAGAGAATCTCAGCTTCCAAAATATTGTTCTCCCCCTGAAGCTGAGAGGAGGCAAATAATGGCTGATTTTCCTGAAAAGTTACATCCATGGAGACAAAGAAGCGACAACTTGAAGTGGCATAACATTTATATCCCTTCTTATCAGGAGCATAACTAATGAAAATGCATTTAAGAGCACGAGGGTCAAGTTTACCCCGATGCTAACGATGAATATGAACATAAATAGAACAACCAAAGACGCGATTCAATGCTTTGCATAATAGGAACAGAGGGAAAAACGGATTTCATGACATTAACAGGACTAACACCTCCATGAACTCTAGAAGGTATCCTATTTATTAGATAAGCAGTAGTTATAACAGCTTCCCCCCAGTATGACTTCGGAACTGACATTTGGAATAACAATGCCCTGGTCATTTCAAGCAAGTGTCTGATTTTTCTTTCAGCAACCCCATTTTGTTGGGGAGTATCAACACATGTGAGTTCATGAATAATACCTCATTCTTTAAGAAAGGTAGAAAGACTTTGATTCACATATTCTCTATCATTATCAGACCTTAGGCGCTTAATAGTTTTTCCAAACCGATTATGAATCATACAATAAAACTGAGTGAATAATCTGTAAACTTCATATTTATCTTTCATTATGAATATCCAAGTGACATGAGTGCAATCATCAATGAATGACACAAACCATTTTGCACCAGAAATATTAGGAATGGTAGCAGGACCCCAAACATCAGTATGGATAGGGGAAAATGGTTCATCACTTTTATTAGCACTTGAAGGAAAACTTACCCGATGGTGTTTGGAAAATTCACAAACATCACAATGAAAGGACTCAACTGATTCTCTCAAAAACAAAGAAGGAAACATGGACTTAAGCAAAGTGAATGGGGGGTGCCCAATACGCTTATGTTGGAGCCAAATTTGGGAGGAACAAGACTTGGATTGATGGTAGGAATGTTGCAACTTCACACCAGATCCACCTGAAGATTGCATCTCTAGGTAGTACAACCCTCTCTGTTCCTTGGTAACTCCAATCGTCTTCCCCGTAGTAATGTCCTGTAATACACAATGAGATGGAAAAAAGGTTACATCGCAATTAAGGTCTTTGGTAAGTTTATGTATAGAGAGAAGGTTCGATGAAAGTTTAGGAACATGAAGCACATTTTGCAAATTTAGGAAATGACTAAGTTTAACATTACCAAAACCTGCAACTGATGTATTAGAGGCATCAGCTACAGTTATGTGATGATTACCCGTAGAGATTTGATACGATGAAAAATGGGAATAGCAAAAAGTCATGTGATCAGTGGCACCAGAGTCAATAACCCAAGAATCCTCAGGAATAGTACCTGAAGCATGAGAGAATAGAGAACTTAAATTCTTACCATTAATGGCTAAAGATCAAGAGCAGGATAACAAACTCATGGAATAAATGTGAATATTTAAACAATCCAATTCTTCCTTACCAAGGGTGGTGATCTTATGTTTCACCTGTTTGGCAAAGTGATGGTTGCTGCTGGACAGAGGAGCGCGGGCGAGTTGGTAGGTGGAAGAATCGACCGGAAATATTGACGGACGGACCGTCACACGCAGATGACAGGAGGGGCGTGAGATCATGCACATGCAGTTGAGGAGGCGCGTGAGAGCGCGTGCGGTAGTTGTTGACGACGTCGTTCCAGGTTCTGGCCGATCTAGTGGCTACGGTCCTGGTGGTAGGGTCGCTAGTCTGAACGATGATGGTCAACGACGGACTGCGACGGTCAATGTTGGTTCTGTCGGTCTGAATATCAAAAATGGACTGAAAAACAGGGCAATGAAGGCTCTGTGGTAAAACTGAGAAGATGGACTAAAAGACAGAGCAATGAAGGCTCTGTGATAAGGGATGCATGTGCAATTAAGGCACAAGAGAAGAACAGGTCCTGCAATGAAGGCAAGGCACCTAATGAAGCTTATCAATGAAGGCTAAGGCAGCGGAAAAAGAAGAAACAGAGACTCCCAGGGTCGGGAGCTCTGATACCAAATTGAAAGAAGGAGCACAGATTTTCAGAATTGCTTGTGTTAATCTCACACACCATAGATGTATTGTATTTATACACTAGAAGAATTAAATACAACTTATAATTACAAAGACAAATAAATGAGGCACATATTCCCTAAGGTATAAACATTTCCTAAGTTCATGAACTAGAGAATACATGAACCTAATTAATTACAATAGCTATTTCCTAAACTCTTAATGGCAGTCCATGAACCTTTGGACGGTGGATTCCAACTTTGGACGGTGGATTCCAACATGTGTTGTGAGCCCATTTTTGTTGTATTTTGAGCGGGGCTGGGTTTGTGTGGAGTGAGTATTGAGGTGTGTCTCTTTTTAGACCTTTATTTGTATTTTCTTTTATATTACCAGTTTGTATCTACGTGGGACCTACTGATGGAGTACCCTAGACAGTGATGATGTACCAATACATGTATATATGTATGGTGTGTTGTTTATGCCTATATCATTTATGTTTAGAGCTTTTAATAATTTTGCTTTGCCATTATGTTTGTTTAGCGCTATATCACGATTAAGGTTAGTTAAATTAGGTTTTTCTTTAATGGGACATCGAGTTGTCTCACTCCTTGTTCAAAGATACCCCTGCTGCGCAACTAACATTCTTCAACCAAACTACCAAAGCCTTGCTTGAGTTGACTCAGGAAACTTTAAGGCTGCTGGTGTAAGATGCACAATTTGTGGAGAAAATGACTGCTTATGTACTCGTTTCTTTTTCACCCAAATTTGCTCACGTGGGATATTAGTTTCCATTTTTGGAGCATCATGCACCCTAGGGCCCACTTGATTGGATGTACCCGTTTCATGCAAAGTTTTCAGTTGGGCACTTATTCGAACCTTCGATAACTGATTTTGTTACCATATCTTTTGGTTGTTTGTCATTTAGTTTTTCTTGATTGCGATCCCTTCCCCTTTCCTTGCTATTGCGTTTTTTTCTTCACCATTAACCAATCGCCATTGAAATCCTCCTTAAAGTCTTCCTTCATAACTCCTTGATCAATTTTTGAATTTTGAATAATCCTACCCTAGTGATGGCAATGGGTAGGGTTTGAGTGGGGTACTATAGTACTCGTCCCTATACCCACATTTGATAAAATACTCGTAGCTAGAACCATACCCGCGTGGGTAACAACTTTAATACTCGTACCCTTACTTACTGGGTACCTAAGTATCCATACCTGCATATTAATTTACGATGAAATATAATAAATAAAAAAAGAACTTTGATTAAAAATACCCACGTGATCACTTGGTACTCTTTCAAGTTATGTAGGATTCATAGAGATAATAAGAGAAGAGCTACTTTCAAATTCCTTTATATTAGTCACTTCATATGGATTTTTAATCTATGACTAGGTACGTAAAAGAAAGCAAAAAAAAAAAAAAATCACCTTTGATAAATTTAAAAGGCAAATTATAAAAAGAATGTATAACAACATGGTTGAAGAACAACATATATGTAACAATATATATAATCTAATGGTCTATGTTAATTCATTAAAGAACTCATTTAACTCACATTGGATTAACAAAAATTAAAGGGTGAAGATTTAGAGTAAGTGTTTTAAACTTACTCTTGGAGTAAGTGGATCCATTCCCATTTTTAAATGTTAAAAATAACAATTCAAAAGAGTAACAAATAAGTTTTCGTGTAATATTTGAAATAAAAAATATCGCTTGTTTTTTTAGACTTCGAAATATGAAAACACAAATATGATTTAAAGTTGTACGATGGGCAAACGTATTATATGTAATTATTTTACACTGTTTTATATTTTTAAATATTACAAATAACAAATTAAGAGAGCTACGAATAAGAAATAAATTCAAGTTCAGCCATTTCTTCCGGCTCCATGTTCGAAAAAATTCATTAAGGATGAGTGGGAAAACATCAATTTAAATACAAACTTCTGCTTGTAATATTTGGAAAGAATCGGAATGTTTTACCTTTCTTCAAATAAATGCATTAAGATAGGAGATAAAAAAATGACTTAAAAACCAAAATCTAAAATCTAAAAGCATACATTTCTCTAATAATCAAATAAGTGATCAAAGCTACTTGCCAATCAAATCATCGTACCAACTCAGGTTAAGTTCATAGTTCACACTATAAAAAATTAATATGTTGACTTTTCAAATTATTATTTGATAGCTTTTTAAAATCTAAAATGTAAGACATAAAGAAAACCACCTGCACACATAAAGAAAACCACATGTGTCCCTGCCCCTAGCTTTCTCTTTTCAATCTACAGTTTTATTTTACCTCTTTCTTCCTTTTATGGGTCTTTCGATCTCACTTCTTTCTACAGCGTCTTTTCTTCCTCTCCCCTCTCTCTCTAATGGCTGATCTGGTAGATCAGAAAAACAAATCGCCTCTTCTTTTCCTCTCCCTCTCTCTCCAGTGACTATCTTATGTTGTTCTTGGCCTCAATTCTGTTATCAATCGCCGGTGTCATGGTAGTGGGGAGGGTCACGATGGTCACTATAGATAGAGGAGGAGGTTGGTTGTTTGGGGTTCTGTTGCTGGGTAAGAGCAACCGACCGGTTTTCTATAACCGGATCCGGTTCGACGGGTCATCCGGTTTTGCTCTGGTTCAAGTGGTTTTGGCGGCTTTTTCCGGTTCTTTGAGACCACCGGTTTTCTGTACCGAACCAGACCGTTGACACAGTCGGTTCCCGGTTGAACCGGTTGGTCCGGTATGATTTTTAAAACACTGCATATAAGCAAGCGAGCATGAGCAGGGCAGGCACTAGTAGTACTTGTACCCGCATCTATACCTAATAAGTATTGGGAAAAACCCAAGTGCCACATTGACTAGAGATAGTATATAATAAGAGCTTATAAGTAGTGGACAATCCTCATCCCATGATCTAGGTTTTAGGAAGGAGTTAGGCCTAAAATCTAATATGGAATCAGAGCTATCCTAGATCCATTGTTGGGCCACCCACCATGTTATCCATCAAGCTCAATAGTGCTGGGCGTGAGGGGGTGTATTAGGAAAAATCCAAGTCCCACATTGACTAGAGATAGTATCTAATAAGAGCTTATAAGTAGTGGGCAATCCTCATTGACATCCCTATCCCACCCCATGGTCCTAACGTCTTCTCCTCCCTTATTTCCTATGTCTAGCAGTTGTGCCACCTTGTCTTAATTAGACGGATTCTAGATAACGACATGAGCCTCTTCCTTATTCTACTTCAGGGCAATATAATTCAAACTTAGGTTTTCGTAGCAACAGATCCTCGTAATTCACTATATATACCAACGATCTTTAAGGTAAACCTTCCTCACTACTACTTCGTCAGATCAACTTAGGTAAACTTCCTGAGTTGACTACATGCAATTGCTATTCCCTAAAATTGATAAGAAAGAAGAAAAAAGATGAAAATAAAATGCATATTAGTTTCTATGGTACTTGTGCTTGATAAGTGCCAACTATTATGAAAAGAAGCAATGAGCAAAATGAAAGAAAAAAGGGGTATTTGTTGGATTTTCATGATATTATCCTCTTTTAAAATCAAATCTCAAGGTGGAAGAAAACCTTGACTATGGATCGTGTATTATTAACATGAATCACATACTATGATCAAGAGTGACACGGAAGTGCATCACCTTTATTCAGTCTACGCGAGCAAAAAAGTATTAGAGCTCTGCATCTTGTGCTAGCTGACGGCTATGAGGACATTGGGGTGGCACGACAAGCAAGTCTAGGTTTAGAGCAAGAATAATAGTCTATTTATAACCCACAGACTCCTCTTGACATGACTGCTTACTTATTGGACCTTGTACACTACAAATCCAATAACATTTATATTAATTTAATCATATTTAATAAATTGCCCCGCTCTGAATTTGCTCTATGCGTGTAACACTGTAGACCCCACTAAGTTGACAATAATATTAAGTATTAATTATAATATTAAATATTATAAACAATAAGCGGCATCTAGCAATGCATCATTACTACCCAATTAGCGAGAGTATCGCTAATCCAATTTTAGCCTTACCGCGACCAAAATTTATCATGCAACAAATGTCCCTTCATCCATATGTCTTAATTGAACACAAGGCATAAGAGTGTCATCCTTGTTATGTTCAATTATTTGTTCCTCGATCCTCGAGTAGAGGTGTAATCACAAACCGATCAAATATCACATATTGGCTCATTTCCGCGTGGCCAAGCATATTTCACGTCTCACTCTATCAAAGGACCCAAGACATTACCCTGTTATGTAGGAGGGACGAATCTTGTATACGTCATTCACACTCTTCAACATGATTTATTGTAGGCCCAATACCCACCTTTATGACCACTCTGTTACACGTGACGTTTGAAAGTATTAAAGCCTACAACTCATGTAGGAACCATAGTGACTTCAAATCAAAGGACTATACTACTTCACTATGGTCACCATGAGAATATTTATGACTTACATAACTATTACAAAGTATTCTCATAGTGGGTAATCCGGTATAAGTATTACTTCCTAATATTTATACATGTATATTGACTTGATATAACATCTCCGTATACTCACACAATATTTTATATGTATTATTGTTGTCCTAATTAACAATAATACTCGACTAAGAATATTTAAGATAGCATTTTTATTATTTAATGAGGTCTCACGATTAAGTCTCGTACTTAATGTTGAAATAGACAACTATAAACACGAGAAGGGGGGTTGAATTGTGTTTATCAGAAATTAAAATAAAGTTGAAAACTTTTCGCATACAGAAGCTAGGTTCAGACAAGTGTGAAAGCACTATACAGACAGATGACCTGTCTGGTGTATTTTAATAGAAAATCACACAAGCATACAAAGAGAAAACAAGCTTGATATTCACACTTTTAACCCCTTAGTTAGAAAGCAGATAGTATATTCAAAACAACTAACGAGTTTAAAGGAAGAGATTAACACAGCTATTTATCCTGGTTCACTCTTTAACACAAATAGCTACGTCCAGTCCTTGGCAGCACCAAGTTTTATCCACTATAACTGATCAGGTTACAGACTCCAAGTATTGTTTGCACACCTAGCCTCTTTAGGCTCCAAGATAAGTATTCTTTGCTCACTTAGCCTCTTCAGGCTCACATAGGTTTGTTTTGAGAAGTTTGTTTGTAATAAATACAATTAGACAAACAGTTCTTTCACTAACACCCAGATAGTGGATTAAATGTAGGCTTAGGAAATACTGCATAATAACTTCAAATGATTGAAGAATACAGATTAAAAGAATGAAGAATTAAATGAACAGAGTAATGGCTCTTTAATGCTTTGTATTCTCTGGTGTCTTTATCTTCAATGACTTCTGTTTTTATAGCCTTCGAGCATTTAAGATCCGTTAGAGACATTCCTTCCAACGATGGCTTCAAGCAGAGCTTCATTAAATGCAATAGAGTCGTTCTGGGCAGCCATTAATGCAATAGGGACGTTGATTGTACTCTAACATGAAGGATCATGGCTTTATGCATCGTGCAGTAGCCAAATCAGAGTTGTGCAGAATGCTTTTGTACTTTGCAGAGCATATTTCCCTTTTCATGTAATAACCAAGAATACCAGGGAATAAAGCATGTCGGAAACATTCTTTAACTGGATGTTATCTCTAATTTCCTAGGTTGCTTGTGAGAATGACCTTCTGAATTTCTTGATAAGCGTGAGAGAGTTTCAGAGTCTTCTGTATGAGGGGACAACTTCCAAAAGCTTTTTGTACTCGAGTTCCCATTGAAGAACCTTAGACGAGAATGAGAACATAGCAGAGACAGGTTGAAACTAAATTGCCGAAAGTCAACAATCCTAGTCAGCAGACAGGTTGACTTTTGCTTATCCAGACAGGTTGTCATTTATGTGGGCAGACAGTTGAGTCTTACTATTTTGATCTGCGCACTAAGTAGACAGGTTAGTAACCACAAAGTGGGTTAATTAAATCATTATCCAATGTTTAGTTTTCATCAAAACTTAGGGAAATGCACGTCGGACATTTTAGAGACTTAATAATCTCCCCCTTTTTTACACTAGTGCAAAAAAGCCTTTCTACAATGGTTAAAAATGGCTTTCTACATCGGTTGACCAACCGTTGTAGATACGCTCGATGTAGAAAGTAGGGACTTTCTACAACGGTTGGCCAACCGTTGTAGAAAGTACCTTTCTACATCGGTTGAGAGTCACAACCGTAGTAGAAAGTGTGATTCCTACATCTATTTATTAGGCTCTGGAGGACTTTCTACATCGGTTGTTTTGACCAACCGATGTAGAAAGTTAACTTTCTACATCGGTTTTGTTGACCAACCGATGTAGAAAGTGTGCTTCCTGCATCACTGGTGGACTTTTTACATCAGTTGTAGCCGCAACCGATGTAAAAGGTCTTTTTTAAAAAAAAAAAAAAATCTAGTTTGTCTCTTCCCCCACTTCCTTTCCCTGTTTTCATTCAGTTTTCAGTACGCATCAACAGAATCTGAATATAAACATTTCAAATAAATCACAATAAAATTTATTCTATAAAAATAAAATATATTTCATTAACCCGCAACAAAAAATAATAACTATCAAGTGTTAATTAACTACAAAAATGTCAACAACAAAAGATAAAAATTATAGTATCTGAATCTAATAACTAATGTCATTTTGAGTCTAATAACTAGTATAATCATATAGTCAAGGTACAAAACAGTAGACAAATTCATATACATTTCTTCAACTCAATCATAATGAAATTTTCAGCAGCCAAATTTCTGAAAATCCTAATGCGTGACCTGAAATGGTAAAATATGAAGAAAAAAAATCATTTAGATATAGTTCATCAATATAAATTTGAAAAATGAACAATAAATATTCATGTTTACTAAGTAGGCTAATATATAATCTAAAAAAGAAGATAGACACATACAAACAACATCATTATGTGTAACAGATAGATTTTACGAAAACAAAACACCAGCACAAATATATTCAATCCCAATTAGCTTCAAAGCATTGTTAGCACATGTACATGTGCACCATACCATGTCATGTCATGTACATCTGCAGGAAGACCCTGTGGAAACCTCTTGGTGTCTGTGCGGTAATTATATATCATGTAGTTCCTTTGCACCCACTTTAACCTCTCTTGGCCTGTTGTGTCCAACTCCTGTGAAAGCCAGGAACTTCTGCTGGTGGAAGCATTTGATGTGGAACTTGAGGCACAAGAAGATGCTCCAGAAGACCAGATGCAAGCATCAACATTGAAATTTCTGTAGGGAGCTGTGAAGGGAGCTTGTGTCCAATCTGTCTTGACAAGTCCACCTCTTGTTGCCCAGTCATCTGCATTCCACAAACTAAAATATATCCTCATTGGTTGGTTCTATGGGAAGGGGACACCAACACTCTCTGAGTTCTTGAACGCACTAATGGGAGTCCCATCAACTGAGAATCTGAATCATAAAGAGTAAAATAAATTAATTAAGTCTGTGTAGAATATGAATAAGATGGAGGAAAAGGAAACACAATGTTAAATGGATGAATGAGAGTGAGGACTTACATAATCCGCTGAGGGTTCCAAATGATAGAATAAGTGTGGAAATCAGCAGTTGGGTCTGCATACTCCTTCAAGGCAGCCTGAAGACAAAATGAAAATATGACATGAACCATGTCACAAGTGAACAAATGAAATATTAGATGCCAAAACAATAAGTAAAACAAAATTTCATAATAATGTTTGTAAACTCCCCTCTGAAATGTGAAATACGTTTTCAATTATGAAGTTGGATGAACACACAATCACTGAACTATAGAAGTTCCTAAGTAAACTCTTCATGAACATTAAAGGGGGTTCCAAAACCAACGGGGAAAACAAAGCTGAAATTAAGAATGATCCTATATGATTATCAATTTGGGGATTGATAGAATCAAGCTAGGAGAAATCAATAAAAATGAACTGAAAGTCAGTATCTTCTAGTGACACAGTGACAGAAATACCATGTGTCGGTAAAATTGTCCGTCAGTGTATGTCAATTTTATTTTATTTTTTTGTAGTGGCTTATGCTAATTGATAAACAGAGTTGCACAATTTCAGCTTCAACATGAGTGAAATATTTACCTTCAAAGCAACAGACATGTTTATCTGCACAAAAATTATTGGATGAGGCTGATGAGTTGGACAACTTGCTAACTTGGTTACATAACTTCATCACAAAATGTATGGTCTGGTCTGCTTATTCTTGGTCATTCAATTGTAATTGCAATGAATAGAAAACATATTTTTAGAAGTCAAGGGAATATTCTTACCGGCTCTGCCTTGGCCAATGAAATTTGAAGCTAGTTATCTTAGTGCAATCTATGAAAATAAAGTGATAGCAATCACGTGGTTAGTTATCTTAGTATGTAAGTCCAAAATTATAGTTGCATTTACTACTAAAGCAAGAGCCAAAATGCAAACTCACAAGAACCACATAGACCATATTGACACTAATCAAACAGTAGGTGTGCAATCTAGTGATTCTGAACAATTTCACAATAAATAGAACCATATCAAAACCAACAGCAAACATATCAAATAATATTTAGCACAATCATACCACATACAGAAAAAAAGCGTAAAACTAGGGATCAAAGAAACCCATGCCAGCATGAAGAATAATCATCTTCTTCGTGTTTAAAGACAATTAGGATCATTCATTCAAACCATAAGCGCATACAAGAGCATGAATATGACAACTCAACACTCTAGCTATGCATATAATTCAGATAACTTCACTGTGAAATGAAAGAAACTGGGCATTGCTTCACACATTTCAGAATATACTTACAATTTGATTCAATGTTTGTCAACCTACACAAGCAAACACACAGCAATCACAGTTGAACAGGAAAACGTGAAGAGGAAGCTAGGAAAACCGAAAACTAAAAACGTGATTTCGAGATTCACACTGGGGTTCTGATAAAAAATAGTTCAAAATAGCCAGAGGGGAGAAGAGGAGGAAATCTTGCCTAGGAATCTCTATTGCATGAAAATCTCTGATAGAAAGAAAATACATATTGCAAATACAAGGGAACAACAAAGTCAATGATCTATTTTATGAATTAGAGGTAAGGCTATCATTCACTATTTTCATCTTTAACATGAATATGTATCTTTGGCCTGCTCTGTGTAAGAACACAAACAATAGCTAAAGACAGATAACATAACTCTTCAAGAAAGGAGGGAGTTTGGATGAAAAACAAATTTTAAAAAACAACCAGAAATGCAAAAGCAACATCTACACTCTACACATCATACATAAAACACAGTTCTCTAATCACTAAAAATAATCCTCTGACAACCAAAAGTAATTTTGAGAGAAAGAAGAGTAAGAACCAGTATCAAAGTCCCCATCGCAATGGAACCCCGAATTTGCAGCACCCTCATTCACAGCCAAATTAAGCTTCCCTGTCAACAACCAAAAAACATAGTAAAAGAATAGCATAAAAAAAAAAGGAAAAAGCATCATCAGTAAAAAAAAAAAGAGAGAGAATAAAACACAGCAAATGAAACACGATCAACAAAAAGGAAGAAGCAAAAGAAAATGAGAGAGATCTGTGAACGAAGCAACCTTGAATTCTCATCACGAACTCATTGTGTGCATCTTCGGAGTCCAGAAATTAGGGTTTGAATGCGATGAATCTTCATCTTCAACAGTTTCCCAATTGATGATCTTCTCGGGCTTGAATGCAAAATTAGGGTTTGAGAAATGAAGAGACTAAATGGTTGAGCATAAAAAGAATTAGAAGAAACTAAAAAAGAAGAGAAAAGCATTTCTTCCTGTAGTGAATGCAGCGCAAGAACGACGGAGAAGGGCGGAGGCAGCGCGCGAATGGCGGAGAGGGGCAACCGAACAGAGCTTGGGCAGAAGGTAGAGAACGGCGTGAACGACGGACGAACGGAGCTTGGGCGGAGGGCAGAGAACGGCGCGAGCGACGGACGAACGGCGGCAGAACAGAGCTTGGGCGGAGTGCACGCGTACCGCGGAGGAGCGTGGACGGAGGAGCAAGGGTCTCTGACTTTTTGACGGGACGAATGAAACGCAAAAAGGGTTCCGGCGCAAGGAGCTACTTATTTGAAATTTGACTTTTTACATCGGTTTAAAAAGTAACCGTTTTAGAAAATAGACTTTCTACCTCAGTTGAAAAAGTAACCGTGATAGAAAGTTATTTGCAGAGTTTATTTTATTACAAAAATGCCATCGTATTACTTTTTACAACGGTTTCTTTTACAACCGTTGTAGAAAGTTATTCCCAGAATCTAGTTTATTACAAAAATACCACCGCACCACTTTCTACAACGGTTTCAATGCAACCGATGTAGAATCCGCGGTGCAAATAGCATATTTTCCACTAGTGTTATAATGACAAACATTCAGATGATTTAATGAACCTTAGAAAATATCAACATAAGAGATAACAAAATTCAGACAAGCTGAAATTTTCTAGACCATAAGGATTGTGCAGACAGGTGCACTTAGGTTCAATTTTTCTAAATTTTCAAACAACATAGTATCAGAGTCAATATCATTATCAGAGTCATGCAGCTCAAGTTCAATTTTAACTTAATCATCTTAACTTTTACTTTCTCCCCCTTTTGTCCAAAAAAAAAAAAAGGAATACACAGAAATAATAAAGAACAGAGAAGATATATGATAAAAGAACATTGATTTTCATTCATAATAAGCTTTTTCAAGTACAAGGCAGATTTTTACAACATAAACTACCTAGGCTGACTAAAAAGAAAAAACAGAGAGTCAACTCTCTTTTCTAAAAGCAGCCTGGCATGCCTTTCTTCAACCAGTTGTCTTCTGATTTCTTCTAGCTCAGCTTTAAGGAGATTGAAACTGTGTAAGTCCACCATCTGAGAAGTGAGGGCTCCTTTAGACAGGCTAGTTGAGACAACAAACGGGTTTGAATACCAGGGCAAAGCTAAAATTGGGGGTGCCTTGGGTACAGAGAAGGGTGAAGTAACACGGGGAAAGACATACTGATGAAGAGTTCTAAAGTAAAAGAAAGGAAGAAAAACTAACTTAAACAAGGGATTGATTCTGACTAAGTCAGTATCAGGAGAGGGAAAGACACATCAAAGTCTCTCAGACAGAGACAGACGGGTGACTTTAATCTGGATAGGAGGGGGAAGAGGTTGATTAGCTAAGATAGATGAGGGTAAAGGTAATAAGGAATCTATAAGACAGAAAAAAGAGTTTGATCCTGTTACTAAATGAAAGAAATACCTAGACCTATTAGGTAACATTACAACAGAGGCAGGATATTGAGATCCTTCCAATGTTCTAATGAACACAACAATAGGGGGATAAAATAAAATCTCCCTACAAGGGTTAAGAATATGAGATGGAGGAGAATGGATGACAGATAGATGAGAAACACTTGCAATCATCAGCGATTGCAGATCACACACAAACAGTTTGGATGATATGCCAGTTGGTTCTTTGGGAGTTGAGTCCCTGTGAACAACTGTGTACAGACATATATCAGACACAACATCATATGATGATGTTTGGGTTTTGTGAGAGGAGACAGGTGAGGGAAAGGGAGAGGCAACAGATAAGGGTTGAACAAACAAAGCGGATGGAGAAGAAACAAAAGAGTTGTGGATACCTTGGTGAGAGGGAGAAGATGGTGCAGAGGGAATAAAGGGAAGAGTTATTTGATCCTCAGATAGTTTCAGCTTCTTCCTGGAAGGAGACATAGTGTCAACTTTAGGGTGAACAACTGTCTGAGTCCCACCAGACAGGTCAGCAGCAGTTGCAGCAGCAACAACATCTTCTGCAGAGGGTCCTTCTGCAGGAATTTCTTCCCTTGTAGCATAAGCTACCATTGGCACTAGGCAGCCTGTCTTTCTTTTTCTGGGAATGATTCCCAAATCAAGAAGCTTCTTCTCCTTGGGTTCCTCCAAGGGTGGAGTTATCTGCTCCCCTTGAGCAGATACTTCATCTTTACTAGGTTCAGACCCCAATTGTCTGACCTTGGTAAAGGTCTTCACTAACTTTCTTCTCTTGCTGGGTTGTGCAGATGCAGCAACAGATTCCTCAGCTTCACTTGTCTTCCTCTTGGGAGAGGGTTTCTTCAGCTTGAGTTTTAAAGGCTCAACTGTTCCAGCAGTTTCTTTAGAGACTGAAGGTTTCTTCAACTCAGGTCTCTAGTCTTGTCTGGCCACCTTTCTAGAGGGCTTCCAGATTCTTTCAGAGATAGGAACCTCTGATTCATCAGTGGAAACTACTGGTTCCTCATTTTCCTCCTTCTGCTTCTGCTCAACAGCAAGCTTCTTCTTATTTTTCTTCTTATCTTCCTCCTCATCCTTCAGAGGGACACCTTCAATGTCCATCATAGACAAGACCTTCCTGTCAATTGGAAGTGACATGTCTACAAAATGAACATTACTGGGAACAAACAGCTTGTTCTTGAAGACCCTAGCCAACAGTATCCCATAGGGACAGGTATGCATGTTGGTCCTTTTGATCAGAATTTCAAGGTACATGTAGATGAGATCGTTGATGTCTACATTGATTCTATGAATCAAGTGGCACAGAGCAAATCTGTCCATCTTGGTCACACTATCTCGTGAGCCTTTCCTAGGCATCACACACTCCAGCAACAACTTGTGCAAGAATTTGCACTTTGTCACCATGCTTGTAGGCTTCTTGTTCTCAGGGTTGGGAACACTATAGATAGCTATGTTGACATTCTCAACTCCCACCAGATCTTCCCAATCAGGTTTGAAAGCAGCTCCAATCCTTGGGCATTTTGTAACTAGCTCCAGAGAGTTGATGGGGGAATAGAAGGGTTTTATTCATCATTCGAGCCTTAAAACTTTTGGTTCCATCAATATTGCTGGTGACGACCACAGCATTTGACCAGATTGCTTTGACAAGCTTGGGATGAACAAGCTCCTTGATGTCAAAGAAGGGAGTCCACTTGGAGTATTCCAACTCTTCAGTGACATCCATACCCCATTTCTTCAACTGTTGAAGATCCACAGTCTTGTCAGGTAAGATCTTTTCAACATCAGCAACCTTCAGGTTGTATTTCTCATAAATTTCTGTTGAGGAGAGACGCTTTGAAGATGCCATTTCTCAGAAAAAGAGTTTCTAGGGTTTTGGAAGAGAAAAGGGTTTGAAAGAGGAGAAGACGAAGACAAAACAATTTTAGGGATTTGAAAAAGTAAAGGTTTAACCTCTCTGATTCTTTGCCTTTTATAGCAATAAAGGCAGGAGAGAGAAAGAAAACATTTTTAATTCAAAAACGACACGATTTTTGTGGGGAATTGTAGCACCCACTTAAAACGTAAAGAAAACATGGTTTCGAGATTAAAAACTGCCATGCACATGATTAGCTTCAGATTAATAAATGGTATTAAATAATTAATAACCATTTCAATAAAACTATTGAGTTCTAGCACAGTGACTCAGCAGAGTCAGACAGGTAATCATAGACAGGTGATATAAAACCATAAGACAGGTAGCATAGACAGGTCAATACTCATACATTTCATTCAACAATGCAATGCATGTTTAGATTATCTCTAATAAATAAGAACCTTTCTTTTGCTAATGGTTTAGTGAAAATATCAGCCCATTGATTTTCAATTTTAACAAACTTAATATCAAAGATACCTTTCTGAACGTAATCTCTTATAAAGTGATGTTTGATTTCTATATGCTTAGCCTTAGAATGCTGAATTAGATTTTTAGTTAAGCAGATGGCACTAGAATTATCACACCATACAGATATATTATGCTTATAAATAGAGTAATCCTTAAGTTGATGTTTTACCCATAAAAGTTGACAGCAACAACTAGCAGCTGAGATGTATTCTGCTTCAGCAGTAGATAGAACAATAGTTGTCTGCCTTTTGCTTGACCAAGAGACTAAGCTTGCTCCAATGAAGTGACATTCTCCACTGGTGCTTTTCCTTGCTATTCTGTCTCCAGCAAAGTCAGCATCACAGAATCCCACTAATCTGTATTCTTTAGTTCTTAAATATAGCAAACCAAGATTAGTAGTCCCAAGCAAATATCTAAATATTCTTTTAACAGCTTTAAGATGAGATTCTCTTGGGTCAGATTGAAATCTAGCATACGTACAGACACTAAATTGAATATCAGGTCTGCTTGAAGTTAAGTATAGTAGAGATCCAATCATACCTCTGTAGACAGTTTGGTCTACCTTTTTACCTTCATCATCTTTACTTAGTTTTTCATTGGTTTCCATGGGAGTTTTCATTAGTTTAGAACTTTCCATTTTGTACTTCTTAAGCATCTCCTTGATATACTTTTGTTGATGGATTTAAATTCCATCACTTGTCTGTTTGATTTGTAAACCAAGGAAGAACTTTAACTCTCCCATCATGCTCATCTCAAATTCTGCTTGCATCAGCTTGGAAAAGTCCTTGCACAGCTTTTCATTAGTTGCTCCAAAAATAATATCATCAACATATATTTGGACTATAATGAAGTTTTCTTTAGAACTTTTCTTAAACAGAGTAGTATCTACTTGTCCTCTAGTAAAACCATTATGCATGAGAAAAGAACTTAATCTATCATACCATGCTCTAGGTGCTTGTTTTAAACCATATAATGCCTTTTTAAGTTTAAACACATGATCTGGTTTATCAGTATCTTCAAAACCAGGGGGTTGTTTAACATATACTTCTTCTTCAATTATACCATTGAGAAAAACACTTTTTACATCCATTTGAAAAAGAGTGATTTGGTGTTGTGCAGCATATGACATCAGAATGCGAATAGCTTCTATTCTAGCTACAGGGGCAAAGGTTTCAGTATAGTCAATACCTTCTTGTTGGTTGTAGCCTTGAGCTACTAACCTTGTCTTATTTCTGACAATTTTGCCATCCTCATCCAATTTGTTTCTGAAGACATATCTTGTTCCAATGATAGACTTGTTTTTGGGCTTGGAGACAAGTGTCCAGACATCATTTCTGGTGAACTGGTTGAGTTCTTCTTGCATCGCAAGAATCCAGCATTCATCATCAAGAGCTTCTTCAATGGGCTTTGGCTCTATTTCTGACATGAAGGCCACATTGCTAGATTATTTTTAAGTGGATATGGTTCTCACTCCTTCTGAGGGATTTCCAATAAAAAGATCCTTAGGATGACGAGTTTTGAATTTCCAGTCCCTTTTTATATCATCATGAAGATCTTGACTTATCTGTTGACTTGTCTGCTCCACTTGTCTGTCTGATTCATTTTCAGGTTCTGTCCTGGTCAGGTCAGGTTGTTGATTTTCTGACTTATTTATGTCAAGACCTGCAAGATCATCCTCTAGATCTGATAATTCATTATCAGTCTTTAAACAATCATTGAATTTAATATGAACAAATTCTTCAATAACAGAAGTTCTAGAATAATAAATTCTAAAGGCTTTAGACATTTCAGAATAGCCTACAAAGATACCTTTATCTGCTTTGGAATCAAACTTTCCAAGTTGATTCTTAGTATTTAGAATGAAGCATTCACAACCAAATGCATGAAAATAAGAAATGTTGGGGCTTTTTCCTTTCCACAATTCATAGGGTGTCTTCTTTAGAAAAGGCCTAATGAGTATTCTGTTTTGTACATAACATGCAGTGTTTACTGCTTCTGCCCAGAAGTACTTAGGGAGATTATTCTCATTGAGCATAGATCTAGCCATCTCTTGTAGAGATCTGTTCTTTCTCTCAACCACTCCATTTTGCTGAGGAGTTCTAGGTGCAGAGAAATTGTGAGAGATTCCATTCTCCTCACAGAACTGTCTAAATTGCTCATTTTCAAATTCTTCCCCATGGTCACTTCTAAGGGTAGAAATACAAAAACCCTACTCATTTTGTACTTTTTTACAAAATACTGAGAAAGCCTTAAAAGACTCATCCTTGTGGGTTAAGAAGAGTACCCATGTATATCTAGAATAGTCATCAACTATGACAAATCCATATTTTCTTCCAGCCAAGCTAGCAACACTAACTGGTCCAAATAGATCCATGTGTAACAACTGAAGAGGTCTAGAGGTTGATACTTGGTTTTTAGATTTCAAACTTGATTTTACTTGTTTACCTCTCTGACATGCATCACACAGAACATCTTTCTTAAAACTAATATTAGACAATCCTCTCACAAGTGTATCCTTTTTCAGTTTTGAAATTAGTTTCATACTAGCATGTCCTAGTTTCTTATGCCATAACCATCTTTCATCCTCTTTAGACATCAGACAGGTTACACTTTGATCTGAGAGATCAGTCAGTTCAATCTTATACAGATTTTGTTGCCTTTTAGCTGAAAATAGGGTTTTGCCACTAAGGTCTATAACTATGCATAAATCCTTGGTAAAGGAGACATCAAATCCACTGTCACATAATGGACTTATACTAAGCAAATTGTGTTTTAATCCTTTAACCATAAGAACATTAGATATAGAGGGAAGAAGAGGTTTATCACCAATAGTATCAATGCATATAACCTTCCCTTTTTGATTTCCTCCAAATGCAACATGTCTTCCTTTCTTAAGTTGGATGTCTAGGAACATAGACCTTTCTCCTGTCATGTGTCGCGAGCAACCACTGTCCAGGTACCAGCAGTGGTGTTTTCTTTGTCCTATTGAGGACATTTGCAATAGAGATTATTTGTTCTTTAGGTACCCATAATTTTCTGCGTCCTTTTCTGTTAGTTCTAGGAGTCTGTGAAGACTTCCTTCTTTTCTTATGAATACACCTAGACATAACATGTCCATTTTTTCCACAGAAGTTACAGACAGATATAGACATAGTGAAAGTTGATTTAGCAGACACGTTAGAGTTTTTAGTTGATACTTTATGATGTGTCTGTTGGATATATCCAATATCTTCTTTGTTAAGGGAGTGCCTCTGACAGCCAAGCAGCTTAGTCAGATTATCTCTACCATTAACAAATTTGGCAAGATCAGAAGTGAGCTCTTCCACTTTCTGTTGAAGTTTTTCAACTTCTTCAGATTGTGATGTTTCACTACAGATCTTAGCTTCATCAGACTTTTCAGTCTTCAGCTCACTGTTCTCTTTGGCTAGCTTCTCACACTCTTGAGATTTCTGTTTATGCTCACTGAGAAGCTTTACATACTCTCTCTTGAGGGATTTGAAAGCCTTAGATAAGCAGTTGGATTCCTCCAGCAATTCCTCATAGGCATCAAGTAATTCCTCATAGTCAGGATGTACCTTGTTATCTGAATCTGAGTCAGTGTTGGCCATCAGATAGAGATTAGCTTCTTCCTCTGTCTCTTCATCAGAAGATGTTGACTCCAGATCTTCCCAAGTAGCCATCATCCCTTTCTTCTTCTTTTTGAAGAACTTCTTAAAAGGGTTCTCTTGAGTTGAGGACATTCAGCTTTGATGTGATCAGGCTTCTTGCACTCACAACAGACAATTGAACTGTTGTCTGTTGAAGTGGATTCTTTGAAGTTCTTGTTCTTGTTGAACATTCTGAATGACTTATCCTTTCTGAACTTCTTTTTCTGTAAGAGAAGCTTTATCTTTCTGGTTAGGAGAGATAACTCTTTATGACTTTCGAATCCTCGGGTTCAGACAGGTCAGCATCACTGGATGACTCGTCTGCCTTTAGAGCTCTTGAAGCCTTTGATGACTTTTGATCAGCCTTCAGAGCAATTGACTTGCTCTTCTTTGTTGTAATTTCATCACCAAGTTCTTGTTCATGAACAGTGAGTGTACCAAGAAGTTCATCCATAGTCAAGGAAGTGAGATCCTTGGCTTGAGAGATAGTAGTGACCAAAGGTCTCCACTGCTTAGGTAGACTCCTTAGTATCTTTCCAACCTTCTCAGCATTAGAATAAACTTTGCCAAGAGACTTTAGGCCATTGATAATAGTTTGGAATCTTCCTATCATCCGAGCAACTGATTCTCCTTCCTCCATGAGAAACAGTTCATACTTTCTGACAAGTATGGCAATCTTTGATTCTTTAACTTTGGTTGTTCCTTCATGTGTGACAGCTAACGTGTCCGATATTTCTTTAGCAGAATCACAGGCACAAACTTTTTCAAATTCTTCAAGACTGAGAGCACAGATGATGTTGTATACTTGTATCTGGCTTTGTGATTCAACTCCCATTTTGTCTTTTCTGCAGGGGTCCACTGAGTTTTTGGCTTGTCAGTGTTGTCATCATTTTTAGGAATGAATGGACCATCTGTGATGACATCCCAGAGATCAAAGTTTGTAGATAGAATGAACCATTGAAATCTATCTTTCCAATAGTTGTAATTTTCTCCATTGAAGAATGGAGGTCTGGTTAAGGAAGCTCCTTCAGTCTGGTGACTCCCACTAGCTTCAGCAGTCATGTCTATTTTTCAGGACCTTTTACCTCTACACTGTTAGATGCTCAACCCAGAGACTGAGCTCTGATACCAACTGAAATAGACAACTATAAACACGAGAAGGGTGGTTGAATTGTGTTTATCAGAAATTAAAATAAAGTTGAAAACTTTTCGCACACAAGCTAGGTTCAGACAAGTGTGAAAGCACTATACAGACAGGTGACCTGTCTGGTGTATTTTAACAGAAAAGCACACAAGCATACAAAGAGAAAACAAGCTTGATATTCACACTTTTAACCCCTTAGTTAGAAAGCAGATAATATAATCAAAACAACTAACAAGTTTAACGGAAGAGAGATTAACACAACTATTTATCCTGGTTCACTCTTTAACACAAAGAGCTACGTCCAGTCCTTGGCAGCTCCAAGTTTTATCCACTATAACTGATCAGGTTACAGACTCCAAGTATTGTTTGCACACCTAGCCTCTTCAGGCTCCAAGACAAGTATTCTTTGCTCACTTAGCCTCTTCAGGCTCACATAGGTTTGTTTTGAGAAGTTTGTTTGTAATAAATACAATCAGACAAACAGTTCTTTCACTAACACTCAGAGAGTAGATTAAATGTAGGCTTAGGAAAGACTGCGTAATAACTTCAAATGATTGAAGAATACAGATTGAAAGAATGAAGAATTAAATGAACAGAGTAATAGCTCTTTAATGCTTTGCATTCTTTGGTGTCTTTATCTTCAATGACTTCTGTATTTATAGCCTTCAAGCATTTAAGATCCGTTAGAGACATTCCTTCCAACGATGGCTTCAAGCAGAGCTTCATTAAATGCAATAAAGTCGTTCTGGGCAGCCATTAATGCAATAGGGACGTTGGTTGTACTCTAACATGAATGATCACGGCTTTATGCATCGTGCAGTAGCCAAATCAGAGTTGTGCAGAATGCTTTTGTACTTTGCAGAGCATTTTTTTTTTCGTGTAATAACCAAGAGTACTAGGGAATAAAGCATGTTGGAAACATTCTTTCACTGGATGTTGTCTCTGATTTCCTAGGTTGCTTGTGAGAATGACCTTATGATTTTCTTGATAAGCGTGAGAGAGAGTTTCAGAGTCTTCTGTATGAGGGGACAACTTCCAAAAGCTTTTTGTACTCGAGTTCCCATTGAAGAACCTTAGATGAGTATGAGAACATAGCAGAGACAGGTTGAAACTAAATTGCAGAAAGCCAACAATCCTAGTCAGCAGACAGGTTGTCATTTATGTGGGCAGACAGCTGAGTCTTACTATTTTGATCTGCGCACTAAGTAGATAGGTTAGCAACCACAAAGTGGGTTAATTAAATCATTATCCAATGTTTAGTTTTCATCAAAACTTAGGGAAATGCACATCAGACATTTCAGAGACTTAACAAATGTCTCATTAAATGAACTGTCTATTCTACGGAATTTATTACGCTATTAAAACACATAATTAACATTATAAATAAAATGCCTTTATTATATATAAAATATATAATCCAAAGTCATGATACAAAATGTAAATCTACTAATATACATTGGCCACTAGGGCTTACACCAATAGTATTGAGATCTCACATCGGCTAGAGACATGGTCATAATAGTTCTAATAAGGCTTGAGCAATCCTTACCTTTGGTTAGGCCCAAACCCAAATTCTAAGATAGTATCAAAGCCTATTCTAGATCTGTTATTGGGTTATTCCAGCCGCATTTATCCACGCTCCAAATGTTCAATCTTGGGCGTGAGACCGTGTCTAAATGGGATGGGACCGGGTTGACCCGAATTTAAATAGATTCTTTGTAAACAAAATTTCTATGAGTGGGAAAATGTTAATTTTTTTATAAGGCAAAATATCAGCAAAAGATGCTACCTTAAAGCCATCAATTGATCCAAAATTAGATGTTACAAAATATTAACAAATAAATCCTTTTGCTAGATGCTTCCTTGATGCTCATGTTACCAAAGCCACATTGTTAAAACAAAATAATCTAATCAAACAAGATTCTTTCAATATCATAAAAGCCACAAAATGCTTCCTAAAAGCCACCAATTGGGCTAGTGTAAGACGTGAGAGTATAAGTTTAGTAATTTACTTCATACTTCTTTCTTAGTGACCGCGTGTGAAATGTATTAAAAGGAGGGATAAAAGTAGGTTTTTATTATATGGGACTGGTTGGGTAACCCGAAGGCCAACCCGAACCCATCCTTAACCTCGGTGCCTGGTCACAAAATAGGACACGGGTTCATCCCTTCTCTTCTAAGGGTTAGGGTCAGACCCGCCCCGAACACCACGGGTTGGGACAAGTTCTAGGGCCGCGCCGGGTTTTGCACACCCCTAATGAAAATGTAATAGTATAGAATTTTTAAATTTTACACATCACATGTTAATCACATATTTCTATTTGTAGATTATTATATGATATTAAAATCTTTATTATATACTCAATTGATAAACTTAAGAAATAAATTAAGAAAAAATTTCATAAATGAAAATATAATTAAGTTATAAATGAGTTAAATAAGCTAAACTCAAACTTTAGCCTTTATTAACATTAACAAGTCAAGCTTTTAGTTAGGCATGTTTAAATAAATGAGCCAATTTTGAACAACCTATTTTTTCACAAGCCAAACTCAAGTTATAAGTGTTCGGCTCGACTCGACTCATTTACACTCCTACTCACCACCCACCTTCTCCGACGACTTATGCCATTACCTCCGCCACTGCTGTTCTTATTCCTCCCACCACCGTCCTTGTCTCGATCATTCCACCACTTGCCACCATCCCTAGATCCTCATACACCATCCCAAAATCACCACCCCATGCCTAAATAGCCTCCGTGAACATAAACCACAATTTTTGTAAGAACCGGTTGAACCAGTCGGCTTGGTTAGATTCTCACAACATTGCCTACAATAATGGGTCAATCAATTGGTGCATGAATACACCTTACTTGATAATGTGCACCATAAACACCACCATCAAATTATAAGCATTTTGACTTTTAAAAAACTTATCATTACAGTTTTTTATAAAAGTTTAATTTTTATGCAATGTGAATGTAAATTTTTTACACTATCAACCAATTAAAAATCATGGTATGTGTGATTTTCAAGGTAGTTAGGATAAGAGTCAAACATTCTAATTTGTGTAACAATTTCTTATTGGTTGACCGTGTAATATTTTTTTTTATTACTCGTGTAAAAATTCTTTACACTAGGGTACATACCAATTAAATCATTCTTTATATTATATTTGTGAATTATTTCAAAGACTTGTTGTATTTAATCAATGGATTATAATTTGAGCTACCAATATATGCATGATTTTAAAGAAAAATAATAATAATTTCTTAAAAATTAAATACTAACCTCCTCACAAAAAAAATTAAAATTAAAATTAAAATACTAACATAATCCGTACTAATTTATCGAATAAAAAAACATTAGATTAGATGATAAACTTTCCAGATTTTCAGATTAGGGTTTGGGTCTTTCTGACTCTTCTCTTCTTCTTCTTTACACAACGCATGCCATCTCTTCCTCTTCGCGTTCCCTGGTAAGATCTCTCACTCTCCCTTCTTCTCTACGCTGCGTTTCGATCTCACTCTTCACTACAAATCCTAAACAAAATCAATTTTTTTTCCCCTTAAGAAGAAGGGAAGTTGGTAGAAGGAAAAAAAACCACGATGGATGAAGGCGAGAGCGGGGATCCCATGGATCAGTTCCACCGTAACGAAGCTATATCCGCTGTGGCCGATGATGGTTTTTTGGCAGAGGAAGACGACGATTACGAGGACCTTTACAACGACGTCAATGTCGGCGAAGGGTTCCTTCAATCCTTGCGCAAGAACAACAACACCACCAACGACGATTTAGGGTTTAGAAACGACGACGTTCAGGATAAGAAGCCACCGTCGGGTCCGGTGCCCCAGGATGGTGGTGTTTCGATACCCGGTGTCGGTGGCGACGAGGGTGGTCGAAGCGTTGGGGTTCCTGATAGAGTTGATGGGTATAGAGGGAATGAGGTTGGGGTCAAAGGGGGGAGTGGATCTGGAGGTGGAGGTGGAATCAGGGTTGAATTAGGGCAGCCATCTGGGAAATTGAGTCAGATTGAGGAGCAGAGTGGTAATGATAATAGTGTTGCAGTGCCCCAACCGATTGGTGGGGTTGTTGGCAGTGTTGGAAATGAGGGTTTGGTGAGACCAGGTGGTGGAAATCTTAATAGGGTTGGTGGAAATCTTAATGGTGTTGGGAATAGTGTGAGTGCTGTTGGTACTGTTAATACTGCCGGAGGTGGAGCTGCTGCTGTTGGTGGCGGCGGCGGCGGTGGTGCAGCTGGTGGGGGTGGTACTATATTGTTTGTGGGTGATTTGCATTGGTGGACTACTGATGCTGAGTTGGAAGCTGAGCTTTGTAAGTATGGGCCTGTCAAGGAGGTCAAGTTTTTCGACGAGAAAGCGAGTGGGAAATCCAAAGGGTATTGCCAGGTTGAGTTTTTTGAACCTTATGCAGCAACTTCTTGTAAGGAAGGGATGAATGGCCATGTCTTTAATGGGAGGCCGTGTGTTGTTGCTTTCGCGTCACCCTTTACAGTTAAGAAAATGGGAGAGGCTCAGGTGAATAGGAATCAGCAGCAGATGACCCAAACTGGTGTTCCTCAGCAGCAGGGAAGGAGGGGGCCTGCTGATGTAGGGACTAAGCCTGGTGGTAGTAATGTTGCAACTGGAGGGAACTACCAAGGTGGAGATGGGAATAGAGGTTATGGAAGAGGTAACTGGGGGAGAGGGAATAATCCTGGGATGGGTAATAGGGGGCCTGTTAATCCGATGAGGAATAGGGGCGGCGGGATGGGTGGTAGAGGTATCATGGGAAATGGTGGAAATGGCTTTGGACAGGGTATTGGTGCTACCCCACCTATGTTGCATCCACAATCGATGATGAATCAAGGTTTCGATCCTGCATTTGGTGGTCCTATGGGTAGAATGGGCAGCTATGGAGGCTTTCCTGGTGCTCCAACACCTCCATTCTCTGGGATTTTGCCTTCATTCCCTGGTGTTGGAGGTGTTGGTTTGCCTGGAGTAGCACCTCATGTTAATCCAGCCTTCTTTGGAAGAGGGATGCCTATGAACGGTATGGGGATGATGCCCACATCAGGTATTGATGGTCCTAATATGGGAATGTGGTCAGATCCAAATATGGGTGGATGGGGTGGTGACGAGCATGGTGGCGGCAGGGCTGGAGAGTCAAGTTATGGGGAGGAAGCTGCATCAGACCATCAGTATGGTGAGGTGAGTCATGATAGAAGTGGGTGGCCTAACTCTGTGAGGGAAAAAGATAGAGGATCAGAAAGGGATTGGTCTGGTTCTTCTGAGCGAAGGTATAGGGATGATAGAGATCAAGGATATGAGAGAGATGCACCTAGAGAGAAAGATATGGGCCATGACCATGAATGGTCAGAAAGAAGGCATCGTGATGATAGAGAAATGGGTCGAGAACGTGACAGGGATCGTGAACGTGAACGATCCCGAGACCGTGATCGTGACCGCGAAAGGGATCGAGAGCGTGACAGGTACAGGGAAGATAGAGACAGATATGCAGATCATCATAGGTACAGAGACCGTGAAGCAGACCATGAAGATGAGTTGGAAAGGGGACGGTCATCAAGGACTCACAGCAAATCACGATTATTGCCGGAGGAGGAACATCATTCTAGGCCAAGAGATGCTGATTATGGGAAGAGGAGGCGGCTTACCTCTGAGTAACTTTATATGTTGCCTATTATTTGTCTTAATACTTCCATTGAGGAAGGAAAGAACAGTAAGTGAAATATCAGGATTTGTCATGCTTATTTGGATTCTCTTGTTGTGCTCCTCCGATCCAGAAGTTATTGAGCAGCTTTGTACTTCATTCATTTGTTCTAGTTGCTTCATGTGAAGAGCATGGTTTTGTTCTTCTGTGAGGAAGGTTAGTTATGAGACTTCAATTCTTTGTCTCGTGTTATTAGTTTTATATATTCAAGTTACACACGCACAGGCATGTATGTATTTATCTGATCCTTGATACCTGCCTGCTGTGCTTATTGTGATGAATAACACTAAAAGCATCTCCTTTACTCTTTTGTTTTGGTGAACTTTTTCATTGGCACGGAAGTAATTGTTAGTTGAGGTTTGGTTATAGATTACCAACAAACTAGAGAAAACTACTGTTGACTGTTCTTGGTTTTAAGTTTTAACTATAGATGACAACAAACTAGAGAAGAGTCAGTAGACTACTATTGACCAAGTTTTCATCAAGTAGATTTTCTATGGGTTTAGAATATTCTGACATTTGAGTTATCAGAGGAATCAGCATGTTTGAGATCAAAGCTGAAATTTAGACAATATATAATTTAGTCAAATCTGAATATAGAATCAAAGAATTCATATAATAATTAATATAAGCTTAGGCATCCTAGAAGTAAACTATGGCCAGCAAATGAGAAGCCTGTTGATATCTAATTTATAGATTCAATAAGTATTAATATTAATTTTTTTATTTTTTTTTATTTTTTTAATTTAGAACTTCCCTTCTTCCAATGTGTAGTTAAAATTACACTGTAGTATTTCTTTTGTTCATATGTGCTCTTCTTTGAGGGTGAGCCTTGGTGCAACGGTATGGTTGCTGTCTTTTGACCTGGAGGTTTAAGGTTCAAATCTTGGAAACAGCCTCTCTGCTTGCGAGGTAACGCGGCTGTGTACATCTACCCTCCCCAGACTCCACTAGGTGGGAGCCTCGTGCATTGGGCCATCCTTTATATGTGCTCTTCTTTGCTCTATTTGTCTTCCTTGCTCAAAATTCTGCCTGAATTTGGATCGTTTTGTCACTTCCATAGTGTGCACAAGGCTTACGATCAAGTTCTCCATTCTTCATAGTACTATTTTGCATGTGATCCCAGTGTGTGAGACTATTGGTTTCCTCCTTCCCTCATAAATTGATGCCATGGTTGACAGAGTAAATATGATTATTTTTGCTGATTTGTTAAAGGCCAATCATGTCTTTTAGTTTAGAGTTAAGACCAGTTGGCTGTTTGACTATTGATTTTAGGTTGAAATGACAATCTGTATGCCATCTGCTCAAAATTTACAGTTCTCAAAAGTTTTCTTTTATTAAGTAAGCAAACTAAAAGGATTAATAATCTGGAGTCGGCTATGTATCATTCTGGTTATGTAGCTTCTATATGTGCATGTTGGTAAGAAGTTTGCCAAGCTATTCATTACAGCAGTTGCTATCCCCTCTTGTTGATAGTGTAAACTTGTAAAAAACATGATGCTCTAATATGTGGGAGACTGTTTAGAACTTAATGTTTGAATGATGTACTAGGATTGAAACATGATAGCTTCAAATGGGCTTGTTGAATATGTGTGCATCTCAAATTCCCATTTGTTGTAACCAGTTTTCCAGGCAATTCAATTAGTTGTTATTCCCTTCCACTTCCCCTTTCATTGACAGTGTATCCTTGATGTTCAAATATGTGATGGATCTACACTTGCTGAATATGAGATCATATCAATGTCCTATTTTCATGAATGTTATATTTTATCTGATGAAGTTCTATATATTAATGGCTAAGTTTGTTTTAGTGGAAAAGATTATTATGCTTGTGGTAAGCATATATTATATAAACATGCTCAAGCTTTAGATGTTCTATAATTGTGTAGTTTTTTGGAGTTGGTTAACCTGATTTTCCCCTCAAAAATTTAACTTACCAGAATAATACACCTGATTACTTCGTACATGGAATATATATTAGAATACTTTTGTTTTGGTATTTGTTTTGAGACTTAGTTTCCATACGTTGCTCCCTTAAGAAATACCTAAGCTGCAAAAGGGATCACTAGACATGGATATTGGAAAGGTTGGGAAAATATTTCGTCATACTCCGGAGTCATACATTTGCAGAAATAGTGGAGGATTAAATGCTTGAGTTTGGGCTATTCTTGAATGATTCCTATTTAATATTTCCCAGAAAATTTGAAGTTATACTTATATCCATTTCTTTCTATAGTCTGAAACTCTGGGTTGCCGATGTCCTATAATAAGGTTTAGTTTGCTTGTAGTGTTTATGCATTTTTGTTTTACTCCCTCTCCCCAAAACATATAAATTTTCTAATCTGCTGTTTTACTGAATTTGGATAGCATGATTTTCCTTTTATATGAATCAAACCTACTATTGCTTCTTCTTTTTGTTAATGTCTTCTAACTTGCAACTGCTATTGCTATGGACTTCTGTGTTAGGCAGGGACAATTGTTTTGAGGGAGGAAACTGTTCATTCAAACTATGGGTTGCTTTGGGGATCAAGTACCTTCAACGTTGGAGAGCCAAGTCATGAAAATCCTTTTCATACACTGAGAAGTGGAACATTTGCTATGAAGTTATTATCTTTTGATTTGAATTTATGTTTGTTATTAGCACATGATTAAACCAACGTTGTTGATGTAATGGGTTTAACTTGCTGAAGTCTGAAATGTGGCAGACTGTTTAGAACTTAATGTTTGAATGATGTACTAGGATTTAGCAGAGGATGTTGATGATGTGCCGTTTCTGATTGGCTCGCTGTTGTATCATTTTTTTTCCCACTATTTTTTTTTTCCTTGTTTCCCCCCATAATTTTGTTAGTATACGGTTCAGCATGCAAATGTTTTGTATGATGTAGAGAGCTAACCATTCAAATACTGTAATCATTCAAAGCTGGAGAATTGTATATATCATGTTGTGTATATTATTCACTTTTCTGATGAAGGTACAATCCCTCTCCAGTTTTGTTTTATGTCATGTTTTGTTTATATCTAGTCAAAATGTCAAATGGAATCCAATTATTGAAATTTGAAGGGCTTTGTCATGTTGATGTCTCTTGTAACTCGTGTCTGTTGTCTTGATTGCTTAAGCTTTTAAAGTACAGAGGAACATACTAAACTTCTCTCTTTGCTGATATATTAGGGAAAAAAATAGTTACTATTATTTAATTCTGTTTTCTTGCCATTTTTCTACTTCCCGAAATTAGGATTGAATTTGCTCTTGAATCCATTGAAATGAGACCAGTTACTGTCGTGTATTATTTTCTCTTCGAGTCTTCTTTAAAATAAAGTTTATAAAAATAAAATCTATTTATTATGATTATTATTATTATTACTATTATTATTATTTTGCTTTTATTTTCCTAACATGTTTTTTATTCCCAAAATATGTATTGAATTTGCTCTAGAAACCATTGAAAGGTGCCAGTGTATGCCTCTATTTGTTATACAATCTGCTGTGTTTATGCGTCCTGGGCATGTGGATGGTTTCTGCTGAAGAGCATATTCTTATACAGTGCTCATATTGTTTTCTATGAATGTTTTATATGGTATCATTGTGTGTTTTTGAGCAATGAATTTGAATTTTCTCAAACAGATTATATTATTTTAGGCGTTAGCATTTAGAGCCTTCACAAACTTGAGGGGGTCCGTCTATTCGTGGCAGCATTTGATTTGATAATGCATGCCCATGAAAGTGAATTCAGGATGATTAATTTGATCAATTGGTTTATTTATGATTGACACGTTGGTCCCAAGATGGTTATTTATTTGAAATTAAACAGAAACCCAATCTAAAAGTGTATGACATTGCTACCAACAGCTGCTCTCTCTGCTGTGCCTGAATGTGTTGAGATAGCTACCAAATGCTTCAGCCAATGAAGCTGCTTTTTATATTGTATATCCTGACCCTTTCTTTGACCCAACCCACTTAGCAGTAGGGCTTTTCGGCTTAACTCATACAGCCAACTAAAGTGAGTTTTAAATTTGGAGAATGCTAACAAATGCTTTTAGAGCATTGTTTAAGGAAGCAAAAAATGAAAAATTGTATGAGAAATGACGAATTTAGCATTTCGAAGAGTGTAACACTAAGTTTTTCAATACGAATTTTTCTTTTATACATTCCTTAATCAATATTCGTAGAGTACTCGTTAGCAGGACCCTTTAAATTATGGTAAAGTTTTTATCTTTTTTAACTTAGTGGTGTTTAGGTAAAGCCCACTTAAGAGGCTTTTTTTTCCCCCTTTATTATTACAACCCATGTGCACTAGGGCTAGGTAAGGGGTAAACCAATCCACATTGATAAGCTGTATATGCTTGAACTCCTAAACTAAAATCACCACGCACAAAGTTGACAAACCAAACCCTTAACAACTCAGCACACAAAATGAAAAGCCTTGACTACCATTTTCTGTTCTTTGAAATCACTGTAATTCCATATAACATTTCAAGCACCCTCTCACATAAAGAAATCTTTTCCAAACTAGAAGATATTGATCCCACGATCAAATTACTTTAGAGTCAAACATTATGCCATTATTCTAGTTTAGAATGTGATTTTAGATTGCAGCAAAGTTGAAGTTGCCCTCTTTTGAAGCCAGCCAAGAAACGTAGACCACTATCTTTTGTGGCACTGTCAAGAGAGTATAAGAAAATTGGGTATCCTTAATTAGATTATTGCATTTAGATCAATGTCATTTTCAATATTTTCGGTGTGAAAATTCATCTAACAAATTGAAAACTACATTTGCTTTGTCCCTACCAATTACAGAGCCAAAAAAAAGTCATCAATGTCATGTTTTAAATATTTAAACTGCGGACTCTTACTTAAACCCACGTATCAACATCTCAACATTAATAATTTACATTATAATATTAGCATATATGCATAAGATTCAGGATCCTTTTCAGAAGGAAAAATCGGGTTTATAACCAAAGCAATCCATGAATTTTTTTTTTTCATGAAAAATAAAATAAAATAAAAAGCACAATCTACTTCGAGGAAAACACAAAACATGAATAGTACTCCTCTGGATTGGGCCTGAGCTGGCTTGGCTCAATGCAGGGCCGTGTAGCCCACAAGGCTGATAAGGCAATAGCCTTAGGCCTTAAAAGTTTTTTTCTTATTGCTATCTAGTTAATTTTTTTGATAAATATAATTATCCTATTATAACTATTACTAAGTGGGGAACTACAACTGATTATTAGTATAACAAGTAGTGAATAAAGACCATTAATAGTCTAATCCACATAATCTATCATGCTTTTAATCAATCAGTATTTTCGCACAATAAAAAGTAGTGAATTAATTATTGATTATTATTTCAAGGTTATGATAGTTATTTTTTTATCTATATATATTTTATAAATTTTAATATTCTAACTCTAAATCTTCTTAACTCTCTCATTCTTTTTTTTTTTCTCCTTATCTACATATTCTTTTGAACACTTGAAGTGAAGTGTCAAAGTGGGTATTTGATATCAATAAAATTGTTGCAGTAGATAATATTAACATGCAATTCTTTTCTTTTCCAAGTTCTATCATTTCATAAATTTTTTCCTTATTTACTTCACAAAAAAAAAAATTATATTCTTTTCTTGTAACGATTGCTACTGCTGAAAAAAGTTTTTCAAAATTATAATTGCTTAAATTTTATCTAAGATTAACAATGTTACAAGATAGATTGAATGTATTAGCCATCTTATCTATTGAGAGTATAATGTTAGAATTACTTGATTATAAAACTTTGATAAATGATTTTGTTGTTCAAAAGGCTAGAAAATTAATATCAAAATTGATAATTTATATTACATTAAGTTTCTTTCAATTTTTTTGCCTTAGGCCACGAAATTTCTTGACACGGCCCTAGCTCAATGCTGAATGTTGTAGATTGTAACACCCCATTTTCGTATAAGGGTATATGTTACTATGGATGCCTAGTTGTTGTTGTTATTATTGTTGTTGTTGTTGTTATTATTATTAGTGTTATAGTATTTTATTACATATATTACATATGATAATATGTGTTTTAATATATGATTATTTGCATTAATATGAGATGGTGTCTCTTAATGTTTGATCTTATATGGATATATGATTTTATATGCTAATGTATGATATGTGATTTTATTAATAATAAGCGATTAAGAATGATATAATAAGATATCGTGTGATTTAGTATTTAAATAGAGATAGTGTTATTTTTAGATTTTAGCCCCTCAACCAATCAGATTTGTGTCCTTTTCAATATAGGATCATCATCTTTTTGTTTATATCTTAAGATCTTATCATAATCTCCTATGGATCCTCCTATCTAGGAATAACTACCAAATCTGTCACTAAACTTCCATCGAACTTTTGACCATCTTAGAGTCCGATTTAGGATTCTATCATTAGACATTAATTTGTAGATATTTCTCTGAGCTTTCTAACGACACCAAGAACGCCTCAATCGGAAACTTTTAGCTCAAGTTATGGTCAAAATACCGAATAGTATACAATTTGGACTGAAATAGGAACCCGTTATGACCCAAACTCATATATATACCATTAGAATCGACCTAAACCTAGTTTACACGACCCCAATACTCAGAAAACTGCCTCCCTCTTTCCTCTTTGAATCCTTATGGTTTTTCCCCCTAAAACTCTCTCTAGGGAACCCGTTCTTGCACCGTTCTTCACTGCTTCTTGATAGGAGAACATCGCTACAGATAGGGGTTCGTTGTGCTTGCTGTTTGGGACTTCAGAAAAGGTAAAATTCGTGCACCTTATCCCTTGTGTTCTTTCCTTCAAGTTCTTGATCTCTTCCTTTTGATTTCTTGATCTTAGAGTTGAACCAAAGTGTCTCTTTGGTGTTCTTGAAGTCGTAGACAAGCGCTAGTGAGACGAGACCCTAGTGGATCTTCTTTCTTCTTTTGAATCGCGAACCGCATATCAGGTATGGGAGAAGAATAGTGTATACACTAGGCTAGGGAATAGCGTAAGATGAGGGGTTCCCATAGCCCCGTTTATTGTTGTTATAATGTTATTAATGCCATGATCTGCCTGGTTGTATGACTGAATTGTTTATATATTTAATTGGATTAATTTGTATGTTTATTTGTTATAATTTTTGAGTTGCTCATGATGTGGTATGCCTATTGAATTGTCTTATGCCATGAGTTTTGGTTGAATTGGTATGAATACCCATGATTATGAATGTTGTTGTTATGACATGGATTATGTTGATCACATTGATTGGATATGTTGTTGATGATGATGTTACCGTTATGATAATGCACCAATAAAATGATGAATATTAGATAACTTAATTATATTAATTAAGATGTTTAAAGACGATAAGATGGTTAAGTCGGTACCTTATGGGTTACCGCACGTTGTTACGCTTTGGTGCTTTTGGGCCAAAGTAACCTCGATGCTTTTTGGTCGAGGTGTTGTTAAGTTGGACCTTGGTGCTTTTTGGCCAAGGGGGCCTTGACCCCATGGTTAGGGTCTAAGGTGTTGATGTCGATGTTGGTGATAAGTCTTGGGTGCTTTTTGGCCCAAGCAAAGGAGGTGGTTGACTTGTGTGTTGTTGTGCTCATGCATTCATACGTTGAAGTTGATTAGTGGGGGATGTTCAACATAGGGGAGGTCGTCCTGTTATGATGATCTGGCCCAAGTCTCGGGTGGTTCACCCATGGTTTGGTGAACCGTGCGCCCCCGAGGTGGCGTACCCCGTTATGGTACGTCGGCTATCCAAGGGGTTCACCCATGGTTTGGTGAACTGCCGGCGTTGGTGCTTTTATGGCCAATGTGGATATGTAACTCCGAAGTTGACTTCCTGAGTTAGTTGGATCCACATGCATTGATGGAGTAGTGGAGTAGGGGTTGCATTGTATTGCATAGCATATGTTGGATGATTAACATGTTGTTATGATATTATATGATGATGTATAAATATTGTATGTTGTTATATTGTTATGCCATGCTATGATGTATGTTCATCTTATTCCCTATTCCCATGCCGTTGTGTTTACATGATTTCTTACTCCCTGTTTTCCTGTTTCTGTTGTTGCATGTATTTTCCTTATGCAGAGGAAGGTGAGCAGCAAGTGGAGGAGTGACTCTGAGGAGCCGCGACTCTAGTTAGGATGCTTAGCTATAGTTGTTAGTTGTTTTCAGTTATTTCAGTTTGTTTCCGTGATGTATCCGGATTTTGGTTATACCAGCTCTATATGTGACATCGGGGTTGGGTTTTTCTTTATCTGTCATGTTTATATTTTACTGTTTTAAAACTATGTTATTTCCACGTTGTTTTGTTGAGATGTGAAACCTTTTTATCCAAGTAATTATTTTAATCAAATAAAGGCATGTTTACCTCTTTTAAGTAAATGTTTTATATTAACATGCGGGGTAGAAGGGTGTCACATAGATCTTCCTTCTCCTTCTTCTTCGTGAACCGAACGAGAGTACCTGCGAAGACATTCTGATTCTTAAGTCAGCAAGGGTCTAGCAGATAATATGTGTATGTTCTTCATATTGTAAAACATACATTTTCTTCTTGGTGGAGGTTTATTTATATACCTATTCTATAGAATTCATCATGATGATTTGGAGCACGGTGTCCCTTACTGCTTGGCGTGCTTCTCCCCCTCACGTTTTGTCTAAGAGGGTGTCTGTGATGATGATTTAGCAGGTGATTACATGTGTCGGGAGGGGAGGGACGGCCTTCCTTCCTAACACGCTTGGGTGCAAGTAGGAGGGGGTTCTTTCCCGAGGTGGGAGAACCCACTCAGTACGGCGGAAGGGTTATAACCGAGCATTTTGGTTAGTCTAGAGCAGTCTGCTCGACCTTTTAAATCATTTGTGCCTTTCTTGTGTCTTTGGTAAGGGTCCTTTGAGGCCTTTGTGTCTTGGGCCGCAACCCTTCCGATTTTGGGGTTTTTTTTTTAGTTAGATCCGTAACACAACCCAACATTGAGTTTATTAGATTTGAAAATATTCAAAAAAAAAAAATCTTATTTAAAATGTAGAATGTTCAAATTGAAATAATTGGTACATCCCTTATTACATGTATAGTTGTTGTAGTTACAATTTCTATGCTACAATTATATATTTTTAAAAGATTCAAACAATGATATTTTTGTGGAGGAATGTTGAAGAGTGGAGAAAGAGACTTCTAGACTAGAACGTTCTAACTAGATCTTGGAATGAAATGAAAAAAGAATCAATAGGCATTGATATCTTACTCACATTTTTCTCTTCCTTCCAAGTAATTGTTTATGAACCAATATACTCGACTTAGTAATCATTGACCATTCCAAGACTCCATCTTATTTAAAGGCAGAATGCAAATCATTAATTAAAATAATTAAACCATTACATTTAAGAGGTGATTATTAAGCTAGAGCGGGAGTTGTATTGAAACAAATAATTTGACCACCATGACAAGTGGATTGACTATTATATTATGATGAAGAGTACTCTTAGTTTTTAATGAAGTTTTTTTTTTCTTCTTAGAATATCCTCCTACCTAACTGCTGAGATATTAATCTTTTAGAGTGTTGTCCGACGTCTAAGCAGGAACTCCTTCATACACATGAATTCAGGAAAATCGAATCCAAGAGCACATGCTTAAGAGACCCAAGCCATTTCCACTTGGACCAACAACACATATTGATTAACAAGTTTTAAATATTGTATTTAATAATATATATATTTTTATATTTTTTTTTATATATGCATTTCAAAAATACACATGATAATGCCTATCTTTCCTTCTAAGCCTCCCTTATATATGCTTCTTTTGTGACCATCGCTTTTAATAGGCCATTATCGCTTCATATATGGTTCCTTTATCATTAATAACTACTAGATAAGACCTTAAATATCTTGCCCGTTGTGTTTCTAATTGAGCTGTCTTCTCAAATGAGAAAATTAGACTTTGGAGATGACTCTAAGCCCAACTAGAAAGGAATTATGTTTCTAAGGGTCGGAGATTTTGATGGCCCATATAGGAACAATTTCATATTATGATTAGGTAAATTTTTTTTTTTTGTTATCGTATAGGTGCGAAGTATCCACCAGCTTCATCGATGACTAATCTCTGTCGAAGAACTTGATTGGTCACCTTTAGTGGGGTCTCGTCTCTCAACCATGTTTTTTCCTATCTACAAGGCTCGAATCCAAGACCTTACTTAAGGGATCCGAGCTAAATTTCACTTGAACCATATTAATTTTGATGATACCTAACAAAGGGAAAAAAAAAAAAAAACAGAATCTCACTCCACCTGTGAAATATGTTAAAGTTATAACGTATTTCTCTCTAATATAAGATTTATAAAGAAAAAAAGTAGGAAAGAATAAAATATATATGTTACTAGGCGACAATATTCCTAACTTAACCCATCACGTATTTACATTATTCTTTATAGTTTATTGAAATATATAAGCCGGGGCTTACTATTTTCTCTCCTAACCAAGACTTTGGCATTGTTAAGTAAGAAAGAACAAATGAATCCCCCAAGTGTGAACCAAACACAATCATGCTTCCATGAATGGAAGTGAACACAGTGTGTGAGAAGGAAAGTTAGTCGGTGTAGTGAGCATGTTCTTGCAACGTCACGTGCCCCCATCATCCACTGTCCACGTGGCATCCCCTGCACTGTTTAAGCCAGCCTGGGCAAATCCACCACCACCTCAGTACCAATGGTCCAATACCACCCCACCATTACAACTAATCTTCAAACCATTACCCCCTTCTTTCACTTTAATTATTAATTAATAATTACGATCATTGCCCCCATTGTTATCAACGGGTTATATTCACTATTCAGCTATGCACATGACCCACTTTTCGTTGGTAAAGTGCTTGTGGTGGTGTATTTCAGTTTGGCACGTTATTACAACCATATTCAGCTATGCACGAGTCATGACCAATGCAAAGCATTATCAAGGCATAAGTCCCCGTTGCTAAACATTTCCCCCTTGTGGAACCTTAAAAAAAAAAAATTGCAAACTTTTCACTTTACAGCGTGTGATTAACTGATTATGCTATTCCGTTCTTGTGAAATGGTTAAAGTTGTATACTAAAGTTGCCTCATTTCCATCAAATTTATATTTATAATTTATTTAAGATTTATGCTAAATGGCTAAATGCATTTTGTTTGGTTGATGAATGTATATTTGAGATTTTTTTTTTCTTTCAATAACCCTATTTACAAAATTAAACATCAAAATATCCCCTTTCTAGATTATGCATCAAAATGCCCCTATTTGCATTTTAGGTGGGAAGTCGACTTTAGAGGTGCCGACTTCCCAATGTGTATATTTTATATGTGTGTGTGTGTGTTTTGGGAAGTCGGCTTCCCCATTGCCAATTTCTTAACTATTTTTTCATTTTAATTTATTAATTTTAATAGTTATTGTTAATATATATAATTAATTAAGTTTAATTATGTTAATTAAGAGTATTATTTATAATGTTAATTAGAAAAATAAAAACAAATTTATCATAAGAAAACATTAATTAAAAATTTATCACAACATTAATACAAAAATATATTCTCCTAAGTGGTGTCTAGTCCCACATCGTGGAGGCCGTCTGTTATGTGTCGGAAGTTGTCAGCGTTGACGACGTCAACTTTGTTGTTCCTCGTCACTGGCGGTTGGCTCGTTTTGTTGCACATGCTCATTGAAATTAAGATTTGAGGCGAGCAGCAAAGGGTCATATATTTGTTTGCCGATATATGATGTTGAAGAACTACCAATCTCATTCTTGTTTGGGAATGATGAAACACCAAACGTGTGCATGCTCTGCATGTAAGTTATGTGCTTGATAAACTTATTAGTTACTATACTACTTATATATATATATATATATATATTGAGTCATATACTACTTATTATTAAACTAACATAAAAATCAAATAGATGTTTTATAGTTTAATTTGTATGTACTGTCGGTGTAAAGAGTTTTACACTGACAACCAATCAGAAATCATGAAGTTGATGACTTTTAAGGTAGTTAGGATAAGAATTAAACATTTTCAATGGTGTGTAAATTTTGATTGGTTGATAATATAAAAAATCTTTACACTGTCAATATATACCAATTAAATCCTATTTTATATATAACTTATCAATGATATAGCATAAAAATAAAAATACTTAATTAATAACGATTAGGTAGGCTTGAACTATTAAGTTTTAACACCAATAGTTGATTGAAAACTTCCCAAAATTGCCAATAGGGTTGCTCACACTAGCTGTGACTTGGGTTCGATTCCTAGATCTCCCTTGTTAGTAGGTAATATGTAAATTACACAATAAATTCTCGTCAAGGCTGATGGTATTCCCTGACTTACAAGAGGGCGTGCCTTCCCTAAATCTAAATTATTATATATATATATATATATATATATATATAACAACTTCCCAAAATTATCGGAATGTATATATCTCTATTAATTAATAAAATATAGGGGCGGCTAATAAAGTCCCGCTTGTATTTATAATGAATATATTAATTAACAAGTTACACAAATTCTTTTGGGCCAAAATATTCACATATTCTTTGGTTAAAACAATTTTAACATAAGAATATATTAATAAAATGATTATATAATTAATAAAGAAAGAGAATAGTTAAAATACCTTTCTCTTTGTTAATATATTATACTCCATGCTCCCTTTTTTTTAATGTTAATTATTAACTATCCAAATATTTTGATAATATATTTTTAAATTAATGCTATTATTTTAGTTGGAACCCACGATAATTAGGGTCCTTGACTTTTTAGTGGGTTAACATAATACCCCACAAACTTAGATCCTTTGAACTTATTATAAGACTAATTTTTGGATTTGAATTCCCTACATTCACTATTTCCATGCATTCATTGATATAGACCATTAGATGTATTTGAATATATATTAAAAAATTAAAACAAGGTTGATCCAACGTCATATCTTGTGACTACTTGAATGCTGGAATCCAAATCCCTATTTGGATGCTTAATTAATAACAGTTAAGATTCTTCGTCCGTCGTCAAAGATATTATCTGCAGAATTCAAATTGAGATCATCTCATACAAGCTCAATTTGGACAACCAACTTAGTCATGCCCTTGAGTTATTTTAAATAAGTATTATACTAATATTTTTAGTTAGAAAAAACTTATTGACTTCCAAAAAAACAAATGAAAATATATTAACTGCATCGTGTGAAAAACCCGTAACTAGCAAGTCTGAATAATTTTATTCTTTCTCCATGGAAGCAAGTAGGGATGGCAATTCGAACCCTACCCGTTGGGTACCTGCAAAAAATACCCGTCATGGGTAGGGTAAAAACCCGCTTTATGGATATGGGTACGGGCACGGGTAATTACCCGCAAATCTGAGAGGGTATGGGGGCGGGTACGGGTACCTTGGTACCCACCCCGCCCCATACCCGCATATATATATATATATATATATATCAAGTACACAATACCCCACAACAAACATATTCTTTCCTTTGGTTTGTAAAATAAAGCTCTCTTTGAAGCAATGGGAGACTTGCTCAATTGAGGCTATTAGAAATATGACTTAAAAAATGAATGACAAATTTGAGAAATATTGGTCTGTTATTCATGGAATTATGGGAATTGCCATTGTTTTGGATCCAAGATATAAATTGAAGTTGTTGGAGTACTTCTTTCCGTTGCTTTATGGATATGCATCTTCAATTGAAATTAACAACATCAAGAAATTATGCTTCTCATTGTTTGAAGATTATCAAGCTAAGACTAGTGGGATGGTTGAAAGTCCAACTAAAAAGTTAAATGACAAGGATTCAAATTTGGATAATCTTACTTGTAACAATTTTCTTAGTGGTTATGACACTTTTGCCAATGATACCAATGACATACAATCAAAGTCTGAGTTGGATCAATACTTGGAAGAGAAGGTATTGCCTAGGAGTGCTACATTTGATATACTTGGATGGTGGAAAACAAATGAGATCAAGTTTCCAACATTACAAAAGATTGCTAAGTATATTTTGGCCATCCCAATTTCTTCTGTTCCTTCTGAATCTGCTTTTAGCACAGGAGGTGGATTGTTGACTCCTCATCGTTCTAGGCTTCATGAAAATACTTTGGAGGCGCTTATGTGTGCACAAAGCTGGATAAAACATGATAAGTAAGGTAATAAATGTTGCATTAATGTATTTGTTTAATGAAATTTGTGTTTAGTCTAACCATTAATTTTGTTTTTTTGTTCTAGTTTCTGTTGGTATAACTTGACCAAAGCAATATTTACACATGAAAAACAAATGTTTGCAGTCTTTTCAAGACTCTGATTTAGAAGATGAGGTAAGATAATCTAACAATTTGTTACTAATTGTTGCTTTACAAGTTTATAATGTATAACTAATATAAGGTCTGATTTTTATTATACAGGTTTTGGAGAACATCGGCAACATCGGCTCAGGAATTACAACTTGATAAATTTATTGTTTTGCAGGCTTATTGTTATTTACTTGTTTTGGATATTTTACATATTTTTATTTGGTATGATACACTGGTTTGTAATGTTTGATGAATACATTCGAAACATCGTTGGATGATTTTTAAATCAAGTTATGATCATTTTGTTATTTATTTTTTTCTTTGTTGAAGTGCGGGTAATGGGTACGGGTGTGGGTACATAGGTACCCAGAGGGTACGGGTAAGGGTACTGAGGTTGCTACCCATGAGGGTATGGGTCCGGGTACGGGTAATTTTTTTAAACGCGGGTATAGGGACGGGTACTATAATACCCTACCCAAACCCTACCCATTGCCATCCCTAGAAGCAAGAAATACCGAAAAAGATGCTGCTCAAATCACGTGATAATGTGATATGATATCTCTCAACGGCCTCTTTCTAGAGTCAAATCCCAACCCTGATTCTGATTCTTCTCGAAGAACCACCTAAGTTCCAACCATAATATTAATATTAATATAGTATAATATTAAATTAAAGAGTAATTTATTTTAATTTTTCAAAAAAGGTAAAATAAAAAGAGTAAAATAAAATATGACTTTAATTAACATAAATCACAAAATATAAATACTTTTTTATCCTTTTAATCTATAATAAATTATCACATTATTAAAAAATAGTTAACTTTATAATTATCTTAAAAATCAAATCATAAAATAATCTATACTTAATTAGGAATATAAAAAAATTATAAAAAAAAATATATCAAAATTAAATTCATCAAACATCACATTTGTCTCTATATGCGCATCCAACGGACAAAAGCTACCTAATAAAGCGCCATTTACGTTCCAGTGAGATTTCATTATTCATTTCTCAAATAATGGCATAAACCGTAATAATCTCCAAATCCAAGACCATTTCCATTAACATCCTCATTATAGTTCCCCTTTGTCTTTCCTTTCTTCACTCTTCAAACTACAGTCCAGTGTTCACTGTTTCACCTTCCAGATCTCACTCTCACTCTCTCCTTCGAACCTTCCAGAAACAATGCAGCATCTCCGGCCAGAATCTCTGGCGGCCTTCACGACGGCGCTACTCCTCCTCGCCGCCGCCACAACCACCACCACCAACGCTCACAACATCACCCGCATTCTCGCCAAGTACCCAGACTACTCCACCTTCAACCACTACCTAACCCTAACCCACCTCGCCCCGGAGATCAACCGCCGCACCACCATCACCGTCTGCGCCGTCGACAACGCCGCCATGAGCGACCTCCTCTCGAAGCACCCACCCATCAACACCGTCAAAAACGTCCTCTCCCTCCACGTCCTCCTCGACTACTTCGACGCCAAGAAGCTCCACCAGATCACCAACGGCACCGCCCTCGCCGCCACCATGTTCCAAGCCACCGGCACCGCCCCGGGAGCCTCCGGCTTCGTCAACATCACCGACCTCCACGGCGGGAAAGTCGGCTTCGGCGCCGAGAGCGGAAACGACGCCGTTCCGCTAACAACATTCTTCGTCAAATCAATCCAAGAAATCCCTTACAACATCTCCATCATCCAAATCAGCAAAGTCCTCCCCTCGGCCGTAGCGGAAGCCCCTACACCCGCACCCAGCCAACAAAACCTCACCGCCATTATGTCCAAACACGGTTGCAAGGTCTTCGCTGACACTCTCTTAAACTCGAGCGACGCGTTAACCACCTTTACCGACAACCTGGACGGCGGGTTAACCGTTTTCTGCCCCATGGATGATGCTTTCAAAGCCTTTCTCCCGAAATTCAAGAACCTCACCGTCGCCGGAAAAGTAGCGCTTCTCGAATATCACGGCGTTCCGGTGTACCAATCCCTCGCGATGCTTAAGTCCAACAACGGACTCCTGAACACGCTCGCCACCGACGGCGCCAATAAGTTCGATCTCACGGTGCAGAACGACGGCGAGCAGGTCACGCTGAGGACGAAGATCGACGTCGCGAAGATCACCGGAACCCTCATCGATGATCAGCCGCTCGCGATTTATACCGTCGACAAGGTTTTGCGGCCGCGGGAGCTGTTTAAGGCTGATGCTCTGGCGCCATCGCCTGCGCCGGCTCCTGAGCCTGCTGCTGCGGATGCGCCCGCGGCGCCGAAGGGGCATAAGAAGAAGCAGAAGGCTGCTGATGCGCCGGCGGATTCGGATTCTGATTCGCCTGCTGATTCGCCGGATGATGCTGCCGATGAGAGCGCCGATGACAATAACGGCGCTGTTAGATTTGACGGTGGGAGGTACATTAATGCTGTTATGGTTTTGGTTGTGTCTTTGGTTTTTGGTTTTAAAATGCTTTGAGTTATGTAATAGTGAAACTAAACTTACCGCTAATATGATGCTTTAATTTATTTATTTTTGGAGATATTTTGGCTCTTTTTTTAGTTAGGAAATAAAAGGGAATTAGAAATGCTATTCCTTTTTCTTTTTCTTTTTTTTAGGTTGTAGCAAGTGTGTATTTTGATTTGATTATTATTGCATTTGATAATGTTGTAATTTTGGTGGTGAGAGGGAGGGAAAATTGTTAATCTAAACATTTGTTTACTCTTTCCTTTTATTAATGATGATTAGTGGCTTTGTTTATAGTAGTGTAGCTGTTTGTTTAGAAATTTGTCTTGGAGATGTGAACTGTGATGCTGAAAACTGAGTTTGATTTGAAAATTAATTAGTCCATGACTCCTTGTTCATTTTTGTTGTTTAATCCTTTAATTATTGCTACCTTTGTTATGGTTGAGCACCTTTTAGGTTGTTTTATGATTATGATGATGATTATGATTGGAATGGATGAAATCATGAGAATTGAGTGATACCCTCAAAGAGTCAAGCCTACAACTAAATTTCTAGGCTTAAACATGACTATTTGTTTGTTGCAAGTTAGAAACAAAGTGTTATATCTGATGTTGTCCACCAAGACAAAGGTGAATTCTTTCACTGTGCTTGTTTTGTCTTGACAATGTTACATCTTTAAGTTCTGTTGTGTGTTCAACTTGAAGTTCATCGTTCAATTTTCCAATTTCTTCAATGAAATTTCGTGCTAATAAGTTAGGGAGAAGCTGGGTCGCATTCATACAGACATTTACTCGTTTTTATGATATCAACTTCTTGTTAAGTTGCTTGTAAAAAAAAAACCTTCTAGTTAAGCAAGAATATAAGCCATAATGGAAATTATAGGGATTGCTATGGCACCCACACCTCGAAATCATTATATAATTTGTACGCTAAACTAACATTAAAATAAAGAAAGGAAAAAAAAAACACCCTGGTACCTTATTTTTGTGGAAACGTGATTTAGTGCTGTTTTCATGATTATTATTATTATTATTATTTTGCTACACTGTTTTCATGATTATTAGTGCTTCTCATTCGGTTGTTTTAAAGATTGTTATGTTTTGATAGCTTAAAATTAAAATAAAATGGTGGTTATTTGTTATATCCGAAATTTAACCCAAACACATTTTCAAATGTTTATGACCATTCCAGATCAAAAAAAAATGTTTATGACCATTGGCTTATCAAAAAAAAAAATTTGTTTATGACCATTGGGTTGCAATTTGCATTGCATTATTAGAAAATCCAAACACGCAGCAGCTAAATTAGTGAAGTGATTGCTTCTAATAGCAGCCAATAAAGTTGCCCCAAGTCACGCAGCCTGAGAGTGTGACCAAATGTTCTGTTCTGACAAATGTAACGAGAATTGTCCTGTGCACCTTACTCCTTAATTTTACAAGTCCCATCTCGGAGATTCACATGCAAATGGATTCCCCGTAGTGATCTTGTGAATGCAAGAGGATCTTAATCGTTAAATAAATTTTGTATATAATAAATATATTAACGTAAAGATAAGTGTATGTAATTCTGATTATTGATTCAGATAAATGTGTGAATGCATGAAATTTATAAATACATGAAATTCGGACCCAGATTCACACGGGGACCTCACATGATAGCTATTATAAAAATGATTGTGGCTGAATGTTAAGAAGTATGCAGCCATGCGGTGAGCACAAAGCAAATTATTCTTTCGCCTTTTACCGAAGAATACCGTGTGCTTGCTGCTGTTATATTGGCATCTGAATTTTTTTTTGGGGCTTTCCTTTGTGGTGGCTCCATAGTACAGTTTCAACTTTTATTATTTGCAATTTGCAATTTGCGATGCTATTCATTAGTTAATTTTAACTGGAACTTATGTTGTTGTAGTGAACTATGATTATTGTTCCAGAATTATTTAGAATGTGTCAAATATTAAGTGAAATAGACACCAATTTTTTAAAGCATATTCTAGTTTTGACCCCGTGGAATAAGCTTCTCATCGTCACGAGGGGGCTTTTGTCTTTTGCAAGACATTATTATTGCTCCCATTTTATGTAATGTAACTCTCGAAATACAATAATATTTTACATTCAGTAAGTTTGATATATATATAATAACATTTAAGTAACAACACCCTCACATATAGGTATGTTTAAAAACATTTTGTATTGCTCTTGAGAAAATGGTGGTCCAGTCCAACATTAAATGCATTCGGTGGTTTAGCTCCGGACAATCACGGCGTCCTTGTTTTTTTCCCCTCTTGCCCCAGAAGCAGAAACTCCAGATCCACCTATGAAGGGATAAGTTTTCCCCTCAGCTACTTGTCGTTGTGTAAGGATTAAGGAGGCCATTTTTGAAGTTAATTAGCACAAACAAACAAACCATCTAGGGCATTTTCATGCTTGCTTCTAGTGATAGATTAAACACCTATTGGAGTTTAATGTTATATATAACACAGTAACTATGAGACCTATTGGATTTTCTTTTCTTAAAAGGATCTCCCTAACCGGTGGTCTAAGAACAATAGTTAAGTGCGTGTTTGGTTTACAGTTAAGAAACTGCAAATGCATGAGGGCAGAGTATCTATAAAACTCCTTTGGGACATACATACTACTTTTCAATATTTTCAACATTCCATTTTCTCATACCAAGTTTCCCTTTTCGATTCCTTAACCAATGTCCGACATTGGTTAGCGAATTCCTTCTTAAAAAAAGGAAAAAAGAACATGAGAGAATTTAAATTAGTGAGGGTTAGTTTGGTGTCTAGGATGAATTTTATGTGAAAGATTATATGAAAACTCTCAATTTTAAGAGGATACTGAGTCTAATGGTTATTGATGGTTATTCAACTTGGAAGAAAAAGCACAGCCAAGGAAAACTATATAATATATGACATGGGGCTGTCCAAAAGCGTTGAACATTACAGTAGAATTTATATAGGCATTGACAGCATGGTAACATATTACACATAATATCCAATTCAAAATGATCATTTATTTTACTGGACTCAACGATGATAAATAAACACCAACCAAATTCATAAGAGAAAAATAAAGGAAGAAAAAAGCATCATCAGTGGAACTAGAACTGGTAGTAGAAGAGTTGAAGAAGAGCCATGGTCTTCACCATAAGGCACATAAGTGTAAGGATTTGGAGGAGCATAAGTGTAAGGAGGTGGAGGGGTGCAGCATTGGACACCTGGTGCAGCAGGAGGGCACTTGGTGTAGCCTTTCTCTTGTGGTGGTGGTGGTGGGGGTGCATCATATATAGAGTAGCCAGAAGGAGGTGGTGGTGGTGAGGGTTGTTGACATGGGTATTCACATTTGGAACAGTTCACACATGCTGTTTGGGGTAGGATATTATTGGCATCCCCTGAAGCATCGCCATAAGCTTCAAAAGGAAAATTGGATAGTGATAACAAAAGGGCTACTACAAAAAGTAGAAACTTTGTTGGAAGAGTTTTATATTTCATTGATTTACACTTTTTTTCCTTGAGACTAGGGAAGAATTTAGAAGAGGAATGAAAGGAGATGAGGGAAAAACTTGAATTGCAAATGATGATCTGATAGAGTTTTATATGGAAACAGAGTTTTCTAGATAACATGTTCAGATATAAACCAGCAGCTGTTAAATAAGGTCTTGGATCTTTCGCCCCCTTTTTATTATGCATACCTGATGTGGTGCCGCATGGCATAACATTTGTCATGATAACATTGAAGCAGCAAGCAAAATCTCAAACCAGTTTGCATGACTCTATATGCTGACAAATTGTTAAAAATGTGTAAAACTTGCATTCTTACCTTTTTACTTTTCTTTTCCTTTTCTGTTTAAAAGCGTTTTTCTTTCTTGCTTTGTTGTTTTCCTTTGAACTCATTTAGTAACTCCTGTAGTATTGGTAGATGATGGAAAAAGATTCTCTTATGTAACATGATACAAGTACACAACTTTTATCATACATGAACTCATTATAATTGGTTATAGGGCCTACTATTTATATTGGAGAGTAAACTATATGTTTATCTCTCTAACTTGACCCTCTTATGTTATTAAAAAAATGAGTGAATCCTGAGCCATAAATAATGGAGTTTATCACAACATGCTAAAAGAGTTGCCTCAATAGATGACTAAACATAGATGAAAAGTTCATCAAGAAGAATGTCTCTTCAGAGAGGAAGAGAGCTTCTTATACGAAGGAAGAAAAGAATGGAAGAAAGAAGCATAAACATCATCATTGCATTTGCACATCAATTTTTTTTATATGAGATCAATCTTACATCGTTTTAATTTCTGTGTAAAAGTTAATCATGATAAACTTCAGCACCAAGCTCACTAGTATGTAAATTTCGCTAAAAATCTAATTAACATATAGGAATTATGATATAAGGAGCATAGTTACCCGGTTTTCTCATTAACCCTACGTACTAAGCTTCGAATTCGTCGTACTGCATATTGTATATCGGGTTCACTTTAATGAAAAACTTGTAATAATAATATAAAAAGTGATGAACCTCGTATCAAATAACCGTGTACCGCATACCCGATAACTATGATAAGGAGAAATAACGTGCAACAAACATATTATAAGAAAGAAATATCAAAATCAAGTCTTATGCAAGACCAAAGCTGACTTGCAAGACTTAAGAAGACTTGTCCAGATTATGGCTATTCAAATATAGATAATTCAACTGCTCCTCGAAGCATGATGAGACAGGCAGTGGAGAGAATCCAGTATAGACCCTTTCTACCTCTGACAAGCACAATTCAATAATGTACTTGAAGGGTTCATGCTTCTGTGTAAAAGGTTGAACAACAAATTCCTCGAACGGCATCCACTTTGTGAGAAAAGATAAAGCACACCAGAGAAAATTATAGTCAAGAGAACTGAATGCATCAACAGCAGCAATGGTGTCATGAGGTAAACATATATGCAACAACAATGGATAATATGGATTATATGGAAATAAGGCTCCAGATTTTCAAGCTTATACATGTAAAAAACTTGGAATAAAAGGAACTCTCTACGAATTGTGCAAAGATTCCACTACTATAACAAGTTCAGAGCATTCTTTAACAAGTTGAAGGACAATCATTGGAACCAATCAGAGATTTATGTTGGTTTATTGGCTAATGAATGTTTGGAGGAGCCTATCATGTAGATAGTGGTAATATAATGTGTGTCATGCCCAATAAACATTACTATGATTTGTTTGTGAATATTTAGTAATCATTGAATTAAGGTAAAGTAAATGTTCACAAGTCTATTTTATTTTTTGATGTCCACTTATGCTTTCAGTTAAGGTTTTCGTAGTGGATGCACCATTTGGACCTCTGCTGATACAAGGTTCATCTTTGCACAAAAGTGATGCTACCTATAGCAAGAAGAATATCCATTTATTTCATGTCACCTTGTAATTTCTGCTTATATCATTGTAAAGTATCATTTGTGAGATGTTTACATGAAAATATATAGAAAGACATGAAGTGACACTGTCAAATAAAAGTACCTGAGCTGCCTCAATTTCAAGGTCTTGCTTTTTGATGTCAAAAGAAAGAGGACGCAGCATGCAAAGAAAAGACAGATCTGATTTCCCAAAGAATGAATTGTGTGTCTGTCTGAAAATCAGAAGCATGAAAAATGTCAAAAGAAAAATTATAAAAGAAAGAAAGTAGGAAGCCAGGCCAAGTGGTGTTTAAATTTCAATTACTTTATAGAATATTAAGTTAGTTAAAATGTCAGATTCCAAACTTATGATTAGAAACGAGAAGCATTGCAAGTGTCCTGAGTCAATTTTTTTATCTTACAACGATAGTTAGGGCATATTTGGTTTGAGGTTGCATCAACTAAATGCGCGTTTGTATGTGAGGTAGGAACTCCCAGAAACACTTCCACATAAAGCTACTATTTGTAGCTTTTGCCTCTCCAAAAGTGATTCTGACCAAACTCACGTAGTTTCCAAACATGTGCTAAACTTAAGTTTCGAGTGACACAAATGTTATAAAATTTCTATCAAACATGAAAATAGTTTTTTTCTTTAGTTGGTGAACGTCCCTTTGCCACTGAAATGCAAACACAGCCTTTGCCTAAGTGTTTTCCCATTAGATGGGTCGACTTCATGAATCAAAAGACGCTATGATGTTGACATCTAAATCCTTTTTCCTCGGTATCTTTTGCCTCTAGCAATTGGGTTACCCTACATCTGATAGTCGTAATTTTTTTAATTTTATTTGGCCGGCCGATAGGAATTTTTCTTCCAAATCCATGAATCTATATAAATTTTCTCCTAAAAACTTATTAGCATGAGTCTTTTTTTCCATAATATATCGGCCATCAGGTTACAACAGATTTTCTAAGCAGGGCAAAGAAAACTTAAATTTCAGCGCAAACCATATGTAAGGCATGTGCAAATTACATAAACACAGACCACTAGCACAATGCATCAAGCTTACAGGTACTCATCAAATGATTTCACAAGACCCCTGTAGCTTTATTTCTCATTTTTCTGCCATATCACTTCTTTGAAATGTGAAAAATAAAAGACTATTGATGAAAATGGTAAGAAGGAATAGAGTGTTACATTCAGTTTCCAATATGTAGGATATAATTTCAATAAAATGTCCTACATGTTTTAGACCACACAAATTAGAAAATTCATACCTGAATCCAAGTACTTCCACAAATTCTGTATCAACCTGATAAAGACAAACCAAAGTAAAAGTTATTACAATCAATACAATAATACTGGCATTCTTTAACACATAGGGATGCAACATTGTACTCAAATACTTACTCCTGTCTCTTCTTTCACTTCTCTAATAGCTGCTGCTAAAAGCTCCTCACCCTGTGGGAACAAAACCATGTTTCATGTTTCTAACCACATTGTAAATTTTAAACATGAGTGAAGAATTTGTCTTTGAAAAAGTGTATACCGCATCAACTACTCCAGTAGGTAACTTCCAATAGCCAATCCCATGAAATCTACCTCTTTTTTCTTGGACTACAAGCACCTACAAGGCCACCACCCCCCACAATAGGGAACAGAGTAATAAGGTTGGAAAATGCTGCACATTTTTAGAGAATTCAAAAGCACACTGCATATTTCAAGAAGCTACAAGAGTAAAGAACTAGAAACAAATAAAAATAATAATAAATAACCTAGGAACTAGTAAGATTATGTAGAAAATAAAGAAAAATCTAGTCAACATTTAGAAAATTTTATCTAGTACTTGCGTGGCCGAGGCATGCCTATAAATAGACAATATTGTATCATTTGTAACATGTGATAGAATCTACCTCCAACCCACCAATTATGGTGGGGTCTACCTCTAACCCACCAAACCTTTTGTTCAATATCAATAATAAAATCAAACATCCTCCAATTATGTAAAACATTAACCCTTTGATTACTTTATCCCCTCCAAAAATCCTATAAATTAAGAAATGTACAAGAATTGCATTCCAGTGTGAAACAAGGTTGGTTATTTGTAAGAAAACATATAGATCTACAGAACCACTCTCTGATCTCATTTCAGACCTCTTTCTTATCATTTAAGACAACAGCAGCAACTCCTACACGGTGGGAAGCATTTGGAGGGATTGTGCAGCCTGTTTTAGGAATCCAGTAAACTAGCATTAGATAGCTTGGCTCAGCATGGTGGTACCAAAAACCCTCCTGTTAGCAATAAAAAACATAGCATATTTAACAAGGTCCCATTAACATCAAGTGAACAAATAAATAAAAATAGAAAGTCTCTTTTTAGTCCAATGGGACTTTTCACTGTATGAAAAAGTTTTCACCTTTCACCTTACACTAATAGCCCTACCAAATTACCAAGTTTGACAATGAATTTGTTCAAAATGAGTGAACATAATAAAAGTTTTACAGTAGTTGGACACCCTATCCTCTTTTGTACATGGTTTACAACAAAACTCTCAAAGAAAATATGTCTTAAATTACCTTCACTGCAGTTTCAACAAGATTAACAAGCTCGATAGGTAACTTGATCCAAACACCATCTTTTCCCTGCAATGAATACTAAATAAAGTTAGTAGTGCCATAAAGGTGTAGAGGTCAGAGTTTCTCATTTTTATTGTGTGGCTGAACCAATTCTAGGCAAGAAGAAGAATATATCATGCAGTTATACAAAGATTTGGCATTGTATTGAAACATAGATTGAAGTCACAAAAATCCATAGTGTCTACGTAGCATAAATAAGGACTTTGAAGGAGATAAGTTGAATTATGATTATTTCTTTTTTGGATAAAAGAATTGATCTAGAGAAAGGATTAATCTTGAGATGTAGCGTGTATGCTGCACAGTTATCATCTGACTTTGTATTCATTGTTGATTCATAAGGTGTATGTCCAACTGAATTCAGAGAGTATCCCACTTTAGAATTTTGAAGTATAATAACTCCAATTTTTTATTCAAATCAAGAGATGCCTTCAAGTCAAACAAGTGATATCGCATCTCCATGTAACAGGTGGCACCTAGAGAATGGAAGTGGCCTGAATTATGTATTAAAATTTTAGACTGAAAAGACCATCTTATATTTAAATATAAAGAAAGGAAAATGCAAATTTTCAGGTTTAAGAAATTTAAAAGTAAGAAATCCTCCCAAATGACTTTTATCATTAGAATGGATAGGCAATTTAAGCAAACACTTTTTTTGATTGAGAATTTTATTTCATATACTTTAATGCAACAAGTACCATTATATTATATATATATATATATATATTACCTGTTGCTTCCATTGTAAAAGTGAAGATCTAAGCAAAGTAGCAAAAACTTCTGGGTCCATAGGCTCAATTAAGTCTACAATGACTCCTCCATGGGCATCATTGGTGGCAGGAAGAATTTTAATACATTCAAATCCATTTTCATACAATCGGTCCCCCAATGCTGATGCTTGACTAGCTGAGACTGCCATTGGCTGAACTGCACATTAAATCACAAAAACTGATGAAGTCCAAAAGGAAGTTAAAAAAATTCAACAATTTGAAAAGCTTAAATCTCATGTCACATCTAGTTCACTTTTGAAACTCCTTCTCCATTGAATTCAAGAGCTAGCTGCACAATTGTGAGATTCACAAACCTGCACAACTGCATAGGTGCCTCCACCTAAACTTAAGAAAGCGTCATATGAAGTTTCCTGTAGAGGGGCAAGTTTGTGAATCAAAGAATTATTAGTGTGTTTGGTTTCCTGTTAGGAAGGTCTTGGACAAAATCTAGTAGCTTTTGTCTAAATGCCTGTTTGGACATTTCTAACGGGAAGCCAGACACACATAGACACCAGTAGCATCCAATCACTTTTCATCCAAAGCACTGGAAATAAATGATAGAAACACTGGAGATGTTGTTCAACCTGCATTTTTATTTGGCACTTCAAGATAATAAAGTTACTCTAATTTCAATGGAGTGATTACAATTGGTTTCAAGGTATAGTTTCATTGAGCCTGCTAATCAAAACCAGCATATATTATTTTGCAGACTTTGTATGGCAAAATACCATTTGTACAACATTTCCTCTTATACATATTAGTTTAGTTGAAATGCTCTCAATAATAGAATAAAAGAAAAACCATTAGCCTGACACAAACAAGTTATAGAAGTAACAAGAAACAGCACAGCAAGAACCATACTAGAGAAGATTACCTTGAGAAAAAGCAAAGAAAGCAATTGAGATTAACTTGAAACTTTGAGGATTCAAAGGCTTAAGGTTTGGAAGTGAATAAAGGGGGACCACTGTGATCATACAGAAGTGGAAGTTGGAGAGTTGAAGGAAACGATGTTGCAATTTATAGCAAACACTCTCTTGGCTTGGCAAGTGCCATGAGTGCGTGGTGACGTAGTTCCACTGCAACTCTTGCTGAACTAACTAAGCTTTCGTATGCCTTCATTAGCCGCCCATATTTGTTGCAGTGGTCAGACCAGTGACACGGTACAGGTGCGCGGTGCGTGGTATAAGGGTGGCAAACAGATGGTTTACATGGCTTTTGGCTCATATCATAATGGATGCATAGAAAATATTCCACTAATTTATCTATGATCAATTTCAATGTATTAAAAAAAATCTAATTCATACATGAACCATTTAATAAAAAAATCATTTAATCCATTCATTAATCATTTTTTTCCTGGATGGATATTTGATACGCACATCTAAACTATAAGGTATTTTAAAAATATATTTTAACATCTTTTTTTCAAATTAGCGACATTGGTGGTTCGACCATTCGTTGAGAGATACAATTGTCGGTCTGTCCACAATTGAGAGATCAGTCAATCAGTCAATCGTCAAGGCAGACATTTTAGGATTTAGGGGTGGCGGGCGATCAGTCAGGCAGTCAGTCGTCAATCGATCAGGAGGTTTAAGATTTAGGGTCGATAAGTCAGTCGGTCTAAGGTTTATGGTCAAGCTATAGGTCAGTCGAGCGATTTAGAGCTTAAGGTCGTGCAACGGAGTGGGCGATCGGTCAGTCGGCTAGGGCATCGATGGGTCAATTGTTGAATTTAGGGTTTAGGGTCGGGCGATCAGGCGATGGCGCGTTTGGTCGGTCGATCGGCTCGGGCATCGATTGTGTGGTCAATTTAGGGTTTAGGGTCTGGCGGTTGAGTAACACGCGGGTGGTAGGTCGAGCTATTTAAAGTTTAGGGTATGGATGTAACACCCCGTTTTTCGTTAAATGCTTCTATATATGTTTGTTTGTTTGTTTGAGCCTTAGGACTTAGGTTAGAGTGGTTGTCAAGGGTTAAGTGTGATTTCTAGGCTTGAAATCCTTTTCTTAGGTTCGTGTCTTGTGACTGTCTGAGTCACAAGCACGGCCATGCTCAATAGAGAGCACGACCGTGCTCGCTAACGGTAAGTTGAGCACGACCGTGCTCAACAGGAAGCATGCTCGTGCTCAAGGGCAAACCGCACCTCGGAGGTGCTAATGTGAGCACGCCCGTGCTCAAGGAGAAGCACGACCGTGCTCGGGCCTACACGTAGAACAGTAACCGAGGGTTTCCTCATAAACCTTATTTTGGCACAAATAGAAACCCAGTTGTGGTTAAGAGTGTTGTTTTCCCTGTTTCCTCTAAACTTAGTATGTTCTAGGAGTTTTGGAAACCCCTGGGGAGTCCTTGTTTGTCTGTGCCAAACAGTAAAGGTAACAGTTCTTCCCTTTTAGTTTCCCTTTTTCTTGTTCTTGAATTGGGAACTGATTTGGTTAACCCTTTCGTGTTGACCAAGGCTTGGGATCGTTCGTCGAGCCGTTCGAGGGAACCAGTTAGGATCCGCGTCTGTTAACGGGAATTCGTCATACCAGGTATGGGGAGAAAGATAGTATATACATTAGGCAAAGGGGTAGCGTAAGATGAGGGGTTCCCATAGCCTCGTTGTTATTAACTGTTGTCAATGCCATGTTATAATTGATTATATGTTTATCTGGATTAATTGCTATAATTGTTGTTTGATTATGAGTATGCCTGTCATGAATGCCTATTGTTTATAATTACTCTGTGGCATGCCAAACTATGTATAATTGGTTAATCTGTTTATGACATGATTATTGACTGAGTTGGTATAAATGCTTATGTTGTGAATGACATGAATATTGCTGTTATGATGTTGACTATGCATTGGTTGGCTGAATGATATTGGTTGATGTTGGAATGTTAATAAGGCTCTAATTGAATTAATAGGGCTCTAAATTAATATAACGATTAAGGGATTAATTCCCCAGTGTTTCATAAAATATGAACTGTTAGTGAGAGGTGAGGTTTTATGCCAACTGGATTAGTCAAAGGACCCTAGGATCTGATCTGAGAGTGTTAGGGAGTTTTGGCTCCAAGAACACAAGTTGAATCTTCCCAGAACCGTACGGCTGGCTCCAGGAGCACGGCCGTGCTGAACAGGGAGCATGCCCGTGCTCCCAGTTTGCATTATGGAAGATGGCCGCACATTGAGGACGACCGTGCAGGACAGTGAGCACGACCGTGCTCCACTTAAGTGGCAGCACGACTGTGCTGGGGTGAGCACGCCGGTGCTCCCCTTGCTGCCAGAACGTGAATTAAAGGAAATTAAGGGGTGTTTCACCCCAAATGTCCCCAATAATGTGATAAAACACCAATCAATGAAGAAAAGTTAGATAACTTAATTAAAAGACTGTTTAAGATAAACAAGATTAACAAGTTGGTTATGCCGGTGCCCAATGGGTTGCCGCATGTTGATTAACTTTGGTGCTTTTTGGTCAAAGTGGTCTCGATGCTTTTTGGTCGAGGTGTTGATAAGTTGAACCTTGGTGCTTTTTGGTCAAGGGGGCCTTGACCCATATGGGTCTAAGGTGTTGATGTTGGAGATAAGTCTTGGGTGCTTATTGGCCCAGACGAAGGAGGTGGTTGCCTTGTTTGTTGTTGTGCTCATGCACTCATGCGTTGAAGTTTGTTAGTAGGGGAAGATCAACATAGGGGAGGTCGTCCTAGAGTACGACGATCTGGTCGTCTGCGGGTGGTTCACCCAAGGTTTGGTGGACCGTGCGCCCCCGTGGTGTCGCGTCCAAGGTTTGATACGTCGGCTATCCAAAGGGTTCACCCATGGTTTGGTGGACTGCCGGCGTTGGTGCTTTTTGGTCAATGTGGATATGTAACTCCGAAGTTGTCTTCGTTAGATAGTTTGGATCCACATGCATAACGGAGTAGCGGAGCAGTGTTGCACCGCATAGCATATGTTGGTTCAGATAACATGCTGATATGATTATATTATGTTAGTGTTATGTCGTATATTGCTATGCCATGATATGATGTATGTTCATCTTGCTAACTACTTCCATGCCGATGTGTTTACATGTTTTCTTACTCCCCGTTTCTCTTTCCTGTTGTTGGCATGTATCTTTTATGTAGAGGAAGGTGAGCAGCCAGTGGAGGAGTGACTCTGAGGAGCCGCGACTCTAGTTAGGATGCTTAGTTTTATATTTGTTAGTTTGTTTCAGTTTCAGTTGTTTTCCGTGATTGTATCAGGATTTTGGTATACCAGCTCTGTATGTGACATCCGGGTTGGGTTATATAATACTTTGTTTATGTTTTATTTCTTTTAAAACTTCTTATGTTTTTCTGCGTTGTTGAAATGTTACAATGTGGCACCTTTTTACCCAGTTTTATTTTAATTGAATAAATGCATGTTTTTATATTACCTCTTTCAAGGAAATGTTTTATATTAATATGCGGGGTAGAGGGTGTCACACTGGAGGTCGGTTGGGCAGGCGTGTGTCGGGCGGGTGAGCAACGATCTATTGGTCGGTCGGTCTATCAAGCGATCGTCTGACGGTAAGGCAACAATGGGCAACGGGTGGGCGGGCGGGCGGTCGATAGGTCGGTTGGGCGACCAATGGTCGGTCTATCGGTCAGTCTGGCGGCAGGCGATTGGTTGGTCCATCAATCAGTTTAGGGTCGATGAGGAAGTTTAGGGTTTTGGTTCCAGTGGTTAGATGGACGATTGATAAGTCCGTCTAATGGCATGTCGGTTTAGGGTCTGACAGTCGGTCGATAGTCGGACAATTTTGGATTTAGGGTTCGATGGTCTGTCAGTTAGTTAGTTCAACTATCTAGTGGTTTAGGGTTTAGGGTTCGGCTGATGGTTGAGTGGTTCGGCAAGCGATTGATCCAATGGGTTAAGAAAAAAACTAAATGAATTGGAAATAATCCATTTTCAATTTGATTGATTCAATGGATTGAAAAGAAAATTACGGATGGACCATTAACCATCTATTAGTAAATTTGGATGGATCATTAACCATCCATTTGGCCCTCTTTTTTTATAAATGGATGGATTGGATTGGATTTACATATAGGCACTGTTTGACTTGCCAAATCCGCTAGCGTTTAGCGGATAACGTATAGCGGATGGAAAAGTAGCCCCATATGAAAGTCGTTTTTGAAATTAGCGTATAGCGTTTTTTCACTAGCGTATAACGTTTTTCCTAGACGCTACTTCAAATAGCGTTTGAGCTTATAGCGTATAGCTTATCATTTTTTCCTTCCATTTTTATCCATACTATCTTAATTAAATTCCTCACTTATCCTTAATTATAAAATAAAATATTAATCATTTAACATAGTATATAAATAAGAATTAATTTCATTATTTATATTTATATTTAAGATAAAAAAGTAGAGAATATATTTTTATCTATAAAAAATAAAATTTATATAAAAATCAAATCAGTATATAATTTTATTTTTATTATTTCATTTTATTTATTAAAAATAATTAAAACTAAAGTAATATTTAAATTTTTTAAACGATAAATAATTTAAAATAAATTAAATTATTAAAAGTGATAATTATTTTAAAATAAACAATATAAATAATATATATATATATATATATATATATATACACACACACATAATTTTTATAAAAAAATGCTAACATATCCTTTTATGTCATTTTACATTTATCAGCTAGTCCAACCGTTAGTTTTACCAAACACTTCAAATCCAATCCTAGCTAATCCGCTATCCGCTATCAGCTAGCTTATCCGCTAACTTATCCGCTATCCGCTATCCGCTAGCTTTTACCAAATAGAGCCATAGATGGATTGGTTGGATGATGGTTAAATGGATTCTATTGCCAAGTTCATCACACTAATTTCGTATTATTATAAGATTTTCTTTAAGGAACACAACACAACATAATAACGATTCGGTATGTGATATCTAAGGTTAACGAGATAATTCAATAACTATGGATCTTATTCGTGATTTGTTGGGTGGTCATGTAGTCAACTGCAGCTCCTTGTAGTATGAACAAGTTTACCTCTTTGAGCACATGGTGTTGAATTAGTTCATGTGGTGTACATTTTTTTCAGTTATAAGTCTGTGCAAAGTGCATACTTTTTCAGGAGACGCATTTATCCTTTGTCATCTGACTCATGATTTTGTGGTATCCCCCTTAAAATATGCCTCATATATATCCACTTCTGTTATGTTATTTCTACGTCTCATTCTCCAATTGCAGTCTGGTCACTCCCCTACCAAAGAAAATTTTTTTGCAGTCTGGTCACTGAATTTAATTATTCTACAAATTAGTAGCTAAAATTTACAAAACTTCCATGGATATTAAATTAGTTTCCGAATTTACAAAACTCGTGTCAATATCAAGTTGGCACTTCGTATGATTAAAGTGACATATAAAAAGGACCAAATTTATACGAGTTATATAAATTCAAGTTAGTTCATAATTAAATTTAGAGACTAAACTTTAAGTGGAAAATCATTTTCTAGCAGTAAATCATTAATTTATTCTTTAAATATGTATATTATTTTAAATTTACTATATTACCATTTACCCAAAATAAAATATGAGATTTTTAACGAAAAATATAAAAGTAAATTATAAATAGTATATTTCCATATCTCAGGATAAAGTTTGTAATTTTAAAAATAAAGATAAAAAATAATGTAAATTTAAACATTTCTAAGAAGTGTAAATAGTGTATTTTACTCACTATAAATTATGTATATCTCATTTATAATTTTAATAATTTTTTCTTTTAGCTTATGTATTTAAGATCAGGGTTAGATATGTTTTTAGTCTTCATTTTTGGCAAAAATTTGGTTTTTGTCCCTTGTTTGGAAAACGTATTTTTTTAGTCCCCCGTTTTTTAAAATATGTCAGAAGTAGTCCCTACACCACATATTTTTAGTACCTCATTTTTTACAACCACACATTTTTAATCCCTCATTTTTTAAAAAGGTTAAAGTAATCTTTTGGTCCCTATACGTGACACTGATTTTCAATTTGGTCCCTATATGTAAAAAGTTATCAATTTGGTCCCTATACGTGACACTGATTTTCAATTTGGTCCTCACTGCTAATTGGTCCCTATATAATAGGGACCAAATTGCAAATTATTATCACATGTAGGGACCAAATTGAAAATAATTGTCACATGTAGGGACCGATTTTAATTTTTTGTTGTTGAATTGGTCCCTACATGTGATAATAATTTGTAATTTGGTCCTCTTATATAGGGACCAATTAGCGGTGATGACCAAATTGCAAACCAGTGTCACGTATAGGGACCAAATTGATAATTTTTTTACGTATAGGGACCAAATTGAAAATCAGTATCACGTATAGGGACCAAAAGATTACTTTAACCTTTTAAAAAAAAATTTGGTTTTAGTCCCCCGTTTTTCAAAAGGAAATGTGGTGTAGGGACCATCTCTGACATATTTTAAAAAATAGGGGATTAAAAAAGTACATTTTTCAATAGGAGGACTAAAACTGAACTTTTATAAAAAATGAGGAACTGAAAACATATTTAACCCTTAAAAATATATCTAAATTTAATAAAACTTGTGCAATACGACTGATACTTGTAAGAGGAACATTTTTTGAACATCAAAATGGTTGGTGTTCCCTTTATACTTTGGTATATTTTCGATATGTATATACAAAAATGATAAAAAGCAAGTAAATGATAGAAATAAACATATATAATATCATATATGATATCTAAATTTTGATGTTCAAATAATACAACTTAAAAGAGAATAATTAAGAATTTTTATCAAAAAGAAAAGAGAATAATTAAGAATGTCGCCATGAATGGACGCCACCATCGAGTCAAACAAATGGGAATGTTATTATGATAAAATGACCCCAAGTCAACAAGATAGGGGTAACATTGTTAAAAAGTCACAAGAGATCGTAAAAGTAAACACCACCAAGTCAAAGATAGGGTGCCCCAAGTCAAAACTGCCTCCCTGAAATGAGTTGAGTGATATGTCGGTATTTAGGCCCCATTCAAAATGCACCCCGTTGCTACTTGATTTTATTGGTTTTTTTTGGGTATTTGTTATTATTTAATTTAAAATATAAATGAATTAAAATTCAGAAAGCAATACTAGTATCACACTCTTTATCATACTTCTCTTAACACACAATCTATTATTGAGTGAAACTCATGTAAGACCATGTTTTGGTAGGTCTCACATGAAATTCACCCAATAATAAAGAGTGTGTTAGTGTGATAAAGAGGTTGTTTTTAGCATTTTTTCAAATTCAGGATAACGATAAAGTTAAATAAAAGTATAAAGATGTGAGATCCATTGTGGGACCAAGTAAAAATAAGTTAATAATTGAAAATCATTGTCACGTATAACAACAATTGGTTAACTTTTTTTATTTTATTTTATTTAACTCTTTATTCATACTTTTCTTCTCTTGGACGTCCAAATCAAGTTGAGAAAATAGAAATTATTTGGAACCTTTGCCCAAAAAGAAAACCTAAATGAATCCATAGTTTATAAACATAAATCAATGACAAATCCATCCAAGATCCTCCAAACTCATGTAAAAAAAAAAAAAAAAAAAATAAAATTGGTGTCCTCTATCTCCATATTGTGTGAACTCACAAAGTACCATTTTGTTTTTCACGAGTTTCTCTATCCTAAACATGTGACTCATAAGCTAAGACAAATTTTATTCAGAACCATTTTTATTGGACGATTCTTCCATCCTCCAACGGGCTGGTTGAGTATACATCCTCCAGCCCTTGTCACCAGCTACAACCGGTGACTCGATTTATTTTATTTTTTTATCCAAAAAAAATAAAACAATTAAATTAATCACTCCCACAGACCACAAACCCCAAACTTCACACTTCCTCATTGGAGAAATCAGTCACCGTCGACGAGACTGTTCACACCGACAACAAAGATGGATGAGTAATCGAGATCCAGCCTGCTCAGTTTGCTCAAAAAACTCATCAAAAAGCTTTTTATTTTTGGATCTGAACTCGCTTGCTTTTTGGATCTAATGGGTTGAGAAGGAAGTAACCCTTCCTTGCCTCTAACCCCCTCCCTCTCTATCTCTTTATCGATATCACTGCCCCCTCAATCTTTGTGCCCAGCACTAACGGCGGTGTCACGGTGGCCAAATCGGAGGACTTATTTGGTGAAGCGGAAGAAGGCGCCACAATTCCTGTCACACTCCATAGGTTCATCCCAAACAGACCACGCTCCAAACTTCCCATTTCATGTGGATGCAATCTAGTTTCCTGAACATAGAAACATATGAAATGTAATAAACCCTTGTTTTTTGTTTGCTATTTAGCTTTCTTTGTCTTTTTCTTCACCTAAATCAATAATTATTAATTGTTTTTTTATTTATGTGTCTGTTGGTTATTATGTTTCGTTAAAGTTGATGTTGTTTGGCTTCTTCAAAGCACCAGCTCTGTAAATAAATAAATAAGAATTATGATTTGCAATTATAATGTTTGTTCCTACATGACTTGTTTTCCAACCTCGATCTTTTCGATGAGCAATGAAAACCCATAACTTGTTTTTATGTTAATGTCAAATCATAAATGTCTTTAGTTGTCAGAGATAGCCGATGATGGTAAGAAGAAAGGAGAAAGATAAAAAAAAAAAAAAGAGTTGTCTCAACAAGTTTCAGGTAAAATACTTAGACAGATCTAGCCCTTTTTTTTTTTTTTTTAAAATAATAATAAATCTACGGTCCAGAAACACGGAGGATGCATCCTCCAACTTTACGTGGGAGGATTGAAGCCATCGCCATTTTTATCTCTCTTGACATTTGACTTAAGAAATCTATATTGATTTTCGGTCCATATTCACAAGTAGAGTAGAAAGAGAACATGGACTGAAAATCAATATGGATTTTCGGTCCATATTCTCTTTCTACTCTATTTCACTATCCAACTTTGCTCCTTAACTTAGTCACCTCACGAACTGCCATGGGTTCCAACTGATCAGCTAAAGTTATGGATCAAAACCCTCTATTTCAACTAACTACCTCCATATCCCTATTTTTAAGTGAGTGGGTCTTTATGCGCGTCCTTGACTTAATTAATTGATGAACTATCAATAATAATATGGGTAATTTCCCCATCAGCTATGTTATGGACCAAAATCAATTATCTCAGCTAACTGTCCCATCAGCTGACACTGTCTTTGTATTCCTATTTTTAAGGGAGTGGGTGTTGATACGTGTTTTTTACTTGGTCAACTCATTGTCCTTGATTCTAGCTAATCTGCTTCCATATTCATAATCTCTCTCCAAAATCACCTTTTTCTTCATCCCAAAACCACCTTCTATCTTCATTTTTCTGAATATGATTAAAGCCTCTTGCACCTATTTGATCAATATTCACCACAAGGCCATTAAGGCCTAACAACTACCTCCAAACTCATATCGACTTAGCAACCTCATTTAACTGATTCTGTTTTAGCTAATTCTCCTCTACTAAACCTGGCTTAATTGCTGCTTCTCAGCTACCTATCTCAACTCAACAGTTGCGTTCAACTCATCCTAGTTCAACTGATCTTGATTTATTCAATCTTGGTTTATATGAGATCCTAGAGAAAGGGGAAATGTGTTGGTTTAGCCAATCTTGGCTCTAAACATACTAGTCGGTGATGAAATCCTATAAGAAAGGGTAAATGTGTTGGTGGTAGAAAACATAAGCAGTGATCTTTATTAGAGATATAATTGTGTTAGATGAGATTAGTTGAGGAAGTTAGTGATTAGTTACAAGTTAGTTATCTTCTCATGTTGTATATAAGTCACACAGCTAGCTTAATGATAACACCTTTTCTCATTTAGTAAGTGATGAAATAATGGCTTTATTTCAGCGACAGAACTTAATTCAGTCGCTAATTCAAATATTAAATAATTAGTGGTGAAATTAGTGGTGGATTAAAATTTTAAGTGATTAGCTACTGACTTATCGATAACCGAACCATTTGGTCACTAAACACTAAAATCCCCAAAATGCCGAGCATGTCCTTCCCCAATTTCTTCTCCTCCCTTTGTTCTAGAAACCCTCCCCCTACAAATCCCCCTCCCCCTCCCTGTAACTCCCTCTCTCTCCTTGTTGTTTTCTCTCTTTCCGGCCACATTTGGGAGCAACCACGAGCCACCCCGCCTCTAGGTAATAGCTTTTCTTCTCTCTCTCTCTCTCTCTCTCTGTTCTCTCTCATTTTTGGTCTCCCCCCTCTCTCTAATGTTTCCCATTGAATGTGCAGGTTCTACTCCTCTTACCACACCAGAGGGCCACCCCCACCAGGTACCGATTTTCTATTTTGCCCAAAATACTCATTCTACCATTTTTGTTCATGTGATTGTTTTTTTAATTATTTTTTTCTGTTCTTTTGATTTTTTATGTGATTCTTGTTGTACATTGTAGTGTGAATCCCACTTTTTGTTGTTGTTGTTGTGATTGTTGCTATCATTTTACAAGCCCTGATAATTGTTGTGATTAGGAAGTGATTGTGGCTGCTACGTGTAGATCAATTGACTCTATTCTTTCAATTGTTGTTATATATATATTTTTTTGTTCTTTGATTTGATAATTGTTGTGATTGTTGCTGTTATAGGTAGAACTTATCTTTGTTTTTATTGTTCCAAATTACAATATACTTTAGAACTTTATACAGTGAATTTGTAGTCATGTAGGAGAAAATGAGTAAAGTAGAAAATTAAAGTGATACTTGGACAATTTGTTTGATTTGATTAAATTGAGATCATGGAATTGGATTCTGGCAAAGGTTGAAGGTGTTTATCTATTTTTCCTTTAAGGAGTGATATATATATATATATATATATGTGTGTGTGTGTGTGTGTGTGTGTGTGTGTGTGTGAACCCTTTTGGATTGTTTATACCAATGTTATAGAACATAATTTCATGTTGTAAGGGTTGGAGTACTCATTGTACTCCGTTTTAATGATAATTTTTTGGCTGATAAAACAAAAAGGCTTCCAAATGATTGAAAAGGATGAGTAGTGTACCGGCTAGGATTTTGAGATCGACTGCCGAGCTTATTAATAGATTAGCACATATAATTTATGGATTAAGATAAATATCTTTAACTCTAGTGCAAAATAGGTAATAAACAGGAAAGGTTAACGTCTGTTACGTAAAACTTAGACGTTAAAAAGGAGGCGGTGACAGTTCTGTAAATATCAGGGTCATTTAAATCACTTTTAACGTCAGTTTTTTAAACAACTGACTTTAAAAGTGATACGTTACACCTTTAACGTCAGTTGTTTAAACAATGGACGTAAAACGTTCTTCTTTAACGTCAGTTGTTTAAACAACTGACGTTAAAGGTGGATTCAAATATTTTTAATGAAAGTATTCATTATAGAACAAACCAGCACGCCCTGCACTTTCACCTGATAGCTCTTTCACCTCTGCCTCTGCACTTTCACCTGTGCCCTAACCCTTCTCAAGCACTACGAGCTCCTCTCCACCACCACGACGAGGTACACTCTTTCTCTCTCTCTCTCTCTGTGAATCACACACTGTCTTTCTCTCACTTCGCGTGCGCCCTAACTGTTTCTTTCCCACTCACTCTCAGCCACATCAAACGGCGGCCGCCTGTGATAGCATCACCACTGAGCCACTCTCCTTCTCCTCTCTCTGAACTTAGGTAACTCCCTAAACTCTCAAAGTTTCATTTTCATTTTTGTTTTTGGTGTGGGTTGAGGAGTTAACTTATGATAGTTGAAAATGAAATGAGTTGGGATTGCTGTGCATTTGTTGTAAATGATGGTCTATGGTGTTTCCTAGTTTTGGTTGCAATGGGTTGATGATATTAAGATTGATGATGTTTGCAATGGTGGAGCTTTTTGTGTGTGTAGTGTGTAGTTTTGGAACTGTTTTGTTAGAGGGTAGTTTTCCTTTTATTTTTTAATTGAAATGTATAATGTGAAGCTAAATAATAAAAAAGAAACAAATCCTTATCATGCTTATACGGTGTTGGTGTTGGCAAAAGTTGTTCAAATAACATTAGTGGTTTTGTTGGCTTATATGTGTTTCAAGTTGGCTTCTACTTATTTTAATGGGTTTAAAATAAATGCCATTGATGAGTCTAAATTTGATGTTTATTTGGTTGAAGGGAATGAGATACATTTGATAAGTTTGCTTCTATGAGTTTGATAGTTGTCGGATTTATATTTAAGTTCCCAAATTTTTTTCCCATGTAAATGCAGGTAAAGCCCTATCCCATTTTTGTTTCACTGAGACCATCACGTTTGGTTTAATCTATTTCAATGTTTCATTAAGATGAGATATTCAATTGGTTGTTCTTCCCATATGATTAAATTAATAGACACACATTGTTGCTTGCAAGTTGCATATGAGGGAGAACTTTCAAATGAGTTATGAATTTAACAGAAAATGTGATTGATTGTGCTGTGAGCTTGATGCATGGTATTGCTTTTGATATGGAAAGTATAGAGGATTTAAATTCCTTTGAACATATTCTTCGGGTAAATTAGACAAGGTCTTAGAGTGTAGTGATGTATATATATGGTTGTTAGGTTTTCAAATACTAGCTAGTGCGCTTTTCCAATCTCCCCTATTATGCTTATATTGGATATATGTGTGTATATCTGCAGAACCTATCTAGCTATGGATCGTAGTTGGATGGTTTGTAAACGCACAAGTGATAAGTATTTGAAGGGAGTTGAAGAGTTTATAGAATTTGCTCAAAGGAATGTTCCTAATAGTAAAGGAATGTTCTGTTGTCCTTGTGTCAAATGTTTGAATACGAGGAAATGTACGGTCAAGGATATACGTACTCATCTTATTTGTTTTGGGATTTGCTTGAATTATACAAGATGGATATGGCATGGTGATGGCATGGTGATGTGTTGATAAGTACTAAGCCAAGTGTCCCCCAAAGTGAGGACGTTGTCGTAGATATGGTGGATGATCGAGTAGAGGACATGATCCGTGATATTGGACAAGAATATTTTCAGCGAGCACATGTGTATGAAAGGTTGTGCAGTGACGCGGACATGCCTTTGTATCCCGGGTGTACTACTCATACAAGGTTGTCGGCGGTGTTAAAATTGGTTTGTGTGAAGGCGAGAAATGGTTGGAGCTATAAAGGCTTCACCGAATTGCTTGAATTATTGAAAGACTTGCTTCCAGAGGGTAACACACTGCCTGACTGTAACTATGAGGCCAAGAAGGTATTGTGTCCGATGGGTATGGAGTATAAGAAGATACACGCATGCCCCAATGATTGCATTTTGTACACGGGTGATTATGAAGAGAATAATGCTTGCCCCAAGTGTGGGTTATCACGCTACAAAGTGAAGGATGGTGATGATCTTGATGATTCGATTTGTGATATGAAAAAAAAGAGTCCTCCTACGAAGGTGTTATGGTATCTTCCAATAATTCCAAGGTTCAAGCGATTGTTTGCTAATGTGAAAGATGCAAAGAATCTTAGATGGCATCATGATGAGAGGAAACGTGATGGAAAGGTTCACCATCCGGCTAATTCTGTGCAATGGAAGAATATTGATACTTTGTTTCCGGATTTCATAGATGGCTAAGAAACCTAAGGCTTGGACTTGCTACGGATGGAATGAATCCATATGGTAACTTAAGTAGTATTCATAGTTCATGGCCTGTTCTCTTGACAATTTACAACCTACCTCTTTGGTTGTGCATGAAGCGCAAATACATGATGTTATCTATGATGATTTCAGGCCCAAAGCAACCGGGAAATGACTTAGATGTTTATCTAAGTCCCTTGATTGAAGACTTGAAAAAGCTGTGGGTCGAAGGTGTTGATATAGTTGATGGGTATTCTCACGAGACTTTCAAGCTACATGCCATGTTTAGTTTGCACCATCAATGACTTTCCAGCATACGGGAACTTGTCCGGATATAGTGTTAAGGGGCATAAAGCATGCCCTATATGTGAAGAAGGCACATGCTGCACTCAGTTGCATCATGGAAGGAAGACGGTTTACCTTGGACATCGGAGATTTCTTAGACGTGATCACCCATATCGTAAGATGAAAAATGCTTTTAATGGATGCCAAGAGACTGAAAATGCTCCGATAGCCTTAAATGGAGAGCAAGTTTATCAACGGGTGAAGTACATCAATGTTATCTTCGGCAAGGCCAAAAAGAAGGTTAAGCCTACTGAGAAAACATATGGAAGAAGAGGTCGATATTCTTTTAACGTCTGTTGGAATAATGTCAGGCTTTTTTCAGACGTTAAACAACACTTTTAACTGACGTAAAAAGGGTTTCCTACACTAGTGTAACCAATATAAATTATTTAACCAAAAGGTTAATATAAACAGATAATGATAAATATCATTATAATATCTAAGATAGCACTTATCTATACCTGATTAACAATCTTATCTCAATATAAGAGATAGATCTTATCAACTAAGTGCCTTATCAGTAAGTTACAAAGACCATTATAAATAGAAGACAAACCCCAAAGGAGAAAAATACCTAAGATTGAATAGAGAACTACGTTAGCTTAGATTCGCTTCGGGGATACGTAGGACCAGAATATAACATTCTGTCAAGCTACATTCTAAAATATTCTTAGTATTCACTCTTCTCAACGATTCCGGTCAGATTCCGATGAATGCGGATTTTGGCATGAACAAGTAGTTTTTGGAAATAATGGGGGAAATGTATATATTGGGGTAAAATTTTTTTTATTATTATTTTAATATTTTTGCCTTTTTATTCTATTAATAGCAATAAAACTATTTTATATTACAACATATATTCTTATAAAATTTAAGACTTTATTAATGAATTCAAAAAGTATATATGCCTATGGGACACAAGCACAAAAGAAGAAAGAAAAACGAGAAAGTCTTGCGAATAAGAAGGGCATTTTTGGCTGAGTGGAAAAAGTTTAGTTCAATGAATTCAATCAGGGGGAAATGGATGAATTCAAAAGGCTGCTAAAGTTATAATGGGTGTAGTTTTCATGATATGTATATAAAGTTGAAGATGCTAAATATAACATCATTAGCAGAGCAAGAGCTAATAATGCTGGCCAGCGTCGAGGCTCTCAAGTGCGCACAGCGATCACTTACTGACCTCAAGATTACGTGGTAGAGGTGATCGATGCATCAATGACTTTATTTACCTTCCCTTTTTATTATTGGCTCATTTTTCAACATCTGAATCTTAAGCTGCTTGTAGATAGCCCACTTGGTAAGTATGGGGTTTATGATGTACATCCTTTGTATCTAATATAAATACAAATTTTGATTATAAAAAAGAAGAAGAAGAAGATAACTCACTTGATGATGTTATTGCTAAGGGACATAAGGAGACCCCAAATTCACTTGGAGGTAAGGAATTCAAATCTCACTCCCATCCCCCTAACATAACAATTAACATTAAATACTAACATTGACTGATAAAAAAAAAGCTTGTGAATAAAAGTATTGGGGTCCTGTTAATCAGATTAAGAGACCAGTTAAAGAAAAAAAAATAGAAATATTAAATTAAAAATCATAATTTTAAAATTTTTAACATAGTGAATATAGTACTTTTCGATATAAGTTTTCTATATTCAATTTCTTAATTAATGTCCTAAAAGCATTTATTAGCATTCCACAAATTACTACTTCTATTATCATACTTACCGAATTCGCTCAAGCATGCAAATTTGTGTACCGGATTTGTTATTTGTCATATACCACATCCTGTATATCAGATTTATCATAAAGAAAATATTGTAATAATATTTTTTTTGATAGGAAAAATATTGTAGTAATATTGTAATTACAAGAAGTGAAGATAATGTATCTGTATTGAATATGCTCACGTATGTGGTATAATGGTTTAACCTGTTTTCTAATACTAGGCTTAAGCCCGCTGACTTGCCTTAAAAAAAAAAAAAAAAAAAAAAAAGAAAAAGAAAAGAAAAGAAAAGAAAAGAAAAGAAGAAGCCCGCTGATTTATTTGTGATATAGATTATTCTTTTAGAGCTCGTTTAGTGATCATAATAGGATAGGGACGGATAGATAAGAGAGCATGATAGAATTAGAATAGGATATGAGAAGGATAACATGTTATCCTATCCAACGTTTGATGTCCATCTGGATAACATTATAATTTTAATGTGAATCTTAAAATTTTCGTTTTTATTTTAAATATTTTCATATTTTATTAGATTTTAATTTTTTTATGATTTTAAATTTTCTTTTTTTATTTGAAATATAATTAAATAATTGGAATAATTTTTATATTTTTCATTTTTTAAAATAAAAAAATTAGCCTTGTGACAAAATAAATATAATTTTTTTAAATCAATTATTAATATTTTTATTAATTTAAATTATTTTATATTTTTTAAATTAATATTTTATCTTAAGTTTTATTTTATATACTTTTATATTTTATTATATTTTAAATTTTAAATTTTTTTTAGTATTTTTGTTTTATAATTTATGTATATTATATAAAATAATAAAATTAACCTTTTAACAAAATTACGTATAATTTTTAAAATTTATTTTTAATTTGTTATATATTTCTATTAATTGAAATTTATTTTTATATTTTATATTTTGAATATTAACTTTTTTATTTTTTTAGCTTCTTATTTTAAGTATTTGTATATTTTATTATACTTTAAATTATTATTTTATTCTGCTTTAATTATTTTATGTATAAAATATTTTTATATTTTAGTATACTCTCAATTATCCTATCTTATCATATTGATTTCTAACTCAGCCCTCCTCTCAGGATAGAATTTTAACTAGATATATGGGATATGATATGTGACATGATTGTTTTCTTATATTCTGCTGACTCACCAAACATCAGTTTAAGATATGATATGATAGTTTATTTTATCCTATCTTTTTATCCTGACCACCAAACGAGCCTTTAAGACTTAACCTTGAAATTTTTAAAAGTTTTAGTCACCTGAGAGTTTGTTTAAAAACTTCTTTTATAATAATACCTTTAAATAGGTTAATGAGACTTTAAAATTTAAATAGATCAACGAGTCCAAACTTTTAAATAGACCAATAAATTTAGACCTTTAAATAAGCTATTATAGTATTTATAAAATTAGTTATAAAAAATAATATTTAAAGAATCTTAATCGGCTTTTTAAAAATTTTTTTAGTAAAAGGGGTTGTATTTATACATGAAAGAGAAACATCCTTGAGCAAGATCCACCTTGTGGTACATCAAAGTCATAACCAAGGATACTTCCTATTTAACATTTCCATCTTTCACATTAAGAAGCTAATTAAGGAGGGTAGCTTCTGCTTACAAACTTTAAAAACATTTATCATTGGTTTATGACCTAACCCCCTAATACGCCGCGAACCAAACAGAAGAGAAAACTCAAAAAGTTAGTAAACTCACATACTCATGCTAATATTAATTAATAGAACAAAACTGAATTCAACCACGGTATACACGCATCACCGAATCAAAGACTGTTTTTCACACTAAATACTAAAATACTAATAAGGTTACAAAAGGCATCTCTAAGGCAAGTGCAACGAATATTAAATAAAAGCAAAGATTATTTTTATCATTAACTCAGCTTTTGGACTATTGATTCAGGTACAAATCTTGCAACCCGTTGTGAATTTGATTGATCGAATGCATACTGCTAAATCAAAGGTGAAAAACGAATTAAGCACACGAGCATATTTGCATTCTCAATTTAGCAATAACTCTTATCATGACCGGTTCAGACCGATAATGTTCCACACTACAATATGTCACAAATAATCATACCATTCCAAGAACAAATCCAGCTGGGTGCCATTCAGGATCACTCAAATCATGCAAATAAATGTTGAATAGCAACTAAATAAATTTGTTGCAATTTTGTCCATCCCTGAAATTTTAACCAAGAAGAATTGGGATAGTCATAAGGTGATCAAGATGGTTTGAGGCGTGGGACAAAGATATTGGAAGATACAAGGCGAAAAGTTCAAATCTCACCCTACTAACATAACAAATTTACAACTAACATTTGCCTATAAAAAAACCAAGAAAAATCGAGTGACCAATTCATCAAACAGGTGGTGGTCAACATAAAAATAATCATGGAGCTATTAGACTCATTCCATCTAAAACACTTACATCGTAGGCATGACAGAGACAGTCAAGAACAAATTCAAAGACGAACAAAATGAAAGAGGAGCAAAATCGGCAATGGATTATGGATTATCGAGAAACCACATGAGTCTAAATTAATCAGTGAGTTTTTACGAAGCATTTTATGTTTTTACTATTTTTTTCTTACATTTTATGTATTTTCATATCTTTTTTTCATAGATGTATTTTTATATCTTTGACTGCACTAATATAAATGAACCTTTCTTTTTTATTCACTTTTGTTTGGTATTGATATGTTACTCTATCCAGATTGTTGTGATGGTATACGTATATTTAGGTAGGTGTATAAATAATAAAAAAACTATATTTTGTAAAATCAATCTAGCAAATAGCAATTGAAATACATCTATCCATTAACTATTTATCCTTTGCAATCGATGTGAAAATGGGTCGCTGAGTTGTAGTTTAGTGATATTTGAATGGCGCCGACCACTAAACTCAATCGTAATTATAGATTAAAGATCTTAATAAAGGGCTAACAATATCATGTTGTGATTTAGTTTAGAGAAATGCTAGCATACTCTTTATTATAATATGAGTTTTACGTGAGACTCACCAAAATACATGATCCTATATAAAATCTAGCCAATAATAAATGGTGTATGTGTTAAGAATAGTGTGATAAAGAGTATGATGCTAGCATTGCTCGTGAGTTTAATAATTTGGTGACTGAACCAAGTAGTTATGTTGTCAGTGATTGGGTGCAAATTAAATCCATAAATCAGTTAGCCATTAGGGTTTTTTCCGCTGCATGTGTATGATCCCTAATTCGGGCTCTTGACACTTTTAACAATCGAATTTAATTTGCATTTAATGACCAATGGATCAAAACAATTTTATAATTGCAAGTTAGTTAGGATATTAGTTATCTTGTTAGGATTAATTAGCTTGATTAGGATTACTATATAAGGTGTATCCTACACTCATTGTAATCATCTTTTGTCATTCTATCAATTTCATACAATCAGTTTCTTTCTCAATTTACCTTTCTCTCTTTAATGGTTCTACCATGTTTTTCAACAATTTTTTTTATTTATTTTGTTGTCCGGTTCAACTTTAACATAATAGTGATCAACACACATTATCTTACGTTGAAATACCAACTTTATTAATATTGGAATATATGATCATTGATAATAGTAATAATACTATAAAAGAAGTTCAAACAATGAAATATAATATAGGCTAAATTAAACTTTTGATCCTTAAATTGTTATTAAATGTTCAATTTGGTCCCCAAGTTTTTAAACGGTTCATTTTGGTCCTCTAATTCCTTAAACTTGTTCAAATAGGTCATTTCGTCAAGTTGACTAACGGCGACGTCAAACCTATTGCCACGTGGCATTAAGTTTAATATTTTAGTGCCACGTGGCATTAAATTTAATATTTTAATGTTCATTCTGGTCCCCAAATTATTTTAAAATGTTCATTTTGGCCCCCAAATTGTTTTAAAGTGTTCAATTTGATCATCAAGTTTTTAAAATGTTCGTTATCGTCCCTTAGTCAACTTGACGGTGCCGTTAGTCAACTTGACGGAAGGACCTACTTGAACAAGTTTAAGGAATTAGGGGACCAAAATGAACCGTTTAAAAACTTGGGAACCAAATTGAACATTTAATAATAATTTGGGGACCAAAAGTATAATTTAGCCTGTAATATATTAGATGCAATATAAAACAGGATATATGCTGAAAGTGGTGGCCACCTAACAAGATTGTGGGCAACAATACTAATATTTTTAAAATCAAACTACATGATACAGATTGTGGGCAACAATATTAAGTGGAAACTTCAAACTTTAAGATTACATAACCAAGCTTGCATCACCTTCCAACAATAGATTATTTAACTCACGCAAACTATACGACTCTATTAATATTCAAGGATTTGCAGATGAAGGCAAAGCAAAAATCTGATGGCAGCCCATTCTCCATTTACCCACAACCAACCTTGGGGGTACCTCCGGCTCCCAACCAAGTGTTATATGCATTTTCGTAATTATTCAAGTAATCATGACCATAGCTACCTTTTTTTTTCTTTCTTTCTTTCTTTCTTTTACAAAAGACTAAGGTATGTGACACCCCGTTGTGCCCTAGTGTTTTATTAGTTTAAAGCCTTCTTAATTAATTCCTTAATCGCTCGCTTAACGTGAAAAGACGTAAAAATTAAAAACTTAAGTTAAGGAGCATACAAACTTCAATTACTTAAAACTTCATACCATAATTATATTACGAAAACAGCCATATGTCTTATATATATTACAAAACACTGTTGAGGGTATCCTCTCAGTCGGATCCCTCAGAGGCATAAACTTAACTAAAAGTCATACTTAGCGGAAACATATAAAAATACTTCTTAGACACACTGCCATATTATCTATACTATAATCACCATGGATCACAGCTCGACCTCCTGCCTCTGGTTCATAAGGAGTTCCATCCAACTCCTCCTCATTTAGCTCCACCACAGGGTCTTCTTGTATGATCCCATAATAAAATAAAATACCACACACAGAAAGCATACAGGGGATAAGAAACATTTCTATAATCATAAGAGCGGAAAAGAGTCATAGTATCTAACAGAATAAAAGTCACAAACAATCAACATATATAACTAGCAAATCATCCTCGAAATTAAGATATCATTCTCTACCCTCAATCTCACGCAACTAAACCTTTATGATAACATAACTGTCTCTATTCCTTTCACATTCGTCAATAGTCTATGGCAGTCTGATGCAAAGAGCTCAATATAGTACACTTCTATCTTTTGATAGGATAAGACTCGGCATAGTGCTCTTCTATCTTTTGATAAGATAGGATCCGGTATAGTGCTCTTCTATCTTTTGATAAGATAGGGTTCAGTTTAGTGCTCTTCTATCCTTTGATAGGTTAGAACTCGATATAGTGCACTTCTATCTTTTGATAGGGTAAATCAGATCAACGTGTCATAGACTGAAAAAGTATATGCATCAAAGCCTCTACATGAATCTCACTATCTCGCATCAATAACAACCTAGTACCTCAAGCTCCCATCATAGCCTCAACTCACATTCTAGATCACACCTAATCCATTAAATAATTTAATTGAGCTAGGCACCTCTAAGACACATTCAATTCATTCCCTCACCCAAACAAATATCTCCCGAACAACATATATCTTCACTTAAAACCAACTAAGCATAGTAATAAAAACCAGGCAGATCATGCATAACACAATATCAGAAAATAATTAAACACCAAAAATAATACGTCACATGCAGTGGAATACCTCAACCAGCGTATCACAATCAATTAAATAAATATAAATTCAGACATCATCAAATACTTAAAATCCACCTAATGTCGATAAACCTACAATACCCGAATCACCACAGGTTTCCAATGCGATTTTGGTCTTGTTGATTATTTGACTACTAGTAGGGTTTAGGTCGCCCTACACAATTATTATAAAATATACTACTTATCGATTCCGATGGTAGATTGATTCTTCCCCCACCTGAGTTAGCACCGAAATCCCGAACTTGACGTTCCTCGCTATCACACCACAGCTTAGCAGTTTTACCTTGAACCAAACAACATAACTATAATTAATCAAACAAACCCAACTATACCCACTTTATGCTAGATTCGGCCATTCAGTTCAAATTAGGGCTAGGATCATTTTCTCATTCTAATCTTTTGTATGCTAGTTCCTAAGGTATTAGCTAACATAGATAAATTGCTATAAGTTGAAAATATGGAATCAAAATCATCCAACCACTTAGGGTAAGCTTTCGGCCTCAAATATAAAAATAAGTTAGAAAACTTCTTTTAAATCAAGTTCTTGGATTTAGAACCTACATACTTTAGATAGTTGATATAAATCATGACTTAATTAAAAATTGAACAAAACTTCCTTTATCCAAAAATACCTAGTTTCGGCCTCAACAAGAAAATAGGGAAGGAAAATGTTTTTGAATACATACTCTTGTATAATGAAAGCAGGGATCATAACCAGATCATAGAAATTGGTTTCACATTTTTATGATTTTTCTACAATTTTCTAGAATTATTTAAAGTTCTAGATCTAGAATTGGAAACTCATGAAATATGAAGAACAAAAGCTTAAGAATGGAAGAGATGATCTTGTTACCTCAAGTTAGGAAAGTAGAAGAAGGAGATTGATGATGTCGGCAAGTTTCTTCAATGGAAACACTTGAAGCTTTTGAAGATGATAATGAAGTTTGTAAAGAAAATGAAGAAGAAGAAGAATGAAAAAGGTGAAAAGTGGAATGGGGAGGGAGGCCACGGTTTTGAGGGGTATATATAGGCTAGATCTTAGGCTTTGTTTGGTTTTTAGGTTTTAGATTAATAGGTTTTTGGAATATTTAATTTATATAAGCTTAACCATAGTTAATAGTTAACTTAACTAGGGTTATGTTACTAACTAGGGTTAAAATTCATGTGGCTCATAATTAATGTAGGTGTGGCTGATTTTGGTCCACATCTAATGAGTCATCCATGACTCATCGATCCAATCCATTAGCGGTTCCCGGAAATCCCGTATGTAGCTTCGTCATTTACCCGATTTTGGTTTTTGAGAGGAAAATGATGAAACGAAAGCAAAATGAAATAGGTATGGTTTAGTATATATGGCTGCACGAAATTGGGGAGATGTGGGAGGTTTACAACCACAAAAAATGAGTGGTTAAGAGTGCGTAGATGTGTCTTGTTAATAATCATGAAAGCTTGGGGTATTTTGGTCATTTTACCTAAAAGTCATGATTACTAGCATTTAATGCTCATAAATGCTTGGTGACTCATCCTCCACGAGTCATCATGTGTGACTCGTTGTCCCGATCTCTTGACGGGTCTCTGCAGTTCCGTTTTCGACTCCATCGGTTTCCCGATTAGGGTTTCTGTCTGTTTTTCGATCGAAAATTTTCAAACTAACTAGACTCGTTGGAAATATGATTTAATCATAAACCATTTCGTTCACGGGAAAAATTAGGTTTTCTGATCATTAAAATCTTACTGTCAGTGAAAACACTGACTGTTTTTCGTTCGAATTTTAACAAAATTCGTCTGAATACACATAATATTTTATTTCTAATCAGAAATTTGGAAAGTAGAATTCCTCACAGACAAAATATAAAAAATCTACAAATTTCAGTTTCGAGTCAAATTAGGGTTTTCTGCCGGTATAAAATTATACTGTCAGTAAAAATGCAGACCGGTTTCCGTCTGAGTTTTAAACCCAAAATTTCACCGTAACCTTCTACCATAAGATATAATAGGAATATGATTTTGTTTTATCCAAAATCATTTCCTAGGTCGCAGATAAAAATATAAATAAATATATCTTTACCGTTAATACAATGTAATTAAAATCAGGCTATTTCAGTATGCAAAGGCATCACAATAAGGCAATTAATCCCAACTAGGTTGGCACCAAGAGCCTTACCCATCATTTGCAGCATACCCTAAATATTATTAAAAATAATGAAAAGAATACAAAAAATATGGGGGGACTAAAGCCAAAACCCATAAAAATAAAGAATCATGAGAACCTCTTGTTAAGCAAGCTTAATCTATTTCTAAAAAAATCCTCCCTAATGAAGAAGGGAAGTTGGTCCCACCAAATATAATCTTGGAACACTAAGCCCTTTGAAGCCAATTTATTCGCACATGAGTTACCTTGTCTAAAGATGTGTGAAACCTGGAAATCCGTTTTGGAAATGAGGAATAGGCAGTCTTCCATCTATTTTTAGGACACCAAGGCACCAATTTACTGGAATTGAATGCATCAACCACCAATCTCGAGTCATATTCTAGCCGTAGCTTCAACCAACCTCTTCTATGTGGTTCTTCAATTGCTATCATTTAATTCAGCATGAAGAGCATATGTATTTTCAATGAATGATGAAAAACAACCAAGGAAAGCTCCAGGGGAGTCTCGAAAAATTCCACCAGCTGCTGCCTGACCAGAAGAGCCCTTTGCTACCCCATCAGAGTTACATTTAACCCATCGGCATATAGGAGGGTGCCACTCAACTTATTTAATGGAAGAAGCTAATTTTGGATGACCTTCAATGGAGAATGCTTTGAGGATTGTAAACTCATCAACAGAGGAAGAGTTGTTTCCAGCTGAAATAGTTCTAAGATGTGTAGAAGCCACAATTAAGCTAATGGCTCTTAGAGGAATTAAAGAATTCTGGAATCTACTTTGGTTCCTACAATACCATATTGTGCAAACGGAATGGATGATTGCAGTCATGATCACATCCCTTAGTTGACTGCTATGCTTTTTGTTCAGAATTGAGAAAACAACATCAATAGAAGTCAAATCCAAAGAGTATGTAAAATATTTCCAAGCCAAGACCAAATGCTGCAAGCAAAACTGCACTGCAAGAAAAGATGTTGACTTGTTTCTTTTATTTTTCCACAAAGATCACATCTTGATCCTGTCACGCAGCCCCTAGCTCTTAGGTTTTCATCAGTAGGTAGTTTTCTATGAAATAATCTCCAAACAATAAAAGACCTTGAAGGAGGTATACATTTGCTCCAAATAAATTTAGACCAACATGCTTATCTTGCAGGAGGATCGAGAAACATAATACCATCTCTCAGATTAAGAACCCCTGAGTCATTTCCTCTCCACACTAGAAGGTCTGCATCCTTACAAATAGGAATCACAATTTTAGTTGTCTCATAGGAAAAAGGAGAAAAGCTCAGCTGTCAAATTCCAGCCACTGTCAGTTATGAATTTACTAACAGTTGCTGTAGAAGGGGATTGCCAAGACTGAGGAGCATTAATGATATCCACAATTGGCTCGTAAAACCAGTGATCATATATCAGAAACTAACTGATCTACCTTCAATTAACCGTGATGAATTCTCAATAGCAGTTGGCAGGAATTGTCGAATGCCAGGCCAAATGGAGGATTTTATGAAAGAAGTTGCTGGTTTATCATGTCTCAGGAACCTTGCCTTTAGGAAAACAACCCAGGAGTCTTTTGAAGAAATGAAATCCAAAGATAATTTTAGAAGAGCGGCCTTATTGACAGCCCAGATTGATCTTAAACCAAGTCCTCCCTCACAAATAGGAGAGCATACTTTACTCCATGCCACAGTAACTACCTTTTTAATATTTACGTCACCTGACCAAACAAAGTTTTTGATCCATCTATCAATTGACTTGATCAAAGACACAGGCCAAAGATAGATATGAAAACTATATAGAAGCATACCACAAATAATAGAGTTAACCAATTTAACTCTCCCCATAATTGACAATAAAGATCCTTTCCAAGAGCTTAATTTGGCCTTAATCCTGCCTGCAATAGCTTGAAAATGGAAGCTTTTAGCTTCCCTTTAAAAATTGGCACTCCAAGATAGGTAAAAGGTAAAGAACAAGATGAGAAACCAAGGAAATTTTTGAGATCTTGGATTCTTTTAGTGGGCATTGATCGAGCAAAAAATAGACATTTTTCCAAGCTTAAAAAATGGCCCGAAGCTGCATAGGTTGAGAAGAGAGACAAAAGATTGGAGGGATTCTTCTTAGTACTTTTACATAATACCATGACATCATCTGCATAAAAACACATGAGTTGGAGTTTGACATCCTTTAGGACCAACCATGGGCTGCATGTTGCCTTAAAAACAGATGCCTTTAAGCTTGTGCAAGTATACACAAATCACAGCAAGTAGCATAGAAAGTAAGTCAAATATCGTTCCCACGAGGATTATAATGAAGTAGTAAACTCCAATTTAGACTATATGCTCTTAGAGGTTAGAAGTGGTAACAAAAATGGTTGTGTGTGCATGGTGACTATTAAACAGAACTTTGCAAAAATAATGATTTAAAGAACAAGGTTAAAAAGAGTTGTGTTGTCAAATGTGAGAAAATAGCCCTACGTATGCTCCTTCATAATGTCTGCTTAGCTTAGGTTATGCTCTGCGTATGATGTAGCATTTAACTTCGGGAAGTAAAAATGTGTTTTCCAACACTGAAAGAGTAGGTTCAAAGAGTAGGCTCATTAAATGCTTTCTATTCCAAGATTCATATTAATTACACCATCTTCTTAATAAGCACGTTCCAGCTAGTTTAAGGACTTGAATAACTATTCCTAGTCTATTCAACACCATTCAATTTTTCAATTAATGGTTTAATCCTTATCCTTTAACTCTTTCTACTAAACTTAATTTTTCCAAACCAAGTAAGCTTAACATTCATTTAGGTTGATCACTCGTAAATAAACAGTGCATAAACACATGTTAAAGGAAAACGCAGAAACATAGCATTGCATAAATTCAGCTAAGCATCCATTACAAGTGCATACCTAAAGCTACAACAAATTAGCTCATGTTGATCTTAAATAAAACAGAAAATGAAAATAGGAAGAAGTTCATTACAATCGAAAGGAAAACGAAAATGGCAGAAATGGAAAACTAGAGAAGAAGCTTACGGCTGCTCACTCCCCCTAGGTCAGACAACAAGGATATGTCATAAAGTTCCCCCTTTTTAGGGTTGCCAAAATGCTTATGTTCCACTTCCCTTTTTCATCCATTTTGGGCCAGCATTAAAGCAATATTCAATTAGGACCCTGGCCCATTTCCAAAAGTGCGGGAGTGCTGATCCCTAGGCGGGTGGGCTCCACACTGCAGAGGTACATGCGCGCCTGCTAAGAGAGAGAAACGGTGTTCACATCAGCTTTGTCCTCTTATGTAGAGCTTCTGAAGTTCATTTTGCTACAACAGTCAAGACTCTTCACCCAATGCTTCATGCATGCTCCAACAAATCTCTGCATTAACACACAAAAATTCATGAGACAATGATTTAGCATTGTAAAAGCACGTAACTGACACCTACTTAACTTAACTACAAATATTTACAAACTTGCATATTTGTTAGCAAAAACAGAATCTTATACTTAAAGATAGCAGCAATTTAGAGTAAAAAGGTAATGAATAACTTTTATTTCTAAGAGTTATCACACCCCCAAACTTGAACCATTGCTTGTCCTCAAGTAAAGCAAAAATAAAACAAGGCAACAAACAATTCTACCCACTGAATGATATGCATGGCTCACACTGATTTTTCTTTCTTTCAAAACACAGAATTTCACACTTGTAAATGCAACAAATCATTCTTCCTGTCATACACACATCAACAAATATCATAAACTGGCCTAGAGTCAGATTATCACATGCTACAGCAAATGCACTCAGAACAGTGGGTTCTGTTTTTCACCCTGTCATCAGAAGTTCATTCTCATCACAGTCATACATCTTTGATTTAAGCTTGATAAGGTTCTATCACAATCAAACACACAACATTGCACACAACAAGAGGGCTTTTGTGGTAGTAATGAGGCTTAGGACTGGTAGTGTCAAATTTTGGGGTAAGTAGCTAATCACAAGGCATAGCAAATGGATGCTTCTCATTTCAGATCAACATTCCAAGTGTTCCTACAATCCCAACTTTAGTCCTTACCATTCATTCCTTCCTTTCTAAATCTCACACTTTTATAGTTTTTGTTGAGAACAAAGAACAATTTTTGTTATATTTCTAGGTTTTTCAGTGTTCTTTGCTCTCATTTACAATTTTTTTTGAAAAGGGGAAGAAAAAAAATAGCTTCACATTTTGTGTAATAATGGCTGACAAAAACTGTAACACCCCGTTTTTCATATAAGCGCTTGTTGTGTATGCCTTGTTTGCTAGGAAGGTTTAGAGTGGGCAAAGTGGGATTTTAGGCTTTAAATCCTTTCCTGATGTATGAGCATGACCGTGCTCATAAGTCAGCATGCCCATGCTCAAGCTGTGTCTTGTGACTGGTTGAGTCACAAGCACGGTCGTGCTTAATGGGTAGCATGCCCGTGCAGGGGATTGGCGAACACTCCCGTGCTCAATAGGGAGCACGACCGTGCTCGGCAAGTGAATGCGTCTCATTGACTCTGATGCAAGCACGACCGTGCTTAGTGGAGTACACGGCCATGCTCGGGTCTTAGAGTGTATAAATAGGAACAGTGCATGAGGGTTTTGTGTACAACCCTTATTTTGGTTTCTCTGCCTCCAAAACAGCAGAAAACTCTCTTCCTCTTTCTCTCCCTTGAACCCTTCCTAGTTCTTGGAATTTTTGCGGTGTTTGGGAGAGGAACGTGCACGTTAATGTCTTGTAAGGTAAACTGGTTATCCCTCTTCTGTTTCCTTTTCCTTTTGTTGAATTGGGAACTAATTGGTTAACCTTTTTGTTGGCCAAGGCTTGGTTCGTTTGTCGAGCCGCTTGAGGGAATGCGACCAGTTTACTATCAGGAGTCTGATCTTCATATCAGGTATGGGGAGAAGGAATAATATGAGTATGTAGGCTTGGGATTAGCGTAAGACGATGGGTTACCCATGACCCTTTCCTTTGATAACATGTCTATATGCCTTATGCCTATTTTTTATATGATGCTGATCCAAGTGCATAGTAGAGGAGTGGAGCAGAACTGCATTGCGTAGCATACACGTTATATGATAATGATTGTTATGATATTGTTGTTTGATATAACATGCTTGTTTGATGTATGCTCGTCTTGCTAATTGCTTCCTTGTCGTTATATTCATATATATGTTTCTTACTCACTATCTCTATGTTTCTTGTTTTGTGGCATGTATCGTTTATGCAGAGGTCGGTGTGCAGCCAGTTGAGGAGTGACTCTGAGGAGCCGCGACTCGTAGATAGGATTTCCGTTTCAGTAGTTGTTTAGTTGTTTCGAGTTGTATCCGAGTTGTTTTATCGGGTTGGTTATACCAGCTCTGTAGTGTGACATCGGGGTTGGGTTCGTTTATATTTTCAGTTATGTTATGTTTTCTTTATAAACATGTTTTGGTTATTTCCGTGTTATGTTACAATGCGGCAGTCTCTGCCCGACTTTTAATATTATATATATTTGCATGCGTTCTCTTTCTTTTATATATGTATTATCGCTTTTGAATGCATGCGGGGTAGAGGGTGTCACATTTAGTGGTATCAGAGTAGTTCGGCCCTGTCCGGACGTGGTATGAGTCTATTGCGAGTCTTCTGTGCGTTTTTGTTTGAATTATCTATACTTGTTATAGATAATGATGCCCTAGTATTAAGAATCGTTAGACCTTCCTGCTTGGTTCCTTGTATTTAACAGTTGTCTTGAATAAATGCAGGAACCAATGGCAGGAAGAGGTAGGAACGACCAGGCGATCACCGATGCTTTGGCACTGCTTGCCAACATCATAGGCCAAAACTAGAACAACAACAACGATGGACCAGCTGAGTTTCAGGGATTGGACAAGTTCCAGCAAAACAACCCGCCATCTTTTAAGGGAACTTACGACCCGGAGGGAGCTTTGTTGTGGCTGAGGGAGACTGAGAAGATCTTCCGAGCAATGGGATGCAACGAACAGCAAAAGGTCATCTTTGGGTCCTTTATGCTGACAGAGGAGGCTGACCATTGGTGGGAGAACTGTCATCAGCATATCCAAGCCGAAGGTACTATGATAACATGGACAATATTTAAGGACAGGTTTCTCGAGAAGCACTTTCTGAAGCTGATGTAGGGCAACATGTCAGTAGGGGAGTTTGCAGCTAAGTTTGAGGAGCTCGCCCGTTACTATACATTGTATCAGTATGTTGCGGACGATCGCTCCAAGTGCATAAAGTTTGAGGCCAATCTGCGTCCAGAAATCAAGCAGGCTATCAACTAATAGGAGATCCGAGTCTTTTCCACCTTGGTGAACAAGTGTCGAATCTTCGAAGATTCTTACAAATCCAGGATCGCAAGCCATAAGAGTTCAGATGAACAGAGCAGTAAGGATGATGATCAGAAGGACGAAGAAAGACAGCTTCTGGCTTCGATCGGTCGAGACTTCAAGAGGAGTGGAAAGGAGCAGCGATTCTCAGACGGTAAGCCTAAGGACTGGGATTCCTCTAGGTCTATCAGGTGTGGTAAATATGGAGAAGGTCACTATACGCATCAATGAAAGGAGCCAGAAATTATATGTTTCAAGTGTGGCAAGTATGGCCACTTCCGTCGGGACTGCGAAGAAGAGAAGTCAGAGCCACAGAATGTTAGCAGGAATCAGAAGCCTCAAGTCAATCGGTTGAAGACCACTAGGAGGGTCTACTCTCTTAGTGGAGCTAGAGTCTCCAAGCCCAAGGACTCAACCCAAGGTACGTGCTTAATTGGTGAAAGTTTAATTAGTTGAGGTGATAGAAATTTCGAGGACAAAATTTTTATAAGGGGGTGGAATTGTAACAACTCGTTTTTCGTATAAGCACTTGTTGTGTATGCCTTGTTTGCTTAGGAAGGTTTAGAGTGAGCTAAGTGGGATTTTAGGCTTCAAATCCCTTCCTGATGCATGAGCACGACCGTGCTCATGAGTCAGCACGCTCGTGCTCAAGTTGTGTCTTATGACCGGTTGAGTCACAAGCACGGCCGTGCTTAACAAGCAGGACGACCGTGCTTGCCTGCAGGTCTAGCATGTTCGTGCTGAGCATGAGCACGCCCGTGCTCACCTGACCAGAACAAAACCAGAATGTTGTAATAGGGGTTTTCACCCTGAATGCTTAAAAGACTTAATAAGATATCAGCGAAACATGAAGACCAAAGACAAGCGATAAGATGTTGAACCTTGGTAGCCTAGTGTTCGCTCCAAGTGATAAGATGTTGTACCTTGGTAGCCTAGTGTTCGCTCCCCGCCTTGATGCTTGATGGTCAAGGTGTTGAGCTCTGGTTCTTAATGGCCAGAGTGTTGTTAATGCTTAAAAGACTTAACGATGAACGTTAAACGATAATCCTCAATAGCTTAGTGGTCGAGGTGTTGATGGTGATAAAACTTGGGTAGCCTATGGCCCCAAGCGGAGGTGGTGGTTGTGGTTGTGTGTTGTCTACCATGCATTCAAGTATTGGAGATGTTGATGGGAGGTTGTGCGACATATGGGAGGTTGTTAGAGAGTAAGACGATCTGGTCGTCAGCGGGATTAGTCCGAAAGGAAATCAAGTATACACCGTGGTGGCGCATCCGTGAATAAGATGTGTTGGCTGTCCAAGGGGTCCACCCATGGTTAGTGGTCTGGCCCGACGTTGGTGCTTTTTGGCCAATGTGGAAATGTAACCCCAAAGTTGGCATCCTGAGTTAGTTTGGATCCAAGTGCATAGTAGATGGGTGAAGTAGAACTGCATTGCATAGCATACACGTTATATGATGATGATTGTTTTGATATTGCTGTTTGATATAGCATGCTTGTTTGATGTATGCTCATCTTGCTAACTGTTTCCTTGCCGTTATATTCATATATATGTTTCTTACTCCCTATCTCTATGTTTCTTGTTTTGTGGCATGTATCGTTTATGCAGAGGTCGATGTGCAGCCAGTTGAGGAGTGACTCAGAGAAGCCGTGACTCGTAGATAAGATTTTTGTTCCAGTTGTATCCGAGTTGTTTTATCGGATTGGTTATACCAGCTCTGTAGTGTGACATTGGGGTTGGGTTCGTTTATGTTTTCAGTTATGTTATGTTTTCTTTATAAACATGTTTTGGTTATTTCCGCGTTGTGTTACATTATGGCAGTCTCTGCCCGGCTTTTAATATTATATATATTTGCATGCGTTCTCTTTCTTTTATATCTGTGTTATCGCTTTTGAATGCATGCGGGGTAGAGGGTGTCACAAAAACGGCTAAGAATAATTCTTACTAAGACCACTAACTCCATTCAGCTAACCACCTACTAACCATGTCTACCCAAGCCCCTAAACTTTAGGCACGTTACATTTTATCTGTTGGCTACAGCTCCAACCATCTTCTATCCACTATCCTATGTTTTTAGGAATTAGTGCTTACTTCAATCTAACTTGGTAATTTCCATGTTATTTCTTTCTTCTAAATGTAATAATAGTCTCTTAGGCCCTTAATCAACATCCACATGAGCCTGATAACAGCCTCCAAGCCTATCTAGACTTAGCAGCCACGTTCAGCTGATTCCACATCAGCTAATTCAGCTTAGCTGATTCTGCATCAGCTGATTCTGCATCAGCTAAATTTCCTCAACTAAACCTGACTCAGCTACTGGTTATCAGCTACTTATCATGGCTCAGCAACTGCGTTCAACCCATCCTAATTCAATCGATCACGATCCAACTGTTATCATGGATCAGCAACTGCGTTCAACCCATCCTAATTCAGCCGATCATGATCCAACTGTTCTTCCTAGCTAAATAAACAAATAAGCTAATTACCGCAATCGGCTATCAGCTAAATTAGTTTTTGGTGATAACAAATGCCCCCTGCATCTTTTAGCTAACAACGATAAGAGGAAGGTGAAAGATGCATTAAGTCAGCCGAATCCAATTGCCGATTTTGATACTGAACCTTCACCCTATCGGCTGCTCTGGCTCTCAGCTGACATTATTAATTGACTTGGAGGATCTTCTTTCTATTGCCCTTGCTCTCGACTAACATGCCTCTGCTGCATGTAGAAGCCTGAATCTCCTAGAACTACTAGGTTTATAGATAGTAGACATGATGTCTAAATGCCCCCAACTTTAACTGATTCAGCTGATCCAAGAAACTCCAACCTTCCAAAGAGTCTGGGTTTACAGATAGTAGCCTTATCTTGCCTAGTCGGCACGGCTAAATGCCCCCCCCATTCTATCTTATTCAGTTGATCTTGGGCACTCCAACATCTTAAAGACATTATGTTGGCAGTTAGAAGACTTATGTTGCCGATTTGACACATAGCTAAATATCCTTTCACTTTGTCTTGTTCAGTTGGTATGCACTTCTGTTCCCACTAAGGGTGGCAAATGGATGGATCGGATGGATTTTGATTCGGATTGCAATAGATCGGACAAAAGTATCCATCAATCCATTTCGATCCATTAAAAATATATTAAAAAAATCCAATCCATCCATGATCCGTTTAATAAAAAACCATTCAACCCATCCATTAGTCATTTTTATATGGATGGATATCCAACCCATCCATTTAAAAGTATTTTTTTACACCAAAATTTTATTTTAACAATTTTTACATACTAAATATTTTATCTACTCTACTAAAAAAATATTAAATATTTTTTCTTTCTCTAGAATTTTTAGGACATCAATTAAATACATGAATTTTAGACTAAGCCACCTTAAGAAGAAATTAGCAAATTTTAGGCTCACTAACAGCATAGTACGTCAACTAGTAGTAGTAATCTCTCATTCAAACAAATATAAAAGGTAGAATTTAAAATAAAATAAAAAAGTGAATAGAAAAAAAAGGAAAGAAATGGAGGAAATATTTGAAGTTACGGATCTAACATGGTTGAGTTTACTTTGTAAAATATGGGAAGTAATGAGAATGTGTTGACCATGACCGAAATCATTATTGCATTCATAATAAATCAAAGAAACACAAACAACTTTATATATTAAGATCTTAGTTTGACCCATGGGCCAAATCTCCTATGCTCTTTGAACCAAAACTTTAGGAAACTAAACAAAACTGTTAGTAGGAACTAGGAAGAAAGAAGAAAGGAATACCTTGGGCTGTGATTCGTGAAAACCGTTTCAGTTTGGACAAAAAAAAAATATTAAATGGATCATAAATGATCCATTTCCTTTTTTTTGTTTGATCCAATGGATTAAAAAATATATTGGATGGATCATTAACCATCCATTAATAAAAACAATCCAACCCAGTCAATCCATTTAGTATTTTTTTTATATTATTGGATGGATTGGATGGATTTTACTGTGGATGGACCGGATGGATAATTGGTCCGCGGATCCTTTTGCCAGGCCTAGTTCCCACTGTTTGCTTATGCCTCAGTTATTTCCATTTACCCTTTGATGTAGGAAATGGTAAACCGTACACTATGCATCGGCTATTTCCACTCACCCTTTGATGTAGGAAATGGTAAGTCGTACACTGAAACCATGTTAGTGAATGCAGCTGAGAATACTGAAATAGACAACTATAAACACGAGAAAGGGGGTTGAATTGTGTTTATCAGAAATTAAAATAAAGTTAAAAACTTTTCGTATACAGAAGCTAAGTTCGGACAGGTGTAAAAAGGTTACACAGACAGGTCACCTGTCTGTTATATTTTTCTCAGAAAACAACACAAGCATACAGATGAAAAACAGGCTTGATAAAAACAGTTTTAACCCCTTAGTTAGAATGTAGATGATATATAATCAAAACAACTAAAGAGATTAAGGGAAGAGAGATTAACACAGTGATTTATCCTGGTTCACTCTTTAACACAAAGAGCTACGTCCAGTCCTTAGCAGCACCAAGATTTATCCACTATAATTGATCAGGTTACAGACTCCAAGTATTGTTTGCACACCTAGCCTCTTCAGGCTCCAAGACAAGTATTCTTTGCACACCTAGCCTCTTCAGGCTCACTCAGATTTGTTTGAGAGTTTGGTTTGTAATAAATGCACTTACAGACGGACAGATCTTTCACTAACACTCAGAGAGTGGTTTAAATGTAAAGCTTAGGAAAGTCTGCGTAATAACTTCAAATGATTGAAGAATACAGAGTGAATAAATGAACAGAGTAATGGCTCTTTAATGCTTTGTAATCTCTGATGTGTTCATCTTCAATGACTTCTGTATTTATAGCCTTCAAACATTTAATATCCGCTAGAGATAGTCCTTGCAACGATGGCTTCAAGCAGAGCTTCATTAAATGCAATATAGTCGTTCTGGGCAGCCATTAATGCAATGAAGACGTTGGTTGTACTCTAACATGAAGGATAATGGCTTTATGCATCGTGTAGTAGCCAAATCAGAGTTGTGCAGAATGCTTTTGTACTTTTGCAGAGTACATTTCCCTTCTTGTGTAATAACTGAAAGTACTAGGGAATAAAGCATGTTGGAAACATTCTTTAACTGGAAGTTTGTCTCTGACTTCCTAGGTTGCTTGAGAGAGAGCACTTCTGAGTTTCTTGATAGGCGTGAGAGAGAGATTCAGAGTATTCTACATGAGGGGACAGCTTCCAAAAGCTTCCTGTACTTCGAGTCTTAACAAGGAACCTTAGACGAGTTTAAGAGCAGAGCAGAGACAGGTTGAAAACCAGTTTGTACAAAGTCAACAATCCCAGTCAGCGGACAGGTTGACCCTTTGGCTTATACAGACAGGTTGGTACTTAGGTAGACAGACAGGTGAGTTTTTTTATTTTCTGATCTGTACACTAAGTAAACAGGTTAGCAACCACAGAGTACGTTAATTAAATCATTAACCAATGTTTAGTTCTCATCAAAACTTAGGGAAATGCACACAGACATTTTAGAGACTTAACAATCTCCCCCTTTTTGATGATGACAAACATTCAGATGATTTAATGAACCTTAGAAAATATTATCTTAAAGAATAATAGAAAGTAGACAGGTTGATGCATTTTGAGTTCAATTAACAGTGTCAGAGCAATATGCAGCAACAGTCTTAAGTTCAAAAAATATTGACAGGTGCATTTTACCAATTTTTATTTCTCCAGAACACTTAACATATCACCATCACATATTTTTCTCCAATCATCTTACATTTTTCTCCCCCTTTTGTCAGCAACAAAAAGGAACAAAAAGATAACAGTAGAGAGAAAAGAGACAATTAAAGAAGATAAAGTAAAATTGATTTTTATTCATCATAAGCTTCTCATTTACAAGGCAGTTTCTACAGACATCTACCTAGACTGATTAAAAAGAAGATACAAGGAATCAACTTTCTTTTCTAACAGCTGCCTAGCATGCCTCTCTGCATCCAAAAGTCTTCTGACTTCTTCTAGCTTAGTCTTAAGAAGATTGAAGCTATCTAAATCCACCATCTGAGAGGAGGAGGCTTCTGTAGACAGACTGGTTGAAGCAGCAGACTGGTTTGGATACCAGGGTAAGGCTAAAACTGGGGGTGCCTTAGGTACAGAGAAAGGTGAGGAGACATGGGGAAACAAATACTGATGGATGGTTCTGAAAAAGAATAAAGGAAGAAAAGCTAATTTAAACAAAGGTGTGATTCTGACTAGGTCAAAATCAGGAGAGGGAAAGACACAGGAGAGTCTTTCACATAGAGACAGACGAGTGACTCTAATTTGGATAGGAGGGGGAAGAGGTTGATTAGCTAAGACAGATGGAGGCAAGGGTAAGAGAGAGTCTATGTGAGAGAAAAATGAATTTGACCCTGTGACTAAGAGAAAGAAGTATCTAGACCTAGAAGGTAACATCACAACAGAGGCAGGATAGTGAGATCCTTCCAGTGTTCTAATGAACAGAACAATTGGGGGATAGAAGAAAATCTCCCTACATGGGTTCAGAATGTGAGGTGGAGGAGAAGGGATGACAGATAAGTGAGAGACACTTGCAGTCATCAGAGATTGCAGATCACTCACAAACAGTCTTAATGATATGCCAGATTGTTCTCTGGGAGTTGAGTCCCTGTGAACAACTGTGTACTGACATATATCAGACACAACATCAAAAGATGTGTGGGTGGGGTGAAAGGAGACAAGTGAATGAAAATGGGAGGCAACAGACAAAGGATTGACAAAGAGGGCAGAGGGAGAGGAAACTACAGAACTTTGAATACCTTGGTGAAGGGGAGAGGATGATGCAGAAGGAAAGGTGAAAAGCTGATCTTCAAAGAGTCTTGGCTTCTTCCTTGAAGGGGACAAAGTAGTAGCTTCAGGGTGATCAACTGTCTGAGTCTCATCAGACAGGTCAGCAGAGATTGCAGTAGCAGCAACAGCAGCAGGCTCTTCTGCAGGGACTTCTTCCCTTCCAGCAATGGCCACCACAGGCATAGGGTAGCCTGACCTTCTTTTTCTGGGAATGATTCCCAGATCAAGAGGTTTGATCTCCCTTGGCTCCTCTAAGGGTGGAGATGTCTGCTCCCCCTGAGCAGGTGCTTCCTCTTTACTAGGTTCAGACTCCACTTGTCTGACCTTGGTAAAGGTCTTCACCAGTCTTCTCTTCTTGGTGGGTTGTGCAGAAACCACACCAGATTTCCCAGTTTCACTGGTCTTCCTCTTGGGAGAGGGTTTCTTCAGCTTGAATCTGAGAGGTTCAACTGTCTCAGCAGATTCTTCAGAAGCTGTGGGTTCCTCAGGCCTCTGGTCCTGTCTGGCCACTTTTCCAGCAGGTTTCCAGATCCTCTCAGAGATTGGAACCTCTGATTCACCAGTGGAATCAACTGGTTTCTTCTGCTTTTTCTTTCAGCTTCTGCTCAGCAGCAGGCTTCTTCTTTTTCTTCTTGTCTTCTTCTTCATCCTCCAGAGGGATTCCTTCAATCCCCATCATAGACAGGACCTTCTTGTCTATTGGCAGGGCCATGTCCACAAAATGGACATCAGTTGGAACAAATAACTTGTTCCTAAAAACCCTTGCCAGCAGCATTCCATAAAGGTAGGTAGGCATGTTTGCCCTTCTGATCAGAGACTCAAGATACATGTAGATGAGATCATTGATGTCTATCTTGATTTTGTGAATCAAGTGGTACAGAGCAAATCTGTCCATCTTGGTCACATTCTCTCGTGATCCTTTTCTTGGCATCACACACTCCAGCAGCAGCTTGTGTAAGAACCTGCACTTGGGCACCATGCTAACAGGCTTCTTGTTCTCAGGGTTGGGAACTCCATATATAGCAATATTGACATTTCCAGTTCCTACCTGATCTTCCCAGTCAGGTCTGAAGGCAGTTCCAATCCTTGGGCATCTAGTTGCCAATTCCAAAGAGCAATGGGAAACTGGAGAGTTACATCAGATGACATTTGAGCCTTGAAACTCTTGGTTCCATCAAGCACACTAGTGATGACCACAACATTCCTCCAGAAGTCTCTGACAAGCTTGGGATGAACAAGCTCCTTGATATCAAAGAAGGCTGTCCACTTAGAGTATTCCAACTCTTCAGTGACATCCATTCCCCATTTCTTCATCTGTTGGAGATCAACAGTCTTACCCGGAAGAATCTTCTCAACATCAGCTATTCTCATTTCGTATTTCTCAGCAATCTCTTTTGGGGACAGACGCTTTGAAGATGCCATTTTTCAGAGAGGAGAGTATGAGAGTTTTGGAAGAGAGAAGGGTTTGAACGATAGGAAGACGAAGATGAAAAGACTTAGGGCTTTTGAGAAAGATAAAGTTTGAATCTTTCTGAAAATTGCCTTTTAAAGCAATAAAACCAGGAGAGAGAAAATAGACATTTTTAATTAGAAATTGCACGATTTATGTGGGTAACTGTAGCGCCCACTTAAGACATAATGAAAACATGGTTTCGAGGTAAAAACTGTCGTGTTCATGATTAGCTTCAGATTAACAAATGGTATTAAATAAATAATAACCATTTTAATAAAACTGTTGATGTGACGCCTAGTTTTAATTAATACTAATTATAATAATTAAAAAGAAAAGGGTTTTCACAGATCATTTTCGAAATGTCTCCTTTGAAAAACGAAGATTTGTTTGAAATCGGAAAACCTGATAAACAGTTTATAACGTCAAAACTTAATTCAAACCAATTTCTTGGTCTCTGGTCTTACATCAACTGCCAGGGGCGGAAAAACAAAAACTTCAACTATAATAAAGACTTAGAAAAATTATAAATACAGTAATCCGAAATTGATTTTCATTAGCAAACTTAAAAAGTCATAAAAACAGGAAACTGCTATCATAACTGATACATCAAAGTTTCCCTTACTATATATACAACACAAAATAAAAGGGGATTCTCAAGAATATCCCTCAAGCACGGGATCCTCCCAAAAAGAAATAAAAGTCCACGTAATGGATCATCAACCATCAGTCATCTCGGTCCCATGTACAGTGCGGTCATCAGAATCAGCTACTCACATACACAAGAAGAAAGAAGAAACATATATGGAGGTAAGATTCTATGCCAAGCTCATAACGTAGATATGGGTATGCGGCGACAAACAACCAATCAAGTGGATATATACATATATACATCAAAGGATATTTAGAAAATATATATAGTTTTAGAAAAAGGCTGAGACTCGAATGCATGCCTAAGACATCGACCTAACTTTGCTCCATGGAGACTATTGTTGTCATAGTGTTCTATCGAGATAGCATTCAGGTAATATGCGTAAACAACTCGGTGCACAAGTCCCGATTGGAGTACGCTAACAGCCATCTCCGCGGTCCTTTCACACGAGAGTACTTAACATCTGAATAATATTTAGTTCAGTGAAGTTTCAAGATAGTCCTGCTGTCCAGGTCTCCACCGGCACCGGTGATGCATAAACCGAACCATTGGCAGGATCCACACCTAACTATCCCCGAGGTCTCCGTGGCCCCCACACAGTCCCCTAATATCCTATCAATAGGTGTCTATGCCTCCAGAACGACAACGACTATGATTAGGTTGGAATATTGCCCGAAGGCAATAAAGCAAGAACTAAAAGTTCTAAAGCGCCGGTATCAATATAAAAACAATTATTGATAAGAGTTGGGCTCAAAAGAACCATTGGCCAAAATTATCCCTTTCGACTCAAATTCATTTGGATACTTTAACTTAAAGCTTACTTAGGCTAAAATTAATTATGTTAGAGTACAGGCATCGATAAAATGATTGAACTCGATAAATTGCCATTTTGACTCTTTTTGGATAAAAAAAAAGTATAATAATAGTTACAATTAATATTTGATGTTTAAAATGAAATACTTTCATAAAATGTGAAAACTTCCAAGGGCAATAATTTGAAATTCCTCAACTATTTGATAATTTGGCATATTCTTTCCAAAAATTCCTCAACTCCGTATAATAAAATATTTTGAACCCAAGACTTAACAAAACGTAAACAAGGATAAACCTTAAGATTGAATTCACAGATTCAATAAATAAGAAATTGATACCAACTGATAATAATATTCCAACACATCCCGAATCAAGTTCGGAAACAAATGCACATCACAACAAGTCCCTAAGCGACTTAACGATCGGACATAAGGCTTATACTTAGAGCCCACTTATTTGGAATTATATCTAACGCTTAATGTACGCGAGTTCCAAACAAATAAGGTTCTCAAATTAGAACCTTATGCCAAATCAACAAGATCCAATTCAGCTTAACGCTAAATTAAATCTAAACAGATATAACAAGATATAAGATCCTAAAATCATACGGATAATCACAACATTAAAATATTAAGCAAGCATGCTAAAATAATTCCCAATATTCCTAAGCAGTTATACTAACCCGCATATACCCCAAGCTACACCTAACATATAATCTTCCCCCACCTTTTAAGGCGATCGAAGGTTTTTCTGGAACTTCGCAGCTAAGCAGTCAGCTCCTATTTGTTCCCAATAGCAATTTCTGCTTCCTCAGAGCAAACACGAAGATGAGCAACATCCCAGAGAGCCGATCCAAGCATAGAAACAACCAGACAAAACACTAAATTAATTCCTCAACATCAACACTATAAATATAACTCACTAATATCCTTAATTTCTCAAAAATCACATTGATTTCAAATCAACACAGATTTGAGGTTTTAGGATTCATAGAGCAAATTGGGGAAAACTCATTCTAACCAAAGAGTGATGAAATTGGTTTAGGAAGTCTCTAATTCACAACCCCAATAGCATAAAATATGGTTTAATTTCAAATTTAATAACTGAAATCAAAACCTAGGGTTAGGGTTTGTAAATTAATTTGGGGCTTTTTGAATCTGAAGCACAATGAGTGAAATTTACACTCACCCAAGGAAGAAGAAGACAGAGGTAGTTTGAGGTCCGGCACAGCGGCAACAGTGGCGACGCGGCGGAGGGCGGCAGCATACGGCCTCTGTAGCAAGCAACAACTAAAATGAAAAGAGGTGAACTTTAGGAGGGAAGAAGCTAACTGAACGGAAATGGGTACAAACCACCATGAACGGCGGCTTACAGGACTCACCGCGGCGGGACGGCGTTCGGACGGCGGAGTGCGATGCTTCATACGAGCAGAGGCCCGATCGGGATCTGAGCTAATCGGACGGAGCAGCACGAGCTCTGGTGCGGTTGCGTCGTGCAGCGGTAGCACGTCGCGGCTCAGGGGCGATGGTGGCGCGCTTGAGAGGGTAGGAAGGAGGAAGATGATGGTGAGGGAGGAAGAAGAAGAAAGAAGAAGGGGGGTTGAGAGGGTCTGATATGAAAAATGAAAGGAGGGGGTTTAAGTGTCGAGACAGAAGAAAATAAGTGGAGGGAAATGAAAAACGTGGATGTTTTTAGTTCACTGAAATGAAACTCTAACTTCTGGTACTGAAAATTTCTTTTAGAGACTATAAAAATAACTTTTCTTCAATCAAAATAATTTTAGATTGTATTTTTCTAAACAAGAATAATAGCGTAAATGCTATTGTCTAGCAAACGTGCAAACACTGTAACAATCAATGTTAATGCACTCAGTAAAAACCTTTTAAACGAGTAAATAAAATTACTCAAACTCATCAACATTAAATAAATAATAAAATAAAATAAACATTTAGAAAATTAATCACTCTTAATAAAACAATTAAACATATAAGCAAAAACATGGATGTTACAGTTGAGTTTCAGCATAGTGACTCAGCAGAGTCAGACAGGTAATCACAGACAGTTCAAAACTCAGACATTTCATTCAATAATGCAATGCATGTTTAAATTATCTCTAATAACTAAAAATCTTTCTTCTGCTAAAGACTTAGTGAAGATATCAGCCCATTGACTTTCAGTTTTAACAAACTTAATATCAAAAATACCTTTCTGAACATAATCTCTATTGAAGTGATGTTTGATTTCTATATGCTTAGCCTTAGAATGCTGAATAGGATTTTTAGTTAAGCAGATAGCACTGGAATTATCACACCATACAGATATATTATGCTCAAAAATAGAGTAATCCTCAAGTTGATGTTTTACCCATAAGAGTTGAGAGCAACAACTAGCAGCTGAGATATATTCTGCTTCAGCAGTAGATAGAGCAATAGTTGTCTGCCTTTTGCTTGACCAAGAGACTAAATTTGCTCCAATGAAGTGGCATCCTCCACTGGTGCTTTTTCTTTCTATTCTGTCTCCATCAAAGTCAGCATCACAGAATCCCACTAATCTGTATTCTTTAGTTCTTAAATATAGCAAACCAAGATTAGTAGTACCAAGCAGATATCTAAATATTCTCTTAACAGCTTTAAGATGAGATTCTCTTGGGTCAGATTGAAATCTAGTACACATGCAGACATTAAATTGAATATCAGGTCTGCTTGAAGTTAAGTACAATAGAGATCCAATCATACCTCTGTAGACAGTTTGGTCTACCTTTTTACCTTCATCATCTCTACTTAGTTTTGCATTGGTTTCCATGGGAGTTTTCATAAGTTTAGCACTTTCCATTTTGTACTTCTTAAGCATTTCCTTGATATACTTTTGTTGATGAATGTAGATTCCATCACTTGTCTGTTTGATTTGTAGACCAAGGAAGAACTTCAATTCTCCCATCATGCTCATCTCAAATTCTGCTTGCATCAGCTTTGAAAAATCCTTGCACAGCTTTTCATTAGTTGCTCCAAAAATAATATCATCAACATATATTTGGACTATAATGAAGTTCTCTTTAGAGCTTTTCTTAAACAGAGTAGTATCTACTTGACCTCTTGTAAAACCATTATGCATGAGAAAAGAGCTTAGTCTATCATACCATGCCCTAGGTGCTTGCTTTAAGCCATATAATGCCTTTTTAAGTTTAAAAACATGATCTGGTTTATCAGTATCTTCAAAACCAGGGGATTGTTTAACATATACTTCTTCAATTATTCCATTGAGAAAAGCACTTTTCACATCCATTTGAAAAAGAGTGATTTGGTGTTGTGCAGCATATGACATCAGAATGCGAATAGCTTCAATTCTAGCTACAGGTTCAAAGGTTTCAGTATAGTCAATACCTTCTTGTTGGTTATAGCCTTGAGCTACTAACCTTGGCTTGTTTCTGACAACTTTGCCATCTTCATCTAACTTGTTTCTGAAGACCCATCTTGTTCCAATGACAGACTTGTTTTTGGGCTTGGAGACAAGTGTCCAAACATCATTTCTGGTGAACTGATTGAGTTCCTCTTGCATAGCTAGAATCCAGCTTTCATCATCAAGAGCTTCTTCAATGTGTTTTGGCTCTATTTTTGACATAAAGGCCACATTTCTTGATTCTCTTAGAGTAGATCTGGTTCTTACTCCTTCTGAGGGATTTCCAATAATGAGATCCTTATGATGATGAGTTTTGAATTTCCAATCTCTTTCAAGAGGATCTTGACTTGTCTGTTGACTTGTCTGCTTCACTTGTCTGTCTGGTTCTGCTTCAGGTTCTGATTTGGTTAAGTCAGGTTGTTGATCTTCTGACTTGTTTATATCAAGACCTGCAAGATCATCTTCTAGATCTGACAATTCCTTATCAGTCTTTAAGCTATCATTAAATTTGACATGAACAGATTCTTCAATAACAGATGTTCTAGAATTATAAATTCTAAAAGCTTTAGACATTTCAGAGTATCCCAAAAAGATACCTTTGTCTGTCTTAGAGTCAAACTTTCCAAGTTGATCCTTGGTATTTAAGATGAAGCATTCACAACCAAATGCATGAAAGTAAGAAATGTTGGGGCTTTTTCCTTTCCACAGTTCACAGGGTGTCTTCTTTAAAAAAGGCCTAATGAGTATTCTGTTTTGTACATAACAGGCTGTGTTTACTGCTTCTGCCCAGAAGTACTTAGGGAGATTATTCTCATTGAGCATAGATCTAGCCATCTCTTGCAGAGATCTGTTCTTTCTCTCAACCACTCCATTTTGTTGAGGAGTTCTAGGTGCAGAGAAATTGTGAGAGATCCCATTCTCCTCACAGAACTGTCTAAACTGTTCATTTTCAAATTCTCCCCCATGGTCACTTCTAAGAGTAGAAATGCAGAAACCCTGCTCAATTTGTACTCTTTTACAGAATACTGAGAAAGCTTTAAAAGACTCATCCTTGTGGGTTAAGAAGAGTACCCAAGTGTATCTAGAATAATCATCAACTATGATAAATCCATATTTCCTTCCAGCTAAGCTGGCAACACTAACTGGTCCAAACAGATCCATGTGTAACAACTGAAGAGGTCTAGAGGTTGATACTTGGTTTTTGGATTTGAAACTTGATTTTATTTGTTTACCTCTCTGACATGCATCACATAAAACATCTTTCTTAAAACTAATATCAGGCAATCCTCTCACAAGGTTATCCCTTTTTAGTTTTGAAATTAGTTTCATACTAGCATGTCCTAGTTTCTTATGCCATAACCATCTTTCATCCTCTTTAGACATCAGACAAGTTACACTTTGATCTGAGAGATCAGTCAGTTCAATCTTATACAGATTTTGTTGCCTTTTAGCTGAAAAGAGGGTTTTGCCACTTAGATCTTTAACTATACAGAAATCCTTGGTAAATGAGACATCAAATCCACTGTCACATAATTGACTTATGCTAAGGAAATTGTGTTTTAATCCTTTAACCATAAGAACATTTGATATAGAGGGAAGAGGAGGTTTACCACCAATAGTACCAATTCCTATAACCTTCCCTTTCTGATTTCCACCAAATGCCACATGTCCTCCTTTCTTAAGTTGGAGGTCTAGGAACATAGACCTTTCTCCTGTCATGTGTCGCGAGTAGCCACTGTCCAGGTACCAGCAGTGGTGTTTTCTTTATGCTGTTGAGGACATCTGCAATAGAGATTATTTGATCTTTAGGTACCCATAGTTTTCTGGGTCCTTTTCTGTTAGTTTCTAGGAGTCTGTGAAGACTTCCTTCTTTTCTTATGAAGACACTTAGACACAACATGTCCAGTCTTTCCACAGAAATTACAGACAGGTATGGATTTAATAGAAGTAGATGTAGTAGACACTTTAGAGTGCTTAGTTGATACTTTATGATGTGTCTGATGGACATATCCAATACCTTCTTTGTTAAGGGAGTGCCTCTGACAACCAAGCAGCTTGGTCAGATTTTATCTACCATTAACAAATTTGCCAAGATCAGAACTGAGCTCTTCCACTTTCTGTTGAAGTTTTTCAACTTCTTCAGACTGTGATGTATCACTAGAGATCTTAGCTTCATTAGACTTTTCAGTCTTCAGCTCACTGTTCTCCTTGGCAAATTTCTCACACTCTAGAGATTTCTGTTTATGCTCACTGAGGATCTTAACATGATCTCTCTTGAGAGATTTGAAAGCCTTAGATAAGCAGTTGGATTCTTCCAGCAATTCTTCATAGGCATCAAGTAATTCCTCATAATCAGAATTTGCCTCATTATCTGAATCTGAGATAGTGTTAGCCATTAGGCAGAGATTTGCTTCTTCCTCTGTCTCTTCATCAGAAGATGTTGACTCTAGATCTTCCCAAGTAGCCATCATTCCTTTCTTCTTCTTTTTGAAGAACTTCTTAAAAGGGGCTTTCTTGAGTTGAGGACATTCTGCTTTGATGTGACCTGGCTTCTTGCACTCATAGCAGACAATTGAGTTCTTGTCTGTTGAAGTGGAATCTTTGAAGTTCTTGTCCTTGTTGAATCTTTTGAATCGCTTATCTTTTCTGAACTTCTTTTTCTGTAAGAGAAGCTTTATCTTTCTGGTTAGGAGAGATAATTCTTCATCACTTTCAGAATCCTCAGGTTCAGACAGGTCAGCATCACTGGATGACTCGTCTGCCTTCAAATCTTTAGAAGCTTTTGAAGACTTTTGATCAGCTTTCAGAGCAATTGACTTGCCCTTCTTTATTGAGACTTCATCTCCAAGTTCTTGCTCATGAACAGTAAGTGTTCCAAGGAGTTCATCCATAGTCAAGGTGGTAAGATCTTTGGCTTGAGAGATAGCAGTTACCAGAGGTCCCCACTGCTTAGGCAGGCTCCTTAGTATCTTTCCAACCTTCTCAGCATTAGAGTAAACTTTGCCAAGAGACTTTAGACCATTGATGATAGTTTGGAATCTTCCTATCATCTGAGCAACAGATTCTCCTTCCTCCATGAGAAACAGTTCATACTTTCTGACAAGTATGGCAATTTTTGATTCTTTGACTTTGGCTGTTCCTTCATGTGTGACAGCTAAGGTGTCCCATATTTCTTTGGCAGAATCACAGGCACAGACCTTTTCAAACTCATCAGGACTGAGAGCACAAATAATGTTGTATCTGGCTTTGTGATTCAGCTCCCACTTTGTCTTTTCTGCAGGGGTCCACTGAGCTTTTGGCTTGTCAATGTTGTCATCATTTTTAGGAATGAAAGGACCATCTGTGATGACATCCCAGAGATCAGAGTTTGTAAATAGAATGAACCATTGAAATCTATCTTTCCAATAGTTGTAGTTTTCTCCATTGAAGAATGGAGGTCTGGTTAAGGAGGCTCCTTCAGTCTGATGACTTCCACTAGCTCCAGCAGTCATGTTTATTCTTCAGAATCTTTTACCTCTACACTGTTAGATGCTCAACCCAAAGGCTGAGCTCTGATACCAACTGAAATAGACAACTATAAACACGAGAAGGGGGGTTGAATTGTGTTTATCAGAAATTAAAATAAAGTTAAAAACTTTTCGCACACAGAAGCTAAGTTCGGACAGGTGTAAAAAGGTTACACTGACAGGTCACCTGTCTGTTATATTTTTCTCAGAAAACAACACAAGCATACAGATGAAAAACAGGCTTGATAAAAACAGTTTTAACCCCTTAGTTAGAATGTAGATGATATATAATCAAAACAACTAAAGAGATTAAGGGAAGAGAGATTAACACAGTGATTTATCCTGGTTCACTCTTTAACACAAAGAGGTATGTCCAGTCCTTGGCAGCACCAAGATTTATCCACTATAACTGATCAGGTTACAGACTCCAAGTATTGTTTGCACACCTAGCCTCTTCAGGCTCCAAGACAAGTATTCTTTGCACACCTAGCCTCTTCAGGCTCACTCAGATTTGTTTGAGAGTTTGGTTTGTAATAAATGCACTTACAGACAGATCTTTCACTAACACTCAGAGAGTGGTTTAAATGTAAAGCTTAGGAAAGTCTGCGTAATAACTTCAAATGATTGAAGAATACAGAGTGAATAAATGAACAGAGTAATGGCTCTTTAATGCTTTGTAATCTCTGATGTGTTCATCTTCAATGACTTCTGTATTTATAGCTTTCAAACATTTAATATCCGTTAGAGATATTCCTTGCAATGATGGCTTCAAGCAGAGCTTCATTAAATGCAATATAGTCGTTCTGGGCAGCCATTAATGCAATGAAGACGTTGGTTGTACTCTAACATGAAGGATAATGGCTTTATGCATCGTGTAGTAGCCAAATCAGAGTTGTGCAGAATGCTTTTGTACTTTTGCAGAGTACATTTCCCTTCTTGTGTAATAACTGAAAGTACTAGGGAATAAAGCATGTTGGAAACATTCTTTAACCGGAAGTTTGTCTCTGACTTCCTAGGTTGCTTGAGAGAGAGCACTTCTGAGTTTCTTGATAGGCGTGAGAGAGAGATTCAGAGTATTCTACATGAGGGGACAGCTTCCAAAAGCTTCCTGTACTTCGAGTTCTTAACAAGGAACCTTAGACGAGTTTAAGAGCAGAGCAGAGCAGAGACAGGTTGAAAACCAGTTTGCACAAAGTCAACAATCCCAGTCAGCGGACAGGTTGACCCTTTGGCTTATACAGACAGGTTGGTACTTAGGTAGACAGACATGTGAGTTTTGTTCTTTTCTGATCTGTACACTAAGTAGACAGGTTAGCAACCATAGAATAGGTTAATTAAATCATTAACCAATGTTTAGTTCTCATCAAAACTTAGGGAAATGCACACAGACATTTTAGAGACTTAACAAATACATCTTTATCAGATGTCATCTTAGCTACACACTTGTAAGCTAATTTGGACTTTCCACCCTTCAAAGTCTTTCGGGGATGACTTTCCCTCAGGATATTGACTACCATGACATTAGCTGCCTAATCACTGTAATAATCGGTTGCTTCTTCGGACTCATCACAATCTTCAATGGAGATTATGTGCTGCATATCTAGAATGAATCATTCAGCTGTGGAAGCTTTAGTTGCCAGCTGACTCAAGTTTGAAAACTCCCTGGCTAGCAACTTTTTCCTTAGCTGAGGGCGCATATTACCTACAGCTATTGCAACATATTCTACTTCTGGATGCTGTGTTTTACACCTTCTACTCAGCTTCCTGAACCTTTCAATGAAGTTGACAGTCGTCTCATCCTCTTCTTGTTTTAAATTCATCAAGTCAGCTGCTATACCTTCAGGTTAAGGTTTATGGAACCTATCATGGAAGCACCTTTCCATGTTTGCTCAATTTTGCATAGAATTAGGAGGCAGAGAGGAATACCAAGTGAATGTTATCCCTGTCAATGATAAAAGGGGATAACTGCAGCTTGTAGTATTCATTCTAGTTTGCCTCTCCACACTGGGCAGTAAATCTGCCAATATGCTCAATGATAGACTGGTCAACTTCTCCAGAGAAAGTTAAGAATTTTGGGTCTTAAACCCTTCTGACAATGGTCTCATTATGTCCTCCCATTCAGGATATGGCTTTCGACACTCAGGCTTATCTAAAGGCCTTAGTTGTAAGCCAAAGTACCTGCTTGTAGTGTCAGCTATCATGTTGGGATCGATTAGCTGAGGGACAATCGGTCTACTCTCAGCCGTTGTCTGCTGGCCAAAGATAGGTACTTGGGTTGGAGCAAGACCTGACTGTCTGACATGCATTTGGTACATCGGCTCTGGCATGTTTGGAATCACTGTTTGATTAGCCACAGTAGGTGGAAATGATATCCATGGCTGCTCTGCGGCATAATCATCAAGATTCATATATTGAGATTTGTTGACAACTAAGTGATTAACCGAGGTAGGTAGAATTGGATTTCATTGCTGCTCCCTAACATAATCATCAGTTACTTATACAAAATCCCTCGAGGAGGAATTGAACCCACTTGATCATAAAGCGGCTGTTCTATAAAACATTAAGTTGAAAAGTGAAATATTTTGGTTCCATAAAAGAAATGAAGCCAAAGAGACTGTTCTATCCACACACACCAAACACTTAACATTTATTTTTGTCTTTTTAATTCTAAAGCTTGTGAGATTTTTGCTATCAAACCTTGACATTTTGATTGTTCAGTGTTCTATAGGAAATATATCCTCTCTCTTTTTTTTTTCCTTTTTCTTTTAATAGAAGGACTTATCATGTATGGGTGTAGGATCTACTATTAACATTTCAAAATATTTATGTCTTTCTCTCTCCAAACTAATTCAATAAAAAAAAAAAGTCGTTTACAATTTTCTTGATTTTATAAAAAAAAATAGTTGATTAAATTCTATTTAATTTGTACAGTTCAAAGTTATCCCGTTCGAGTAGAGGTGGGGCCATCTCGACTATATATGTGCTAAAAATTTTGACCTCAAATCAAATCCAGACTTTTTTTGTCCGTTCCAATAAAGCCTTGTAATAATCAGGTTTGGGTCGAACTTGCCTGATCGGGTTCAAACAACCTACTTCATTTTTTTTTAAAATAAATTTTCTCAAAATTATAATCTTCAAGAAGAATAGAACTAAAAATATTGAAGCATAAATCTAGATATTCCTTGTATTGATGCATATATTTACTCATTTTTTGAGATTTAACATTTTCATCATAATGGAGTGACTGACTAATGTCAATATCCAATCATGTTCCTCAAAATCCTCATGTACTGAAGTGCATGCCATTAAAGATTGCTTGTGAAGTTGTGATGTACCATTAGTTGGTCGCATAAGAGTATTTGAACATGTTTAATAAAAAAAAAAAGAGTATTTGAACATGTGGCATACTAGATTTAGATTCCCTACATTTAAAATTTACTACATTCACTCATATCCACCATTGGATCATTATTATTTCATTTATTTAAGGGTCTTGCTAGCTAGTGCCCTAAGGACATTGTTTAGGGATTCCAAACAAAGTAATTATTCATTGAAAAACTAAGTATATTTCTTCCCAATGTATTGAATACACAATTCACCATAAAAACTTATTTTTTAGACTTCTTAAACAATGCCGTTAGGGCACTTGTTAGCATTTACCTTTATTTAATGCACACTAAAATGCATCTAACGGTACATATGAGTGAATGTAATGAATGTTGAATGTAGTTGTTCTTACAAGAACAATAGAATACAAGAAAGAACACTTAGCTCTCTTTCACTCTTGCTAGCGTAGTCTTTCAGAATCGTTTAACCCCCTTCTTCTTGGCTTGTCTTCCTTTATATAGAACCACTCTAGGCGTAGGAGGGATGATTCAGTTACGCCAGTGGACCCCACTTATGTGCATCAGCGCGTTTTACTTGGCTCTTCTAGAGGATTCCTCATCCAGCTTGTGCTGCTCAATAACGCTACTATGACCCCTTCCCTAGTCGGGTAGGGCCCAGTATCATGGCCATGCTCTGACCGAGCTCGAGTTTGCTTGAGGTACTCGATCATAAGCGGTCCGAGCCCTTTCGGTTGGTCCTCACGCAGACGGAGCCTTTCTCACAATGGGCTAGGTCCTTTGATTTGGGTCTCTTACCAGATATGGTAGGAACAATAGTGAACCCAAATCCGTGGCATACTCTGTCAAGGACGCAAAACTCTTATACGTGCTTATCAAAGTTTGTCAGTGCATTTCCCAATTGGAAATATAGTCATCAAACCATTTTCAAAGTCAAAATTGGACAAAACCAACTTAACAAGCATGTCTCGGGTAGCTATTTGTATTATTTTTTTGAAAATAAATATATATTGTCGGGCCAATTCGAATTAGCTCGTAGTCCGTATAAGGTTGAGTTTGGGGATCATTTTAACAGACCAAATTGAATTTGGATTGTTTTTCCCGTTCTGATGTAGTATGTGGCCCGAATCGGGCTTGTAATCAATTTTGTCACCTCTACATTCGAGAGCAGTGATGCAGTGATATATGGTACGAACCAGTTTTCGTTAATGAGTAAGTAGTTTTCCTTTTTTGAAAGTTTTCCTCTTTTAATAAATAAAAATAAAAAAGATTAAATATCAACTTATAATAAACGGTGAAGATTGTTCCTAAGGTCAGTCGTACCAAAAAAAAAATTCAAACTATTCAACATTTCTGGTTCAAGTATTATATTACCATTATGCTTAAACAACGAAAAATATCAAATGTCACAAAATTTGGATTTACCAAAAGCCATCAACAAATACATTTTAAGGATTTTAATGTAAGGTAAGTCAGCGACAGCTAACAACAATCAATAATGGAATTCTATATTTTGGAAAGTGATGTATTAAATATTTTGAAAAGTGTCATTTTTAGTTTTTCAATAAAAACCTTGATTGGATTTTTAATTGGCACTTTTACAATTTTATATCAAGACATTGCCTTATTTTTTTCTTTTCTTTTTTCTCTCTAGAGTCTCGAACATTTATAGCCCATGTTGAATTTGTATGATACATCAGTGTCATAAAAATGTGGGTATTAAAAATTGGATTTAATCGGTATATATGTGTGTGCAAATTTTTTTTTTATAATATCAATCAATTATAATTTGTCATATCATTATTAATGTTTGACTCTTATCATAACTACCTTAAAAATTATACATAAAATGATTTGTGATTAACTGATAGTATAAAATATTTTACATGATAAATATTTCCTAAAATATTTGACAAACTATTTTATGATTTATTTATAATATTTTTATATTATCAATATAATATATTTTTATATTGTCAATCAATTATAGATCATCTTATGTATGATTTTTAAGGAGTGAATCACTGTTTTAGTCCCTAAAATCGTAGAGCGGTGATAAGTTGGTCCCTTACATTAACAAATAGGTAGAAACGTCTAGCAGAATTGAAAAATGTTCATTATGTTATGGTCCCCCAAATTGAAAAACATTGCCAAATTGTATAACTTGGTGGACTTTTTCAATTGGTGGGTGTTTCTGCCTATTTCTTAAAGTGAGAGACTAACTTGCCACCATCCTACAATTCAGGGACCAAAATGGTGCTTCACTCTATTTGAAAGGTAGTTATTGTAAGGGTAAAATATTTTCAATAATATGAAATTCATAATTGATTGATAAGTTATCTAGTATAAGAGGTTCTTATAATTTGTTTAAGATTTAATTATTATATACTGTTAATATAAATTATGTAGTATATGGGGGGTGGTGGCTGGGTAAAGCCCTTTCCAAAGTGGAGACTCCAAGTTTTGAAACTCTGACATTGCATGTAAAGTTTATTTGGGTTTTTTTTATAGACAAATGTTAGTTGTTAGTTTTGTTATGTTAGTAGGGGATAGGATTTGAATCTTGTACTTTACACCTCCCAACATTTTTATCTCACACTCCAAACCACCTTCATTTGGGGTGTAATATACTTTCAATATGACCAACCACTGTTGGATACTAAAAATTGAAAATATATCTTATTATGAGATTGATTTTTATTTAAGACTATTAGTCTCCTCTCCTTACAAATTACTTTATTGTATGCTCTAACCCGGATCCAGATTCACTGCATTTGGTAATCCCTGAATTCCCCAGCAATTAGGGAAAATTCTATCAAGAGAGGGTTTGGAGCCAAATTTGTTTGGTGCAGTAAAGACAAAAATACCGTTAGAATTTACCTAAATGCAGGACCTTCAGGGAAATCCAAAATTAGATAATCCAAAAACTTGTCATTGGGAGATGGAGATGAAGATGAAGTCGGGTTTAAGATTGATGTGGAGAATGGGCAGAGAGATGAGGTGAACTATGATCTGAGTTTCGTAGGTAGGTTCCTTACGGATAGGGTGATTCGGTTTAATGCAATGAGGGAAAGGATGCCTGCAATATGGAGGTCTGGGAAACAAGTTTTCATTAAGGAGCTTGGTCAAGAAAGGTATCTATTCCAGGTCTTCCACCAATTGGACATGATGCGAGTTCTGAATGGGGGGCCTTGGACCTTTTATAATCACATGCTCATACCGGGAAGAGTCCAGGCAGGAGATACTTGGCTCAAATACCATTGAATCATGTATGTTTTTGGGTGCAAGTGCATGATGTTCCAGTGGGTTTCATGACTGAGGTGGTAGGGCAACACTTGGGAAATTATATTGGAACTTTCCTGGAATATGATGAGCATAACAATGATGGTGTCTGGCGGTCGTTTATGCGCCTGAAGGTCAGAGTTGACGTTAGTGTCCCTCTTAGGAAGGAGAAGAAGATTCGCAAACCAGGAGGATTTTGGATAGTGGTCAAGTTTAAATATGAAAAACTTGGGAGTTTCTATTTCCTTTGTGGGTTACTGGGTCACACTGATCAATATTGTGACAAGCTGTTCCAGATGGAGAAGGATGATAGCAACCAGAAATGGGGGGTGGAGTTAAGGGTGGATATGCGGCGTGGGGGCGATGTTGGAGGAGCCTCGAGGTGGTTACGCGAGCACCCCGGAGAAGACGCAGAACATGGGGCCAGTTTTCAAAAAGAAAAATTAACTGTTAAGGGAGCATGTAGTGGAAGTGGGGTGACCAAAACTAATGTTGTTCCAACTGATGCTAAAGTGGTGGGCCAGGTTGTTCCCATCTATGATACTGCGGCTAAATTGTGCATGGTAACCGACTAGGAAGTGATACACTACAGGTGCATGACAAGGACTACTTGCATGCTCCACATGTTGGAAAAAAACATAGAATTGAGATTATTGCGGGATTACAAGTTGTGGAACCTGAAGGTGCAAGTGTGGCAGTTCAAGCTACCCAGAATGCTTTATCTACCCAAAATGTTCATTTTTTATCAGTAGGTCCTGGCTCCCAGGCCCGCCGGGATCAATGAGTATATTAAGTTGGAACTGTCGTGGCCTGGGAAACCCAAAGACAGTTCCTAATATCAAAGACCTGGTGAGGTCTTCCCGAGCTGACGTTGTATTTTTATTTGAAAATTTAGCACATGTTCACAAGATTGAAGAGTTGAAGAGAAAGATTAATTTTCATGGGTGTTTTGCAGTAGACAGGGTGGGAAGAGGAGGAGGTGTGGCAGTGTTGTGGAGAGAAAATTTTAACTGCCCTATTACTTCTTACTCATCAAATTATATAGATTTGGAGGTTATTGATGATAGTAGAGGTGTGTGGAGATTGGCAGGGTTCTATGGTTATGCGGAGAGGGAGCGACGTCGTGATTCTTGGAGATTGCTTCTTCATTTATCATCTTTATCATCTATCCCATGGTGTATCATTAGAGATTTTAATGATCCCCTTTCGGCAGATGATAAGTGTGGTAAAATAGAACATCCTCCTTGACATTTTGATGGGTTCCGAGCTGTAATTTCGGAGTGTCACCTTATTGATATGCAGCTGGAGGGTTATCCTTTTACTTGGGAGCGTTGAAGAGGTAAAGATGGTGCAGTAGAGGAGCGTCTTGATAGAGCAATGAGTACAGCTAGCTGGGTTGATCTCTTTCCTACTGCTTGTCTTAGTAATATGGTTGCCTTGGTGTCGGACCATTCTCCAATATCGTTGCAGTTGTATACTCGTGATTCCATGGGTTATAGAAGCAAGTTCCGCTTTCAGAATTTATGGTTACTAGAGGAGGGGTTGGATGCGATTGTTCAGGAGAGTTGGTCAAAGGGAACTTATGGTGATGTAATGAGGAAAATCCAAGAGTGTGGCCTTGATTTGGATCGTTGGGGTAGGAGCTTGAGAGTTTAATTTTCTCCTGATATCAAGAGGTGTAAGAGTGATATTGAACAATTATTGTATTCTCATGACCGTGACTCTGAAACAGTGCTTGGTGTAGCAAGACATAAGCTTGGTATTTTGCTCATGCAGGAGGAAAACTTTTGGCGCCAAAGAGCTAAGGTCTATTGGTTGAAGGAAGGGGATAGAAACACAAATTTTTTTCAAGCGATGGCTTCGCAAAGGAAACATAGAAATTCTATCAAAAGTCTTAGATCAGCAGATGGTTCATTAGTGGAGGACCAGGAAGGCATGTGTGAGGTGGCAAATGAGTATTTTAATACTCTTTTTACTAAAGGAACTTGTTCTTATGATCCAGTTCTTGAGGTGGTTCAGCCGCGGATTAGCATGGAGGACAATTCCAGATTGATAAAGGAATTCTCCTTGGAGGAATTTAGAGTGGCCTTCTTTCAAATGCATCCTAATAAATCCCCGAGCCCTGACGGAATGAATGCGGCTTTCTACCAAAGATTTTGGGAATTATGTGGAGGTGAGATCTATTCTGCTTGTATTTCCTGGTTACAAGAGGGTTCCCTTCCTCATATTATTAATGCCACAAATATTGTTTTAATTCCCAAGATTGATAATCCCACTTCGATGAAAGACTTTAGACCTATTTCTCTTTGCAATGTCATTTATAAGTTGGTGTCTAAGGTGCTAGCTAACAGGTTGAAAGGGGTCCTTCATCACTACATAGCAGAAGAACAATCCGCTTTTATTACAGGCCGATCAATTATGGATAATGTTTTGATAGCATCTGAAATTATTCATCACATGAAGAATAAAAGAAGAGGTCAAAGAGGAGAAGTGGCTTTAAAGGTTGACATTAGAAAGGCTTATGATAAAGTGGAATGGGGATATCTTCAAGCCACTATGAGCAAGATGGGTTTTGATGAGCAATGGATCACTTGGATCATGATGTGTGTTCAGTCAGTCATTACTCCGTGATGGTGAATTATGAGGGAGTTAGTCCTATTGTTCCAGAGAGAGGACTTAGACAAGGAGAGCTACTATCTCCTTATCTTTTTCTTCTTTGTTCTGAAGGGTTGAGTGCTTTGCTTCACAAGGGTCCAGAGGAGGGGTTGATTCATGGCATTGATATCTGTAGGGGTGCTCCAACTATTAATCATTTACTCTTTGCGAATGATTGCTTCATATTTTTTCGAGCTACTAAAGAGGAGGTAGATCACATCATGCACATTCTTAATGTTTATGAAAATGCATTTGGTCAATCTGTTAACCTCCAAAAATCATAAATTTTCTTTAATGGCAATGACAACAATACTTTACGTGATGAGTTGTCTGAGGTTTTGGGTGTGCATGCTAGGCTTCGTGGCGGGAAATACTTGGACCTTCCTTCTATTATTGGTAGGGGAAAGGCATCAACCTTTAAGTATATCAAGGAGAGGATGTGGAAAAAAATGAATTCCTTGAGTGACAAATTTCTTTCTTCTGCCAACTGTGAGGTTAGGATCAAATCGATTTTCCAAGCCATTCCAAAGTATTGTATGAGTGCTTATCTTCTCCCTAAGTATTTATGTGAGGAGATAGAGCGCATGATGAAATCATATTGGTGGGGAGTAAAGGGTAAAGGCATAAGATGGATGTCTTGGAAGCGGTTGTTCACGAGGAAAGAGGAAGGGGGACTTAGGTTTTCATGACTTACATGGCTTCAACTTGGCTATGCTTGGCAAGCAAGGATGGAAGTTCAGTTCCCAACCAAATGCTTTGGTTAGAAAGTTCTTCAAAGCCAATTATTTTAATAGGAATGAGTTCTTGGAGGCAGCTTGAGGCTCTAATCCAAGCTACGTATGGCATAGTATCTGGAGCTCCAAACAATTGTTGATAGAGGGGCATAGGTGGAGCATTGGAGATGGGTCACGAATTTAGGTTTGGGACTCTGCTTGGTTAAGGAGTGATCAGTTAAAGCTCTCAGCCATTCCACTGAATGATGTTGTTTCTCAGTTAAAGGTGCAAGAACTCATGGTGCAGGGTTGTAAGGAGTGAGATCCTTATTTTCTTCATGCGTTATTTTCAAAGGAACAAGTTGCTCAGGTGCTATCTACTCCATTGTTGGATTATGTTAATCAGGATAGGTGCATATGGAGTCTTACTGTGCATGGAGAATACACGGTACGCACTGCATATCATCGATATATGTCTCACATATCTGATGACCCTATTATGCATGTCGAAGGCTCTTGGAGTCTAATATGGAAACTTTCAGTTCCTCAAAAAAGTCAAGGTGTTTATGTGGAAGGTGTGCAGATCATGTTTGCCAACTAGAATCCGTCTCCACCAAAAGGGTGTCCAACGCCCATCAATGTGTGTGATGTGTTTTAGAGAATGGGAGCAAGCTTGGCATGTATTCTTCACTTGTGAAATGAATGTTCCTTGCTGGCAGCTTAGTGGCCTTTGGACCTTTATTGAACCCCTCCAGATGAGTGATGAATCTTTTTCTGAGCTCTTCATTTCATTAAGTAATCAGTTGAGCGTGCATCAAATGACAACTTGTGTGATGCTGCTTTGGAGTATATGGAAGCGCAGGAACAACAAGCTGTGGAGCAATATTGATGAAACAACAGCTGAGGTCTCTTACCATGCGCTAACTGTGTTGGATGATTGGCAGCGTGCGAGACTCCATGAATCATCAGGCAGTACTACAGCTAGCAGTAATGATGAGCAACAGCCTTGGAAATGCCCTCCTGCAGGGTATGTCAAGTGTAACATTGATGCCAGATTTTTTGTGAAGGATCATAAGACAGACATAGGTATAAGTTTGCATGATGATACCGGTCATTTTATAGTTGCAAAATCTCACTGGAGAAACATGGTTTTATCAGTTAAGGAGGGGGAAGCTTATGCTTTGCTTGTTGCACTTCAATGGATTAAAGATCTGGGATGGCACCAAGTTATCTTTGAAACTGAAAGTAAAACTGTAGTTAACAGTGTCTACTCGAACCTAGTCCATGTCACTGAGTTTGGCTCCATTTTCACTCAATGCAAGGAGCTGCTCCCCTCTTTACCTCATTGCAAGGTGCAATTTGCTAGTAGGAGTGTGAATGCTGAGGCTCACCATCTACCTAGGAATTCAATTTATTATCCTAGAACTTATGTATTTCAATCTGTTCCTGTTTGTACCTTTGCTACTGTTGGTTATTAATATATGAGGTTCTCTTTGTTTCAAAAAAAAAAAAAAAGAGATTTCATAGTAATAATGTTTATCCACACAACCCATATTAGTCTATTCCTCAACTCTCTCCAAAATAAAATAGAGTTTTGGTATATCGTATGAAAGCTTCTCTGCAAGAATTGTACGAAAGCTTTTTCCTGACGCCTTATTTGTTTATTCTATTGTTGCAAAGTTAAAGAGATAACAAAAGCTTCTATAATAAAGTAGCAGGGAGAGGAGAAGTTGGGAAACCCCAAAGAGTGAAAACAACAACATTCAAAGTGAGGCGTTACACCTAAAAAGAACAACAACACTGAGAGAGATCGAAAATAGAGTAGATAGATGCCAAGAAAGAAGAAGAAGACGCAAAAGTAGATGAGTAAAAAAACGAGAACGACAAGGAAAAAATGATAAAATGCAAGATACGGAACAAACTAATAATGCTACACTTGATGAAATAGAAAATGACACCTGTGACACCATTCTACCCCGCATGTTATAAAGCATTTAATATAAAACAATTAAAAGAAAAACATGCATTTACTGAATAATATAAAATATTGTCCATGGGTAGAAAAGTCCCACATGAACCAGTTCACAACGCGGAAATTAAAATAAGTTTTAAACCATTAAAACATAACAAAGAAATAAACATATCCCAACCCCGATGTCACATACAGAGCTAGTATAACCGTTCCGGAATAAAATCCACGGAATTACAACTGAAAACTATCAAACTAACTGAACAGGAAACTAGCCCTAACTATGAGTAGCGGCTCCTCAGAGTCACTCCTCTTCGGGCTGCTCGTCATCCTCTGCAAGGTGCCAATCAGGCCAACAACAAACAAACAAACAACATAGGGAGTAAGAATCGTGTAACCATAATAGCAAGGAAGTAGGACGTAAAGTAAAACATACAACATAGCAACAACTTAAACATACATCAACAACCAACATACTATGTAGTGCAGTGCAACCCTACTCCGCTAAACCAACAATGCTCGGGATGGGCGACTTCGGAGTTAAATATCCATATTGAGAATTTACTCAACGCTGGAGAATCTACTCCTTGGATAGCCAACACATCAAACCAACGAATGCCTCGTCACGGGGGCGCTAAGAGAATCTACTCCAATTGTGGATGGCCAGATTTCCGTACTCTAGGATGACCTCCCCTATGTCGAACATCCCTAAATAACAACTCCGATGCAATGCGTATGCAACACAACAACAACGGTAACGTCACCTCCATAACTCCAACGGAATCAACCGAAGTCGACTAGTGGAATCGACCGCAACAACTTGCCTCGCGGAATCTACCTGAGGACTTTAACGGAATCAACCGCAACACTTAGGGTAAACTCTCGGCCACTAAGGTACAACAGCAACACCTTAGACCTAAACCGCAGGGTCAAGGCTTCCTTGGCTAAGAAGCACCAAGGTGCAGCTCACCAGCTTGCGGTACCCAATGGGTACCGACTTATCAAACTCAACACCTCACCATCTCATCATTTTAATTATCTTTAGTAGACATTAGCCAAGTTGTCTAATCAACTTATCATTATTGGGGAATGGGATTTGAAACCCCTTAAAGTTCTTTAATTTTGTTCTGTCCAGGAGGGTTGAGCACGGTCGTGCTTAAACCCCAGCACGGTCGTGCTTAAACACGTGAGGGGTATGGTGCCTTTTAAGTGAAGCACGGTTTGTGCTTCCTATTGAGCACGGTCGTGCTCAATAGTACGGTCGTGCTCTTTGTCCTGCACGGCCGTGCTGAACAGTGCAGCCATTTTCCAGACCGTGCTCCCTGTTCAGCATGGTCGTGCTCATCGCATGACAGTGCTATTCTGGGCAGGGACAATAACCAATTTTAGCCAAAAAATTTAGGGTTAATCCATTACTCATCCTAAGTCAGTTTATTAACACGTTTTAAGGATTTAACATCAACATCATTATCATCATCAACTCCAAAAACATCATCATACTAACAGCCAATAACACATTACTAACAACCATCAACAAATCGTGTTCATACACAACATAACTTAATCATCACAACATAGAGCATATAACATATCATCATAATATGTAAATCATATAATAAACATACAACAACAGGGTCATGGGAACTCCTCTACTTTACTCTAACCCCGAGCCTATAATTACACTACCCTTCTCCCCATACCTGGATTGAAGGTAGCTCTATCGGCGTCCTAAACAACGAATCGGTTCCTTCCCTTTAAGCGGCTCACACCCAAAACGAACCTTGGATCAACAGAAACACCAACGATTAGTTCCCCATTCAAAATAATGAAAAGGAAACTTAGAAAGGGAAGAAATGTTACCTATATACCTGACATGGATAAACTAACGGTCTCCCAAGGTCTCCAACACTCACGAAACTGCTCAAGATAGAGGAAAAAGGCAGAGAACTCGTTCTGGCCGCAATAGGGTGGTTGCTGTTACCAAAAATTAGGGTTAAACGTTAAACCCTCGATTCTGCTCACATATATAAAACTCGGACCTGAGCACGGTCGTGCTCAACTTAGTGTCACCGAGACGCGGTCAGCGGATTGAGCACGGGCGTGCTCACTATTGAGCATGGGCATGCTCACTATTGAGAACGGTCGTCGTGCTCAACTTAAAATCAGAAACACGCTTCTGACTTTAAGTACGGGCGTGCTAGCTAATGAGCACAGGCATGCTCATGTACCAGAAAGGGACTTTTAAGCCAAAAATCCCACTAAGCCCTCAATCAACAATTCCAACTTAAAAAAATGACAGTTTTATAAAATACTTCCAAAAAACAGGGTGTTACAATTCCACCGCCTTATAAAAATTTCGTCCTCGAAATTTACACGTACCTCAAGGGAAAAGATGCGGGTACGCCTCCATCATCTTGCTCTCCAGCTCCTAGGTAGCACTTTCCTCAGTCACCCCACTCCAAATCACTTTGACCAAGGGAATCTCCTTGCCTCTTAGCTGCTTCACCCTCTTATCCTAGACTCGAAGGGGTAACACCTCAAATGTCAAGTTCTCTTTCAACTGTATAGTGTCGGGTACTATCACGTGACTAGGGTGATGAATATACTTTCTGTGTTGAGACACATGAAAAATGTTATGGAGATTTGACAATAACGGGGGTAAGGCTATTTGGTAGGCGACTTCGCCGACTCTTTTAAGGATCTGGTAAGGACCAATGAACCTCGTAGTAAGTTTCCTCACCTTCATCACTCTACCAACCCCAGTCATTGGGGTACCTCTCAAGAATACATGATCGCCTTCCTGGAATTCGAGCGCCTTCCTCCTTTTATCATAATAGCTCTTCTGCCTACTCTGTGCGATTCTCATCTTTTCCTGAACCAACCTGATCTTTTTTGTTGTTTCCTGGACTATCTCTGGGCCTAGCACCACACTATCACTAGGTTAATTCCAACACAAGGGTGTCCTACATCTCCTCCCATACAAAGTTTCATAAGGTGCCATCCCAATGCTGGAATGGAAACTGTTGTTGTAGGTGAACTCTATCAGGGGCAAAAACTTGTTCCAACTTCCTGACTGTTCTAACACACAAGCCCTCAACAAGTCCTCTAAGGACTGGATGGTCCGCTCAGACTGCCCATCAGTCTGTGGGTGGTAAGCTGAACTAAGCCTAAGCTTTGTCCCTAAAGCCTTTTGCAAACTATTCCAAAACCTAGAGGTAAACCTCGGGTCTCTATCTGAAACTATGCTAGAGGGTACACCATGAAGCCTAACTATCTCCTTGATGTACAGCTTAGCCAATTTCTCTAAAGGATACTCCATGTTCATCGGAATGAAATGTGCAGACTTAGTCAGTCTATCCACAACAACCCATATAGCCTCAAAACCAGCTGGAGTCCTAGGGAGTCCAGACAAAAAATCCATGGAGATGCTATCCCATTTCCATTCTGGGATACACAAAGGTTGCAACTTACCCGAAGGCCTTTGATGCTCTATCTTAGCCTTCTGACAGACTAGGCATGCATACACAAACTCAGCTATATCCTTTTTCATCCAAGGCCACCAAAACATCCTCTTAAGGTCCTGATACATCTTAGTGGCACCTGGGTGCACACTCAGTCCACTCCTATGTCTTTCTTCAAGGATCAACTTCCTAAGCTCAGGAACATCAGGTATGCATACTCTATCCTTAAACCTCAAGATGCCATCACTCCCATCCTTAAAACTTAGGTCTCTACCTTGAGCGAGCAACTCTCGCTGGTCTAAGAGAAACTTATCTAACTTCTGACCCTCTCTAATCTGATCCATCAGACTGTTGGTAACCTTCAAGGTACTAAGCCTAATACTCTTAGGGGTAAACTCACAAGCTAGACTAAGGTCTCTAAATTCCTTAATCAGATCCATCTCCTTAATCATCAAAGCGGAGATGTGTAAGGTTTTCCTACTTAAGGCATCGGCCACTACATTGGCCTTTCCTGGGTGATAGGTCAGCTTGAAGTCATAGTCCTTTAAAAACTCCATCCACCTACACTGCCTCATATTCAACTCTTTTTGATCAAAGAGGTACCTCAAACTCTTATGATCACTAAAAACATCAAACCTCGCTCCATACAGGTAATGCCTCCAAATCTTTAAGGCAAATACCACAGCTCCCAACTCTAGGTCATGGGTAGGGTAGTTCTTCTCATGGGTTTTTAACTGCCTAGAAGCATAAGCAACTACCTTACCACTCTGTATCAGCACACCACTTAACCCTTGCTTAGAAGCATCGCCGTAAACTACGAAGGGTTCACCAGGATCTGGCAAAACCAACACTGGTGCTGATGTTAACCTATTCTTAAGGGTTTGGAAACTCTCTTCACACTTAGAGTCCCACACAAACAACTGTCCCTTCTTGGTGAGACGGGTTAAGGGTAAAGCTATCTTCGAGAAACCTTTTATGAACAGTTTATAATGCCCGGCTAACCCCAAGAAACTTCTAATCTCAGTTACAGACTTTGGCGCTACCCACTGGAGCACCGTCTCTACTTTAACTGGGTCCATTGCTATGCCACCCTTCGAGATAACATGTCCTAAGAAGCTCACTTCCTCTAACCAGAACTCACACTTAGACAACTTAGCGTGCAACTGCTTTTCCTTAAGGGTCTGCAAGACAACCCTCAGGTGTTCCTCATGTTCCTCCTTACTCTTGGAGTACACTAAGATGTCATCTATAAACACCACTGCAAACTTATCCAAGTAAGGGTGAAAGGTCTTTGTTCATGTAGTCCATGAAGACCGCAGGAGCATTGGTCACACCAAAGGGCATAACCAAGTACTCATAGTGACCATATTGCATCCTCAACACTGTCTTCGGGATGTCCTCAGACTTAACCTGAATCTGATGGTATCCTGACCTCAAATCTATCTTTGAAAATATGCAAGCGCCCATCAACTGGTCCATAAAATCATTAATCCTAGGGAGGGGATACCGATTCTTTATGGTCACCTTGTTGAGCTATCAATAGTCGACACACAACCTCATACTACCATCCTTCTTCTTCACCAACAACACAAGTGCTCCCCACGGAGACACACTTGGCTTAATGAACTGCTTCTTCATCTGGTCCTCCAACTGTTCCTTTAACTTAGCTAGCTCAAGAGGAGACATTCTATAGGGTGCTATGGAGATTGGCCTGGTGCTAGGCACTAAGTCTATGGTAAATTCAACATCTCTCTAGGGGTAAGTTATAAACATCCCCCAGAAACACTTCAGGAAATTCCCGCACAACAGGCATGCTGGCGACATCAGGAGGGCTGCTCTCTACTTCCAGGGAAGCTAACATCATGTACACTTGGGCTTCGTCTCTCATCGAAGCCTGAACTTGACTGGCAGAGAGAAGGTCCGAATTCTTAGACTCCTTTGGAGTTCCAAAAATCAAGGTTTTATCAAAATAGTTCAGGAGGACATGGTTGGAAGATAACCAGTTCATGCCCAGAATAATATCCAGGTCTTTCAAAGGTAAGCATACAAGATCGGCAACAAAGGTTTTATCATTTATAACTATATGACAGTTCTTGCATGCATAAGAAGTGGAAACAGGTTTATTTGTGGGTGTAGAAACCAACAAATCAAACTCAAGAAAAGTAACAGGCAATTCAAGACTCTTGACCTTATCATGCGATATAAACGAGTGAGTAGCCCTCGAATCATACAATACAGTTAATTGAGTTCCATCAATAAAACATGTACCTTGGATCAAGTCATCAGACTCGGAGGCTTCGGCTCCACTAAGAGTAAAGACTCTTCCAGTGGTCTTCAGTTTGTTAGCCTGGGACCTCTGATTCTTGCTGGCGCTGGGAGGCTCAGCCTTGGCTCCATCACACTCGCGACTGATGTGTCCTGGCTTGCCATATTTGAAACAGATAATATGTGTTTCCTTGCACTGGGATGAATAATGGTCCGGTGCTCCACACTTACCACATCTCATAGCTCTAGGGGCATCAGAGAACCCACCCCTGAAGCTATTCTGCTGAAACTGTGGCTTCTTGCCACTCTGCTTGAAGTCTTTACCCGTTGGAGCATACCGCTGCTTGCCCTTGTCCCTCTGGTCAGTCCTCTTGCCATTCTGACTATCCGATCCTCTGGAACTGGCAACTCTGAACTGACTAGCATCCTTGTAAATCCAACATTTGTTGACCAGAATCGGAAAAACTCTGATCTCCTGATAACTGATGGCCAGTTTGATCTCAGGCCGGAGTCCCGCTTCAAACTTCACACACTTGGAGCGATCATTTGTCTCATGATGGTAAGGAGTGTAGTACCTAGCCAGCTCCTCAAACTTGGCCGCATAGTCACCAACTCACAGCGACCCCTGCCTCAAAGACAAGAACTCCATCTCTTTCTTGTCCCGGATATCTGTCGGAAAGTGCTTTTCCAGAAATCTCTGTCTGAACACAGCCTATGTAACTGCTGTGCCCTCAGCATACATCCTCTATCTGTAGTTATCCCACCAATGTTCCGCCTCCTTAGTCAACATGAAGGTGGCGAAGATGAGCTTCTGCTGATCATTACAGTCCATCGCACGAAAAATCTTTTCTGTCTCCCTCAGCCACAACAGTGCTCCCTCTGGATCGTACGCTCCCTTGAACGACGGAAGGTTGTTCCTCTGGAACTTATCCAGTCCCTGGAACTCAGCTGGCCCACCGTTGTTGTTAGGGTTGACCTGACCAATAGCATTGGCTAGGGGTGTCAATGCGTCAGTAATCGCCTGATCGTTACGTCCTCTACCGGCCATTAGTTCCTGTACATGTCCAAAAACAACTTTTAGTACAGAACTTAAGCCGGTAAAAGCGATAGGCAACTAACTTAAACATCAATATCTATAACAAGTATAGATAATCCAAACAAGAGTCACACAACAGACTCATAACAGACTCATACCACGTCCGGACAGGGCCGAACTGCTCCGATACCACTAAATGTGACACCCTTCCACCCCGCATGTTATAAAGCATTTAATATAAAACAATTAATAGAAAAACATGTATTTACTGAATAATATAAAATATTGTCCATGGGTAGAAAAGTCTCACATGAACCAGTTCACAACGTGGAAATTAAAATAAGTTTTAAACCATTAAAACATAACAAAGAAATAAACATATCCCAACCCCGATGTCACATACAGAGTTAGTATAACAGTTCCAGAATAAAATCTACGGAATTACAAATGAAAACTAACAAACTAACTGAACAGGAAACTAGCCCTAACTATGAGTGGCGGCTCCTCAGAGTCATTCCTCTCCGGGCTGCTCGTCATCCTCTGCAAGGTGCCAATCAGGCCAACAACAAACAAACAAACAACATAGGGAGTAAGAATCGTGTAACCATAATAGCAAGGAAGTAGGACGTAAAGTAAGGCATACAACATAGCAACAACTTAAACATACATCAACAACCAACATGCTATGTAGTGCAGTGCAACCTTACTCCGCTAAACCAACAATGCATGTGGATCCACTAAACTCGGGATGGACGACTTCGGAGTTAAATATCCACGTTGAGAATCTACTCAATGCCAGAGAATCTACTCCTTGGATAGCCAACGCATCAAACCAACGAATGCCTCATCACGGGGGCGCTAGGAGAATCTACTCCAACCGTGGATGGCCAGATCGTCGTACTCTAGGACGACCTCCCCTATGTCAAACATCCCTAAACAATAACTCCAATGCAATGTGTATGCAACACAACAACAACGGTAACGCCACCTCCATAACTCCAACGGAATCAACCGAAGTCGACTAGCGGAATCGACCGCAACAACTTGCCTCGCGGAATCTACCTGTGGACTTTAACGGAATCAACCACAACACTTGAGGCAAACTCTCGGTCACCAAGGTACAACAACAACACCTTAGACCCAAACCGCGGGGTCAAGGCTTCCTTGGCCAAGAAGCACCAAGGCGCAGCTCACCAGTTTGCGGTACCCAATGGGTACCGACTTATCAAACTCAACACCTCACCATCTCATCATTTTAATTATCTTTATTAGACATTAGCCAAGTTGTCTAATCAACTTATCATTATTGAGGAATGGGGTTTGAAACCCCTTAAACTTCTTTAATTTTGTTCTGTCCAGGAGGGTTGAGCACGGTCGTGCTTAAACCCCAGCACGGTTGTGCTTAAACACGTGAGGGGCGTGCTGCCCTTTAAGTGAAGCACAGTCGTGCTTCCTATTGAGCACGGTCGTGCTCTTTGTCCTACAAGGTCGTGCTGAACAGTGCGACCATTTTCCAGAATTCAACTAAGAGCACGGTCGTGCTCCCTGTTCATCACGGTCGTGCTCATCGCGTGACAGTGCTGTTCTGGGCAGGGACAATAACCAATTTTAGCCAAAAAAAATTAAGGGTTAATCCATTACTCATCCTAAGTCAGTTTCTTAACACGTTTTAAGGATTTAACATCAACATCATTATCAGCATCAACTCCAAAAACATCATCATACCAACAGCCAATAACACATTACTAACAACCATCAACAAATCGTGTTCATACACAACATAACTTAATCATCACAACATAGAGCATATAACATATCATCATAATATGTAAATCATATAATAAACATACAACAATGGGGTCATGGGAACCCCTATACTTTACTCTAACCCCGAGCCTATGATTACACTACCCTTCTCCCCATACCTGGATTGAAGGTAGCTCTATCGACGTCCTAAACAACGAATTGGTTCCTTCCCTTTAAGCGGCTCACACCCAAAACGAACCTTGGATCAACAGAAACACCAACGATTAGTTCCCCATTCAAAATAATGAAAAGGAAACTTAGAAAGGGAAGAAATGTTACCTATATACCTGACACGGATAAGCTAACGGTCTCCCAAGGTCTCCAACACTCACGAAACTGCTCAAGATAGAGGAAAAAGGCAGAGAACTCGTTCTGGCCGCACTATGGTGGTTGCTATTACTAAAAATTAGGGTTAAATGTTAAACCCTCGATTCTGCTCACGTATATAAAACTTGGACCTGAGCACGGTCGTGCTCAACTTAGTGTCACCGAGATGCGGTCAGCGCATTGAGCACGGGCATGCTCACTATTGAGCACGGTCGTGCTCAACTTAAAATCAGAAACACGCTTCTGATTTTAAGTACGGGCGTGCTGGCTAATGAGCACGGGCGTGCTCATGTACTAGAAATGGACTTTAAGCCAAAAATCCTACTAAGCCCTCAACCAACAATTCCAACTTAAAAAAAAAAACAGTTTTATAAAATACTTCCGAAAAACCGGGTGTTACAACACACGCCATTCGTAGCTTTTCATTTCGTTTCAAAATGTTTTTCTCAATATATGATATGAATAGAGATCTTCATTACCAAGTGCAAACATTTGTAATAAACCAAAAGTGGGAAGTATTAAATGAAAAACATGATTTATTGAGTTTTCTATATATTAAATAATTCCTTAATAGATGATCATGATCTTAAATATTAATAAGTGGATACGGATTATATAATTTTATGTAAAAATAAATTAAGAATATGAAAATTAGTTTTGAAAAAAAATTATGTAAATAGAATAACTTTCATAAAATAAGGTTGCATTTAGTTTGCAATAACGTTTTAAGTTTTCTTTATTAGAAAATTATTGTCATTTTTAATTTTTCATGAACTTGAAAACATGCATGTAAATAATATTAAAAAAAAAATTGCGAAGAGGCAGAGAAGATTTACAGAGATTTCATATGAGGGAGCATTGTGGATAAGAAGAAATGTCACCTTGTCTCTTGGGGAAAACCTTTGCAAACCGAAAGAAATTGGCGGTCTTGGCTTCAGAAGTATGAGAATTTTGAATCAAGCATATATAATGAAGCTGGCTTGGCAATTAGCAAATGACAGAGATGAGTTGTGGGTGCAAATCATGATGGCAAAATCATTGCAGTTCCCAGCTTCTTCCTAAGGTGGGTATGAAAACTAATTCAACTTGGCAAATTGTAGAAGAGAACATCCAGTGGAGTGTGAGAAATGGCCAAGGTACAAGGTTTTGGAAAGGCGGATGGTTGTTTGGCTGTTATATTTTGAATCATTATCTACTAGATTCGATTCCTAAATTTTAAAAAGACTTCCCTGTGGCTTTCTATACTGATCATGAAGGCTGGAGATGGAATTTAATACAACCATTTCTACCAGAGTTCCTTTGTGAGAAAATAGAATGAGTCCAAGCTCCTTCTCCTAACCATAGTGATTTTCTAAACTAGATTCTTGAAGGAGATGGACTGTTTTCTATCAAAGCAGCCTACTCACTCTTGTATAATCCTTCTCAGGATAATGTTATGCCAAATACTCTGTTTAAGAAGGCTTCCCAATGGAAAAGACAAGCCAGGATTCGAGCACACCTGTGAAAGTTAGTTCATGGATGCTTGCTCACAAATGATGAAAGATGTAGAAGAGGGATGACTAAGGATAACCTTTGCCCGAGATGTTCATCTGCTCCAGAGAGCCTCATGCACATGATGAGGGATTGTGAAGTTGTTCAAAACTTTTGGAATTAGTGTATTGATCCTTCACTGTGGAGTATATTCTTTAACACAAGGCTATACCAATGGCTAGACTGGAATCTATCAACAAAGAAGATAGGAGCCTATCCTTGGAGTTGACAGGTCTTCTTTGGTGGCTGTGTGGTCCATCTGGAAGGACAGGAACTCTTTAGTTTTCTCTTCTATCACTTCCATGCACTCGAGCTTCTGGGTTGATATGTCATCTCAGGTACATATTATAGAAAAGGAACTTCAGAATCCCAACCAATTGTCAAATTCTCAGTCTATGCCTCAGAACATGTTTTGGAAGATACCTGATGCATGTTGGCTTAAATGCAATTCAGATGGTTCCTATTTGCATTAAGGAAGAAGTTCCTCTTATGGAGGGGTTATCAGAGAAGAATATGGCAACTTTGTTAAGGGATTTCTTTGCAAACTAAGCCCTTGTAATGCTCTCTTAGTGGAGTTGAATGGTCTGCTTTATGGCTTAAAGCTAGCTAAGCCAATCCATGCTAGGAAAATAGTGTTTGAAGTTGATTCACTTGTAGTGTTCGAGATGATCACCAAAGGCTACACTTCTATCCTATATATCAAACCTCTACTTGCAGAGACAATTTCTCTCCTTAGAGCTCCTTGCTGGCAAACCTCTATATCAGTAGTTAATAGGAATGCCAACTCTATTGTCGATTTGTTAGTTAATAGAGGGCATGCTTCTACTTTCTCTATCTCTATCATTGATAATCCTTGTAACCTTTTGAGCTTGCTTTTGAGAAAAGACTTGGAAGGGGTCTATCCTCCTAATCACGTGTATTTCTAAGAACAATGAAGATAACTTATGCTATTTGCATATTTGAACGATTTTATAAAGGAATTTAATTTTATTAGATTGTTGGGATAAAGTTTTTTACGATCAACTAATTACAAATTTTTATGTGCATTTTAAGATAGTTAGGATAAGAATCAAATATTTTTAAAGATGTGATAATATATAATTAATTAATAATATAAAAAAATCTTTATACTAACATTACATAAAAAAAAATAGAAAATGGATAAATCAAAAGAAAACATATATATATATATATATATATATATATATATGTAATTGGTTGAAGGGTGGTCCCTTGCTATGCTATGTTGCAGGGGATACAAGTTTGAGTATATTGGTCTTTTGGGGTCTCCTTAAAAGAAGCAAATACTTCTCATATCATACTCTCTTTGTTGAGGAACAGAACAACACACACTTCTTCGTTTCCTTAGAGTGAAAGAGAGAAAGTTAGAGACTTTAATAGTTTGTGAGAGCTATTCTGACAGAGCACACTCAGTCACATACCAATCAACCATGTCTCTTGGCTATGCTGAGAAGCTTTCCTTCATTGAAGATGTGGGCAACGTTGGGATGGCCGAACATTTCGACCCATCTCACGTTTTGCGAGAAAAAGTGAATCTTTTGTCTCTGTTTACCTTCTATGTCATGTTCTTGTTGTCACTGTCACTTACCCTTATGCCCTTATTGCCAATGATCTCTTCTATGCAACTTTTATGCTTATGAAATTAGACTTCTGCATTATTTTTTTATTTATTGCATGATTGATTGATAATGGCTTTGATTTAGTGGTGTTGTGCTGATTAAGCTGAAATTTGGTTGCACATTACTGCGTTGCATGTGGGTTTGTAGCAGTATTTTGATAATCAGAATGCATGATCATGACTATGTTTCAATAATAGATTATGCTGATAGATACTTTGGAAGTGATGAATTTGTTGTCTTTGTACGAGGGTTTTGATTAAGTCAACAATGCTTTAAAAGTTAAAACTCTGAAATGTTGACAAAGGGACCTACTTAGGTATTTTTGGGATTGAATTTCACCTCAATGTGGAAAAGTTTCAGCTAGGTTAACAATTGGCTAAAGATAATTAGTAATGGTCATGATTTTGTGCATATCTATGAGACATGCCTTACATAAAATTGCTGATATCTTTCTTCTCTCAATAAGATCATCATCAGCAAGAAGAGTTGTGTTTTGTTGTTTGGTAGCAACTCGATTTCTCCATGTTGGTGTGTGGTTTGGATTGGCTAGCTTAGGGATTTTATTTTAACTCCCAAGTTATGGTGTTTAATTTAATGAAAAACATTTTCGTTGATGATATTGTTGATGATACCTTATTGTCTTGAACAGCTGTGGCTTGTTGGATGACAGAGTTGTCATCTTAATTTTTTTCCATTTTAACAAGGATTGAAAATTCAGTTTTTCTTTAAGTTGGAATTTCAACAATTAAGAAAGAGCTTTTGGATTCAGGATCTACAGATATTATGCATATTTTTGTTTCTGGGGGTTGATATGTTAATTACCTTTGTCAATTCATGCAACTGATGCTAATGGCTGATCCAAACCTGAATAAGTGATTTAATAGATAGAGTGTTGAATGGGTTTTGCACCTTGGAGATAAGTTGCATTCTGCCAATGATGAATATATGCTGCTACTCTTTGTGAGATTCTGATCCAATGTAGAAATCTGCTAGATTTTAATTTCTTTTGAAAATGCTTTTGGCTGAAGCTATATGGATATTTATGTAGTTTGTTATCTGATGGATATTTTATTGTTTTAGCTAGTCCCCAAGGTTTTTTGGATGAAACTTTCTGTTATTACTTGTTATATTTCTTTGAATGTGGTTAAGCAGATTCTTCATCCACACAAATATGATAATAGTATCATCAGCTGGGCCATCATGATATATAATTTCATTTATTAGGGCGGCTTCAGTACCATAAGCAAAAAAATTGTTAAACAATTTTATTTTTTTAAGTAGGCCAATGATTTTCAATATACGTGCACTGGGGCTATCCTTGTTTTGATTGGTAATGTTTCTGTTCTATTGAGGATTTTCTATGGTATTTACTCTTGTTTGTTTTACTACATGTGCACAGTACATTGTTTATGCAGATATTCATGCATTTTTTCTATTCATGAATGTTCCAGTTATTCAATAATGGTTTGTTTCCTTGTGGTGGATGGTTGGCAAATTTAATAAAAGGAATCCTTCATGTTGTTTCTTTCGACCATTTCTCTTGATTTATATTGACATTTTTTACATTTGTTATGTTGTTTCCTTCATTACACTGTAAAGAATGTATATGTGTTTAATAAAAGGGAACAATTACCTCTCCTTGACCGACACTAATCCTTCATATGCTAACATAACTTTTCTTTCTTGGCAGATAGAGCGGCTTGCTATCATGATAAAAAAGGTATCAATTGCAGCTACTTATTAATTTTTACATTGGGGAGTTTCCTTTCTGTATTTTAATGTTTTATATAATCAACCTCTAATTTGTTATTTCTTTTTCTACTTGCAGAGTAAGCATCTTGTGGTGTTTACAGGTGCCGGAATATCAACTTCTTGTGGTATACCTGATTTTCGAGGTCCCAAAGGAATTTGGACACTTCAGGTGATGATTTTGAAGCTTGCAAATGCTTATACTATATTGGAAGTTAAATTTTTTATTCCGTTTGGAGGTTCACACAGTTATGAATGTTGTGAACGTCTGCTTGAGAATCTCAGCAGTTTCTATCAGATATAGAATGCAAACGCTAATGAGAATCAGGTCGTTAACTTGTTGAAATTAGGGTTATATATTCTCATACTCATAGTAGGGAAGTTGCTTACCAGTCTGAAGTTTATTATACATATTTTTGGAAGTGATGTGGAAAGAAGATTATAGTGCATCTGTGTTAGATTTCACAACTTGTTTACAATATGTAGAGTTGTAGACCATAGTACATTCTAGTAACTTCAATTTGATTTGCTTCAAACAGTATTTCCTTGTCTAGGAGGTAATATTGCATTGTTTTTGTAAATTGAGATAAATGTGCAACAAGGTATCCAACTAAGATAGGAACTTTGGTACAACTACGAAATTTGGTGGGATGTGAACAATTTGAAAATAGGTTCCCTGTCGTAGTTTTAGCATTTGCTTGCTTAAATATCTTGCACGTCAGTTAGTTTAAGAATTTATTGTTCTAGTTGAACTTGATGTATCCCCTTTACTTGAATTCATTTTGAACCCTTACAAGTAACAACAAGGCCAACATGTCTCCTATGGTATTTGGTATCTTGTAATGAAGTTGGTATCCAACACAAAGAAAGAGGATGCTATGTTTAAACATAGGTTTTTCTACCCACATTAAGAAACACGGTGTAATATAGTAACTGATATAGTTGTGCCAAGCTACGGAATTAAAAGTTAGATGCTACTATTATTTGTCAGTAATAATTCTTTCATTGTCTTCTCTCTTTTTCTTATGGTTTATGGACTTCATATATGGCTTTTCTCATCCAATTTTCTGTATTATTACAGCGTGAAGGTAAAGCCTTGCCTGAAGCATCACTACCATTTCATCGAGCAGTGCCAAGCTTGACTCACATGGCTCTAGTTGAATTAGAAAAGGCTGGTATTCTAAAGTTCGTTATCAGTCAGGTATAGTCATTGTGTTATTATTTAATTTACATTACTAATTGCTTTGGATATGTGAAAATTTTAGCTTTTTTAAGTACTTTGGTGTGGATAATAATTTGTTGGATTGTATGTTTTAGCTATCTCATTGCTTGTTTCTTTGCAATTCAATTTTGATCAATGATCATAATGATCATCTATTTTCTAGCATTACATTTCATCAAAATGGTTAATCTAAGGAAGAAGAATTACACATTTAATTTTGTTTCCATTTCTTTTAACCTTTTATTTTCTCATGATAGAATGTTGATGGTCTGCATCTCCGGTCTGGCATACCAAGGGAGAAATTAGCTGAATTGCACGGGAATTCCTTCATGGAAACTTGCCCTTCTTGTGGAGCTGAGTAAGATCTGATTGTTCTTTACATCTTAGTTTTGCATGAGCTCTCTCAGTTATAGTTAATTACTCTAGCATATTCAATCAAATATCTTTCATGAAGCTATGAATGTTTGTAGTGAAGATACTAGCAAGTATCAGCAAGTATCAGCAAAACAAGCAGAACAACGGTTTTCTCATCAATGAAAGTTCTATCCTGTGGTTTATATTTTTAGTCATTTCTAGCTTCTAATATTATTTTTCTAGATTCTGCTATAGACTTGGCCTGATTTGTCTTCTTGCATTAAGCCAATCATGTGGTGACTTGGTCCATGCATGTTTTAGTTATTCTATTACTTCTTCTTTTCTTCAATATTCATTTGCACATAACTTATATCTCATCAAGATTATCCAGCTTGCTACTACTATATAGATGCTACATTGGGTGGCCTTTTATGATTATGCCTTTTTCTCTAGCTGTGCTTTTTTGGTGTTCATGTATTATTCACTTTCACATCCTTGTTTTTCAGAATCTTATCTCTTCAAGGAATTACAATCTAATTGTATGATTTAAACCTTTGAAGGTACTTTCGTGATTTTGAGGTAGAAACTATTGGTTTGAAGGAGACATCACGGCGCTGCTCAGATGCAAAATGTGGGGCAAAACTTAAGGATACAGTCCTTGACTGGGAGGTACTACATTGTTCATTTGCTTCATGACAATTTGGTTGAGGTTCAACAATTATGATTGTGTGCTGCGTCACATGGATTTTGTTGTTTCCTTTGGTACTGAAATAGAACTTCAAACCAACCCATTTGTTATCGGTTCTACTACAATCAGGTTTGGCTAATGGCTTTTCTTTATATGGGTTTGGTCACAGAATCATCATTGTATAATTGTCCTCTTTGTAAGAGATGTGATCAGGTGTTTGTACAGGTTTTATTGTGTCCATGCTTCTTCTATAGACAAATTATAAACAAAATGTCTTCAGCCAAATCATGAAGAGAATATACTTCTTTTTCTTCAAAAGATGGAACTGAATACAAAAACTTTGTACTGTTTTTTTGGTTTCTCCATTTTAAATCACATATGGCTAAACATGTACTCCAAGAGTACCATTTACAATTTTAACTGAGATCAGATACAATTATGTCTCCTACCTCATTATATGATTATATCTTGATCTTCCCTGAAATCAAAGATGAATATAAATATGCATGGGTCACATGTCTATGTTGATCATGCTTAAAGGAGGAATACAGACTTGCTCATTGTTGTAATGTTTTTTAAAATATCAATATAAACTGGAAGTGGTTTCTGTTTTAAAGCAATCGATTATGAAATAATCAGTCTTCTATAAACTGTGTTTCACAAAGGTGCTACCCTTGTCCCTTCTTAGATTTGGATTCGTAATGTGGTGTTTTAGTAATATGGCTTGATTTTGATCCAATGGTGGAGGGTGGGTGCTCATTATAGACGATGGTCAGAGTTACTCCTGTGAGAATAGTAGTCTTGATTTTTGTGATGGTTCATGGTACTTTTGCCATATATGAAATATGGATGGTTGACTTAATTGTTGTGAGGGTGGATAGCTCTTTAGACAGAATTTGTCCATGTATAGTACCTGAAATTAGAAAATGGGAATTGATGCAAAATTGGGTGCAAAAGATAACATGTATTATGATCTTCCGTTCTACCCTCCCTTTTCTTGTATTTTATGATGGAAACTCAAAATCCTAAATTTTGTAGACTTGCTTGAAGTTCTTTGTATCTGTGCAACTGGCATACTGGTTTTAATGCTCTGTCAGGAATGCTAGTCCTTCACCACTGGGTCCTGATCTGATTGTACGATAATATGATATCATATGATATCGGAAGGATAAATTTCTAGACAATGGACACACAACATGCAGTCATGCATTACATGTACACTCGCTGAAAAGTAGAAATTGAAATATTTTATACTGGGAACTAGTTAAAGTTTTATATTGGGCTAAATTGTCCTTGACTAAGCTAACCATTAAGTGACACTTATTTTTTTTTTTTTTTTGATAAGCTAAAAAGTATATTGATGTAGAGTCCAAGGTGTATTCTAACCCGTATACAAAAGAACAAAGAAAAAAAACCTATGTAATATTGATACCACCCCTAACAAAAGAACCAGAATCAACCTTACAAAGGGGAGCCAAAGACACAGCCACAGGAAGAAAAAACCTGAACCCATAAACTACTTGTTGGTTTCAGTTAATGTGTGTGTGTGTGTGTGAAGAAAACTACTGTGCTCAAGGATATGATAACAGATGCGTTGATAAACATTTGTTTTTTATCTGTGCCTGTGTTTCCCTCTGAGTATGTCTCTTTCTCCTTGTATGTACAGGATGCATTGCCTCCAAAGGAGATGGATCCTGCCGAGAAGCACTGCAAACAGGCGGATATAGTGTTATGCTTAGGGACAAGGTAAAAACATTATTTATTTACTTTTTCCTCTATTTTCTTCAGTGCTCCACTATCCTAATGTCTATGTCTCTCTCCCTACGTTTTTGTCCACATTTATTGGAGTTTTATTGTTTATTTCTGACTGAATAGAAGTAGGATAAGTATTTATTTCTATACAGACCTAATGAACAGTGGCTTAAAGTTTTGTGAAGAAAGATGGACTGCTTGAGTAATTCCTGTGTGTACTCACAAAGTGACCTCTTGTATTAGAATGAAAAGTGAAAGGGATCTGGAGCTTTAGGTTAGTCTCTTCTGAAATGAACAGCCCGTGAGCTTAAAACCTTATTAACATGGTCAAAGACAGTAAGACACATCCCAATAATCGTGCCATCTGTAGTTATGAGTTCATTGGCATCTCGTTACTTTTGGAGGGGAATTTCACAACATAAAAGGAATTTACTATGGATGGATTTGTGCTAAGAAAAATTGTTTTATCATCACTGAATGGCCAAGGGTATTGAGTTAAGCAGCAGATTACACTTGACATACATTTAGCAAACTTTAAAATGAAGCTTCAAACATATGTCATTGAAGGAAATACACAAGCCGTGCATGATCGATTTTCCACATCTGTAAAAAGTTGTTCTGATTTGCTATGTTCTTTTGGTATATCATGACTAAAATCTCTCTATGCAGTCTGCAAATAACTCCAGCATGCAACTTGCCTTTGAAAGCACTTCGCGGTGGGGGTAAAGTTGTTATTGTAAATCTCCAGGTATATCTCACTCTTTTTGACTCCATCATCAGGGTTGACTCCATCACCCAACTTCAAAAATGAAGTTTTCTCTGCTTTTTTGCTAATGAGATTTCAGTAGTAATAGAACAAAATGCTAAATTTGCTGCTTTTCTTGATGAGAACAACAATACTATTTAAGCTCTACTGACTATATTAATAATTGAAATTTTCATCCGTAAGACATGTAAGTTCAATAGTAATTGGTTAATTCTCACTATGCAGTCAAGAATATTTGCTATAGAAAATTTCACTTGATTACTTATTTTCAAATGTGATCCTTATGACTATCTCATACATCACTGATCTTAGAGATCTTGCTAGTACTATGTGACAGAGTTACTTATTTTCAAATGTGATCCTTATGACTATCTCATACATCACTATGATCTTAGAGATCTTGCTAGTACTATGTGACAGAGTAAGTCATGGCTTCCTTGATTAGCTTATGCATGTAAAGGTAATCAAGATAGAACCTAAATAGAGTGCCCTAAATTCCTAGCAGTTAGACAAATCCAAATTCAATTGTTGCCGCCAACAAGTTACAATAGTTTTAGGGAATTCATGATCGTTACAGCTATGATGCTATCACAGTCTAAGTATATAATTATATTGTCAATCCCAACATCCTTAAATATGCTGTCTGGCTTTTAAATTCTAAGTTTTGTTTTTTTTGTTTTTTTAACTTTTATGCTTGTTCATCATTGTATTAATATAATCTATAAATGTTTGGACTCCACAGAAAACTCCTAAGGACAAAAATGCCAGTTTAGTCATACATGGGTTTGTAGATAAGGTACTTGGTCTGAATCCTTGATTACAGAAGATGTTTTCTTTTGCATTGTTTTATTTTAATTTTTTCTTATGTCTTGAAAGCTTTCCTATATTTAAGTTTGCACTGATACAGATGTTTTTTTTACCAGTGTCAATTTTTTTATGTTACAAAATACCAAACTTCTGATACAAAGTTTTTATTAGGTTCAAAAGTTATTCTTTTCGATGATTATTATTCTCTGTTTCCTTTTCAATTGTTGATTTTTTCTAATGTTTTAATATGCATTAGTATAAATTTTACACTGGAACAGGTAATTGCAGGTGTCATGGACCAGCTTAATCTGAAGATTCCTCCATTTGTCAGGATTGATCTTTTCCAGATTATTCTAATGCAAGCTTTGAGCAACGGTAAACAATGTTAAAATTGTAACTTTTATACCACACACACAATCTCACACTAGATACCTGAGTGAACAAAATAGAACTTATGATCTGATTCTTTAATGTCCCACCCATACTACTAGTAAACCGTAACAATCGTAAGTTGTCATGGGCCCACCTGACAAAATCTTGAGAAGTTTCAATTTTTTCATATTATGACAGGGAAGGGAAAATTAACGTTGTTGAAACAGTTATCTAGCTTTGATGAGAAAGTCTCTTTTCATTTTTACTCAACAATTAGTAGCATCATTTCTTCCAATCAAAGAACCAATGGCCTCTCGGATTCCATATTGTGTAAAAATAACTGGACAAAGCTTCTCATTTAGATAATAGAATCAATGTGTCTTCTTATTCCTTTTATGTCTGTCAACTCATTGGTTCTGTCTGTGAAAATTGGCTGTCTTTTAATCTCTTAATTCTTGGTTGCACACATATCACAGCCAAATTACCAAGACATTGAAGTGAGTGACTAGCACTTACATGAGGCATTGGTTTATATCTCTCACATAGTCCATTCACTTGCATCACAGATAAAAGATATGTGAACTGGACTCTCCAGGTTGCAAGTGCTCATGGACAGAAAGCAGCGTTACCTTTCATCAAGTCTGTCGAGGTAAATTCTGTTGAATCGCATTGTCCGTACTCCGTTCTTCTGTTTTGTTCGTTTACATTCACAGTTCTAGTTGGCTAGATTGTCTGAGGTGTATTGCCATGTTTGAGCCTATTAACTTCATTCCTAATATTCTCCTTGTGTATTTTTGGCAACCTTGATACTGGATTCCTTGCTCATTTTAATACTACAGGTGAACTTTATGGGGAATCAGATAGAAATAAGAAGATATACATTTTGAATATTAAGATTAGTGAGGGTATGGAAAAATATATCGGAAATTTACTATAGCTTTGGATATTTTTTTAGTATTCTAGGGTTATTAGGTATTTTTAAACAATTAGGGTTATTTAGGTGCTTTTAGTAATTTAGGTTTGTTTGGCTATCAAGCAGGCTTTTTCTATTTAAGGATGGTAATGTTCAGAGTTTTTGACTTAGACTTGATTCGAAAATTGAAATTGTTTTTAAACTTCTGTTTTTCCCATCTTTGTTGTTCTTTCTCCTACCTCAGTGGGAAAAGGTTTGTTCTTCTTCTCCTTTCAGTACTTCTCATTTTCTGTTAGCTAAAGTGAGTGATACTCGGATGATAAATCCTGCTAGTTTCCTTTTAAGGGAGCGTAAGAATGAAGTTTTCTTGTTCCTAACCTTCAAAGTGACATAACTGCATTCCATTCACCAATCTCATGTTTTCATGAAAACTAAAAACTAAAAAATTATGGGATGGCAGGAAATTAACTAGAGCATATCTGCCCTTGTGCTGCAGGTCTCCTTCTTAGACAGGGAAGATTACAAAGCAGCCATTCTGGATAGGCAACCTTTTCGGCTTAAAAGGTTTTCACACACTTTTGCAATGTGTTTCTTGTGCCATGAATCAAATTTTTAGTTTACCCAGTTTGTTGGTTCTTACATACTAGATTAGATTAAACAGAATTCAGAAGAATTGTGAAAATCAACATTAAGTGTGGAATTTTGGAACAAAATTCTTCATTTCTTTCTTTGTAATTTGTATTGTTTAATTTTCAATAGTCACAATTGATGTAATGGTCTGTACCTTCTTCCTCACATTTGGATGACTGATGTCTCAGGAGAACAACCTATAACAAAACATTTGAAATGGTCCTGAAACTCAACTTTGGTGATGGCTGTAGTTGCTCGTCCCTCGAAATTGACATCCCAGTTGATTTTAAGGTAAGATGATTTCTTAATTATCATGGATCTTTTCATATGATGTCTCACTTTTCTTAATATTTAAATGACAAGTGACAATGATAGTTTGGTGATCATTTCTTATTTAAAAATCATGCTCTCATTCATGACTATAATCTTAAAAGAATATAGGCGGGATGCGGAGCAGATTCAGTATTTTCATTTACTCATTGTTTCTTTTATGTCTAATGCTATTTTCTTTTGTTCTTTTATAAACCAAAGTGAAAATTGGGGTGGGGTGGGGGATTGCATCATGCATAAAACTGTCTACTGCCAACTGTTCCGGCGAATGCCTTGCCTGAAAATATAATTGTTGCAGGTTTCAACAGACTGTTTCAACTTTGATAAGGATGTGATATTCGAAAAGCTGAGGAACAAGGCAGTTCTTGAATCAAAATCTGGTCAGAATGCTGTTATTGAGAGAAAAACCGTCTCAACACCTGCAAGTGATGTCACTGTCTATGCCATTGTGACCAATGTTGTTCAGTACTGCAAAACATGTAAAGCATTGTCTGATTCTCTAAGCAATGGTGATCTTAAAAAAAGAAAAGCCAGCGTGACTGGTACAGGATCATCTAGGAAGCGTTCAAAGGGGTCTAAATGTAAATCTAAATCATAGAATATTAGGGGTTAGAAGATGTAGGTTTTGTATCTATGATATCAAATATTAGAAATGACAGGAATGAGAAAGTGTAGACTGAGTGAATTTTGTTAGATGTTACACTCAGTCTTACCAAAATGGTGCCCAGGATACTGAATTTTTAAAATATATAATTACTAGATATTGTGGGTATTCTTGCTCGGTAGTTTTCAACTTCCATTGCACTCTCTGGTAGAGGTGTGTCAGAATCGTTCGTAACAAATTGATTATAACTATCCGGCAACAATTGTAAGATCATTTCACTAGCCAATATTTGGCCTAAAGGAAAGCCCAATTTACCGGGTTCTCAATGTACTCAATAGTATGAAGCACATGACAACTGTATGGATTTCCTTCTGCCAGTTCGTAACTAAAAAAGGGTCGGGATTACTTGTGGTTCTTACGAATTGCATGCTCTCAACAGAGCATCATGAGGTGCATTATTATATCATATATAAGACATCATTTGCTCATGAATCCTTTCTTGTAATTGAGGACAATCCTCAATTTTTGTACTAATCCAGAAATTTAATTCTAGATCTCTTGTCATTCTCAAGGACAAATCGCAGTAATAAATTATAGTGTTTTATTTCATGGTAATTCTAATTACAGAAACATGCAAAATATAAGTATCATGATATAAACATATTTAATAAGGTCTTTTATTAAATACGATTACACTATTTTACTCAAATCAATGACCCTCATCATTGACTCGGAAAATCCCTTTGGAAGATCTTCTAGTGAGATCAAGATCCATAATTCATCTTGTTTTGAGTCAACTTTGACTGATCTCCCAAAACTTAGTTATTTAGGTAGGAAATTCCTTTCCAATCACATCTCATGTAACTCTTGGATTAGTTTGGTGAATAACTCTTATTCTAATTCATCTCTATGAATTAAAGCTCAACTCCCTGCCTCTAGGCCCATTTCAATCCTATTAAATTCGACCCAGTTAAGTCAAGCCCAATGGTTGGCAGTTGGACATTACAATTGTCCCATCGCATCTTACTAGTATAGAAAAATGCATCCTGCTTTGACGGACCTACACTCATTTGATATTAGTCTTGATGAGTGCCATGCATTGGAAGGCTTTTAAACTTAATATTTGCTTTGAGGGATTTTTATTAAAATTGATCTCACTTTTCATTGTATTACATACAAAGCGTCTCTCAGCATACATGCATACACATGCTATTATACATTTAATTATCATGCTATTATACATTTAATTATCATATATAACATTATAACTTTACTATGCCTCATCCAAGAAAACACTGTAGATACAGGTGTCACTTTGTGGATTTTTTTACATTATTTTAATCTTTACATTTTACTTTATATTTTTTTGTTACCATTTTGTTGGCATGGGCTATCGCAGCTAGGGGTGGGGTGCCGTGTTTTGTTAATAATATTACGGGCGGTTGGTGGTGTGATCCGGACAACTCTTTCTCTCCTTGATCTTAGACCAACTCCATTGCAGATTGTTTATGATAAGATTTTCAAGTAAAATCTCAACCAAAAAAGGAGAAAGAAAGAGGGGAAAAAAGGTAAAAATGAGAAAGAAAAAAAAAAGGAGAAAACAGATCCAGCATATTCATCACTGAACAGAAAAATCAAAAATAAAAAATCCGCCTTCTATGACCTTGGAAACTTTAGAACCTCCGCCGCCTGCAACTTTGGCGCCATCGTGGCCCCGTCAGTGACACATGTAATGGGGATGTCAAGCATGGAAGATCTCTTCCTTTTCAACACCGAAGACAACAGATATGAATCCGAACCGGAAAACCCAGTTGATAACGAACCGGCGAGGAGTGAGCCATCTGATGAGCGAACCAAAGAGCGTGAGAGAGAGAAGGGGAAGAACGAACCATCTGATGAGCGAACCGAAGGGAGGGCGTCAAAGAGAAGGGGTTTTGGGAAGGGAGGGCGTGTGAGAGAAGGGGAAGAAGAAATGAGAAGTTTTTGTTGCAGAAGAGAGAAGTGGTTTTGGGAGAGAGAGGCTTTGAAAATGATGATGACTTGATGAGGCTTTTGATTTCTGCTGATTGAAAATAATGGAGTGAAAATGAGTTTGTTCCCAACGGATAAAAAAAATTAATGATTAAAATAAATGAATAAATACTTTAAGAACAATAAATAAAGTGTAAATAAATATTGCCGTTTGGTGTGGTTTCAAGAGCTGGCAGCTGGCTATCATTTCTGATCATTTACAATAAACCTTCTTGGAAAACCAAATATATAATTATTTAAGTCTGAGACTCTTTTTATTTGTAAAGAAAATACTGAAAATAATTTTTTCCTGTTTTTAATGTTTCTTATATAAATCTTTAGAAACTGGAAACATAATGAAAATAATATGATATTCTGTAATTATTTCTGAAAATAAAAAATGAAAACAGGAAACTGAAAACAAAACAAACATGTCCCAAATCGTCATATTTAAACCCAATACCAAGACTCCTTTTACCGATTGCCAATATTTTCTAACGAATGTTAGCTAAATTATCAAATATGAATAACAGAAAAAAAAAAAATTAAATGTAATAGGCTAGATTAAAGTTAATTAATATATTTTATATTGTTTAATTATGAATGTACACTATTTTTTTTAGTATGTTCGATTATTTTTTATTATTGAGTATATTATATAAAACTAAAAATATATATTTAATCATAACTGGTTCAACCATGGTTCGACTATGGTTCGACTATGGTTGGACCAGTGAACCTTGAGCCGGTGCCTTCATCGGTTCAATGATCAATCCGGTTTTCAAAACATTACTTAAATCTAATGTGACATAATGGAGTCCACGGTAGAATCCACTTAAGAAGCCAAAGTGTGTTACTTATCAAGATAGTATTTGATAAGTGTTATCAACATATCATTTGATCATCTTTTCAAAATATGTGTTATATTAGTTATTAGTTATTAGTTATTATATCAATCAACATTTTTGTGTACTTTGCACTCTTTTAAATTTTTGTATAAGTTATGATTGTTTTAGATACTATAACCAAAACGAAAAATTGTGTTACTAAAACATATTTTAATTATGTGAATTTTAAAAAGATGTTTAAATAAGTTGGGTTCTAATTCATTTATGAAAAGCAACAAAATAAAATTGGAAGAAGCAAAAAATAAATAAAGTAAATAAAAATAACACAACTCTTGGAGATGTCTGTTAATGTTATCAAACATGGCACCAAAAGCTAGAGGGCCCGAATGGAAACAAAGTTATGTGAAAAGTTTTGAATTGGGGGAGGAAGAAAAAAATGTTAAATGTGGAAGTAGCTAAAAGATATTCTTCCCTGATATCATTGTTATTAATGTGACTTTATGTTCTAATTTGAACCATCTTATACGAAGTTGAAAATGTTACATGAAAACATATTTATATGTATATCTAGATGAGATGTCAAAAAAATGTATATCTAGATGTATATAATTATGTATAATGAATAATATTTTATATTTAAATTAATGCTATAATGTGAAGATAATAATTTAAATATTTACAATCCAGGAGATTAATTTTCTAAATGAGTATATTAATTTGTAATATAATCTCATATGATTTTTTTTTATATCTTCATTTTGATTGGATCATATCAACGTGAGTTAGTAGAAAAACTTTGTTACTAAAACATATTTTAGTTGTCTGGATTTGAGAAAGGTGTTTGAACACGCTGGGTTCCAATGTATTTAAAAAAAGCAAAAAAAAGATAGGCAATGAAAAGGACACCACTCTTGGTTCATAGAATATTAAGTGAATTTGGAAAATTATGGGAATTGTCCAAATACATTGGAAGAAACGAAAAAAATAAAGGAAATGGAAAGAACACAACTCTTAGGAATGATTGTTAATGTTCTCAGATGTGGCATTAATAGTGGGAATGCAACTTTATCAATAAACTAAAGATTGGAATTTGGAATGTTGAAAAATGCTATGACCTGTTAGCCAAATTTTCTTTGTAAGTTTGTAGAGGATCAACTACTCTACGGCCGTGGAAGATAAATATGTTTTTTAAAAAAATGGTTAATTTGACGAGGGAAGCTGAGAAATAAATCAAATTGATTTTTCAGAGGGAATGAAAATAATAATATGATAGATAAATATATTTTCTAAAAAAGGTTGACTTGCACGAAAAAACGAGAGAAATAAATCAAATAGATTTTTAATAAAGAAAAAAATTAATATGATAGACACATATTTTAAAAAAAAAAACATAGTTAGCTTGAAAGAGAAAAGAGAAGAAACAATTCAATATATTTTTCAGGGGAGAAGAAAATATAATAAATATAATACAATGCGTTTAATTGAGGTGACATTTGGTATAAGATATAGTTCCAGATTCCTAAAAAAGCAAGATGAGAATAATTTTTTTTTTTCATGTTTTGTACCAGAGATTAAAATTCATTCTATGACTTTAACATAAAACTTGCCTTGGAATAAATTTTCCGTATAAAGCCTCTAAGTTTTATTTGCATGTTTGACATTGGGGAAAAAAAAAATCAATGGAAGAAGGTTCCCCGGAATGTAAATTTACACAACATTATAACAACATAAACATTCTTAAAAGTAAGCACGATGTAAATTCCAAAATTTTCAACCACCATTTAAATTTTAAATTATTATTGCCATCACTCTAAAACACAATCGCATTAGAAAATTCAACTTTTTTTTCTGCATTTTTTTGTCAAAATTTTATTCAACTATTATACTTGAAATATGTCAATTTATAATCGCCTACACACCCCGTGCGTTGCACGGGTACCCACACTAGTATAAGACATATACGCATACAACCATACATTTCATGCATCTTATACATAAACATACATCTCATACATTTTATGCACCTCATACATAAAAATATATATAAAAAAGAAAAAGGTAGTATGGTTATGGCCTCCTAATATACAAGAATTAAATAACTAATTTATTACAATTCTTTAACTCTCGAGCAAGCTTCTCAAGCTTCTTACACGGTGTCATGGTGTTGCCTCCTCTTCAATTCGAGCAATTACATTATTTATAAAATAAATAAATAAATAAAATAAAATAAAAAATAACACGCAGACCGCATTTAAATAAATAAATCATGACACGTAGGTCGTATTTAGCCAAAATAAAATAACACCATAGTCTAGGGCCATAACCATATACCTTAAAATAAAATATTTAATAACAAATAATAATAATAATAATAATAATAATAATAATAATAATAATAAACATATTCATCATTATTATAATTATTAAATAAGTTTAAAAGGAAAAAAAACTTCAAAAATATCATGAAGGCAATTGCCTTTTGTACACTACGCCTTTTTTACTCAACTAGTGTAATTTGATAGTGCAATTACATGAATGATATACTTTTTAAAATAATTATGGAACTAGGGTAAGTCATAAGTGGGGGTAATGAAATCAAGTATAAAGTCGTAAACACTACTCATGAATAATTTTTATATTTATAAAATAAAATAAAATGTAAGGGAGTCGTATACATCATATCCGACTTATTTTTTATCATATTTTCTTACAAGTAGTGTCTAGAAGATACGACTTCGATCTTTTTTAATTTTTTTTAAAAATTTTCTAGTTAGTCGTATCTTTGGCTTACGACTTATTTATTATTTAATATTTTTAAAAAAAAAAAGACCAAGTCGTATGTTTTATATAGAGTTTAATTTCTATGTACTGTGAGTATAAAGATTTTTATACTGATAACCAATCAAGAAATCATAGAATTGATGACTTTTAAGGCACCCATGTTAAAATGTTATTAAAATAAAAGCACACATGTTAAAATGTTAGTGAATGTAAGTATAAAACACTTTTTATATTGATATCGTATACTACTTTAATCCTTAGATATATACATTTTAGAGTTTAATTTCTATACATTGTCGTGTAAAGGATTTTTACACTAACATAATAATATCTTAATAAATCAACATTATTATTATTAGTTATTAAAATAAAAATATACATATCAAAATATTTGTGGATGTCAGTGTAAAACTTTTTACACTCACAATACATGCTACTTTAATTCAAAATTTTAAGATTTTAACATATATATCTTTATCTTCATATGCATGATAATAATAATTATTATTATTATTTTTAATTAAATTGCCCCACTGACTCGGGGTCCTGGATCCGCTACTGGTTGATATCATTACCATTACCATTAAATGCTAGTCATTAGTCACACTATATTTCTCGTAAAAATACTCTTATTGTTTAAATTTGTTTCTGAAAAATAATTGTTTATGAACTCATAATATATGCAAAAAGAAAAAGCTAAAAAATTGGAAGACAATATTGAAAAGCTGAAGTCGTGATTCTTGCATACGACTTGTTTAAAAATAAAATAAAATATTGAAGTCGTATTTCACGGTTACGACTTGTTAAAAAAAATTAAAAAACATATATAAAATACCAAAGCCGTATTTGGTAAACACGATTTGTAATAAAATAATAATAATAAATCACATAAGTCGTATGTAATGTATACGACTAGTGTAATTTTTTTTATTTTTCAAATATAAAAGTGATTCGTGAGTGTGGGATACGACTTTTATATTTGGTTTCGTAACTCCCACTTATGACTTACCCTAGTTACGTAATTAATTTAAAATGTATACCATTCACGTAATTGTACTATCAAATTACACTAGTTGTGTAAAAAAGCCGTACGCTACAAACATGAGTCCTCTAAAAGGCTCACATATAATTCAATTTGTTAATGTATCAGCAAATAAGCATATCCAGGGACAAACATGTGCACGCGTATTCAGTTTACATTTGCGTATTTTAAGGTATTTTTTTGAAATCAATTCATTATTATAATTGAAATTTAAAATTAAATAATAATATTCTAACACCAAAAATTGGTACCAACTTTTAATACATTGGTTAATCGGTATAAATATTTGGTTAATTCAGTTCATTATATGGTTAATCACGTGCAAATATTTGGTTAATTTATAATGACCCATTAATCATATAAAGAACTGAATTAATAAGATTTTTGCATATGATTAATCAAATATTTATATGGTTATGGAAAATAAGCTTCAGATGACCCATTAACCATATAATAAACTGAATTAACAAAAAATTTGCATGTGATTAACCAAAATGCCACTTAAGGTATCTAAATCAAATAGTAGAATATCATTACTCTTTAAAATTCAAAAGCCAAAATAACCCAAAAGGAAACGTTCCTGGACATTAACTCATAAAATTCATGAAGGCAATCAAATTGCCTTTTCAAATAAAAGATCGGCGTGAACATACTGGTGTGACTTTCACACCACACACATTTCAAATATTTAATAATATTGAATAAATTAAAATGAAAACCCCTTTTTCAAATTGAATTGGTCAAGTCGGATTCGGATTGTCTAACTTTCATGATTGAAAGTCACGTGACTTTCACTCATTCTGGGCCATTGGATTAATCCTATGATGATAATTATTTTATCCATGATTCTAATTTAATAATTATTATTTTTATTAAATCTATTTTCCTATCATATTCTCTACAATCACATTATTTACAATGATATTCCATATGCTTATTACATGTGTCAGTAGCTTTATTTTTTAATTCATGTATTAATTCTTCTGGTATATTTTGATTAGTTAAATCTAGCATACTTAATTTGTGTACAAGTTTTTCTATATTGTGAGAATCAATAAGATTTTTTAGTACTTAGTTCTGATGGCAAAACGGTACCACCCTATTAATTTTATTCCTATTACTATTAATTTTATTTCTATTAATTTTATTCATTTTAGTAATTTTGTTTATTTTAATTTCAAGTCTAGGGTAGTATTTACATATAATTTGGGTAGTGTTCATGTATAATTCGGGTCATGAATAGTTCATACCCATATTCACTTATAGCTTCATCTATTTTTATCAATTCTTTTATTATTTGTTTTCGTTCTTCTTTACAGAAAGCTAATTGTACTCTTTGTTGTATTTGTTTTAGATATAGTTCTTCTTGCCAATGTTGATGTTTTAATTTGTTAATTATTATTTACTTACAATCTTTTGGTAAATTCATAGTCAAGATACTTACTATTTCTTTTTCCATTTAATCATCTAATAAATCATATTCTTCACATATATCAGATAATGACAATCTTTCGTATTCAATTACCAATCTTATTTCTTCCATATAAGTTCATTTTATATCTAATGATATATGTATCAAATAAAAATCATCTTGTCTATACTGAGCCTTTATTTTCTTAATTATTAATTGTTTACAATCAATAGGTAAATTCATCATTAAAACACTTATTATTTCTGCTTCTGTTTGTTCATCAAATTCTGAGTATATTTCCATTATTCATTATCACTGTCTTCAAAAGGTTGTGCTTTTAATTTAAAATAATTAGATGAGGTTGATGTGGATTTCAAAGATCCAATATCTTTTAATTTTCCTATTTCTTTTATAATTCGTTCTTTATGTTTGTTTCTCTTATTTTCTAATTCGATTAATTCCTTTTCCTTTTTTATAATATGTTTTTCTAATAATTTTCTTGTCCTATTTTCTAGATCTTTTTTAATGTAGTAGTCGTATATTCCCATGAAATCTTTGATATCTTTTTTATTTTTGCCTATCTTAAGATAAAAAATTTCAAGTAATTTCTCTAATTCTTCTCCTTTATTCATATTCTATTTCTTAAATATTGAGCTAAATCTCTAACTTGATTTGAAAGTCTATTCATATTTTCATCTTCATCTGTTTTTTCTTGTTCTGGAAAAGTAATTGGTTTTGGAATTAAATTTAATAATTTTGGTTTATTTATAGAGATTCCTAATTCTGTTATTTCATTTCTTTTGGGATAATAAATCTTTCCTATTTCTTCAAATAATCTTGATACATCTATTCTATCATTAGTTCTGAAAGTAATACTATGGTGTGAATTTGTTAATGCATAATTAACACAATAAGTAATTGAGAAGATTTTGTCTCCTGGTCTCATTAAATTACTTCTTAAAAATCTATGTTCTAAGGTTGATGATTGATCTAATCTTTGGGTATCTAAAGTTATTCCAATATTTGGGTGAATCTCAAATTTTTATTTAACGTAAGCTAAATTTCCTTCCATAACTCCTAGTATTTTATCTTTTGGATTAGTTATTCTATCATCTTTCAATATTAATTCTATAGGTGTATTTATTCCTTCCTGAAAAGTGGCTTTGATTAAAACTTGTATGACTCCTATATGGATATAACCAATCTTTCGTCTATGTTCTTCCTTTTTTAAATTTCTTTTTAATTTTTTTAATTTTATTTTATTTAACAATTGTATACTGGTATTTCCTTGTGCTTCTGATATATCAATTGGTGTTTCATTAATTATTTTTCCATAATATATAATATTTTCTTTTTGATTAAATCTTTTCATTATTCCTCCGAGTTTCTTCATATTTGCATCTTTTGCTAAATTTAAGTCTTCTCTTTGTATCTTTTGAAATAATTTCGGATCTATCAAAATACTTCCTTCATAATTTCCATCTTCTTCAGTAATTTGTAGATGTTCTATATCATTACTATCAATTTTTTCTCTTTCTATTTCAGACATAATTAATTCTTAGTAACAAGATAACTATAAAGGTTGATTAATCATACCTGACTGGGATTTCTTTGAGATTATTTGAGTTCTTCTGCCCACTGCTACTTCCGCTTAGTCAAGTTGAATAAGTTTCGATAGTAAAGTAATTGGAGAATTTAGTAGTGGAAAGTAGTATTTATTGATGGTAAGTAAAGGAAAACACATAGAAATATAATGGATTCACTCTCAAGAATCCGATCAACACTCCTAAGGAGGCTAACACAATTTTTCTTTCAAAGAGAACTCTCAGATATGAGAAAGTTTTTCTGAATGAAAAACTCTGATTTGCCTCAGCATAAGAGGACTTATTTATACACCTAAAGGTGCTTGGTAATTTACACAAAAGTCCTTACTGTTTACATTAGTCTTTTAATCAGACCTTTAATAATTCAATACTGACGTATGTGCTTACATCATTCTTTAATAATTGCATCGTCTGAGTCCTTATCTTCCTGCCGACAGTCATTATTGTCCTTCTTTGCCACACATCTTTCACATGCATGATTTTCGTTCTGCTTTATCATAGAACAAAGTTGATCAAGGACAGCTGGATGGTAATTCATTGATAGTCCTTGGAGTGTGTAGAAAGGCAGTTCAAAGTTGGTTAATAGTGCTAAGTCTTTTTCTTTAATTATTTTACCACTTGTCTTGCTTAGAAGCAAAGCATGTGGTCCTTTGTATAATGCTTTGATGAAGGAATCTTTTCCAATAATTTGACATTGAGTAAAAATGTTTGCTAGCTGGTGAGCCAGAATTGTAGTTATTTGGTCTTCATTGTAGTCTTCTCCAGTCGGTTCATTTCTCAAGGAGAAACTATTATTGCTTACTCCAATGAAGATTAAGTGCTTTGCGAGCTGCCTAGTGATGAAGTCAGGATAGGCTGAGTAGAATTTTAAGAAAATAGTTCTTTCTCTTGCAACATTACTTTTGTAATTCTGAATGACTTCCTTCAGACTATATGGGAACACAATTTCTTCCAAATCTTTATTCAAATAAAGACACTCAATAAGTCCAAATTGGAACATGTTAAATGTTAGTATTGATGATACTCCTGGAGTAATTATGGCTTTAACTCCGAAAATATTTCGATTCACCATGTAAAAACAGTTAATCTTTTCTTTTCAGACCAGTTGGTTAATCTTTTTAAGTTTTCAGGAAATTTTTCTTTTGAAAACTGAACTTAAAGTTCATGGTCCTTCCTTGAAGTAATTTGATAGTCATCAATGGAAGAAGGAATTCTTCCAAGTACTCTCATCGAAGTCTTTGGTTCTGGTGGATTTTTATAGTTTCAGAAAAAGTTCTTGGGCCAAGATAAATTTATTTTCCCTTATTTTGTCTTCCTTGGCAGTCTGTCAATGCTTTCTCCGCTTCTTCCTTTGTCAGAAATCCTTTGTGATGTACTCCAGAAATCCCAATACAATGAGGGGCTGCTTTGTGCCTCCATTGAAAATAACATACCATTTTTCCTTAGTGTTTTCCTATACTTGTTGCTTGATTTCTTTCAAGGCATCTTCTTCCGAAGATTCTCCTTTAGCTTGTAGTTGCAATTCTAGTACTTTAATATTTGTTTTGATCAAATCTAGTTCTTTCAATTTATGCTTTTCTAGTGCTTTTTGAAGTTGTAGCTGCTTTCTCAGTGCTTCTAGTGTCTGTTGCTCCATTCTCTTGATAGTATATCTGCAAGAACATTTTTATCTCCTTTAATATGGGAGATTGAGTAATTATATTAGGCAAGTTTCATTTGCCATCTAATCAATCTTCCTTGCTTATAAGTTCCTTTATGGTTTAAGTTCTTAAAACATGCAACATAAGTTGATTCCGTTCGGACAATGAATTCTTTATCCAGTACATAGATCCGATGTTTTTCTAACATTCGGAGTAATGCTAGTGTTTCCTTTTCATGAGTAGGATACTTAATTTCACTGTCTGAAAAAGTTCCAGACATGTATCGACATAATAATTCATTTTTGTGTCCGGGGGGTTTTGCCTTTATAATATCACCCCAACAGTCATTTGAGGCATCAGTCTCAATAATAATTAAATCATCATCCGATGGATGATATAGCTCAGGAAAATCCTTACATAAGTATTTCAATTTAACAATAAGTCTTTCGTCTTCCTCAGTCCATGACCACAAAGCATCCTTCCTTAGCTTTTGCTGTAGCACTTTCCTTTCAGCTGCAAGATTCTTAATAAATCCTTCATTTGAAATATACGTTAGTAATCCAAGAAATCTTTGCAGATCCTTTTTATCTTTTAGCTTTGTCGGAAAATCTTGAAGTTTCTTTAATATATGTGGTTATGTTATTATTTTTCCTTTTTCGATTTCTAATCCCAAATAATTAATTTTATTTTGGGTTAGGACAACTTTCTTTTTACTTAACACTACTCCATGTTCAAGACATTTTGTAAGTACTAAATCAACTTTATTGAAATGAACTTTTAAGTCTTTATTGGTAAAAACTAATATATCATCAATGTATATAAGACAAAAATCTTTAAATTCTTTAAGTATAGAATCCATTCTTCGTTGGAAGATTCCTGGTGATTACTTCATTCCCATTGGAAGTACATTCCATTCATAGTGACCCTGAGGACAACTAAATGCAGTTAATGCTTTCGACTCTTCAGTTAGTCTAATTTGGTAAAAACCTGATTTATAGTCAAAGGTACTAAACCAATTCATGTTTCTAATTCTTTCAATAATTAAATCCTTTCTTGGGAGAAAATATACATCTCCTTCCATGGCATCATTCATTTGTTTATAATTAATTACCATTCTTCTTTTTCCTCTTTTTATTTCATTATGATTTTCTACATAAAAAGCTAGTGCAGAGTGCTTACTTTTTGATGATCTAATTGGTCCATTTTTACACATTTCTTCAATATCTTTTGCGAATTCATCTTTATCTTGCTTTGTGTATATCATTGGTTTACATTTTACTTCTTTTGTTGGATCCTTTAATTTTAATTCGATTAATTCAGTATTTTTATTATTAATTTTTGGGTCTAAAGGATTTTCACTACATACTTTATCTAACAGTTCTTCTATATGGGCTGGAATTATTCTATTCGGTTCTTAATTTATTAGTACATGGTGAATTTTTGTACATATTTCACTGATTATCTCACCACGGTTTAGCTTGCGAAACTCTGAGTATCTACAGGTCGAAAAATGGGTGATTGGGATCTTTAGAATTTCGCGACTTTGTTTTTGGTAAATATATGGTGTTTTTAATGTGATATATTCCAAGTATTGACAAAATGATGCATATAACTCAAGAAATTATTTCCAATAATTACATCAAGTCCTGTTTCCTGCTGGTATATAGTAGGGACAATAAATAATTTCTCTTGTATAATTAAAGTAATTCTTTTTGCTACCCAATGCAAATGATGAATTGATCCATCAGCAATTTGTATTTTTATTGGCTTTTCTAATTTTTTCCATTTATCAAACAGTGCTTTTGTTGCTAAACAAATACTTGCTCCAGTATATATATAGGCTTCTGTTTCTCTTTTACTTTTTTTATTAGTATTTTTATATAAGTATTATTCGGATTCTATTTTTTCTGAAGATAATTTATCTTCTGTATATTCATATATATTTACTTCAGTATCACTCAATTCTTCTTCAACAGGTTCAAGTTCATATAGTTTCAATACTTGTTTTATTAATTTTGATTTTTCTTTAAAATCTTTTTCTTTCCTTTGAGGGCATTCATTTGCATATTGACCTTCAACATTACATATCCAACATACACATTTCTTTTTTCCTTTTGGGTAGTATTTTCTTGGTGTTGATTTCTTTCTTCTAAAATATTTTTTCTTATTATTTTTATAATAGGTTTTCTTTCTGGGGTAAGTTCTATGTCACTTTGGTTTCTTGTAATATTTTTCTTTTTTGTCTTATTCTTTTATCACAACCATACTTCCCTGGTTTTTCTATTTCTGGAATGTCACAACAAATAACAATGCTTCCTCTATTTAATTGTCTTATAGTTTCTCTAGTCAAACATTGTTCTCTTAGTTCTTGGTATAGGATTTGGATAACTCCTCCTAGAGTATTTTCTGTTTCTTCAGATCTTGATTCCCATAATCTATTTATTTTTTAATTAAGTGGATATGATAGTTTATCTATAAAGATATATTTATATATTTCTTTAGCTTTTTCATTTAATTGATAGTAATATTTTTTATATTCACAAATAAAGCTTTCTATTTGGCACATATCACAAATTTGCATTTTATTTAAGTGTGACTTAGCATTTTCAAGTAAAGTTTTATTCACATTCTCTCTTTGTTCCATCAAATTATATCCTAAAATTTCTTGATGAATTAATGTCATTATTAATTTAACATAATCCATGTTAGCATCTACCATTTTTCCATAACGAATCCAATCTTCATCTTTCATTCCTACTAGAAATTTTTGTGCATTTCCCGATGTTTTAAATGTTACAAAATTCTTGGTTTCTAAAAAATTTAGTCTTTTAAATCTATCATCAGTGAGAACTATTAATATCATTTCATTAGTCCATTTCAAAAGTATTTCCTCTTTATTTCTTGCACAGTCAAGATTCAAAATATTCCCTATATTAGTATTATCATATCGTGGTTTAAATTCTTCCTGAATTTTTGTCCATTTATTATTTTATCTTGCATGTCCTTTATTATACATGGTTTCTTCTTCATATTTGTCCCAAGCTCCACTGGGTGTATATTTATATTCTTCACATTTTCTTTTAGGACTTCTTTTTCCACTATATTCACCTTTTTCCATCCATATATGGTTTTCTTCAGATTCTGAAGATGAGCTATAATTTAAGACTATTTCTTCATTTTCTTTATTTTCTTGGGTAATTTGATTAATATGTTCAACTTTGTTTATTTAATTATTTTCTTCTTCAACTATTTTTAGTTGTTCTAGTAATTGTTGAATTTCCTTTAAATCATTTGATTTTCTTAATGTTTCCATATATTCATCTTTTAACCTCTCCATGATGATACTGGCATAGGTATCTTTGATGATTCATGGTCTAGTTCTTGCTTTACTATTATTTTTTCCCAATTCTTTGGTTTTCATTAATTCTTCTAATTCCTTTTTTGTTATACATTTATTATTTTCTTCAGCTTAAGAGATTTTCTAATTGTTCAAGAACTATCTTTATTCTTTCAATATCTTTATTTTCATTTATATCCTTGCCTTTGCTTATATAATTTAATGTTTCTTTAATATTATTTATTTCATTTTGTCCTTTATGTATTCTATTATAAGTATAATTTGCAATTTTATCAGTATTTTCTATTAGTTGAATAATATTTTTGTTAATTTCTATCATGATTTTTTCTAGTCCTTCAAATTTTATTGTTATTTCTTCCGATAAACCCATTATCTTTGAGTATATAGGGTTCGTTAGATGAATCTAACGGTTGAAAATAATGGAAGTTAGGTGACTTTTATTTTGCAAAGTCAGAGGATTCGTTTCCGGTCAAGTCACGTTCCAAGTGAACTTGTACTGTTCCATTTCAAAGTGAGTTTCACTTTAATATAGGAAAAAACAAGCACACAGGACATTCATGAACGCACAAAAAGATTTTAACGCCCAGTCCGACGTCATGGCGAAGATTCTTATTCACGCCCTACTAACTCAAAAAATGCATGCTCATGTATATCACATATATATCAAACAAAAATAAACATGTTGCTTACAAAAGATAAAGATAACATGTATTCGATTGAATCATATTCAAAAGCAACAAACCATGTTATCAAACAAGTCAAACAAACACAGGCGACTTCTAGGGTGAACAATGAAAGGAAATCTCTCACCGTGAGCGATGAGGTTGTGACCGTCAGATCTCATAAAAATATTTGGATGGTGTAGATGAAGTCAAGGCTACCGAGTGTGAAGGTTAACTCAAAAGCATTAGTTAAAATTTTAAAAGATCGCATGGGTCCAAGAGAGATTGCGTCACTAGCTAGAGGAAGAAACCAGGAACTCGCTTCCCTCACCACTACAGTAGAGATTCCTTCCTTACAAGGACGAGGAGAACGTACAAGAAGGTTGCTTGCCTTGAAGGAGATCTTTCAAGTTCTGTTTTTCCCTCTGTCAACCTTCTCCTCTGAGCTGAACCGACCCAAATAATTTTTCAACCCAAAGAACCGATCTACATCTTCAAGTTGAGATCTTTCTTGTTTTTCCCAATACCCCATAACCTTGAATTCCCTTTCCTCCTTTCATGGATATAGTTTCTTCAATCTTAGAGCTTTCTTTTTTTTTTCGTGTGGTCATGTTAATGGAGGATCGAAACACGAACAACAAGATGATGAGTACGAGGTTTTCGGACGTGGTTCTAGACTACGTGATGCCGTACATCCATGACCCGAAGGACCGTGACACGGTGTCTCAGGCGTGTCATCGGTGGTACAAGCTTGATTCTCTCACGAGGAAGCACGTGACCATCGCCCTCTGCTACACGATGACGGCCTCTGCTACGTGACCATTCCCAGAACTTTCCATTGTTTTACAGTATTCAAATCCAAATTTCCATCTCACATTGTTTCCAGCATTTTTCACTGCTACGTGACCATTCCCAAAACTTTCTATTGTCTTACAGTATTCAAATCCAAATTTCCATCTCACATTGTTTCTAACATTTTTCACTCCCCAACACAAAGCACCAAACTTAGTTAAAAAGAAAGAAGATAAAAAGTGAACATGACTTAATTTAAAGATCAGAATCGTGATAATGCATTGCTGGTGAAGTGGGAATTTTGGGAGTGGATAGAAAAAGAGATAGAAGAGAGAATTTTGTAGACAGAAAGCAAAAAAGGACGTTCAGTGAGTGAGAAATAAAGAAAGGAGAGAGAAGGTGAGAGTGAGAGAGACGTGGCATTGGAATAAATTAGTGAAGGGAAACGTGGCAGGATAAGAAGAGAGAGTGAGTAACCTGGGAAACTTGCTACAAGCCGGTAAAAGTTAGTCTCTCACCGTGAGAGATTTGATGAAGTTGTTCACGCTAGAATTTGCCAACAAACACATAGGGATTCATGGTAATTACGACCATACCTTATCCATGGATCGCGCATTACAAGCATGAATCACATAGAGCTTTAGCGTTTACCTCTTGAAGCGTGCTTTTACTTTCTTGATCACTAGTGCCACGAAGGGGTAGCACCTCTACTCAGTCCACGCAAGCAAATGGGTGTCGGAGCTATGCGTCTTGTGCTAGCTGACGGCTAAAGGAAGTCACGGTTAGCAAAAACTAGGTTAAAAAGGAGAGCACTTCTATTTATAAGTTGGCAGCTCCCTTTAACCTAACTGCTTACCTTATTTTGCTTTATACACTACAAGCCCAATTATCCTTATATTAATTTAATCATATTTAATTAATATAACTGCTCCGCATTTGCTCTATGGGTGTGACCCTATAGGCTCCCACTAAGTTGGCAATAATATTAAATATTATAATAATATCAAATATTAATTATAATATTAAATATTATAAATAATGAGCGGCATCTAGCAATGCATCATTACTACCCAATTAGCAAGAGTATCGGTGATCCGATTTTAGCCTTACCGCGACCAAAATTTACCATGTAGTAAATGTCCATTCGTCCATATGTCTTAATTGAACACAAGACATAAGAGTGTCATCCATGTTATGTTCAATTATCTATTCCTGGATCCCCCAGTAGACGTGTAATCACAAATGGGCCCAATATCACATATTGGCCCACTTCTGCGTGGCCACGCATATTTCACGTCTCACTCTATCGAGGGGCCCAAGACATTACCCCTGCTATGTAGGAGGGGAGAATCCTGTCTACATCACTCACACCCCTCAAAATAATTTATTGCAGGCCCAATAACTACCTTTATGATTACCCTGTTACGTGTGATGTTTGATAGCATTAAAGCCTACAACTCCTCATATGGGAATCGTAGTGACTTCAAGTCGAAAGACTACTTCATTATGGTCGCCATGAGAATAATTATGACACTTACATAATTATTATGAAGTATTCTCTTAGTGGGTCATCCGGTATAAATATTACTTCTAATATTTATGCCTGTGTGCCGACTTAATATCACATATCCATGACCCGTGAGATGTGGTCATCAGTCTACTCAAACAGTAGTCTCTATGTATTATTGTCGTCCTAATTAACAATAATACTTGACTACGGATATTTAAGAATAGAGTTCTATTGTTCAACGAGGTCTCACGATTAAGTCACGTACTTAATATCTCATTGAACGAACTGCCTATTCTAAGGACTTTATTATGCTATAAACTAATAACATAATAAATGAATGCCTTATTCATATATCAAATATATGATCAAATTCATAATACATATGATGATCTATTCAAAATAGATTGGCCACTAGGGCTTACACCAACATGAAGAATGTGTAAAGAAAGATTGTTTTGGTTGTTGTAATCATTAGAGACCCATTCTCTTCAGCGGAGCGGCTTTTCCGGCGCCGACAACAGTAGACGAAGGTGGATACTGTGACAACGACGAAGGCGCAGGTTAGGGGTGTAACGGATCGGTTTGGTTTGGTTTTTGATAAGAAAAAAATCCAAACCAATAAAAAAATGGTTTGGTTCGGTTCGGTTTTGAGCATTTTTCCCACAAAACCCGAACCAAACCAAACCAATCAAGAACGGGTTGGTTCGGTTTGGTTCGGTTCGAACCCGAAAATTATTTAATTTTAGAATATATATAAATATTAAATATATAAAATATAAAAATATATATAAAATAAATATAATGGGTATTAAAATATTAAAATATATATATTAAAATAAATATAATAATATTAAACTAATAAAATATATATAAATATTGATATATAATAAAATTTAAATATTAAAATATATATGTAAATCTTTAAAATATGGTAATCGGTTTGGTTGGTTCGGTTCCAAAATCCTTGAATCCGAGAACCGAACCAATCACTATCAGGTTTGGTTTGGTTCGGACTCGAACACCAAAAAAATCCAAGCCAATTTAATTGGTTTGATTTGGATCTTCGGGTTCATCGGGTCATTGGTTTGGGTCTTACACCCTTAGCACAGGTGATAGGAGCAATGGCGACGACGGCGGCGAGCTTAGAGGAGGGGGATTTGAATGGTAGGGTAAGGATGAGTTGGAGGTAAGTTAAAGTTGTAATTTGACTTTTTTAAGTTACCTAATTACCCTTATATTTTTTTGTTTGGAGAATAAAATTTGGATCATAGATGTATTTAATCATATATCTAATGGCTGAAAATATGGCACCACCGGTGTAGGCTTTTTGACAGGCTTCACCCTATAATTCACCCCTTAGTTTTGGAAGATACAAGGGTTAAACTTTTTAATCTTCTTGTGCTGCTAGTTTTGGAAGATATATGGGAAACTTTTTAGCCTTGTTGTGCCGCTAGTTTTGGAAGAAATAGGGGTCAAGAGTCAATATTTTTTTATAACTATGTTATATGTATGAAGTATCTACCACCGTTAGCAGTGACCAACCTCCGTCGGAGAACCTATTGGGCACACAAGGTGGTTTTTCCCCTTCCAACCAGGTTTTTTTTCCATACATAAGAGTCAGGATTCGGACCCCTGATCACTTGCTTAAGGTTCCCGAGTCCCTTACCAATTGGACCAACCACATGTTGGTACTTGTATTTGGTTTGAGTAGCTTGTACTTGGGTTTGAGTAATATTAATTTGCTTGTACAAAATGTATATTTAATTACAACCGAATCGACCACGATTGAATCATGGTTAGACCAGTTCAATGATTGGTTCGATTTTTCAAACATTGGTGTAAAATGACTTTTGTCTTTGACTAGATATTCTCACAAAAAGTCATGAGACTAATTCTCGAATTGCGAGTGATGGTTAAGTAAATCCTTCCGAAAGTGACGACTCCAAGTTTCAAATCTCCAAATCCCCCCGGAAAAACTCCACTTCCATTGTGCAATATAGTAATTTTTTTGGTAGATTGATTCATTATATTTGATTCAGAAATTTTAGAAACTAAAAATATTGAAAGTTAAATCAAAATACAAAGTACAAAGATAAGCATAAAAAAAAAATAAAGGGTTAAATATGTTTTTATTCCCTTGTTTTTGATAAAGATTCGGTTTTAGTCCCCAATTTGGAAAATATATCTTTTTTAGTCCCCTATTTTTTAAAATGTGGTAGAAATGGTCCATATACTACACTTCCGTTTGAAAAACAGAGGGATTAAAACTGAATTTTTTTAAAAATAAAAAAATGAGAAACAAAAAATGTGCGGTTATAAAAAATAAAGAACTAAAAATGTGTTGTATAGGGATCACTTCTGACACATTAAAAAAAGGACTAAAAAAAAATACTATTCCCAAATGGAGAAGCGATAACTAAAACCCTTTTTTGTTTTTTGTTTTTTTTTTCCCCAAAAATATGTACTGAAAACATATTTCATTTTAATTTGGAACCATGTCCTCAGAATCAAAATATTCATGACCCAAAATCAAAATACCAACATAGGTCATAGGCCCATCCTAATTTCATTTTAATTTGCCTGGGCCGAAAACTATTCATGATCCAAACCCACAACTACCCTCAGAATCCCATTCTTTCTTCCCCAAACCCTAGTGACGAAAAGGACGAGCAAACAGACAAGAAGTACAAAGAGAAGAACCACGTTAGAAATCGTGCTTGGAAACTATTACCCAGCATCGTCTTCTTTGCTATTTCTCAACAAGCTTCTGGTAGTTGAATTCGTGCATTACCTTGTATTGTTGATTTCATTGTTATTGAAAATATTGATCAGTTTATTCTGTTTGGTTAGTTTGCTGAATCAGTCTTACGCTTTCAATGTGTAAAAATCTAAATTTCTCTTGCTTTTAGGGTTTAGATAGTGAGATGGGGACCAAGGCAAAAAAAGCTATGAAGAAGAATATGAAAAGGGCTAATGCTAAAAAGTCATCTGATGGTGCTGATTTTTTGGTAGATAAACTTATGCCCTTAAATTTGCTTATTATTATTTTTGTTGTTGTCAATATTGTGTTTATTTGTTTACTTTTCTATATCAATTTGTTGAAGCCCTTGGAAGGTGGTCCTGCTCAGAAACTTCCTACACAAAAAGCGCCTGAGAATACCGCTGCGGTTTTGTATGTTGGTCGGATTCCACATGGGTTCTACGAGAAGGAGATGGAAGGTGCAACTATGGTTCTATTTTTTATCTGTTTTCAAGTTGTAGAATGTTTACTTGGACCATGTGTTTATAATAAGCTTATGGTAGGTTATTTTGGACAATTTGGAACCATCAAGAGATTGAGAATTGCAAGAAATAAAAGGGTGAGGTTCCTAAACTTCATTCCTTTGTGTGTGTGTGTGTGTGTTTGTTTGTTTACACTTGTCTCAACTTGATGATGATTTGTGACATGCTTTGTTTTCACTGATCTATTTAGCTTATGTAGTAAATAATTATTATAAACTCATTGATTATTTTGGTAGAATGTTTCATTCTGGCATTTTTTTTCTTAATTTAAAGAAAATTGCAAAATGTAAAATGTTCAAACATGTTCTTAATTGCCCTGAGTTCCACACCTGCTCTCATTTCCTGGAAGATAAAGCCAGTGTGGATCAATATTTTGATTGGTTCTTGACTTTTGGAAGGACATAGGGTTCCTGGACCGTCAAGCTACCTGTATGATTAATAGTAAATACGTAGATTCGATAATATCTATTTGCCGTTAATTAACTTCTGTGATAATTTAGCTTGGTTTTAGTTGATTGATATTAACCATGTCCGTGTCTTGATGTTTAACAGACAGGAAAATCAAAACATTTTGGGTTCATAGAATTTCAGTCTCCCGAGGTAGTAGTTATTTCATTTGACCCATTATGTTGTGAGTTGTGGATATTATCTTTGTAATAAACTCCCATTTCTGTGTGCTAATGTTGCTTTGCTTTCTAGGTAGCAAAAATTGTAGCTGATACAATGCACAATTATTTGCTTTTTGAACACCTTCTCCAGGTTCACTTGATACCTCCAGAGAATGTTCATCCAAAATTGTAAGTTATTAATGTATATTCCATGTATATTTTGTTTAAGGTTTCATCAGGTGTTTTTTCATCGTTAGTCTAAAAAAAGGAAAGAATTTATCAAGAGAAAAAAGAGAGAAGAAAACACTATAGAAGGATGGGAAATCCCATAAAATAAGGGAAAATTTGTCTAGAGCTTAAGGGTTTGTTTGGGAGTTCGGAGGGGAAGGGTTTGATAAGAAAGCGAGGGGGAAGGGAATTGAGAAGGGAGAATAGCTGTCTAAAACCTTCTAAAACCCTCCTCTAGTTCATTTTTTTAATTCCCCCAACTTGGAGGGTTTTGATTCTTTTGTTAGAAAATAAACCCCATGCAAGGTTGGGGAGTATCGCCCCTTCCCCCATCTCTTTCCCCCCTCTTCCTCCTTGAAGCCTTCCCCTCCCAAACTCCCAAACAAGCCCTAAGTAAGCGAAGGACAAATCAGCAAAGAGAAGCGATCCAATCCATCCGGATTACCAGATATCAGCTAAATAGGTTTATCAGTGCTGTTCCATATAAAGGACTATCCAGGTCAAGGATTATGGGCTTAATGTGTGGACAAGGTGATTACCTTTTTTTTTCCCTCTATCTTCCTTTGAAGCGAAACTATGAGCAGAAATTCTGTGTTAGTTTGGTTACATCTATGTACAAGTTGATTACTTCCAATCTAACCCTGGACAAAAAGACACCTCTTGAAACGATACCATGGGTAGAAATGCACATAGTAGCTTGAAAAACTACCATATCCCAAAATTCCAGGAAGGAACTGCTGACCGGAAAGTCTAGCGTTGCACTTTAACCAAATACCTACATGCTCTACAAAATGTGAAAACTAAACATATGTCCCTCTTTTCTTCTACCCAAGTCCCGAAAGAAACATAATATATGTCTTGATGAAAGTAAAAAAAATGAGTTTCTTATCCTGAATTTCAAGAGGATTATATGAAGACATGGATTTTTCTATGTAGATGGAGAGGTTTCAATTACCGTTACAAGCCATTGGACACAGTGCAAATTGGACGGGACCAACATGACAAGGTATCTAGTTGGATGAAGAATAAAACATATTTAGATTTTGTCCGAGTTTCAGTATATAATAAAGTGCATTATATTCTTTGGTGTTGTCAATTCAGGAAAGAACATTGGAAGAGCACCAGAAGTTGGTGGAAAAGATTCTGAAACGTGACAAAAAACGACAAAAGAGGATAGAGGCTGCTGGCATCGATTATGAATGCCCTGAGATTGTGAGCTTTTTGCTTGTCTGCCTTTATCAATCTTTTGTTCTTAATATATTTTCAGAAATTGGAGATCAATGTCTTTTGAGTTTTGCTCTCATGTTATGTGTAATTGCTGTTGCAGGTGGGTGACATCCATCCTGCTCCAAAGAAAATAAAGTTTGACGACTAAGTAGGCTACCTTCTTGTCTTCTTTAAAAGGAGGGTATGAACCTTGGTATCTGTTGTGTTCATTCTATTGGCCTGATCTACTTTTGCTATGTTACTTATCTTGAAATTAGATGATTTTGCTGAATATCCTCTCTGAATTAATAGAGAACAAAATGAGGTGGTTTTGTTGGAGGAATACTGCTGATCTACCATGTCATGAGGGTTGACAAGAGAAACTGCTGTTTTCGTATTACCAGTGAATTACCCTTTGTACTCTGGTCTTAATATACTTTTGGCTTATCAAAATGAAAAAAAAAACAAAAAAAGTGAACTATTATCTTTTGGGCAAGGGCCTTCAATTTTCGAGGCTTAATTCTCCAAAATTTATTAATATATTTTTTTCCTCCTAATTACTTTAAGAATTTATGTTTGTATCATGTAGTTTGATTTTAAATATATTAGTATGATTGCATTCTTAAAACTGAGATGGATCTTGTTGAAGGTTGACCCAAAGTCGACTCAAATTGAGATGGGTTTAATATGATTGCCGGGTCTTTGACCCATCAACCACCTTTTATTTTTGTTAGTGGTCCTCTGTCGGTTGCGAATGGAACAATTACTCGAGTGTGTTTGAATGAAGAATTTGAATGAGATAATATATTTGTTGAGAGGATTTACCTGATTTAATGTAAAATACCTTTTCGGATATAAAATAGAAGGATTTTAAGATTTCTATGAATTTATATTTAGAGTGTGTTTGGGAAAGCTGGAAAAAAAAAAGATTATGCTGATAATCAATTTTTGTATAATCGATTATTGTGATAATCGATTATAATCAGAATCTGTTTTTGTTTGGGTCTGTTTGCTGAAAAGCGGTTTTAAGATAATCTATTTCGTTTGGGTGATATAAAAAAAATCACTTTTATATTATAAATTACGAAAAAGGGTATGAAGTTATTTGTATAATTTAATAATATTTATTTATAAGTTAGTTTTGTAGGGGTAAACAGGTAAGAGAGTTTTGATAATGAAAAATAATCAAATCACAACAATCTTAAGCTAGAAAAAACTAGATGGCATAAAACAGCTTTTTTTTCCTAAAAAAAGCTTTTTTATAAATTTAAGCAAAATGCCAAACATGATAGATTATCTATGAAACAGCTTTTAAGCTAAAAAACAGCTGAAATGTGGGATTATAATTTTTCCCAAACACGCTCTTAGGATACATTTTTAAACTCTTAAAATTTTTTTTTTTTTGCCCTCACCTAAAAAAAGCTGTTGCCGCTATTACCTTACAATTTTATTCTATATAGCACTAAAAAATATTGCTCCCATTATCCTTCAATCTCTTTATCTCTCTGGCCAAACAATAATAAAGATGAATTCTTGAATGATTATCTAGTCATATTCATAAAGAGAGATATTGTTTATATTATTGAAAATGAAAAAATCAAAAAAAATTCAAAATACGAAGACACGTTAGTTGTTATGTTAGGGGGATGAAGGTGGGGTTTGAATTTTTTTACCTCCAAGTGAACTTGGAGTCTCCTATGTTTCTTAGAAGTTGATGTCTTCTATTTTTTTTTTTTTGGTCAATATGCCTTCTATTTTTTTTGGGTATACAATGATATAGTTTTTTTAATCTCTAATTTTTGGCTTAATAATAATGATGCCATTATTTTATGGCTTATCCATTTATATATTTATTTATAAAAAATATTTGTAATATACGATCTTGCCCTCACTGGCCAGAATTCCTGGGTTCGTCATGACTCAGCCTACAGTATCAACGCATGCATCAGCGACGCCAGGTGAGAATTTCAGATAGCAGCGAGGCGATTGCGTAAGCACTACGTCAACGACCATCCTAGAGAGTCTACAGACGCAGGTTTGGGGAGAGTCAGGGTAGTAATAGGTACCCACGCCAGTGGTAGTGGGAAGGCTAGAGTGTCTGTGTGCATAGGTGTGTGTAATGAGCCCCTTTTTGATGTATTTTAAGTGTGAGCTGGGCTTATGTGTGGAGTTGGTGAGGGTAGTAGTGTCAATGACCTTTTCTATGTACTTTTCTTTATTTTCAATCTCGCGACGGTCTGTATGATATATGGCATTTATATGTATTTATGTACATGTGTGTGGTGTTTTATATCTCAGTTCATTTATGTTTTAAAATTATAATATATTTGCTTTTATGTTTTACCAGTTTAATGTTTATATTATGATTAAGGCTTAGTTAATTAGATTTTCTTTAACAGGGTATCAGAGTGTTTCATTCATGTTTTTGGCCTAATATATGATCAGATGCAGCCCAAATTGATCATATGATTGCTATTTATTTTTGAGCCTATGATCTAAACCCAAGTGAAAAAGAAAACAATGCAAGCGTTCTAACTACTAAAAAAAATAATAATGATTTTTGAAAAAAAACTCGTTGGCCCTTTGAGTCACTACCCGTAGCTCTCTCTTCCTCCCTTTTCAATTATAAGCCATGCTAGTATTTTTGCACCCGTGCAATGCACGGGTCATCAATTATTATTATTATTGATAGTATTTTATCATTAATAACTTAAATTGTGTCTCTATATGTACCAAATTTTTTTTCCTTTATCTCAAATTAAGTTCAGTATGTCAAACATTTTCCTTCCTTATTTCACACTTTGCTTTCAATATTTCCTTCCCACCTATAATGATGGTACTCATTCATCTCCCAGGCTTTTTATTTATAGACAGAAGTGATCAGCAAAAACTTTGAAACAATTTTATCTATAATTTGAGTGCAAAGAATTGAATATTATTTTAATTTTAAAATGATATTACAATACGTAATGTACACTATGTATTAAGTGTTCCTCTTTGATTATTACTAATGATCAACTAATCTTCTTAAATCATGTGGTGCTGATACGTGTCTCTTTATTAGAAAATCAGCAATTCCCCTTATTAATTAGTATAGATATAGATTTATTATTTAAAATAGAAAAAACAAAGGCAAGGATGTAGAAAAAAATAGATTAGAAAATATTAATAGCTCTGCTTCTATTTATGTCAATTAAGAGATTGTCGTGTTTGACTCCCAAAACAATGTACCTTTACCGGTTTGTAAATATTTTAAAACCAAAAAAAAAAAAAATTAGAAAATAAAAAAAAAAAAAAAAAAAAAATTCATCACTTGACATGTGACTTGAACCATTGTGCTACACTAAAATTAGCATTTTCCCTTATTAATTAGTATTGATATAGATCTATTATTTAAAATAGAAAAAACAAATGCAAGGATGTAGACAAAAAAAAAAAAAATACAAAATATAAATAGCTCTGCCTCTCTTTATGCCAATACAGAGATTGCCGTGTTTGACTCCCAAAACAATGTACCTTTACCGGTTTGAAAATATTTTAAAACAAAAAATATATAAATTTTAGAAAATTAATAAAATAATAATAATAAAAATATTCCATAACTTAACATTTGGCTTGCACTATTGTGTTACACAAAAATCAGAATTTCCCCTTAACAATTAGAATAGATATAGATTCATTATTTAAAATAGAAAAAACAAAGACAAGGATGTAGCTTTAAAAAAAAGTACTAACAGAAAAAATTAGGAAAAAAAGTAGGAAAAAATATATTTAAAAAAGATTAGCAAAAAAATTGGGAAAAAATTATTTTAAAAAAATTAGGAAAAAAAAGTAATTATAAAAAAATATTTAAAATAATTAGAAAAAATTATTTAAAAAAATAAGAAAAATAAGAAAAATGAGGAAAAAAATATATTTAAAAAAAAAGGTTAAAGTAATCTTTTGGTTCTTATACGTGACACTGATTTTCAATTTGGTTCGAGTCTTATGATCTTAAACTTTTTTGAAGAACACGGTAGCTTTGCTACCTTTCCTAGCTAAAATTTTTTAAAAAACAAAAAAAATTATAAATTTTAAAAATTTAATAATAATATCCGAACCAATTAAAATTGGTTTGGTTTGATTTGGTTCGAACCGAAAAATATTTTAAAAAAAAATATATATATATAAATAAAAAAATATAAAATATAAAATTTTAAACTATTAAATTATATATACATTAAAATATTAAAATATCAAGAAAATGACAACTCTATTTTTACTGTTTGTCAATTTATGATTGGTTGATAGTATAAATTTTTTTACACTATTAGTGTATACAAATAAATTAAAAAAAAAGTATTAGCAAAAAGAAATTATCAGAAATTTTTTTTAAAAAAAATAAGCGAAACATTAAAAAATAAAATATATTTTTATAAAAAAAAAACTAAACGTAAAAAAATTTTAAAATGTAAAAAAAAAAGATTAATTTTTTTTAAAAAAAAAGTAAAAAAAAATTACTTCTTTTTAAAAAAAAATATTTTTTAGAAAAAAATGAAAAAAATCTTGGCGCTGACACGTGTATGTACAGTAAAATTGGCTGTCCACCTTTTATATTAGTATAGATTTGCTTTATTTCTTTTTCTTTTTTCTTCCCCCCCAAAACAATGGTGTACTATCTCTGCATGTGCACTAGCCAAGTAAAGTCATGGAGACAAAGCTGATCTGCTCCCCACCATGGCACCCTCTTTCTGCAGAATTGTCCTCCCCTCTCCGTAAGCATTAATATAATTTGGCTTATTCTTCTACTATATACATTACACTTCACATAGGAATTAGGTGACACAATTTTTTGATCTTATCAGCAGAAGGTATATAATTTGACTGTGAATAATAAGAGTCGAGGGGGAGAGATCAGAACAATGATTAAGTTTTCATTCACCAAAAATATACTTGGAGTTCTTTCTTTTGTTACTCCTCCATTCTCTTGGTCTTTTTTTCCCCTGCTTCCATTGTCTTTGTTATTTATTTATTTATTTTAACTTTTTTGTTCCTCCCTTTAAAACAAGGGGGAAAAAAAAAACAAACAGAATCAACAAACACAAGCACAACAAGTGAATATGAGACGAAGGCTCCATCGCGGCTGCTCTGCCTCTCAATGTCGTTGTTCCGTTCAATCGCCACACAACACCTTCCTTCATCTAGCTCCTCGACCGAATCTACCATAAGCTCGAACCTAATCTCCATCCTCCACCCAGCCGCTGTATGAACTGCGTCCTACCGATTCGCCACTACCACAACATCCTCCTTCTACCACTATAGCCGACTAGCATTCTTCGTTGCACCATTCGCCTTTGCGTTCAACCAATCCCATTGGCCCTCACCGATCATTAACTGGTGGTGAAGGCAGTGGTTTACAGTTCAGTGGTTCAATCACGATCCAACCGTAGTTGAACTGATTTTAATTAAATATACATTTTTTATTTTATATAATTTATTTAATAAACTAACATATCTTGTCCCTTTCACTTGTGGATTTATTTTATAAAAGTGAAAAAAAAAAAAAATCCTCCAGCAACATCAGTTTCCACCAAAATGCTCCCGTTCATTCAAATATGCTCCATTCTTAAAAGGTAAAGCAATCCTAAAATCGATATCCAGCTATGTATGCGGTTAGCTTTTACGTAGGAAACGTGGATTGTATTATACTTCAGTGGTTTGTGAAACACAAATCAAGGAGAAAAAGAAACTTGGCTATTGTTAGTGCACTTCTATTCATTCCTCGGGTTTTGCAAACATGGAACAAAAAAGAGAAATAAAAATGGCTAAAATACCTTTTTGGTCCTTTATTTATTTGTGTAAATTCGTTTTAGACTTTTATCTTTTAAAAGATTCATTTTGGTCATTTTATCTTTCAAATGTTACTCAAAATGGTCCTTCCCGCCAGATCTGTTACCGGATTCCGTTAATAACCAGCCTGAGACCCGTCAAAATCTGGGTATTTCATCGGAATCTGCGCAGTTCTTCTCAAAACCCTTCCCCATCATCTCATTTCTTCTAAAATCAAATTACACATTCTCAATTGCTCATCCTTCTCAAACACCCTTCCCCTTCTTTTAATTTTTTTGAAACCCATCTTTACTCTCCTCCCCTCACAAACCCTACCCTCTTCTTCTTCTTCTAAAAAACCATAGCTGGTGCCAATAACTCCTTTGGACTCATCATATGCAAATAAGAGTGATGTGTCAATTTTATATAGTTAAGGTATGTGGCACTAGGATTAACATAATCATCGATCCCATTAAAATTAATAGGCTAAATTATATTTTTAGTCCCTTAAGTTATTTGTTTTGTTCAAATTGGTCCCTTAAGTTTTTTTTTGTGACAAACTAGACCCTTAAGTTAGGTTCGGGTGACAAATTAGTCCTTAAGTTTTTTTGTGACAAACTAGACCCTTAAGTTATGTGCGGGTGACAAATGGGTCCCCTAAGACAATAAAAATAATAAATTAAGGGTCTAATTTATTGGTTCCTTTGACAAATTAAGGGGCAATTTTGTTACCCCGATCATAACTTAAGGGTCTAGTTTGTTACAAAAAAACTTAAGGGATCAATTTATCACCTGAACCTAACTTAAGGGTCTAATTTGTCCAAAAAAAAAAACTTAAGCGACCAATTTGAACAAAACAAATAACTTAAGGGACTAAAAGTGTAATTTTACCAAATTAATAACAAGATCACAGTTTTTTTTTTTTGGTTATTTGGTGTCAAAAGAATTAGTAAACAACCTTAAAAGGAATGGGATTAGCGCCATAGATTATGATTCTTATGCCCTTACTTGGAAAAACCAGAACATCACATGCTTGTGGACCTAGCTTTGAAAAAATTGGGTTCGTGTATTACGGCCATCACTTTCAGGCAGTATGTAAACAAACGTTAAAAATGCGAATATAAATTAGATGAGGCTAGGGTTTGTGAGGGGAGGAGAGTGAAGATGGGTTTAAAAAATAAACAATTAGAAGAAGGGGAAGGGGTTTTGAGAAGGATGACTATGTGTAATTTGATTTTAGAAGAAATAAGATGAAGGGGAAGGGGTTTTAAGAAAAACTGTTGTCATGTCCTGAATTTCGTAGCCATTACCTGCCGAAAAAGAAAAGTCTCTCTAGCAGCCTCATAAGCATACAAAAATTCGTTTCATCCAAAGAAAATGTTTACATTCATTAATTGCAACATAATGAATATAATACATCAAAGTAACTAAATAACACAAATTACAAAGTCCTAATAAAAACTAGATACACTTAACTATGGGTATTAACCCATTAAAACCTGTCCACATGGCATCCAAGGCTTCCGACGGCTTCGCATATACCTGCATCTGAAATGTTAAACGTGGGAAGAGTCCATTGACTCAGTGAAGAAGTTTCCCCCAAACACATGCAGTCATACTTAATTGAGTGCGAACTAAGAATCACACATTCATTCATACATAATTGAAAACATCATATCATCTCATAAGCCTATCAATTGATTAAACATTTACATAACATACTTAGAATCCTTTTGTCCTCTTAATGGTCACTTGTGGAATGACTTGCAAACTCATAACTTAGCATAAGTCCCATATCTGGGGATAAATCATAATCTGAACATAATATCATAATTTGAATCTTTGGGTATCCCAGGAGGTGGGAGGTGGGTTCTCTGAGGACCCCCTGCCCCAATGGTTTTGATTTCTACCCCGGAGATACCACTCCCTCCGGCCAAATATCAACATCACTCCTCAACGCTCGGGGTATCTAACAAGGTCCCATCATCCCTAATGGTGATATTTATATACCGGAGCCTTCCGCTCACCATTCAGCCTACCCAAGGATTCATACAATGCCAATTCATTCCTCCAAGTACCATATCATTAATACACAAAGAACATATTCACAACTATTCTAATCTATATCATAACTTTATCAATACTTTCTAAGATTTACATTAACATAAAATGAACATACACACATATTCACATCCTTCAACTTATCAAAACAAAACAAGAGTAATAATTACCATAATATCCACGGTAAACTGGTTATTCCAATAGCTACAACTCCAATTTTTTTTTTACATAATTTTCGTACATCAAAGATCACACACACTTCTTACATGAACATCTACCGAAAACAGTATGACCAACATGAAAAAGTACATGCAACAGTAACTTCCACAAAATTTTAAAAATATCTCCAATGTTAACAAAATTCTAAATAATTTCTAGGTCATCATATAACATGTTAATACTCTAAAAATAATTTTTATAACTCAAACAAATTATCCAATCCTTAAACAATTCAAAATCGAAACATGCACAGAAAGTTCAAAATCTATCAATTATTGAGCTATTAAAAGTAACAATTTTTCTACTCTGTCAAACAAACTTTGTTTTGCCTAAATATTAATACGTAGATCCTTGATTTACATATGTTCATTTCTATATTTTTATTTGGTCAAAAACTATCACCAATTAATACAAAAAGTTCAAGTAGGATTCGGATTCTGCCCAGAAATTTTCAGCAAGCACAATTTGTCATATATAGTGTCATAAAAGGGTCAAAACTCAACGAAAATTAACCAAATTTAATATGCAAGAACCTAACACATATATAAACAGTATCCAAGTGGTTCCACGTCAGTATCATGTCTCAAACATTCCCAATAAATTCGGACAGAAGCAAGCTCTTCACATAAAAATCTAGAAATTTACAAGCTTTAACCTTTAAGATATTCTAAGTCTTTCAAATCCAATATCACTTATCTATTGTTTATCCACCACCATAAACTCAGATCTAAACATGCATCTTACCCATAATCTTGATCAACATAGAGAACACACATGTAAACATTATAAAGCACAAGGTTTAAGACCAATTTCATCTCCAAGTACTCAAATCTAAAAACCCATGGGAATATCTCTAAATCCCCAAAATCAGCAATCAAACAAACATTTCACACCAAATAAAAATCCCTCACCTTAAAGCAAGCATTAACTTCTTGTCTTGAAGCAAAACGAAAATGAGAAAAGATAAGCTCACCAAGCTTCTAGCTCTCCAATGGCTTCTCCTTGTCCAAGCTCTCTTATTTTCTCACTTTAAATTATCTCTCTAGGGTTTCAACAAGAAGATGAACGAAGGGGAAAGTGGGTGACACCCTCTTTTAACTCATCATTGGGCCTAAGGGTGGGTAAAGCCCATAAACTCATTAAAGCACTAATGTCATAAATTAAACTAATTTGATACTAAGGGCGAGTTAAATATGCACTAAGATATCTAGATCCTAAAATCATAAATTCATTTCTAAAGATTGTCCAAAAGTATTTTTAAACTATATCGTAATTTATTATTTACAAACATATTCATAACTGAAAAACAATTACCATGTAGAACATCATACAATGAATAATTTTGAATTATTGATCATAATTTCAACTGAACTTATAGTTTTAAAATACTAAAAATTGTCGGGTATTACAATTGCCCAGATTCCGGTGAAATGCCTAGATTCCGGCGGATCTTCGGTGGGTCATTAACGGAATCCGGTAATAGATCTCACGGAAGGACCATTTTGACTAACATTTGAAAGATAAAAGACCAAAACGAATTTTCACCAATAGATAAAGGACCAAAAATGTATTTTAGCCTAAAAATTTTGATGAGCTCACCTGATTGTGAGGAACTCAAAGATGAAGCACACATATGACATAAAACCATTGAGAAAACAATGCACACAACACACACCGGCAACAATCCAAACACTAAAAACATAATCACTAAAAACAAAGTCTGAGATGCAGAGTTGTGCAAACAAAAAAAAAAAATACAGGCAAAAGAGTCACTAAAAACAAGCAGCAGAGGAAGAGAGAGCAAAGTTCTCTAAGTATTGTCAAATAAATTATTAAAAAACAAAAAAAGTTCTCAAGTATTGTCTACTTTAAGAAAAATCTCTAGTGACATTGATCACCAAAACGGCCTTTTATTTAATTAGTGAAATCCAAGCAGATTTTGTAATACTCTTTACAAGCCCAACCTAACCTGAAAGTCTATTTAAAAGCCTACTTATCAACAAGACCTTTAGATATGCTTCCATCTATAAATAAGTCATAGGCCTTTACTTGTAAATAGGCTCGACGGCCTTTATTGATAAAGAGGTCGTAGACCTATACTGATAAATAGACCACTAGGCCTTCACAAATAAATATGCAAGTAAACCACTACATTTAAATGACAAATAGGCATTTACTTTCAAATATTATAAATAATATATTATAGTATTATAATACATCATATTATACATATATATTTATGTGTTTGTTTCTGTTAAATAGGCATAGTAGGCTTTATTTAAAGCCTTTGGCCTGACCACTTTAGCTACATAGGCTTTTTAAAAAGCCTTGATTTATTTTTTTACTAAATAGGCTAGGCCGTGTTAAGCCTTAATTAGGTTAGGCCATAGGCCCCCGAAGAGTGGTCTGACCTATTCCTACCCCTAGCAGCGATTGAGATTTCTTACCTTTTCTTTTAAACTGAATCCTTCCTTTTAGATGAATTAAATTATCCTATAAAACTAATTGAAAATGAGTTTATATACATTGTGAACGTAAAGTCTATTACACTATCAATTAATCACAAATCATCATATATGTTATTTATTAGGTAATTATGATAAGAATCAAATAATTTTAATGATGTGGTAATTTATAATTTTTCGACAGTGTAAAAAATCTTTAAACTGATAGTACATACCAATTAAGTCTACCTAAGATCGCTTGGATGAGATGGCACGAGTCTCTTCCAGCTTAACCAGAGGTCATGAGTTCGAATCCTGACTCTGAGAATGCAGCAGCGTTAAAACTCTTGAGGGAGAGCTTTGCCGCTCTTATGGTCCTACCCGGCTCGAGGGATTAGTCTCCGCAATTGCACGAGGAGGAAACCCTGAGGAACCACAAAAAAAAAAAAAACATACAATTAAATCTACAGAAAAAATATTATGAAGTTTTTTAACACGAAAATACAAAATGAAAGTTTATGAATTGGAAATAATAAAAGATGTCCACATGTCTATAAAACTAATATTTCAATTTACTAAATGTTTTTACAAAAACGAGATATTATATTAATTATTTACTTTTGTTAAAAGGTAATCAATGAAATATTTAGGTTCATAATTTAATATTCTCATTAATTGCTTTCTAATAATGATAAACAAATTATTTAGAAACAAAAAAGTTATAAAGTATTGGCAAACAAATTAGTAAAAAAAAAAAAAATTCTCAAGTATTGTCTAGTTTAAGAAAAATCTCTAGTGACTTTGACCAAAACTGCATTTTATTTAATTAGTGAAATCCAAGCAGATTCTGTATCACTCTTCACAAATCTAGGTACACAACTTGTTATTTGTCATTCCCAACCTAATATAAATTCAGTAGCTAGACTTGAATAATACCCATTCAAGTTCCAACTTCAAGTACTCAACCCTCAAAATCTAGAAATTTCCTAGTCTTTTAGTGAGGAAAAATAGTTGCTTTCAAACGGAGATCATGGAGCAAGGAGATTCCTTCATTAACAATGGCCAACATACAAAACCAAGTTCAGGTAAACATCAAAAAAAAAAAAAAAAACCTCTTTCATACATACATGTAGTTTTTCTTTTATGTGGATATATAATTAAACTTTGACCATAGACTGATAGATATCTTGGTTCTTCTGTTTCTTTCCAGTTTTCTTTTTAGTGTTGATGTCGATGATTTTTTGATCTATTTTTCTATGATAAAAAAAGAGTTATTTGGTCCTTTATCCTTGTTTCCTTTTGCAAGCTCTGATTCATAATTCAATGTGATCCTCTGCCACGATTTGTCACTCATACTAATGAAAGCAACAATGACATTTCACTAATGGTGATGATATATCACTTGTTAATCGTTAAGGAGGATCATATCGGTTGACGATCCCTTTTTTTTAATCCTAATATGCTAAGGTTCTTATTACATTAGTAGGATCCACTTATATTTGATGATAGTAATCCTTCTAGAGGAAGACAAATGCTTCCTTCATGAGGATTCATAATTTCTCTTGCATATATATCACATATCAAGGTAGTATTTTTAATGTCATCCCATATGTCTTCTATATTCAATATGCTTAATCTCTTTAAATTCAATTTTCTACATGACTTATTGAATCGATATGCGTCCAAAGCTGCATAAATTTATCTATAATCTTACATTTATTATTCCTACATATATATACTATACTTACTACATGCACCTGACTCCTATATCCATATCAAATGCATATTCTTTCTTATACATTAGCTCTTGGCATGTATTGATATCTTACTCTTACATTAATGGCAAGGTATTATAGTATTTTCAATACACAGTGAGAAGGTAAATTTTGAAATCTACACTGCATTTTAAATAATCCACACAGAAAGCTTGTTTTCCCTCCTACATAAGGGTTCTTAAAATGTGGTTATCACATCTTTTGTGCATTCTTGCAATATACTTGTTAATTTGATTATTTTGAGTTCTGATTGTTTCTTTTTGTATTTGGGGAGTTTAGGATCAAACCGTGTGCAACCAATAACATACTCCCTTGAAAACAAACAAAATTCTATTCCAGACAACTCGAATGTTCGCGGACTTGTTCCCCATTTGGTTAGGAGAGATATTGATATACCGATTTCGAATATGACAAAAATCATGCGACAAGTGCTTCCGTTGGATGCAAAAATCTCTAACGATGCCAAGATGATGATCCAACAATGTGCCGCAAACTATATCAGCTTCATAATGCAAAAAGCCAAGGAGCGATGCCAAAGCGAGTATAGGGTTTCATTGAAGGCAGAGGACCTATTGTGGGCACTGAAGGAACGTGGATTTCATGAATATGTTGAGCCTCTCACTATTTTCCTCCATCGCTATCGTAATAATATTGTCAAAGGTGACCTTTTGACACACCGTGAGGAGGTTATTCCTGTGAGTGTGACTCAAAGCCCTAACAATGATGGGCTTGGGTCTAGGCCTGAGCCTGCTGTTGAGATGCTTCAACCAACCTTACAACAACAACTTGCTTCTTTGGGATTACAATTTTCCAGTGACTCAAGAACAAATCTGGAAATGTCTGATTCAATGAGCATAGACGAGTTCTATGAAGATGTGTGGTCAAATGATACTATACCCAAATTTGATCCTTCTACTAATTAACTTCAAAATGTGATCACCCATGAAATATGGTAGTCGATAATTGGACAAATTCAGGAGCAACTATACTGCAATGAATTATGATAAGCAACAAAGTAGTAGTTGAATATAAGTTATGTATTTCTTAATTATGCTATAAAATAAAAGGGATTCGAGATAAGATTTATGGAATAATCTCGCTTTTATTGTCTATGAATCATTTGTCTTGTGAATTTCAATCCAAACATCAAATGAAAAGTAATATATATATATATATAAAGAAAAGTAAGATTTTCAATCATAAATCATGATTGTCAAGGCCTGTTTCTTTAATGGTATTAGATACTATTTTTTTCTTGCATTAATGAAAAGGATAATTATGATAAAAAACATATCAAAACCATTATTGATCAGAAGAACATTAAAATGCAAACTGAAAAACAAGAAAATCCATATAATTGTCAGTCCATTGTTGAAGCGTAAGGATCTACGTACATAAAAGAAAAAACTGCATATATTTGTTAAAGATGTAATTTTTTTTCCTTAAAGTTTTTACCTTTTGATTGTTTACCTCAACTTGGTTTTGTATATTGGCCATAGTGAATTAAGGAATATTTTGAGTTGACTAGGGATTTGCATAAAATTTAGCTGATTTTAGTTATGCATGATCTGGAGGGCAACATCCATATGGTTTTCACTTGGGTTATACATAAATTGACTTATCAAACTTACAACATCATCAATATTGGGTCTTATAAGAAGTATATAAATTTCCCAACTTGTCGTTGATACATTTCCTTATTTTTGGGCATGTCATATGCATATTCGGTAAGTTAATGGTTTTCAACAACTAGAGTATCTACTGATTTAAAGTTGATAATCAGCTAGATTATATTTTTTTGGGGCATCTTTGACTGGACTTCACTTGTAAAATCAAACTTCTAACCTTGTTTTGATTCAAATAAAGCTTTGTTTTTCCCTACTTCATTAAATCATGTCATTTCTTTAAATTTATAGCTTTTTGGTGAAAATCTTTTTCATTTAGTATCTATTTTCTTAAGTTTTGATTTTAGGGATTAAGAGAAGGTGAAGTATTGAAGCATGGTGTGTAAAGAATTAGAAAAGGTAAAGTACTGAAGCATGTCAATCATAAACTCAAACTATGCTCGTTGGGCACTCATTAGTTCACAATCTTCATTTTAATAAGACTTTTAGTGCCCAACGCTAGGATCGTTGTGTGGGGCACCCCGCACTATTCTGGCCCATATAAATTTTGTGTTTTTGAATCAATGAGGGATCTTTTGTCCTTCTAAGGTCGTTTCTGCTTGTTTTTATTCCCTTAGTTCTCTATCTCATGGAGCTTGGGAAGGAAGATGAGAAGAGATTCAGGTAGCATCAACCATCCTCATCTTTTTTTTTTTTTTTTTGCAGTTTTTTTGCCATGTCTAGACACCCCTTGTAATTGGGGTTAGGTGAGTTTTAATGGAGCTTGTTTGTAATTGATATTTGGTTCTTTAATTTAATTTATTCATCTTATTTTTATGATGTGATCACTATTCTTAGTGCTTTTCTAGGGTGTAATCATCTTCGAAATGACGTTAATTAGGAGTATGCATGCAAATAGAAATTTGATTTATGATTGTACCATGAGATTACGAGCCTTGCAATTCTTTCGGAATAGTCACCGAATTGCTTCTTACCCTTTTGGATTCTTTGTTTTAATGCTTTTTTGCCTCTTTGAATTACCTAAGAAATTTTTTTTTGATAGGCAAAAATATTAATAAGAAGCGGTACAACGGGCACCCAAACCCATTGACAAGAACCACAACAATCAAGTCAACCACCCTCGACACCAAAGCACCAACAACTATTACTCTACCAAAACTTGCAAAAAACCACATGACTCAAAAGCTAAAGCTAAACACAGAGCAAATCCATAAAAAGATATAGCCACCAACACAAAAAGACAAGGCTCCTAACTAGTATCAGCCACATACTAGAATAAGGGAACAAAAGTCAAAACACTTCACTGATACACCTGCAACCAGAAAACACTTGCATCCACAAAGTATATATGAAGCTTGCCCGACGTGCACTAAGAGAAGACCAGTTAAACAAGCAGCCTCTGACGTAGCCCCAAACAAAGACCTGGGCTCTGGATCCAATTAACAAAAGGATAATTAAACCATTTACAACTTGAAGAGATCCATTGAAAAGATAACAATTACACTGACTCCATATATAATAAAGACCAAATCTGGAATTGCATAATCAAATATAAGAGATTATGAGACTTCCATACTAAAAACCACATGGCTTGCCAAGCCGCCTGAGATTTAGAACAACATCGAAGTAACCTTGTAAACTGAAAGAAATGTAATTTATAATTGTTGTGGAGATCTGCAAAAATGCCCCACCACCTCAAACAGTCCATCCAAATCCTTGATGAATAAGAACAATCAAAGAACAAGTGAATCGTTGATTCCACCTCCAATTGACAACGATTGCAAATGGTGGCAGCACTAGGGATAATATTCCTGGCTGCGAAATTTGCAAGAGATGGAATTCGGTCTAACGCAATTTTCCACCCCAACGATAACACTTTCAAAGGCACACCATTGATCCATATTTGTCTAAAAAAGACCTCCGTCGTTGATCTGTTTGAAGTTAAAACTTGATACGCTGATTTTACTGAGAAAGATGCTAGCTTGTCAGCCATCCAAACACACTTGTCCTCCTTATCTCTGGCCTCGTCTAATAAGGACCTCAACTCCATAAAAAGATCCTTCTCCCACTGAAATCGCTCCCTTCTCCACTACAAAACCCAAACCCATTCAGCATCCCTCCACTCACCCATATATGCTATCACCTACTCCTTATTAACAACCAAGGAATATTGCCTGCTAAACCTATCCTTCAACACACCACCCTCCATCTTTGTCTCCTCCCAAAACGAGTTGACTCTCCCCGTTCTCGACGAATTTACCAACAAAATTAGAAAACAATTTACCCGAAACCCTAACCTCTCATCATCCAAAGCCCGAATGTCCAGCCACCATCTCGAAAACAAACCACTAGTCTCACCCTCCTCCCCATACCTACTAAAAATCACTCTAGCCCACAATGTGTCTTTCTCCACCCTCAATCTCCAAAGACACTTACCCAACAAAGCACAATTAAAAGCTATGAGATCTTTTAAATCTACTCCCCTCCTCCTTATCCTTGCAAATCTATTTCAAAGCAAGTAGATCTGAAATGAATACAAGACTGACTTTAAAAGGACCACCCTCCATCAAATGACAAGTTCTTACTGCTCCATGAAAATAACCCGCTCCGAACTTTATCAATAACCAGAAACCAAGATTCTCTCCTTTTAGGATTCGCCCCTATTAGCAGACCCAAATACATAAATGATATTTAACCCACTTTGCAATTCATACATAATGCTTCCTTTTCTAACCAAAGATCATCCACATTTATACCAACCAACTGACTCTTAAAAAAGTTCACTTTCAGCCCCGAAGCAACTTCAAAACAACGAAGAAGAGACTTAATAGCACGAATATTACCCAAACTCTTCTCCTAATAATAAGAGTATCATTAGCATACTGGAGATGAGACAACCGAAGCTCCTGCTCCCCAACCTTATAAACTCTAAACAAACCAACTGATTCAACTTCATTAAACATAATATGAAAACTTTCCGCAGCAATCAGGAACAAAAATGGAGATAGAGGATCCCCTTGTCATAGCCCTTTACCAATAGGGAATTCCTCCATTGGGCTTCCATTGACCAAAATTGATACCATAGCTGAGGAAATACATTTTGCTACCCACTTATGCCATTTAGGCGCAAAACTCATCCTCAACATCATATAATCAAGGAATTTCCAACTCAGAGTCATATGCTTTCTCAAAATCCACTTTAAATAACACCAAATCCTTCTTCCGTTTCTTAGCCTCACCAACCAGTTCATTCGCTATCAAAACCCCATCCAGAATTTTACGCCATTTAATAAACGATGATTGAGAATCTTAAATCACCAAACTAATTACCTTTCTCAACCTGTAGCCAGAATTTTAGCCAAGACCTTATACATACATCCAATTAAGGAAATAGGTATAAAGTCACCAACCTTTTGGGGATTGTCCTTTTCAGAATCAAAACTATAAATGAAGAGTTAGAGCCCCGAAGAAGTTTGCCATTTTCATGAAACTCTTCCAAGAAAGAAACGAAATCCGGTTTGAGCAACTCCTAGAACTCCTTAATAAAATCAAAAGTGACACCATCTGGTCTCGGGCTTTTAGAACTCTTGTAACCCCAAACAACTTCTTTAATCTCCTCTTCCAAAAATATAGCAATCAACTTATTATTTGTTGTACCTTCTAGCTGAGGAAACCTCATATTTCCAAAATATGTTCGCGACCTGTAACATCTCTGGCTGCTCTATGGATTGATGATTGTCCCCACAAACCAACACAGGTCTTTTCAGCGTGCTTTGTCCTCACTCACATGCTTCCTGGGAAAACTTCCTAGGAGGTCACCCATCGCAGAATTGCTCCAAGTCAAGCACGCTTAACTGCGGAGTTCTTAAGTGATAGACTCTCGAAAAGAAGATGCATCTCGTTGGTATAGGTAGTACCAATCAATTCATATAGCCATCTAAACCGTATAGTCCCATACCTATACAGTCTCAGGACCCCACTCATTCCGGTGTGTAATCGGTTCGTTCACGTATCCCTCTGCTTAGAAGCCCTCTATGGATTGACGACTGTCCCTACAAAACAACACGGGTCTTTTCAGTGTGCTTTGTCCTCACTCACACGCTTCTTGGGAAAACTTCCCAGGAGGTCACCCATCCCAGAATTCCTCCAAGTCAAGCACGCTTAATTGCGGAGTTCTTATGTGATGGACTCCCGAAAAGAAGATACATCTCGTTGGTATAGGTAGTACCAATCAATTCATATAAGCTATCCTCAACCATATAGTCTCGTACCTACACAATTTCAAGATCCCTCTCATTCTGGTGTGTAATTGGTTTGTTCATGTATCCCTCCGCTTAGAAGCCTGCCAGGAGCCGCTCCTTGTCCGTGCCTTCTCGTACCGACGACCACTCGCCGCCCTCGTCAGCACCGGGTGTCACACAACCATTCTTTGCTGCTAAAATGCTGATGGAAATAGGACTTGATAGCCGATTTCAAAGGAACAACCCCTCCCACAGTAATACCATAAAAAATCAAGCCATGAATCTTATTTCTACGCCTTCTCCCAACTATACAACTATGGAAGAATTTGGAATTTGAGTCCTCCTTCTTTAGCCATCTAATTATTGATTTCTGACATAGCAAGTTACACTTCATAGACGACAAATTCTTAATATTGGCAGTGCATTCCTTCCTCCTCCCTCTCAATATCCTTGGCACTTAAAACCTCACTTTCCACTTTCAAATCCCACAGTTGAAGTTCATCATATGCCTCCTGAATATTTTGATCTAAATTGCCCACATGATCCTTATTCCAGGTTTTAAGCTTGTTTTTCATCAGCTTCAACTTATCCTTCAAGATGAAGACCCTTCTTACCTCTATTTGCAAATTGGACCACTGCTGTTTCACAAAATCCTTATACCCTGCCATATACTTCCAACAATTAAGCATCCGGAACGGTTTTGGTCCCCAATTAAGCTCACATTCCTTCAAAATCACCGCACAATGATCTGACACACTTCTTTTAAGTCCCTGCTGGAATAAGCTACTCCATAATCCCAGCCACCCTTGAGTAACCAAGAAACGATCCAAACGACTCATAGACGAGCCATCCAAACGATACCAAGTGTACTTCCTACCATGAGAAGTAAATCTATCAGCCACACATCTTCAATAAACTTTGAGAAATTCTGCATCTCCTCCAAATGATCATTATTTGCATCCTCGTTCCTTTCATTACTGGATAAAATGGAATTGAAATATCCCAACACACACCACCTCTGCCCTCCTCTGACTTCCAATTGCCTCGTGATTTCCAGCCACAATTCCTTTTTTCCCCTAAGATCATATGGACCATGAACATTTAGAATAGATGCCTCATGTTTTTATTGCCCCGAAAACCCCTCCACACCCAATAAACGATTCCCCTCAAAATGGGAAATAAGCTCAAAACAGGACTTGACCACATTATAAGAAGACAACCTGACCGGCCTTTTACTGGTTTGAACATCCAATCACAATCATCTCCATCCCACAACAACCTGCATAACCTGCTATCAATCGATTCCAACTTTGTTTCCTATAAATACAACATATCTGGTTTTTGAGACTTCACTACCTGAGCAATTTCTTTCTTCTTAATCCTACCACCAATACCCCTTATATTCTAAGTAATTAGCTTCATAAGGATGCAAATAGAACCCCCGATCACCCTCCTAAACTCCCTACTGCTCAGAACTCCACAGACCTGTCCCCTAATTTGCATCATCTCCACCTCTACCTGACGCCTTCCTATCTCGTTCCTCCATCTCCTTCAGGCGTGAAATGATTTCATTGCCCTTGGCTACGCATTCCAATATGTTTACCCATTTCCCAAACCTTTTTGGCTATACTATCTAACCCCTTACTTCAAATCAACCAGTTCCTCCATATTATATTACTGTCTGATACTGTCTTACCTGATAGAGCAGAACCTTGACTCTGTTGCCTAGCACCTTTTTTTTGAAAAAACCGGATTTCTCCCTACCATTACCTCTGTCATGTTCATTATCGACCGTCAATCTAGTTTGTTTTCCTTACTCACGTGATCGCCACCTGGTCCATCATTAGGAACATTCAAGTCCACATGCCCATCTACCTTGACCAGCACTAAGTCAGATTCCTCAACATTGGGGCTACAAACACCATGCTTATGTGGGCCTAATGTTTCTTGTGATAGGCCTATACAGTCCACACACCTATCACCCACATTACTTGATTCAACAATTTCCTGCACAGTCTCTTCTGTGTAACTTAACGACAATGACTGATCTTCATGCACAAAAACCACACCTCCCTCCTTAATATCATTAATTGACAATGAATCAAATCCATCCTTTTCAGAAAACCCACCAACATTATCCCTAGTTTCCCCCCTTTAACTCCATTAATCATATCATTAACCTCACCATGCCAATCTAACATATTTTGAAATTCAAAATCGTCATTAGAATCAAAGCTTGGATCCGTTTGAAGATTACCCAACCAATCTGAATCCGACGAGCTTGGTTCCTGCGGTCGATTCTTCCGGCCACAGAAGGCTAACTCTTCAGGAACATGAAAAGGTTCTTCCACTAATTGAATAAAGAAAACTATATTGTTAATACAAACTTTAATTGATTTATTCACCAAAACCCTTGAAGATTTGTACCAGAACTCTTGCCACATCTAGTATTTTCTTCCCCATTATAACAGCATCCATTGAGACATAGCGACCAACACTTCCAATAACTTACTAAAACCTGACACCTAATCAAGGTGTATCTCTCTCTAGTAACTTCCTGAGGTGACCTCGGCCTAAAAATTGAGAACCAGTTCTGCAACATACTGTCAACATCCTTGACCAAATCCAAAAAGTCTTCCCCCTCAAAAGGTTGAATAAGGAATTTATTGCCACTCAAGTGTAATTCTTATTGAGGTGATACCTGCAACAATTAAACAATCTTGTACCGTGTGGACAATGTCCGAGAAGTGCACTTCACCCACGTAACATTTATCCAACAAAGCCATATCTTCACCTACCACACTGAACTGCAAACCTTTCCATCCATCGGATTCCTTCTCCACATCAATACCTAGTGGTTTGGGTTTCCATATCTGTTTCATGTGTCCTTTGACCACATCCGCAAAACACACTCCCTCTCTTATAAATTTTTCTGTAACACCAGAGGGTTTACGCTTCTTCTCACTAACTGTATCATGAGTCACCCTACCTTGCCGAAGAAAACACAACAAATTTACACGCACCTTGTACATACCCAACTGTAACAGGTTCAAACCCAAATCCAATCCCCTGGGATCCTCCACTTCACCGAACATGATAAATCCAAAGATCTTCCCATTCTTATTACGTTTCTGAGGAATAAACACATCTAAAACCATGTCATACTAAAAAAACCTCTTCCAATGTTTTTTTTTTCAAACATCTTCAGGTAAATTAATGAAATAGAAAGTGCAGACTGAAAACTTTCTTTCCTGGCGCTCATAAACATGTACCCCATTGTGCTTGTAACTCTGATCCTGCGACCATACTGCATTTGTCCTACCAAAGTCAGTCTTGTGTAGTTCTGATCTAGTGTCTTTCCACCTTCTTGGGCTCACAGCGGTCGATCCTTCCTCTCTCCCCACTCTCTCTCTCACACAAACTCTCTCTCATGCTCTCCTCTCTTCCTTTTTTTTTTATTATCAAATTTTGCTTCTTACACCTTTGGATTCTTTTTGTTAATGCTTTTTTGCCTCTTTGAATTACCTAAGCAATTAGGGGTTTGAATTGGGAATTAAGGTTCATTTACCTAATGAACATTATTTTAACAATTAAGTGAATCCGGTAACAAAATAGTAGTGATAGCTTGTATTAATCCCAATTGAGCTGCAAACAAGTGAAATCAAATGAAAGTTGACTCATATATCTAATTAAATTTCGACCTTTTTTTCATCTCCTCTAATATTTGTTTTATTCTCTAAATGAAAAATAAAAATGGTTTACCTACCTTTAATGTTTGTTTTATGCCTTCGAAATCTTTTCATTCTACATCTGATTTAAATAGCTATTTTCTTCAAGAATTGGCATTTAGCACTCGATCCCTAAGGACGATATTTGATTATTCACCATTTTTATTACTTACAATGACCCGGTACAGTTACCGTGCTCTTGTCAATAGTCAAGCATTAATGTGTCAGCTAATAGGCCTAATATATATTTCCTTTGTGTTTTTAATGTACCATGTCTTGAACGGGCATCTACAATGCCTAAAATTCTTTTTCTATCCTCAAAGGTTTTTTCAACACAAAATCAGTTGCCAAAAGAGTTTGCAATACTACAACGCGTTTTGTATCGTCTCTTGTGATAATCATGCCTTCAACACATATTATTTGAACCACAACCTTACCTCTATGGTTCTTTAATAACATAGTACGATCAAAATTGCGTTCCTTGAGTCCATATTTTCTCAAAGCAATAAGATTTAAACGTTCTAACCAGCTATTTTTTAAAACTAAAACCCTCTTTTAGATGTGTTCAATTCCCTGGTGAGAATAATTAAAAAAAACTTATTATTGGAGATAGGAACTTTTTTAATACAAAGTTACTATAGTAATATGTGTGTGCGCGCGTGTGTGAATTTATGAATTGAAAACATTAAAATATGATATTCCAATATATCCATTTCTTCAATTTACTAAATGGTTATAAATGGTTATTTAAAAACTGTATATTTTATTATTTATTTACTTTTTGTTTGACAAATAATTAATGAACTATTTAGACTATTAATTGAAATAATAAATTTTTTCATTAAATGCTTTCTAACTTATGATTAAAATAATAATTAAACAATAAAATAGTTTATCTAGTATTGACTCCATTAAAAAATCTCTTGTCAACCACTCAAACAGCCTTTTATTTAATTAGTGTAATCTAAGCAGATTTTTTTTCTCTCATTACAAATCTGGGTACAAAACTTGGTGTTTGTCATTCTCCACCAAATATAAATTCTGTTGTAGGACTAGGATTAATTCCCATTCAATTTCTAGGTTCGACTACTCAACCCCCAGAATCTAAAATTGTCCTAGTCTTTTAGTGAGAAAAAATAATTTTCTGCTTTCACATGGAGCGAGGGGATTCCTTCATCACTATGGCCAACATACAAAACCAAGTTCAGGTAAACACTTAAAGGCAAAAATGTTAAGAAAGAAATTACCTCTATCACAATAATATACAGTGTCTTTCATATATGTAGATCTTTAGTCTTCAACAATCGACTGAGATAACTATATTGATTTTCTATTTTTTCAATTTTCATTTTAGTGTTGATGCTGGTCATGGTTTTGATGGGTTTTTTTCTCGAAAAATGAATTTATTGGTCCTTTGTCTTCGTTTCTTTTTTAAATTTGTCTCATCTTTATGTAATTTTGGTCTGTTAAGTTCAGAATGGTTGTTCAATGTGATCATCTTCATAATTTTGTCATGCACCTAATTAATGTATGTAACAAATCCACTAATTAAGTTGCCAGCATCGGTATCAATTATGCATAATCTTCTTTATCTATTATCATTTTCTGACATTTGCTACTGGCTTGTACTAATCTTATTCTTACATTAACAGCAAGGCACAAAGCATTTTCAATACTTAGTTAGAAGGTAAATTTAGAATATGTGTTGCATTTAAAATATGTGACACAGAGATTTTTCATATTCTACATATGGGATCTTCAAATGTAAGAAATGAAGTTTATTATGTCTTTCAGAATTTTTCTTGCAATATATTTGTTGAGAAAAAATATTTGAACACCCAAACTTGACACCCATTTTTGACACTTTGGTTAATCGGTGCAAATATTTAGTTAATTCATTTCATTATGTGGTTAATCATGTGCAAATATTTGGTTAATTCATGGTGACTTATTAATTATATAAAGAACTGAATTAAATAGATATTTATATGTGATTAACCAAATATTTACATGGTCATAAAAAATAAGCTTCATATGACCCATTTACCATATAATGAAATGAATTAACCAAGTATTTATACGTGATTAACCAGGTGTAGTGGGTGTCCCAACCAGGTGTGCAAATAACACAGCTGATATTTGTTTGTTTATTTTGGTTTTTAAATGTTTTTGCGGGTTGGGGGAAATTAGGTTCAAACTTCGGCAACCAACAAGAAGTTCCTCTACAAACAAAGGAACTTCAATTTTAATAAACTAAAATAACAAAGGTTGGTATTCTCATTTGGCTATGCGAGATAATTAAAGATAACCTAGCAATTGTGAATATGACAAAAAAATCATGCATCAAGTGCTTCCATTTACTGCGAAAATCTTTGATGATTCGAAGGTCACGATTTAACATTGTGCCTCTAAGTTCATTGACTTGATAACTCAAACAGCCAATGAGCGATGCTAAAGCCAATATAGGTCTAGGCCTCTGCCAATTGTGAGACTTCAACAAGCCTTTAACGTTACGGTACCAGCAGTGAAGGAAAATCATGAGATCAGGCCCAACATTGGTGTCAAATCTAAGTTTCCCCATCAGCAGCGAAAAGTCTTCTGCCTTCAAAATATTCCTATACTCGCTTTGGCATCGCTCATTGGCTACTTGGGTTACAAAGTCAATGACCTTAGAAGCACACCTTGGGATCGTAAGAGATTTTTACAATAATTAAACGGAAGCACCTGTCACTTGATTTTTGTCATGTTTTCAATTGGTACGTTATCTTCATCTCGCATAGTCAAATGGGAACATATCCATCGTTATTTTAGTTGGCTAAAATTGAAGTTCTTTTGTTTGCAGAGGAATTTGTTGTTGGTTTTACCAGGTTTCAACCAAAACTGCCCCCAACCCCAAAAAAGTTAAAAAAAAAAAAAAACCAAACCATTATATTACAAGAATACACAAAATACACGCTAAATTTCATTTGTTTTTAACATCTAAAGATCCCATATGTAGAAGGAGGAAAATCTTTTTGTTACACATATTTATGATATAGTATGGATTCAAAATTTACCTTTTCACTAATTATTTAAATTACTATGAATCTTGCTGTTAGTGTTAGACTAAGATCAATATGCCAATAGTTAATGTTGTAAAATTATAACACATAACGAAGATTATGCACAATTGATGCAGATAGATTGTTGGAATAATAGCAACAAGTAATAAATATAGCCTTTTATGATAATTGATCAATGATAACAATTTATTTGATGGTAGGTTATTATTCACTACATAAAAGCTACTAATTTCTGATTCTTTTTTATTTTTTAATCACATGTTTAAATAACAAATCCATGCTTTTATAATATACCGTTTTCAACATTTAATTAGATTCTTTTTATTTGCCATTCTACTTCAACGGTTTTGGCATGATAGCCATAATATACAATGATTTGAGGGCTGCTACTTTATATAAACTAGAACGGCTATACATTTGGGGAGGATGGAATCATGTAAAGAGGAGTGGTGTGGGTGTATTAGGAGGGGGGGGGGGGGAGGGGGGGGGGGGGGGGGGGGGGGGTGTGGAATAATAAGAATACAATTCCATTATACATAGTATTTGGGTAATTGAATTATGTAAACTCCATTGATCTTGGTCTTGAGTGCACAAGTCTAAGAGCCTGCTGTGTTAACCTTGGGGAGCAAGCCGGTTTGTCAGATTGCACCTGGGGTCTACCGGAATCTTACTTTTAAGGCAATGGTTCGTCCATGGCACAACCATTGTTCATACTATTTTCTAATAATTTAAAAGCAAGATTTTTTGATCGATGCCTTTCTTGTTCAACAAAAGTGTACTGCCTGACATCTCCAAGTTTTTTTTTTTGGGATGACTATATGCCAAATGTTGTGTAAGTATGATCTTTCTCATAACTTTAGAATATGGGTATATGATTCTATAATGGTACGAATAAATAAAGATTTATCTTGATTATTTCTAAAGTTTTTCCATACACGCTAATTTCAGGAACATTGTATGTTTTAAATTTTGATTAAACATGTAAATCACTTTATGCTTGTCACTGTTCGTTTGTTCTAGAAGGATTGCATGTAATAGGTAGATGTCAATTGCATGTTTTTGGTTAAGGGGCAGTTAAATTGTTATTGGTGTGAAGCTTTTCATGTAAATGAGCATATTTTTGTTCTAATTGAATGGAATGTCTAACCTTGAGGAAAATTTTTGTGCTTCTGAAACAATTTTTTGGAGATAAATTTCCCTTCTTCTATGCGTATAGTAACACTTGCTGCAAATAAAAGTTTTTCCTTTCGGGCATTACTTTAGCAATTCAAGTGGTGGAGCTTTCATTTCTCCCTTTCATTCGATGAGGCTTTATTTCCTCTTTTCTAGATAGAGCAACATGAATGTTGCATCTGCAATTCTTTTCCTTTTGTGTTTTTCACAGTAAGTCTTCATGAAATGTGGCATGCAGATCTATTTGTCCTTGTGCCTATTGTTTATATATATATATATATATAGTGTTTTTCTCATGATTTAATATTATAACCTTTTTATTAGATTAAGAGGAGCTTGAATATTTTATGCGCCATATTTTAGTGTATAATTAATGGAGTTTCTTGTATCAATTTGAAATGTTAGGCTATGACAATACGCCTCGGTGATGTTTGAAAAGTGTGTATCTTATTATGTCTCAAAAGTCAAAATGAAGTTGTATCCTACGTGAACAATAGTTTTAGATATAAAGTTGTATTCCCCAATTTAATATCTGTACAGGAAGTTACTGGTCGTTTGTTTCTTCCGAGACGACTCATTTTAGAGCATACTTATGCATGAGTTTGCTCATAGTGAAGTTCTTGAAATTCCATAAATATTTTTGGTTTTATTTGATTTTATTCTGGTGACAGATAGTATTATATGATTATTTTTTCCTCCACAAGGACAAGCAGGCTCCTGGGCTTCTTCAAAGTTGGATAACTCCACGTGATCCTCCATATAGTCATGTGGTATGGCATATGATATAACTCTAATTTGCTTTTGCTTAATTTGGTGGAGAAAATGTGGGTCTCATTATGGGATACGTAGTGCTGCCACTATGTGGCGTGATTATTATTTTATTAAATTGTGGTTTTTAATATTAGAATTTTTTTGGTAACCAAAATAGGTTCAATTTAGCTTCCAAAGGAAGTTTTGCACATGTGGTGGTGACACAAGTATACTTGACTCCTTTGTTGGTGATATTATTAAGACATAATGCTTTTGGTCTTAATAAAAAAAAATGTGTAATTTTTCTTGAATATGCAAGAAGTGAAAGAAATATATTTGATCATTTTACTAGAGGATTATCCAAGAAAGCGGTCTTGGATTCGTCGAGGGGGATGGTCTTAAGCCTTGAGTTGAGGAAAATGTGGTGGATACCTATTTGTTGGTCAAACGAAGCCATATGATTACTCATATGCATTACATTTCCATCCCTATGGCGTGTGGTAATGCTTTTTGATAATATATACATAGCCTTTGATTTGGGGGGTGCTATAGACACGCACTTGATGTATCTATAAATGTTTATTGTGAGGTTGAGTTGGATACATAGCCCTTGATTTGGGTGGTGCTATAGAGACGCACTTGATGTATCGAATAATGTTTATTATGAGGTTGAGATATAAAACTCTTAATAGATACATACCCTATTTTTGGGTGGTGCTAGAGAGATGCACTTGATGTATCTACCTACGTGAGTGAGAAGGTATAAGCAGCCTTCTACGAAAGACTTAGGCAATCTTTCTAAAACACTCGTGAGAAATGTAAGGTACTTGAGAATGCTTCTATAATGTGTATATTTTTTGTATTATTTATCGCAGAGTTTACACAAGCTCAAAGGTATAATGTGTGTGGTGGGGGTCTCAATCAAATCCATTTAGTTCAAGAGCAATTCACTTCTTGAATGAAACTGTCGCCTCACTTCACTACGTGTTAATTCAAATCTTTAAGATATTAATACTTAAGCATCAACCCTTTCCTTTGCCCAGATACTATCTTTATTTTGTTTTGGTTTTTACTTGATTGCTATTAGTGGGGGATTGTTGGAATAATAGCAACAAGTAATAAATATAGCCTTTTATGATAATTGAATGATAACAATTTATCTGATGCTAGGTTATTATTCACTACATAAAGACTAATAATTTCTGATTCTTTTTTATTTTTTAATCACATGTTTAAATAACAAATCCTTCCTTTTATAGTATATCGTTTTCAACATTTAATTAGATTCTTTTTATTTACCATTCTACTTCAACGGTTTTGGCATGATAGACATAATATACAATGATTTGAGGGCTACTACTTTATATAAACTAGAACGGCTATACATTTGGGGAGGATGGAATCATATAAAGAGGAGTGGTGTGGATGTATTAGAGGGGGGGAAAAATAATAAGAATACAATTCCATTATAGATAGTATTTGGGCAATTGAATTGTATAAACTCCATTGCTCTTGGTCTTGAGAGCACAAGTCTAAGAGCCTGCTGTGTTAACTTTGGGGAGCAAGCCGGTTTGTTAGATTGCACCTGGGGTCTACCGGAATCTTGCTTTTAAGGCAGTGGTTCGTCCACGGCACGACCTTCGTTCATACTATTTTTTAACAATTTAAAAGCAAGATTTTTTGATCGATGCCTTTCTTGTTCAACAAAAGTGCACTGCCTGACATCTCCAAGTTTTTTCTTTGGGATGACTATATGCCAAATGTTGTGTAAGTATGATCTTTCTCATACCTTTAGAATATGGGTATATGATTCTATAATGGTATGAATAAATAAAGATTTATCTTGATTATTTTTAAAGTTTTTCCATACGCGCTAATTTCAGGAACATTGTATGTTTTAAATTTTGATTAAACATGTAAATCACTTTATGCTTGTCACTGTTCGTTTATTCTAAAAGGATTGCATGTAATAGGTGGATGTCAATTGCGTGTTTTTAGTTAAGGGGAAGTTAAATTGTTATTGGTGTGAAGCTTTTCATGTAAATGAGCATATTTTTGTTCTAATTGAATGGAATGTCTAACCTTGAGGAAAATTTTTGTGCTTCTGAAACAATTTTTTGGAGATAAATTTCCTTCTTCTATGCCTATAGTAACACTTGCTGCAGATAAAAGTTTTTCCTTTTGGGCATTAATTTAGCCATTCAAGTGGTGGAGCTTTCATTTCTCTGTTTCATTCGATGAGGCTTTGCTTCCTCTTTTCTAGAAAGAGCAACATGAATGTTGCATCTGCAATTCTTTTCCTTTTGTGTTTTTCACAGTAAGTCTTCTTGAAATGTGGCATGCACGTTTATTTGTCCTTGTGCCTATTGTTTTACAATTTTTTTTTTGGTGTGTTTTTCTCATGATTTAATATTATAACCTTTTTATTAGATTAAGAGGTGCTTGAATATTTTATGCGCCATATTTTAGTGTATAATATATAGACTATATTAAATTTCTACTTAATGGAGTTTCTTGTATCAATTTGAAATGTTTAGGCTATGACAATACGCCTCGGTGATGTTTGAACAGCGTGTATATCTTATTATGTCTCAAAAGTCAAAATGAAGTTGTATCCTATGTGAACAATAGTTTTAGATATAAAGTTGTATTCCCCAATTTAATATATGTACAGGAAGTTACTGGTCGTTTGTTTCTTCCGAGACGACTCATTTTAGAGCATACTTATGCATGAGTTTTCTCGTAGTGAAGTTCTTGATATTCCATAAATATTTTTGGTTTTATCACTAGTACAGGAAACACTTTTTACATCAGTTAAAAATACTTTTTTACATCTGAAAAAAGTCTGACGTTATTCCAGCAGACGTTAAAAGTGTAATTTTAACGTCTGTTGTTTAACAGACATTAAATATGATACTTTTAACGTCAGTTATTGAAGTTAACTGACGTTAAAAGTGATACTTATAACATCTGTTATTTAAACAACAGACATTATAAGTATTTTTTTTATTTAATAAATTACTTTTAACGTCGGATTTGACGGGTCAGCGGGTGGCTTGGGTCGGTTTCAGACCAAACTAATATAAAACGAACACAGAACAAGAACGAAAAATAAGCATTGTAAATCAAACTTTAAAATGCCAAACCAGAAGCTTCATACATCATACAGAAGCTTCAAAATTGAAGTAGAACTAAGAACAAGACGAGGATTAAGAATATAACCCAAAAAGATTCAAACTTTTTACATAAAAATTCAAACTTTTTACAAAAAAGATGAAACTTTCAAGAAAAGACACCTATTCTATGTAGATCTTCTTTGTTTGCATAACAGATCTGGTGCTGAAGAAGAGATCGAAGATGCCACAAAACCAACAGATGCAAGGTTGAAATGATCGAAGATGCTTCACGACTGAAGATGAACAGATTGAAGATGTCGCATAACAGATCTGGGACTCGTTAAGGTAGAGAGGGACCCGAGCTTCATTCATTCGACTCGAGCTTCATCATCCGATCATCCGATCAAACAGATACCCACCACGCGCTGCCACCCCTTTCACCTTGGACCACCGCGATGCCGTCGGCCTTCCAGAACAACATCCGCGTCTCACGACGCCATCAGCCGCGAGCCGTCGCAGGTCCAGGTGCGTCGCCTCCTCCCCAAGAATCAGTGTAGGCAGTGATCAAAGCATCAAAAACAAGAACGGGGTGATCGAAATGATGGTAGGTTTGGAGAATGGTGGAGAATAAGGAAGAAGCAGAGTCGTTTGGAGAAAGGGGAGAATAAGGAACAACTGTGGGTTTGTGGGAGCATTCGATGGAAGTTTCAGGTTTCATCAAAGAGAATGGGAAAGATGAGAGAGGTAGCGAGGGACGAGTGAGAGAGTGAGGGATACAGACAAATCTGAAATGAGAGAGATTGGGAAATGAGAAAAGAGAGCCAAAGAGACCCTTCTCAGTAAACAAACACAAACTTGTGTAATCTCAGTCATCCATTAGGTGCTTGATTCGGGTCATTATTAATCCAACTATGTATCTAAACCTCAACATAAAAGAGGAACGTTAAAAGTCATCTTTGAACGTCAGTTGTGTCAATAACTAACGTAAAAGAAACACTATTAACGTCAGTTGTTTAAACAACTGACGTTAAAAGTGATTTAAATGACTCTGATAACTACAATTCTGCCACCGCCTCCTTTTTAACGTCTAAATTCTGGAAGGCGGCCGCGCATTGAGCTCGGCTGTGCAGGACACTGAGCACCACCGTGCTCCACTTAAGTGGCAGCACGACCGTGCTGGGGCAACGTGCTCCCATTAATGGTCAGAACATGAATTAAAGGCTTTAAAGGGGTGTTTCACCCCAAATGTTCCCAATAACGTGATAAATCACCAATCAATGAAGAAAAATTAGATAACTTAATTAAAAAGTTAATTAAGATAAGAAAGAATAACAAGTTGGTTAAGCTGGTGCCCATTGGGTTACCCCACATTGATACGCTTTGGTGCTTTTTGGCCAAAGTGGCCTCGATGCTTTTTGGTAGAGGTGTTGATCAGTTGATCCTTGGTGCTTTTTGGCCAAGGGGACCTTGATCCCTATGGGATAAGGTGTTGATGTTGACGTTGATGTTGTTGATGACGGTGATAAGTCTTGGGTGCTTATTGGCCCAAGCAAAGGAGGTGGTTGCCTTGTTTGCTGTTGTGCTCATGCATTCATACGTTGAAGTTGTTAGTGAGGGAAGTTCAATGTAGGGGAGGTCGTCCTAGAGTTCGACAATCTGGCCAAGTCTCGGGAGGTTCACCCAAGGTTTTGGTGAACTGTGTGCCCCCGCGGTGGCGTACCCTGGTTATGGTACGTCGGCTATCCAAGGGGTTCACCCATGATTTAGTGAACTACCGGCGTTGGTGCTTTTATGTCCAATGTGGATATGTATCTCCAAAGTTGCCTTCCTGAGATAGTTTGGATCCACATGCATAATGGAGTAGCGGAGTAGTGTTGCACCGCATAACATACGTTGGTTGATTTAATATGTTGATGCCGAATGCTGTATGATGATAAATTCTATGTATATGATGTATGATCATCTTGCTTAACTACTTCCATGCCGATGTGTTTACATGTTTTCTTACTCACCACTTTCCTGTTTCTATTGTGGCATGAATCTCTTTATACAGAGGACAATGAGCAGCCAGTGGAGGAGTGACTCTGAGGAGCCGCGACTTTAGTTAGGATGCTTAGTTTTATAGTTGATAGTTTATTTCCAGTTTTGTTTTATTGTGAGGATTTTATTCCGGAACGGTTATATCAGCTTTGTATGTGACATCGGGGTTGGGTTATGTTTATTTGTTGTTTATGTTTTATGTTTTATCTTTTCTAAAACTATGTTTCTTTCCGCGTTAAGTGTTACAATGTGGTATATTTCTATCCAGTTTTATTTTAATCAAATAAATGCATGTTTTTATATTACCTCTTTCAAGTAAATGTTTTATATTAATATGCGGGGTAGAGGGTGTCACATTCATCAGGGCCTGGAGCACTATTTGAGTTCATGGAGAAAACAACATTTTTAATTTCTTCCACTGAAGGCAAAGTAGTCAGCATAAGGTTATCTTCACTGGAAACCATTGGAGAAATAACCTCTTTAATAAGGCCATTGTCAACACAACCAGTAGAGGCATTAAAAAGACTTTCATAGAAGCCAACAATATGGTTTTCCAAATCAGTAGGCCAAGACAGAACAGTATCACCAACTTTGAGCATATCTATTTGCTTAGAGACAGCTTTAATTGTGGCCATTTTATGAAAGAATTTAGTATTTCTATCCCCTTCTAACAACCACTGCATTCTAGACTTTTTATGCCAGAATTCCTCCTCATAGTGCAACATTTTTTGCAATTCCATCTGAGCTGATTTCTCTTGATCAATCAGAAGGTTAGAATAACCATTGCTATCAATTAACTTATGAATATCATCAACTTTACTCATGGAAGAAGAAACATCGCTGTGAATATTGCCAAAAACAGAAAGGTTCCAAGCCTTTAGCTTACATTTGACTGCTTTAAGCTTCTGATTGAGAATGAACATAGGGCAACCAATAAAGCTCTCCTTCCAAGAGTCCTCAATAAGCTTGGCACAATCTTGATGGGAAGCCCACATTTTCATGAACCTAAAAGAAGAGGGAAAGTTTCTATCCTCTTTTCTGAAATCTAAAAGAAAAGGAAAATGGTCAGAGTTGCTTCTGGTTAAGGTACAGCATGAAACAGCAGACCAAAAGCTAAGCTAACCATCATTACACACAGCTCTATCCAGTCTTTTCTCAGTGCAATTCCCACTACAAAAAAGGGTGTTTAGCGACCGAAGAAATCGGTCACTATTCACTAAAATTCGGTCGCTAAATGGATTAGCGACTGAATTAGCGACCGAATAGTATCGATTGCTAAAACCCTAGTCGCAAACAGGTTTAGCGACCGAATTTGGAATCGGTCGCTATTAGCGACCGAATAACCGAATTATTCGGTCACTAATTTATAAAAATCGGTCGCTAAATTGGTCTCCAACACTTATTATAGGACCAATTCAGCGACCGAATATTCAGTCGCTAATTCGGTCGCTAAATTGGTCACTGATTTAAAAAAAAAACAGTCATCAAAATGGTCCCCAACACCTATTCTGGGGACCAATTTAGCAACTGATTTCTTTAAAAAGCTTATAACAAACCATTTTTTACAACAAATAAAAGATAACTTCTTTATTATTGTCACAATATTATTATAAAAAATAACTTTCATAGAAAATAAATTAAATATCAACCAACAAGATTCTTTGGTACATAAATACATTTAATATGAAAAAAATAAACTTGTCATATTTATCAAACTAAAGTTATTAGAATCCAATCCCAAAATTTGTAGATCAAATTGTGAAGGAACTTCCCCCAAGATATGATTTTATGGTAAAGATGAGTTTCCAAGTTCAAAACAAAATCATGAGAAAAATAGCACAAATATGCACAGACAAGAACAAATATTAGAAACTTTTTGCGCTATAAGGCATCTTGCTAGACATGTCTGAAAGGCAAACACATTTCAAAAGAAACAATGGTGAATATATTTCGATAATAAGACTTTGGAAATTAATATTTATAAGATTCACCTAGCACATTTGACGCTTCCCTGCACGAGCAGGCAACTCCTGTCAGCTCTCAGAAGTGCAAATCCTGCTCCCCAAGCAAGCACAGTCACAACCAACATCGAAGAGATAGCATCCAAGCACATTTAATAACCAGACGACATAACAATCAATTATTCACCATCAACTAATTAGAATACTTAATCTTACTAAAACAGAACCAATTTCATTTTTTTAAAAAAACAGATTGGCGCTTAGGGTTCATAACATAATTTGGGGAAAAATCAATATAACCAAAGAGTGATGAAATTAGTATAGGAAATCACTAATTTGAAACCCCAATTGCATAAAAACAAAGGTAATTTCATATTTAAAAACTGAAATCCAAGTGATAGGGTTTGATAAATTGGGGTTTTTATAAAATAGAAGAGATTAGGGGTAAAACACTTACCCACGGTGAAGAGGAAAGGGTGCAGCGACCAAACAGAGGGGCGGCGGCGAAGGGACCACGGCGACGATGTAGTGGCGACTCCGGCGAGTTCTGAAAAATGGTTGAAACCATGGGTTTCTGAGCAAACACCACGAGGAAGAAGAAGGACGCGAATAGAGATGTCATGGGAGCACTGCGGTGGCCGAAAATGGTGGTCCTGCAGCGCGATCTGGCGGTGAATGGCGGAGCAGAAGCCAGGCGTGCGCGAGACTACGAGCTGGGTCGCGGCTATCTTCTCCGCACATGGCGTGGTCGAACGACGGTCGTGGTCTAGGCGGTAGCGCACGGCTGTGCTCAGGTGGCGGCTGGACGGAGGTCTTAAAGAAGGGAGGATGAGAGAGATGAAGTGAGGAAGCAGAAAGGTGGGTTTGAAGTTGTAGAAGAAGGGAGAGAAAAAAGAAAGAAAGAATAGAGTGAAGCGAGGTCGTATACGGGGAAGAGAGGGAGAGAAGTGAGGGTTTATGCAAGAAATGAGGGAAAAAGGGGAAGTAATAGGGTTTTTTAATTTTAGCGACCGAAATTTTCGGTCGCTAAAACGGTCGCTGGTTAAAAATAAAAACTTAGTCACAAAATCGGTCGCTATTAGACCCCTGTGTTTTTTCATAATCACGCTTTAGCAACCGAATTAATGTCGGTCGCTAAAAGGATAAAAAAAAATGTAATCTCTCAAAAAACCAGTCGCTAAATCGGTCGCTAACTAGTCAAACAAGTTGACTTTTAATATTTTAGGTTTAGCGACTGAATTAGCGACCGTGATGAATTGCGACCACTTAGTCGGTCGCTAATTCGATGGCTAAATACCAGATTTTGACATTTTCTACAAATCAACCAAACGGTCGCAATATCGGTTGCAAATAGCGACTGAAAAGTTTCGGTTGCTATTTTCGGTCGCTAAACGAGACTTTTTTTGTAGTGTCCTACCCCTTCTGCCATTAGACCAAGTATATATATATATATATATATATATATATATATATATATATATATATATGATTAATAAAAGTAAACTTATTAGAGAGATGTTTATGCAAGCTTTCATTGCATGTGGATACAATAATTTAGGTGAAAAATAACATTTGAAAAGAATATGCATATTAGATATGCACTGACAAATATACAAAGTTTATCCCTGAAGATACGAAGATAAAAAGAAACGAATATAAAGGATGAAAAAAGTCTTCTTTTTTTTTACTCAAGAACAGAACAAGATCATTATTCACACGAACATTAAAATGTCAACTGAAAAAATAGAAAATGAATATAATGGTCCATCCATTGTTGAAGTCTGAAGAATTACATAAAAAAATAAATTATGTATTTGTGATAGATGTAATTTATTATTTTTTATTTTTTATTTTTATTTATTGCCTTTTGAGTGTTTACCTCAACTTGATTTTGTATATTGGGCATCGTTCACGAAGGAATAAGACAAATCGACTTGGGCTATGCATAAAACTGAGCTAATTTTAGGTAGTGTCAGATCTGAAGGGAAGCATCCATCTGATGTTCACTTGGGCTATGCGTTAATTGACTGATCAAACTTAATGTATTTCCTGTCGAAACCACTATTAAGTGTATGTTATTAAAGGTCGAATCTGACGTATTGTGTAACCCAAATTCATTGAACTTAAATACATATAAAAAATATAACAATAGAACTGATGGATCTGGATCCTCTCCATCCTCTCAATTTCTCTCCTCCTTCCTCTCTTTTTTCATCATTACCCCTCTCTTCTCTATTCTCTCTCCCATTCTCTCTTTGTTTTTGGTGCTGCAGAGCCAGCACCGCAAGAGAGTATCCAAATTGTATAACTGACTAGTATTAACGATTAGGTAAGCCTAAGGTTGCCATGGCTTACCTAAGGTTGTCATGGCCTCCCCCAAATTGTGAGCCTCTTTCATATGAATTCCCCCAGCAGATCAAGGGGTTCCTATAGGGGCCGCAAGAAGCCGAACCCCGTATTTCTTCTAGAGAATCTCCTAAATGTTTCAGAGAAACTAGAAAGAGATTCTTTAACTAAAAAGCATACATGAGGAAGATAATCAAAAAATAAAGAAGATGAGTTCTTCTTTCTTTATCACTTAGGAGCCATGCGAGATGAAAGTCACATGCACGGTTTCGAATGAGATAAAGAAGTAAGGAATCCTTTGTTTGACTCTAACTCTCTCACTCCAGTCGTTTAAGCCAAAAGAGGTGAATAGGGTCCCAAATAATGAGAGATATTTAAAAAGCATGTCCGATTACGCCTATTCCTAATCCTAAAACCAGACAAAGAAATCAAACGGGCGGTCTTTAAGGACATATCTATCCGAATGGAGGATAGCTAGATCGATTCATAGATAGATTTCTATCCATATATATATATATATAGGTATCTCCGTGGATAGAGATGCTGGCATTGAACGAAGTTGATTCCCCCCGTATTGGACAGAGGATCCGATGAGCGACTCGAAAGATCAGATGGATAGACTAAGCAGCTTATGAAGAAGGATTTACCTAGCTCAGGAAAAGGAATCGGACAGCCAGCGCTAAGCTGATTAAGTAAGGATAAGGACTTCACCGGCAAGGAGATCATCTACATCTAGAAAGTCATATGCTTTGGAAGAAGCTTTTACAGTTTGGGAAGGGGTTTGCTATCCTCTTGCCTAGCAGGTAAAGATTTACCTCTGTGGAAAGGATGATTCATTCGAATCGACATGAGAGTCCAAGTCCAATAAGGTCCCTTAGCTATTGTTCTTGAGAAATGACCGGGTTTTGCCCATTCCTCGAAAGAAGTTTTATGGGATCCCTATCTACCAAAATTTTGACTTCTAGTATAACCAACCAGCAATAAATACGGAGGTTATGGTAATGCTATGAATAATTTCTGAAGTAACTAGAGTTACATATATTACATTAAAATTTTGGCTCCGATGCTGGTATCCAAGTCCAATGGTCAACTTGTCTATAGGAAGCCATTATAACATATACCCGAATAAATTTTGGTAAAGATTCATGGTTAACAATTGACATCCTTAAAAGTATCCACATAAAACAGAAATATCTTTTGATTAACTAATCACAAGGAACATGCATAGCACCAAAACCTCAAGCACCAATACCATATAACAAATTTTAACTTATATGTTTTGGAATTCAGGGGAGATTAAGCTGGTGATGGCATCTAAATATAATGGATGGCGTGCAGATGAGTCATGGTGATATGCAAAGTATAAGACTGACAATAACTTTATTATAGTGTCTAATAATGCAGGATGCCAGGATTTTCATACTTCATCACTTCATCAGCTACAATTGCCCGAAGATGTATTCTAGATCTTTCACCACCAAGCAAGCTAACACTTAAACACACTACAAAGAGTGAAATTAAGTCATTAACAGAAAAATGTTTACTGGTTTTAAAATAAAAGAAAGATTTAAATATTTCAAAGCCATACCTCCGATCAGGGCAGCGGTAACTAGCAAAGGCATGGAACCAACAATATATATTTTAAAACTCCTTGTAATTCAAATTTGTGGACTTAAATACATGAAGAAAAACAAAATCTAATATATATATGAATTGTACCTAAATTTTGTACAAACGTTTTCAAGTGAGTCTTTGTTGCAAACAAATCTACCTTAATAATAGACTTTCACCAATTTTTTTCTTAACATCATCAAAAAACAATGAACTTGCATCCTCCAAGCCTGCTTGGTTCGTTGCTTGAGTCAGCTGTTTCATCTCATTGTTTCCTCCTCGGTCGTGCTGTCCATGCACACATCATCAAGACCCATGATACCCCACTCCCTTCCTTTCTCTGCAACCACCTTGTTAACATGTACTCCAAACTCGACCATCCAAACACAGCCTTACACGTTCTCTCACTCACCCATCTTCGCTCCGTTGTTACTTGGACCTCACTCATCTCTGGTTGTGTCCAAAATGGTCGCTTTATCACTGCACTGCTCCACTTCGCTAACATGCGCCGTGAGTGTGTTCACCCTAATGACTTCACATTCCCTTGTGTCTTTAAAGCCTCTTCTTCATTGAAGATGCCCATCACTGGGAAACAAGTTCATGCCCTTGCGTTGAAGGGTGGCCAAATATTTGATGTTTTTGTAGGGTGCAGTGCGTTTGACATGTACAGCAAAACCGGCCTTCGAGTCGAAGCTCGGAAGATGTTCGATGAAATGCCGCATAGAAACTCGGCAACATGGAATGCTTATATTGCTAATGCAGTGCAAGATGGCCGGCCTCTGGATTCTATTGGAGCATTCAAGGAGTTTCTTTGTGTGCACGGAGAACCAAATAGCATAACATTTTGTGCATTCCTCAATGCTTGCGCCGACAGGTTGAATCTGGAGCTTGGGAATCAGCTACATGCCTTTATAATTCGTAGCGGATATAGGGACGATGTTTCTGTTTTAAATGGGCTTGTTGATTTCTATGGAAAGTGTGGGGACATTGTTTCTTCTGAAATGGTTTTTAATAGAATTAGGTGGAGGAATGTTGTGTCTTGGTGCTCTATGCTTGCTGCTCTTGTGCAAAACCATGAAGAAGAGAGGGCATGTATAGTCTTCCTGCAAGCGAGGAAAGAGTTCGAGGCAACGGATTTCATGATATCAAGCATGCTCAGTGCTTGTGCTGAGCTTGGAGGGCTTGAATTGGGTAAATCAGTTCATGCTCTTGCTGTCAAAGCATGTGTTGATGATAATATATTTGTTGGGAGTGCACTTGTTGACTTGTATGGAAAATGTGGAAGTATAGAGAATGCTGAGCAAGTCTTTAGTGAAATGCCTGAGAGGAACCTAGTCACATGGAATGCAATGATAGGTGGATATGCACACCAAGGTAATATTGACATGGCTTTGGATTTATTTGAGGAGATGACATTGGGAAGTTGTGGTATAAGACCAAGTTATGTGACACTAGTTTCGGTATTAACAGCATGTAGTAGGGTTGGGGCAGTGGAGAGAGGCGTGCAGATATTTGAGTCCATGAAAGTGAAGTACGGAATTGAACCAGGTAGTGAGCATTATGCATGTGTTGTGGACCTTCTAGGGAGATCTGGTTTGGTAGACCGTGCATATGAATTTATAAAAAAGATGCCAATTTGTCCCACTATTTCAGTCTGGGGAGCTCTATTGGGGGCTTGTAGGATGCATGGGAAACCAGAGTTGGGAAGAATTGCTGCTGAGAAATTATTTGAGCTTGATCCTGAAGACTCTGGCAATCATGTAGTGCTTTCTAACACGCTTGTATCTGCTGGCAGGTGATAGTTTAAAATCATGCTAACTAGTTTTCATTCTTAATAACCTTGACAAGTTAGATAAATTGATCATTTTATTTAGTAACATAAGTTGTCATGTCTACCAACGCCTGTTTTGGTCCAAGTGGCTAGGAGTTTAGTCTCACTTAAGCAAGATCTCGAGTTCGAGTCTTGTGAATGGAAAAAATAGGCATTGGGAGAGCTATGTCCCCTTAAATGGGTTTTCCCGGCTGGATTCGGATTAATCGTAGTCCAATGTGATTTCTAGATACCGATGGTCTTGGACCAAAAATAAAAAAAAGTTGCATCATAATTAGTGTTGAAGCACTTTCTTACTTTTTCGTTTTTTCTGCAGTTTTTCTATTTCTTCTATTTATTTGACTAACATTGTCATTACTCTTCTGCTCATGCTTGTAATTGCTTAATGCAGATGGGAAGAAGCCACTCTTATCCGGAAGGAAATGAAAGATATTGGTATTAAAAAAAATGTTGGTTATAGTTGGATTGCTGTGAAAAACAGAATCCATGTATTCCAAGCAAAGGATAGTTCTCATGAAAATAACTCTGAGATTCAGGCAATGTTAGCTCAGCTCAGAAAGGAGATGAAGGAAGCTGGATATGTTCCTGATACTAATTTATCGCTCTTTGATTTAGAAGAAGAAGAAAAGGCTTCAGAAGTTTGGTACCACAGTGAGAAGATTGCTCTTGCTTTTGGCCTCATAGCTCTCCCTCATGGTGTGCCCATACGGATCACAAAAAATCTTAGGATTTGTGGAGATTGCCACAGTGCCATCAAGTTCATCTCAAGAATAGTTGGTAGAGAAATTATTGTGAGAGATAATAACCGTTTTCATCGTTTTAAAGATGGTTTGTGCTCTTGTAAAGACTATTGGTGAAAGTTTCATATCTATATCTTTATAGTAAAACAGAGAAAAATGAAAGAAAAAAGGAAAGAAAGAAAAGTGTTCTATTCATTTATAATTATGAATTCTGGAATCCTTTCTAAGTTCAAGTGAGATACCCTGTTGTCTCATCAAAAGAACCTAATTAAGTAAGTCTTAAGAGTATTATTATCGTTAGCACTTATTAGGAATATGTTTTGTGAACACATTTTGGGGACACCATAAGGTGTCTCTGCTTTGTTTTTTTGTGGTATTCTTGGGACACGTGTATACAAAGATGACAAAATATAAGTGAGAGATAGAAACAAACATGTACGATGTCACATACGGTGTCTAAATTTTGTGTTCAAATAACACAACTCCACTTATTAACATATGAAGGAACTCAAAACTTTTAACATGCAGGAAGCGTATATGAAACAAACACACATACATACATAGATTGGCACCATTAGTAGGGCTACTCTTATACATACATCCAAAGGTCAAAGTACGCAAAGGTAAAACATAAATACAAGACACAAAACTCTCACATGACTCAGATACTAGTAGGGGCATCCGGAACTCCCAACAGATGGTCCACAACGCTCCCTATACACCTACAGAGGCTCATAAACTGTGGAACCACTACTCATCACAACACAAGGCCTACGAGCCTCTTGCAGTTGCTTCGCCTCTTTAGCCTATCTCCCTCTAGCAACTAATCCTCGATGAGAACTCGCGTGAAGAGTTTAAGTCGAAACTTTAAGAACTTGTTTGTTTTATTTTAATATTCATGTTTTTATTTCATATTTTTAGAAATAATTACAAAAATGTCATCCTGATTCATTATATTTCATGTTTTCAAAATTTTGTACAAGAAACACCGAAATAACTTTTTGTGTGAAAACGCATTGTCCTGCCGTTTGTTAACATATCAATGATTTTTATAACTTCATTCTTTTTAGCGAAAGTGAAGAATGACACTGAGGATTACATTAGTGAATGACATTTTTATTGAAGAATTGATTGGAAGATAAGGGTGTGTCAAATTCTTCTTTGTACATTGCCCGATTTCAAGAATTCTCTTCAAACTAATAGTCTTGAAATGTTTGTGCTTGATGAAAAAGTAAGCATACTTCTTAGCATGTTAAAATGTTTTTTCTATTTAATTGTCGTTTTTTCTAAAGTGTTTATTTTTTTAATGTCCAAGAATACATGCTACCACCAAACGTAGCCTCTTTTAAAAATTTGAAGGATTTCTAAACAAAGAATCAGCATAAATCACTGAAAATTGTTTGTTGCTCAAAATGAAAGCAAGTTCATGACAATTAAGCATTAATTTAAATTGAATTTTATGAGCAGTACGGAATGCACCCAAAATGAAGGGAAGAATATTAATTCCAAAACAATTTTTTTCTGAATTTGTTAGTTTTCATGAAATACCGAATGATTTAGAACAAGGTTTTCTTATTGGTAAATAGATTTTGAATTTTGTTAAAGTAAAATCACATGATTGTAAATAATTTCCCGTGTTAAAAATAAGGATCCAGCATTTAAGTAGTCATATATGTTGAATCTTCAAGACGTTAATGTTATAACTTATAATTGCTCAAATGGATGGCTAAGGATGTAAATTTTACACGCACCCACGGATATCCACGGATAATATTCACTACGGGTAGAAAATGGATATCTTAATGGGTATCCGTGGATAAATTAAATGGATGATTTTTCTACCCGCTTATTAATGTGGCGGGGGCGGATATTGTAGTATCCATAACCGTGGGTACCCGCTAAGGTAAAATTATTAAAATACCTTTGCATATAAAAACCAAATGCCCTATTTTTTTCACTATCCTTATTTTGTTTCTTAATTTTGACAGTCGCATCACCCAAACCCTATCATACCCTAGCTATATGGATCATTGTGTTATGTATTATTGCTTTTGTTCAATTATTGTGTTACGAATTACTGCTCATGGATTATTGCTTCAGGATTAATGCTTGAAGATTAATGTTTATTTGTGAATGATGTCAAGATAGGGGTGTTTGAATAAAAAATTTAGTCTAATGTTCAATAATTTTATTAGGTGTTTGAATATCCATGGTTATCCATGGATACCCGCAAATATTGATAAATTTATTTAGGACCCGCAAGATAAATATCCGCACTGATATGGGACGGAAACATGTATGAAATTGATCTAATGGGGCTGGTAGTGGGGGCCTACTACCCGTACCCACCCCGCCCCATTTACATCCCTTTGGATGGCTATGTTTTAGAAGTAAAAGTGATCTCAAAAAGCAATATTGGCCAAAAGGTTTTTATTCCAAGATCGTTATTAACTCTTTCTAGTAACATAATTCCTTTTAAATTCTAGCATAGACAGTTTCATGTTGATGTTTCTTTTGCAATTACAATAAATAAAAGTCAGAGACAATCTCTTAAACATGTGCGAAGATATCTTTCACATCCAATTTTTTCTCATGAACAACTGTAGGGTTGTACATGGGTCAAGGTCGACCGGATGAACCCGACAACCCGAACCAAACCAATGCATTTGGTTTGGACATTTCTTATATCCGGGTAGACCCAGACTCGACCAGTCAAAACCTGGTCTTCTTTGGTTCGGGCCCGAGACTTGACTCGTAGGTATTTTTTTTTTATTAAAAAAATAATACATTTGCTCTCTTTACTGAACATTGTCTCTTTGCTGACTGTTGACTTCCTCACACTCACCCACAGTCGTGTCTTCCTCGTCTCACCCGACCACTGTCGTCGCGTCTTCCTCGTCCCAACTCCACCTACCGTCGTCATCTCGTCCCAGTCCGACAGTCCTTGCGTCTCAATGGTCAGATCTGCGTCTCAATAGTCCTCCCTTCCCTTAGATCTATCCTCTCAATCGCAGCGCCTCCATCTTCTCCTCAACTGTCGCCTCCTTTAAGTCAACACTCACGCCTGCTACCCAGATATGGCACCGTCCTCACCATCATCGCGATTTCTGTTCTATCAATACCACCGTCGTTTCTATTCCATCATCTCTTATCTCTGCACTCTCGTTTTTGTCTCTTCTCTCTACCCTTGATTTTTTCACTAAAAATGTTTCACTAGAAACCACATTTTGTTGAAAATGAGTCGTAACAGGTACCTGATGACCCAAATCAAACCAACCCATCTTCTTTGATTGAGTTGGGTTAGTTTGGGTTTTCTAAAAAATCGCATGAAACCAACCCGTATAATATCAATTGGTTTGGGTGGCAGGTTTGGTCAAAACCGACCCAACCCGACCTGTTACACCCCTAGACAATTGTATGTTGCACAATGTCAAGGATTACCTGATCCCATCATGGTGTGAAGATACTTATATGCTATGGTGAATGTTACATTTCGAACACTACTTCAAATGTTTGTTAATTGAAGCTAAATAAGTCACTCTTAATTTATTTTATCTTTCGGTTGTTTTGATTTATATCTTACTGATATTAGTTCTTATATCTTTTTTAGGAACTTCAATGAGATTTTTTACATTTTAATTTTTTGATATTATAAATCAACATCTTCGTAGGTATATATATGTCTGCCAAATATTGTCACTTTTGCCACCTGTTATTTTAAGTTCATCTATCTTATTAGAACAAACTAGGATAGATCTCAAGTATGCAACAATAGCAAGTAGAATCCGAGTGGATTTAAGCATCGTTACCGGGGATAAAGTCTCATCATAGTCAACACCATGAATTTGCTTCAAACCTTTCGCGACCAGTCGTGCCTTGAAGGTGCTCACCTTACCATCCATGTCAATCTTCTTGTTGAATACCCACTTGCACCCCCTTTCGTGTGGCTCAACCGGGGTCCAAAACAACCCTAGATACCTAAATTTTGAACCATTAAATCATAAAAAAAATTAATGACAAAAAGCATCTAATAAGCAAATGAGATTTTTTTAAATAAAAACTAAGAATCATTGATTTTTATCATCTATTCATTTGGTTGTAATGGAATGTTATGGAACTAAACAAATCATTTTTAGAAGAACATGTGACTTAAAAATATATTTTAATTCTTGTATCATATAATTTCACAAATCCTAACCTTGGGTGCATCACAGAATAGGTTCAATATAAGGATTGGAGGTGCAAGCTCAAGTTCAACATCATCTTGGGAGTTCATGAGCTCCCATTACTCTCTTTGTAGATCTGGCACAAGATTTATCCCTTGATGGTGTTAGCTAACGTTTATTTTAGATGTCAGTTAAAGGATGATGAAATTAAATCTGGATTGAACTTGTGCTTCACCTCTAATATAAGGGGTGTTAAACCTCTTCTAAAATAATGTCAAAGTTTGGATATGCTTGAAGTTGACACAGGGAAACACAAGAAGGGGGTTGAATTGTGTTTTTTTAACTGATTTTTCAAAATCTTTTCGAAAACTGTTTGCAAGCAAACAACAAGATAAATTCACACAATAAAAACCCTTTTAAAAGAAGAGTTAATAAACTCAATATCAAATCCTCGAGAGTTAGTTCAAAATAAAACTGACAAGAGATAAGGGGTAAGAAAACAACCATACAAGGATTTATCTTGGTTCACTCTATTCCAACCGAGAGCTACGTCCAGTCCCTTCTACTTGAAGGTTTTCTCCACTATAATCAGATAGCTTGCAAGTATTCTTTTACTTGCCTTTTCAGGATTACAAACTCACAAGTATTCAATATCTCTCTAGGCATTCAAGTATTCTTTTCCAGTCAAGCCTCTTCAGGCTCTCTCTAACTTAAGAGATTAAAAGAGTTTGACCTAAGAACTCACTATGTGTGAGGATATGAAAATTTAAGTTCAGATGCGATTACAAAGAAATTATTCAAGAGAAGTTTTGGCAGAGTTTCAACACTTTGAATATTCAGAGCTTCATTATGTTCTTCACTAGGGTCGTCTAGTATTTATAGATGAAGTGCAGCTTCAACTTTTGTTCTTCAACGGTTTTTAAGAAAGATCCATTTAGAGATGGCATTAAATACTTAGATCCGTCGAGTCTGATAACTTGATATTTGTTCTGCGAAAAGAGCTCTTGGTTTTCATAAAAACTCAAACTTGGACTGTCACTTCTCTGTTGTACCCGAAAGTTACCTTTTATCTTTCCTTGTTTGTAATCGGAGTCAACTTTGAAGCAGCTCGTGTTAGGGCAGAAAAACAGTTGTGTAATCAAGGGTACTATGTTTCTTGTACCAAGAATAATGTTTAAACAATTAAACCTACAAGGTAAAACTTTTGAAACATATATAAAAAACAAATAAACATTTTGAAATAAAAGTTCTGAGTAGACTAGTTGTGAAGGAACACTTCTTTGGATGTGGAGTTATAAAAGTGAAGCATAACAACTGGGTAGTCTACTATCAGATAGTCTATAGTTTATCGGGTAGTCTACCGAGAGATCGTCTAGTGTTTTACCAGATAGTATACTAACAAATCGTCTAGTGTTTTACTGGGTAGTCCACTGAGTATTTGGACTACCTTTACTAGACCAGCGAGCTTATCACGGAGTAGACTATAGGCTCGTCTAGCAAACCTAGTGTAGACCAGTGATAAGCCTTTGGGCTTATTTTAAGAGTACTACTATAAACTTGTGCGCTCGTCTAGCGGGTCATTTTTAGTCCTGCACACTTGAATAGACTAGTTAGTTTATAAACCTAACTTTGCCATACAAATTTATTCGTTTTGTTAACATCAAAATTATCAGAGATTATTAACCATAACTACTTTAGTTCCAACAAACTCCCCCTTTTTGATGATGACAAAAACTTATTAAATTTGATTGAACAGAGCCTAAGAGAGCCAAAAGGCTCCCCCTAAGGTAAAACATTCAAACATTTAACAAGTCAGGTAATAGAATAGATTATCATTCAAGCCATATACAGATAACAAGTTATAATGCTAACAGATATGAGCAACAGATAAACATTAGACATAACACTGTGGCTCTTAGAATCACCAACATGTTCCTCTTGATGCTCTGGCTCATCTTGTTGTGCAACAACTTCTACTTCAATGTTTTCAACTTCTTCCTCATGCTCAGTTTGAGCTGCTTCTTCATGCATAGAAGGCTCTGGTTCAGGTTCAACCCAATGAATGTCATCTTCATACACTGTGGTGCTTCTGACTGGAACAAAAAAAGTGTCCTTATAGATCATAAAGTGAGATTCTGAGAAACCATACTCTCCTCTAACCACTGGGGTTTCAACTTCTCTTCAACATATAGACCAGATGAGGATGCTTTCTTTGTGCAAATACTCAAATGGCTTTCCCAATATATCTTTATGCAGTTTTAGTTCTTTCTTCTTCTAGAAGATTTGGATAGAAATCCAGAATGAAGCATCATCAATATCTTCCTTCCAAAAGTCCATATCAATCTTGTCCTTGACTGGCATGGTGAGTCTGCTCAATCTAAACTTGCCATCCTTATTCTTGTTGAGATCAATGATTGGCAGCCTTGGGCAAATCCTTGGAGGGACCATGCCAATCTTGGTTTTAGAATTGTGCCACAACCATGTAGGAGGCCCAAATTTTGCAGCTCTGAAGAATCTTGGCCACTGAAATTCTGCTTGCAGATGACTATACATCATATAGTCTCCTAATTCAGCAAGCTTGCCATAGGTGCTAGGATGCACGAATTTCATCCATTTGACATCTCTGCAAAGAATGAAACTTCTGTACTTATAGGTTCTGGACCTTCTGCATGCCAAGTCTTTATGATTCCTTTTGAGAGGAATGGTCTCATTAACTGGGATTATGTCCTTGTCAACTCCATCAGTATGGGGGGTGAAAGGTTCTATTTTGATGAGGTTTGGATATATTTTCTTTGGTGGGAATTTCTTTTAAGGTAGGTGGACGAGGAGAGGTCTATCTGAGTTGAAAAGGTTGGGGGGGGACAGGGCCATCAACTTCATAGGGGATACCAATGTAACTTCTAGGAATGGTGGTTTCTAGTTCGTATTCATATTCCCAGAGGGGATAGAATAGTCTTGTGGATTCTGGAGGAGGTGGAAATGTATGATAGAGAATTGTAAATTTTCTCTTGACTTTGGCCCAATTTTCAGCTTGGCCTTCATGCAGGGTGTTTGGGTAAGTGTAAGGAAATTGGATTTTTTTTGCATTTTTGGGAAAGGGGCACCAGGTACAATTCCATCATCTTCTTGGTTAAACCAAGGATCAAAATCAGGTATGATAGAAGGGAATTGTGGTCTAGGTGGGGATATGTGGATGGTGAGTGTTCTAATTGAGGTGAGGGTGAGGTTGGTTAATTTAGTATAGGTGAGTTGGTTTGAATTGGTGAGGGTGGAGTGACAGAAATATTAAGACTATTAATAACAACAACAACAATAGTAGATTTGATTACTATTGTGGAAGGTAGATTTACCTCAATTGGTTGTCCAGAAGGCTTCACAACCTTGGCCTTGCTTGGGGGTTGTCTAGGCCTTGTTGGAACAACAGAAGTTGAACCTTGTTTCAGCTTCTTCAGAGCCTTCCCAATAGGTTGGCTATCCTCATCTTCATCTTCATTGGGAGAGAGGATCATCTTCCTTAGTCTCTTCTTCTTTGGACCATCTTGGGGTTCATCGAACCTTGGTCCATCTCTGATCACAATCCCAGTGAGCGGCCTCTTTGTCCCAGCTGGACGAGTGGCTTGAGCAAGTCGTCTAGCCGTTTTGTGCTGCATGGCTTGAGCCTCGACTTCATTCTGCTCAATCTGCTCAGCCTTCACCTTCAGCAATTCTTCCTTCTTTGTAAGGTGAACTAGCATCACAGGGTCTAGCTTCATCATGATTAGATTCTGCCTCCCAAACAAAGCAGGTGATTGACCATGGGATTTCAGGTATGCAGCTTGTTCTTCAGGATTTCCATTTGCCAGCAAGGTGTAGATGTGCTGAGAAATGAAAACCTTGGAGAGAAGAACTCCATATGGAATGGTCATGTTGTTCTCTTTATGCACCACAAAATTTCTGAATCTGGTGAAAATAAGGTGGGGCAGGTTGATCTTCGCCTCTATCAGAAGATGGCAAAGACAAAATTTGTTCACTCATTGAGATGTTATTCTTCGAGCTAGTCTTGTGAAGAATAGCTTTATTTAGGATTTGATCCAAAACCTAGCTTCATCCTTCATTCTAGCAGCATTCCAAATTGGTTCCCTTCTAGTGTCAGGCCTTATGAGGATGTCCAACATTACCTCAGAACCACCCAAATCTTCTACCCATTTGTCTTCTTGGGTCAGCCCAGATTGGGGGCAATTGATAGCTGTTACGATTGTAGCCTCAGAGACAATCACTTCAGTATTGAAAACCCTAGCCTTCACTTCAGTAGCGGTGACCTTAGGTGCTCTCCAGAATGCTCTTACTAGGTCTGGGTAGATCGAAATGGATTCCCCAAAGTATCTTTCAGAACCAGTAACTCTAATGTACTGACTTACATCCACACATACTCCTTCAGAATACTGAGATCAAAGTGATGTTCCATTCCGACTTCAGCAATGTCAACGTTGAACATAGCGTTGGAAGAGGATACCATTGATGCAGAGTGAAGGTTTTGAGAGTAAGAGAAAGGAGGTTTATTTCGCACAAAGTGTTTAAGAGAATGTGAGAGGTTTCTGAGAAAAGGGAAACTTAATGAAGACGAAAAGGTTTTGCGTTTGAAAATAAATTTTTGATAAAAAGAAATTGGTGAAGGGACATGCATTTAATGCTGAGATCACACATGTTTATGGAAATCATAAAAAGAAATTTTTACAAATGATGGATAGTAGCTGACTCGGCGAGAGAGAAAATAGAATGAATTTATTATGTCTTAGACAAAGATTTAATGTAATAAATGCAAATAATAATAGAATCATTAAACGAGCAGATTATATCAGACATATAGACATTAGACTACCTAACATGCAATAGACGAGCATTTAACATATACTGGTCCACCTATACTGGACGACACTTTATTTCACACAAACCATGTTAAGATGCTTGCGAATGAAAATAAATCTATCATCGGCTAGAGGTTTAGTAAAGATATGTACACATTGATGGTCAGTATCAACAAATTGAATATCAAAAATAACTTTTTGCACATAGTTTCTAATGAAATGATGTTTTATCTCTATGTGCTTAGCTCTGGAATGCAAGATTGGATTTTTAGATAGATTGATTGCAGTAGTGTAATCACACATAAGTGGAAAATTACAAACACATTGTAGTCCTCCAATTGATGTTTGATCCAAAGAAGTTGTGAGCAACAAATAGAAGCAGATATGTACTTAGCTTTAGCAGTTGATAGGGCAATGGTATTTTGTCTCTTGCTTGACCATGAGACTAGACTAGCTCCAATGAAGTGACATCCTCCACTGGTGCTTTTCCGTTCTATGCGATCTCCAGCATAGTCAGCATCACAAAAACCAACTAATCTGTAATCATCATTTTTCTTAAAGTACAAACCCAGCTTAGTAGTTCTATTTAAATATCTAAAGATTCGTTTTACTGCTGATAAGTGAGATTTTCTAGGATCAGATTGAAAACGAACACATAAACAAACACTGAACATAATATGAGGTCTAGATGCAGTAAGATATAGAAAAGATCCAATCATACCTCTATATACCTTTTGGTATACTTTTTTATCTTTATCATCTTTGTTCAGTATGGATGTGGGATGCATGGGTATATTCATTGGTTTGCAGTCATCCATCTTGAATTTCTTCAAGTGTTCTTTAGTGTACTTTGTTTGATAAATGTACACCTCGTCCACAGTCTGTTTCACTTGAAGTCCAAGGAAGAATTTGAGTTCTCCCATCATGCTCATTTCAAATTCCTATTGCAAAAGCTTACAGAATTCCTTAGAGACTCGTTAGTTGTACAAAAAATTATGTCATCAACATATATTTGAACAATTATAAAACTGGACTTGTTGGATTCTTTAAATAGGGTTGTATCAACCTTTCCTCTACTAAATCTATTGTCCATTAGAAATGAACTTAGTCTTTCATACCAAGCTCTAGGAGCTTGTTTCAGATCATATAAAGCCTTCTTTAGCTTATATACATGTTCAGGATGGGTTTAACTTTCAAAACCTGTTGGTTGCATGACATATACTTCTTCATTTATAAAACCATTTAAGAATGCACTTTTAACATCCATCTGATAAAGCATAATGTTATGATGTGCAACAAATGATAATAAAATGCGTATAGATTCTAATCTAGCTACTGGAGCAAAGGTTTCAGTGTAGACAATACCTTCTTCTTGAGAATAGCCTTGAGCAACTAGTCTAGCTTTGTTTCTTACTACGTTATCATTCTCGTCTAGTTTGTTTCTGTAAATCCATTTGGTTCCTATGACTGATTTGTCTTTAGGAAGTTGTACTAGAGTCCAGACTTCACTTCTTTCAAATTGATTCAATTCCTCTTACATGGATAGAATCCACCCCTCGTCTAGTAGAGCCTCATCTACTGACTTTGGTTCCAACTCAAAGACGAATGCAGAATCAATTTGCTCTTTGAAAGTTGATCTTGTCCTTATTTTGTCACTAGGACTACCAATGATTTTCTCTTGAGGATGGTAATTCGTAAAGTTCCATGACCTTTGATCGTTATTCTGTTATGAAGTTGATGCTTCTGATCCATTTTGTTGGTCGTCTACTAGCTCATCATCCTTGACAGTTATTGAACCACCTGAGTCTTTGAGATTTAAATCTGTAAAAGCTTCATCTAGCTCTGATAATTTATTATCAGGCTGTTTGTCATCAAATCTAATATGTATACTTTCTTCTAGGATTAAAGTTCTAGAGTTATAGACTCTAAATCCTTTAGATGACTTAGAATATCCCAACAAAATCCCATTATCTACTTTAACATCAAACATACCAAGTTGATCTTTAGTGTTTAATATAAAACATCAACAACCAAAAGGATGAAAGTAAGATATGTTGGGTTTTAGTCCTTTCCACAATTCATAAGGAGTCTTATTCAGAAGTGGTCTAATGTATATTCTATTATGAATGTAGCAGGTAGTGTTAACAGCTTCAGCCCAGAAGTGTCTAGGGACAGAGTTGTTATTGAGCATTGTCCTAGCCATCTCTTGAAGATACTGGTTCTTTCTCTCAACCACACCATTTTGCTGTGGTGTTCTAGGTATTGAGAAATTGTGAAGAATACCACTCTCTTCACAGAACCTTTTAAATAGCTCATTTTCAAACTCTCTCCTACGGTCACTTCTGATTGATGTCATACATGCCTTTTTCATTCTGTACATATTTGTAGAATATAGAAAAGACCTTGAACGATTCATCCTTGTGAGCTAAGAACATAACCCATATTCATCTAGTGTAGTCGTCTACTATGATTAGACCATACTTTTTTTCCACTAACTGAAGCAGTCCTTATTGGTCCAAAGAGATTAAGGTGTAGCAGCTCTAGTGGTCGTATGGTACTAACAATGTTCTTAGATTCAAAAGAACTTTTAAATTGTTTTCCCTTTTGACATGCATCATAGAGAGAATCAGATTTTTACACAAGGTTTGGTAATCCTCTCACTAGGTTATGCTTGTTCAACTTTGAGATTAACCTCAAGCTTGCATGACTTAGCCTGTTATGCCAAATACATCGCTCATCTTCAATGGACACTAGACATGATACACTCTGATTTGAGAGGTCCTCTAAGTCAATCTTATACAGATTGTTCTGCCTCTTTGTAGTGTGAACAAGATAGACCCATCAGTTTTCTTGACACTACACATGTTTTTGTCAAAGGAAACAATATACTCACTATCACACAATGCTTAACAAGTTGTGTTTTAACCCTTCAACTAACAGAAAATTATCTACAGAGGGAAAATGATGTTGACCAATCTTGCCATTCCCTATGATCTTTCCTTTTTTATTACCTCCAAAGGTAACCCAGCCACTATCCTTATGTTTGAGGTCTTGGAACATAAAACTTTCTCCCGTCATGTGACGTGAGCACCCACTATCCAAGTACCAAGATAGGCGTTTCCTTCTTGTTGTTAAGCAAGTCTGCGACTGGTATAATCATGTTCTTAGGTACCAAGATTGACTTGGGTCCTTTTTTGTTAGTAGTCACTGGATGAGCATTCTTAACATATTTATTATGAATGCATTGTGAGATGACTGTAACACCCAAATATTCATCCTTATGTTTATATGTGTTAGTTTTGGCATATATATATATGTTGTTATATGTTTGATATGTTTGATCTTTATGCATATGTGTATGTTAGATGTAGTTTAACCTTTGGGAGGTTCTTAATAGTGAATTCTGGTCTGATGGGATTCGCTTGGCGCAAGTAGGTTAGCCCGGCTCAACAGAGCAGAAAAACTCACATTCTGAATTTCTGCAGAATCCGCCCGGCCTAAGTTTTCTGAGCCCGACCTAACTTTCCTGAGCCCGGCTTAACGAGTTTGACAGCATTACGTTTTCAGGCTTTTGTTTCAACCAAGTTGCACACTAATTTGTTTTAAACCTCTAAATCACGCTCTAAACCCTAGTTTACACTTTCCTAACCTCAGAAAAGCTACTATCTTCATATCTCTGGGATATCTTTTGAAACCTTTGAATTACCCCTAAAGTTTACAATCCTTCAATCATTGTTTTGGGTTTGCTCTTCATCAAGAACATACCCTTGGGTGTTTGACCCTGCAATTGGAGAATAGATTGATTCTTTCGGGGTTGTAATCAAGGTAAGTTAGTGAATCCTAGATTCAACCCCTTTTCTTTTAAATTCCTTGACTTAAGAATTGAATACCAACCTTTCTATACCAAGAGTTGGAAGCATAAGGAAGAATCAAGAGCGGACCCTCATTTCTCTTACCCTTAGGATATGCATTTCGTCATACCAGGATTTTTTTTTAGGGGGGGGGGGGGGGGGGGGGGGATGATCATATCATATGGGAATTGGAATGGGATTGAGGTGTTTGAGGTTCCCATAATCCCTTTAGTGCATTGAGTGATTTGTTGTTGCTATTGTTGGAGCAATGACTTGAATGATTATGTGCTATGATTATTGTATCAACTTTATTATATGATTATAATGTCACAAAGTGTGTATGTGTTTTTATAGTGTATTTATGATGTGCTTTGATAATGTTCCATGTTCTGCATTGGTGAGGTTAAAACGATAAAGGTATGTGTTATAGTTGTAACACCCTGCTTTTTGTTAAGTGTTTTCCTTAAACTCGTTTATTAAGTTAGAATTGTTGACTGAGGGCTTAGTGGGATTTTTGCCTTAAAAGACCCTTCTGGTACATGAGCAATCCCGTGCTTATTAGCCAGCACGCCCGTGCTTAAAGTCAGAAATATGTTTCTGATTTTAAGTTGAGCACTCCCGTGCTCAACAGTGAGCACGCCCGTGCTCACTGTACGGACTGTGTCTCGCTGACGCTAAGTCCAGCACGACCGTGCTTGATTAAGAGCACGATCGTGCTCAAGTCTGTTCCTTTAAATATAGAACAGTGATCGAGGGTTTACGTCATAAACCCTATTTTGTCTGTAGCAGCTTGCCCAGTGCGGCTGCAAACCTTTTCGTTCCCTATTTTCTCTAAACTTCTTACGTTATTGGAGCAGTGGAGACCCTTGGGAGCGTCTAATTCATCAGTGTTGATCACTATAGGTAACAGTTCCTTCCCCTTAGAGCTTCCTTTTTCTATTTTTAGATTTGGGAAACTAATTGGTTAATGTTTTGTTTGACCAAGGCTTGGAAAGATAACTGAGCCGCTCGAGGAACACGTGGGTTACCGTTTGAGCGATCACTACTGAATTCTTCATACCAGGTATGGGAGAAGAATAGTGTATACACTAGCCTATGGAGTAGCGTAAGATGAGGGGTTCCCATAGCCCCGTTTATTGTTGTTATATTGTCATTGATGCCATGATCTGCCTGGTTGTATGATTTAGTTGTTTATATGTTTAGTTGGGTTAATTGGTATTCTCATTTATTATAATTGTTGAGTTGTCCATGATAGGGTATGCCTATTAATTGTCTTGTGACATGAGTTTTGATTGAATTGGTATGAATACCTATGTTATGAATGTTATTGTATGACATGAATTATGTGGGCTGGATATGTGGTTGATGATGATGTTGTCGTTATGTTAAATACGTTAATAAGACCCTAAACAGTTTTAATTAGGATTCTTAGTTAACAAAGGAATTAAGGGATTAATTCACCAATGCTTCATAAGACTTGAACCGCGTTAGTAAGGGGTGAGGTTTCATGCCGAATGTTTTAGTTAAGACACTAGGATATGATTTTAGAGAATTAGGGAGCCTAAACTCTAAGAACACATTGAACTCTACCCAGAGCAGTATAGCCCTGCCCAGGAGCATGGTCGTGCTGAACAGGGAGCACAACCTTGCTCCCAGTTAAATTCTGGAAGGCAGGCCGCGCATTTAGCACTGCCGTGCAGGACAGTGAGCACGACCGTGCTCCACTTAAGTGGCAGCACGACCGTGCTAGGGGCTGAGCATGCCCGTGCTCCCCCTACTGGTCAGAACCTGAAACTAATGAATTAAAGGGGGTGTTTCACTCCAATTATCCCCAGATGAAGTAATAATACATTAATCGAATGATAACAAGTTAAATAACTTAATTGAAGACTAATTAAGATGACAAAGAGTAATAAGCTGGTTAATCCAGTACCTGATGGGTTACCGCACGTTGTTATGCTTTGGTGCTTTTGGGCCAAAGTAACCTCGATGCTTGTTGGTCGAGGTGTTGTTAAGTTGGACCTTGGTGCCTTTTGGCCAAGGGGGCCTTGACCCCACGGTTTGGGTCTAAGGTGTTGATGTTGATGTAGGTGATAAGTCTTGGGTGCTTTTAGGCCCAAGCAAAGGAGGTGGTTGCCTTTTGTGTTGTTGTGCCATTTGCATAGAGCATTGGAGTTGATATTGAGGGGGATGTTCAACATAGGGGAGGTTGTCCAAGTTATGATGATCTGGCCTAAGTCTCGGGTGGTTCACCCAGGTTTGGTGAATCGTGCCCCCGAGGTGGCGTATCCAGTTATGATATGTCGGCTATCCATGGGGTTCCTCCATGGTTTGGGGAACTGACGGTGTTGGTGCTTTTTCGCCAATACGGATATGTAACTCCGAATTGACTTCCTGAGTTAGTTGGATCCACATGCATTGATGGAGTAGTGGAGTAGGGTTGCATTGCACCGCATAGCATTTGTGGATGATTAACATGCTGTTATAATATTAAATAATGATGTATGATTGATAACCTTTAGAAATAGAGGTTATCTAGCCTACTTTGAGTCCTTAAAATGGTCTTTAAGAGGTAGTTTGGGTTAAGCTCAGTGTCTAGAATAAGTAATTTCATAGTTATCTTGAAAACAGTTGGAATCTGAAAAAGTTGTGTTTAATGGTGCTTGTGAGCTTTGTGTTATAAACAGGAGCTTAAGGAAGATTGGAAGAAGCAGAGTTGATGTCTATGCTGCAGATTGCTGCAGCTTGGAATGAGGTTCAGCAGTCAACCAAGAAGAAGTCAACACCAATTTAAGCTGACTAGAGGAAAAAGTGGACCCATGGCATTAATGTACTCAACGTGCATAGTTTTAGAGCAAATTTTGTGGTTTCTGTACTTCTTTGCATTTTGGGCCATGCATTAAGTATTGTAAATATTCCTTTTTGGGCCAAGGGGACATGTTTTGTCTTATTATCACTTTTTGGTCTCCTGATGAGAGTGTGGTGTGCGAGCCAAGGGTTTTTACCCTAGAAGGAATCAGTATAAAAGGATTTGGCATGCACGCAGCCAGAGGTAGTTTTTTACACAGATTTTTTAGTCTAGTACAATTCTTACAAGCTGCTATAGGAAGCCAAGCCAGGAGAAAAGGAGAAAGACCATGAGAATTTGGAGCCAAGCTTGGAAGAGCGTGGCCACTCATTCTTCAGTCTTTTAACTTCCCCTCTTTGAACTTCCAGCTTGTAATGGATCTATTATTCACTTTATTTTATAATATGTCTTATTTTCATTTCCATTTCTATCATGAGCTAAATCCCTTGAGCTAGGAATGTGATGATCTTATAATGAATGTGATGAATTACATATGAAATTTGTTTGCCGCAATTTGACCAAGAGCTTTGCATGTTTAATTGCTAGAAAATAAGAGTGATCAACTTATTTTACAACTCAAGTTTATTAATGTTGGAAGAACATTAATAAATGGAACCCTTGAGTCAATATGAGTTGAGTAATTAATTGGGAAATTAAATTACCTTGAAGTGAATAGGAATATTCATCAAACTCATAAGTTAGCTGAGATATTTGAACTGCAGATAAGCGTAATTAAATTGGGCTTAGGAATAAGGAACAATTAATGAGGCTTATCTTAAAAAGTGTTGGAAAGCACATTAGCTTTTATTCTCTGGAACTATTGCTGCAGCATCTAAGAGCATGTATGACATCACAGGATTTATAAGTGATTCTATTCCTAGCTTATTTTTATTATACAATCACATATCCTTTATTTCATTTTTTTTTACTTCATCTTATTTCAGTCACTCATAATTCACAAAAAGTTTAGAATATTCCATTTATTTTGCTAGTTCTTTTGTGATGATATTTGCCCTCAAGGTTACCTAACTTGATTAACTACTTAAGGACGTTAAAAATTACCCTCCAATCCTCGTGGGAACGATCTTTTATCATTATATTACTTGGTTGATTGTGTATACTTGCACATTGCACTTTTTAAAGCAACAAGTTTTTGGCGCCGTTGCCGGGGATTGAATGGTGCTAATTTTTATAAGTTTATAAGCTAGTTAATCTAGTTAGTTGTGTTTTTAATTCTACTGGTTGTGTATTCTTCAACAGTAGGCTTTTGTACTGCATGCGTGGAAAAGGAGCACCTGAATTTCAGCTTGATCCTGAGATTGAGAAGACAGCTAGAAGACTAAGAAAGCAAAGCAGAGAAAACAAAGCTCGAGCCCAACACTCAGATCTAGGCTTCATGGCTAATCTACTTAATGAAGAAGAGGATCAACCTGATATGATTGAAATGGCAAATGACAAGGATAGATCTATCAGGGAATATGCTGTGTTTGATCCTTGCACCATGAACACTGGAATTGTAAGGCCTGAGATTACTACTCAGCACTTTGAATTCAAGCCAATGATGTTCCAGATGCTACAAACTGTGGGACAATTTGGTGGTTTACCAACTGAAGATCCTCACCTGCACTTGAGGCAGTTCCTAGAGGTAGCAAGTAATTTCAAAAATCCTGGTGTAAGTGAAGATGCTTTCAAACTCAGATTGTTTCCATATTCACTGAAAGATAGAGCCAAGGCTTGGTTAAACTCATTGGAACCTAATTCCATCACATCATGGAATAGGTTAGCTGAAAAATTTCTGACAAAGTATTTTCCCCCAATCAAAAATGCCAGGATGAGGAATGACATAACCTCATTCAGGCAACTTGATGATGAGCCTTTATATGAAGCTTGGGAAAGGTTTAAAGATCTGCTGAGAAAGTGTCCACATCATGGGATACCCTTCTGTATTCAGATAGAAACATTTTACAATGGATTAACTCCAGCTACAAGAGTGATGCTTGATGCCTCATCTGGAGGAGCTTTGTTGACCAAATCCTATAATGAATGTCATGAATTGATAGAAAGTATAGCTGCAAACAGCTACCAATGGCCCACTACAAGAATGAATGCTCCAAAAGGAACAGGGAGAATGCATGAAGTAAGTGAAGTCACTGCACTGTCAGCTCAACTGTCAGCAATTTCTCACATGCTGAAGAACCTCACTACTGCACAAAGTCCAGCAACTGCACAGCCTTCCAGAGCAGAGCAGAGTATGGTGGACATGGGTAAGGACACAGTGAATGCAATCTCGTGTGTGTACTGTGGAGAAGGCCATCTGTTTGAAGAATGCCCCAACAATCCAGCCTCAGTGAATTATGTTGGTAACTTCAACAAAAATTTCAATCCTTACTCCAACACTTATAATGCAGGGTGGAAACAACACCCAAATTTCTCTTGGAATAATACTCAGTCAGCACCTGGGAGCTCTAGTAATGCTAACAAAGCAACTCAACCACCAGGATTCCCTGCTCAACAACAACAGCAATCTCAAGGTGCAAGCCAGGACACTTCCCTTGAAGCCATATTGAAGGCATTTATGACTCACACTCAAACTCAGCTTCAAAATCATGGAGCTGTTATGAGGAATTTAGAAACTCAGATGGGACAATTAGCCACTGCTATAAACTCAAGGCCAGCAGGAACCTTGCCCAGCACAACTGAAACTCCTACTGACAAGGGAAAGGAGCAATGCAAGGTTATAAATCTCAGAAGTGGGAAGGAATTACTTGGACCAGAACAGAAGATTGATGAAGCCACAAGTACACCTAAGAAGATAGCCTCTCCTAGAGTCGATGAAGAGCAGGCAGGGATAGAACAAGAATCTACTAAGCAAGATGTCCCTAAAGTCACACAGGACAGACCTCCACCACCATTCCCTCACAGATTGAAAAAGGCAAACCAAGACAAGCAATTTGGCAAATTTCTGGAGATACTGAAAAACAGCTGCACATCAATGTTCCCTTGATGGAAGCTCTCCAACAAATGCCCAATTATGCTAAGCATATGAAAGATGTGTTGTCAAAGAGAAAAATGCTAGGTGAGTTTGAAACAGTAGCTATGACAAAGGAGTGCAGTCTCATGCTGCAAAACAAAGTGCCCCCAAAAATGAAGGATCCTGGCAGATTCACTATTCCTTGTTCCATAGGAGACTCATATAAAGGAAAGGCTCTATGTGACTTGGGAGCTAGCATAAATTTGATGCCCAAGTCTGTTTTCCAGCAGCTGGCAATAGGAGATGCAAGGCCAACCACTGTCACCTTACAGTTAGCAGATAGATCTATAGCTTACCCAGAAGGAAAAATTGAAGATGTGCTTATAAAGGTTGACAAGTTTGTTTTCCCGGTGGACTTTATTATTCTGGATTTTGAAGCTGACAAGGAAGTGCCCATAATCCTTGGAAGACCCTTCCTTGCAACAGGGAGAACTCTGATAGATGTGCAAAAAGGAGAGTTAACTATGAGGGTGAATGACCAAGAAGTAAAATTCAATGTTTTGAATGCTTTAAAGTACCCTGATGAAGCAGTAGAAGAGTGTTCTCTGATCCAACATTTGGATTCTTTGGTGCACAGGCAGCTTATGAAAGATCACAACCATCTAGCCAAGGAAGCATATATGCTCTCTGATGAAGAAGATGGTGCCAACAAGGTAGTTGAACTGAGCAGTGAGCAGAATCCTCATCCTAGATGGTTCAGGAAGTATGAACCTTTGGGAGTGCAACCTTCTGATATAAAGGAGAATGTTCCTTCAATAATGAAACCCCCTATCTTGGAACTGAAACAGCTTCCTACACATCTCAAATATGTGTATTTGGCTGAAGGCAACCATTTACCAGTCATCATCTCAGCAGGGTTGACTTCAACTCAAGAATCACACTTGATAGAGGTACTCAAAAAGCATACAAAAGCTATTGGTTGGCAAATAGCAGATATAAAAGGAATTAGCCCCACATTATGCATGCATAAAATCCTTTTGGAAGATGAGGCCAAAAACAGTATTGAAAGTCAAAGGAGATTAAATCCTATCATGAAAGAAGTTGTGAAGAAGGAGATCATTAAATGGTTGGATGCAGGCATCATTTATCCAATTTCAGACAGTGTGTGGGTTAGTCCAATCCAATGTGTGCCAAAGAAAGGAGGAGTCACTGTTGTCACAAATGACAAGAATGAATTGATTCCAACAAGAACAGTTACAGGATGGAGAATCTGCATGGATTATAGAAAGCTAAACAAGGCCACTAGAAAGGACCATTTCCCACTTCCTTTCATAGATCAGATGCTGGACAGATTGGCAGGAAAGGAATTCTATTGCTTTTTGGATGGATATTCAGGCTACAATCAAATAGCTATAGCCCCTGATGATCAACAGAAGACTACTTTCACATGTCCTTATGGAACTTTTGCATTTAGAAGGATGCCATTTGGGTTGTGTAATGCCCTTGCCACATTCCAAAGATGCATGATGGCTATTTTTTCAGACTTGATAGAAAAATCAGTGGAGATTTTCATGGATGATTTCTCAGTGTTTGGAGAATCATTCCATGATTGTCTGACAAATTTGAGCAGATATTAGAAAGGTGTGAAGAAACCAACCTAGTGCTAAACTGGGAAAAGTGCCATTTCATGGTACAAGAAGGTATTGTCCTAGGGCACAAGATCTCCAAGAAAGGAATGGAAGTTGACAAGGCCAAGGTGGAAGTCATTGAAAAACTACCCCCTCCCAAAAATGTGAAAGGGGTGAGAAGTTTTTTGGGGCATGCAGGATTTTACAGAAGATTCATAAAGGATTTTTCAACAATTTCCAAACCTCTGTGCCAGTTGCTGCAGCATGAGGCAGCATTTGAATTTGATGACAGCTGTTTAAGGGCATTTGAAACTCTGAAGCAGGCCCTAATCACTGCGCCTGTAATTGTGGCACCTGACTGGGAGAAACCTTTTGAATTGATGTGTGATGCCAGTGATTATGCAATAGGAGCTGTGCTTGGGCAGAGGCAAGGAAGGATCTTTCATTCCATCTATTATGCAAGCAAAACTTTAGTTGATGCTCAGCTGAATTACCCCACAACAGAAAAAGAATTACTAGCAGTGGTGTTTGCCTTTGAAAAGTTCAGGTCATACTTAGTGGGAACCAAGGTCATTGTTTATACAGATCACTCAGCCATCAAGTATCTGATTGCCAAAAAGGATGCAAAGCCTAGGCTAATAAGATGGGTACTTCTGTTGCAAGAATTTGATATGGAAATAAGAGATAAAAAAGGGGTGGAAAATCAAGTGGCTGATCACTTATCTAGGCTGCAATTAGAAGGTGATTTGGGGTCCAATAACATATTACAAGATTCCTTTCCTGATGAAAAGCTGCTAGCTGTACATGAATCTGTCTCCCCTTGGTATGCTGATTTGGCAAACTTCCTAGCAAGCAGAATTATTCCCACTGACCTGAACTATCAACAGAGGAAGAAGTTTCTCCACACTGTGAGGCAATATCTGTGGGATGACCCCATCTTATACAAGATCTGCCCAGATCAAATACTGAGGAAGTGTGCAACAGAGGAGGAGAAAAAAGGCATCCTCCAACACTGTCATACCTCACCCTGTGGGGGCCATTATGGAGGCATGAGGACAGCAGCTAAGGTCCTGCAAACAGGTTATTTCTGGCCTTCCTTGTTCAAAGATGCACACACTTATGCACTTAATTGTGATAAATGCCAAAGAGTGGGGAATCTGTCCAACAGAAATGAAATGCCCTTAACCAATATATTAGAAGTTGAATTATTTGATGTTTGGGGCATAGACTTTATGGGACCCTTTCCCCCCTCTTTTGGAAATCTATATGTGTTAGTAGCTGTTGATAATGTTTCAAAATGGGTGGAGGCAGTGGCTACATCTACTAATGACTCTAAGGTGGTGGTCAAGTTCTTACATAAAAACATCTTCACAAGATTTGGCACACCTAGAGCTCTAATTAGTGATGAAGGCACTCACTTTTGCAACAAGATTATGACCAACTTACTAGCTAAGTATGGCATAAAACATAAAATAGCCACTGCCTATCACCCTCAATCTAATGGGCAAGCTGAAGTTTCTAACAGGGAAATTAAGAGGATACTTGAAAAAGTTGTAAATCCTTCAAGAAAAGGCTGGTCCATACACTTGGATGATGCTCTATGGGCTTATAGAACAGCTTTCAAAACACCTCTGGGAATGTCTCCTTACAGACTAGTCTTTGGCAAGGCATGCCATCTCCCCATTGAGCTTGAACATAAGGCTTATTGGGCTCTAAAAAAATTAAATTTGGATTTGTCTCAAGCTGCTAAAGCAAGATTTTTGCAGTTGAATGAGTTAGATGAATTGAGATGGTTTTCATATGAGAATGCCGAAAGTTACAAAGCTAAAACAAAAATTTGGCATGACAAGAGAATAAAAAAAAGAGAGCTCAAGATGGGGGAGAAAGTCTTGTTGTTCAATTCTAGACTTAAATTATTCCCAGGGAAACTAAAATCAAGATGGTCAGGCCCATTCACTATTGTCCAAGTGTATGACCATGGAGCTGTGGATCTCAAAGATGACTCAAGTGGCAGAATTTTCAAAGTAAATGGGCAAAGAGTGAAGCAATACTTAGGTGATCAAGTGGCTAGGATGAAAGCCACTGTCACCTTAAGTGACTTGTGACAATTGACTTCAAAGTCAGGCTGAGGACTTTAAAACCAAGCGCTACTGGGAGGCAGCCCAGAATTTTATTTATTTTACTTGCTTATTTTGTTAATCTAGAGTCTTTAATTGTTAATAAATTTTTTTAGTTAGTATAGTGCAGTTTTGACAGGTTGTAAGAAGTATCAGAATTGGGGGTTACTTTGTAAATGGCCCAAGGTTCACAGAGCTAATGGGCTGAGAATGGAAAATAGCAAGGCCCAATATCATGTGGCAGATTTAAAAGTAACGGTTATTTGCATAGTGGGGGAGAATTTGGACACTTTCAAGGCAATATTCTCCCATTAAATTTTCTCCACTTTCCCACGTAACCCTCACCTGCCACTCTCCTTACCCCCTCTCTGCCACTTCCCCATAAACCTCTCCACTCTCCACTCTCATTCCCCCTTCTTATAACCGTGCACCTGTTCTGACAAGCCACACCCAGCTTTAACCATTCATCCCTTCTCCACAACCCCTACGCAATTTCGCTGTCCTCTACCCTTACCCCCCCTTCACCCTCTCAAGTATTCAATGGTGAGGCAAAAGTCAATTGGAGTCAAGGGCAAGAACCCAGTGGTAATGTCTGATTCAGAGTCTGATACTCCTAGGGTTTTCAAGGATGCTGAAGCTAAGGCTCGCTTTGACAAGGAAATCAAAGAGAGGCAGCTTCATTTGGAGTTGGGGTTTGCTATCAAGAAGGAACCTAACTATGGCCTCACCCCTGATGTAGCTCAGGTCATCACTCTCAACAATTGGAAGAAGTTTGCAGCACACCCGAGAACCCCTGTTGTTCCTCTGGTCCGAGAATTCTATGCTAATATCACTTCCACTGACCTGAGACACTCAATGGTGAGAGGTATCAAGGTGAGTTTTTCTGCAAGCTCTATCAATCTGAGGTGGGGATGGGAGAGTGAGGAAGATGAATACCAGGGGCTGCTAAACAACATTTCTGAAGTGGAACTGAATGCTATGATGAAGGAGCTAACTATAGAGGGAACCCAGTGGCTTGATGAAGCTGGAGACAGCACTTGGAAGATTGCAAGACCATCACTGAAACCCTTGGCCAAGGTTTGGCATCACTTTGTGCACCATAGGCTTTTACCAACCACCCATCTGGAAACTGTGGATAAAGATAGGTTGGTACTCTTAAGCTGTATCTTAAGTGGCAAGAAGGTGAATGTGGGGCTGATAATTGAGAAGCAGATTTCTGAGTGTGCATTCAAGGGAAGCAACAGGCTGTTCTTCTCATCTCTCATCACTGAAACTGTGTATCAGAAATGGAGTTGAGATTTTGAAGGAGAAGAAATCATGGTGAACAAGGGCATTCTGAATGTCAAAGTCATTAACAGGTTTGCCACTTCCAAGCCCCAGGTTCAACCTTCCAGAAATAATGAAGATTTGGAAAGGAAAGTGGATCAATTAACTGAGTTGGTCAAGTATCAATTGGGACAGTAGAGAAGGTATTATGATTTTGCCAAAAATGTGTACCAGTGGCAGAAAAAGATCAACAGAATTGATCATCCCAAATTGATGATTGTACCACCACCATTCCCCAGAGAACTACTGGCCCCTTTCCCCTTGGAAGGAACAAACTCCCAATCCACTCAAACCCCTGAACCCACTCCACCCAATGCTGAACCAGACAATGAAGAAGACTCATTGGATTGGTGTCCACCCCCACCCTCTCAAGCCCAAGCCCCTGTCACTTCAAGAAAAGGCAAAGAGCCTCAGCAGCCTAAGTCTGCTAAGAAAACAAGAAAAGGTGATGCTGGGAGTAGTGGAGTGGCACCTTCTACTCCAGAAGCTCATACTGAATCCACTCAGTCCCATCAGCCTGTGAAGAAGGCCAAAGCTAAGGGAGCTCAAGCAAGCCCTGTCTCTGCAAAGCATACTACCCCCAATTCTGAGGAGGAAGAAGTGGCCATCACCAAGGAGGTCAAAGGAACTGGAAAGAGAACCCTGAAGCAGATGCTCAACTTTGAGAACAGGAGGCTCAGCACTAGGCTGAAGAAGGAATAGCCTGCAGCTATGCTTCTTAATGCTGCAGCATCATTACCCTGATATTTCTGAACCTTGTCTTTTGTTTGTTTTTATGTTTTTTTTCTCTTGTTTTTGTGTGTCCCTGCTGGTCTGTTTTGTTAGGAGCCCTAGGTTTTGGTTGGGTTGTTTGCCCTCATCAGCAATGTTGCTAGCCATTTCCTTTCCTTCAACTTTTAGATTTCTCTTCAGAGTAATCTAAAATTTGGGGGAGGGATTTGGAATTGGCTTGATGTTTTTAATGACAAGTAGCAGCTATAATTGATGTTTTTGATTCTTGCCTTGTGGAAATCCCTGAATAATTTTTGTTGCACTCAATGCACATTATTCCAGTGAGCTTGGAAAGTTGAGAAGACTCTAGAGGGAAGAGATGTCTGATTCTCTGAACACTAATCTACCCAAATTCAGTGAACAATGAACGTAAGACACTAACCATAGGATAGCAGTGTGAGGAGAGTAGGAAGAATATTAAACCTGTGAGATTTTGAACCTCAACAATTATTGAAACTGACAGTCCCACTCATGTGTGTGCTTTATAAGGTTTGCCCTATTTCTGATCTGTTTTGCATGTCAGTTTTGTGCACATTTTTGCTTGAGGCATTTTAAATTCATCCCAGTTCAGCTTAATTGGCCTACCTGAAAGTAAAAACTTTGTTTTGAAGCCCACTTGAGCCTGAAATCTATTCTTCTGTAACAAAGCCAAGGTACAAGCCTATACCCTAGAAAAACAACAACTACCCATGCTAGGTGAAACTATCTGTGCATTTCAGAAACAAGTCTGCTAAAAACAAGTTTGGGGGGGCTGCCTGGAAAGTAAGTTGTTAAGAATAAAAAGACTGCTAAATAAGGCAGTATCAGTTCTTAAAATTTCCAATTCAAAAAAAAAAAAAAAAAAAAGAAAAGAAAAATTGGGCAGCACTCTAGCACTCTAATGCTAAAAGAGAAATTTTGAGGATCAAAGAAATGAAGATCAATTAGAAAAGAAAGCACAGTTGTTTCCACCTAGTCAGAGCCCTTCCATACATTTGTCTTCCTCCCCCACCTCAGCCATATTACAACCAAATTTAAGGCCTCTTGCAGTGTGCAATTCTGATCATGTTTTACTAGTTAGAATTGGGTCAAGCCTATAATAGAGGATGCAAGTGAGGTGATGATAGAGTGAAGCCTTATTCTGTGAAAATTAGTTTTGAGAGCAGTTTTGAGAGCTAGGATGAAATTCTGAATCTAAATGAGAGCTTTTCCTTACCCCAGGTTAAAGTGCTTGAGCTATGATTGGTCCTGAAATTCACTTGTTTGATGAAGTGAGGGTAGTCAAGTAATATCAGATAAGGAATACTATCTGGAACTCTAAGTTAACTCAATTCTCCTAAGTTCTTTCTGGATCACACACTCCTTACAGTGTTGATTGACATATATATATAAATAAAAAAAATAAAAAAAGGGGGAATAAAGGGATTTGTGCATAGTAAGGTCATGGCAAGGATAGCTGCTGCTTGTTTCTATCTGATGCTGATTGTGGCATTATATTCTTTTCTCTGAAAGCCCTTCCATTACTTGAGGACAAGTAACAGTTCAAGTTTGGGGGTGTGATAACCTTTAGAAATAGAGGTTATCTAGCCTACTTTGAGTCCTTAAAATGGTCTTTAAGAGAGTAGTTTGGGTTAAGCTCAGTGTCTAGAATAAGTAATTTCACAGTTTTCTTGAAAACAGTTGGAATCTGAAAAGTTGTGTTTAATGGTGCTTGTGAGCTTTGTGTTATAAACAGGAGCTTAAGGAAGATTGGAAGAAGCAGAGTTGATGTCTATGCTGCAGATTGCTGCAGCTTGGAATGAGGTTCAGTAGTCAACTAAGAAGAAGTCAACATCAATTTAAGCTGACTAGAGGAAAAAGTGGACCCATGGCATTAATGTACTCAACGTGCATAGTTTTAGAGCAAATTTTGTGGTTTCTGTACTTCTTTGCATTTTGGGCCATGCATTAAGTATTGTAAATATTCCTTTTTGGGCCAAGGGGACATGTTTTGTCTTATTATCACTTTTTGGTCTCCTGATGAAAGTGTGGTGTGCGAGCCAAGGGTTTTTACCCTAGAAGGAATCAGTATAAAAGGATTTGGCATGCACGCAGCCAGAGGTAGTTTTTTACACAGATTTTTTAGTCTAGTACAATTCTTACAAGCTGCTATAGGAAGCCAAGCCAGGAGAAAAGGAGAAAGACCATGAGAATTTGGAGCCAAGCTTGGAAGAGCGTGGTGACTCATTCTTCAGTCTTTTAACTTCCCCTCTTTGAACTTCCAGCTTGTAATGGATCTATTATTCACTTTATTTTATAATATGTCTTATTTCATTTCCATTTCTATCATGAGCTAAATCCCTTGAGCTAGGAATATGATGATCTTATAATGAATGTGATGAATTACATATGAAATTTGTTTGCAGCAATTTGACCAAGAGCTTTGCATGTTTAATTGCTAGAAAATAAGAGTGATCAACTTATTTTACAGCTCAAGTTTATTAATGTTGGAAGACATTAATAAATGGAACCCTTGAGTCAATATGAGTTGAGTAATTAATTGGGAAATTAAATTACCTTGAAGTGAATAGGAATATTCATCAAACTCATAAGTTAGCTGAGATATTTGAACTGCAGATAAGCGTAATTAAATTGGGCATAGGAATAAGGAACAATTAATGAGGCTTATCTTAAAAAGTGTTGGAAAGCACATTAGCTTTTATTCTCTGGAACTATTGCTGCAGCATCTAAGAGCATGTATGACATCACAGGATTTATAAGTGATTCTATTCCCAGCTTATTTTTATTATACAATCACATATCCTTTATTTCATTTTTTTTTACTTCATCTTATTTCAGTCACTCATAATTCACAAAAGTTTAGAATATTCCATTTATTTTGCTAGTTCTTTTGTGATGATATTTGCCCTCAAGGTTACCTAACTTGATTAACTACTTAAGGATGTTAAAAATTACCCTCCAATCCTCGTGGGAACGATCTTTTATCATTATATTACTTGGTTGATTGTGTATACTTGCACATTGCACTTTTTAAAGCAACAATGATGTTTGTTGTTATGCCTGATATGATGCATGTTCATCTTATTCCCTATTCCTATGCCGTTGTGTTTACATGATTTCTTACTCCCTGTTTTCTTGTTTCTGTTGTTGCATGTATTTCCTTATGCAGAGGACGGTGAGCAGCCAGTGGAGGAGTGACTTTGAGGAGCCGTGACTCTAGTTAGAATGCTTAGTTATAAGTGTTAGTTTTGTTTAGTTATTTCAGTTTATTTCCGTGATGTATCCGGATTTTGGTTATACCAGCTCTGTATGTGACATATGGGTTAGGTTTTTCTTTGTCTGTCTTGTTTATGTCTTATTGTTTTAAAAATGTGTTATTTCCGTGTTGTTTTCATTGAGATATGAAACCTTTTTATCCAAGTTTTTATTTTAATCAAATAAATGCATGTTTTTATATTACCTCTTTTAAGTAAATGTTTTATATTAATATGCGGGGTAGAAGGGTGTCTCATTTAGTGGTATCAGAGCAGTTCGGCCCTGTCCGGATGTGGTATGAGTCTACTGAGAGTCTTCTGTGTGTCTTGTTTGAATTGTCTATACTTGTTGTAGACAATGATGTTTTAAGTTAGCGAGCCGTAGCTTTTCCTGGTCAAGTTCCCTGTGTTTAACAAGTTGTCTTGGCGTTATAGGGACTTATGGCAGGAAGAGGAGGCAAAAATGATCAGGTAATCGCTGATGCGTTGGCACTCCTTGCCAATGCGATCGGCCAAGTTCAGAACAACAACCAAGGAGGACCAGCAGAGTTTCAGGGTCTCGACAAGTTCCAGCGGAACAATCCGCCGTCTTTCAGAGGAGCTTATGACCCCGAGGGAGCTTTGCTGCAGATGAGGGAGATCAAGAAGATCTTCAGAGCTATGGACTACAATGATCAGTAGCGGGTTATCTTCGCCACGTTTATGCTCACTGAGGAGGCTGAGCACTGGTGGGAGAACTGTCGTCAGAGGATGGTGGCTGAGGGTACAGCAGTCACCAGGGTTGTGTTCAGAGATAGGTTCATGGAGAAGTATTTCCCTGCGGATGTACGTGACAAGAAGGAGATGAAGTTCTTGGCACTGAAGCAAGGAAGTATGTCAGTGGGTGAGTATGCGGCAAGATTCGAGGAGCTAGCTAGGTATTACACACCTTATCAGGTCATGCCCGATGATCGGTCAAAGTGTGTAAAGTTCGAGGATGGCCTTCGTCCGAAGATCAAGCAGGCAATCAGCTACCAGGAGATCAGAGTTTTCCCAACCTTGGTGAACAAGTGTAGGATCTTTGAGGATGCCTACAAGTCCAGAGTCGCTAGCTATAGGAATTCAGACAGCCAGGGTAGCAAGAAGACTGAGCAGAAGGATAAGGATAAGGGCAAGTAGCGCTATTCTCCAACCAGATGGGACTTCAAACAGAGTGGCAAGAAGCAGCAGTTTTCGTATGACAGGTCCGGAGGCAGCAATTCTAATGCCTCTAGGCCTAAGAAGTGCGGCAAGTGCGACACATCGGATCATTTCACTATCCAGTGTAGGGAACCAGACGTCATCTACTTCAAGTGTGGCAAGTCTGGCCACATCAGTCAGGATTGTGGAGGAGCAAAGTCAGAACCTCCAAGTGCTAGCAAGAGTCAGCAGTCTCAAGCCAATCGACTGAAGACCACTAGGAGAGTCTTCACTCTTAGTGGAGCCGAAGCCTCCGAGTCTGGTGACTTGATCCAAGGTACGTGCTTAATTGATGGAACCCTTTTAACTGTATTGTATGACTCGGGTGCTATGCACTCGTTTATATTACATGATAGGGTCAAGAGTCTTAATTTACCTGTTACCTTTCTGAGTTATGATTTGGTTGTTGCCACACCTACAAACAAGCCTGTTCTCACTTCACATGCATGCAAGAACTGTCAAATTACTATTGATAATAGGACTTTTATTGTTGATCTTGTATGCTTACCTTTAAAACTGCTTGATATTATTCTTGGCCTGGACTGGTTGTCTTCCAACCATGTCCTTTTAAATTGTTTTGATAAAACCTTGATTTTTGGAACTCCTGAGGAGTCTAAGAATCCGACCTTTTTCTCTGCCAACCAAGTTAAATCTTCGATGAAAGACGAAGCCCAAGTGTTCATGATGTTGTCTTCCCTGGAAGTTGAGAGCCCTTCTGATGTCGGAAGTATGCCTGTTGTGCTGGAGTTTCCTAAAGTGTTCTCGGGAGATGTTTACGAACTACCCCCCAGAGAGAGATGTGGAGTTCACCATAGATTTAGTACCTGGCACCGGGCCTATTTTCATAGCGCCCTATAGGATGTCCCCTCTTGAGCTAGCCAAGTTGAAGGAATAGTTAGAGGACCTTATCCAAAAGCAGTTTATTAGGCCTAGCGTATCCCCATGGGGTGCGCCAGTGTTGCTAGTAACAAAGAAGGATGGTAGTATGAGGTTGTGTGTAGACTATCGACAGCTCAACAAGGTGACCATTAAGAATTGGTATCCCCTCCCTAGGATTGATGATCTTATGGATCAGTTGATCGGAGCCAGTGTCTTTTCGAAGATAGATTTGAGGTCAGGGTACCATCAGATTCGAGTTAAGTCTGAGGACATCCCGAAGACAGCATTCAGGACACGTTATGGTCACTACGAGTACTTGGTTATGCCCTTTGGTGTGACCAATGTCCCTGCTGTGTTCATGGACTACATGAACAAGACCTTTCACCCTTACTTGGATAAGTTTGTGGTGGTCTTTATAGATGACATCTTAGTGTACTCCAAGACTAAGGAGGAACATGAGGAGCATTTGTGGGTTGTCTTGCAGACCCTTAAGGAGAAGTAGTTGTATGCCAAGATGTCTAAGTGCGAGTTTTGGTTAGAAGAGGTTAGTTTCTTAGGTCACGTGATCTCAAAAGGTGGGATAGCCGTTGATCCGGCTAAGGTTGAGACGGTGCTCCAGTGGGAAGCGCCAAAGTCAGTGACTGGGATTAGGAGTTTCTTGGGTTTAGCAGGGTACTATAGGAGGTTTATAGAGAGTTTCTTTTAAGTTAGCCTTACCCTTAACCGGTCTCACCAAAAATGGACAATTGTTTGTGTGGGACTCTAAGTGTGAAGAGAGTTTCCAAACCCTTAAGAATAGGTTGACATCAGCACCAGTTTTAGTGTTGCCCGATCCTAGTAAACCTTTTTGTAGTATACTGTGATGCATCGAAGCAAGGTTTAGGTGGTGTGTTGATGCAAGATGGTAAGGTAATAGCTTATGCTTGTAGGCAGTTAAAAACACATGAGAAGAATTACCCTACCCATGACCTAGAGTTAGGAGCTGTGGTTTTTGCCTTAAAGATTTGGAGGCATTACCTGTATGGGGTGAAGTTTGAGGTCTTTAGTGATCATAAGAGTTTGAAATATCTCTTTGATCAGAAGGAACTGAATATGAGGCGGCGTAGGTGGATGGAGTTCTTAAAGGATTATGTCTTCGAGCTGACCTATCACCCAGGAAAGGCCAATGTGGTGGCCGATGCCTTGAGTAGGAAAACCTTACACATCTTTGCTTTGATGGTTAGGGAGATGGATCTAATTGAGGAGTTTAGAGATCTTAGTCTAGTTTGCGAGTTTACCCCTAAGAGTATTAGGCTTGGAACCTTGAAGGTTATCAATAGCTTGATGGACCAAATTAGAGAGAGTCAGAAGTTAGACAAGTTTCTCTTAGACCAGCGATAGTTGCTCGCTCAGGGTAAGAGACCTTAGTTTCCAGGACGGAAGTGATGGAGTGTTGAGGTTCAAAGATAAAGTCTGTATACCAGACGTTCCAGAGCTTAGAAGGTTGATCCTTGAAGAAGGACATAGGAGTGGACTAAGTGTGCACCAAGGTAGGAAAGATGCAACCTTTAAGTATCTCAGAATGGAAATGTGATAGTATTTCCATGGACTTGTGTCTGGACTCCCTGGGACTCTAGCTGGTTTTGAGGCTATATGGGTTGTTGTGGATAGACTGACTAAGTCTGCCCATTTCATCCCTATGAACATGGAATATCCTTTGGAAAAGTTGACCTAGTTGTACATCAAAGAGATAGCTAGGTTACATGGTGTACCTTCTAGCATAGTTTCAGATAGAGACCCGAGGTTTACCTCTAGGTTTTGGAATAGTTTGCAAGAGGCCTTAGGAACGAAGCTTAGGCTTAGTTCAGCTTATCACCCACAGACTGATGGTCAGTCTGAGAGAACCATCCAGTCCTTAGAGGACTTGCTTAGAGCTTGTGTGCTAAAACAGTCGGGTAGTTGGGACAAGTTTTTGCCCCTGATAGAATTCACCTACAACAATAGTTTCCGTTCCAGTATTGGAATGGCACCTTATGAAGCTCTTTATGGGAGGAGATGTAGGACACCCTTGTGTTGGAGTGAACCTGGTGATAGTGTTGTGTTAGGACCCGAGGTAGTGCAAGTGACCACGGAAAAAGTAAGGATGATTCAGGAAAAGATGAAGGTGGCACAGAGTAGGCAAAAGAGCTACCATGACAAAAGGAGGAAGGCGATCGAATTCCAGGAAGGCGACCATGTGTTCTTGAGGGTTACCCCGACAACTAGGGTTAGTAGAGTAATGAAGGCAAGGTAACTTACTCCGAGATTCATTGGTCCTTACCAAATCCTAAAAAGAGTCGGCGAAGTCACCTACCAAATAGCCTCACCACCGTTCTTGTCCAACCTTCACAGTGTCTTCCATGTGTCCCAACTCAGAAAGTATGTTCATGACCCTAGTCACATGATAGTCCCAATACCATACAGTTAAAAGAGAACTTGACTTTTGAGGTGTTACCCCTTCGAGTCGAGGATAGGAGGGTGAAGCAGCTAAGAGGCAAGGAAATTCCTTTGGTCAAAGTCGTTTGGAGTGGGGCTACTAAGGAAAGTGCTATGTGGGAACTGGAAAGCAAGATGATGGAAGCATACCCATACCTTTTCGTTTGAGGTACGTAGAAATTTCGAGGATGAAATTTTTATAAGGGGGGTGGATTTGTAACACCCCGCTTTTTGTAAAGTGCTTTCCTTAAACTCGTTTATTAAGTTAGAATTGTTGGCTGAGGGCTTAGTGGAATTTTTCGCTTGAAAGTCCCTTCTGGTACATGAGCACGCCCGTGCTTAAAGTCAGAAGCGTGTTTCTGATTTTAAGTTGAGCACGCCCATGCTCAACAGTGAGCACGCTCGTGCTCACTGTGCAGACCGTGTCTCGCTGACGCTAAGTCCAGCACGACTGTGCTTGATGAAGAGCACGATCGTGCTCAAGTCTGTGCCTTTAAATATCGAACAGTGATCGAGGGTTTACGTCATAAACCCTATTTTGTCTGTAGCAGCTTCCCCAGTGAGGCTGTAACCCTTTCGTTCCCTATTTTCTCTAAACTCCTTACGTTATTGGAGCAGTGGAGACCCTTGGGAGCGTCTAGTTCGTCAGTGTGACTATAGGTAACGGTTCCTTCCTCTTAGAGCTTCCTTTTTCTATTTTTAGATTTGGGAAACTAATTGGTTAATGTTTTGTTTGACCAAGGCTTGGAAAGTTAACTGAGCCGCTCGAGGAACGCGTGGGTTACCGTTTGAGCGATCGCTACGGATTCTTCATACCAGGTATGGGAGAAGAATGGTGTATACACTAGGCTAGGGAGTAGCGTAAGATGAGGGGTTCCCATAGCCCTGTTTATTGTTGTTATATTGTCATTGGTGCCATGATCTGCCTGGTTGTATGATTTATGTTGTCATATTGTCATTGGATATGTGGTTGATGATGATGTTGCCATTATGTTAAATACGTTAATAAGACCCTAAACAATTTTAATAAGGACTATTAGTTAACAAAGGAATTAAGGGATTAATTCCCCAATACTTCATAAGACATGAACCGCGTTAGTGAGGGGTGAGGTTTCATGCCGAATGTAATAATTAAGACCCTAGGATTTGATTTGAGAGAATTATGGAGCCTAAACTCTAAGAACACGTTGAACTCTGCCCAGAACAGTATGGCCCTGCCTAGGAGCACGACCGTGCTGAACAGGGAGCACGACTGTGCTCCCAGTTAAATTCTGGAAGGCAGGCCGCGCATTTAGCACGGCAATGCAGGACAGTGAGTGTAACACCCCGATTTTTCTGCGTTGTTATAATCAGTGTTTATATGAATAATAGAGTGTTTATTATTGTAATTATCAAATTTTACCCTCATAATTTATTTTTATTTTATGAAAGTACAGTTGAATCTTTGTCTAAACCCAAATATAATTATTCCCATGATTTTGGACATTATTTCTACCAATATAGATTTTTGACGAGACTTGAGTTGACTTGAATAGTAACTCCATTTATTACACAACATCATGACCTTACACACAATTATTTTCTTTATTTTGACAAGTCACCATTATTTTACTTAAATTTAATTTTTTTTTTATTTTTGAAAGACTTGATGTGAAAACATGATAGTAAATTGTCATGAATAGTGATTTCATTACATGAAATTATTTTTACAAGTCTTGCAAGACAAGAAACCTTATTTAATATATATATATATATATATATATATATATATATATATATTTAATATATATATTTGTAACGCCCCAATTTTTCCTGCTTGTCTGTAAATTTTGCTTATGTGGATAATTAAGAATTTACCATCATAAATTATGATGAATTATTTTGATAGGCCAAATCAAATCATTTTTATTCATTTTATATTGGTAATGTACAGTTGAATTTTCGGTAGAAAATTTTTGACGTTTACGGTATGAATTTTCGCTTTCAGTTAAGCTCTACTGGCCCAAAAATAATTTTAAGAATACGAAAATTTAAAATTTTATTTTTCTAACCCAGTTATAAGTATTTTTATGATATTAGAAATTATTTATATGAATTTTTTTGGGTGAAAATTTAGAATAAAACATACGATTGATTTTTATCGTTACGTAACAATCGGTACCGGAACGAAACCAAAATAATTAAATCTGATTTTTCCAGATTTGGCAAGATTTTCTTTGATGTGAATAGTGACCCTTGTCTTGTCACTATTCAACATTAATTGTCATTGTGATAATTAATTTTCATTTCCAAGAAAAATCATTATTTAATCTTAAAATTTGAATTAAATATAATAAAAATTTTAAAAGTCTCAGATTTTTCAAGGGGGCTGCGCCTCCCCGCTTCTATAAATACCCCTCCCACTTCTTCATTCACTCATCATCTTGTCCAAGTTATAGCCAAACTCTTGCAAAAATTTTCTTGAATTTTTCATATTCTATCTTAAGTTCTTGGACTTGGAAGCTACTTAGCATTCACATACTCATCTCTTGCTCATCATCATTTTCAATTGGAGGATATTGATTCTTAACTCTTACTCTTTTCTTTTAAGTTCCTATTATCATTTTGCATGTTCATGATTTTGTTGAAAATTAGTTTCCTTTTAGTGCATGTTCATGAAATCCATGGATTTAAGCTTATCACCATCTTCACAATCCTTTTAAATCTTTGCATGTTGAAAAAGAACTTCCTATGATCATTTTCAATGGGTGGCCGAAACCCTAAGGGAGGAAGGATGATGATTTTTGCCAAGGTTTTAACATGCATGTTGGTTATTTAGTGCTTATACTATATAGTTCATGATTTCAATTTATGATTTTCAAAGAAAGGAATTCTTTTTCACACACAAATCAGTTTTTATCAAACCCTAAATTGTTTTTACTCTTATTTTTATGTATTGCATGTAGTGAGAAGTTCATCCAACCCTATGATTTTAGTGTGGCCGAAAAACACCTAGAGGGAAAAAAGATGAACTTTGTTGAAAATCACACATGCAAGGCATGAAACTTTTTATTTATTTTCAATTAATGTGTTATGTTAATAATATGTTGTCCTTCCTTAATAAGATTTCATGGCTAAAACTCTAGAATTTTAGAGTTAATGAAGCCTAACTTTTAATCACTTGGAAGGATGCATGTTCAACAAACTATAATCTTTGCATGGTTTAATTTACATGGTGTTTGAAAAATTTTAAGTGATCCTAGTCTTGTTATTTGATGATGGCCGAAACTCACTTGGATGAGTTGATGAGGCTTGTTTAATTATTTTTGAAGATAAATAATGCTTAAAAACATTATAGTATTTATACGCATAAAAATTTAATTGATGAAAAGTAATGTTTTTACACTACTTTATACCAAGGCCGAAACCTATGGCTAATGAAGCTAAGAGTTTCAAATTTTACTTTCAAAAGTTTTGAACCTGTGTTTGTATTTTAATGTTTGGAGAATTGAAAATCCAAAAGCTTGTAAAAATTTAAAATTTCTAGCTTGGTTTTCATGGCATGGCCAATCATACATGAAAATATTAGAGTAAGTTGTAAAGATTTTTAACTTAGGTTAAATATGTATTTTTGTTTAGATTTGAAATCGTGAAGAGCGTGGAATCGTTTCCTTTAAAACTAGTCAACCAGAGCTTTTTATCATTGGAATTGAGGTAAGGGGAGATAGCCGGAGAGATGATATAATTATGGTAACTATATGCTTGTGTGTTTGGATTGTTTGATTTTGTTGACTGTTGTTGTTGATGTGTGGAAAAGATGAATTGTTATGTGTTTATGTGTTTAATTTTATGATGCTGTGATAAAGTTGTTGTTACTTTGACTGATTCATGTGCTATTGATAACATGTTGAATTAAAATGTATATTTGAATATATTATGTTGTTATGTTGTGAATTGTTGAATGTGTGTTGCATAGTAGCCTAACCGTTGGTTAGAGCCCAATCCTTAAAGTAAAGATAAAAGCCTTAATAAAACATATATTAAAGCAAAAAGAGAAAATGTTTTCAAGTTGACAACTATTCTTTGAAGGGAAGGCTAATATTTTTATCAATCTTTAGTGAAAAATTTAAGAATTTTAAAAAAAAAAATAATAATAATAATAAAGATTTTCTTTCCAAAGATGAGAAAATTTTATTTTAGGAAGCTGTTAGGGATGTTTTCCATAAAAAACATGAAATTTCGAAAACTCGTTACAGTGAAAAATTAAAATTTTGTTTCTTTGCCAAAAGATTTTAGTCCTCTTTATATTACACTAAATCCTTCTTAAAAATCCTTTATTTTAGAAAAAGAGGACCTTTTCCGAAATAAAGATATGCTTTTAGAACAAAAAGATTTTTTTATATATGATTTCAAAATGAATTTCAAAAGAAAACGTTGTTCGAAAAAGATTTTTTTTGAAACAAAAACATCCGATAACTTGGATAAGTTACGGAAGTTTTGTTTTTGGGTTTTGTATTTTCACTGAGCGAAAAGGAAGAAAAGTTGAAAAGTTGAACCTAGTAACTGAGACGTCAGAAAACTAGTGCTTTAAAAACACGTTGTGAAATAGACAACTATAAACACGAGAAGGGGGGTTGAATTGTGTTTATCAGAAATTAAAATAAAGCTAAAAACTTTTCGCACACAGAAGCTAAGTTCGGACAGGTGTAAAAGGTTACACAGACAGGTCACCTGTCTGTTATATTTTTATCAGAAAACAACACAAGCATATAGGTGAAAACAAGCTTGATAAAGACAGTTTTAACCCCTTAGTTAGAATGCAGATGATATATAATCAAAACAACTAAAGAGATTAAGGGAAGAGAGATTAACACAGAGATTTATCCTGGTTCACTCTTTAACACAAAGAGCTACGTCCAGTCCTTGGCAGCACCAAGATTTATCCACTATAACTGATCAGGTTACAGACTCCAAGTATTGTTTGCACACCTAGCCTTTTCAGGCTCCAAGACAAGTATTCTTTGCACACCTAGCTTCTTCAGGCTCACTCAGATTTGTTTGAGAGTTTGGTTTGTTTTAAATACAATTACAGACAGACAGATCTTTCACTAACACTCAGAGAGTGGTTTAAATGTAAAGCTTAGGAAAGTTTGTGTAATAACTTCAAATGATTGACGAATACAGAGTGAATAAATGAACAGAGTAATGGCTCTTTAATGCTTTGTAATCTCTGATGATGTTCATCTGCAATGACTTCTGTATTTATAGCCTTCAAACATTTAATATCCGTTAGAGACATTCCTTGCAACGGTGGCTTCAAGCAGAGCTTCAATAAATGCAATATAGTCATTCTGGGCAGCCATTAATGCAATGGAGACGTTGGTTGTACTCTAACATGAAGGATAATGGCTTTATGCATCGTGTAGTAGCCAAATCAGAGTTGTGCAGAATGCTTTTGTACTTTTGCAGAGTACATTTCCCTTCTTGTGTAATAACCGAAAGTACTAGGGAATAAAGCATGTTGGAAACATTCTTTAACTGGAAGTTTGTCTCTGACTTCCTAGGTTGCTTGAGAGAGAGCACCTCTGAATTTCTTGATAAGCGTGAGAGAGAGATTCAGAGTCTTCTACATGAGGGGACAGCTTCCAAAAGTTTCCTGTACTTCGAGTTCTTAACAAAGAACCTTAGACGAGTTTGAGAGCAGAACGGAGACAGGTTGAAACCAGTTTGTGTAAAGTCAACAATCCCAGTCAGCAGACAGGTTGACTTTTTGCTTATCCAGACAGGTTGGCACTTAGGTAGACAGACAGGTGAGTTTTGTTATATTCTGATCTGTACACTAAGTAGACAGGTTGGCAACCACAAAATAGGTTAATTAAATCATTAACCAATGTTTAGTTTTCATCAAAACTTAGGGAAATGCACACAGACATTTTAGAGACTTAACAATCTCCCCCTTTTTGATGATGACAAACATTCAGATGATTTAATGAACCTTAGAGAATATCAACTTATAGAATAACAGAAAGTAGACAGGTTGAGATTTTCTATCTGTGCAGACAGGTGCATTAGAGTTCAATTAACAGTATCAGAGCAATATGCAGCAGTCTTAAGTTCAAAATATCAGAGAATTAAAATTTCAATTTTAACCAATTTATATTTTCTTCAGAACACTTAGAACTTAGCACACTTAGTCATCTCATACATTTCTCCTAATCATCTTACATTTTTCTCCCCCTTTTGTCAACAACAAAAAGGGACAGACAGATAACAACAAAGAGAAAAGAGACAGTAAAGAGATAAAGTAAAATTTATTTTTATTCATCATAAGCTTCTCATTTACAAGGCAGTTTCTACAGACATCTACCTAGACTGATTAAAAAGAAGATACAAAGAATCAACTTTCTTCTCTAACAGCAGCCTAGCATGCCTTTCTGCATCCAATTGTCTTCTGACTTCTTCTAACTCAGCTTTAAGAAGATTGAAGCTATTTAAATCCACCATCTGAGAGGAGGAGGCTTCTGTAGACAGACTGGTTGAAGCAGCAGACGGGTTTGGATACCAGGGTAAGGCTAAAACAGGGGGTGCCTTAGGTACAGAGAAGGGTGAGGAGACACGAGGAAAGAAATACTGATGAATGGTTCTGAAATAAAACAAAGGAAGAAAAGCTAACTTAAACAAAGGTTTGATTCTGACTAGGTCAAAATCAGGGGAAGGAAAGACACAGGAGAGTCTTTCACATAGAGACAGACGAGTGACTCTAATTTGAATAGGAGGGGGAAGAGGTTGATTGGCTAAGACAGATGGAGGTAAGGGTAAGAGAGAGTCTATATGGCAGAAAAACGAATTTGACCCTGTTATCAAAAGAAAGAAATACCTAGACCTAGAAGGTAACATTACAACAGAGGCAGGATAATGAGATCCTTCCAATGTTCTAATGAACACAACAGTAGGGGGACAAAAGAAAATTTCCCTACAAAAGTTAAGAATATGAGGTGGAGGAGAGGGAATGACAGATAAGTGAGAGACACTTGCAGTCATCAGAGATTGCAGATCACTCACAAACAGTCTAGATGATATGCCAGATTGTTCTTTGGGAGTTGAGTCCCTGTGAACAACTGTGAACTGACATATATCAGACACAACATCAAAAGATGTTTGGGTTGGGTGAGAAGAGACAGGTGAATGGAAAGGGGAGGCAACCGACAAAGGATTAACAAAGAGGGCAGAGGGGGAGGAAACGACAGAACTTGGAATACATTGGTGAAGGGGAGAGGATGGTGCAGAAGGAAATGTGAAAAACTGATCTTCAAAGAGTCTTGTCTTCTTCCTTGAAGGGGACAGAGCAGTAGCTTCAGGATGATCAACTGTCTGAGTCCCATCAGACAGGTCAGCAGAGGTTGCAGTAGCAGCAACAATAGCAGGTTCTTCTGCAGGGATTTCTTCCCTTCCAGCAATGGCCACCACAGGAATAGGGTAGCCTGACCTTCTTTTTCTGGGAATGATTCCCAGATCGAGAGGTTTGATCTCCCTTGGCTCCTCTAAGGGTGGAGATGTCTGCTCCCCCTGAGCAGATGCTTCCTCTTTACTAGGTTCAGACTCCACTTGTCTGACCTTGGTAAAGGTCTTCACCAGTCTTCTCTTCTTGGTGGGTTGTGCAGAAGCCACTCCAGATTTCTCAGCCTCAAAGGTCTTCCTCTTGGGAGAGGGTTTCTTCAGCTTGAACCTGAGAGGTTCAACTGTCTCAGCAGATTCTTCAGAAGCTGCGGGTTCCTCAGGCCTCTGGTCTTGTCTGGCCACCTTTCCAGCAGGTTTCCAGATTCTCTCAGAGATTGGAACCTCTGATTCACCAGTGGAATCAACTGGTTCTTCTGCTTCTCTCCTGCTTCTGCTCAGCAGCAGGCTTCTTCTTCTTCTTCTTCTTCTCTTCTTCTCTTCTTCTTCTTCTTCTTCTCTTCTTCTTCTTCTTGTCTTCTTCTTCATCCTCCAGAGGGATTCCTTCAATCCCCATCATAGACAGGACCTTTTTGTCTATGGGCAGAGCCATGTCCACAAAATGGACATCAGTTGGAACAAACAACTTGTTCCTGAACACCCTTGTCAGCAGCATTCCATTAGGGTAGGTAGGCATGTTTGTCCTTCTGATCAGAGACTCAAGATACATGTAGATGAGGTCATTGATGTCTTTCTTGATTTTGTGAATCAAGTGGTACAGAGCAAATCTGTCCATCTTGGTCACATTGTCTCGTGATCCTTTTCTTGGCATCACACACTCCAGCAGCAACTTGTGCAAGAACCTGCACTTGGGTACCATGCAGACAGGCTTCTTGTTCTCAGGGTTGGGAACTCCATACACAGCAATATGTGAATTTTCAGTTCGTACCTGATCTTCCCAGTCAGGTCTGAAGGCAGTTCCAATCCTTGGACATCTTGTTGCCAACTCCAAAGATCCTATAGGGAACTGGAGGGTTACATCAGATGACATTTGAGCCTTGAAGCTCTTGGTTCCATCAATCACACTGGTGATGACCACGGCATTCCTCCAGAAGTCTCTGACAAGCTTGGGATGAACAAGCTCCTTGATATCAAAGAAGGCTGACCACTTGGAGTATTCCAACTCTTCAGTGACATCCATTCCCCATTTCTTCATCTGTTGGAGATCAACAGTCTTTCTAGGAAGAATCTTCTCAACATCAGCTACTCTCATTTCGTATTGCTCAGTAATTTCTTTTGGGGACAGACGCTTTGAAGATGCCATTTTTCAGAGAGGGGGTTATGAGGGTTTTTGGAAGAGAGAAGGGTTTGAACGAGAGGAAGCGAAGATAGAGAGACTTAGGGATTTTAAGAAAGATAAAGTTTGAATCTTTCTGAAAAAATTGCCTTTTAAAGCAATAAAAGTAGGAGAGAGAAATTAGACATTTTTAATTCAAAACGGCACGATTTATGTGGGGAACTGTAGCGCCCACTTAAGACATAATGAAAACATGGTTTCGAGATAAAAACTGTCGTGCCCATGATTAGCTTCAGATTAACAAATGGCATTAAATAAATAATAGCCATTTTAATAAAACTGTTGAGTTTCAGCATAGTGACTCAGCAGAGTCAGACAGGTAATCACAGACAGATGATATAAAGTTATAAGACAGGTAGCATAGACAGTTCAAAAACTCAGACATTTCATTCAACAATGCAATGCATGTTTAAATTATCTCTAATAAATAAGAATCTTTCTTCTGCTAAAGGTTTAGTGACGATATCAGCCCATTGATTTTCAGTTTTAACAAACTTAATATCAAGATACCTTTTTGAACATAATCTCTTATGAAGTGATGTTTGATTTCTATATGCTTAGCCTTAGAATGCTGAATTGGATTTTTAGTTAAGCAGATAGCACTGGAATTATCACACCATACAGATATATTATGCTAAAAAATAGAGTAATCCTCAAGTTGATGTTTTACCTATAAGAGTAGAGAGCAACAACTAGCAGCTGAGATATATTCTGCTTCAGCAGTAGATAGAGCAATAGTTGTCTGCCTTTTGGTTGACCAAGAGACCAAATTTGCTCCAATGAAGTGGCATCCTCCACTGGTGCTTTTTCCTTTCTATTCTGTCTCCAGCAAAGTCAGCATCACAGAATCCCACTAATCTGTATTCTTTAGTTCTCAAATATAGCAAACCAAGATTAGTAGTCCCAAGCAAATATCAAAATATTCTCTTAACAGCTTTAAGATGAGATTCTCTTGGGTCAGATTGAAATCTAGCACACATACAGACACTAAATTGAATATCAGGTCTGCTTGAAGTTAAGTACAGTAGAGATCCAATCATACCTCTGTAGACAGTTTGGTCTACCTTTTTACCTTCATCATCTTTACTTAGTTTTGCATTGGTTTCCATGGGAGTTTTCATAAGTTTAGCACTTTCCATTTTGTACTTCTTAAGCATTTCCTTGATATACTTTTGTTGATGGATGTAGATTCCATTACTTGTCAGTTTGATTTGTAAACCAAGGAAGAACTTCAATTCTCCCATCATGCTCATCTCAAATTCTGCTTGCATCAGCTTTGAAAAATCCTTGCACAGCTTTTCATTAGTTGCTCCAAAAATAATATCATCAACATATATTTGGACTACAATGAAGTTCTCTTTAGAGCTTTTCTTAAATAGAATAGTATCAACTTGTCCTCTTGTAAAACCATTATGCATGAGAAAAGAACTTAGTCTATCATACCATGCCCTAGGTGCTTGCTTTAAACCATATAATGCCTTTTTAAGTTTAAAAACATGATCTGGTTTATCAGTATCTTCAAAACCAGGGGGTTGTTTAACATAAACTTCTTCTTCAATTATTCCACTGAGAAAAGCACTTTTCACATCCATTTGAAAAAGAGTGATTTGGTGTTGTGCAGCATATGACATCAGAATGCGAATAGCTTCTATTCTAGCTACAGGAGCAAAGGTTTCAGTATAGTCAATACCTTCTTGTTGGTTATAGCCTTGAGCTACTAACCTTGCCCTGTTTCTGACAACTTTGCCATCTTCATCCAACTTGTTTCTGAAGACCCATCTTGTTCCAATGACAGATTTGTTTTTGGGCTTGGAGACAAGTGTCCAGACATCATTTCTGGTGAACTGGTTGAGTTTCCTCTTACATAGCAAGAATCCAGCTTTCATCATCAAGAGCTTCTTCAATGTGTTTTGGCTCTATTTCTGACATAAAGGCCACATTGCTTGATTCTCTTAAAGTAGATCTGGTTTTTACTCCTTCTGAGGGATTTCCAATAATGAGATCTTTAGGATGATGAGTTTTGAATTTCCAGTCTCTTTCAAGAGGATCTGGACTTGTCTGCTCCACTTGTCTGTCTGGTTCTGCTTTAGGTTCTGATTTGGTTAAGTCAGGTTGTTGATCTTCTGACTTGTTTATATCAAGACCTGCAAGATCATCTTCTAGATCTGATAATTCCTTATCAGTCTTTAAGCTATCATTAAATTTGACATGAACAGATTCTTCAATAACAGATGTTCTAGAATTGTAAATTCTAAAAGCTTTAGACATTTCAGAGTATCCCAAAAAGATACCTTTGTCTGTTTTAGAGTCAAACTTTCCAAGTTGATCCTTGGTATTTAGAATGAAGCATTCACAACCAAATGCATGAAAGTAAGAAATGTTGGGGCTTTTTCCTTTCCATAGTTCATAAGGTGTCTTCTTTAGAAAAGGCCTAATGAGTATTCTGTTTTGTACATAACAAGCTGTGTTTACTGCTTCTGCCCAGAAGTACTTAGGGAGATTATTCTCATTGAGCATAGATCTAGCCATCTCTTGTAGAGATCTGTTCTTTCTCTCAACTACTCCATTTTGTTGAGGAGTTCTAGGTGCAGAGAAATTGTGAGAGATCCCATTCTCCTCACATAACTGACTAAACTGTTCATTTTCAAATTCTCCCCCATGGTCACTTCTAAGAGTGGAAATGTAGAAACCCTGCTCATTTTGTACTCTTTTACAGAATACTGAGAAAGCCTTAAAAGACTCATCCTTGTGGGTTAAGAAGAGTACCCATGTATATCTAGAATAGTCATCAACTATGACAAATCCATATTTCCTTCCAGCTAAGCTAGCAACACTAACTGGTCCAAACAGATCCATGTGTAACAACTGAAGAGGTCTAGAGGTTGATACTTGGTTTTTAGATTTGAAACTTGATTTTACTTGTTTACCTCTCTGACATGCATCACACAAAACATCTTTCTTAAAACTAATATCAGGCAATCCTCTCACAAGGTTATCCCTTTTTAATTTTGAAATTAGTTTCATACTAGCATGTCCTAGTTTCTTATGCCATAACCATCTTTTATCCTCTTTGGACATCAGACAGGTTACACTTTGATCTGAGAGATCAGTCAGTTCAATCTTATACAGATTTTGTTGCCTTTTAGCTGAAAAGAAGGTTTTGCCACTGAGATCTTTAACTATACATAAATCGTTGGTAAAGGAGACATCAAATCCACTATCACATAATTGACTTATGCTAAGCAAATTGTGTTTTAATCCTTTAACCATAAGGACATTTGATATAGAGGGAAGAGGAGGTTTACCACCAATAGTACCAATTCCTATAACCTTCCCTTTCTGATTTCCACCAAATGCCACATGTCCTCCTTTCTTAAGTTGGAGGTCTAGGAACATAGACCTTTCTCCTGTCATATGTCACGAGCAGCCACTGTCCAGGTACCAGCAGTGATGTTTTCTTTGTGCTGTTGAGGACATCTGCAACAAAGATTATTTGATCTTTAGGTACCCATAGTTTTCTGGGTCCTTTTCTGTTAGTTCTAGGAGTCTGTGAAGACTTCCTTCTTTTCTTATGAAGACACTTAGACATAACATGTCCAGTCTTTCCACAGAAATTACAGACAGGTATGGATTTAATAGAAGTAGATGCAGTAGACACTTTAGAGTGTTTAGCTTATACTTTATGATGTGTCTGATGGACATATCCAATACCTTCTTTGTTAAAGGAGTGCCTCTGACAGCCAAGCAGCTTGGTCAGATTATCTCTACCATTAACAAATTTGGCAAGATCAGAAGTGAGCTCTTCCACTTTCTGTTGAAGTTTTTCAACTTCTTCAGACTGTGATGTATCACTAGGATCTTAGCTTCATTAGACTTTTCAGTCTTCAGCTCACTGTTCTCCTTGGCAAATTTCTCACACTCTAGAGATTTCTGTTTATGCTTACTGAGGAGCTTAACATGATCTCTCTTGAGAGATTTGAAAGCCTTAGATAAGCAGTTGGATTCCTCCAGCAATTCCTCATAGGCATCAAGTAATTCCTCATAATCAGAATTTACCTCATTATCTGAATCTGAGTCAGTGTTAGCCATTAGACAGAGATTTGCTTCTTCCTCTGTCTCTTCATCAGAAGATGTTGACTCCAGATCTTCCCAAGTAGCCATCATTCCTTTCTTCTTCTTTTTGAAGAACTTCTTAAAAGGGGCTTTCTTGAGTTAAGGACATTCTGCTTTGATGTGACCTGGCTTCTTGCACTCATAGTAGACAATTGAGTTCTTGTCTGTTGAAGTGGATTCTTTGAAGTTCTTGTCCTTGTTGAACCTTCTGAATGGCTTATATTTTCTGAACTTCTTTTTCTGTAAGAGAAGCTTTATCTTTCTGGTTAGGAGAGATAATTCGTCATCACTTTCAGAATCCTCGGGTTCAGACAAGTCAGCATCACTGAATGACTCGTCTGCCTTCAAAGCTTTAGAAGCTTTTGAAGACTTTTGATCAGCCTTCAGAGCAATTGACTTGCCCTTCTTTGTTGAGAGTTCATCTCCAAGTTCTTGCTCATGAACAGTGAGTGTACCAAGAAGTTCATCCATAGTCAAGGTGGTAAGATCTTTGGCTTGAGAGATAGCAGTTACCAAGGGTCTCCACTGCTTAGGCAGGCTCTTTAGTATCTTTCCAACCTTCTCAGCATTAGAGTAAACTTTGCCAAGAGACTTTAGGCCATTGATGATAGTTTGGAATCTTCCTATCATCTGAGCAACAGATTCTCCTTCCTCCATGAGAAACAGTTCATACTTTCTGACAAGTATGGCAATTTTTGATTCTTTGACTTTGGCTGTTCCTTCATGTGTGACAGCTAAGGTGTCCCATATTTCTTTGGCAGAGTCACAGGCACAGACCTTTTCAAACTCATCAGGACTGAGAGCACAAATAATATTGTATCTGGCTTTGTGATTCAGCTCCCACTTTGTCTTTTCTGCAGGGGTCCACTGAGCTTTTGGCTTGTCAGTGTTGTCATCATTTTTAGGAATGAAAGGACCATCTGTGATGACATCCCAGAGATCAGAGTTTGTAGATAGAATGAACCATTGAAATCTATCTTCCCAATAGTTGTAGTTTTCTCCATTGAAGAATGGAGGTCTGGTTAAGGAGGCTCCTTCAGTCTGGTGACTTCCACTAGCTCCAGCAGTCATGTCTATTCTTCAGGACCTTTTACCTCTACACTGTTAGATGCTCAACCCAGAGGCTGAGCTCTGATACCAACTGAAATAGACAACTATAAACACGAGAAGGGGGGTTGAATTGTGTTTATCAGAAATTAAAATAAAGTTAAAAACTTTTTGCACACAGAAGCTAAGTTCGGACAGGTGTAAAAAGGTTACATAGATAGGTCACCTGTCTGTTATATTTTTCTCAGAAAACAACACAAGCATATAGGTGAAAACAAGCTTGATAAAGACAGTTTTAACCCCTTAGTTAGAATGCAGATGATATATAATCAAAACAACTAAAGAGATTAAGGGAAGAGAGATTAACACAGAGATTTATCCTGGTTCACTCTTTTACACAAAGAGCTACGTCCAGTCCTTGGCAGCACCAAGATTTATCCACTATAACTGATCAGGTTACAGACTCCAAGTATTGTTTGCACACCTAGCCTCTTCAGGCTCACTCAGATTTGTTTGAGAGTTTAGTTTGTAATAAATACAATTACAGACAGACAGATCTTTCACTAACACTAGAGAGTGGTTTAAATGTAAAGCTTAGGAAAGTCTGCGTAATAACTTCAAATGATTGAAGAATACAGAGTGAATAAATGAACAGAGTAATGGCACTTTAATGCTTTGTAATCTCTGATGATGTTCATCTTCAATGACTTCTGTATTTATTGCCTTCAAACATTTAATATCCATTAGAGACATTCCTTGCAACGATGGCTTCAAGAAGAGCTTCAATAAATGCAATATAGTCATTCTGGGCAGCCATTAATGCAATGGAGACGTTGGTTGTACTCTAACATGAAGGATAATGGCTTTATGCATTGTGTAGTAGCCAAATCAGAGTTGTGCAGAATGCTTTTGTACTTTTGCAGAGTACATTTCCCTTCTTGTGTAATAACCGAAAGTACTAGGGAATAAAGCATGTTGGAAACATTCTTCAACTGGAAGTTTGTCTCTGACTTCCTAGGTTGCTTGAGAGAGAGCACCTCTGAATTTCTTGATAAGCGTGAGAGAGAGATTCAGAGTCTTCTACATGAGGGGACAGCTTCCAAAAGCTTCCTGTACTTCGAGTTCTTAACAAAGAACCTTAGACGAGTTTGAGAGCAGAACGGAGACAGGTTGAAACCAGTTTGTGTAAAGTCAACAATCCCAGTCAGCAGACAGGTTGACTTTTTGCTTATCCAGACAGGTTGGTACTTAGGTAGACAGACAGGTGAGTTTTGTTATATTCTGATCTGTACACTAAGTAGGCAGGTTGGCAACCACAAAATAGGTTAATTAAATCATTAACCAATATTTAGTTTTCATCAAAACTTAGGGAAATGCACATAGACATTTTAGAGACTTAACACGTTGATCTATGATCCGTGTTATGTTGCCATGGACTATGTTCCAATCTACGTTGCTATGGACTGTTGTTCCATCTACGTTGAGCTGATACATGGTGAAAATAATAAAAAGGTGAAAGTTGATTTTCTACGACCACAAAGTTCCATGGCTGATGCATAAGTCTGGAACTATTGTGATTTGACACTCGGACTTAAAGTCATGTGTTTTTAATAAAAGTTATAAGATATTTAAAATGTTGAACCGTCGTGAGCTTTGAGGCTCGATGAACGGAAAATATCAAGCATACAGAAAAGTTGAAAACCCCAAATGATTTTTCATTCATTCATTTTGGCAGACGTGCCTACGTTGTTTTTGTATGAATATCTGGAAAAAAAAAATCAGGTATTTCATGCTACGTTGTTTCGTATGAATATCTGGAAGGGTCAGGTATTTCATGCTACGTTGTTTCATTGTGCCTTGATGGACAATGAAGTCCATTAGCCCGGATTACTGTGCCTTGTGTTGGACAGTATGCTATGGACATTCCATGCATGTTGCACGCTGCGCCAGGAGTTTGGGCAGTGTAGTGGAAATTCATGTTGTGCCTAATATACTTGGCAATCGAGCCTGATCAGCTCCTTTCAAAAGTTGAAAAACTTCGGAGTCTTGCATCAAAGTTGAAATTTAAAAAAAAAAAAAAAAACATCATGAGATTCAAAAGTTGATGGTGATTTGGTGTGATATCTTGCTTGCTTTAATAATATCCTTGTTGTATATTTATATGATTCCTATATATGATACTAATGAAATTGTTATACATGCTGTTTGTGTTGCAAGTTTGTAGTTTATCATAATTATCCGTATGACGATATCTCGCCCTTACAATATATCAGGTTTTCTGACCCTTTGTTGTGATGCGTTGTCACACGAGGGCAAGTGGTGTCGAGATGTTCCTAACCTCATTTAGGATAATACTCCAAATCCTTGACGAGGTTGGTGAAACTCCATGATGAGAACTACAGAGTTCTTTTCAGTAATTGAAACACCCCGGTTTTTACAGTTTTTCAATATTGGTAAAATATATCTATTTATATTATTTTTATTGGAATGATAATTATTTAGACATTAATTTTGGTTTATTTTATGACGCTTAATCTTGAGTAATTTTATTTACTCTTTTTAAATTATTTTATGGAGTGCGTTAACACTGCCTTATTTCAGTGCAAGCACTCTTACTAGACAATAATTTTATTGTTATTGTCACTATTAATTAGTATTTGTTTAAAAAAATATTTTAAATGGTATTATTGAAAGAAAATTATTTTTATATTTTACTCTATTTGATTTTAGATTTGAAAATAAATTGGTTTGACATTAATCGGAGATTAAATGTTAGACCGTGGATTTTCTTAGTTGATCAATTCAACTATTAATCTTTACTCTAATTTGAATTTTGAAATTTTATATTTGTCAATCATTTTTTTTTTTTAAATCCAAGGGTCTATATTATTTCTCTTTTTCTAAAAATCAATTTTAATCACACATTTTTCTAATACCAAAAAGAAAAGAAAAAAAGAATAAAATTCTTCCTTCTTTATCTCTCACACGACGTGCCCTCTCCCCCACAATTCTTCTTTCTTTTTTTTTTCTTCTCCTTCTTCACATGGAACCAGACCCACCTCTCTTCCTCCCCACTTCATCTTCCTCCTCCTCTCATCACACCAGCCGCGCACCACCGCTAGGGAGGAGCTCCGACCGTCGTGCGTGCCCCTGGAGTGCTGCTCGCTGCGTCGCTCGCCTCTGGGCTGGGGGGAAGTACGACACGCTAACGTGGGTCATCACATGGTTACCCGTTGCGGAAAATAAAATTTTAATTTGCTGGTTGCTTTCGGAAAATACTGTTTTATCAACGTTTATCTTTTCAAAATATGGTGATAAAATTTTTTCTTCTTGTTAACCTCATAATAACAGCAACATAACTGTGATTTAGAGGGAAGAGATGATAATTGTAGGAGAGGAAAAATGTTTCTCTGTATATTCAATAGAGCTACAACTGAAAACTTAAATAGGCAGGGTTGCCAGGACATACCTTTACAACCCTAATTACAAACTTAAATGAAAAGATAAGAGAGAGAAAACAAAATAAAATAAAATCAGATCAGATCAGATCAGAATATTCTGATCCTGATCTTAACTTCCTAATCCCTAGAAATCTGATTTATTTAAAATTAAAATACTGCAGCTGCTAAAATATTACAGCTGTCACACCCCCCCTCAAGTTGGTGCATAGATATCTAGCATACCCAACTTGCTTACAAAAAAATCAAATTGGTTTTGAACAGTCCTTTTATAAGAATGTCGGCCACTTGTTGTGAAGTAGGAACAAATGGCATGCAAATCAGGCCTGCATCCACCTTCTCTTTTATAAAATGTCTGTCAATCTCCACATGTTTGGTTCGGTCATGCTGGACTGGATTCTGAGATATACTAATTGCAGCTTTGTTATCACAGTACAACTTCATAGGGAGAGCCATGGGAAGCTGTAATTCTTCTAGAATTCTTTTGAGCCATAGAATTTCACAAACTCCTTGTGCCATTGCCCTGTATTCAGCCTCAGCACTACTTCTAGCCACCACATTCTATTTTTTGCTCCTCCAAGTAACCAAATTTCCCCAAACAAAAAGACAATAGCCAGATGTTGATTTCCGGTCAGTAATGGAACCAGCCCAGTCTGCATCTGTGAACACTTCAATGCCTTGCTGCCCAGTTTTCTTAAAAAATAGCCCCCTGCCTGGAGCACTTTTTAAATACCTTAAAATCCTATAAACTGCCTCAAGGTGTTCTTCGTGTGGTGAGTGCATGAATTGGCTCACTAAACTTACTACAAAGGCTATATCTGGCCGAGTATATGATAAATAAATTAGCCTTCCCACTAATCTTTGGTACCGAGCTGTGTCTACTGGATCTCCGTTGTCTTTACTTCCAAGTTTTTGGTTAGGATCGATAGGAGTCTCAGCTGGCCGACATCCCATCATTCCAGTTTCGTTAAGAAGATCTAGAATATACTTCCTTTTGGACACTACAATTCCCTTCTTCGATCTTGCAACTTCCATCCCCAAAAAATATTTTAAGGATCCAAGATCTTTAATCTCAAATTCAGCTGCTAGAGAAGCTTTCAGCTTATTTAATTCAATGTAATCATCTCCGGTAATCACAATGTCATCCACATAAACAATTAACACAGCCAATTTTCCTTCAAAAGAATGCTTCACAAACATCGTATGGTCACTTTGACATTGATGATACCCTTGCTTCTTAACAAACTGAGTAAATCTCTCAAACCACGCTCTCGGTGATTGTTTCAAACCATAGAGAGACTTCTGAAGCCTGCAAACTTTCTGATTAAAGAGTGATTCAAAACCTGGGGGTGCATCCATGTAGACTTCTTCCTCCAGGTCTCCATTTAAAAAGGCATTCTTGACATCTAGCTGCTGTAATGGCCAGTCTAAATTTGTAGCTAATGATAGAAGAACTCTTATGGTATTTAACTTAGCAACAGGAGCAAACGTTTCTGAATAATCAATACCATAAGTTTGAGTAAAGCCTTTAGCAACTAACCTAGCTTTATATCTCTCAATAGATCCATCAGCTTTATACTTGACAGTAAACACCCATTTACACCCTACAGTTGTCTTTCCTCTAGGCAAGTCCACCTTCTTCCAAGTCTGACTCTTCTCTAGGGCTTTCATTTCCTCCAAGACAGCTTCCTTCCACTCAGGAACCCTTAAAGCAGCCTGTATATCCTTTGGAATTTCTGTTTTTGTCAGTTCAGAAGTAAAGGCCCGAAAGGTAGGGGATAAATTTTCATATGCACAAAATTTGAAATGGGATGTTTTGTACATGATCTTACACCCTTCCTGATAGCAATAGGAAGGTCAGACTCATTAAAGGTAGGTTCAACAGTAGTTTGGATAGGTTGGACAGAATTAGGAGGATTGTTACCTGAGGGGTCCTCGGATGCATGGCAGTCTTGAGGATCATTTGGCTCTATTCTCTGAGATTTTTTCCTTTTTCTAACGAAAAACTGATCAAAGGGTGCTAAAATTCCGTTCCCCATTGTAACTGTCTCTTTTCCAGTTTCAACAATGTCAGAATTTCCAGTTTCTAAAACTGGTTCTGAAATTGATCCAGTTTCTGGAATGCTGTTTTGTAGACTAGGTTCACCCGGTTCACCATTTTGAAGTCCTGAACTTCTTTCTTCATTTAGGGGATCTAAGAATAAAGAATCTGAATTCTGTATTTGTAAATATTGTATAGCATCTTCCTCTTTTCTCCCCCCCTGAAGATGGTTTTGAAAAAAAGGTGTGTTTTCAAAGAAAGTGACATCCATAGAAACAAGGGTTTTCTTAGAAATAGGATCAAAGCATTTGTAGCCTTTTTGGTTGGGAGCATAGCCAAGAAACACACACTTTGTTGCTCTGGGTTCGAATTTACTTTGATTTGGTTCATGGGAGTGCACAAAAACAGTACACCCAAATATTCTTAGGGGTAGAGTGCATGAAAGCCTATTATTTGGAAAAATATTTGTGATAGCATCAAAAGGGGTTTTGAAGTTCAAAACTTTGCTAGGCATCCTATTAATTAAATATGTTCCAGTTAAGATAGCTTCACCCCAAAGATATTTTGGTACCATATTTTGAAACAACAATGCCCGAGCAACCTCAAGTATGTGTTTATTTTTTCTTTCGGCCACTCCATTTTGTTGTGGAGTGTCAACACAAGTGCTTTGATGGACAATACCATTTGCAAGAAAAAAATCATTCAGGTGTTTGTTAAAATACTCCCTCCCATTATCACTACGAAAAACTTTGATCTTTTCATGAAATTGAGTGTTTATCATATGAAAAAAGTTTTTGAATATGCTCTTAACTTCAGATTTTGTTTTCATCAAGTAAACCCATGTTAACCTTGTATGATCGTCTATAAAGGTGACAAACCATCTTTTTCCATTTGATGTGGGGTCACGACTAGGTCCCCAAACATCACTATGAATTAAAGTGAAGGGACTTGATTTTTTATAGGATTGAGGGGGATAGGAGGAACGATGATGCTTTGCAAGTTGACAAACTTCACAAGAAAACAGATTTGGATTTTTATTCTTAAATAGTTCAGGAAACAAATATTTCAAATACAGGAAACTTGGGTGCCCTAGCCTACAATGCCATAGCATTATTTCTTCATCTGCATGAATAAGAACTGAATTGAGACAGTTACTCTGAGTTTTGTCTTTGAAAACAGCTTCATCCTCAAAGAAATAGAGTCCATCAACCTCTTTAGCACTGCCAATCATCCTCCCCGAACTCAACTCCTGAAATTTACAAGTAGAGGAATCAAACACAGCCAGGCAGTGTAAATCACGTGTCAATTTACTAATGGATAAAAGGTTACATGACAAATTTGGGACATGCAAAACATTATGAAGTGTTAGAGATTTAGATATTGGAATAGAACCAACACCGGCTATGGTAGAAAAGGTCCCATCTGCAATTTTGACCTTTTTATGTCCTGCACAAGGTCTATATGTAGAAAACAATTTTGAACAGTCCGTCATATGGTCAGTGGCTCCTGAATCAATGATCCATGGAGCTTTGGAGTTTAGTTTGGAACTCAACAAAGCAGCAGAAAAAAATATACCTTTCTGGGCTAGAGAAGATGAAGGATTAACTGACATTTTGCTTGAAAGGAACTTGTACAGGTGCTCTAATTGTTCCTTAGTAAAAGGGGTTGGCTCAGAGGTGCCCTTCTGCTCCATGTTTTCTTCATTTGAGGCTTGAAATGCTCTACCTTCTCCATTTGTCTTCTTTTTCCAGTTGGGTGGCTTGCCATGGAGTTTCCAGCAAGTCTCTTTTGTATGCCATGGTTTTCTACAATGATCACACCACGGCCGTTTCTTCTTTTCCCCTTCCGGTTCATAACCTTTTGCTGCCAGGGCAGAACCTTCCATTTCTTGCATTCGTGGACTGTCAGAATTGCGCAGCATAATTTTTCTCCTAGATTCTTCCCTCCTAACTTCAGAGAATACTTCTCGCATTGATGGCAATGGTTTTCTGCCCAAAATTCTGCCACGAACCTCATCTAATTCTTGATTGAGACCTGCCAAAAACATGTAGACTCTATCATTTTCCTCTCTTTCTGAAATTTGGTCGCATCACTGGGATCTTTCCAATCATCCTCATAACATTGGTCCAACTCTTGCCAAAGAGTGACCATGATGTTGTAATAAGTTGTGACATCTCGGTCCCCTTGTTTGGACTGCCAAAGTCTAGTCTTGAGATCATAAATTTGAGATGAGTTCTCCAAATCAGAGTAGCAATCGCGGACAACATCCCACACATCCTTGGCTGTTGGGAGGAACAAGTATGGCTTCCCAATTGTTGGCTCCATCGAGTTGATCAGCCAAGAAATGATGAGGGAGTTTTCTGACTTCCATTTTTGAAAGGAAGGATCAGTCTTTCCTGGTTGAGCAATATCTCCTGTCAAGTACCCAAGTCTGCCTCTGCCATCAAGGGCTAGTTTCACAGATTGGGCCCATTCAATGTAATTCCTCCCATTTAGCTTGTGGATTATAAGCTGTAAACCAGTACCAGCAGTCAGAGCATCCACCACAGTCGAAGATGATGCTGTTTCTGGACCAGCAGAACTTGTGGAAGTCGTGGTTGAGGTAGTTTGATCCTCATCTTTTCCTGTGGAACGATTCTCTCCAGTCATAGCAGTTTTTACCATGATGGGCTAGCACAGGATCAGAGCCAAAGCTCTGATACCATGTGATTTAGAGGGAAGAGATGATAATTGTAGGAGAGGAAAAATGTTTCTCTGTATATTCAATAGAGCTACAACTGAAAACTTAAATAGGCAGGGCTGCCAGGACATACCTTTACAACCCTAATTACAAACTTAAATGAAAAGATAAGAGAGAGAAAACAAAATAAAATAAAATCAGATCAGATCAGATCAGAATATTCTGATCCTGATCTTAACTTCCTAATCCCTAGAAATCTGATTTATTTAAAATTAAAATACTGCAGCTGCTAAAATATTACAGCTGTCAACCAAATCACACTTAAGTACATAATAGTATATAAGTCATACAACTATACTGCCTCATATGTTTTCACACTTATGCCTGTAATAAGCACAACATAACATAAAACCTAAGCTGGTCGTAACTTAACTAATACTATACAGTAGAGGGAGCTTCAGCACGCTCCAAACTAAAGGGTCTTTCCCTTAAATTCACCCAGAGGAAGAATACCTGATATTGTTTGTAAGGGTGAGACACCAATATATGGATATAAACACGATAACCATTAGTGTGACTCACATACGACACATACACATATATAAGCATATACTCTATCGATGGGTTTCACACCCCAAACATCAACATTTAAAACTATGCATGAACACTTCATATACACCATCTAAACATTCACACCTAATCTCATGAGATATCCCAACAAGTGATGAGTTGATCAGGCTCCAGGCACGCAACCAGAACACCAGGCACACAGCCAGAACACAGGCACGCAGCCAGACCACCAGGCACACAGCCAGAACACAGGCACACAGCCAGAACACAGGCACGCAGCCAGAACATAACGGGCACGTCTGCCAAATGCATGCTCGAAAACATATTTCTTTCAACACTGTTCTTTGTGTTATATCTTTCCTTGTCGCAGCTTAAAAGCTTACGACCAACCGTAATCTTAAACATCTTAAAACTTTCATTAATAACATAGGACCTCAAAGTCCGAGTGCTCAATCACAAAACACCTAGACCGATGCATCAGGCTTAGGGTTTGTGGTAATAGAAAACATCTCAAAATGTTTTAACACCTTTAACAACCATCAAGTAAACACCACGTCTACAGGACCTCAAAGTCCACAGGACACCAAGTCCACAACACCTTAAGAACCTTAGTACCCCGACGTCTCGGTTACTAAGTTCCATAACACCTTCAACCTTTAACACCACTTAGAAAACTTGATTTCGGAAAATCGTTAAGTGAGCAAATTTCTGTTATAAAACATCGGTTACTGAAAAACATCAGTTTCAGAAAAGAGGGTCACAGAGATTGAAGTTCATCAAAAATACATGTTGCCGTTTCTAAAATACTTCCCGTTGTCGGTTTTCCAAATTGCCGTCGTTAAGTCATTTTAAAGTATTTTAAGGTAAGACTTAGCTTTTTCCGCTTAAACAATTTTCTAAATTCTTTTAGACTTAAACAATTTTCTAAATTCTTTTCCGCTTAAACAATTTTCCAAATTCATGATTAAGTTATTTTCGCAGATTAACTTCACAAAACAACTTTTTATAATATTACGGAATATCTTATGTAAAAATTAGCCGTAGTAAAATATTTTCACGGTTCCGCTCTCTCCGTGACTCCTAGTTCACTTTTACACTAATAAATCGTTAAAATAATAATATTTCCCAAAAACTCTTATTTTTCCCAAATAATATTTTCCATAAACATTATATTCCAACATTTCCCATAAAACATTGAATATAATTTTATGCAGCTTAATAAAGCTTTTATCTGATTAATCGGTTGTGCACTGACCACTGTCAGGCTTCACAAACAACATCCAACATCATCATCAAAACTATATTACCAAACAAATCATACATCATAGCAACATAATATATATCTGCGGATAATTAAATAAATTAAAAGCAGATAAATCACCGAAACACAGATAAACAGCTAGAAACACATAGCCAAATAAAATAAACCAAAAACACCACAACCACATAAACAAATATATACAGACCACATATATCACAAACATAGTTATCGAGAAAAATCCCTCAGGCAAGGCTCCCCTTACCTCTTGAAGATTCGGCCTCCGATTGAAACTTGACACTGCTTCGAGAAACGGCGACACACGTACGTAGCTCAAAGTGCTAGCCTTCATCAAACCATAAGGTAATCCATCAAAATCAAACAAAACAATCCCTAAGTTCCTCTCATAGGTCACGACCTCAACATGGTTGGATGGCTAAAAATTCTTAATATTGCTTAAGTCATGGATTAATGATCCTAATGCACTTAAGACAATGGATTAAGGATGATACAACAAAGTTTGGATCAAAATCATCTTGACCACAAAGTTAAGATTTTCGGCCTCAACAACTTAAATAGTTTAGGCTAGGGTTTGATCTTCTAATCACTTGAATGAACAACTAAATGGATTAAAGATCATGAATCAAGCATCATTTAAACAAAGTTGAAGAAAAATCTTACCTTACCTATATATAGATAGGTTCGGCCAAGCATAGATGAAAAGGGAAGAAATTTTTGTTGATCACATGCTCTAGGATAATCAAAGTATACATGATTCAAAGATCATAGAAAGTGGCTTCAACATCATAGGTTTTTTCTAGAATTTGTTATGGATTTTCAAAGTTTCTAGATCTAGAAATGGAAAAATATGATTCATGGCATAAACATGATAAATACATGAAGATGAAAGCTTAGATGATCAAGGAGTTGAGCTTTTACCTCTTGAAGATTGAAGACATGAAGAAAATGATCAACCAACACTTATATAAAGTCTGGACAGTTTGAGGGTGTGTTGGTTTTGTGAGTATATCTCATGATATACTCATCAAAAAATTACAAACTTTGGCTTATTGGAAAGATAAGACGAAAAGGAACAACTTTTATGTTCAAGGTTTCATTTGGTTCGGATCATAACAGGGGTAAAAATAGGCTTCTTTCTGCTGTCTCGCATGGATCTGAGGATTCTGGGCAGTTTCTGTATTTTGGTCATAACTCTCAACATACTCATCCGTTTTTGATGATCTTTATCTCGTTGGAAAGAAGAGAGAAATATGAACAACTTTCATGTTGAGAGTTATTCGAGTTTCAGAAAGGAAGATGGTCATATTTTCGGTGGAGATTCGGTGTTCTTATGAGTTTTGTAACTTAGAGATTATGAACAAAAGACAATAGGAATGAAATGAAGTGTGATGGAGGGTATTTATAGGAGTGTGGGCTGCGAAAATAGGGACCAAAGAGCAAGGAATTCTAGTTTCATAAGGACCAAAGAGCAATTACTTTGAAGGACTAGTTTGCAAAATTCCAAAAGTATATATAAGGACTAAAATGCAATTTCCTACAACTTAGTCATCATGATGCCATGTGCACCATTAATGTGTTCACATGGGTGACTCATCATGCATGACTCAATGGTATTATCCATTAGCGGCTCCCGGAAATCCCGTAATCTGCTCCGCCGTTTACCCGATTAAATACGACACCCGGATAAAATATAATATGTCACTTTTTAGTGAAATATTTCAAAATAACCAAAATCGTAGGAAATTAAATAAAAACCTTAAATGTTTCGTTCACGAGCTAAAATTAGGTCTTCTGAGCAATATAAATATACTGTCAGTGAAATTCACAGACCGGGTTTCGCCTGACTTTTCAACCTAAATTTTTATCGTAACTCTCTACGGTCAAGTAGAGTGTAACTATGGTTTCGGGTTAATTAAAATAATTTTCTAAGTCTCAGATAACTATATAAACGTATTTATATAAATTTCTGATATTAGAAAACAGCGAAAAGTCGAGGTGTTACAGGAAGACCACCGCGTCGCTGTCCCTGTCTGTTGCAGCACGCCTCCACCGTGGGTGAGCTTCCCACCGCCGTGTAGCGCCATCCGGCCACCATTCGAAGGGGAGACACCGATCTTACGTCTAGGCTCATGGGTCTGTATGTTTTGAGTTCCATGAGAGCTCGTGTGGCCACTGTACCACTGCCTGCCGCCGTGAAACACCACTGCCGCCGCACTGGAAATGCTATCAGCCACCATGTCCTCTCCTCTTCACCTTGGGTAAGAGTTTTACCCCTAATCTCTTCTCTTTTGTAAATCCTCAAACTAATTTTGAAACCCTAACCCTAAGATTTTGATTTCAGTCAAGTGTGAAATTAACACTTGTTTTTGTGCATTTGGGACTATGAATTAGAGTTATCTTTAGCTAATTTCATTGTTCTTTGGTTAGAATGAGTTTTCCCCAATTTGCTCTATAAACCCTAAAGCCCCAAATTGACTTCTCTTAAAAAATTAGTTTTGTAATTATGAAATTAATTATGTCTTTATGCAATTGAGACTATTAATTTATAATTTCTAAGGTTAATTTCATGATTCTATGAGCCAAATCTCATTTTCCCCAATTCCACGCAAAAACCTTTACTTTTCATCTTGCTCTAATTATGAAATGGTTTTGTACAATTGAGATTTTAAATTAGTGTTTTTCCTAAATTTATTCCGTTCTTTGATCAAATGAATTTTCCCTAATTTTGAGATGAACTATCTTTTGCCCAAATTGATTAGTTTGAAAATTGGCTCCGCTTTTTATTAAATTGAAGGTTTGAAATTATTAGGTAGTATGTTCGATGTCGAGTTATTGATTTTATGTTGTTTGGTTGTTGATTGTGTTTGGAATGCTCTCTCTGGATGATGGTTTGTGACTGTGCTAGTTTGAGGGAACCTGAATTTCATTCTTGGAAGCTAACTATTGAAGGCGTCAAGGAAATAATCTTTTTCTGGTCTTCAAAGGTAAAGGGATTTTACCTGAGGAGTTTTTGCTAGTCATGTACCCTGTTTGTTTGATTGATAATATGTTTGATTTTAAAAATGTGTGTTGATGTTATTTAGAATTGTTGAACATGAATTATATTGTTGTTGGATTATGTATGCATTGGACTATATGTTATATTGCTTGATTGTGATTGGCTGAGGGCATGACACTGGTCATTGCTTGTTAATAAAGATTAAGACATTTAAGTACCTTAACTCAGAAATATCGAAAAAGTGGTGTTTTGCTTCTTTGGAAAGTGAGAAGAAAATCCTAAATGATGAAAGTGTGAAGATAGAACAAAGTTAGAAAAGAAAGAAAATGGAAAACATCAAAGCTTATGAAAACTATTTAAAAGTATTTTGGAAAGGAAAAGTCTTTTGGAAACAAGGATTTTCTCATAGGTTTTATGAAAAGTTGGTTTCAAAAATGGAAAGGTTTAGAGAAAATGTCATCTTTGATAAATTCAATTGCAAGGGTTTTATATTTGGTTTAAAGTTGAGAAAAGATTTTCAGTGGCTTTCTAAGTTTTCAGAAAATGGATTTTGAGGACAAGATTTTCTATGAAAATGTATTTACAAGAACGAAAAGTATTTATGTCACAAAGTTGAGAAACTTTTGAACTTTTGTTTTTCGATTTAGTTTTCACTGAACGAAAAACCAAGTGGAAAGGACCTAGATTTCCGAAATGACCGGCTAGAGTTCTTGTTTTGAGTTTTGAGGAAAAGAAAGGACCTAAATCACCGAGCTATAAACCCGGGCTGGATTTGGATTGCCGAGACATCGGGCTGAATTCGGAGTGCCGGTAAAGCCGGACTAGTGTTCCTATTGAGAAGAACCTAGACATCCGAGATGTCGGGCTAGTGTTCGAATTGAGGAAGAGATTTTTAATATCTTTGTTTTGGTTTCAAAAATCTTGAGTTGGTATTTAGAATGTATCTAATACCTGACTGAAAATAGTCAAGAGCTTTAAGCCTTGACGAGGAAAGAAATGATACGAAAAAGAAAAGTGGAAATGAGAACCCTTGATTTTACATGCATAGTCTAGCTTAAATGCCGTTGTGGCAGACGTGCCATTGTGTATCGAGCTACAGTTTCACAAAGGGTGAATTGACAAATTGGATAGTTACGGACCAGAGATAGATCCTTTAGTCTTTGGGTCTATTAGGGACATTCGGGCTCGAAAACCCACAGAAGGCTCGGGCATTTGCACCCTCGGGTCGTGGAAATCGATTACCCAGGACGTAATGTACTCAATCAGGAACTATTCAATATTACTTAGGTGAGACGCGATACCCTAGAACAATTGGGGATTTGACCTAAATTGAGAGGCCAACCCAACGCGAAACAATTGTGTTATAGGCATTATCGCGGCCTATCATGCTCGACGAAGGGAAGTTAGGACCTCCGGAGAATTATGAGTTAGATGGTGTATATTGAAGTGACATGAAAAGTTTTATAAAATTGCATTTAGTTGTCGGGAATGAATCCCTGTGCTATAATTCTGATATTATATTCTGTATTGTTGTCATATGTTGTTGTCTTGTGAGTCGTGTATGTGACTGCTATGATAAAACTCATATGTCGGTATCTCACCTTTGCATTATTTCTGTTTGGTTTCTGTTGTTGTATTTTGGGTTTAAGTGTACAGAAGTTGCAGAGAAGTTCCCAGCTTCACTCGGGGATATTAGTTCCAATCCTTGAAGATGTCAGATGTTAGTTATAATGGTGAGAACCATGGGATCTTTCCCAGGAATATCTTTTAGAACGACCAGCTTAGGATTTGAGACATTATTGATTTATGATAGTATATGTTCATGGCTCGGAGAGCCTTTATTTTAAATGGACTGTTTATGACTCTGAGAGTTTTTCTTTTGGATAGAAATGTAAGATTTTCTTTTAGTCATGTATAGCTTGTTGATGTAAATATTTTCAGAATATTACTATCTCGATATATTTTATATGACTGGAGTTTCTGGGTTGAAAATATAAATATTTCAGCAGGTATTTTTATTCTGGGATGTTGAAATTATAGAGGAGACTCTGTCGAAATTTTTGTAAAAATTCTAGATCTTTATTCAAGTATAATGTGATTTTACTTTTGTGACGTGTGTATCACTTTTCCGAAAATATTCAGAAGGAAAATTTTTACACCCGAGTTTTTTTTTTTGACTTAAAGTAAATTAATTTTCCGAAAGTAAAACCAGCAAAATTCTTTTTATTTAAGTTCCGCGAGGAGTTAAGAGTTAGAAATGTAACGCCCAAGGGGGGTGTTGCAGTAATTGTCTTTTAGAACGACCAGCTTAGGATGTTTTCGTTGAGATGGGTTCTTTTTGATAGCTATTATAGGAAGTTTTGAAGAACTTTGTAATAATTTTATATGGTTTAATAATAAAGATCATTTTGTGAAAAATTGTATGATGAAGTATGTTGATATATAAATAAGTCTATCCCTTGGATGTTCTGGTGTTGTGTGATGTATACCGCTGAAACAAAAAAAAAAAAAAAAGTTTCCCCCATATTTTTTTGATACTTATGAAAATAATAAAGGTTTTCCGAAAGTAACCAGCAAACTTTCCTTTTAATTTATTTCTACATGTTGATTAAGTGGTAATACCCAAGGGGGGTGTTACAGTGAGCACGACCGTGCTCCACTTAAGTGGCAGCAAGACCGTGCTGGGGGCTAAGCACGCCCGTGCTCCCCCTACTGGTCAGAACCTGAAACTAATGAATTAAAGGGGGTGTTTCACCCCAATTATCCCCAGATGAAGTAATAATGCACTAATCAAATGATAACAAGTTAGATAACTTAATTAAAGACTAATTAAGATGACAAAGAGTAATAAGCTGGTTAATCCGGTACCTGATGGGTTATCGCATGTTGTTACACTTTGGTGCTTTTGGGCCAAAGTAACCTCGATGCTTTTTGGTCGAGGTGTTGTTAAGTTGGACCTTGGTGCCTTTTGGCCAAGGGGGCCTTGACCCCATGGTTTGGGTCTAAGGTGTTGATGTTGATGTAGGTGATAAGTCTTGGGTGCTTTTAGGCCCAAGCAAAGGAGGTGGTTGCCTTGTGTGTTGTTGTGCCATTTGCATAGAGCATTGGAGTTGATATTGAGGGGGATGTTCAACATAGGGGAGGTCATCCAAGTTATGATGATCGGGCCTAAGTCTCGGGTGGTTCACCCAAGGTTTGGTGAACCGTGCGCCCCCGAGGTGGCGTATCCAGTTATGATATGTCGGCTATCCAAGGGGTTCCTCCATGGTTTGGGGAACTGACGGTGTTGGTGCTTTTTTGCCAATACGGATATGTAACTCCAAAGTTGACTTCCTGAGTTAGTTCGATCCACATGCATTGACGGAGTAGTGGAGTAGGATTGCATTGCACCGCATAACATTTGTGGATGATTAACATGCTGTTATAATATTAAATAATGATGTATGATGTTTGTTGCTATGCCTAATATGATGCATATTCATCTTATTCCCTATTCCTATGCCGTTGTGTTTACATGATTTCTTACTCCCTGTTTTCCTGTTTCTGTTGTTGCATGTATTTCCTTATGCAGAGGACGGTGAGCAGCCAGTGAAAGAGTGACTCTGAGGAGCCGCGACTCTAGTTAGAATGCTTAGTTATAAGTGTTAGTTTTGTTTAGTTATTTCAGTTTGTTTCTGTGATGTTTCCGGATTTTGGTTATACCAGCTCTGTATGTGACATCTAGGTTGGGTTTTTTCTTTATCTGTCTTGTTTATGTCTTATTCTTTTAAAACTGTGTTATTTCTGCGTTGTTTTCATTGAGATGTGAAACCTTTTTATCCAAGTTTTATTTTAAACAAATAAATGCATGTTTTTATATTACCTCTTTTAAGTAAATGTTTTATATTAATATGGGGGGTAGAAAGGTGTCACAATAGTGACGATATTAGCTTTTAGAGTAAAGAACTTATTTTTAGGTTTATTGGCATCTCATAATGAATGAGCTATTATGAGAGGTGAGATTGATGAATATTTGTTTAGTTTGGAACACATAGGGATAACCCTCAAGAGATAGGATAATTGGTGTGACACCCTATACCCTGCATGTATTCAGAACATGTAAGAGCGATAAAAGATAAAAGAAGAAGAAGACATGCATAAATATCATAATAATAAAACCATGATAGAGGTTACCACATTGTAACAAAATCTCAAACGCGGAAAATAAAACATGTTTTAAAAATAAACACATAACAAACATAACAAAACCCAACCCAACCCTGATGTCACATTACAGAGCTGGTATAACCATAGTCCAAAATATCTCGGATAAACAACATAAACCAAGAAATCCTAGACTACGAGTAGCGGCTCCTCAAACTAACTCTTTAGCAAGCTACTCACCGTCCTCTGCATAACCAAAAAGATACATGCAAAGCAAATAACAAAGACAGGGAGTAAGAAACATGTATAAAACATAATGGCATAGAAGCAGTTAGGAAGATGAGCATGCATCACATATACACATATACATAGCATATCAAAACTTAATAACATCTAGCATATCAACGTCATTCGCATGATCTCAAACAAAGTATGCTATGTGATGCAACAGTACTCCATTATGCACTTGGACCCAATCTACCTCAGAATGTCAACTTCGGAGTTACACATCCACATTGGTCATTAAGCACCAACGCCGGCAGTCCACCAAACCCTGGTGAACCCCTTGATAGCCGACGCACCTTACTCTTGATGCGCCACCGAGGGGGGGGGGGCAGATTCACCTAGCTCTCGGATGAATCACCGCGGACGGCCAGATCACCTTACTCTTGGACGACCTCCCCTATGCTGAACATCCCCCACTAACATCTCCGATGACTGAATGCATGAGCAACACAGCACACAATCAAACAATCACCACCTTCGCTTGGGCCACTAGGCTACCCAAGTTTTATCACCATTAACACCTCGACCACTTGGCATCATGGCCCCTTGGCCACTAGGCTACCAAGGTTCAACATTATCTTTTAATCTTTAATCTTTTAATTTGATTTAACACTCTGGCCAATAAGAACCAGATCAACACCTCGACCACTTGACATCGAGGTCCCCTTGGCCACTAGGCTACCAAGGTACAACATCAACAACACCTTGACCATTAAGAATCAAGGCCCCTTGGCCACAAGGTTACCAAGGTACAACAATGTGCAGTAACACATCGTTATCGTCTTAACATCTTATCGCTTGTTATTTATTTATTGAGTCTTCATTGAGTTATCTAGCTTGTCTTTACTTCGTTTGGTGTCTTATTACATGATTGAGGACATTTGGGGTGAAACACCCCTATTTCTGTTTCTGCATTCTGTTCTGTCTAGGGGAGCACTGTTGTGCTTCCCCCAGCACGGGTGTGCTGACTTTTAAGTCAAGCACGGGCGTGCTGACTGTTGAACACGCCCGTGCTTACTGGAGCATGACCGTACTGTTTCTAGGCAGAAGGGTTGAAGAACACCTTGCTAAGTTTCCTAGGGCATTCGAAGATCAATCCTATTGGCTTTTACTAACCATCCACATCAGTTTCATTACTCTTAATTAATCTCCATGTCTTGTACTTATTGGGGAATTAATCCTTTAATTCCAGCTTCAGTATTAATGTCCCTAAACACTCAAGAATCAATCATAGGTCTTAACTAAGCCTTTGAGCAATAATCTCACTTCTCTTTACTATGGTTTAGGGTTTAGGGTATAGCCCAAAATTTAAATTAACTTACCTGAAACAAACAGTTGTGGATACTGTTATTATATGCCTGCTTCTCTCTCCCATGTGGCATCCCCGGTAACAACATTCCACACAACCTTAACCAATGGAATTTGCTTTCTGCGAACTTCCTTTATCCTCCGGTCCTTGATCCATACATAAGATTCTCTCTTATCTGGATTGATTCGGGCTCTATTACGTGTGATGGATCAGGATGGTATTTACGAAGCTGAGATACATGAAAAACATCATGGATATTTGAAAGATTAGGTGGTAAGGCTATATGATAGGCTACTGGACCAATTCGGCGAAGAATCTGAAATGGTCCTATAAAACGAGGTGTAAGCTTTCTGGATTTGATTGCCCTGCCTATTCGAGTTCTTGGAGTGACCCTCATGAAAACATGATCGCCTTCTTGGAATTCCAACGGCCTTCTACTCTTATCGTTGTAGCTCTTATGCCTATTTGCTACCGCTGTCATCTTTTCTTGTATTTTCTTAACTTGCTCAGTTGTCCGCTGTACCACCTCCGGTCCAATCAACTGACTCTCACCACTTTCATACCAACAGAGTGGTGTTCTTCATTTTATTCCATACAGTACTTCGTACGGTGCCATGCTAATACTCGAATAGAAATTGTTATTGTATATAAACTCAATCAGTGGAAAAAATTCGTCCCAACTTCCTGTGTGTTCCAGCACACACGCTCTTAACAGATCTTCCAAAGACTGAATCGTCCTTTCCGACTGACCATCCGTCTGAGGATGATAGGCCGAACTCATCAGTAATTTAGTTCCCAATGCACTATTTAAGCTCAGCCAAAACCTCGAAGTAAATCTCAGATCCCTGTACTAAATTATACTCGCTGGTACATCATGCAACCTCACTACCTCCTTGATATACAACTGGGTTAACTTTTCCAAACAGAACCTCTGATTGATAGGCAAGAAATGAGCACATTTCGTTAACCTATCATTGATCACCCAGATTGCATCATACTTCTTTTGTGTCTTCCGCAAACCTGACACAAAGCCCATTGCAATGTTGTCCCACTTCCATTCTGGAACGTCTAAAGATTCCAGTAATCTCGCTTGCTTTTGGTGTTCAATCTTTGCTTTCTGACACACCAACCAAGACTGGACATATTTTGCCACTTCCTTCTTCATTCCAGGCCACTAGAACATTCTCTTCAAATCCTGATACATCTTTGTGGCTCCTAGATGAAAACTTAGCTTACTCTTGTGTGCTTCTTCTAAGATTAGATTCTTAACTTCTCTATCCTCTGGCACACAAATCCTTTCCCCAAAGCTCAAAATACCGTCAGTACCTCGCTTAAACTCTACGGATTCTCCTGCTTCTATCTTTTGTTTGACCTTTAGAGATACTGATCTTCTGCTTAATTCTTCCATACTAAGTCTAGGAATCCACTTGTTATAGTGACCATTCCCAAACTTATCTTATTCTGGGATAATTCCATTATCCCAAGATTCAAGTCTCTGAATTGCCCAATCAGTTCTAACTCCTTGATCATCATAGCAGACACCTGTAAATATTTCTGACTTAAAGCATCTGCTAAGATGATTGCTTTTCCAAGATGTTATTGGAGATCAAACTCATAATCCTTGATGAACTCCATCCATCTCCTCTGTCTCATGCTCAACTCCTTCTGATTGAACAAACACTTCAGACTCTTATGGTCGCTGAAAACTGTAAACTGAGCACCATACAGATAGTGTCTCCATATCTTTAATGCAAACACTATTGCGGCTAACTCTACGTCATGGGTTGGGTGATTCCTCTCCATATCTTGATGTGACGCATCGAAGTACACATCAAACGGTGCAAACAGATCTTGCAAGACTAGCACTGGAGATGTTGTAAGCCTCCTTTTCAACTCCTAAAAACTAGCCTCGCACTCATCACTCCATTCAAACTCCTATCCTTTTCTCGTTAACTATGTCATTGGTAACGTAATCTTCAAGAATCCTTCAATAAACCTTTTGTAATACCCAACTAATCCAATAAAACTTCTGCCTTCGCCCACCGTCTTAGGGCTTTCCCAATTCACTATTGCATCAACTTTAGCAGGATCTATAGCTACACCGTCTTTGTTGATCACATGCCCCAAGAATTTTACTTCGTCCAACCAAATCTCACACTTAGACAACTTGACATAGAGTTGTCTGCCCTTAAGCACTTGAAGTACAACCCGAAGATGCTCTGTATGCTCTTCTCTACTCGAGGAGTAGATCAGAATATCGTTGATAAACACCACGACGAATTTGTCTAAGTATGGTCTGACGATCCGATTCATGTAGTCCATGAACACGGCCGGAGCATTAGTCATGCCAAACGGCATAACAAAATACTCATAATGACCATACCGACTTCTGAAAGCAGTCTTCGGTATATCCTCTTCCTTCACTTTGATCTGATGGTATCCAGACCTCAGATCTATCTTTGAAAACACAGTTGCTTCCCTCAACTGATCTATAAGATCGTCAATCCTCGACAAACATATACTTTTCTTGATCGTTACCATGTTCAGTTGCCGGTAATCCACACACAGCCTTGAGCTTCCATCCTTCTTCCTTACGAACAGCACCGGAGCTCCCCACGGTGAAACACTTGGCCAGATAAAATCCTTCTTAGGCATGTCATCAAGCTGATTCTTAAGCTTTGCCAACTCTGTTGGGGACATTCGATAAGGTGTTATCGATATGAGATCTATCGTAAACTCTATCTCCCTCTTCGGTGGTAACCCTGGCACATCATCCGGGAAAACTTCAGGAACTCGCATACGACAGGCAGTGCTTCTGCTTTCGGAGACTCCTTGGCTACCTAGGAAAACAACACCACACAATCCTTCGGTCCTCCTTTCTCCAATCTGCTGTCATCGCCTAGCAATAATCCAGATTGCTAGGAAAAACGAAGGGTTTTTATTTGAACAATCAAGCACCACATGGTTAGCCGAAAGCCAATCCATACCTAAAATAACATCAATATGCTGCATAGGTTTTAAGACCAAGTCTACAACAAAAGTTCTATTTTCTAAGACAATTGGAAAGTTATGACAAACAAACAGAGTTGTAAATGTATCTCCCATAGGGGTAGACACATTCAGATCATATGGTAAAGATGAAACGGGTAATTACAAATGATCCATGCACTCTAAGGAAACAAATGAATGCGTAGCTCCCGAATCAATCAACACAGACAAAAGCTTACCAAAAATGAGGCACTTACCCTGTATCAGATCAGGCTCTCGAATGGATTCAGATCCTCTCACGGCAAACACACTCTTCCGCTGGCTTGAGGTCTGCTTCCTTGCTGGTTTCCTGTCTTAGCTCTTGTTCCAACTCCCTGAGCTCTTCCACCCTGTTGTGAAGCTTGAGTCCTCTCTACATTGCCCTGAGTACAGAAACAGGCAATATGACCGGTATGTCCGCACTGGAAACAGATTGCATTATGAAACCGAGGATAATTTTTCATCAGATGTGGTCCTCAACACTTGAAGCATATCAGGAATCCTGACGCATTCTAGCTCGAATTTGCACCACTTGTACCCACTGTTGGCTTATTAGGGTGATTGTAAGGCTTGGCCCTTAACTGAAACCTTCCACCTCTTCCTCTATGATTGAAACATCCTTTAATAGGTCCACCACTTTGTTGCTGTAGCTGAATTGACTTGGCTCTATCATGACTCTCCAGAGCTGTACACTTCTCCACTAAGGTTGGAAACTGATTCAGCTCCAGTTGTAGCATAGCCCTCTTCAGATCAGGCCTCAACCCATCCTCAAACCTTCGACATACCCACTCTTAATCTGGATGAATCTGGTAATACTGAGAAAATTTCAATAGATCTTCAAATTTGATGGCATATTCCCCGACAGACATATTGCCTTACTTCAGGCTCATGAACTGTTTCTCCTTTTCATTTCGGACACTTTTTGGGAAATACTTCTCCAGAAAACATTCACGGAACAATTCCCAGGTAATGGGTTGTTCCTCAGCCTCTAGCAGACTCTGCTTATTCTGCCACCATGCTTCAGCTGCTCCGACAAACATGAAAGCAGCATAGGTAACCTTCCGTTTCTCGCGACAGTGCATAGCAACAAAGACTTTCTCTACTTCTTGCAGCCACTTCTCCGCTGCCTCTGGGTACTCTCCACCAAATTGAAGTGGATTGCCTTTCATGAAGGCAGTCAGTCCGCCTTCCATAGTTTCCTCTGCTGCAACTGGAATGGGTTGTTGTTGATGCCTCTCTTCCCTTTCTTCTTGCCTCCATATAAACTGCTTATTCTGCTGAGTTTGTTCTAGTATAGCAGTTGCCAGCTCCCTCATCACCCGCATGGTTTCACCGGTTTCACAACCTTTGTTCATTCCCGATGAACTTCCAGGTTTATCGGTAGCTGGGTTATCGGCAACTCCGACTCCACCAATTCTGGCTTTTCCACGGCGTCCATTTCAACGCACCATTTTAACCTCCTGAAAAAGAACTCATTAGCATCTGTAAGACATATAATTTAATACATGAACAGATATGTCCACTATATGTCTTACAAATGCAGTAAATAATCATTCTCATACTTTAAGAATAATTCGCGTATCGGACACTCTACCCTTTCTAAGCATAGCTGACATCCAATGAGGATTCAATTAACAGTGTCGGTACTCATCCTACCCCATAGACCTCACTCCTAATCAGACCTAGTCCCATAGTCCGGTTTAGAGCCGAACTGCTCTGATACTACCATAATGAGACACCCCGATGTCCCATTAAAGAACAATCCTAATTAACTATTCCTTAATCTATTTATTAGCGTTAGCACGGTTATTACATTCGAAAATATTATAAACTTGCGAAAACGTGAAAAACAAAACTTAAAACATACACAACAGAAGGAAAGATAAACGACATATATACATAGTATGTACACGCTAACCACCAAGTGCCATCGACCCCAACAGAGGGGTCGTAAACCTAGAAGCTATACAAGTCAGAGAAACATCAACGCTGGTCACAGAGATAAAACCTAAAACAAACAGCATCTACCCGCCCGCCTCTCTCAAATACATCAAAATCAAAATAAAGATATGCTCACAGAACTCCCCTAGCAGATGCTACCAACAGTCCATATCATAGACGATATGGGCATTTGGAACTACCCTCGCCCTGAACGAAAGTCCGACGATAGTCTCTCGCATCTATTGTCCTGATCTTGGGCTCCCACACTAACTCATCGCTACTCATCACGACCTACGATGATGATAGTGATGCAACGTCTGTGTACTTCTTCTCCTCCTGCCTCTGTCGACAAACCATAAACACAAGTATAGGGAAACACAATAAGTCATATTATCAAAGAGAAATCAATACATACAGCAAACATCTCTCGAATCATACTGTCACAATCAACCTAAATTGTCCAACTAGGATCAATTCTCTAAGGAGTCACACTCCTATGTATCTCACCGATCTCTCACACTAGGGATACTGATCCCCCAGACATTCTCTTTCTCTCTTGGGCCTATCCGTCGCCCAGAGAACGTCAGTTGTTTTGTCCTGGTAATAGTTCCGCTCATCGTGACCAATAAGGGTGCTTCCCCCTATAAGCTCAACTCCAATATGGGTATCTTGGTCTCATCGAAAGGTCCATCATAGATTGGAACACTCTATGTCCAAACGTCGAGATAGTCGAGTACCAGCGGAGACCACGACCCAATGGGTGCAAACCATTGGCCACTGTCGATCAATTCGAACTTGACTACATTCCCAAGGTTTCCTGAACCCTCCCGCTTGCATTTTGTACCCACACCCGTGTACACCAACCTCGCATGACTCCCAGTCACATGGCTTGCCACTTTGGCAATATGCAATGCAAGACAAACCTAAGTTGACACTGGTACCAACACTCAACTACACGCATTACAATGCACTAGACATACACTTAACATCTCGGTACCCATATATCGCTTTCACATCACATTCACAACCATAGTACCCTCAGGGTGTCAACTAGGGTTTCCAACAGCACAACCGACAATCCATACAACCTCAACAACATCATATCATACTTAAACTCATCATTAACACCCATATCATAATCAACATGAAACAGCATCAGGCATCATTAAACATATAACAGACATTACACATAAACCAACATCATAACCATAAACCATATAAAACAGTAAAACAGTGAACCTCAGCAATTTCACGTATAACGATTAGATTAGCCTAACATCGATAAGTGTGCCGTAACTAAATCCCGTGTACAGTTTTAAAAGCATTTTCACTAGGGTTTAATCACCACAAGCTATTCGACAACTAGTAGGGTCTGGGGCACCCTACGCATGCAACTTAATATACGATACTATGCTTGTCTCCCCGGCGTGTCGGATACTTTCTCCCCACCTTAAACAATCACGTTCGCATGTCAAGGCCTCGAAATCCATGCCTTCACTAACCAAACAGATGCTGCCACGTGTACAAACTAGCTCCCTGGTGCTCCGAAATCTGCCCTGAACACATGGACAGAGTCCCGACAATGTCATAAACCCTAATCTTGCGACAGTTTCATAGACAAAGCCAGAACCAAAGCAAGATTTACAAAAGAAGGAAAATGACAATGTCGACGTGTCGACGAGTTAAGGGCTCGAGCATTACGTCAATTGTTTGACAAATCGAAGGCAGGTATATGACGTACTCGTTGCCCAGAAAGCAGATATGAAGTCAGAATCAAAAACGGACGAACGAATCGAGCTCAAACTCACTTTCTCTCTAGAACTACGCTCTGCCCTATCTCTTCGAAACTGGTTCGAGCTTGAAATTGAAGGAAAATGGCATGCAAGTGAGTGGAGATGAAAAAAGTGGGGATAGATTAGATCAGCACTGGGCGCTCGGGCGCCCACTACCCCAGCGTTTGAGCGCTGCAGCACTGGCCCAGCTACGCTTGAGCGCTGCATGCTGCTCAAGCCACGTGTCACGTAGTTGACACATGGTGCCACGTTTCTGAGACCCTAGAATGCTTGAGCGCTGGCCATGTAGCGTTTGAGTGTTCTGACTTGTGTCAGTTGTCCGATTTTGCGTGCTCCAATGCACTCTGAGTCAGTCTTGAGTCCGATTGACTTCAAACTTGATACAACGACTCATTAACAATTAACAAACAAGATTAAGCTATCACGCATGCTTAATTCTTGTCCGGTTCCTTAATCGAGAAAACGAGGTGTTACAATAAACCGGGAGTTATATATATATATGATTGATAAAAGTAAACTTAGAGAGATATCTATGCATGCAAGCTTTCATTGCATGTGGATACAATGATTTAGGTGGAAAATAACATTTGAAAAGGATTTGTATATTAGATATGCATGGACAAATATACAAAGTTTATCCCTGAAGATACGAAGATAAAGGACGAAAAAAGTCTTTTTTTCTCTTTAGAACAGATCAAAACCATTATTCAAACGAACATTAAAATGTCAACTGAAAAAAATAGAAAATGAATATAATGACCAGTCCATTGTTGAAGTTTGAAGAATTACATAAAAGATAAAATATGAATATTTGTGAAAGATGTATTTTATTTTTTATTTTTTATTTTTTGGCTTTTGAGTTTTTAGCTCAACTTAGTTTTGTATATTAGGAATAGTTCACGAAGGAATATGACAAATTGACTTGGGCTATGCATAAAACTGAGCTAATTTTAGGTACAGTTGGATTTGAAGGGCAGCATCCATCCGATGTTCACTTGGGATATTCATTAATTGACTTATCAAACTTAATGTATTTACTCTCGAAACCACTATTAACTGTACGTTACTAAAGGCTGAATCTGGCATATTGTGTAACCCAAATACATTACCTATCCCTTCTCTATTCTATCTCCCCTTGTCTCTTTGTTTTTGGTGCTGTAGAGGCAGCACCGCAGGAGAGGATCCAAACTGTAGAACTGACTAGTAACAATTAGGGAATCAGATTTTAGCTAAGTAAAGACAATGTCTTTGTATCCAACAGGGGAGGATGGAGGGGTAGCCCTAAGGTTGTCATGGCTTCCCCCATGTTTTTAACTTTATATATATATATAAGAAGCAAACAGTATGAAGAAGCATCCCAGCAAGGCTGGCTCCCCAATCCAAAGCAATCATCTACAGCGTACCTAAATTTTATTGAAAAATACTAAAAAGAATACAAAAAAAATAAAAACATGGGGGACATAAACCAAAACCCATGCTAAAAAATCATTTGAACCTATAATAGGGAAGGTTCAACCTATCTCTATAAAATTCCTCTCTAACAAAAATTGGAATGGTATCCCACCAAATAGAGTCTTGAATAGTAAGACCATGCTTTGCTATCCTATCTGTACAAGAGTTACCTTCTCTCCAAACATGAGATATTCTAAAATTCATACGACTAGCAATATCAATACAATTAAGCTACTTATTTCTAAGTTTCCATGGAACCCCTTTCCAATTGTTGAAAGCAGCCACAACAAGAGGAGAATCACACTCAATCCATAAGTTCCTCCATCCTCTTCTATCCGTATGCTCAATGGCCACCATTACACCATAGAATTCTGCATGAAGTGAGGTTGAAACTCCTAGATTACTTGCAAAAGAACCAAGTGCAGCAGCTCTATTCCCTCTGAAAATACCTCCACAAGTAGACCATCCTGGAGATCCCCGAGAGGCACAATCAGCGTTACACTTCACCCAATTGCAAAAAGGAGGATACCAATGAACTTCCTTAATAGAGGGTGATTGTTTAGCATGACCTGCAACCAGAAAGCATTTAAGGATACTGAACTAAATTATAGAAGTTGCCATACAGCCAGAAGACAGATTTCCTGCAAGAGAAACAACAGCAATGATAGAACTAATTGCTGATCTAAGAGAAGTTCTATGATTCTCAAATCTCAGCTTAATCCTACAATTCCAAATAATCCACAAAGTATTTATTACTGCTGCAACAATAACATCATTTTCTTGCCTATTCCAGCCCCTTTGACAAACATTCAGGATGCTTTTGAAGGATGAAAGATCAATGTTGCAGCCTAAGGTGCCTTGCAGATCCAAATATCACAAGCAAAAGGGCAGGTAAGAAACAAATGAGCTGAGGATTCAAAGTCTCTACAACAAATGTTGCATATTGATGCTGTTGTACATCCTCTATACATCAAGTTTTCATTAGTAGGAACCCTATTGTGAAAAAGTCTCCAATATAAAAATGATCTAGAAGGTGGAATGCAGGGCTTCCAAATTATTTTACACCAATTTTGGGCTGGCAATTGAGAATTATGGAACTCATATGCCTCTTTGAAATTCAGTATTCCAGAATCATTATGAATCCATACTATTCTATCTTGGCAAGGAGAGAAAAGAAGAACTGCCTGCTGGATGGCGGCAAGAAGGTTGGGACTTCTCTCAATTAGAGCATCAGGAATGGAGTATGATGAGTTACTGGTTAACTTATTTACTGTGGATTGCAGGAAAGGGTGAATGCTAGCTGGAAGTTGCAAAATATCCACTATCCTTTTAGGGAACCAATTATCATGCCAAAAGTTTACGAATTTCCCATCACCAATTTACCAAGAAATATTATCCATTATAGTACTCATTTGGCTTTTTATGCAGGCCAAATGGATGACTTAAGGTAGTATGAAATAGCAGAGTTGCCCCTTGAAGAACCTAGCGTTTAGAAAATTAGCCCATTGTTCTTTAGAGCAAATAAGATTCTAGCTGAGCTTCATTGAAGCAGCCTCATTGATCTTTGTGACAGACTTGAGGCCTAGACCACCAACATCAAAAGGGGAACACACATTCTGCCAAGAGATAGTTACAATCTTCCTCACATTAATTTAACCAGATTAAATGAAGTTTGTTATCCACATGTCAATAGTTTTCAATAAAGAAATTGGCCAAGCATAAGTGTGAAAACTATAAACTAACATACTATGCAAGATTGATTTGACTAACTATATTCTCCCTATAATTGAGAGAAATTCACCTTTCGAATTAGTCATTTTGGCCTCTACCCTGTCTGCAATTGGTTGTAGATAAGATCTCCTAGGCTTACCCTAAAAAATTGGAACTGTTAGGTAAACAAAAGGAAGACGAGTAGCAGAGAATCCCAGAATAAATGAGATGATGTTCAATCTTCTAGCTGGAATAGCCCCGTGGAAGAACTTCCACTTTCCTGGACTGATTAGTGACCAGAAGCTACACCATATTCATCAAAGAACTACTTAATGATCTGTATATTTCTCCTAGTACCTTTGCAAAAGATCATAATATCATCTGCATACAAGACATGCCTTGGAGTTTGACAACCACTAGGACTTGCCATTGGTAGTAATATACCATTTTGCACCAATTTAGTCAAAGCTCTACTTAGAACATCTTCAGCTATACAAAACCAAAGAGGGGAAAGTGGATCACCTTGCCTTACTCCCATCTTGCATTGAAAGAACCCCGCTAAATGTCCATTCACTGATATAGATAGTTTTGCAGATTTCAGAATCACTTCCACCCAGAAATAGAACTTTGGATCAATACCAAAAGTGTACAATACCTGAAGAAGGAAGTTCCAAACAATATAGTCAAATGCCTTTTTTAATCCACTTTTAAAGTCAGATTTCTGCCAAAGACCTTTTTATCCAATAAGTTAATAGTTTCTGAAGTGATGCAGGTACAGTCATGGATATACCTCTCCTTAACAAACTCTCTTTGGTTCTCAGACAGAATCTTAGGAGCAATACAAGCCAACCTATCATCCATTACCTTTGTAGTGATTTTAAACTGGAAGTTAGCCAATGCAATTGGCCTATAATTCTCAATTGTATCAGCACCATGAAATTTAGGTAAAAGCACAAACAAATTGGAATTAACATTAGGCAGCAACCAACTCTGTTGCAAGAATTGTAAAACTGAATTGGACACATCATTCTTAATAATATTCCAATAATCATGATAGAAGTTACCTCCAAAGCCATCAGGACCTGGGGCTCCATTGCTATTCATTGAAAAAACTGCATTTCTAACTTCGTCTCTTGAAGGCAGGTTAGTTAGCATGATATTATCCTCCACAGAGACTAAAGATGGAATGGAAAACTAAATCAACTCATTTTGCAGACAATTGTTCTCAGAAGCAAACAAGGAAGTGTAGTATTGTAGAACATGCTGCTCAATATCTTTTTGTTTATCTAAAATCTGATTACCAACTTTAAGAATGGACATATGCTTGGGTCCATTTCTGATTTTTATGATCTTGTGGAAGAATGTTGTATTTTTGTCTCCATGCTTGTGCCAATCAATACTTGACTTCTCTCCAAAACTCCTCTACAAAATGAAGAGCTTTCTGTAATTGAACCTGTGCAGTCTGCTCCTTTTTAGCCAAATCATATGTACAATCATCAATGCTTATACTGTTCCGAATTGCATCAAGGTCATTTTGAGCCTGCTTGCATTCCAAAAATAGGACTTATCTTCTTTTGAGACTTAGACAGTGCTACTTCAAACTTACCCTCAGGATTACTAATAGGATCACTTTCATCAGACACTAGGTTACTGCCATCAACATCATGAGGTTTATCATCACATCAAAATTTAGAAATAATTATCAAATCCTTCTGAACTTGAGGAGTATAGCTAGATGGAGTTTGAGCACTTTTACCACTAATAGTATCAGCTGCAGCTACTGAACTATCCGGGTTCACTAGAATCATCATTCTGTCAGCATTAGTTTCCCTAGCAGATTGAGAATCTGGCACAATATCATTACTAATCCCATGAGGCAATTAAGCTACATTCTCATCATAGATAGTTTCAAATGATTCAGAGTCATGATCAATGTTGTAAGGCACATCATCCCTTGATTCATTAAATAAGGCAAACAAGTCTGATCTTCTCCTAGCACTAGTTGACTTGTCACTCTCAATTACCATATCTAGACCAGCAACATGGTCCATTCTATGAGCATATGGATTATGATCCAATTGATTTTGAACCAAATTAGTGTGTGAGCTGGAACAACTGCAACATCAGGTATTGGAGAAACAACAATAACTTCCTAACCTTTAGAGACAACATGCTGATCAGGACAGGGAACATTTAAAACCCCTTTATTAACATTATCATGGAGATTAACTCGACCATTGCTACACATGGCATCATTAAGGATCTTTTCAACTAGATTCTGACATGGCTGATTAGCAAGATCCTGATTATCCAAAGGCTTAGAATGTGACTTAGGAACATAAACCTTTCTTGATCGATTTGTGCCATCTTGGATAGCTTTCTTTTCAGATCTTCCATTCATCTTTAAACAGTTCACAAAAGAATGACCAACATATTGGCAAGATGTACAAAACTCAGGGAGCTTTTCATACTCCACCCCTTAGAAAAAAGCATAATCTTCCCTTTCCACCAGAACTTGATTCCGCGGCTTTGAATTAAGATCAATATCAATCAACACCCTTGTAAAGTGTCCAAAAGATTTCTTGCTTGCTGCTTCATCTAAGCAAATAGAGACCCCGAGACCACCAGCAAATGAAAAAGAATTTTCGGGCGCCAATACTCTTGTGGCAATAAAAAAACCCTAACCCAAATCTGTGCATTGGTTTGCTTTAGAGAGTAAGGGTTGAAATCTTTTGTCCAAGAAAATAGCCGCAGGCTACCAGGATTTAAATTCCACAAACCAACTGCTAAAACATTGCGCATGTCCTCTAAAGAAGAAAAGGAAAATTCAAAGAATCCTTTTCCCAAAGAAATCAATTTCCATGGACCAATTTTATTCCACATTGTTGAGAACTTGCATGTCAAGTCAGCCACTTTTAATGGTGTGTTTCCTTTAGCTAGCATTAGGTGCCCATGAAGATGAGTATTACAGCCTTCTAACCCAGTCAAATATTCATTCTTAGAGATCTTTTTAGAGATCTCATCACCTTTTACACATGGCTTAGGTAACTGACTTACCAGGACTGTACAAGGATTGGATAAAGCTTGCGATTTTGTTTGTATCAATTGATTTTTCACAATAGAAAGAGGAGGAGGAGGAGGAGGAGAAGGAGAGGATGAAGGGATCAATAGTTCAGGAAATAGATGATCACATGGGCAATCTGAGGAGATTGCCATATATATATATATTACAAATATATCTAAATCCAACTTCTCATAGGTCCAATTCCAAATCCTCTATCAATTTTAGGTCAGAAAATAAGAAGCAAATGTTCGTATTAAGTTGATTATAAATATGTTTTAGTACTCAAAGTGAGCCTCTTTCATAGGAATTCCTCCACCAGATCAAGGGGTTCTTATAGGGGCCGCCATAAGTAGAACCCCGTATTTCTTGTAGAGAATCTCCTAATTTTTCCAGAGCAACTAGAAAGAGATTATTTAACCTGAAAGCATACACGAGGAAGGTAATAAAAAAATAAAGAAGATGAGTTCTTCTTTCTTTTATCACTTAGGAGCAATGCGAGATGAAAGTCTCATGCACGGTTTCTAATGAGAGCAAGAAGTGAGGAATCCTCCTAAAAATGGATAAAGGAATCAGACGAGCGGTCTTTAAGGACATATCTATCCAGATGGAGGATAGTCTAGATAGATTCAAAGATAGATTTCTATCCATATATATAGCTATCTCCCTGGATAGAGAGGTTGGCATTGAATGAAGTTGATTCCCCCGTATTGGACAGAGGATCAGATGAGCTACTCAAAATATCAGATGGATAGACTAACCGTCTTATGAAGAAGGATTTACCTAGCTTAGGAAAAGAAATCAGACAGTGAGCGTTAAGCTATTTAAGTAAGGATAAGGACTTTGCTGGCAAAGACCAATCTTTTGGCAAGACCAATCTGCTGACTTATAACAGATAGTTTATAGCGGATGACATTGTCGCTATTTGGTAAACATTGTTCTCAATAGCTTATAACATTTTTTTTTCAATGGATTATAGTGTCTAATTGAAGTAGTGTTTGAGCTTATAGCTTATAGCTTAACTCTTCTCCTCTTATTTTTATCCTTGCTATTTTAATTAAATTCCTCATTTAATCATTTTCTAAATAAAACAGAAAATTATAATCCTAATATTTTCTAATCCCTAATCATAAGTATTACCTGAATCAAATGATGGATACTGGTTTCTCAGGGAGAGAGATTTATGGGCTTTCTCACCATAGAATTAGGATATCTTGCTTCTTGAAATGTGTTCATATATGGATAGTGAGTTTAAAATGGTCTCTTGTCTTTTCATCTTGTGTTAAATAATTTTATTGAAGTCCCCCTCTAATTAACTACCAAGGCACATCATCCCCTCCTAAACTTCATAAGCACTGCCTGGATCTCCATCTCAAACTTATATTTCTCTCATCCAAAATATTTTGGAGGACAAGTCCTTCCTCCTTACTTTAAACTGGTTATAGTAAGTTGGCCAGTTCTCCGAAAACTACTCCCTCCTTGCTCTCCAATGTCGATGGAGGCGGTGCACCTCCGATTTCTGATCAACTCCTCCACCATTGATTTCACCCTGAACTCTCCTTTCCCTCATTTCAATGCCTCTTCGGTACAATTCTCAGGGTCCTTAGGAAAATCGAAATTGTTATTCTCAACCACAAACTGAGGGTCCTCTTCTTCGTGAAACTTCTGTAACTGCTTGCTGCACAGAACTTTCGAGAAGTCTCTAAAATTGGCTCCTAGAGTGTACTTTGACTAATCACGGCAATAAGTTTGGTTTTATTTGTCAATTCTAATACTTCCAACCTTAAAACTAATCACGACAATAAGTTTGGTTTTATTTGTCATATTCATTATTTAGTTATTTAGTTTATATGACAAAGTCCTTGATTAAATTTAGACATTTGTCATCATGATATAGTTCATGTCAATGAGAGGCAAGCCTTTTACAATTTAATCTAAAGTATTTTTGGTCGTGGGGTTATTAAGAATAGGACATTAATAATCCAGAAAGATCAATATATGTGTGATAGTCTCTATTGGATAGAGATTAATAGATCTCATTTATTAAATTCACATATATAGATGGTGCATATAGAGATGTGATCAGTGAATTGACTCAATTGAGAAATGTATGATGATTGACATGAGGATGAGACAAGGAAGGAGGGACTATCCTATGCTTCCATAGGAAAAAAAGAATATGGAGCATGAGTGGATGGATGACGGTGAGGAGTTTGGATCAGAAGAGGAATCAGAAACAGATGGGTCTGGTTTGGAGGAGTCTGGGTCTTATGAGAAAAGGGAAAAGGAGGAGAATTCAGACAAGAACATGAAGGAGGACGAGGACCACAAGCTTAAAACCAAGAGAATTATGGTTGAAGTTGATGGCAAGTGTGTTTAAATTTGGTGGCTAGCAAGGCTGCGAAGAAGAGACTCCATAAGCCATGCATGAATACTCTCATTATGAAAATCCTGGAGAAAAGGATTAGTTATATTGTGTTGAAAAAAAGGTAGACAACTTATGGGCAGCAATTGGCTGCATCCAATTGATTGATATTGGGAATGATTTTTATTTGGTGAAATTATTTTCAGCGGATGACTATGATTTTGCATTTTCTGGTGGACCTTGGCTTATCTTTGATCATTATTTAGCCTTAAGAGATTGGGAACCTAATTTTAACCCATATAGGGCATCCATTACCAAGATTGTTATGAGGGTGAGGCTCCATGGCCTAGCCATTGAATATTATGATAAGCATTTTCTGCAGGCTATAGGGAATCTGATTTGTAAGACTTTAAAAAGTTGACTTAAACACTGCTATATAGTATTGGATGAAATTTGCTCGGATTTGTGTGGAGTTGGACCTTGAGAAACCTGTTATGGCACAGTACCAAATCAAACGAAAATCCTACCGCATTGAGTATGAGGGAATTCATATGGTATGTTTTGAATGTGGAACTTACGACCATGATAGGAGCAAATGTACCAATAAGGTGGGGAATAACACAATTGTTTCAAATGTAGAGACTTTGAAACCTGGTCAAGATCAACAGGGTACTGAAAATAATCAGTAAAGTATGGAGGGCCAGATGAACTGTTTTGGGTCGTGGATGGTGGTCCAACACCATAAAAGGGCAAGGAGTGGGGGAAAAGGTAATCGTACGACGAAAGGGACAATCGGCAATTAGATTTCTGGAATCTCGCTATCCAATCCCGGATTTCGAGGAACTCAATCTCACTTTACATCCTTAAGGCTTTGTTTGTTGGAGCAGAAAATAGCAAGAAAGAAAACAAAAAGAGAGAAAAGAAGGAGAAAATACACTTTTCTCTTGTTTGGTGGAGGAGAGAAATAGGGAAGAGAGAAGAAAATGGGTGGGACCCACCTCAATTTTTTTTCTCTCCCCAAGTGAGAAGAAAATGGAAGAGGGAGATAGTGTTTCATATAAAATGACTTTTGTATCCTTCTTTTTGGGTTCTCATTCAATTATTTAATAAATTTAAATAAATTGAATTAAATTAATCACTTAATTAATTAAATTAAATTGAAATAAATAAAATAATTATATTAAACTAATAAATTTTATTTAAATTAACTTAAATCAGTTAAATTAATTTAAATTATTTGATTAGTTAAAATAACTTAAATCAATTAAATTTAAATATTTTTATATTGATATTTAGTAAAGGATATTTTTGTCTTTTTAAAAAAAATTACTTTTCTATCTTCTTATTTTCTACCCAACGAAACAAAGGGGGGAGAGAGAAAACACTTCTTTCTCCTCTATTTCTCTCCTTTTTCTCTTACACCAAACAACACATAAAATCTACTCTATTTCTCATCATTTTCTCTCTTCTCATACTCTTTCTCACCTCTTTCTCTCTTCTCCTTTTCTTCTCACAACCAAACAAAGCCTAAGTGAAATAAGAGAAATGACAGGCGAAGTATCCAGGGACATTAATGGGCATGATCCCATATCTGGGGAAGTGTCTTTGTTGGCAAAGATTGGCACCCAGGATCAAAGAAATGAATTCAAAAAAGGGGAGCTTATAAAGGAAAGAAAAGGTTGTGGGGTTGATTGCATGAGAAGCTAATAAAATCGGCAAAGATCCTAGTACCTTTTGTGAGACTCCTAAAGCACGTGCCAAACACACAGTCAACCCTTAGCTATACCCAACTTGGGAAAAAATCTTTGCCAATCTTAATAAAAAAATGGATATGGATAATGGTGTGGAATTGGGGGAGGCGGAGGCCTATTATGAGATCCATCTGAAAGTTGACAAGGTAGTGGGCCAACATGTGCCCATGGAAATTTTTGAACCTGAACCCCTGCCCCATTGGTTGAGGAGATGGTGGACATGAAATTGGACCCATGTGGTCAGGTAGGCCAAACTAAATGGATAGCGGATGGCTATCGTAACACTAAGTATTACCGAGCGAAGACAATTATTAGGAGAAGAAGCAATAAAATCCTAAGTCTTAGAGACAATAATGGAGACTGGATTGATGATGGCATCATTCTTAAAGACATGGTTGTTCAGTACTACAACAACCTCTTCTCTGAAGAATCTCACCATAGAGGGGAGCTGGTTGTGTCAATTTTTTATCCGAACTATGACAACGATAATATCCATAACATGGGTATGCATGTGACCAAAGAGGAGACTCGACGTTCAGTATTTGACTTCAATCCTCATAAGGCGCCGGGGGAGGATGGTTTCCCTGCCAACTTTTTTCAGAATAATTGGGAAGTTGTTGGAGAATATGTGTCCAATTTTATGATGAATGCTTGGAGTATGGGAGAAAGTAGGATTTGAAATACACTGTCCGGATTAGCCAAGGGGATTCTCACCTTTGGAGGTCTCTTAGGTTGGTTTGGCACAAAGTGCTTGATGACTCGGTGTGGGTGTTGGGAAATGGTAACCGAGTGCATTGTTGGGAGGATAACTGGGTGACTGGGTTTCCTAAGATAAATCAACATATTTAGCATAAAGTTGAGAGGTATGACAAAGATAAGAGAGTGGTAGAGCTGGTTGTTGACAATGGCAATTAGAATTATGAAGATATTGGTCGTATGTTTCCAGTAACAATGGCTGACGTCGCAGATGGAACCTGGAGGTGTCTCCTGTTTGCCCCGGCTGTATGGATCATGATGAATCAGTTATACACATTCTCAGGAATTGTTGTTTTGCTACTAGGATTTGGGTAAGGCTAGTGGACTCCAAGTATATTGTTCAGTTTTTTATCTCCCCCATGCAGATTGGTTTGAGAAAAACTTGACAATGCAGATAGGTGTGGATCAATGCCTTGATTGGAGTTCCACCTTTATGGTAACTTGTTGGATGCTTTGGAACTGGAGAAATGCGAGAATCTTTGATCCTGAGGCTCAACCTCCTTGGGATAGGGCCAAAGCCATAGTTAACTATGTGAAGGAAATTCATACGTTCCTTGGCAAAGGGTGTTAAGGATACTTTGCGGTCTTTCATTCAGGTGGATATTCACTGGTCCTTTCCCCCTCATCATTGGATTAAGTTGAATTGTGATGAAGTTGCGAAGAACAACCCAGGCACAACTTGTTGTGGGGGTCTTTTTCGTGATGAGCATGGTACATGGATCAAGGGGTATACCAAGCGTTTGGGAGTTTGTGAATCGTACCAAGCAGAATTATGGGTGGTTTGGTTTGGTTTGAAGATGGCCTGGCAGGATGGGGTGAGGTTTCTCTTAGTGGAGAGTGACTCCCTTGTCCTTATCAATATGTTGCAGGACCCATGTATTACGAACCTGGTAAGTGGTAACTATGATTTTAGTGTGGCAATTTATTGAGTTGGTCTGGTAGACTCAACATTGGTGTTACATTGGAGCATAATGCTAGATGGAAACTTTCAAGAGTTCAACCTTAATGGCAAACCTTGTTTCAACATTAACTAACGGAGCGATGGAGTACCATGCACGCAAGTGTCTTCACTCTTCGTTATAGAAAGGCAACCCATAAAACTATATGCATATGAAAAATTAAATTAAATTCAACGTTAACGCATTAACAGCTTTAATTGTGTAATTATAAATTAAAAAAAAACGTATATTCCAAATCTTTTTTGTGTGCAGATGTAAAATTAAACAAAGAAAGCCAAACAAATAAAACAAAAGTCGAAAAAAGAAGCCCACATAGATCTCTATCTTTGGAACGACGTTACAGAAACACCTGCTTGAAGTAATAGATGGAGTTTTGGTGAACGAGATTGGTCGAACACCACTGCATCTTCATGGTTAGCGCTTGTCCTCGCCGATAATATGTACACTAGTTCCCTTTGCGCAACACATGACCTAGTCTCAACTCCTAATCTCAATGAAGAAGATCAAGGACATCCCTAATTTCCAATCTTTGAACTAATATAACATAAAACAATAGTGACAAATAACATTTGATAAGCATATAAGACTTTTTTGAATAAAAACAAAGGAAAACAATTCTAAAATAATGAGACAAGTCACTTTAGTTGAACTTTCTATTTTAAAATATATTATTGTGTTATAATAAAACTTCACCAAAAGATAAATTTAGAACTCGTTCTAATAGCAGGAAGAGCTTTATAATGTCATGTTCTAGTTATAGGATAAATGTATATGGAGGGGAAAAAAGTTATTGCCCTGACGTTATTATGTGTTTGCTAGCAGCATAAACAAAACACATGCTTTATTAGCTACAAAAAACAATGGAGACCATACCCTAACTTTGACAACATCTCATAAGGGGTTCAATACAAAGATTGAAGGTGCAAGCATGGTAGATATGGCCCAAGACTTATCCCTGCATGGCGTAGTTGACATCCATTTGTGATGTATTGTTAAAGGATGATGACAATGAATCCCAAGTAGGGATTGAACTTGTGTTGCACCTCCAAACAAAGGGGTATTTTGCCTCTTCTGAGATAATTTCAAAGTTTTTATATGGCCTTGTCCTTTCTTTTAACTACAACACCTTGTGCATGGTCCACAATGCTTTCAAATACACTAATGCAAAATATGTAATAAACGAGAAAGGTTAACATCTGTTAACCAAAACTTAGATGTTAAAAAGGAGGCGGTGGCAGAACTGTAATTATCAGGGTCACTTAAATCACATTTAACGTCAGTTGTATACACAATTGACGTTAAAAGTGATGCGGGTCACTTTTAACATCAGTTGTTTAAACAACTGACACTGAAAGTGCATCTTTAACGTCAGTTGTTTAAACAACTGACGTTAAAAATGACTTTTAACTTAGCGGATTCAAATGTCAATATCTACCCTCCCTTCTCCACCACCGCGAGCTCCATTGCACCACCACCATCACGAGGTCTTCTCCACCACCACCACCACGAGGTACACTTTCTCTCTCTCTCTCTGAATCACGGTACATTGTCTTTCTCTCACTTCGCGCATGCCCTAACTCTGTCTTTCCCACTCATTCTCAGCCACATCGAACGGTGGTCGCCAGTGATAGCACCACCATTGAGCCACTCTCCTTCTCCTCTCTCTGAACTCAGGTAACCCTAAACCCCCAAAGTTTCATTTTCGTTTTTGGTTTTGCTTCTCTTTTCATGTTTGGAACTATTTTGTTTAGGAGAATACTCCAATGTTTGGAACTGTTTTGTTAGAGGGTAGTTTTCTTTTTATTTTTTAGTTGAAATGTATACTATGAAGCTAAATAATAAAAAAGGAAACAAATCCTTATCATGCTTATACGGTGTTGGTGTTGCCAAAAGTTGTTCAAATAACATTAGTGGTTTTGTTTGCAATCTTTAGGATAGTTCTCTCTAACAGGTTCTGTTTTATCTATCTCTTGGTTGGCTTAGTTTTTCTACTTGGCTATGATGTTCAAAGCATATCCTCTAAAAACTTTGCTCCTTGAGTTGGGGAACTAGAATGTGTGTAGCATAGATGTTGTTATTTGGTGGGCTTTTAGCATGTAATCCTTTATGAGTTTCAAGTTGGCTTCTATGAGTTTAATGGGTTTAAAATAAATGCCATTGATGAGTCTAAATTTGATGTTTATTTGGTTGAAGGGAATGAGATACATTTGATAAGTTTGCTTCTATGAGTTTGATAGTTGTGGGATATTTATATTTAAGTTCCCAAAATGTTTTTCCATGTAAACCATTTACTACCTTTCAGACTCTTAAAAAAGTCAATATCTGACCTAAAATTTAACTAGATTGAAAACTTCCCATGTTGTGGTCTTAGTTTCTATTAGGTAGCTTGTTTCCATTCTCTAGTATAGAAAGTGTAGTTGTGGATATTTTAGCATTTGGTGGTGGTTGTGGTTTAAGCTTCAAATTGTGTGTGGTTTTGGTTCCTTGACCTCAGAGAAGAGGGTTAGAGTGTAGTGGTGTATATATATGGTTGTTAGGTTTTCAAATACTAGTGCGCTTTCCAATCTCCCCTATTGCGCTTATATTGGATATATGTGTTTATATATATCTACAGAACCTATCTAGCTATGGATCGTAGTTGGATGGTTGGAAAACGCACAAGTGATGAGTATTTGAAGGGAGTGAAAGAGTTTATAGAACTTGCTCAAAGGAATGTTCCTAATAGTAAAGGAATGCTCTGTTGTCCTTGTGTCAAATGTTTGAATATGAGGAAATGTACGATCAAGGATATAAGTACTCATCTTATTTGTTTTGGGATTTGCTTGAATTATACAAGATAGATATGGCATGGTGATGTGTTGTTAAGTACTAAGCCAAGTGTCTCCCAAAGTGAGGACATTGACATAGATATGGAGGATTATCGAGTAGAGGACATGATCCGTGGTATTGGACAAGAATCTTTTCAGTGAGCACATGTGTAGATTGTGCAGTGATGCGGATAAGCCTTTGTATCCTGGGTGTGCTACTCATACACGGTTGTCGGCGGTGTTAAAATTGGTTTGTGTGAAGGCAAGAAATGGTTAGAGCGATAAAAGCTTCACCGAATTGCTTGAATTATTAAAAGACTTGCTTCCAGAGGGCAACACATTGCCTGACTGTAACTATGAGGCCAAGAAGGTATTGTGTCCAATGGGTATGGAGTATAAGAAGATACACGCATGCCCCAATGATTGCATATTGTACACGGGTGATAATGAAGAGAATCACGATTGCCCCAAGTGTGGGTTATCACGCTACAAAGTGAAGGATAATGATGATGGTGATGATCTTGATGATTCGATTTGTGATATAAAAAAAAATGGGTCCTCCTGCGAAGGTGTTGTGGTATCTTCCAATAATTCCAAGGTTCAAGCGATTGTTTGCTAATGTGAAAGATGCAAAGAATCTTAGATGGCATCATGATGAGAGGAAACGTGATGGACAGGTTTGCCATCCTGCTGATTCTGTGCAATGGAAGAAGACTGATACTTTGTTTTCGGATTTCGCCGATTAGCCAAGAAACCTAAGGCTTGGACTTGCTACGGATAGAATGAATCCATATGGTAACTTAGTAGTATTCATAGTTCATTGCTTGTTCTCTTGACAATTTACAACCTACCTGCTTGGTTATGCATGAAGCGCAAATACATGATGTTATCTATAATGATTTAGGGCCCAAAGCAACCGGGAAATGACTGAGATGCTTATCTAAGTCCCTTGATTGAAGACTTGAAAAAACTATGGGTCGAAGGCATTGATGTAGTTGATGGGTATTCTTACGAGACTTTCAAGCTGCGTGCCATGTTATTTTACACCATCAATGACTTTCCAGCATACGGGAACTTATCCGGGTACAGTGTTAAGGGGCATAAAGCATGCCCTATATGTGAAGAAGCCACATGCTACACTCAGTTGCATCATGGAAGGAAGACGGTTTACCTTAGGCATCAGAGATTTCTTAGATGTGATCACCCATATCATAAGATGAAAAAAACTTTTAATGGATGCCAAGAGACTAAAAATGCTCCGATGGCCTTAAATGGAGAGCAAGTTTATCAACGGGTAAAGCACATCAATGTTATCTTCAGCAAGGCCAAAAAGAAGGCTAAGGCTATTGAGAAAAACATATGGAAGAAGAGGTCGATATTCTTTGATCTTCCATACTGGTGCAAGCTTGATGTCAGACACTGTATTGATGTGATGCATGTGGAGAAAAATGTGTGTGATAGTGTGATCGGGATGCTTCTCAACATTCAGGGCAAGACAAAGGATGATCTGAATGCTCGTCTCGATCTTGTTGCGATGGGTATACGAGAGCAGTTAGCTCTAGTTGTTGAGGATGGTAAGCGAACATATTTGCCTCCAGCATGTCATACTTTGTCAATAAAAGAGAGACAAAGTTGATGCAACAACTTCTTCCACATGGTTACTCTTCCAATGTCAAGAGGCTTGTCTCAAGTGATCTCAAATTAGTTGGCTTAAAGTCTCATGATTGCCACATCTTGATGCAACAACTTCTGCCCGTGGCTATTCGTGGTATTGCTCCTAAAAATGTGAGACATGCCATTACTAGGTTGTGCTCATTCTTCAAAGCCATATGTAGCAAAGTCGTTGATCCCCATAAGTTGGTGAGTTGGAAGTTGAGGCTGCTACAATCTTGTGCCAATTGGAGATGTATTTTCCTCCTTCATTTTTCGACATCATGGTTCACTTAATTGTTCATTTAGTGAGGGAGATTAGATTATGTGGCCCCTTTTTTGAGGTGGATGTACCCAGTTGAGCGATACATGAAGATCTTGAAAGGGTTTGTGAAGAATCCACACTGTCCCGAAGCATCTATTGTTCAAAGGTACGTTGCAGAAGAAGCTATTGAGTTTTGTTCAGACTACCTTCCTAACATGGATCCTATAGGGGTTCCTAAGCCTCGTCAAGACGAGAGAAGACGTCAAGGTAAGGCTACACATGGTGTAATGATTAATAGCAAGGGTCGGGAGGAAGTGCTTCAAGCACATTTGTATATATTGAATAACATCGATATGGTTCAACCTTACTTTCGTGATCACAAAAGAAAAGTCAAGGAATAAAACCCTCGAATGAATGAAAAGTGGTTGTTGAACAAGCATAACAAGACTTTCTTACAATAGATTAAAGATGAAATCTTGAGGGATGGTAGTACTGCTTCTGACGATTTAAAATGGCTAGCACATGGGCCTAGCTTTGATGTCATATGTTGGAGCGGATACGACATCAATAACTTTTCCTTTTATACAAAGGAACAAGATAACAAGAGTACCATGGAAAATAATGGGGTTATGATCGTGGCCAATCAATGCACTTCTCTAGTTCAAAAGATACAAACCCCGTTATTGCACCGATACCTTACTTTGGAGTCATTGAAGAGATTTGGGTGCTCGATTACACTAAGCTTACGGTGCCCGTTTTTAAATGTAAGTGGGTTGATAGTAAAGGTGGTGTACAAACTGACGAATGGGGGTTTACATTGGTAGACCTTTCCAAGTTAGGTCATACAAATGAGCCTTTCATCATGGCTTCCCAAGCAAAACAAGTGTTTTACATCATTGATCCTTCTAACAAAAGGTTATCTGTGGTTCTCCAAGGAAAAAGCATGAATAATGGTAGTGATGAAAATCAAGGTTCAACTCTTGATATTCCTGAGATTCCTTCTTTCTCAACAAATATGCCTACTATCATTGAGGAAACACAAGTGGATGATGTACATGCCACTCGTGATGATCATCACGAAGGGATATTGATAGTGCTAAATTAAACTTGAACATAGTGTAAGTTTATATTTATTTTTATTTATCAATGTTAGTTTAGATTTATTTTTATTTATCCATCTTTATTTATCTTTATCTTTATTTATCCATGTTAAAATAACCTAATTTATTAATTTTTGTTTCTGAACATGCATACACATGGATAAAGCTGACATCCCACATGCACGGGAGGGGTTGGTGGCGCCTACGCCTGTTGATAGTGTAAGTTTTATTTATACATATAATTTAATTAATTAGGCTCATATTCTTTATTTATTCATGTTATACATAACCCTCTAATTTAATATTTATTTTGTCCAAACAAGCATCACAGAGTAAGAAAAAAGGGGTAGAGCAGTCACTAGTCTAAAAAAGTTAGAAAAGGCTAGGCTCAGTGGTCAGAAGCTTGAGGTGTGGTTTGATGGTAAACTGACTCCCCAGGGACCCTATGGTAAGCAATTTACAACTTGGGTGTCTAAGGAAGCTAATGAGCACACTAGCATCCTACATAAGGATTGGGAAGAAGTGCCACAGAACGTTAAGGATCAGATTTGGGAGGCTATCACAATATTTTACTTTTACACTCTTTTGATATCATTAAAGAATTATTTGATTTCTAATTCCTCCTCTTTGTTATGTATTTAATGTGTAGATAGCGTGGACTGTGCCGAATACGAAAGAGCATAGGGTGAAATGGCTCTCACTGGCGGCAAAGCGTTGGAATGAGTTTAAGCACGATCTTACTAGGCACTACGTATTCGGACCGAGGGACCATGAAGAACTTTTTATAACCTACCCGTACATTGATAGGGAGACGTGGGATAGTTTTGTTAGTAGCCGACATACAGCTTCATTTCTGGTTAGTTGAAGTTAACTTACTTATCCATTTTAGAGTACATTTAAGTAAAGAAAATTTATTTAACTAAATTTATTATGTGTTTTTGTTTTAACAGGCTAAAAGGGAAAGGGGTAAGAAGAATCAAGCAAAGAACATTTACACCCACACATTGTCTCAGGGTGGGTACTCCACTAAGATTAATGAGATGTTGGCGGATAAGTTGAGGGACTTACAGGAGAAGCTGAATGAGAGGATAGCAGCTGGAGAGGTGCTTGAGATCAAAAAAAGGAGATTTTAAAGCTGAAGCCACACGCACCGTGGCAGAAAAGATTATAAGTAACAAACTAACTACATTTGTAGTTGATATTTGTATATATTGATATTTTTAACACATTGTCTTACACGTTTTTTATTTCTTCATTGTAGGAGGAGCTTAAGGAAAAATACTCCCAGGGCTCATTCGTCCCACATGGACCCCGAGATATCTTGATCACTGCCCTAGGCAAAGACGACCACCCTGGTCGGGTGATTGGTGTTCCAGGGACGGTTGGCATCAAAAAAATTTATGGCACAAGCGCTTCACGTAGGCAGGTCGATAATGAGGAGCGCCTTAGAGAAGAGGTTACAGATCAGCTGATGAGCCGCTTCCTATCAAACCCATCCTTTACAGATCAGCTGATGAGCCCCTTCCTATCAAACCCATCCTTTAAGCAGATGCTTATTAAGGAGCTTTCCTCCATGGGTTCCCAGGACACAGCGGGAGTTGTCCAACCTTCACATGTGAGCATAAAAGAGAGCTGTCAAAAGACACATGTGGAGGTGGATGACTTGTCACAGAGGGAGCGGGAGTTGGAGGTGAAACAGCGAGAGCTTGAGTTGGCGTAGCGGGAGCTCGAGTTATCCGGCAGGTATATTCATAATGATCATATTTCTCAAATAATTACTTCTTTTTTTTTTTATTCTCAACTACTTATATACTTTCTTTATTAAAAATTGCCGATGTCACTGTCTCCCATCACTCGTATGTTCTCTCTTAGTGAGGATTATGCGTTAGAGGTGTTTGAATGCCCGTTGGAACACGATGGATGGGTGGCATGCCCAAATCAAGAAATACAATATCTTAAATTCTGTGGTGATGATCTTGGGAACTTTTGCAAAGATGGCGAGTGGCTAGCCAGCACGGTTGTGAGTCTTTGGTTCACGTAAGTTAATTTTAATTTTATAATTTATTTTAATTTCAATAAATTATGTAATTAATATCCACTTATTTCATATCTTAGGTATTTGAATTGTCTTCAACTTGAAAGGGGCTCCAACCTTTATGGCTTCTTAGACTCCTCAGTCCTTGTGCCTGATTTCTTTGTCGTTGACCATAAAGTCAGTTCATACATTGGATGCTTATTGGGAGGTGATCAGAAAGAAATATATCTGGCACCCTAAATAATGAATGATCATTGGCAGTTGCTCATACTTCATCCGTCTAGGTATACTGTCATATTCTTATGCTCTCTCCAACAGAACCCACCACGGGAGGTGGTGGAACCTATCAATACGTAAGTAATTAATCTTCTATTATATTACACATATGATGAATTGGTTAATTGACATGAATATTTTGTTTATAATAGCGCGATGAAGGCATGCAACATATCTTGCGCCAAAGGGAAGTGTAGGTCTTCAAAGTTTAAAGGAAATCCTGACTGGATTATCCTCAAGGTTTATAGTTTATTAAATAGTTATTAATATTATAATTACTCATATATATATATATATATATATATATATATATATATATATATATATAATTGACATTAAATTTCATTTCTTTGTAGTCAGCCAGATGGTTGGTCATGTGGCTATTATGTGATGCATCATATGCTGAACATGGTCTCCACATCTATTACAGAGGGATGGAGGAAGGTTTAAACAACTTATTTAATTATATATTTTATTTTTGGTGATGACTTGAGTTAATGTTATTGTTAATTATTTGAACTTTGCAGGCTTTTAGCGATGTGTAGTTAATTATATTTGTATATGAATTTACATTTATATACTTAGAAGCTAATAGCTATGTTTTTTCAATCAATGAGTTTTCGTTTTTTGTCCCCCCAATGATTCTTTGTATTTCTTTTATTTTAATAAAATTTAAGGGTATTTTTTTTCCTTAATGATGTTTTATCCCTAAGGAGGGTTTTGCATCATAAGGTTTTAATGATGCCTTTTTTTTTGCTAAATTTGAGTGTGTGCAAATTCTGTAATGTGTGCATTAATCTGTATTTTGGATTGTTTAATGAATGCTGGGATAGCTGGGGGAAGGGATATATTGTAACAGAAATATAAAAAGATAATAATACTTTTAACGTCAGCTCTCTATTTAACTGACGTTAAAAGTAATTTATTAAATAAAAAAAATACTTATAACGTCTGTTGTTTAAACAACAGATGTTATAAGTATTACTTTTAACATAAGTTAACTTAAATAACTAACGTTAAAAGTATCACATTTAATGTCTTTTAACTTAAACAACAGACATTAAATGTGAACATTTACGTCAGTTGTTAATAGACGTTAAAGTTACACTTTTAACGTCTGCTGGAATAACGTCAGGCTTTTTTCAGACGTCAAAAAACACTTTTAACTGACGTAAAAAGTGCTTCCTACACTAGTGATACTTGGAAACTTTTTTTCAATATCCTTTATCTATATATGCAAAACAAAATACAATTCAGCATGAGCACATTCAGATCGAGAACTCATGAATACAGAACAAATTTGACCCCTATTTTTCGAACAACTAAAACATAAAAAAAAAAAATTAAAAAAATGACCAACAACATCTGATAAGAAAATGAGATATTTTGGATAAAAATTAAGGATAATCAATATATTAGTTGAACATGTGACTTTAAAGTATATTTTATTTCTTTTATAATATAATTTCATAAATCCTAACCTTGGTTTGAAGGTGCAAGCTCAAGCTCAAACTCAACTTGGGAGTTCACGGGCTCCCATTACTCTCATGGTAGATCTGGCCCAAGATTTATCCCAAGATGGCGTTAGTTAACATCCATTTGTGTTGTAGCGTTAAAGGATGATGATATTGAATCCTAAGTAGGGATTGAACTTGTGTTGCACCTCAAATGTTAGGGATATTGAGCCTCTTCTTAAATAATGTCAAAGTTTGGATATGCTCTATGTTCTTTCATTTAGCAGCAAAAACTTGAGCTTGGTTAATTTGCAATGCTTGCAATGACGTGGAAACTTCAATTTCATGTCCATTATCTGCATATGAAAAATAAAGTTTAATTCAACTTTATAGCATTAAAAGATAAAATTATGTAATTATGAAAACAAAAGAAACCATAGATTCTTTTTTTTTTTTTTTAACAACCAAAACCTACAAAAATAATAACAAACAACTTTCGAAAAGCATGAGCATTTTGGGGGGAAAAACAATGGATTAGCTATTTTTATAATCTACTTATTTTGTCAATAAAGTACAAATTTAAAATAACGAGACAAGCCATCTTCGGTAAAATATATGGTTTTCAAATATATTATTAATTGTTTTATCATAATACTTCTTAAAATGATAAACTGACAACCTATTCCAGCAACAAAAATAGCCATAGAAGATCACATCCAAACCTTGGCAGCATCTCAAAAGGGGAGAATTGAAGGTGGAAGAACAAGTGCAACCTCGGCTTGGGAGTTTACGAGCTCCCATTACCCTCATGGTAGATCTGATCCAAGATTTATCCCTTGATGGCATTAGTTAACATTCATTTATGACGTAGTGTTAAATGATGATGACACTGAATCACAAGTAGAGATTGAACTTGTGCTGCCACTTCAATATAAGGGGTATTGAGCCTCTTATATAAGATAATATCAAAGTTTAGATATGCTCTTCTTTCTTTCTTTTAGCTACAAAAGCTTGTGCTGGGTCTGTAATGCTTGCAATCATATGGAAACTTAAATTTCATATCCTTTATCAGCATATGCAAATAAAACTTGGTTCAACTTTAATTCATTAAAAGATATAATTGTGTAATGTAACACCCCACTTGGGCATTACTTCATAATACGTGCGGAAATAATTTAAAAATTATATTTGCTGGTTGCTTTCGGAAAATTAATTTATTTTAAGGCAGAAAACTCGGGTGTAAAAATTTCTTTAACGGAAAACTTTAGAAACATGATATGTATATAAAAGTAACGAAGTCCTATTGAATATCTTTACATATTCAAAACAAAGTTGCCACGACATACAATGTTTATTCAAAGAGTTTTATTTTCAAAAGAGAATATTAACATCAAAGACTAACTTACAACCCCATAATTAAATCCTTTTTAAATATATAACTCAACTTAAATTTCTAACCTGGTCACTCTACAAGACAAATATTTGAAATACCCTCGTGCTCATTCCCACTAACGAATGTTTCTTGAAGCATCTGGAAGTTAAGTCCTCGAATGACTTAGTGAATTCCTTCACTTCATCCGTGTGACACCCTTCTACCCCGCATGTTATAAGCCATTTAATTTAAAAACAATTAGAGGAAAAACATGCAATTATTGAATAAAATAAACAATTGTCCATGGGTAGAAAAGTCCCACATGAACCGTTTACAACGCGGAAATGAAATAAGTTTTAAACAGTAAAAACATAACAAACCAATAAATATAACCCAACCCCGATGTCACATACAGAGCTGGTATAACCGTTCCGGAATAAAATCCACGGAATTACGACTGAGACAAACAACTACGATAACATAAACTAGCCCTACAATGAGTGGCGGCTCCTCAGAGTCACTCCTCTCCGGGCTGCTCGTCATCCTCTGCAAGGTGCCAATCAGGCCAAACACAAACAAACATGGGGAGTAAGTTCATGTAATCATATACAGCAAAAAGTAGGAAGTAAAGTAAACAGTAAACACAGCAACATTACACCAAACACCAACATCATCATTATGCTATGCAGTGCAATGCAGTCCTACTCCGCTAAACCATCAATGCATGTGGATCCGCTAAACTCGGGATGAACGACTTCGGAGTTAAATATCCACATTGAGAATCTACTCAATGCCGGAGAATCTACTCCTTGGATAGCCAACGCATCAAACCAACGAATGCCTCGTCACGGGGGCGCTAGGAGAATCTACTCCAACCGTGGATGGCCGGATCGCCGTACTCTAGGACGACCTCCCCTATGTCGAACATCCCTAAACAGCATCTCCGATGCAATGCGTATGCAACACAACAACAATGGCAACACCACCTCCATAACTCCAACGGAATCGACCGAAGGTAACAGCGGGATCAACCGCAACAACTTGCCTCGCGGAATCTACCTGAGGACTTAAGGGGAATCAACCGCAGTACCTGGGGCAAACTCTCGGCCACCAAAGTACACAGCAACATCAACACCTTTAAACCCAAACCACGGGGTCAAGGGTTCCTCGGCCAAAAAGCACCAAGGCATAGCTCATCAGTTTGCGGCACCCAAAAGGGCATTGACTTAACACCTCACCATCTCACGATCTCTAATTATTTTTAGTATTATCAATCGGATTCTCTAATCAATTAATCATCCTTGGGGAATGGGGTTTAAAACCCCTTAAGTCCTTTAGTTCAGTTCTGTCTCAGTGGGTTGAGCACGGTCGTGCTCGTAACCCAGCACGGTCGTGCTTGAGCACGTGAGGGGCGTGCTCCCCTTTAAGTGAAGCACGGTCGTGCTCGGCAGCACGGTTGTGCTCTTTGTCCTGCACGGCCATGCTGAACAGCGCGGCCATTTACCCAGAATTCAACTGGGAGCACGGTCGTGCTCCCTGTTCAGCACGGTCATGCTCATCGCGCGACAGTGCTGTTCTGGGCAGGAACAGGGACTGTGTTTTAACCAATTCTATGAGTTTAAACAGTTAACATCCTAAATCCGTTTTTAACACGTTTTTAAGGATTAAACAGCAGCATTCATGCAACCTTGGCATCAACCAAATAATTATCACAGCATCAACTATACAACATCATGTCAACCATCAATCATCAACATATTCATGTTCATATTAACGAACCAACATAATCATCAAGAGAACCATATGAACACAGAGCATCAAACATCATAATACCAAACAGAACATGTTATCATCATCAACCAATTAATGTATACATCAAACTCTACAATACATATAACAATGGGGTTATGGAAACCCCCTTACTTTACCCTAACTCCAAGCCTATAATCACACTACCCTTCTCCCCATACCTGGATTGAAGGTAGGTCTCTAAGATGTCCTAACAGCAACCGGTTCCTCCCTAAGACGGCTTAACCTTAAACAGTACCTTGGATCACAGAAACACCAACAATTAGTTCCCCATTCAAAATAATGAAAGGAAACCAAGAAGGAGGAAGGAACCTTACCTATGCAATTAATACTGATAAGCCAAAAGTCTCCCGAGGCCTCCAATGCTCCCTAAACTGTTCAAGAAGGAGGAAGAAGGAAGAAATCTCGCTCTGGCCGCACTGTGGCTGCTGCAACTTACCAAAATAGGGTTATCACGATAAACCCTCGACTCTGCTCACATATATAACGTTTGGACCTGAGCACGGTCGTGCTCATCCTTGAGCACGGTCGTGCTCAACTTAACGTTACGAGACGTGGTCAACACATTGAGCACGGGCGTGCTCACTGTTGAGCACGGGCGTGCTCACTGTTGAGCACGGGCGTGCTCACTGTTGAGCACGGTCGTGCTCAACTTAAAATCAGAAACTCGCTTCTGACTTTAAACACGGGCTTGCTGGCTAATGAGCACGGGCGTGCTCATGTACTAGAAAGGAACTTTTAACCAAAAATCTCACTAAGCCCTTGAACGATAAATCCAACTTAACCAAAACCAGCTTAATTACCAAAGTCTGAAAAACAAGGTGTTACAATCCGTACTAGTGTACCAAAGTACTACCGTAGTCTAGAATAAACCTGATATATTTGTAAGGGTGAGACGCCAATATATGGATTTAACACAATAGCTACATGTGAGACATAACAGAAAACATACACATATACATTTTCATAAAAACATAAGTATTCATAACAAGGCAATAGTTAATCAATGGGTTTCACACCCCAAACATCATCGTTTGAAAACTTATGCATGAACACTTTATATACATCATCTACAAATCGCACTTAATCTCATGAGATATCTCAATCGTGGTGAGTTGATCAGGCTCGATAACCATACAAGGCAAAGGCACACAGCCATAGGCACGCAGCCAGAACATAACGGGCACGTCTGCCAAATGTATGCAAAAACACTTTGTTCATGACATTTTTCTGTGTTCAATCTTTCCTTGGTGAAGCTCAAAATGGCTTACGACTAATCATCTATAGTTTTAAATATCTTAAAACTTTCATTAATAACACAGGACCTCAAAGTCCGAGTGCTCAATCACGAAACCCCTAGACCGATGCACCAGCCATAGGTTCGTGGTAATAGAAAACATCTCAAATGTTTTTAACATAGTAGACACCACGTCTACAGGACCCTCAAGTCCAAAGGACATCAGTCCAAAACACACTAAGAACCTTAGTACCCCGACGTCTCGGTTACTAAGTTCCAAAACACTTTAGCACTATTAAGAAAACTTGATTTCGGAAAATCATTTCAAAAGGGAAATTCTTTTATAAAAAAAACACTTGATACTAAAACTTAGTTTTCAGAAAAGTGAGTCACTTGAGGTTCAAAACATTTGCCGTCGATACTTTTCCAAATTGCCGTCGATTAGCATTTTTAAAGCCAATTAAGCTAAAACTTAGTCTTTTCCACTTAAAACATTTTATAAAAACATAATTAAGTTATTTTCGAAAATTAATTTCACAGAATGACTTTTAATAATATTTAGGAATTACTTACGTAAAAATTAGCAGTACAAAAATAATTTTACGGTTATGTCCTCACTGTGACTCATAGTTTACTTTTACACTAATAAAACGTTAAAATAATGATATTTTCCAAAAACACTTATTTTTCCCAAATAAAATTTTCCATCAAGATTATATACCAATATTTTATCGTTAAAACATTGAATATAGTTTCTAAAGCTTCTTAAATCTTTTATCTGATTAACTGATTGGGCACTGACCACTGTCAGGCTTCTCAAACAACAATCAACAACAACATCACAATCATATTCCCAGGCAGATCATGCATCACAACATTATAATATATAACTGCAAGTAAACAATTATAGGCATATAAACTATCATAGATAAAAATAACACAACTTTAATCAAGCATCACAACCACAGATAAATTATACAGACCACACTAATCACAAATAGTTATTGGGAAAAATCCCTCGGGTAAACTCCCCTTACCTCTTGAAGATTCAAGCTTTGGTTTCACGAACGGCTCTCCGATTCGAATCCGGTTTCCTCCGCGCAACTCAGGATAATCCACTAAGATTTATCCTTCAACAAACCACAACAAATAAATCATAAATCCAACAACAAGAGACACCTATATCCTATAGATGAGGTTCGGTCATCTCTAATTAAATTGGCTAGACATGTTAAAATTTTGCAAGTTTTTGGATTAAGGATCATAAGCATTAGAGATACATGATTAAGAATCAAAACACAACAAGTGAAACAAAATCCTCTAACTCCACAAAGAGTGAGGTTTCGGCTATGACATGAAAATTAGGCTAGAGAATTTATTTTGATACAACACTTTGGATCCAACATATACATGATATGGAAAGATGAAATCCAAGTTTACTTACTAAAGAAATCAAACAAAATCTCCTTCACTCACATAAACATAGTTTCGGGCCATGGAGAGAAAAATAGGGAGGAAAAATTTGTTTGCAACAAACTCTTGGATTATGATTATAGAGGTGATAATAAGAACATAGAAATTGGTTTCATATTTTTAGGATTTTTCTATGATTTCTTAGAGATTTCCAAAGATTCTAGATCTAGGAATGTAAAAGTGATGATCATGGCATAAAACAAGTGAAATTAATGAAGAATAAGACATGGTTGATCATGGAGAGAAGATATTACCTCTTGGTGATGAAGAAATGAAGAGAAATGATCAACCAACACTTCGTTAAAAACTGACAGCTTTGAGGATTTGGTGGTTTTATGAGTATATCTCACGATCTACTCATCCAAAAGTTGTAAACTTTGGATTGTTGGAAATATCAGAAGAAAAGGAACAACTTTGATGTTGAAGGTTTTATTTGATTAAGATCAGAACAGGGGCGAAAAGGGCCTTCTTTCCACTGTTCTCGCATGGTGCTGAGGATTTCGTAGTTTCGGTATTTTGGGCATATCTCCTAATATACTAATCCGTTTTTGATGATATTTAGCTCGTTGGAAATAAGAGAAAAAGAGGAACAACTTTCATGTAGAAAGTTTTACGAGTTTCAGAAAGGAAGAGGGTCATATTTTCGATGGGGTTTTGGTGTTCTTATGAGTTTTTGAAGTAAAGTGCAAATAGGAAGAAAATGAAGAAGATGAGCCAAAGGGGAGGGAGAGCTGCGGTTTTGGGCCTTATATAGGCTAGGAATTAGGCATTGTTTGGTTAAAAAGAATTGAATTAATGGGTTTTGTGAATATTAAATTAATATAATAGTTAACTATGGTTAATAGTTAACTTAACTTGGGTTTTGTTGCCAACCATGGTTAATAAACATGTGGCTCACATTATTTGAAAGGTGTGGCTGCTCCTAGTCCACACAAACTAACCATGGTTCCTTAACCATGGTTAAAATTTAACTCGACGACGGTTAGGTTAAGCGTAGGGGTATTTTGGTCATTTCACTTGAAAATTCCCTATCAATAAAATTTGAGGCAGGACTCCTTGTCCTCTCTGCTATATCAACCTCTCCTAATACCTCTGCTCCATAATCGACTCCGTTGTCTCCCGACTTATCCCCGGACTTAGGTTTTACGCGTTTTCTTAACGATTACGCCCGAATAAAACAATTTTATATCATTCCTAACGAATTTTTCCGAAATGTGGAAAATCGTCCGGGGCAAAATATAAAACCTAATGGTTTTGTTCACGAGTCGAAATTAGGGTTTCTAATCAATAAAAGCTTACTGTCAGTTAAAATGCAGAAAACACAGACCGGTTTCCGTCTGAATTTTCATTCCAAAATTTCCTCGTAACCTTATAAAAATAAGTATGACAGGGAAATGACCTTAGCTTATCCAAAGTCATTTTCTAAATCTCGGATAAGAATATAATCATTTATATAATTATTACCGATATTCGAAAGTCGAAAAATCGGGGTGTTACATGTAATAATGAAAACAGAAGAAATCATAGATTCTTCATTTGAACAACAAAAAGGTATGAAAATAGTGAGAAGCCAGCTTTAATAATCTATTTATTTGGACTTGAAGGTGAAAATCTAAAATCTAAAATAATGAGACAAGCCACCTTTAGTAGAAAATATCATTTTAAAATATATTATTAATTGTGTTAATATAATAATTCACAATAAAAAGATAAATTTAGAACATTTTCCTGCAACAGAAATCACCTTGCAAGACCACCAGCTACAAGATACCTATAAGTAGAGAAAAAGGATATAGCAATGTTATTAGCTATTTGTAAGCAATGCAAACCCTACACAAGGTTCATTAGCTACAAGAAACAATAGAGACCATGTCCTAACTTTGACATCATCTCAGAAGGGGTTCGATAGATCGGAGGTTATAGTTATAGTTATATCTTATTATCTTGCAAGTGCAACCGTGAAAGTGAGGAAGGTTATCTAGATCTTTCTTTTCTTTTTTGTCGGATAGTGGTCATATTTTGTTTTTTTGTTTTTTTTTTTACTTTCATGTATTGATTATTTTTATTAAAAAAAATGCAGGGTAACCACATACAGTGCGCATATCACTGTATAACACTGTTGCAAAATTTACCAGATTTATATGTAGTAATAGATTATAAGCCCTAAACTGCACATTTTCCCAAAAAACCTAACCATACAGCAGTGACACGGCATTTTCCCTAAACTGTCCATTTTCAAGATCTTTTATTTGTGGGCTGCTGTTATTAAATCATCAATTTGTACTTCCTTAGCGTGAACATTATTCTATGGTATCAAATCTAATAAGATAAGAACATTAGATGTTGACACAAAGACACGACAGATAGTGACAATCCCAATCCAGTGACCCATCACACCTACCCATCCTGATGCAGAAGTGGATCTAGAAGGAGTGTGATCTCACATGAGGATGGGTAGGTGTGGTGGGTCATTGGATCAGGATTGTCATTATCTGTCGTGTCTCTGTGTCAGCATCTAATGTTCTTATCTTATTAGATTTGATACCATAGAGTAGTGTTCACGGTAAGGAAGTACAAATTGATGATTTAAGAACAGGATCCACAAATAAAAGATTGTGAAAATGTACAATTTAGGGAAAATGTCGTGTCACTGTTGTTTGGTTAACTTTTCGGGAAAATGTACAGTTTAGGGCTTATAATATATTACTATACTATATATAAATATGGTAAATTTTGCTAGTGTTATACAGTGATACGTGCTGTATGACATCTCCCTGTCTCTTTTTTTTTAATAAAAATAATCAGTACATGAAACTTAAAAACAAAAAAACAAAATAAAAACCTTCCTCACTTTAAAAAAAACAAAATAAAAATACTATCCAACAAAAAAGAAAAGAAAGATCTGGATAACCTTCCTCACTTTCACGGTTGCACTTGCAAGATAATAAGATATAACTATAACTATAACCTTGGGACATCACGAGCTCTTGTCACTACGGCTGTAGATCTAGCCCAAGATATATCCTAAGATGGTCTCGGTTAACATCAGTTTGTGGTGTACTGCTAAAGGACGATGACGTTGGATCCCAAATAGGGGTCAAAGTTGTGTTGTACTCCAATATTGAACTCCTTCTAAGAATGTGTTAAAGTTTCGACATGGCTCTTGTCCATTCTTAGTTGTAGGACCCAATGCTTGGTCTGCAATGTTTCTAAGAACCCGAAAGCATCAATTCCATATCATTTATCTGCATATGAAAAATAAGATTCAATTCAAGCTTAATTCATTAAAAGCTTTAATTGTCTTATAAAAAAATCCCGTAAATTCAAATTTTTGAACAAATAAAACATAAACAATACCGACAAACAACATATTATATGCAAATAAGTCTTTTTGGATAAAAACAAAGGATACACAATCCTTAGGCCCCGTTCGTGCTCCTGACGAAACCTAAGGGGTAGTCTTCACCTTAAGAAAGTCATAATTTCATCTATACTCCTGCTAGATATGGGTATTCGACCATCGGATCTTCTAAAAGTAAAACAAAGATACTAATTCTACCAAAAAATATATATAAAAAATAAATAAACTTATTAAGCTAGAAAACAAAAATAAGGAAAGAAATGAAGAAATTACCTCTAGGACGTGCGAAAACACGATGCGTGAAGGTTTGTTGATGTGCCCTAAACACTTGAATATCCACTCTTTATATAGGAGGAAAGGAGGGGGAAGGAGCTTGCATTCTGTGATGTGGGACTTTAGTCAGGTGAATAGCTTAACGATGTGGGACTTAGGCATCATATGGATCATGGTCTCTACGTCTGCCAAACAATAATAACATCCAGAACCAATATTAACTCATTTGATAGAAAGTCTACTTCAAATTGGGAGCACATCATAGATAGACTCGCCAATTTAACACCGTAAATGTCGGAGGAACTCGTAGTATCCATAGCCTTCCTAGGTTTTTTAGAACTATTATAGCTCTTGGTATTTATGTTAGCTCAATTCATACCTTTAATTTTTTTGATAATGGATTTTTTCAAGCTTCTTTCTTTATTGAGAAATGACCTTTAGAATCAAGGCTCCAGAAGCAGCTATTTTAACGTCATTGGGACAATAGCATTACAAGAATTTTTTGATTTGTCAAAGATACCTTTTAACCCGAGGTAAATCCGTAAATTTGCAAAATATCTTTAATTACTAAGCAGACACCTAAAGTTTAAAAACAACAAATGAGTTGTCTTGGGAGTAGCCCTTCATACTCTAAAGCACATAAACATCGATGGTCATCCCCAGCTTGATCTACCATGGTAAAAAAAAAGGCATGTGAAACAATAACAAATAGATATGGTTAGAAAGGATGTCCTTACTTCAGGCCCCGCTAGGGAGAGAAAATCTCGCAAACAACACCATTTAAGAGCATCGAGTAGGAAATAGATAACATATAGTTCATTGCCATTAAATTCTGATTTCGACAACATCACTTACAAGAAAATCCACTCCACCTTGTTACATGCTTTGCTCATAAATAACTTCACATCATAGTCATGTATCCTTCCTTCTCATATTTTTTTATTCCTCCTACCATGAATCATCTGGTAAGATATTAGGACATTATCCACCATCTATTTATTATGAACAAAGGCACCTTTAGATTATAAAAGTATAAACGAAGAACTACCCTCAATCAGTTGCCTAGAGATTTTTTTATAATTTTATAGATAACATTATAAGATGAAATAGACTTGAAATGCATAACATTTATTTGACACTTTTACTTTTTAGAATAGTACAATAAATGTTTGGCTAATATTAGTGAGTATACTTAACTACAGTTTTGGTCTTTTTACTATTTATCATGTGCGATTTTAGTCTCTGTGATTTTTTACCACATTTGGTCCCTATATTTTTCCGATGTTGCAAATTCGATCCTTCTGTTTGATATCCATCAATTTTTCAATGATCAATAGAGAGGAACAACTGCTTTAAGTGCATAATATCGTATAAAAGTTTGTGTCCAGTTCAATATTGTGGAATGTATCCCTTTGAGAGGTATATATCTTTTTTAATTGTAAACCATGTTATTCTAATATAACTTAGGTTTTCATTAAGCACAATATCATGTAATATATCTTAGGTTAAGAAAAGTAAAAAAACAATGTTAGCATAGAAGGTTCTATTTGTGAAGCGTATTTAGTGGAGGATGACTCTACCTTTGCTTCTTTTTACTATCTATCCGACATAGAAACAATAAGGACTAGAATATTACATAATCTTGACGGAGGTGATGCTTGATCATCTAGTCCTCATATATTAATTTTAAACTACTCTGGTCATGCCTGTGGCTCATTGATAAGTCATTTTTGAGGCACCTTTTAGTGTTGTATTCTTGACCTAATTAATTTCTATACGTGCTTAATATTTGTGATTTGGCTGAGTTTTGCATTTCTGGGCTTAATTGGGCTTAATTACTAAACATCGTTAATTTTCGGATTTTTCACTCACCCTGGCCTTGTTGTGTTACGCAGAGCATAACTAGAGCTATAGACATCGGATTTGGTTGATCTTGGTGTCCCTAGAAATCTAAGAAAGAGATCTACAATTTTAGATTTCACAAACATTGCCAAATTCGGCCAATATCAAGGCCAAACGGGGTCCCCAATTCTCTGACGCGGATCAGTTCGCAGTCCATGATGTTCCCTCACTTAAATGGGCATAATTTACTCACCTTAAGCCCAATTAACGCATATGATACCTTGTTGGAAAGCTTATTTAGAGAGCCTTAATTTGGGCTAGGGTTATATTAGGATTAATAATTATAAATATCAGTTTAGTGCCGCACAAGTCAGACACGAATTTACCACTTTTTACTATCCTTGTTTTTTCAAGTTTTGGAATTCTCTTCTCCCCTTTTTAGTTTTTCTGCACGTTGTTGGATGTTTGTTGTTAAAGCTTCTCCAATGGTGATGACTATGGAAGGCCAAACCTTTTATCAATCCTAGACATTCAAGTAATTTGGTTTGAATTCCGAGTTCCTTGCTCTTAATTGTTTTTCAATTGCTTCTTCTCCTCTTCTCTTCTTTCAATTATGATTTATGTGTTGTGAGTGTGTGTATGCTTGATCTGTGTCTGATTAGATATAGATTCAGTTTTCATGATTGAATTGAGATTAGAAATTAGGATTGATTAATTCGAAAATCTAATAGACACTAGGGAACCGATTGGTAACCTAGGTTAATTGAATTTGTGCATAAATCAACATTATTAGGGATTCCGATTGTGATTCCAATTTTATTGATTAAATCCTATATGATTATGTAGTAGATTTCAATTAACAGAGGAGGAGGGCAAACGAATTTATATCTTTTGGTACAATGACGAATTCAACCAAACACTTGATGTCTTAGATTGATGTTTTTAATTAATTGAATTTCTTTGTTTATTGCAAACTGTTTTCTCCTTGAAAAATTCGAAAACCCCCTTTCACTAACATTCTTGATTGGCTGATAATTTTAAAGATCATCGTGAGACGACCAAGTTAGTTTTGCCTTGTCTTACAGTTTTTAATTACTATTATTTTGACCGTGTACAACCTCAGATCAAATTTGGCGCCGTTGCCGGGGAGCTTTGATTTTCATTAGCCATTTTAAAAACCCTACTAACATCGTTTTCTAACCTATTTTTTTTCTGTTTTGTTGTCTATAAACATTTCCCACTTTTGCAGGTTATACGAAGCTGTCTGCGGTACTTTGGGATATCGACCTACAACTTCAAAATTAGACTGCTTAGACCCTTTTTTCTATTTTTTTTTTCGAATTTCAACATTTTTAAAAAAAATCCAAAAAAATTATACTTGTTTAGTGTTTTTTTTTAGATTTTCTGTAGTGTTTGTGATTTTTTTTAAAAAAAAATTTTTAGTGCGTGTTTCAAATTTCTGTTCATTTTTACTGCATATAGGCTAGTTACACTGCATATAAGCTATTTGTGTTTTCTCTGGTTGCTGCACTTGTGCATGACTAGGTCTGATCCAGGTGAATTGTTTGCTTATGACCCTGAAATAGATAGAACATATCATAGACTAAATAGAGGCAATAGGAAGCTGACTTTTCACAGTTTTGCATCGAATAATCAAGTAGGTAGTGATTTAGGTGAATCAAGTGACTCTGCATCTAATTCTGTTTCTAATTTTGCATCTGATATTGGTGATTCTGTTTCTGAATTTAGTGCTGATAATATGGCTAATCTAAATAACAGAACACTAAAAGAATTAGCTGCACTTGATGTTGCATATCAGTCTTTGTGTATTCAATACCCTGATTTGGATGCACCATTTGAGCTTAAATCTGGTTTAATGCATTTGTTGTCCAAGTTTCAAGGTCTTGCAGGTTAGGAGCCTCACAAGCATCTTAAGGAGTTCCATGTTGTGTGCTCTACTATGTGACCATAGGGAGTTCCTGAAGAGCATGTCAAGCTGAAAGCATTTCCCTTTTCTTTAGATGTTGCAGCAAAGGACTGGTTGTACTACCTTCATCCTGGTTCAATTACTAGCTGGGATGACATGAAGAGATTTTTCTTGGAGAAGTTCTTTCCTGCATCCAGAACAACATCAATTAGAAAAGAAATTTGTGGCATCAGGCAGCTTTCTGGAGAGACATTATATGAGTATTGGGAGAGGTTTAAGAAGCTGTGTGCAACTTTTCCCAACACCAGATTAGTGATCAACTTCTCATCCAGTATTTCTATGAAGGAATAATGCCAATGGATAGAAGTATTGTAACACCCCGTTTTTCGTTAAGTGCTTATATTCATGCTTGTTTGCTTGTTCAAGCCTTAGGACTTAGCTTAGAGTTGTTGTTAAAGGGTTAAGTAGGAATTCTAGGCTTAAAATCCCTTTCTGGTGCATGAGCACGGCCTTGCTCATGTCCAGCACGCCCGTGCTGAGGCACGTATCTTGTGGTTGTCTAAGTCACAAGCACAGTCGTGCTCAATAGGGAGCACGACCGTGCTCAAAGGATGACCGCATCTCGTAGATGCTAAGTTGAGCACGACCGTGTCCAACAAGGAGCACGACCGTGCTCAGGTCTGCAGCCTTAAAAATCATCATAGTAACCGAGGGTTTCGTTTTAAAACCCTATTTTGGTATCCTAGCCACTCTAGTGCGGCTACACCTTGTCTTTTCCTTATTTTCTCTAAACCCATTGCATTCTTGGAGTTTTGGAGGATTTTGGGAAGTCTTAGTTGGTATATGCCAATCTTAGAAGGTAATGGTTCTTCCCTTTTAAGGTTTCCTTTTCTTTTCTTTGAATTGGGAACTAATTAGTTAACCCCTTTTGTTTGACCAAGGCTTGGAAAGCTAACTGAGCCGCTTGAGGGAACACGTCGGTTTATCGTTTGGTTGTCGTTGTTAGAATCTTCATACCAGGTATGGGAAGAAGGATAGTATGAACATTAGGCAAGGGGGTAGCATAAGATGAGAGGTTCCCATAACCCTATTGTTGTTTATTGCGATTAATGCCTGTGACATGTTCGAATATATGTGTGTTTGGTCATTGGTATGCCAGATATGAATGCCTAATTGCCTAGCTGTTATAATTGCTTTATTGTTCCTGATAATGTATGCCATGATTTAATGGGTTAATTTGGTATGTTAATTATTCTATGATTATTGTTGGTTGAAATGTTGTATGTATTACTGGCTTGGTGTTGTTGGTTATACCTTGTTGGTTGAACGTTTGTTGGTTTAAGATGAACTCTTTATTAACATGACGATTAAAGGAATAATTCCCCAAAAGTATCATAAAACATGGATGTAATAGTGTAAGGTGAGGTTAATGTTTGATGGTCCTTGACTAGATCCTAGGATTTATTTAAGAGTGTTTTAGGGAGTTTTGGAAAAAGAATTAAACCATTTTCTACCCATACAGTACGGCTAGCTCCAGGAGCACGACCATGCCCGTGCTCCCAGTTCAAATCTAGAAGATGGCCGCGCATTAAGGACGGCCGTGCATAACAGTGAGCACGACCGTGTTTCACTTAAGTGGCAGCACGATCGTGCTGGGGGTAAGCACGCCCGTGCTCCCCCATGCTGAACATAATCGAATTAAAGGAAATTAAAGGGGTGTTTACCCAAATCATCCCCAATGATAAAACAATACACCAATCGAATGATGACAAGTTAGATAACTTAATTAAAGATTAATTAAGCTAATTATGAATAATAGGTTGGTTGAGCCGGTGCCCAATGGGTTATCACACGTTGATATGCTTTGGTGCTTTTTAGCCAAAGTGACCTCGATGCTTTTTGGTCGATGTGTTGATAAGTTGAACCTCTGTGGTTTTTGGCCAAGGGGGCCTTGACTCATATGGGTTAAGGTGTTGATGTTGATGGTGATAAACTTGGGTGCTTATTGGCCCAGGCGGAGGTGGCGGTTGCCCGTTTGTTTATTGTTGTGCCCATGCATTCACGCATCGGAGTTGTTAATGGGGGAAGATCAATATAGGAGAGGTCGTCCTAGAGTACCGTGATCTGGCCATCTGCGGGCGATTCACCCAAGGTTTGGTGAATCGTGCGCCCACGTGGTGGCGCATCCGAGAGTATGGTGCGTCGGCTTTCCAAGGGGTTCACCCATGGTTTGATGAACAACCGACGATGGTGCTTTTTGGCCAATATGGATATGTAACTCCGAAGTTGCCTTCCTGAGATAGTTTGGATCCACATGCATAATGGAGTAGTGGAGTAGAGTTGCACCACATAGCATATATTGGTTGACTTAATATGTTGATGTGATTATATATATATATATATATTGTATGTTGCTTTGCTATGCTATGGTGTATGTTCATCTTGCTTCCTATCTCCATGCCGATGTGTTTATATGTTTTCTTACTCCCCATTTTCTCTGTTTCTATTTGGCATGTATCTTTTATGCAGAGGACGGTGAGCAGCCAGGAGAAGAGTGACTCTGAGGAGCCGCGACTCTGTAGTTAGGATTTCCAGTTGTTTAGTTTGTTTTAGTTCAGTTGTATTCTGAGGATTATTCCGGAACGGTTATACCAGCTCTGTATGACATCAGGGTTGGGTTATGTTTTATGTTTATATTTTATTTCTTTTAAAACTTGTTTCTTTTCCGCGTTTGTTGAACTAGTTCATGTGAGACCTTTCTACCCATGGACCTTTTTATTTTAATTAAGTGACGTATGCATGTTTTATAATTATTATCTCTAACTTTTATGCTTTTTATAACAAGCGGGGTAGAGGGTGTCACAAGTATGGTTGATGCAGCAAGTGATGGAGCATTGATGGACAAGACGCCTACGACAACCAGAAGTATGATTGCTAATATGGCAGAGAAATCCCAACAGTTTAGTTCAAGATCTTTTACACCTGCTAAGGGAGTGCATTAGGTGACTGTTACTGCAGATAATCAGAGGCTGGAAAATAAAATCACAGAGCTTACTTATCTTGTTAGACAACTAGCCATTGGACAACACCAGCAAGTTAATGCAGCAAATCAGTGCCCACCCAGAGCATGTGGCATATGCACCTTAGCAGATCACCCTACTGATGTGTGTCCTACACTTCAAGTAGGTCCTACACTTCAAGAAATTGATCAAGGTTCATTGGAGGACAACCATATAGATCTCAACAGCAGCACAATTATGATCCATTTTCTAACAGGTACAATCCAGGATGGAAAGATCATCCTAATCTAAAATATGGTCCTGGGCAGCAAAATGTCAAACAGCAGCAGAGATTTCGGGCAGCTGGTACGAGCAACAAGTACCAACCACCTCCTTTTAGGCAACACCAGAATATGCAGCAACCTATGCAGAACAGTAGTGCTGGATAGGGGTGTCCATGGGTCGGGTTGGGTTCAGTGGATTTTTGCACCCAACCCAATCAAAGTTGAGTCAGTTAGGTTGGGTTGGGTTTGTCAAAAAAAATTATCAAACCTGAACCAACCCAACCCGATCATTTATGGGTTGGGTTGGGTCAGTCGTCGGGTCTGGCAACAAACACGCTGATGTTCATTTTTAGGTCGGGTAGGGTCAGATCAGTGGGCCTATCAGGGCAGAAAATGTGAAAAAATGCCAAAAATCACAAATAAACATGTTTAAAACTTTAAATTACATCAACAACCATAAACTAAAAATCTAAAATTATCAACCATCATCAACTAAAAGTCTAAATTAGTACAATGAAAGAGTAAAAGTCATCAACATTCAACAACCATCAACACAAAACTAAGTAATATGAGTTGGGTTCAATGAGTTTGGAATTCTGAAACCCAATACCAACCCATACTCTATGGGTTCTATGTATTTTTTCCCAACCCAACCAAATCACCCGAACTAACCCACAAAATCTGGGTTAGGTTGGATCGGTTTGGTCGGGTTCATGGGTCTACCCAGACCCATGGACACCCCTAGTGCTGGACCTTCATTGGAGGATTTGATGAAATAGATGGCAACAAGCAACATACAATTCCAGCAGAATATCAATACCACCATTCAAGACCTGCAAACACAGATTGGACAACTGGCTACTAGTGTTAATAAATTGTAGTCAAAAGGTTCTGGTCATATTCCCTGTCAACCAGAAAGGGAAATGTGAGATGGACACCCCTAGTGCTGGACCTTCATTGGAGGATTTGATGAAATAGATGGCAACAAGCAACATACAATTCCAGCAGAATATCAATACCACCATTCAAGACCTGCAAACACAGATTGGACAACTGGCTACTAGTGTTAATAAATTGTAGTCAAAAGGTTCTGGTCATATTCCCTGTCAACCAGAAAGGGAAATGTGAGTGCCATTACCTTGAGAAGTGGCAAGGAGCTTGAACTACAGGAAAGTGAATCTAGTTGCAGAAATATAGCAAGAAAAAGTAATGCAGCAAGAAATACAGTTGCAGGAAAACAAGTTGAAGAAAAACATGTTGCAGGAGAAAAATCAGAAAAATCAAGTGCTGTAGCAGATTCGGAAAAGAGGCCTTCATTATCTTTCCCTAACAGAATAGCTCAACCAAGGAAAGCATTACAAGCCGAGGTGGATAAGGAGTTGCTGGAAACTTTTTGGTAGGTAGAGGTGAATATTCCCCTCTTGGATGACATCAAACAGATTCCCAAGTATGCAAAGTTTCTTAAGGAGTTGTGCACTCACAAAAGGAAGCTGAAGGGTGATGAAAAAGTAAGCATGGGCAGAAATATTTCTGCACTGATTCAGCCTAATATGCCTCAGAAATGTAAGGATCCAGGCACTTTCACCATCCCTTGTACTATAGGCAACTCCACATTTGGGAATGCAATGCTGGATTTAGGTGCTTCCATCAATGTCATGCCTACATCAGATTTTAGATCATTGAAGCTTGGGGATTTGAAGCCAACTGGTGTAGACAATAGAAGCACAACACATCCAGCCGGAGTACTTGAAGATCTAGTCGTTCGAGTTAATGAGTTGATCTTTCCAGCATATTTCTACATTCTGGACATGGAGGATGAGTCTTCTAGTCATGGAACCATAATGATTTTGGGGAGGCCATTCTTGAAGACAGCAAAGACCATGATATATGTGCATGCAGAGACTCTTTCTATGGAGTTTGGTGATGATATTGTGCAGTTCAACATATTTGATGCCATGAAACATCCCATGGAAGATCATTCTCTTTTATATCTTGATGTCATTGATTTGCTAGTTGATGATTATGCAATTTGAATTCTGAATTTCCTGAAATTACTGATTTTAGATTAATCCCTTTGCACAAGCGATGAATCTGAAGTGTATGCTATTTGTGCAGAAATGAATGTTGCAATAGATAATGTTTTGGCAGGTTGTGATGTAATAGTAGCAGCAGTAGCAATAGAGAGTACACCATTGCCTTCTATTGTGCAGCCACCAATTTTAGAGTTGAAGCCTCTCCCCGCGCACCTGAAATATGCTTAGTTAGGGCTAATGACAAGATGCCCGGGATTGTAGCCAACAATCTCCAACCGGACCAAGAGGAGAAGCTGCTGCAAACTTTGAAGTGTCACAAGAAAGCCCTTGGTTGGACTTTAGCTAATATTCCAGGGATTAGTCCTTCTACATGCATGCATCGGATATTGTTAGAGGATGATGCCAGAGCAGTAAGACGGCCACAGAGGTGTAACACCCAAATTTTTACTGCTTTCTAATATCGGTAATAAATATATAAATGTTTATATTTTTATCCGAGACTTAGAAAATGATTTTGGATAAACCAATGTCATTTCCATGCTATGCTTGATATCATAAGGTTACGATAAAATTTTGGGTTGAAAATTCAGACGGAGCCCGGTCTGCGTTTTCACTGACAGTAAAAGTTTACTGCTCAGAAAACCTAATTTTAAGTCGTGAACAAGATAAGTAATGTTTTTATCGTATTTGCTACGATATTGGACATTTTGAAAATTTTAGCGTAAAAATATAATATTATATTCACTGCGGGCGAAAACTACAGAATATCTTGAAGAAAACCTGAGTCAGATGAACAACGGGGTCAGCAACGGAGCTGAGATGACTGATGTGACTGATGTGATGAGCATTTATGACGATCCTATCCGAGTCATAATGGCCATATTGGCACATAAATACCATTAGATATTTTTAGGTAGAAAAGACCATTTTACCCTTAAGTTGTCATGGTAATTACAAGCTTTGCCATTAAAATTTTGGACCAAAATACCCCCCAAACCCATGGCTCCACCATTATCACCATCACTTAGGCAAATTTCATTTTCATTACATGACTTCTTCTTCACCAAAGTTCATCATTTCTCTTAAGAACTTCATAAGAAACCTAAGCTTGATTTGTGAAGAACATCATCATTCTTGATCATTTCTTTAAGCTCCAAGAGGTAACATCTCTTCATCTTTCCTATCTAAGTTCTTCTCTTCACAAACTTTATGAGTTTATGCCATGAATCATCATGTTCTTCATTTTGTTCAAAGTTCATGATGCTTTCTTCAAAAATTCATAGAAAATTGTAGAAAAATCATTTTGACTTGAAACCAATTTCTATGATCTTATAATCATCTCTATATTTGTTATCCAAGAGCATGTGTTCAATAAAAATTTCCTCCCTATTATTTCCCTCATGGCCAAAACCCTCACTTATGGGTGTATAGGGATTTTGTTTCAAAAACTTGTTGAATGATCATTTGATTCATCTTCTAATCCTAATGATTATTGAATCCAAATGATTAGAAAACCAAAAATCAAACCCTAACCTATTTTTTAAAAAAGGGCCGAAACCCTAACTTTGTTGGTTGGGTGGATTTTTTATTCAATTTTGTTTTGTGACACTTGAATCCAATTCTATACTATGTATGTTTGTTGAATCCAAGAGATGAAAATCAAGTGAAGTTTCTAAACCCACTTTAATGTCAAGGCCGAAACCCTAGCTTTATGGAGTTAGATGAGTTTCATTCAAAGTTCTTGGTTCATGATCTTGGATTAGGTGTTCAATCATGTTTAAGGATCATAAATCCACAAGTTAGAAAATTTTTAACTTTCTTAACCTAGTGATCTAGAGGAGGCCGAACCCTAGACCTCATGAACAAGTATGTTTTGTTTGATTTTGATCTATTTTGGTTGCAATTGTTGTGAAGGATCAATCGGACTAAGTTGATCTAAGCGGTACGGAGGAAACCGGACCCGAATCGATAAGTTGTTTGTGAAAGTTTGATTTGAATATTCAAGAGGTAATGAGAGTTTGCCTGAGGAGTTTAACATAATCACATGTTATTTTAGAGTTGTCTGCAATTTATCTGTGGTGATTTCCAGTGATTTTAAGTTGGTTAGTGTTTAATTTGTTATATACTTATTGGTGATATGTTGATTTACATGATTATAATTGAAGTGTTAAATTATAATTGTGATGCATGTCATAATTTTGATGTATGCCATGCTATATTGTGGTTGAAATTATTTATTGTTGAGTGATGGATTGAGAAACCTAACATTGGTCGGTGTTTAAATTAATTTGAGGATAAAAGCTTAATAAGCTTACATAATTAATCAAAGTGATTAATTTGTGGGAATTTGAGAAAAAATCGAAAAATATTATTTTAATAATATTTTTGTGAAAAATGAGTCAATAAGTGACAGTAAGGGCGGAACTGTGAAAATTTTTCATAGGAGTTAGTTTTTCTGAAATAAATTCAATTATATTATAAAAAGTTATTTAAAGTGATTATGAGATACCCCGTTGTGCCCCGTTGTGTCATTAGATTAAAAACCTTATTCATTAATTACTTAGTACGTGAAATTACGTAAAAAATTAAAACTTAAGTAAATCAATATGAAACTTCCATTAATGAAACACTACACCATAATTATATTACGAATACACACATATGTCTCATAAACATATTACAAAACAATGTTGAGGATATCCTCTCAGTATGATCCCCACAGGCATAAACTTAACAAAGTCATGCTTAGCGAAAAATATAAAAATACTTCTTAGACACACTGGCCATACTATCTATACTCTAATCACCATGGATCACAGCTCAACCTCCCGCCTCTGGTTCGTAAGGAGTTTCGTCCAACTCCTCAGCAACATATTCCTCCATCGGGTCTTCTAACGTAAATAAAATAGACACACAAAAATACAGAATATAGTGGATAAGAAACAATTCTATCATCAAAAAGTGGAACAGAGTCATAGCATATTATACAGTAATTGTCACAGACATAACATCATTCAAAACCAACCATCATCCTTAAATCACTATCTCAACCTCTACCCATACTCATGTAATCTAACTCTTTATGCTGACGAGGCCACTACCAATTTCCTTCACGCATTCCTCGTTGGGAATGTCAGTCAGTTGTTCAAGCAACATGTTCCAAATTCCCGATGCACTTTCTTTTCCATGGTGAGAACGCTCACGCAAAGCAATGACACTATAGCTGCACGATGATCCCGGTGCACACCCTTTCCACTCCCGGGGGTGCTCATGAAATTCAATGACACTATAGCTACACAACCTATATCTAAGGTGGAACGGTCTAGCGAGAACTCCCGACCTCGTGTATTCCAAATACACGGTTGTGAACAACAATGCAAACACATGAATCTCACCAACCGACATTAACAACAACCTAGTGCCTTAACCTTCCATCAAAACCTCTACACATATTCTATGTCACAACTCCTCTTTGAAATAATTAGTTTAGGCTAGGCACCTCTAAATCACCATCATCCTCACAACCAAACAATTATCTCCCGAACAATATATATATCTTTGCTTAAAATCCACTAAGCACAATATTAAAACCAGGCAGATCATGCATAATACAATATCAACAACATATTCCAATATCACCAAAATAACACAATATCAATTCAATAATGATAATAAAATCAAATCAACCATAAACAATATAAAATCATCTTAACGTCGATAAACCTACAATCCCCGAATCACCATTGGTTTCACAGAAAAGGTTTCCAATGCGATTTTGGTCTTGTCGATTACTCGACTACTAGTAGGGTTTAGGTCGCCTTACGCAATTATCATATAATATACTACTTATCGGTTCCGACGACAGAGTGATCCTTTCCCCTACCTGAGTTAACACCAAAATTCCAAAATTGACATTCCTCGTTATCCAGCCACACGTTACAAATTCCTCCTTCAATCAAACAACATAATAACAATTAATTCAACAAATCCGCCCTTAACCATTTTTGTTGGATTCAGCCAATCAATTCAAATGAGGGTTAGGGTTCTTTTCTTAACCTAAGCTTTTGGATACTAGTTACCTAGGTCCTAGGTAGCCTAGATAAATTACCATAACTTGGAAACATGAACAAAATATTCCAACCTCACATTTTACTAAGTTTCGGCCATGTATAGGAATCTAAGCTAGGGATTTTTGTTGAACCTAAACTCCTGGATTTAAGCTATACAAGTATTATAGAACTTAAATCAAATACTAACTTTCAAAACAGACAACAAAACACCAAACCCATTTTACTACATAGGTTCGGCCAAATAGGGTTCAATAGGAAATAAAATGATTTTTATCACATGCTTTTGGATAATGAAGGTAGGAATCATATCTAGATCATAGGAATTGGTTTCACATTTTTATGAGTTTTCTACCATTTTCTAGAATTATTCAAAGTTCTAGATCTAAAAATGGAAAACTATGAAATATGAGAAGCAAAAGCTTAAACAAGAGAGGAGATGATCATGTTACCTCAAGTTAGGAAAGTAGAAGAAGAAGATTGATGATCTTGGCAAGTTTCTTCAATGGAAACACTTAAAGCTTTTGAAGATGCTAATGGAGTTTGTGAAGAAAATGAAGGAGAAGAATGAAAAAGATGAAGAGAGAAATGGGGAGGGGGAGGCCATGTTTTTGAGGGGCTTTTATAGGGAAAATCTTAGGCCTTGTTTGATTTTTAGCTTTTAGATTAATGGGTTTTGTGATTATTTAATTAATATATGATTAACTATGGTTAATAATTAACTTAACTAGGGTTACTTTGCTAACTATGGTTAATAAACATGTGTCTCACATTAAATGAAGGTGTGGCTGATTTTGGTCCACAAGAATTAACCATGGTTAGAATTTAAATAAACATGGGTTAGGTTATGCTAAAAGGTCATTTTGGTCATTTCACATAAAAACTCATCATTTCTAACATTAATTGCATAATAAATTCTTGATGAGTCATCCCATAGCTCAGCTCCTCTGGTGTCCCGTTCTATCTCTGCAGTTCCGTTGCCAATTCCGTCGGTTTCCTGATTAGGGTTTTACGCCCGAATAAAAGCGTAATATTTCGTTTTAAGTTGAAAATTTTCAAACTAACCAAACTCATTGTAAATATGATTTAAATACAAACCATTTCGTTCACAAGTCAAAATTAGGTTTTCTGATCACTAAAATCTTACTGTCAGTAAAACACCGATTGTTTTCCGTTCGAACTTTCGCCAAAATTCGTCCGAATACACATAATATTTAATTTCTAATCAGAAATTTGGAAAGTAGAATTCCTCACGGACAAAATAAAAAAATCTACAAATTTCAGTTTTCAGGTCAAATTAGAGTTTTCTGTCAGTATAAAATTATACTGTCAGTAAAAAACGCAGACCGGTTTCCGTCTGAGTTTCAAACCCAAATTTTAACTAGAACTTCCTACCATAGAGTAGGTTCTAGATATGATTTTGTTTTATCCAAATTCATTTCCTAAGTCTAAAATAAAAATATAAATAAATATATTTTTACTGTAGCGTAATTAAAAATAGAATGTTACAAATTAAGTTACGAAAATAACGTAATATTGACTTCGGAATAATTACTTATGACAGAAAACTCATTTAAGTTACAAAAAGATTTGTATGGAAAATTTTTGAGAAAAAGGTTTTATTTTATTATTATAAATTTAATTTAGAAAGGACTTTTTAAAAGTGATGTTTTTATGAGAACGATTTTGAGAAATGAAGTCATTGGAAAGAAAAGAATTTGTGTACGATTTTACATTTTATAAACGTTTTTAACAAAAAAGAATTTTCTGTAAAGGAGTTTTATTCAGTGAAAATAGTCCGTTAAACTTGGATAAGTTTTCGGAGGTTTTGGTTTTGTATTTGTTGTTTCACTGAACGAAATGTTTTAAAGAAAAAAAAAATGAACCTAGTGACCGAGACGTCGGGGCTTTGTTGACACGTAGATCAGGGATGTGTGTCATTGGACTGAGTGTCCTGCAAAGGTTTTGTGGACTGAGTGTCCTAAGTTTGATGTGGAGAATGTGAATTCCATATCCGCGAGCCTAAGACTGGTGCATCAGTTTAGGGCTTTGCGATTGAGCACTCGGACTGTGTGTCCTGTGTTGAGTTTAAAATACTTGGGTTGTGTGTCTTGTGTTTATTTTAAAGTGGAAAAAGTCTTAATATAAAATTAAGCACGGTCGTGACCTTTGAGCTTCGGCAAGGGAAGATTATGACGAAAAAGAAAATGAAACGAGAATAAAAGTTTTTCTGATGCATTTATTGGCAGATGTGCCATGTGTTATGATCAGTGAGTCCTGAGTGGGCCAATGTATCTTTTACGGACTATATTTCCATTTGATCATTGAGTTCTGAGTGAGTCAATGAATCTTTACTGGACTATGTTTCCATTTAATGCGATGACTATTGGGTTCTGAGTGAGGCAATAAGTTATGGACAATAAACTCCATTGATCGCAGTAACTATTGTGTTCTGAGTGGACCAATGTTTTACATTTTTGAACAATAACCTTGGTGGACTGAGTGATGACCAATGTGTTATATGTTCTTTTGGACATTGTTTTATTTCGTTTTTACAATGGGCCATGTAAACAGCCTGATCTGGTCAAAACGAAACAGAAAGTTGTGGGATCTCCGGAGATTAGATATCAAATTAGAGCTTGAATATTGAAGTGTCATGCATTTTTATAAAATCGCTATGAATGTCTGGTATAAATCCCATTGACGAAATTATTATGCTGTTTGGATAATTTTCCATATGTTGTGAATATCAAGTATATGTTGTTTTGCGTGTCGCATATGTGGTTATCTTATCAAAACTCATATATTGGTATCTCACCCTTGTATATTTGTTTGTTGTTTCCTCTACTATGTGGAATATATATATCTGAGTACAAATGAATCCGGACAGGAAGGATCTGAACTTCTCAGGCGTCAGATCCCTGATGTTTGACAACGTGGACGACGGTGGTGCTTAGGTGATTAACCCGGGAGCTTGAAGTGCCACCTACACCTGTCTGATCAGGACTATCTCGGGAACAATGGCAGCTGGGCCACAGCTTCGTGTTCATAGTATGGAGATTATTGAGGTCTCACTACCTCCCATTTGGATGATTCTGCAGCATTTGGTGCAGCACAGGGACATAGAACATCACCCTCCCTAGCATGTTCAGCCTTTACAGCAGGTAGCCCCAAAGTCACCTCCGGGGCCAATAGTCTTGATCCCGGAGGAGGTGCAGTAGGAGATGGAAGAGGATCCTGAGGAGGATTTGATGGTTGATCCGGACTATGTCCCTCTTGAGGATGGTGTAGTCCCGGATGTTGGAGAGGGGGTTGAGGTATCCTTTCCAAATACACCTCCTGGAGGTGGGGATGTCTACTCTGGACTTCCCAACGGATTTCATTAGTAGCGACCAGCTATAGGATGTGGTTCCGTTTTTGGGAATAGTGGGGTTTTTGATAGTCTAACTTTCTGGCTACTGAGAGCCATCTTTTTTAGTTGTGGTTCCAGACTCCCACTATAGTATAGTTATGTTGTTGTTACTTTTGTTATGTCTTTACGATAGTAGTAAGTGACCTCGTAGGATGAAGGTCTTGTGTAAAACTCTTATGATGCAGATGTATGATATATATATATATATATATATATATATATATATATAGTGTATATTATGTGATGGTGTTGGTTGTAGGTCAATTGTAAAAGAATAACGAAAAATTTTATCACCAATTTTGAAAGGAATAAGTAATTAAAAAACTTACTTTCCAAAAGTAACCAGCAACATGTTATTTCTGTAAGTTTATTCCGCAACAAGTTACTTAAATGTGATGCCCTAAGGAGGGAGCGTCGCATTAGTGGTATCAGAGCTGGTCGAGTCTTTCGGGAAATCTTTGGAAATAGGTCTGTTGTGTTGATATTGTGTGATCTCTAATTGAGATTGTTTGAATTACTTCTTAGAAGTAATGTGTGATAATTAGTAAGTTCAAGTTTCATTTTCTGGTTGCCATTTAACTGATTGTGTCTTGTAGGTCAGTTATGGAACCAGAGGGTGCACTTGGACGTGGACGTGGATGCCGCCGTGGAGGAGGTCGTAGAGGTGGTCGTGTTGATGGCCGAGGAAATTTTGAGGAAAATTTTGAGGAAGGTGGAGGCATGGATTATGCTGCACAAGCAATGGCGGATGTTGCCGCTGCTATTGCACAGCAAACTACTACAATGGCTGCCCAGAATTTACAGGAACAACTTCGAGCTAAACAGGCTGCTAAAGGCAGAGGTCTTGCTGCTTTTAGACACCAGAATCCTCCACAATTTCATGGAGATGTGGATCCCATAAAAGTTGACTTATGGATTCAGGAAGTAGAGAGAATCTTTGACCTGATCAATAGTCCAGAAGGAGTTAAGGTGCCTTATGCTACTCATCTGCTGTTAGGAGATGCTGAGTACTGGTGGAGGGGCACTAGGCAACTATTGGAAGCAGAAAATCAGGTGGTTACTTGGGTAATATTTAAGAACACGTTTCTAAACAAGTATTTTCCACAGAGTGCTCGAGCAGAAAATGAGCAAGAATTTCTACGTCTGTATCAGAGGGATCTGTCCGTAGAGTATGTAACACCCGTTTTCTTGATTAAGGAATCGGACAACAATTAAGTTGGTGTCAGAGCTTAAGTTTGTTCGTTAGGTGTTAATTAGTATGTGTTTCAAATTTGGGGTCAATCGGACTTCAAACGAGTTCAGAACGCGACGAAATGTGTGAATCAGAGTTTCTGGTCAACGCGGGTTAGGCCCGGCTCAGGTGTGTTGAGTCGGGCTCAGAAATTAGGCGGGGTCAGGTTTGTTAGGCAAGGCGCAACACAAAGGCGGTGATGTATGCATTTGGGCCGGGTGTAGAAAATTTGAGCCGGGTGTAAGAGGCTGAGCCGGGCGTAGAAAACTTGAGCCGGGCGTAATCAGTGCTGACTCACCCCTTTAGTCTTTAAAATGCTAGAAACTTGTAGAAATTTTGAGAAATTTTGAGAGGGACCAGGAGAGAGCTCGAGAGTGAGAGGGAGAAAGTGGGTTTTGGAGAGAAAAATTGATTCTGAGGAAAATCCATCCGTCCGATCGTAATTCCGACTTCGAATCTGTGATCAGCACAGTGAATACTACGAGTATCAGCTAATGTTTATTCAATCCAACTGAGGTAATGCTCAAATCCCTAACTTGGCATTATCATTTACTTATCTCTTGGGCTCTTGCTTCAATCTGAGTTCTATTTGAGAAACTGTCGCAAGATTAGAGTTTATGACATTGCCGGAACTCTGTCCATGTATTAGGGAAAATTTTGGACCACTGAAGGGTCCACTGGGAAGCAAGACAGCAGTTGTATAGCTCAGAGGAGGCGTGCACAGAGCTTGGACAATTGTACCAGATAAGCCAAGGTGGGGAGAAAGTAACTGACATCGTCGGGGAGGCAAGCGTAGAGTCACAATTATATATATATATATATATATATATATATATATATATATATATATATATGCATGTATGTAGGGTGCCCCAGATAAAATATATTGAATAATCAACAATGACTAAACCCCGATAAAATAATATTTTAATAATGTCTTGGGTTTAGTTATTGTAGATTTATCAATGTTCGATTTGAAACTCTAGGTTAGAGAACTGATAATGATTGGGGTTGTTTGATATGTCTATTACTGTGATGACTGCTATAACATGCTTGGTTGTGATGATTGATGTGATGACAAGATATTTTATTATTATAATATATTGTTGATGATTATTAGATGAATGGGAATGACTGATAGCATGATCTAGTTATATTGAGAGTTGACACCGTGGTAATGCCTTGAGACCATGTCTTTAAGGCCGGGGATGTATTGCCATCCATTCTGAGAATATGATTTTGAGATTTGGATTGTGAGAGAAGGTTCCGGTGTTAACTTAAGGATGGTTGTTGCATTGCATATTGCCAAGGTGGCGAGCCGTATGACAGGAAGTCATACGAGGTTAGTTGTACTAGAGTGCGAGTACGGATTACGGAAGGGTCGGTCTAGGGAGAGACCTTAGGGATGTACGAACTGGACTCGGGAGGCTCACAGTGACCATTAGGTAGCTCCTAGTGCGTCGTGTACCTCGATATAGCCTAGTTGTCCCGACTTTACACTGAGTATCCACGTCTAAGGTTGACTATCTGAGGTGACCCAGATACCTCTGGTGGAGCTGAGCTCACAGAGAGATGCACTCTTAGGGTCACGGTGAGCGGAAAAGTTACCTAGACAAACTAACTGACGTTCCTCAAGCAGAGAGGCATATGAGTGAGACTCCTTAGAGGAATCATCTGAGAGTGTGACTCTTGATGATGATTGTGTTGGTGTGACTGGATGAATGATTGTTTGTTTGTTGTATGATGTATATGTGACTGTTGATCTATGTGTCCCCATCCCCATTTTTATGACTATGTTCTGTTGCTTACCTCGCTTCTTCCTCTATCTTTCTTGTATGTTATTGGTATGGTAGATAAACAACAATGGCAAGATGGGAACGACAACTTGGAAAGATTACCGGCCACAACGCTATCTACAGAAGATTCCACCGCGGGTATAAGTGCGCCGTTAAGGCGAAGGCAAGGGTAGTTCTAGACGCCCACATCACTGATGATGTGGATATGTCGAATGCGTCTGTAGGTAGTGAGCCTCTACGAGATTGTTTTGTATTTTGATGTATTTTGAGAGGCGGGCCGGGTATCTCTAGGACTTCTTCTGTGTCTCTTTGTTAGTCTGTATATATTTATACTTTGAGTCTGAATAGGTGGTTGTAAGTTGTAATGGTCCCATGGAGGGGACTTGGCATGCTCTGATAGGTGTGCAGTATATATTGTATATATGTGTGGATGACGTCGCTTGCGTATGTTTAAACTGTTTTAAAATAACTACAATTTTTATTTTACATATATTTTCGAATGTATTAATTGCGTTAACGCTAATTATGGATTAAGACTAAGTTAATTAGGATTTTATTTAATGGGACATCAGGGTGTCTCAGAGTACGCGGCCAAGTTTGAGTCACTTGCCAAGTATTTCTGCTTTTCTCAAAACAACCCAGATGAAGATAGGAAGTGTGAACGTTTTGAAGCAGGACTGCGATTTGAGATTAAAGAGTCTGTACTACCATTGGAAATCAGTAATTTCCAAGCTTTGGTTGAGAAGTGTAAGAAGATAGAACAAGTGAGGAAGGGAAGAGACAACAGAGGGAATGTAGGAGGACCATCTAAATCTAAGGGTCAGTTTCAGAATCAAAAAGGAAAACAAGTCCAGAACAAACCCTTTTACCGAGCCCAGAGGAATAATCGAAACCAGCAACCATACCGCCCTGTAGCTACTGCATCAAGTGTTGGAGGCCAGAGGAATCAAAATCAAGGCCCAGGTAGAAAGTGTTATAAGTGTGGAGATCCGAGTCACTTGGCAAATAATTGTCCAATTAGAGGAGCAAAATGTTTCAATTGTGGTCAGATGGGGCATTTAGCCAGAGACTGTGGTATGCCGAGGTCTGCACCAGTTTTTAACACTGTAAAGACCAATAAGCCGACAGCTAAGGAGAGAGTTTACACCATGAGTGGTGCTGAGGCTTCTGATTCTGATGATCTCATACAAGGTAGTTGCGACATAGCTGGTAATTTCTTAACTGTACTTTTCGATTCGGGTGCAACGCATTCCTTTATTGCAATGGATTCTGTGAGACATTTGAAATTACCTGTTTCTTATTTACCCTATGATTTGCTGGTTTCAACCCCAACAGCTGAGCCAGTTACCGTAAATTCTATATGTATGAACTGTCCTATTATCATTCAGGATAGTCCATGTAGTCCATGTAGTACATGAATCGGATTTTTCGTCCATTTCTTGATAAGTTCGTTGTTGTGTTCATTGATGACATTCTCATTTACTCTAAGAGTATTGAGGAACATGAAGAACACTTACGATAAGTTTTACAAATCCTGCGTGAGAAAGTTTTGTATGTAAAACTGTCTAAGTGCCAATTTTGGCTCAAGGAAGTAAAATTTTTGGGACATGTGATTAACCAAGAAGGAATCACTGACGACCATGCAAAAGTGGAAGCAGTACTTTCTTGGGAAAAACCAAAGACAGTAACGGATATCAGAAGTTTTGTCGGTCTAGCAGATTACTATAGAAGATTTATTGAAGGATTTTCCAAGATAGTTGTGCCATTAACTCTACTTACAAGGAAAGATCAACCTTTTGTATGGACAGACAAGTGTGAAGAGAGTGTTCAGAGGATTAAAGAATAGTTGCAACCTCGCCAGTGTTAATACTACCTGGACCAAATGAACCTTACGAGGTATATTGTGATGCTTCGCATCAAGGTTTAGGTTGCGTATTAATGCAGCATCGGAAAGTCGTAGCTTATGCATCACGTCAGTTAAAGACTCATGAAAGGAATTATCCGAGGCATGATCTAGAGTTAGCCGCAGTGGTTTTTGTACTAAAGATATGGAGACATTACTTGTATGGAGCAAAGTTCGATGTCTTTAGTGATCACAAATGTTTAAAGTACCTGTTTGATCAGAAGGAACTCAACATGAGACAGAGACGTTGGATGGAATTTCTGAAAGATTACGACTTGAAGTTACAATATCATCCGGGAAAAACGAACGTTGTAGCTGATGCACTTAGCCAGAAAGCCATTCATATCTCAGCTATGGTGGTAAGGGAACTTGAGTTGATTGAGAAATTCCGTGATCTCAATTTGATTATGGAATTAAGTAAAGAGAAGATCAGTTTGGGAATGATCAAAATTTCTAGTGGATTAATGGAAGAAATCCGTGAACAATAAGTCGCGGATGCGTATCTTCAAGAAAAGAAGGATTTAATGGAACAAGGAAAAGTTGCAGAGTTTAGTTTGGGACCAAATCGCATCTTGAGGTGGAATGGACGAGTGTGTGTACCTAATAATCCTGAGATGAAAAAGATGATTTTAGAGGAATCACACAAGAGTAAGTTAAGTATTCATCCTAGATCAAAGAAGATGCATCAAGATCTAAAACAAAGATTTTGGTGGCCAAGCATGAAGAAGCAAGTAGCGGAGTATGTTGCATCATGTCTGACTTGTTAGAAAGCGAATGTAGAACATCAAAGACCTGGGGGTATGCTTACATCATTAGATATACCTGAGTGGAAGTGGGATAGCATATCCATGGATTTTGTGGTAAGTTTACCGCGAACTTCCAAAGGTTTTTATTCAATTTGGGTGATTGTTGACAAGTTAACGAAATCGGCACATTTCTTACCTGTTAAGATCAATTACACCGTGGAAAAATTGACTGATATTTATATCAAGGAAGTGATCAGACTTCATGGAGTACCTTCGAGTATTGTGTCAGATCGAGATCCAAAGTTTACTTCACGTTTCTGGGGAAACTTACTTCAAGCGCTAGGAACCAAGTTAAGGTTAAGTTCAGCATATCATCCTCAGAACGATGGACTAACAGAAAGGACGATTCAATCGTTAGAAGACTTGCTGAGAGCATGTGTCTTAGATCATCGTGGAAGTTGGGATGACCTATTGCCACTTATCGAATTCACGTATAAAATAGCTTTCATTCGAGTATAGGGATGGCTCCCTATGAGGCTTTGTATGGGAAAAAGTGTCAAACACCTTTGTGTTGGTACCAAGATGGAGAAAGCATGATTTTAGATCCCGAAATCGTGCAGCAGACAATGGAAAAGGTTAAACAAATTCGTGAAAAGATGACAACAGTACAAAGTAGGCAGAAGAGTTACTCAGATCGGAGGAGACGACCTCTCGAATTTCAAGAAGGTGAACATGTATTTCTGAGAGTCACACCCACGACTGGGGTAGGTAGAGTTATAAAGTCCAGAAAACTCACTCCTAAATTCATTGGACCTTACCAAATTCTTCGTCGTATTGGTCCAGTAGCCTATCAAATTTCTTTGTCGCCTTTTCTTTCAAACATTCATGATGTATTCCATGTCTCACAATTAAGGAAATATATTCCTGATCCATCACATGTAATCGAACCCGACGAAGTACAATTAAAAGAAAACTTGTCTTATGAGACTTCGCATGTACGAATCAAAGATAAGTTGATTAAGCAGCTCAGGGGTAAACAAATTTCCTTAGTCAAGTTTATTTGGGATGAGACGACCGGAGAAGCAATGTGGGAAGCTGAGGATAAGATGAGATTACAATATCCTGAACTCTTTATAGGTGCGTAATTTCGAGGACGAAATGTTTCTTTTTAGTAGGGTAGTAATGTAACACCCCAATTTTTACTGCTTTCTAATATCGGTAATAAATATATAAATGTTTATATTTTTATCCTAGACTTAGAAAATGATTTTGGATAAACCAATGTCATTTCCATGCTATGCTTGATATCATAAGGTTACGATGAAATTTTGGGTTGACAATTCAGACGGAGCCCTGTCTGTGATGTAGTAGTAGCAGCAACAGCAGCAATAGAGAGTACATCATTGCCTTCTATTGTGCAACCACCAATTTTAGAGTTGAAGCCTCTACCTGCGCACCTGAAATATGCTTATTTAGAGGCTAATGACAAGCTGCCAGTGATTGTAGCCAACAATCTCCAACCGGACCAAGAGGAGAAGCTGCTGCAGACTTGGAAGGGTCACAAGAAAGCCATTGGTTGGACTTTAGATGATATTCCAGGGATTTGTCCTTCTACATGCATGCATCGGATATTGTTAGTGTGACACCCTCTACCCCGCATGTATTTATAAAGCGATAACACAAAAGGAATTAATTATATTTTTCAAGATAAGATAAATACATGGTTATTCTTTAAATAAAAAAGAAAACTAACGGGTAAAGGATACCACATTGTAACAAGGTCTCAACGCGGAAAATAAAACATGCTTAAAAAGAAGGACATAACATAAATATAAATGAAACCCAACCCCGATGTCATATTGCAGAGCTGGTATAACCAATCCGATAAAACAACTCGGATAAACAAACTAAACTGAAACAAAACTAAACTACGAGTAGCAGCTCCTCAAAGTCACTCCTCAGCAAGCTGCTCACCGTCCTCTGCATAACCAAAAAGATACATGCAAGCAAACAACAGAAGACGGGGAGTAAGAACCATATATATAAACATAATGGCAACAGGATAGTTGGCAAGATGGACATAACAATCATAACATAATCATCATACCAACACAACAAGCATATCACACTATAACATCAATTATATAATGCAATGTAACTCATTACTCCGAATGCATGTGGATCCATCTACACCAGGCATACGACTTCGGAGTTACATTTCCACATTGGCCAAAAAGCACCAACGTCGGGGCAATCCACCAAACCTTGGGTAGGATCCCTAGGACAGCCGATACACCTTACTCTTGGATGTGCCATCACGGGAGGCCAGATCACTTAGATCACTGCGGATGACCAGATCGCCTTACTCTCGGACGACCTCCTCTATGTTAATACCTCCCCCTATTAACTTCATGCATGATGCATGCACACAAACAAACAACCGTTTATCCACCACCTTCATCAACACCATTTATTATGGCTTAACGTCTTTAGCCAACAAGCACCAAAGATAACAGCCTCTTTAATCTTTTAACTTTAAACGTTAAACAACACTCTGGCCAAAAAAGCACCAAAGCCTCATCACCTTGACCATTAAGCATCAAGGCCTATCAAGGTACAACATCAACAACGTTATCTTCTCACTTTAGTTATTAACACTCTGGTTCTCGAGCACCAGAGCTCAACACCTTGACCATTAAGCATCAAGGCCCCCTTGGCCACTCGGCTACCAAGGTACATGATCATTTTTAAGTTATCTAGCTTGTCTTCACTTTGTTTGGTGTCTTCTTTTATTATTATTAGGGACAACTGGGGTGAACCACCCTTGTCCAGCTTTCTGCGTTCTGGTCAGCACAAGGAAGTACGACCGTGCTTCCCCCAGCACAGGCGTGCTGACTGATAAGTCAAGCACGGTCGTGCTGACTGTTGAGTACGGCCGTGCTCAATGGAGTGTGGCCGTACTGTTTCTGAGCAGAAGGGTTGGAGAACCCTTTCTAAGTTTCCTAGGGCATTCCAAATCACTCCTATTGGCTTTAACTACACTATTGCTCATCAGCTTCATTATTATTAACTGTTCTTCATGTCTTATCATTATGGGGATTTAATCCTTTAATCACAGCTTCGTTATTAATGTCCCTAGAACACTCACTAATCAATCCTAAGGTCTCTAAGTAAGCCCTATAAGCATAACTTTGCCTCTCATACTATATTCATGTCTTATGAACAATTGAGAACATATCCCTTAATTTTCATTTATCATTGTTAATGTATTTTAACGTCTTAAACATCATTAACAAGACCAATTAATTAATTAGAGACTTATTAACATCATTGTTGGCATTAACATCCTCAACAATCAAACATTCATCCATAGCATGACATCAATATCATTATACAACATCATCATAATAACAAGTCCAAACATGCCAAACACAAACACTTCAACATACAGATATCAAATAGGCATATATAAACATGTTATCAAGCAAACAGTCATAGAGGCATTTAATCAAACACCAGGGTCATGGGTTAACCCTTCATCTTACGCTACCCCATAGCCTACATGTTTATACTAGCCCTTCTCCCCATACCTGGAATAGAGATCATGATTCAAAATAGAGAAAGAATATCCACTAGGGTCCCGTCTCACTAGCGCTTGTCTACAACCTCAAGAACGACAAAGAAACACTTTGTTTCAACTCTTTTCTAAAGTCCCTTCAGCAAGCACAACGAACCCCTATTCGTAGTGATGTTCTCATATCAAGAAACGATGAAGAACGGTGCAAGAACGGGTTCTCTAGAGAGAGTTTTAGGGAGAAATACCACAAGGATTCAAAAGAGGAAGGAGGGGGGCAGTTTTCTAAGTGTTGGGGTCCTGTAAACTAAGTTTAGGTCAAATCTAATGGTATATATATGAGTTTGAGTCATTAGCCGCTATTTAGAAGCCCAAAAACACGTTATCGGTGAGCGTAGATTCGCGGGGATAACCCCTTTTCGAGGGGCGAACCCGAGAGTTCCAAAACTGTCTGTCAGATTAGCGGGGCGAGGCCTAAAAAGCATAATTGGGCAAAAACACCAGAGATAAGACTTGTAGATAATTTTCTTAGCTTTCCAACGTATCAAAGATCACACCAATCGGACATCTAGAACTCAAGATATGGGCAAAACGGTGAAACAGGTACTTATAAACATATATAAGCTAATTCTAACACATATTAACATTTATTAATGTAGGGTGAAATTCAAGGTATTACAGTTAGAGGATGATGCCAGAGCAGTAAGACTGCCACAGAGGTGACTAAATCCCACCATTCTTGATGTGGTCAAGAAAGAAGTCAGCAAGCTACAAGCAGCAGGGATCATATACCCTATATCAGACAGTGAGTAGGTTAGTCCTGTACAGGTGGTTCCTAAGAAGACTGGGATAACTGTTGTGAAAAATCAGAATAATGAGTTGGTCCCAACTAGAGTGCAAAACAGTTGGCGGGTTTGCATAGACTACAGGAAGCTTAATCAAGCCACTCACAAGGATCACTTCCCTTTGCCTTTCATTGATCAAGTATTGGAGAGGTTGGTAGGAAAATCCCATTACTATTTTTTGGATGGATTCTCAGGGTATTTTCAAATTCACATTGCACCAGAGGACCAACATAAAACCACTTTCACCTGTCCTTTCGATACTTTTGCTTACAGGAGGATGCAATTTGGCTTATGCAACGCTCCAGACACCTTTCAGAGGTGTATGGTGAGTATATTTTCTGATCTTTTAGAGAGTTGCATGGAGGTATTTATGGACGATTCACTGTTTATGGTTCTTCATTTGGTGCATCTCTACAGAGTCTGCCTAGAGTAGGCCTGGCAAAAGGATCCGCGGACCAATTATCCATCTGGTCCATCCATAACAAAATCTATCCAATCCATCCAATAATAAAAAAAATACTAAATGGATTGGATGGGTTGGATTGTTTTTATTAATGGAAGGTTAATGATCCATCCCATATTTTTTTTAATCCATTGGATCAGACAAAAAAAAGTAAGTGGATCATTTATGATCCATTCAAAATTAATTTTTTGTCCAAACTGAAAGTCTAAAACGGTTATGGGCGAGTCATCCTACCAATAGTTACCATTCTCTGTCTATATCTTATTAAAATATTTGCTTCTACCACTGCACGTTGCATTGTCTACGTCTCATTGTCTTCTTATTCTTGTTAAACTTGAAATTCTTCAATCTTTCGTCTTTTTTGTATTTTCACTTTCTAATGATTTTCTTATTTCTCTCTTACTCTCAGCTTCTCGATTTTCTTCTTCTTCTTTTTTTTTTACTTCAAATATTCCCTCACTAGATTTCTTTCCTTTTTTTTTCCTTTTTCTTATTTTTATAATTTTTTTTAAATTCCACCTTTTATATTTGCTTGAATGAGATTAATAGATTATTATTACTAGTACTACTAGTCTACGTACTATGATGTTTGTGAGTCTAAAATTTGCTAACTCGATTTCTTCTTAAGGTGGCTTACTCTAAAATTCATGTATTTAATTAATGTCCTTAAAATTCTAGAGAGAAAAAATATTTAGTATTATGTCAAAAAAAAAATATTTAGTATTTTCTTTAGTAGAGTAGATAAAATATTTAGTATGTAAAAATTGTTAAAACAAAATTTTAAAATGGATGGGTCGGATATCCATCCATATAAAAATGATTAATGGATGGGTCGGATGGTTTTTTATTAAATGAATGATGGATGGATTGGATTTTTTTAATATATTTTTACTGGATCGAAATGGATTGGTGGATTGTTTTTGTCCGATCCATTTCAATCCGAATCAAAATTTATCCGGTCCATCCATTTGCCACCCCTAGTCTAGAGTTTTGGATAGGTACATTGAAACTAACCTTGTGCTGAATTTTGAGAAATGTCATTTCATGGTAGCAGAAGAAATTGTCTTAGGGCATTTAGTGTCTAGAAGAGGCATTGAGATTGATAGGGCCAAGTTAGATGTTATTGCTTCTTTATCTTACCCCGTGTCTGTGCAGGAGGTGCGTTCTTTTCTTGGCCATGCATGTTTTTACAGGAGGTTTATCTAGGACTTCAGCAACATAGCTTTGCCCTTGTCCAAGCTTTTACAGAAGGATGTAGAGTTTGTCTTTGATCAATCTTGTCAGGATGCATTTAATGAACTGAAGAGACGACTCACCATCACTCCCATCATCCATTCACCTAACTGGGAGCTTCCTTTTGAGTTGATGTGTGACGCCTCAAACTTTGCACTTGGAGCTGTTTTAGCCCAACTACTTGGCATGATTTCCCAAGTCATAGCTTATGCCTCTCGGATATTAGATGCAGCCCAGGCTAACTACACCACTACCGAGAAGGAGGTTTTGGCAATTATTTTTGCATTGAATCAATTTTGCTCATATTTACTTGGTTCTAAAGTGATTGTTGTAACACTCCATTTTCTCTACTCTTGTTTGAGGAAGATATTAGGCATATTTAAGGGTTTGATCTTATTCCTTAGGTGTTGATGAGCTTATATTTCAAATTTGAGGTCAATCGGACTTCAAACGAGCTCAGAACGCGACGAAACGTGCGAATTAGGGTTTGCTGATTTGGCTGGTCAACATGGTCCACGCTCGAGTGTGAGAAAAGCCATGCTTGAGCGTGAGGCGTGCTGAGAGGATTGACACGTGGCTGGCTGAATGACGCGTGGATGAGACGTGGCGAGGCAGACGGCCACGCTCAAGCGAATATTGATTCCGACTACACCGTTGTGATCTGGACTGCAAGTACTACTCGTATCGAATATTGATTCTTTGATTCAATTGAGGTAATGCTCGAATCCCATACTCGTTGACACGTCAACATTGTCGTTTCCTTCTTTCTCAATTCTTGCTTCGATTCTAGGTTTGTTTGGAAAATTGTTGCAAGATTATGATTTATTACAATTTCAGGACTCTGTCCATGTGTTAGGGAAGATTTTGGAGCACCGAGGAACCTATTGGGACGCGTGGCAGCAACCTAGAGGTAGAGAGGAGCTTGTTTTACAAGGTTCGAGACGCCGGTACAAGGGTACACAAGGTGGGGGAAATAACCACTATCGTCTGGGAGGCAAGAGTAGTTTAGAATACAATGATATGCGTAGAGGATTCTAAACCCTACTAGAGGTTATGTAACCATCAACACATAAACCGCAATGGTGGCTACAGTGGTGTAGTGCCACTGAGGGTTTAAGCATTGTGGGTTTAGCAACAGTAGGTTGATTTACTGTTGATTGAGGTTGTATGTCTAGCATGATTATGTTTGTGGTATAATATGCTTGATGATATGCTTTCTATGTTGTTGATAATATGCTTGATGTTGCTGGTATGTTTGATGTGTTAACTGCGAACATGCTTAGTGTTTATGTATATATGTTTATGTTATTATATGATTGTATGCTTGAGATGATAACATGCTCTGTCTATTTCCGTATGATAACTAATATGAGTAAGAGATGCCATGAGATTGATGACATGTACTATGATGGTATGTTAAGCTGCTTGTATGATTAGAGTTAGGTAACGATTGCTGTTGATTTGGCGATGTATGATATGAGTGCACTACAAAAAAAATGAGCGATTACCGATGGACAAAAACAGTCGGAAATGCCAAAAATCCGTCAGAAAAGCGCGTTTCCGACGGACTTTCCGATGAACCATGTTCCGTCGATTCTAGGCGCGTAAGAAACGATTTCTGACGGACTGACCAGATCCGTCGGAAACGTTACCGATGGACAAAGTAGTCGGTAATTAGGTTTTTTTTTTTTAAAATTATTAATTATTTTTTATTTAATTTTTTATTTTAAATATAAATTATTAATTCTTTTTTATATATATATATTTTCACAACCTCCACCGCAACCAGCACCACACCCCCCACAGCAACCACTATTTATCGTATTTCCACCACAACCAGCACCATACCCCCCACAACCACCATTTTGGACTGTAATCTCACAACCACTGCAACAGCCACTACCACAGCCTCCACTGGACATATTATAGCTTAACTCCACTACTATCACCCCCACCACCGAAGTGAAGCCACCACTATCGTCCTCCCACCGCGTTATCACCGTCATCCTCCCACTGCACCACCGTCGCCGTCCTGCCACCGCGCAACCACTGTTGTCCCCTATCACACCACCCCACTCACCCCCACTGGAACGAAGCAGAAGCCCGGAAAGGTTTGCAACGGCGCGAGAGAAGAGAGACACAAGAGAGATAGAGAGAGAGAAGAGAAAAGGGAAAGTGAGGGGGAAAGGGTTGCTGTTCTGATTTATTCCGTCGGTATACGTAGAATTTATTTCCGATGGCCTTTCCGTCGGTAATTTCATTTACACTTACCGACGAAAATTTACACTTATCGATGAAAAAGCCCGTCGGTAGTGTCTCGCGCCAAAAATTTACCCTTCCCACCACCAATTCTGACGGACTTACCGACTAAAAAGCCGTCGGAAACTTTACCGACGGGCTTTCCGTCGGAAAATCCATCGGAAACTTTACCGACGGGCAAATTCCGTTGGTAATGTCTTAATTACCGACGGTCATGGAGTCCATCGGAAAAATTCCATCGATAAATACGTCTTTTCTTGTAGTGGTGGAATTGATAGTGTGCACGAATAGTACCTCATCGGATGGATTAGTTGATGCGAGCTGGGCTGAATTGTGGAACACTCTGAATTGCAGAGAGTGTTGATCTGTACCAAACCTATGATAGGTGGTTGAGGTACTAAGTCGTAGGTTGTAAGGGAGATGAGCTGGTGAGATTCACGTTGTATTTCGCCCCGGCCTGGATTGGAACAGACGATCGTCCTGATGTGTTGGGGATGTGTCGTGATGAGTATCCTGAAATGATGGGGATAAGTCGTGGGTAGCGGACGATCATCCTGAAATGTTGGGGATGGATCGAGACAACTAACGAGCATCCTGATCTGTTGGGGATGTGTCGTGACGAGTATTCTGATCTACTGGGGATACGTCTTGGTAGTAGGAGAACATCCTTATTTGCTGGGGATGTGCGGCATGGTGGTGAATGATACAACTTGATCTTGTCAAGGATGCATCGTGGTGGTTGCATCTTCTTGTACGTTTAGTTATATGAGTGAGAGTAAGCCTGATTGGCATGAGAACTTTGGGGGATGATTGTTACATGTGACTCGAAGGATGGTTGTGCGTGTTATGTTTGTCTGTATGTTGTCATTGTATTTTATTCTACTTCTATATCCCATTTTATGATGACTAGTGTAGATTCTTATCCCCTATTTCTCTGTGTTATTGTATTTATTGTTTTGAGCGAGAAGACTCCATCAAAGATTCCATTTTTAGACGCGTCGCAGAAGTGAGCAAACTCGGGAGCGACATGAAACACTAAGCGGAGGCGGTCTGAGCAGAAAGTGGAGTCCTTGTTCCTACTACTAGTGTAGGTGGGAATGTTAAACTAGTCCTTTAGTATATGGCCAGTGAGTGTTTTATATTTTAATGTATTTTGATGAGAGGTGCCAGCTAGGCCAAGTCGTTGTATTTTATATGTACCTTCGCTACCTTCCATACTCTGATGTTCTGTATTTATTATTGTAAATGGAAATATATGTTTTTATATTTTGAAGTTTTTAATCTATGTTTATGTTTCCATTCCATGTGACACTTGGAAGGGTGTTACATTTAGTGGTATCAGAGCAGTTCGATCCTAACTGGATTGTGGAGTCTTTAAGAGTGTCAGAACTGGCCATATTTTGTCGACTATTCAAGAGAGATCGACCGTGTCTATATAAGTAGAATTGTTTGTTTGACTGATTGTGTGTTGTATTTGGATAATAAGTAGATATACATAGATATTGCTTATTATGTTTCGAACTCGAGTTAAACCGATGGCTTGAGGCAACGGAAGAAAGGGTAAAGGTAGGTTTGGATCCACAACCACACATAGGCACTATGCGGATGATGCCTCAAGAAATAGAAGTGGTAGTGAGACTATCGAAGCAATGAGGATCATGAGGGATTTAGCTACCGCAATGCTGCAACAAACACAACAGAATGCCCAATTCATGCAAAGACAAGAAGAGAAGGGAGGAAAGTTACTTATGTTGCTTTTATGCTGGCTAGAGCAGCGGAAGTCTGGTGGAGAATTAAATAGAGACTGTTGGAAGCCGAACGACAAGCAATAACTTGGGAGTTATTTTGAGAGTGTTTCTTGGAGAAGTACTTTCCTAAAAGCGTCAGACAAGAAAGGAAAAAGAGTTCATGAGTCTGAAGCAAGAAAACATGTATGTCGGGGAAAATACTATCAGATTTGAAGACTTGTTAAAATTTTCTCAAATTTACCAAGTCCATCCGGACGAAGAGTGGGTCTGCAGGCGATTTGAAGATGGGTTAAGGTCTGAGTTGAAGCGGGCGATGCTGCCATTGGAAATTCATCAGGTCCCAACTTTGGTAGAGAAATGCACAGTATTAGAGGGTCATGATCGTGGTAGAATGATTCAACAGGGGAATGGTGGACCGATCTGCAGCAATGATAATTTTGGAAACAAAGATAAGGGAGATGAATCTCAATCAGGGCGAAGACCCATAGACCACCTTATGCAACACAATACGTTTACCGATAAAGAAGCACCCTCACAGTAACGACCCCAGGGATGCTTCTGATGCGGAGGACCGCATCAGGTTAAGGATTGCTTAGGGAAGGACAACCGTCGGTGGATGTAGGACAAGTGGAGCCAGTGGGAGGCCACAAACAGTGAGAATGCAGGGGGCAAGATCTCATATCAGTGGGAGAGTTTTTTTGCTTTGAAGGGAACTAAATTCTCTCGATTTTCCAAGCATACATAAGGTATGTTGACTATGTGAAAACGCCTGTTCCATCTTTACCTTTGACCTAAGATTTTCCACACCCACGAGATATTCTTTGACATCCTTGTTCAAAAGTTTAAAATGCCCTATCGTTTTGGAAAATAGATGGTTTCTTGTGGACCTTGTCTGTTTGTTTATACAGCAAATCTAAATTGTTTTAGGCATGTATTGGCTTTTGGTCAACCATGTTATTTTGAACTCTTCCAAGAAGACCCTTCTCCTTTTTGGAACAATCTGGTTTATTGTTTGTCAGTACCAATGTCTCAGGAGGCGAACCATCAAGGAACTGTGTAGTGTTGTTTTTCCTGGAAAGCTCAGGGATCTCCTAAGACAGATGTGCTGCTTGTTGTGTGTGAATTTCTGGAAGTTTTCTAGGACGACATACCAGAGTTATCATCTAAACGAGAGACAGAATTCACGATCGATCTCTACCAAGAACCGGACTGATATTGAGAGTACCGTATCGAATGTCCCCACCAGAGTTAGCAGAGCTGAAGAAGCAGTTGGATGACATGTTGAAGAAGGAGTTCATCCGACCAAGTGTTTCACCGTGGGGACCACCGGTTCTATTTGTGAAAAAGAAGAACGGTAGCTCAAGGTTGTGTATTGATTACCGGCAACTGAATAAGGTAACAAAAAAGAATAAGTATCATTTGTCAAGGATTGATGATTTGATGGATCAATTGTAGGGAGCAACTGTGTTCTCTGAGATATAACTGAGGTCTGGATACCATCAGATTAAAGTGAAAGAAGATGATATACCGAAGACTGCTTTCAGGAGTCGGTACTGTCACTATGAGTATCTGTTTATGCCATTTTACGTAACTAACACTCTTGTCGTATTCATGAACTACATGAATAAGATCATTAGACCATACCTTGACAAATTTGTCGTTAAGTTTTTGACGACATTCTGATCTACTTTTCGAGTAGAGAAGAACATGCAGAGCATCTTCGGGCTGTACTTCAAGTGCTTAGGGACAGACAACTCTATGCCAAGTTGTCTAACTATGAATTCTGGTTGGACGAAGTCCAATTTCTTGGGCATGTTATCAATAAAGATGGGATAGCTGTGAATCTTGCCAAAGTTAAAGCAGTTGTGAATTGGGAAAGCCCTAAGACAGTGGGTGAAGTCAGGAGTTTCCTTGGATTGACAGGTTATTACAAAAGATTCCTAGAAGGATTCTCAAAAATTGTGTTACCTATGACACAGCTGATGAGAAAAGGTAAAGCATTTGAGTGGACAAATGAGTGCGAAACTAGTTTTCAGGAGCTAAAGAGGAGACTTACAACATCTCCTGTATTAGTCTTGCCAGATCCAATAGCACCATTTGATGTGTATTGCGATGCATCACATCAAGACCTGGGTTGTGTGCTCATACAAGAAAGGAAAGTGGTAGCTTACGCCTCAAGGAAGTTAAGAGTACATGAGCGAAACTACCCAACCCATGATCTCGAGTTAACCGCAATAGTGTTTGCTTTAAAGACATGGTGACACTATTTGTATGGTACTAAGTTTACGGTTTACAGCGATCATGAGAGCTTAAAGTATCTGTTGGATCAAAAGGAACTGAACATGAGACAATGGAGATGGATGGAATTCATAAAGGATTATGAATTCGATCTCCAATATCAACCAGGAAAGAAAAACGTCGTAGAAGATTCGTTAAGTCGGAAAATCTTTGCAAGTGTCTGCTATGATGATCAAGGAATTGGAACTGATCGAACAATTCAGAGATTTGAATCTTAGGATAACGGAATTATCTTGGGACAAGATAAGTTTAGGGATGGTCACTATCACTAGTGGATTCCTAGACTTAGTTTGGAAGAAACAAATTGAAGACCAGTATCTCTAAAAGGTTAACCAGCTAATAGAGTAAGACGACAGAGTTTAAGCGAGGTATTGATGGTATCATAAGGTTTGAGGAAAGGATTTGTGTGCCGGAGGATAAAGAAGTTAGGAATCTAATTCTAGAAGAGGCGCACAAAAGCAAGTTGAGTTTCCATCCAGGTGCCACAAAGATGTATCAAGACTTGAGGAAAATGTTTTGGTGCCATAGAATGAAAAAGAAAGTTGCAGAGTATGTCCAATCCTGCTTGGTTTGTCAAAAGGCAAAGATTGAACATCAAAATCCAGCCGGATTATTGGAATCTTTGGATGTCCCAGAATGGAAATGGGACAATATTGCAATGGGCTCTGTGTCAGGTGCGCCTAAGACACAAAAAAAAGCATGATACAATCTGGGTGGTAATTCATAGGTTGACGATCATTTCCTGCCTATCAATCAGAGGCTCATGTTGGAAAATTTAACCCAGTTGTACACCAATGAGGTAGCAAGGCTGCATGGCGTGCCAGCGAGTATAATTTCGGATAAGGATCCGAGATTTACTTCAGTTTCCCATGACAAAGGTCATGTGGGATGTTGTTACTGGAGATACGACATCGGAAATAGAGGCAGATATGCGCCAGTAGTATCCACGTCTTTAATCTTGAGGTGACTTAATTTAAATTTCGAGGACGAAACTTATTTTAAGCGGGGTAGTAATGTTACTTCAGTTCCCTTCAATCTTGCCAGGATGCATTTAATGAGCTGAAGAGGCGACTCACCACCACTCCCATCATCCAGTCACTAACTGGGAGCTTCCTTTTGAGTTGATGTGTGACGCCTCAAACTTTGCACTTGGAGGTGTTTTAGCCCAACGAGTTGGCAGGATTTCCCATGTCATAGCTTATGCCTCTCGGACATTAGATGCAGCCCAGGCTAACTACACCACTACCGAGAAGGAGCTTTTGGCAATTGTTTTTGCATTGGATAAATTTCGCTCAAATTTACTTGGTTCTAAAGTGATTGTTTTCTCTGACCATGCGGCATTGAAATTCTTATTGAAGAAGCCGGATTCTAAGCCGCGATTGATTCATTGGATGCTTCTCCTTCAAGAATTTGATATAGAGATCAGAGATAGGATTGGTGTAGAGAACCTGGTAGCTGATCATTTGAGCAGGATAGAGAGAGGCTGAGGTTTTGCCTATTAGGGATGAGTTTCCATCAAAGCAGCTTATGTAGCTGCATGATACTAATCCCTGGTTTGCTGATATAGTTAATTACCTAGTTGCCTCTGTTACTCCCGCTCATGCATCTAAATCACAGATAACTAAACTAAAAAGTGATGCAAAATATTATATGCGGGATGACTCATATTTGTGGAGATTTTGTAGTGACCAGGTAATTCACAGATGCATACCTGACCATGAGATCCAGTCTGTGCTTCATTTCTGTCATGCCTCCCCTGTAGGAGGGCACTTGGTTCACAATGGACAGCTAGGAAGGTGTTGGACTCAGGATTTTATTGGCCCACCATTTTCAGGGATGCGCATCAGGTTTTTATAACTTGTAAGCAGTGCCAGAGAGAAGGGATAGCCATCACTCGTAGGCAAGAGATGCCCCAACAACCCATTCTTTTCTATGAGGTATTTGATGTTTGGGGTATAGATTTTATGGGCCCTTTTCCTGTTTCTTTTGGTTATTCATATGTCTTATTTGTGTCTCTAAATAAGTGGAGGCCAAGGCCACCAAGACTAATGACTCTCGAGCTATTGCAGATTTTGTCAGGTCTAATATCTTTTGCAGGTTTGGTGTGCCTCGAGCTATCATCAGCGACCAAGGGAGTCATTTCTGCAATAAGACCATGGAGGCTTTGCTTCAGAAGTATGGGGTAGTGCATAGAGTTGCCACAACTTATCATCCTCAAACAAACGGGAAGGCCAAGGTCTTTAATAGGGAAATCAAGAGAATTTTGCAGAAGGTGGTGCAGCCAAATAGAAAGGATTGGAGCCACTAGCTTGATGATGCTCTTTGGGCTCATAGGACTGCTTACAAGACACCTATAGGGATGTCTCCCTTTCGGGTTGTCTTTGGTAAAGCGTGCCACCTACTTGTGGAAATAGAGCATCGTGCATACTGGGCAGTGAAATGTTGTAACTTAGTCTTTGAACAAGCTGATTTAGTGAGGAAGCTTCAGTTACGACAACTTAAGGAGCTCCGCTTGGAGGCCTATGAGACTTCTAAGATCTATAAGGAGAAGACTAAGCATTTCATGACAAAATGATTTCTAGGAAAGAGTTCTCCATTGGCCAGAAAGTGTTTTTGTTCAATTCTCGCCACAAGCTCATACCTGGAAAGCTTCGCTCTAGATGGGTTGGTCCTTTTGTTGTTACCAATGTTTTTTTCCCATGGTGCAGTGGAGATTAAAAATGAGACCACTGACAAGAGTTTCAAGTTTAATGGCCATCGTCTTAAGCAGTTTCATGAGAGCCCCATATTGGTTGAGGAGCATGTAGAGGAGCTCTCCTTGGACAAGCCGATCTTTCCTGAAGTGCAGATTTCTGCACCATGATGAGGGAGTCCTCCCCCTTTTTCGAAGACAATTATTAGGAGAAGAAGCAATAAAATCCTAAGTCTCAGAGACAATAATGGAGATTGGATTGATGATGGCAACATTCTTAAACACATGGTTGTTCAGTAATACAACAACCTCTTCTCTGAAGAATCTCACCAAAGAGGGGAGATGGTTGTGTCAGTTTTTTATCTGAACTATGACAACGATAATATCCATAACATGGGTATGCATGTGACCAAAGAGGAGATTCGGCGTGCAGTATTTAACTTCTATCCTCATAATGCGTCGGGGGAGGATGGTTTCCCTGCCAACTTTTTTCAGAATAATTGGGAAGTTGGTGGAGAATATGTGTCCAATTTTATGATGAATGCTTGGAGTATTGGAGAAAGTAGGATTTGAAGTACACTGTCCGGATTAGCCAAGGGGATTCTCAACTTTGGAGGTCTCTTGGGTCGGTTTGGCACAAAGTGCTTGATGACTCGTGTGGGTGTTGGGAAATGGTAACCGAGTTCATTGTTGGGAGGATAACTGGGTGCATGGGTTTCCTAAGTTAAATCAATATATTTAGCATAAAGTTGAAAGGTATGACAAAAATAAGAGAGTGGTAGAGCTGGTTGTTGACAATAGCAATTAGAATTATGAGGTTATTGGCAGTATGTTTGCCCCGGCTGTATGGATCATGATGAATCAGTTATACAAATTCTCAGTAATTGTTTTGCCACTATATTTAAGACCTTGATTTGATGTCTAATATGCTTGTTTAAGCATAGGAAACCTTGCATGGAAAGTACGAGATAAACTGGCTTCGAATCGAGCGAGAACATAAACTAGGGTTCTTTAGTCAGCTTAGAACTCTCAGAAGTTCAAGGTAGGAAATTTATGTTTGAGGAAGATATTAGGCATGTTTGAGGACTTGATCTTGTTCCTTAGGTGTTGAGGAGTCTATGTTTCAAATTTGAGGTCAATCGGACTTCAAACAAGCTCAGAACGCGACGAAACACGCGAATTAGGGTTTGCTGATTTGGTTGGTCAACCTAGTCCACGCTCGAGCTTGAGGATGACCACATTTGAGCGTGAAAAGGGCTGAGTTGCCAAACACGCGTTGAAATTTGACAGAACACGTGTCAGCTTCCTTCATGTTGAAGTAGTTGACTTTAGTCAACTCTTGAGCGTGGGAATTTTCATGCTTGAGCTTGTGCAGGCTGAATTTGAAAAATAAAAAGGGACCGAAAGGTGGAAGTTTAAAACTTTCACCAGTTCACTTAGAACAAAAGACGGAGGACAGAGAGAGGGAAAGAGAGTTAGAGAGAGAGATCCCGGAGGGATTATCAGCCAAATCGTTCGTCCTATCGCGATTCCCATTACACCGTTGTGATCGTGGCGACGATGTCTTCTTAACCCTATCTTTCTTTTCTTGATTAGGCCAAGGTAAACCTATATCCTTTTTATGCCGAAATTTCATCGACGACGGTATTGAGGTTATCTATCAATCCGTCTATCGGTTCTCATTTCCATTTTCATATTAGGGTTACATGTAACACGTGCTTCATGAATATGTATTCAGGTGAATTTTCGGAGCACCAGGGGTGCTATTTCTGGACGAGGCAGATTCGTGAGGCTTAGGGGAGTGTCCATTTTGTTGTCCCAGAGCTAGCTATACTCACTTCAGGTGGGAGAAAGAAGCCTCCTATCGTCGAAAATGGCTAAGTAGCATATTTTACAATAATGGAGTAGGGCGACCTAAACCTACTAGTGGGCGAATAATTTACAATGTCAATATCACACTGGCGACTACTTAGTGGTACCAATGATGATATGGAGATTATAGGTTTATCACCGTTAGGTTAGTTTTACAATATTTGAGGTTGTCTGATTTTATTGTATTTGAGCTGCTTGTTGTGTGCTGTTTAGATTAATATGTTATATGTGGATAATTTTGTTTATTTAAATATTTTATTATTATTTTATTATTATCTTATTATGATCGTGGTTGATAATATGTTTAGTGTGATAACATGTTTTATATGTGTTATCTGATTAATTATGATTTTTAATATTTTAATATTATTTTAATATGTGATAACATGAGTTGGGTGATAACATGCTATGATTATTTTTGTATGCGTAGTTGGCATATAGGTAATGATATACGATGTATTTAAGAGATGCATGTTGGAGAGTGTATTATAAGAGACTTAGTAGTGCCTAACCTAATTAAATAATATTTTATTAATGGTGAACTATTTGATAAGACTTGAAATATGAGATTGAGGTGATGATGGAAGGTTGAGGTACTAGGTTATGACCTGATACGAATTGGCGAGACTCATATAGATATGTGGTGTTGATCACAACCGTGTGAGTGGAACACACGAGGTCAGGGTGAGACACGGGTGAGTGCCCTGCGGACAATGAGGTTCGAGGAATACTACCGTGATATTCTCGTATGTAGTCACAGGAAAGTGCCCTGCGGACGATGAGGTTCAAGGAAGACTACTGTGGCACTTTCTTAGTCCTTGTGGACGACTGACTAATATCCCTGATCAGACGAGGGATGTGTGACAGGATTAGGTTGTGGCCACGTCAGCATACAGGATCAGTTGCATGAGCACAAAGTGTGGAGGAGGATAATATACTTCGAGGATGAATGTTATTCATATATGTTTATTTGGTGATGCATGTCTGTGTGTTGTTATTGTTTATATGCTATGTACTTTTTTTTTTCCATATTTGATGATAGATAGTTTTTTATCTCCTATTTTCTCTATATTGTATATGTCTTATTTATGTCGTTACAAGAAGACCCTGTGGAGGAGTCAGCTAGTGAGGAGCTTGATGGGATCCCTTATGAGCCAGATGCTGGAGGACGAGCAGTAGACCCTAGTAGTTGAGTATAGAGTCTATGGCCAATGCATCTTTTTGAGACGCCGTATCTTACGTTGCTTTTGGTCAGTTTGTACTAGTATGTATATTATGGGACTCTACTGATGGGGTACCCTTTTCAATTTATCCGCACAGTATGTTTGTATTTATATACGTGTGTGGTGTGATGTTTATATTCTGTTATTTAAATTTAGAGTTTATTTATTTATGATTTTATGTATCTACGCTTAACGTTAATATTGTGATTAGGTTTTAATTAATTAGGTTTTTCTTTAATGGGACTTCGGGGTGTCTCACTTATCAATATGTTGCGGGACCCATGTATTGCGAACCCGGTAACTATGATTTTAGTGTGGCAATTTATTGAGTTGGTATGGTGGACTCAACATTGGTGTTACATTGGAGCATAATGCTAGATGGAAACTTTCAAGAGTTCAACCTTAATGGCAAAGCTTATGGTTCATGTTAAAAACCTTGTTTCAACATTAACTAATGGAATGATGGAGTACCATGCACGCGAGTGTCTTCACTCTTCATTATAGAAAGGAAACCCATAAAACTATATGCATATGAAATATTAAATTAAATTCAACATTAATGCATTAACAGCTTTAATTGTGTAGTTATAAAAAAACAACAAACAGTATATCCCAAATCTTTTTTGTGTGCAGATGTAAAAACTAAACAAAGAAAGCCAAAAAAATAAAACAAAAGTCGAAAAAAGAAGCCCCTACGGATCTCTATCTTTGGAACGATGTTACAGAAGCACCTGCTTTAAGTAATAGTTGGAGTTTTGGTGAACGAGATTGGTCGAACACCACTGCATCTTCATGGTTAGCCCTTGTCCTCGCCAGATAATATGCGCACTAGTTCCCTTCGTGCAACACATGGCCTAGTCTCAACTCCTAATCTCGATGAAGATGATCAAGGACATCTGTAATTTCCAATCTTTGAACTAATATAACATAAAACAATAGTGACAAATAACATTTGATAAGCAAATAAGACTTTTTTGAATAAAAACAAAGGATATGTAGTCTTTATCATCTAACTACTTGGTCGTGAAGGAACAATTCTAAAATAATGAGACAAGTCACTTTAGTTGAACTTTTTATTTTAAAATATATTATTGTGTTATAATAAAACTTCACCAAAAGATAAATTTAGAACTCGTTCCAGTAGCAGGAAGAGCTTTAGAATGTCATGTTCTAGTTATAGGATACATGTATATGGAGGGGAAATAAGCTATTGCACTGAGGTTATTATGTGTTTGCAAGCAGCATAAACAAAACACAAGGTTTATTAGCTACAAGAAACGACAGAGACCATACCCTAACTTTGACAACATCTCATAAGGGGTTCAATACAAATATTGAAGGTGCAAGCTCAAGTTCAACCTCAGCTTGGGAGTTCACAAGCTCCCATTACTGTGATGGTCGATATGGCCCAAGATTTATCCCTGCATGGCGTAGTTGACATCCATTTGTGATGTATTGTTAAAGGATGATGACACTGAATCCCAAGTAGGGATTGAACTTGGGCTGCACCTCCAAACAAAAGGATATTTTGCCTCTTCTGAGATAATGTCAAAGTTTGGATATGGCCTTGTCCTTTCTTTTAACTATAACACCTTGTGCATGGTCCGCAAATTTGACCCCTACAGAACAAATTTGACCCCTATTTTTTAAAAAACTAAAACATAAAAAATTAATGAAAAACAACATCTGATAAGAAAATGATATATTTTGGATAAAAATTAAGGATATTCAATCTTTGCCATCTATTTATTTGGTCCTAATGGAATGTTATAAAAATAAAAAAAATCATTTTTAGTTGAACCTGTGACTTTAAAGTATATTTTATTTCTTTTATCATATAATTTCACATATCCTAACCTTGGTTGCATCTCAAAATGGGTTCAATACAAGGATTGAAGGTGCAAGCTCAAGTTCAAGCTCAACTTGGGAGTTCACGAGCTCCCATTACTCTTATGGTAGATCTGGCCCAATATTTATCCCTAGATGGCGTTAGTTAGCATCCATTTGTGTTGTAGCATTAAAGGATGATGACATTGAATCCTAAATAGGGATTGAACTTGTGTTGCACCTCCAATGTTAGGGGTATTGAGCCTCTTCTTAAATAATGTCAAAGTTTGGATTTGCTCTATGTTCTTTCATTTAGCCACAGAAACTTGAGCTTGGTTAATTTCCAATGCTTGCAATGATGTGGAAACTTCAATTTCATGTCCATTATCTGCATATTAAAAATAAAGTTTAAATCAACTTTATAGCATTAAAAGATAAAATTATGTAATTATGAAAACAAAAGAAACCATAGATTCTTCTTCTTTTTTTAACAACTAAAACCTACAAAAATAATAACAAACAACTTCCAAAAAGCATGAGCTTTTTGGGGGGGAAAAACAATGGATTAGTTATTTTTATAATCTACTTATTTTGTCAAGAAGGTACAAATTTAAAATAACGAGACAAGCCATCTTTGGTAGAACATATGATTTTCAAACATATTATTAATTGTTTTATCATAATACTTCTTAAAATGATAAACTAACAACCTATTCCAGCAACAAATATAGCCTTAGAAGATCATATCCTAACCTTGGCAGCATCTCAAAAGGGGTTTAATACAAGGATTAAAGGTGGAAGAACAAGTACAACCTCGGTTTGGGAGTTTACGAGCTCCCATTACCCTCATGGTAGATCTGATCCAAGATTTATCTCTTGATGGCGTTAGTTAACATTCATTTGTGACGTAGTGTTAAATGATGACGACACTGAATCACAAGAAGAGATTGAACTTGTGCTGCCACTTCAATATAAGGGGTATTGAGCCTCTTATAAGATAATATCAAAGTTTAGATATGCTCTTCTTTCTTTCTTTTAGCTACAAAAACTTGTGTTGGGTCTGTAATGCTTGAAATCATATGAAAACTTACATTTCATATCCTTTATCAGAATATGCATATAAAACTTGGTTCAACTTTAATTCACTAAAAGATATAATTGTGTAATAATGAAAACAGAAGAAACCATAGATTCTTCTTCATTTGAACAACAAAAAGATACGAAAATAGTGAGAAGCCACCTTTTATAATATATTTATTTGGACTTGAAGGTGAAAATCTAAAATCTAAAATAATGAGACAAGCCACCTTTAGTAGAAAATATGATTTTAAAATATATTATTAATTGTGTTAATATAATAATTCATAAAAAGATAAATTTAGAACCTATTCCTGCAACAGAAATCACCTTGAACAATGTAAACCCTACACAAGGTTCATTAGCTACAAGTAACAACAGAGACCATGTCCTAACTTTGACATCATCTCAGAAGGGGTTCGATAGATCGGAGGTTATAGTTATAGTTGTATCTTATTATCTTGCAAGTGCAACTGTGAAAGTGAGGAAGGTTATCTAGATCTTTGTTTCCTTTTTTGTCGGATAGTGTTTTTATTTTTTTATTTTTATTTTTTTACTTTCATGTATTGATTATCTTTATTAAAAAAAAAAAAAAAAAAGACAGGGTGACCACATACAGTGCGCGTATCACTGTATAACATTGTTGCAAAATTTACTAGATTTATATATTGTAATAGATTATAAGCACTAAACTGTACATTTTCCCGAAAAACTAACCATACAACAGTGACACGGCATTTTCCCCAAACTGTAAATTTTCACGATCTTTTATTTGTGGGCTCATGTTATTAAATCATCAATTTGTACTTCCTTACAATGAACACTACTCTATGGTATCAAATCTAATAAGGTAAGAACATTAGATGTTGACACAAAGACACAACAGATAGTGACAATCATAATCCAGTGACCCACCACACCTACCCATCCTGATGTAGAAGGGGATCTAGAAGGAGTGCGATCTCACATGAGGATGGGTAGGTGTGGTGGGCACTGGATCGGGATTGTCACTATCTGTCGTGTCTGTGTCAGCATCTAATGTTCTTATCTTATTAGATTTGATACCATAGAGTAGTGTTGATGGTAAGGAAGTACAAATTGATGATTTAATAATAGGAGCCCACAAATAAAAGATTATGAAAATGTACAGTTTAGGGAAAATGTCGTGTCACTATTGTATGGTTAACTTTTCGGGAAAATATACAGTTTAGGGCTTATAATCAATTACTATATATAAATATGGTAAATTTTTCTACAGTGTTATATAGTGATACGTGCACTGTATATCATCACCCTGCCTTTTTTTATAAAAATAATCAATACATGAAACTTTAAAAAAAAACAAACAAACAAACAAACCCTATCCAACAAAAAAAGAAAAGAAAGATCTAGATAACCTTCCTCACTTTCATGGTTGCACTTGCAAGATAATAAGATATAACTATAACTATAACTATAACCTTGGGACATCACGAGCTTTTGTCACTACGGGTGTAGATCTAGCCCAAGATATCTCCTAAGATGGTTTCGGTTAACATCAGTTTGTGGTGTACTGCTAAAGGACAACGACATTGAATCCCAAATAGGGATCGAAGTTGTGTTGTACTCCAATATTGAACTCCTTCTAAGAATGTGTCAAAGTTTCGATATGGATCTCGTCCATTCTTAGTTGTAAGACCCAATGCTTGGTCTGCAATGTTTCTAAGAGCTGGAAAGCGTCAATTCCATATCATTTATCTTCATATGAAAAATAAGATTCAATTCAACATTAATTCATTAAAAGCTTTAATTGTCTTATAAAAAAAATCCCGTAAATTCCAATTTTTGAACAAATAAAACATAAACAATACCGACAAACAACATCACTACTAGAAAACAATGATTTTCAGACGGAATTTTCGGACGGAAATGATTATGTCTGAAATGGCATCAAGGTTTCAGCCGGATTTGGGACGAATTTGAGACAAATGAAATATCAAACTAATTCCATCCGAAATTCATCTCTATTCCGTCCGTAAATTTGGCGCTACCAGCGCGCCAAAAAATTTTCCCACAGATTTCGGACAGATTTGTTATTATTTTTTTTAATGCCATGGATCCGTCCGAAATCCGTTCGAAATGTTGAGACGGAATATAGACGGAATATATTATCAATTTTATTTTTTATTTTTTTAAGTTAAAATCATTTGTAATCCGTCCGAAATTGGAGACAGAATTAAAACATACTCCATTCTGTCAGTTAAATTACGATAATTTTTCTTTTCAAGGTTAAAGTAATCTTTTGATCCCTACATGTGACACTGATTTTCAATTTGGTCCCTATACGTAAAAAGTTATCAATTTGATCCTTATACGTGACACTGGTTTTCAATTTAGTCATCACCACTAATTGGTATCTATATAAGAGGGACCAAATTGCAAATTATTATCACAAGTAGCGACCAATAATTTGCAATTTGGTCCTCTTATATGGGAACCAATTAGCGGTGAGGACCAAATTGAAAACCAGTGTCACGTACAGGGACCAAATTAATATTTTTTTACATATAGGGATCAAATTAAAAATCAGTGTTATATATAAGGACTAAAAAATTACTTTAACCTATTTTAAAAATATTTTGATTTTATTTTTAATTTGTTAATTTTCATTCCCACTCTAATTTCTTTTTGTTTTTTCCCTCTCATTCTCTCCCCATTTCTCTTAAACGTGAGAAACCCTCCCTTTTTTTTCTCCACTGGCGCCTCCAACAATTCCACCAGGTACCTTCTTCTTTCTTCTCTTCCCCAACCCTCATTTCTTCACTGTTGCGCCTCCCTAATTTCACTCCCTGTCCTCTGTTTTTCATTTTCGTCATCACAGAACCCATGGCCAGCAACAGAATAGCGCGCGGCGGAGCGGCGCACGGAGGAGAGGCTCGCAGAGCAGCGGCGAGCGGCGGAACGATGCCCGGCGGAACAGTGAACAACACGGTGAGTTTTTTTTTTTGTTGGGCACATATTTCTTGTTCTGTTTTATGGGAGCTTTGCCTAATTTGGATTTGCCTTTGCCTATTTTGGATTTGTCTTTGCCTGGTTGGTTTTCCTATGGGAACTTTATAGTTGTTCTGCTGTACTGGTTTTTTAATGGCCCCGTCTTAATGTTTTTTGATGACATGATTCTGGTTTGGATATAATTACTGTTTTGGTTAATCTTTAACACTTGTGCTTAAGTTTTGCTCTTTTATTCATTAATAAATATGCTTTGCTTATCATAAAATATTATATATGTAAATGTATTGGTCATTTTAGATGTCAGGTAGAGGTACAAATAGAGGTGGAAGGACTTTGTCCTCTAGAGGTCGACGCTCATCTGGTAGAGGTGGAATTGCTGTACAAGTTGCACCTATATTACCACCAACCATACCATCTACACAAGTACCAACAAATCCATCACCATCACCATCACCATTACCATCACCATCACCATCACCAACCCCAACCCCAACCCAAATACCATCACCATCATCTATTCTACCTCAAACTTCTGAACAAACTTTGCCAAATACTCAATCATCCACCATCGAATCTCAGGTTGATGGACATGTTGATCAAGAATGTCTTCTAGAAATAAAGCCTTATGGAGATGAGTAAGTACAAAAATATTATTAAGCGAAAGCTATCAACATATAGTTTTACACAGTATGATTAACGTGTATATATGCATATTACAATGTCTTTTACACTAACAGGTTTAATCCATCATCTACTATTCGTTTCTTAACTGCTGCCATTAAGAGCAAGTTTGATTGGTTTTGTCCTACTTGGGGACATTCAACTACTGATATGCGAGATTTATGGTTTAAAGAATTTAAGGTAAATATGATATTAGATTATTAATATATGTCATTAATATATTGTATCAAAGATGGTTTGCAGAATTTAAAGTTTCTTACATATCATATCAATTTTATTTTCTTTTGTAGAAGAACTGTAGATGGGAACTAAAATATGATGCAAGGATTCGTCAAATTTTTGACATCAAGGAAGAAGCTCGATTTAGGGGTATTATGTATGAAAAGAGGCAAAAATATGAAAAAAGTCAAGAATACAAGCCAAAGTACATTCCTATACCAATATGGAATCAACTAATACATTATTGGGCATCAGATAAGAAGTTTAAGAATTTGTCTGTGGCAAACACTGCAAATCGTGCTTCAAATGAAGGTAGCTCTATGCATACTGGTGGTTCTATATCTATGGGTGAGCATGCACGTAGAATGGTAAGACACTTGAAACTGTTTGCTTGAGTATTTAATTTATGAACAAACTATTGTGAATTTTCTCATTGAAGTTATGACAAAGTGTAGGAGGTAGCTACAAAAGTCAAACCTTCCATAGAAGAAGTGTTTGCTAAAAGCCATTTGAAAAAGGATAACTCTTGGGTTGATAATAGATCTGAGACTGCTATGGTATGTGGTGTTAACTTTAATTTCTCTATGACTTTTGTCACATGCATAGTTTAAAATTGTTTGTTAGTGAAATGACTAACAAAAGACAAACTGAAATGTTTTGTAGGGAGAATTTAAAAAGAGAAAAATAGAGATTTCAGAATTATCATTGTCTCAAGATGAGGATGGTGATGGGTTGTCTTGTGAAAGCCAAAATATGCCAGATGACTTGACTATTTGGAAAGAAGTAGTTCCTAAAGGCAAAAAAGGGACATTGTATGGTCTAGGTTCTATAGGAACAAATATGTCTTCAAAGTATGCTGCCAGCTCATCCTCAAGTGCATCTAAGGACACAAACACGGAACAAGAGCTAGTAAAGTGGCAAGAAAAGGTTAAAGAGCAAGAACTTATAAATCAAGAGCAAAAACGTAAGTTGGAGGAGCAACAAAAGAGGATTGAGTCAACTGAAAGTTTGGTTGTTGCTTTATTTGGAAAGTTAAATATGCCACTACCTCCAAACTTTGCTTCTGCGACAACTATGCAAGACGGATCGAATGAGATTAGTGAGCCCTCTAATGGTGACAATGATGATAATTTTGATGTTGATTGATGGCTTTGATCTAGATTCGTGAGTCCTTAAAGGTCTATAGTTTGTTTTGATTTAATATAGATTGATGAGCACCATGATGACACTAGTTAGTTTTATGTTGTTTTAGATCTATAAACATATTACTCTAGTTTGTGTTACTTTGTTATTGACTAATGAGTACTTTGATCATAGTGTGGTTTGTTTTATTGTGCTAGAATGATGGAACACTTATATGAATTTAGTTTGTGATTTTTCTTCATTGTTAGGTAAAAGCATTATTAGGCATACTTGATTGTTCTTTACAGGTTAATATCTTGTTTGAAATTTGTTCAAATATGTCAAAATTTTCAATTCAGTTTCGTCTCAAATCTGTGTGAAACTAAAACTTGAATAATGATTTTGATATTTCATCTCAATGTTGTTTTAAAAATAAATTAAGCCAATTTATAAATTTGTGTCAATTTCCTTCATAAAAAATATTTTTTATTAAATTTGTCCAAAATCCGTCTCTAAAGAATAAACATTTCTGTCTTAAATCTGTGTGAAAAACTGAATTTTTAAATTTATTTATTTAATCCGTGGGAAATCCGTCCCAACAAAAATCATAACATCTGTCCCAAATCCGTTGGAAAACAATAATAAATCTGTCCGAAATTCGTCTGAACAATAACCAAAATCCAGATTTGTGTGTTGTCCGGATTTCGTCTACAATCCGTCTGTAAATATTTTTGGACGGAATTTATAATTTCCAACGAGGCTTTTTCGGATGGGTGACGTTCCGTCTGAAATCCGTCCAGAATTAATTATCCGTCCGTAATCCGTAGGAAAATTGTCCATTTTTCGTCCGAAATCCGTCTGTAAATCGGTCCGAAAAAGACGGATTTCTAGTAGTGCATATTATATGCAAATAAGCCTTTTTGGATAAAAACAAAGGATACACAATCCTTAGGCCCCGTTCGTGCTCCTGACGAAACCTAAGGGGTAGTCTTCACCTCAAGAAAGCCATAATTTTGTCTATACTCCGGCTAATTATGGGTATTCGACCATCGGATCTTCTAAAAATAAAACAAAAATACTAATTCTACAAAAAAATTTAAATAAATAAACTTATTAAGCTAGAAAACAAAAATAAGGAAAGAAATGAAGAACTTACCTCTAGGACGCGCGGAAACACGATGCGTTTGACCCACATACTCTCCCTTCCAAGATGTGAAGAAACACTGAGTTCCCTGCATGTGCTTAAAATATAAAAGAAATGAAACAAGACAAAAAAAAATTTACTAAAATTCTTAGACGTTATATTTATTATCAATCCCAAGCATTAGAAACCAAACGTTTTATTTAAAAGTCACAAGCCTTATGGCATTAAGCCCAACTGTGAAGGTTTGTTGGTGTGTCCTAAACACTTGAATATCCACTCTTTATATAGGAGAAAAGGAGGGGGAAGGAGCTTGCATTCTGCGATGTGGGACTTTAGTCAGGTGAATAGCTTAACCATGTGGGACTTAGGCATCATATGGGTCATTGTCTCTACGTCTGCCAAACAATAATAACATCCAGAACCAACATTAACTCATTTGATAGAAAATCTACTTCAAATTGGGAGCACATCATAGATAGACTCGCCAATTAAACACCGTAAATGTCGAAGGAACTCGTAGTATCCATAGCCTTCCCAGATTTTTGAAAATTATTATAGCTCTTGGTATTTATGTTAGCTCAATTCATACCTTTAATTTTTTCGATAATGGATTTTTTCAAGCTTCTTATTGAGTACTCTTTATTGAGAAATGACCTTTAGAATCAAAGTTCCAGAAGAAGCTATTTTAACGTCATTGGGAGATTTGGACTACAAAAATTTGTTGATTTGTCAAAGATACCCTATTAACCCGAGGTAAATCTGTAAATTTACAAAATATCTTTAATTACTAAGAAGTCACCTATAGTTTAAAAACAACAAATGAGTTGTCTTGGGAGTAGCCCTTCATACTCTAAGGCACATAACAATCGATGGTCATCCCCGGCTTGATCTACCATGGTAAAAAAAAGGCATGTGGAACAATAACAAATAGATTTGGTCAGAAAGGATGTCCTTACTGTAACACCCGGTTTTTTCGTTGTTTACTATTTTTTATATCAGTAAAATAAACAGAAACGTTTATAAGTTTATTTTTAAACGTATACTCCAGGCCTCGCTATGGAGAGAAAATCTCGCATACAACACCATTTAAGAGCACCGAGTAGGAAATAGATAACACATAGTTCATTGCCATTAAATTCTGATTTCGACAACATCACTTACAAGAAAAGCCACTCCACCTTGTTACATGCTTTGCTCATAAATAGCTTCACATCATAGTCATGTATCCTTCTTTCTCATATTTTTTTATTCCTCCTACCATGAATCATCTGGTAAGATATTAGGACATTATCCACCATCTATTTATTATGAACAAAGGCACCTTTAGATTATAAAATTATAAACGAAGAACTACCCTCAATTAGTTGGCTAGAGATTTTTTTATAATTTTATAGATAACATTACAAGTTGAAATAGACTTGAAATGCATAATATTTATTTGACACTTTTACTTTTTAGAATAGTACAATGAATGTTTGGCTGATATTAGTGAGTATACTTAACTGCAGTTTTGGTCCTTTTACTATTTATCATGTGCGATTTTGGTCTCTGTGATTTTTTACCAGATTTGGTCCCCATATTTTTCCGATGTTGCAAATTCGGTCCTTCTATCTGATATCCGTCAATTTTTCAATAATCAATAGAGAGGATCAACTGCTTTAAGTTCATAATATCGTATAAAATTTTGTGTCCAGTTTAATATTGTGGAATGTATCCCTTTGAGAGGTATATATCTTTTTTAATTGTAGACCATGTTATTCTAATATAACTTAGGTTTTCATTAAGCACAATATCATGTAATATATCTTAGGTTATTGCCTTTGAAAGCAAAGTAAAAAAAAACAATGTTAGCATAGAAGGTTTTATTTGTGAAGCGTATTTGGTGGAGGATGCCTCTGTTGGAATAGGTGGCTTCGACTCAAGAGGGGAGGGGTGAATTGAGTCTAAAAATTTCTTTCAAATTTCTCAAATTATTTTCTTTAACAAAATTAATCACGTAACAAATATATAAATATATAATTCAAAAAGACAAGGGAAGAGAATACTTGCACGCCGATTTTATCCTGGTTCAGCCACCCACCGCCAGTGACCTACATCCAGTCCCCACTCCACCTGTGGGATTTTCTTCCACTAATAAACAAGCTTATAAACTGGTGCTTGCAACCTTTGTACAAAACAGAGCACTCTAACCACGCCTCTTGGGATACCTCACCCACCACGTGTAAGAGCCTCAAACTCTAGCACTCTCCCTCGCGCCTCCGGGATACCTCACCCGCGCTTCTGAGCCTAAAGTCACACACCAAAGGAATGCACCACCCTTTACAAGAGAAGGATACCTCACCTTCTAATCAGAGGGATACCTCACCCTCAACCCAGGGATACCTCACCCTATCTCAGAGTTGACACAAAGAGTAGAATAAATTGAAGCACTCTAACTAGTGCAGATAATACAAATTGAAGTCCTATGAAATTAATCAAGAAGGTACTAGTGATGGCTCAAAGTGATTTTAAATTTTTTGTGCAAAAGCCCTTTTAACCAGAGAATGAAAACATTCACAAACGTGCTCTCTCTCTCTGTATTTTTCGTTTCAGTGTCTTGGGTATTTTCTTTTCTTCTTCTGTTGCAACTTGCAAGTCTCCTTTTAAAAGCAATAAGAAATATGAACGTTGAAGGCTTGAGTAATTGCTAATTCCTAAATAAAATAGTATATACTATAAAGTTCAGCAAATTGGTTTTGATATTAAACAGGAATATAAACGTTGGAGCATTGAAACCACACACATGGTTTAATTCATTTAATACACATGATTTTGCTATTTAAAACCTGTTAATTTCCATAAAATAGAAACGTGTGAAATGTGTAAGGCTGGGCAAATAATATTAACGTTGAAGCCATGAATTTGGCAATGCAAGATCTGATATTTGCTTTTAATGCAAATTTGATTGTTATTAAAAAATTGATGGTTATAAGAGAGAAACGTTCAATACTTAAGGCTCCTGCAAATTGCAAATTGGTCAAAAGCTAGGGAATCCATTTAAAAGAAAACTTAATTAATTGAAAAGTGTTATTTTTATTTATTTAAAACTTGAAATCAGTTTTCAAAAAATAGTTGTTTTTTTTTTAATTAAAAAAAATTCTTGATTTTCATCATTAAACTTTGAGCCAAATTAGTACCTAGTTAAATCAATCTCTTACAAAGTATCTAAGACCTATTAATTTACCCATATGGTCTTGTGGTCTTGATACTTGAATCTCTGGTACACCAAAGTAATTTGAATTTATTCGTGCGGTACCTGCATGCTATAAGAAATATTCTTTTGCCTTTTTATTAGTATTTGTCATTCATCAAAATATATAAATGTGTAATTACAACCTCTACCTTTGCTTCTTTTTACTATTTATCCGACATAGAAACAATAAGGACTAGAATATTACATAATCTTGACGGAGGTGATGCTTGTTCATCTAGTCCTCATAAATTAATTTTAAACTACTCTGGTCATGCCTGTGGCTCATTAATAAGTCATTTTTGAGGCACCTTTAGTGTTGTATTCTTGACCTAATTAATTTCTACACGCGCTTAATATTGGTTGTGATAACTTTTAATAAATAGTTATTTTGCCCTTTTCTGTCTTAATTGTTGCTATCTTTGAGGTGTTGAGTCTTGACTTTGGTAGAAAATGTTATTTTGTGAATATTTGTGTGAAGCATTGTTAATATCAGTTAGTTGCTTTTGAATGCTTCATCATTGTCGCAATTTTCTATGTCTGCATATGCAGTAAACTTGCTAGAGAAGGGCTGAAGCATGGGTGAATAAGCCATTGATTGTTGCAGCAAAGGCTACTTTCCAGTGGTTCTGCACTAAAGGACAAAGCTGACAAGGACACTCTTTCTCTCTCCTTGTAGGCGCCGGCACTGCCATTTGCGGATTCACATGCGCCTAGGGATCTGACACCCCACTTTTCTGGAATTGGGCCAGGGTTTATTTTATTATTAATTTTGTTGTTGGCCCAAAAAGGGATGAAAGAGAATAGGGTGCTATATAAGCATTTAAGGAAACCCTAGTGAGGACAATTCTGATTTTATTACATAATACCTTGTCTTTTCTTGGAGGTTGTGTTGTCTTCTTCTACCTCCAACTGTTGCTGCTGCGCTTAATTTGCTCTTACCATTGTAATGACTTTCTTTTTATTTTACCATTGTGTTCTTTGTAAGCTCACTATGAGCTAAACGCTTCTAAGCTTTAGGTATGCAAATGTAATGAATGCTTAGCTGAGTTATGCAAATGAATATGTTCTTCATCTTCTTTTGTCATGTGCATACTGTTATTTGATTAAGAGTGATCAACTTAATTAGATATTTAGCTTGCTTGATTTGGAAGAATTAAGTGAGCAGAAATTGATAAAAGATAGAAGATAAATCATTAATTGGAAAATTAAATGATGTTGGATAGGCTAGGAATAGTTATCCAAGCTTCTAAGCTAGCTGGAACATGTTTAATAAGAGGGTAGTGTAATTAATCTGAATCTACGAATAGAAAACAGTTAATGAACCTAACCTTAAGTGTTGGAAAACACACTTTTACTTCTTGGAGTTAGATACTAGAGCATATTCGGAGCATGAGATAAGCTAAGTAGGATTTATGCTGCAGCATACCTAGAGCTATTTTCTCTCCATATTTGACAACATAATCTCTTCACTGTTTGCAGTTTATTTTCATTGTTTAATTCCAAGAGTGTTAATTTTTTTGCTTGCACAGTCACCATAATTTACGGTTACCATTCCTAACTCCTAGAATATATAATCTGTGTTGGAATTTGCAGCACCATTATAATCCCTGTGGGAACGATATCTGAACTTAGTTTCTATAATACTTGAGGCATTTGTTTATACTTGCACAAGCTTAAATACATCTATTTTTAAGGCAACAAATTTTTGGCGCCGTTGCCAGGGATTGTTAATGGTGTTAAAATTTTGTTCCCAGATTATTAGTTCTAAAGTTAGAAGATCTAATACTCTATGTGACTTGCTATAGCACAGGTTACTGAAACTGTATGCACAGGTTCTTGTCACCTGATTACAGACTTGATCCAGATATAGAAAGAACTTTCAGAAGGCTTAGGAGAGGTTACCCATCCCAGCCTGTTCCTGAGTTGGTTTTGAACACTCCAACCAACTCCACACCAGAATCCACTGAAGCACTGTCCCCTGCTGGTTCAAAAATGGCTGAAGAAGTGCCACAAGACAGTATGGCTATGGCCAATGACAGAAACTGTGCTATCAGGCGGTATGCTGTATTTGACCCCGAAGCTATGAATGTTGGGATAGTGAGGACTCCAATTACTGCACCTCAGTTCGAATTCAAGCCAGTCATGTTCCAAATGTTACAAGCTATGGGACAATTCAATGGGTCTGCAACAGAGGACCCTCACCTGCATCTGAAACAGTTCTTGGATGTAGCAAGTAACTTCAAGATCCCAAGCATCATTGATGATGCATTTAGACTGAGACTGTTCCCATTTTCTTTGGGTGGAAGGGCTAAGAACTAGTTGAACTCCTTGGATGCCAACTCAATTGACACTTGGAACAAATTAGCCGAAAAGTTCTTAGTCAAGTTCTTCCCACCTACAATGAATGCAAGGATGAGAACAGATATCACCTCTTTCAAGCAACATGAAGATGAGCCTTTATTTGAAGCTTGGGAGAGAAGGGATTGAGGCGCATGCTCTGATAGAAGGGATTCCTGCTAACAGCTATCAGTGGCCATCAACTAGACTTGCTCCAGGCAAGGTAAATGCTGTAGCAGGGGTTTATAAAGTAAGTGAAGCATCTGCATTGTCTGCACAAATGCATGCTTTGACTAATCTGGTAAAAGGGATGACTATGGGAAGTCAAGGCAATTCTGTGGCTCCACCTATCAAAACTGAAGCAATGGTGCAAGAACAGATCTACAGTACTGATTCTATTTCTTGTGTACATTGTGTTGGAGAGCACCTCTTTGAGAATTGCTCTGCTAACCCAGCTTCAGTTAACTATGTTGGAAACAGCAATAGCAAGGGATCAATTCATACAATAATGCATATAATTCAGGGTGGAAACAGCAACATCCAAGTCTATCATATTCAAATTACAGTAATACTCTGAATCCACCCCCTGGTTACAACCAGCAGCAACAACCTAGGCAACAGACACCTCAAAAACAACAACCATTCCAACAGAAAGCTTCTGAACCATCTCTAGAGTCTATTCTGAAAGCATTCATGACAGAGACCAAGGCTGGAATGAGAAACTTGGAAACTCAGGTGGGACAGCTTGCCAATGCTCTCAACTCAAGGCAGATTGGCACACAGCCTGCAGCAACTGAAGATCCAAAGGCCTCAATCTCTGGAGGAGGAAATGAACAATGTAAAGCTATACACCTGAGGAGTGGCAAGGATATAGAGATTGTTGAGCCAAAGAAGAGACCAGAGGTGCAGAAGGCAGAACCTGAGAAGAGAGCAATAAGGGAAAATGCTACAAAAGAACAACCTGCAGTTGCTGAAGAAATACCCAAGGCTGCAGCATCACATAATACCACTAAGTTAATTCCAGAAAGGCCACCTCCACCATTCCCTCAGAGATTAAGAAAGTCCATCAAGAAAAGCAGTTCAATAAGTTTCTGGACGTGCTGAAGCAGCTTCATATCAACATACCTTTGGTGGAAGCTTTGCAACAAATGCCTAATTATACAAAGTTCATGAAGGATGTGCTAACCAAGAAGAGGAGATTGGGAGAATTTGAAACAGTGGCCATGACTGAAGAATGCAGTATGATGCTACAGAACAAGGTTCCACAAAAGATGAAGGATCCTGGAAGCTTCACCATACCCTGCTCAATTGGAGATACTTATTGTGGCAAAGCTTTATGTGACTTGGGAGCAAGCATCAACCTTATGCCCATGTCAATTTTCAGAAAATTGGGAATTGGAGAGGCTAGGCCTACTTCTGTTACACTTCAGTTAGCTGACAGATCTATTGCTTATCCTGAGGGGAAGATTGAAGATGTATTGATTAAAGTTGATAAATTTGTGTTCCCAGCGGATTTCATCATCTTGGATTTTGAGGCAGACAGGGAGGTCCCTATTATTCTTGGGAGGCCATTCCTAGCAACAGGGAAGACTTTGATTGATGTGCAAAAAGGAGAACTCACAATGAGGGTTAATGATCAGAAAATCACATTCAATGTTTTTAATGCCCTCAAGTATCCAGATGAAGGAATTGAGGAATTCTCCTTCATAGAATCATTTGATGAGCTGGTGCAACAATACTTCTTGAAGGATCAGTCTGATGATAGTAATGCTGCAGGGGAAGCTAAAAACTCCTTTCATGAAGAAGTTGGAGAATCCTCAGACTGTAAGGCTGTTCAACAATTGTGGACCAGAAGATATGAATCATTGGAGATAACTGATGATACTTTTAAAGATAACATTCCTTCCATTGTAAAGCCTCCTTCTCTGGAACAAAAAAAATTACCAAGTTATTTGAAATATGCTTACCTTGGTGATAATGATACTCTACCTGTGATAATATCTGCTTCACTAAACTGTTTCCAAGAGGAACAATTGCTAACTGCTCTGAAAAGACATAAAAAAGCAATAGGTTGGCAAATAGCAGATATTAAGAGGATTAGTCCATCAATATGCATGCACAGAATTCTCTTAGAGGAAGGCTCAAAGAATAGCATTGAAAGTCAAAGAAGGTTGAATCCAATCATAAAGGAGGTGGTTAAAAAGGAGATCATTAAGTGGCTGGATGTAGGGATTATTTATCCTATTTCAGATAGTGTTTGGGTAAGTCCAATCCAGTGTGTGCCTAAAAAGGGGGCTGTGACTGTCATCACCAATGAAAAGAATGAGATTATCCCCACAAGAACTGTAACTAGTTGGAGGATCTGCATGGACTACAGGAAATTGAACAAAGCTACAAGAAAAGATCACTTTCCCTTGCCATTCATTGATCAGATGTTGGACATATTAGCTGGGAAGGAATACTACTGTTTTCTGGATGGCTACTCAGGGTATAATCAGATTGCTATAGCACCAGAAGATCAGGATAAAACAACTTTCACTTGTCCTTATTGCACATTTGCTTTCAGAAGAATGCCATTTGGCCTGTGTAATGCTCCAGCAACCTTCCAAAGATGTATGATGGCTGTATTTTCATATATGATTGAGAATTCCATGGAAGTGTTTATGGATGATTTTTCAGTCTTTGGAGAAACCTTCCACAGTTGTTTGTTGAACTTGAAGCAGATACTTGACAGATGTGAGGAAACCAATCTTGTACTGAATTGGGAGAAGTGTCACTTCATGGTAACAGAAGGAATTGTGCTGGGGCATAGAATCTCCAGAAATGGTATTGAGGTGGATAAGGCAAAGGTTGAGGTTATTGAAAAACTACCTCCCCCCACATCAGTAAAAGGAATTAGAAGTTTCTTAGGCCATGCTGGCTTCTATAAAAGATTTATCAAGGACTTCTCCAAGATCTCTAAGCCACTATGTCAGATGCTGGAGCATGATAGAGTTTTTGAACTCACAGCTGAATGTCTGAAGGCATTTGAACTCCTAACGAAGGCCCTCATCTTTGCACCTATCATTGTTCCACCTGATTGGGAGATGCCTTTTGAGCTTATGTGTGATGCAAGTGACTTTGCTGTGGGAGCAGTATTGGGACAGAAGTACAACAAGGTGTTGCATACTGTCTATTATGCAAGCAAGTCCTTAATTGATGCTCAAATTAATTATACCACCATTGAAAAGGAGCTGCTAGCTGTGGTATTTGCCTTTGAGAAGTTTAGATCCTATCTTGTTGGTACAAAAGCGGTAGTATACACTGACCACTCAGCCATCAAATATCTCATTGACAAGAAGGATGCTAAACCAAGGCTCATAAGGTGGGCGCTTCTGTTGCAAGAATTTGATTTAGAGATCAGAGAGGAGTGGAGAACCAAGTAGCTGATCACCTTTCAATGTTACCAGAGGATGCTGCAGCATCTAGGGAAATAGCCATTGATGAATCTTTCCCTAATGAACAACTTCTAGCAATACAGGATGCTGCAACACCATGGTATGCTGATTTGGTCAACTTTTTAGCTAGTAGTGTGGTTCCCCCAGACTTGAACTCTCAACAAAAAAGGAGATTCTTCCATCAAGCAAAACAATATTTCTGGGATGAACCATACCTCTACAAGATGTGCCCAGGCAATCTGAACAGAAGATGTGCTTCAGATGAAGAGTTTCAGGATATACTGACCTAGTGCCATGCTGCAGCATATGGTGGACATTTTGGTGGCATGAGAACTGCTGCCAAGGTGCTCCAATCAGGTTTATTCTGGCCTACTTTATTTAAAGATGCATATGAATTTGTTAAACACTGTGACAGATGCCAAAGGGTAGGAAATGTGTCTAACAAAAATGAAATGCCCCTTAACACTATTTTAGAAATTGAACTTTTTGATGTATGGGGTATTGACATTATGGGACCATTTCCCCCTTCCTTTGGCAACCTTTATATTCTGGTAGCTGTTGATTATGTGTCTAAATGGATGGAGGCTGTGGCAACAATCAAAAATGATGCTAGGGTGGTGACAACATTCTTACAAAAAAAAATATTTTCTAGATTTGGAATCCCTAGATCTATCATTAGTGATGAAGGTACCCACTTTTGCAACCAAGTTTTCTCAAAATTACTTGCAAAATATGGGGTCAAGCATAAAGTAGCCACAGCCTACCATCCACAAACTAATGGCCAAGCTAAGTTATCTAACAGGGAAATCAAAATAATTCTGGAAAAGATGGTCAGCCCAAGTAGGAAGATTGGTTTTTGCATCTGGATGAGGCCCTGTGGGCTTACAGCACTGCATTCAAAACTCCTTTGGCGATGTCCCCATACAAATTGGTGTATGGCAAAGCTTGCCATTTACCCCTGGAATTGCAGCACAAGGCTTTCTGGGCAATCAAGAAACTGAATTTTGATTTTCAGTCTGCTAAAGCAGCACGTAAGTTGCAGCTTAATGAACTGGAAGAGCACAGATTGTTTTCTTATGAAAATGCTGAAGCATATAGGGCAAAAACTAAAGCTTGGGATGATAAGAGAATCCATCAAAGATCCTTTCATGAAGGAGAACAAGTGCTGTTGTTTAATTCCAAGCTGAAGCTTTTTCCAGGGAAGCTAAAGTCAAGGTGGTCTGGCCCATTTAAATTTGTGAAAGTTTATCCACATGGAGCTGTAGATTTGCTAGAGGCTGCCAATGGCAGGGAATTCAAGGTTAATGGCTAGAGAATCAAGCATTATTTTGGTGAACCTTTGGACAGAATGAAGGTCACCACCACCCTTGATGACATGGAATGAAGTGCAACAGGGTCTAGCTGAGGACCTGATAAACCAAGAGCTCACGGGAGGCAGCCCATAAATAAAGAATATTTAGTTTGTTGAATAAAGAAGCAGAAAAAGAGGATGAAGTGAGTCCATGCTGCAGCACAACAAGACAACGGGTTGCTCTGGAGCAATGCTACATCATGCTCCCAAAATGCTGAGAAGGGGACAAGGATTAACTGCTGACAAAAGTGCAAGGTGGGGATAGCTCAGATTTGTCCGTTGTGGGATAGAGTGTAAGTTGGACAGTTTTCTTTTTAAATCATTTTGAAAAGGTGACAAAAGTGGGATGTGGAGAGAGAAGATCACGTTCTCCCATGATCAATCCCTAACCGCAAGATTTCCTTTTCTCTTTCCTCTTAATTTCCCTCGCTCCTACGTCTAGCACTCTCAGTAACCAATCCATACCTCCCTCCTGACACATTAAATAGCCCACTCATCCTTCTTCCTCTCCCACTACGAACTCGTAAACCTTTCTCTCTTCTCCCTCAACCTCGGAAACACTAACCTCTGAATTTCTTACCCCTCCCTTCTCGAACCTAACCCACATACCCACCCTGATTGCTAAAAAAGAAAGCCGAGTGAAACACAAAGCTATCAACAATGCTAAGCCCACCTCTACTGCCCAAAAAGAAAACCTAACCACCTGGACAGTGAGGAAGCACAAGAGAAGTATGAGAAAGAGACACTCAACCGTAACCTCCACCAGGAAAAGGGGTTCAAGTATGGAAAAGGGGTGAACTGGGGATTATTGCCAGAGCTGGTGGAGATAATAGAGGCACACAAGTGGAGAATTTTTGCTGATCATCCAGATGGCTTCTGCACCCAGATGGTGAGGGAGTTTTATGCGAATATTGCTTCTGAAGCCCAAACCTTTGTGGTGATCCGAGGAGGGAAAGTTTCATTTTCAGCCAAGACCATCAATCAGCACCTTGGGCTAGAAGAGGTGGAGAATGAGTATCAACATATCTTGAAGGGTGCTACTCCAGCTAAACTGCTGCAGATGAAGAAGGATTTGGCCCTCCCTAGTGCAGAATTCATACAGCAAGCTGAAGGCCAACTCAAGTTACCTCGATCAATGTTGCAGCCCCTGGCAAAAATTTGGTACCACTTCCTCAAATACTCCCTCTCCCCTACTACTCATCTGGAGACAGTGGACAAAGAACGCTTAGTTCTACTCCACTGTATCATGAATAAAAAGAAAATCAATGTGGGGGAGATACTCAAACATCTAATTTCAAGTTGTGCTATGAAACAGCAAGGTTATCTAATCTTCCCCTGTCTTATCACTGATCTGTGTCTGGAACAAGGAGTGGAGTATAATCCTGCGGAAGGTAGAGCCAAACAAAGGCCTTATTGACATATGTTGCGTATTGAGGATGTACTCCAACTCACAAAAAGCCAGTGCCAGTGGAGCCAAACCTCTCAAATCAAGCACCCCAGAGCAGTAGGATCGCTCTGGGATGCTAGAGCATAAAGTTGATCAACTGACCACCATGCTGCAGCAACACATACAAAAGGAGCAAGCTTTCTGGCAGTTCTATTTTTGCAAATATCAATGGGAGAAGCAGACCATGAAGATCAACAACTGGAATCTTGAGACTCCAATTCCCCAGTTCCCACAAGAAAAATTGCCCCCCTTGAAGAAGATGCCCATGCACCACCCTACAACACTGTTTCTGACCCAGTTTCTATAAATCTTGAGAAGTCCAACCTCAACTCTACTCACAGCTCTGCATCTGATGAAGATTGGATGGGTATTCCCTCATCCAAGCAGCAAAAAGAGACTGTGGCTGCTAAGCCAAAGAAGAAGAAGTCTGCCTCTCACACCTCTACCTCTCAAGTCTCCCAGCAAGATCAGGGGAGCACTAAAAGGCTTCGTGCTACAGCATCAGCAAAAATACCCTCCTCTCCTCCTGTAGTAGCAGAGACTCACCCTCCAGCGTCTAAAGCAACAAAAAGCACTAAGTCAGCTGCTGATAAGGGGAGTCCAGTGATGAAGATTGCTGCTGCTTATGCTGCAGTAGCAGATGAAGAGTAGGAGGACATAATCCCTCTCTCTAAAAGAGCAAAGATTGTTGTGCCAAGAGATGCAGCTGTGACTAACAAGGAAAAGGTTGCAGCAGCACGAGAGGAGGAAGAAGAGGAATAGAAAGCTGAAGAAGAGGCAGAAGAAGAAGAACAGGCTGAAGAAGAGCAAGCTGAAGAGGAAATCGAGGAAGAGGAAGGAGTAGAACAAGAGGAAGATGTGCAAGTCATAGGAGAAACACAAGGCAAGGTGCCTTCCACTAAAAGTGGAGGCACCAGGAAGAGTTTGCATGTCCAAGCTCCTCAAGCTTGAAAAAGAGCCACAGTGGATGATGCAGCTTGCTGCAGCATCCCACAACAGGATACACACTAAAACCTTCCACCCATTCCCAGCATTATGTTTTCTTTTTACTTATCTGCAAGTAGTGGTCCCTAGGACCTGTGTGTTTGTTTGTTAGTAGGGCCATTAGGGCCATGATTGTTATTAAATTCCTGCTTGATTAATGGCCATGCATGAGCCACCATTTGATTCCAAATGATTAAAGATTAAATGGAACTGGCCTCTGGCCTCTTCTGCTATGCTTGATCTCAAATCTTGGAATGAAACTCTCACTGAATAACTTAATGCACTAACTTAACTGTGAACACTAACACTGATGCACCACTGATTAGGATAGAAGATACATTTGCTGCAGCATGAACATATACATGTGAGCCTGATCGAAAAAATTACACTGTGCATATAAACAACACTCATGCATTTTCTGTAAGGCTTGCTTTGTTTCTGTTTGATCTGAACACACATGATTGCACACACTTTATGCTTGAGGCATTTTCTTATTTTGTTTTTATTTTTAGCCAGTGCCTAAACAGCTAACCCTCTCAATCTATATGTCCTTAGTGTTATCCCTTTGAGCCTTAACCCTTTATTGAGAAAACTAGCACATTACAAGCCCTTAACTGGAAAAACAAAGAATACCTGAATAGGTGGAGCTTAAGGATGCTTTTTGTAACTATGTTCTGAGATAAGTTTGGGTGTGGCTTGAGGACAAGCACCAATTTAAGTTTGGGGGTGCTATGCTGCAACACTTATGCAGCTACAAGGCTTTACAAATAAAAGGGGTGAAAGCAGCAAAGAAGAAAGGAACTCTCAAATTTTAAAAAAAAAAAAATTGATGCTGCAAAATTCCCCTATTTTATATATGTTTTGTAAAAAAAAAAAGGAAATAAAATTGAGAACAAAGAAGAAAGAAAAATCTGAAAGTTAACAACAATCTATTCTTTGTTCACAACAAAAACAATAAACTAGGATCTTAGTGAGGAAAGGAAGAAACAAATGTGTGGATTGTAGGAACAATAGGGATTGTGAGCTGAATTGAAAAGCATCCTTTTGCTCTACCTTGAGATTAGCTACTTACCCAAATTTCTTAATCCCACCTGTCCTAAGCTCTGTTACAACCATAAAAGGCCTCTTGCTGTGTGTAATTCTGTGATGTTTTGATTGTGATAGAATCTTATCAAGTTTAGATCAGAGATGTATGTTTGAGATGAGAATGAAATTCTGATGAGACGGTGAGAAGCAGAACCAACTGTTCTGAGAGAGAGTGCTGCAGCACATGTTAATCTGTCTGAAACCAGTTTTGTAGCAGTTATTAGTTTGAGCAAGATAGGAAGTGCATTTTGATAGGAATGTATAAGTGGAATTCTGAGCCGTTAAAAAAATGTTGAAATCTGGGTGAGCCATGCATGCCATTCTGCAAATTGAGTTCTTTTGATTTTTCATGTAATTATGTTGCATTACTTGAGGACAAGCAATGGTTTAAGTTTGGGGGTGTGATAACTCTTTTAATGAAGAGTTATTTAGCCCTTTTCTCTCTTAATTGTTGCTATCTTTGAGGTGTTGAGTCTTGACTTTGGTAGAAAATGTTATTTTTTGAATATTTGTGTGAAGCATTGTTAATATCAGTTAGTTGCTTTTGAATGCTTCATCATTGTCTCAATTTTGTGTCTGCATATGCAGTAAACTTGCTGGAACAGGGCTGAAGCATGGGTGAAAAAGCTATTGATTATTGCAGCAAGGGCTACTTTCCAGTGGTTCTGCACTAAAGGACAAAGCTGACAAGGACACTCTTTCTCTCTCCTTGTAGGCGCCGGCACTGCCATTTGTGGATTCACACGCTCCTAGGGATCTGACACCCCACTTTTCTGGAATTGGGCCAGGGTTTATTTTATTATTAATTTTGTTGTTGGCCCAAAAAGGGATGAAAGAGAATAGGGTGCTATATAAGCATTTAGGGAAACCCTAGTGAGGACAATTCTGATTTTATTACATAATACCTTGTATTTTCTTGGAGGCTGCGCTGTCTTCTTCTTCCTCCAGCTGCTGCTGTTGCGCTTAATTTGCTCTTACCATTGTAATGACTTTCTTTTTATTTTACCATTGTGTTCTTTGTAAGCTCACTATGAGCTAAACGCTTCTAAGCTTTAGGTATGCAAATGTAATGAATGCTTAGCTGAGTTATGGAAATGAATATGTTCTTCATCTTCTTTTGTGACGTGCATACTGTTATTTGATTGAGAGTGATCAACTTAATTAGATGTTTAGATTGCTTGATTTGGAAGAATTAAGTAAGCAGAAATTGATAAAAGATAGAAGATAAATCATTAATTGGAAAGTTAAATGATGTTGGATAGGCTAGGAATAGTTATCCAAGCTTCTAAGCTAGCTAGAACATGTTTAATAAGAGGGTGGTGTAATTAATCTGAATCTAGGAATAGAAAACAGTTAATGAACCTAACCCTTAAGTGTTGGAAAACATACTTTTATTTCCTGGAGTTAGATGCTAGAGCATATTCAAAGCATGATATAAGCTAAGCAGGATTTTTGCTGCAGCATACCTAGAGCTATTTTCTCTCCATATTTGACAACATAATCTCTTCACTGTTTGCATTTTATTTTCATTGTTTAATTCCAAGCGTGTTTTTTTTTTTTACTTGCACAGTCACCATAATTTACGGTTACCATTCCTAACTCCTAGACCATATAATTTGTGTTAGAATTTGCAGCATCATTATAATCCCTGTAGGAACGATATCTGAACTTAGCTTCTATATTACTATGTGGGACTTTTCTACCCATAGACAAATGTTTTATTTTATTCAGTAAAATGCATGTTTTCATTTTAATTTCTTTTATATTAAATGCCTTATAACAAGCGGGGTAGAAGGGTGTCACACCATTTGGCTTATGCAATGCTCCAGGTACCTTTCAGAGGTGTATGGTAAGTATATTTTCTGATCTTTTAGAGAGTTGCATGGAGGTGTTTATGGACGATTTCACTATTTATGGTTCTTCATTTGATGCATGCCTACAGAGTCCGTCTAGAGTTTTAGATAGGAGCATTGAAACTAACATTGTGCTGAATTTTGAGAAATGTCATTTCATGGTAGCAGAAGGAATTGTCTTAGGGCATTTAGTGTCTAGCAGAGGCATTGAGATTGATAGGGCCAAGTTAGATGGTATTGCTTCTTTATCTTACCCCGTGTCTGTGCAGGTGGTGCGTTCTTTTCTTGGCCATGTAGATTTTTACAAGAGGTTTATCCAGAACTTCAGCACGATAGCTTTGCCCTTGTGCAAGCTTTTACAAAAGGATGTAGAGTTTATCTTTGATCTATCTTTCAAGGATGCATTTAATGAGCTGAAGAGGTGACTCACCACCACTCCCATCATCCAGTCACCTAACTGGGAGCTTCCTTTTGAGTTGATGTGTGACGCCTCAAACTTTGCACTTGGACCTATTTTAGCCCAACGAATTGGCAGGATTTCCCATGTCATAGCTTATGCCTCTCGGACATTAGATGCAGCCCAAGCTAACTACACCACTATCGAGAAGGAGCTTTTGGTTATTGTTTTCGCATTGGATAAATTTCGCTTCTATTTACTTGGTTCTAAAGTGATTGTTTTCTCTGACCATGCTGTATTGAAATTCTTGTTGAAGAATTCGGATTCTAAGCCGAGATTGATTCGTTGGATGCTTCTCCTACAAGAATTTGATATAGAGATCAGAGATAGGAGTGGTGCAGAGAACCTGGTAGCTGATCATTTGAGCAGGATAGAGAGAGAGGCTGAGGTTTTTCCTATCAGGGATGATTTTCCAAATGAGCAGCTCATGCAGCTGCATGATACTAACCCTTGGTTTGCTGATATAGTTAATTACCTGGTTCCAGTTGTTACTTCCACTCATGCATCTAAATCACAGGTAACTAAACTAAAAAGTGATGCAAAATATTATATGTGGGATGACCCGTATTTGTCAAGATTTTGTAGTGGTCAGGTAATTCGCAGATGCATACTTGACCATGAGATCCAGTTTGTGCTTCATTTCTGTCATGCCTCCCCTGTAGGAGGGCACTTTGGTTCACAGCGGACAACTAGGAAGGTGTTGGACTCCGGATTTTATTGGCCCACCATTTTCAGGGACGCGCATCAAGTTTTTATAACTTGTGAGCAGTGCCAGAGAGCAAGGATAGCCATCACTCGTAGGCAGGAGATGCCCCAACAACCCATTCTTTTGTGAGGTATTTGACGTTTGGAGTATAGATTTTAAGGGTGTAACACCCCGTTTTTCGTTATAAGCGCTTCTTGGTGTTGTTTGCATGTTTGGTTGCTAGAAGTATGTTTAGAAAGGTTTTTGGGGCTAAGTGGGACTTTTCAAGAGAGAAATCCCTTTCTGATGCATGAGCACGACCGTGCTCATGTATCAGCACGCCCGTGCTCAAGGTGCCTGTTTTATGGCTGTCTGGGCTACAAGCACGGTCATGCTTAGTGGAGAGCACAGCTGTGCTCAATGCATTCGTTGACGATCTTTTTGCCTGACCGTGCTCATGTGAGTACGACCCCGTGCTCATGTTGAGCACGATCGTGTTCAGTGGGGAGCACGACCGTGTTTAGTGGGGATCACGGCCGTGCTCGGGTCTGAGGTTTTAAATAGAGAGCAGTCAGCGAGGGCTACGAGTTAAAACCCTCAAATTGGCACTTTAGGCAACCCTAAGTGTGACAGCAGCCTCTCTCTTCCTTCTCCTTTGAACCCAATCGTTTCTTGGTGTTCCATTCATGTTTGGAAGAGTAAGATCACGCGCTAGTGTCAAATAGTAAGGCAAGGGTTCTTTCCTCTTTCAATTCCCTTTTTCCTTTTCATGAATTGGGAACTAATCGATTAACCTTTTTGTGTTGGCCAAGGCTTCCGACGTTCATCGAGCCAATCAAGGGAATCAGTTTAGAGCTTCGTTGGTAAAAGGGAAATCTTCATATCAGGTATGGGGAGAAGGAATAGTATGAGTATGTAGGCTTGGGGGTAGCGTAAGATGAAGGGTTTCCCATGACCCTAATGTTTGATAAAATGCCTAAATGATTATTGGTTGATAACATGTATATATATGTCTTTTTGTTTATGGTATGAATGTTTAACATGATTATCTTGGTATATTTGATGATGATGTTGTTGTTATAACATGTTGAATTATTGATGCCATGATTGGATGATTTGTAATATTATTGGTTATTGGTTGTTCATTGTGAACGCATTAATGTTAAAAACAATGAAAAACTGTTAATGATGTTAAGGGAGGTTTTTCCCTTTTTGTTCATAAAATTGGACAGTAGTAATGAGAGGCAAGGTTTATGCCAAAAGGTTTAGTCAAGGACCCTAGGGATTGATCTATGAGTGTTTCGGGATATTTAAGATGAACTGAATTAAAGGATTAATTTCCCTAGTTATAAGACATGAAGATTAAACCAAGAGTAATGATTTAATGTTCAAAGACTTAGTAAAAGCCAATAGGTTTAATCCATGAATTACCCCAAGAAGTTTGGGAAAAGGTTTTTGACCCTTTGCTCAGACCAGTACGACCATGCTCCAGGTAGCATGGCCGTGCTTAATAAGGAGCACGCCCATGCTCCACTTTCAAATTCAGAAAGGTCGCGCTGCATAAGCATGGTCGTGCTTAATAGTCTGCACGACCGTGCTTGACTAGAATGTCAGCACGCCCGTGATGAAGGGGTAGCACTGCCCAGAACAGAAACCATAGCTGAAATAGGGGTGTTTCACCCCAAACGTCTTAAATAATCTAATAAGACACCAAACGAACTTTGAAGACCAAAGACAAGTAATAAGATGTTGTACCTTGGTGGCCTAGTGGCCAAGGGGGCCTTGATGCATGATGGTCAAGGTGGTAATCTCTGGTGCTTAATGGCCAGAATGATAATTAAAGATGATATTGTACCTTGGTTGCCTAGTGGCCGAGGGGGCCTCGATAGCCGAGTGGTCGAGGTGGTAATCTCTGGTGCAAAACGGCCAGCGTGTTAAAATCCTAAACGATGAAACGATAATGTTAAATCCTCGATGGACAAGTGGTCGAGGTGTTGATGGTGATAAAACTTGGGTAGCCTAGTGGCTTAAGCCGAGGTGGAGGTTGTGTTTGTGTGTTGTGTTGATCATGCATTCACGCATCGGAGATGTTAGTGGGGGATGTTCAACACAGGAGAGGTCATCCGAGAGTAAGGCGATTTGGCCGTCCGCGGTGATTCATCCGAGAGTTAGGTGAATCGTGCGCCTCCACGGTGGCGCATCGGAGAGTAAGGTGCGTCGGCTATCCTAGGGGTCCACTCAAGATTTGGTGGATTGCCCCGGCGTTGGTGCTTATTGGCCAATGTGGATATGTAACTCCGAAGTTAACTTCCTGAGGTAGAATGGATCCAAGTGCAAAATGGAAGTAGTGGAGCAGTTTTGCATCGCATAGCATACATTATTGTATGATGAGACTGATTGTTTATGTTATATGTTGTTGTCTGTTATAACATGCTCGTTGTGATGCATGCTCGTCTTGCTAACTGCTTCCTTGCCATTATATTCATATATATGTTTCTTACTCCCAGTTTCTATATCTTGTGTTTTGTGGTATGTATCTTTTATGCAGCGGACGGCGAGCAGCCAGTTGAGAAGTGATTCTTAGGAGCCGCCACTCGTAGTTAGGATTTCCATCTTTTGTTAGTTTAGTTTAGTTCAGTTTGTTTATCCGAGGATATTTTCTGGATTTGGTTATACCGGCTCTGTATGTGACATCAAGGGATGGGTTTTGTTTTTATGTTATGCTTCGTTTTGAACCTATGTTATGTTTCTTTTTTATTTCCCCGTTTGAGACTTGTTACAATGTGGTATTCTCTACCCGTTGTTTTTGTTAATTAATTAAATGATGCATGTTTTTATATTTATCTTATCTTTTTATCACTTATATATGTATGCGGGGTAGAGGTGTCACAATGGGCCCTTTTCCTATTTCTTTTGGTTATTCATATGTCTCACTTGCGGTTGATTATGTCTCAAATGGGTGGAGGCCAAGTCCACCAAGACTAATGACTCTCGAGTTGTTGCAGATTTTGTCAGGTCTGATATCTTTTGCAGATTTGGTTTGCCTCGAGCTATCTTCAGCGACCAAGGGAGTCATTTCTGCAATAAGACCATGGAGGCTTTGCTTCGGAAGTATGGGGTAGTGCACAGAGTTGCCACAGCTTATCATCCTCAAACTAACAGGAAGGTTGAGGTCTTTAATAGGGAAATCAAGAGAATTTTGTAGAAGGTGGTGCAGCCAAATAGAAAGGACTGGAGCGTCGGCTTGAGGATGCTCTTTGGGCTCATAGGACCGCTTACAAGACACCTATAGAGATGTCTCCTTTTCGGGTTGTCTTTGGTAAAGCGTGCCACCTACCTGTGGAAATAGAGCATCGTGCATACTGGGCAGTGAAATGTTGTAACTTAGCCTTTGAACAAGCTGGTTCAGTGAGGAACTTCAGTTACAACAACTTGAGGAGCTCTGCTTGGAGGCCTATGAGAATTCTAAGATCTATAAGGAGAAGACTAAGCATTTTCATGACAAAATGATTTCTAGGAAAGAGTTCTCCATTGGCCAGAAAATGCTTTTGTTCAATTCTCGCCTCAAGCTCATGCCTTGAAAGCTTCGCTCTAGATAGGATGGTCCTTTTGGTTTTACCAATGTTTTTCCCCATGGTGCAGTGGAGATTAAAAATGAGACCACTAACAAGAGTTTCAAGGTTAATGGCCACCGTCTTAAGCAGTTTCATGAGATCCCCGTATTGGTTGAGGAGCATGTAGAGGGGCTCTCCTTGGACAAGCCCACCTTTCCTGAAGTGCAGATTTTCGCACCTTGATGAGGGAGTCCTCCCCCTTTTGCTTTTAATTGCACATATTCCTTTTTTTTTTTTTTTTGATAAGCAATTGCACATATTCCTTATCATTTGTCTTTGTGCTTATATTGAGGACAATGTGTGATTTAGGTGTGGGGGGGTGTTTTAGTGTTTTAGGATTTTTTTTTTTTTTTTTTTTGTTTGGTTTGCTTTTTTTAGGGTCTAAAAAAAAGAATAAAAATAAAAATAAAAATAAAAAATTATTTGTGTTTGAGACTTGTTGCATGCTTTTTAGTGAATTTTTAAGTTTGTATGAGTTGTGAGTGATTTGCATCATTTTTTGTTAAGACGTTTCATGACTTGTGACTTAATATGGAGAAATTCTTGCATTTCTAATGTAATAAGTGTGCATTGAAAATTAATTTGTGACTCATTTGTGGTAGAATTAACCCTTGTGAGTTTTTTAGCCCTATACATGGGTGAATTGTAATTGTTCCATGCTTTTTCTTTCTTGTGTGATTACACTCATGATTGTTAATTACTCTAGAACTTGACTTGACTCTTTGAAGACTCTTGTTCACATGCATGTGTTGAAATGATTTAGGCCTTCTTTGTTTTTAAGCTACTAGCCAAATTAGCCTACCTTGCATTAAGTCCATTGCTTGTCCCCTTGAGCCTATCTAACCCATCCTTTGTTTTGTAGCTAATCACAAGCTCATGAAGTGAAAAACCATTATTGCCCTAACCTTAGAAGAAGAAGAAGATTGTAATGCAATGTAAAAGTGCAAATGAGTGGAATTGCAAAGGAAGGGAAAGTTCAAAAGAGACAAAGTGGTGTTCATTGGCATTGAATTGTGTTTCTTAGGGTAGATTTGCATGCTTATTTAGACTCATTTCCCATTGCTCCTCTAGTCTCTTTGGTTTATAGCTAGCATCCCTTCTTGTATCCACTCATACCTGTGCCCCATTACAACCTTGAAAAAGTCCTTTTGATCTTTATGTGCATGTGTTTTCAAGTGGTGGAAGTTAGAGGCTTGTCAAGCTTATGGTAGTGTTAGCATTCATGATGTGCTTTGAGAGTAAACACAAACATTAAACACTTGAGAGTTGGAGAGTATGCCTAGTGAGGACTCTACCACTTTTGATTCATCTTTGATTTGATTTGAATTGCCACCTTAATTGCTTGAGATGTTAAGGACACATTCATGATTGTTTTGATTTCTCGGTGCTTCGAATGTTTGTATGTTGCTCACTTTTGTGCATTCTTGGGATTCATTGATAAGTGTCATTGTTTTGTTCATCAAGTTTCTAGGAATTCAATTTTTGAGTTTTGCCCAAGAGTGCAAAAGAATAGGTGTGGGGGAATTTGATAAGTCATTTTTGAGGCACCATTTAGTGTTGTATTCTTGTCCTAATTAATTTCTATATGTGCTTAATATTGGTGATTTGGCTGAGTTTTGCATTTTTTGGCTTAATTGGGCTTAATTGCTAAACATTGTTAATTTTTGGATTTTTCACTCACCCTGGCCTTGTTGTCTTACGCAGAGCATAACTAGAGAGACAGATATCAGATTTGGTTGATCTTGGTGTCCCTAGAAAGCTAAGAAAGAGATCTACAATTTTAGATTTCACAAGCATTGTCAAAGTCGGCCAATATCAAGGCCAAACGGGGACTCGAATTTTCTGATGCGGATCAGTTCGCAGTCCATGATGTTCCCTCACTTAAATGGGCATAACTTACTCATCTTAAGCCCAATTAAGGCATATGATACCTTGTTGGAAAGCTTATTCAGAGGGCTTAATTTGTCCTAAGGTTAGATTAGGATTAATAGGTATAAATAGCATTTTAGTGCCGCACAAGTCAGACACGAATTTACTACTTTTTACTATCCTTGTTTTTGCAAGTTTTGGAATTCTCTTCTACTCTCTTCTCCCGTTTTTAGTTTTTTTTGCACTTTGTTGGATGTTTGTTGTTAAAACTTCTCCAGTGGTGATGACTATGGAAGGCTAAACCTTTTATCAATCCTAGACATTCAAATAATTTGGTTTGAATTCCGAGTTCCTTGCTCTTAACTTTTTTCACTTGCTTCTTCTCCTCTTCTATTCTTTCAATTATGATTTCTATGTTATGAATGTGATTACACTTGACCTATGTCTGATTAGATGTAGATTCAGTTTTCATGATTGAATTTGAATTAGAAATTAGAATTGATTAATCCGAAAATTCTAATAGAGATTAGGGTATCGATTGGTAACCTAGGTTAATTGAATTTGTGCATAAATCAACATTATTAGGGATTTCGATTGTGATTCCAATTTTATTGATTAAGAGTGCGTTTTTTATTGCTTATTTTGCTAAAAAAAATCATTTTTTTAAACTGAAAAATCATTTTTTTTAACTTTTAGTATGTTTGTGTTTTGCTTTTGAAAATAATGAAAAGCAGAAAAAAAAAATCATTTTCACGGTTAAATTGAAAAGTAACTTTCATTAGCTTTTGTAAAAAAAAAATCAGTTTTTATAACTAACTACTGTTTAAAAAATATTTTTTAAATTATAAACAAACACAAATATGCTTCTTCTTTTCTTTAAAATCTCTAAAAATAATCACTAAATTATTTTGTATCAAAATCATTTATTTTTTTAATCTTAAACAAACGGGCTCTAAATCCTACATGATTATGTAGTAGATTTCAAATTAACAGAGGAGGAGGGCAAACGAATTTATATCTTTTGGTACAATGACGAATTCAACCAAACACTTGATGTCTTGGATTGATGTTTTTAGTTAATTGAATTTCTTTGTTTATTGCAAATTGTTTTCTTCTTGAAAATTTTGAAAACCCCCTTTCATTAACATTCTTGATTGGCTGATACTTTTAAAGATCCTCGTGAGACGACCAAGGTAGTTTTGCCTTGTACTACAGTTTTTAATTACTATTATTTTGACCCGTGTACCGCCTCGGATCACTCATCCAAAACATCTTGGTTGGATGCACGTGATGATAAAGTTGTTGAGTTTTACATGCTTCAAAATTGCAAAGAGGTCGTGGCATATATACCACATGAGTTTTTTTTTTATTTGAGTTCCTACTCTTATTTATGTTGATTGAACGATTTCTTTCTCCTTCTAATTTAGAATACATGGCAATGTTTTAAGAGAGCTTAATTCCAACATTTCAAACTCCTAAATTCAATAGCAGATTGCTAATCATTTTCTTAAGTGAGTTCAAAATTATGTAAGTTATTGACTTTGTACGTTATTTATATTCTAAGATATCCTTGTAACATGGTTTATATATTCCAGCTTAATTTCATATTCACTATATGGGTTCTATATATGAAAAACCAAATTCAAGATCCGCTCTTGATAGCCTTGGCATGGGGCCCAAAAAGAAGGGTTTGAACATGAGAAATTTACATTATAAACAGGTATAATTTCACACAATGGCATGGGATCACGACATGAAAACTTATAATTCTGTTGGTACGAGGGGCCAATGGTCAATTAGAGGATGACTTTTTTTGGGATATTGATCGATATTATTGAATAAAGTATTATGGTCATCCCAAAAAAAATTAGTTCTACTCAAGTTTGAATGGTTCGAAAATGACACGAAGCCAAGTGTGCTAGCTGAGACTTTAACCCGTGGCACACGGGACTCATAGTCCAAGTACTTACTCATAGGAACTCTAGCCCGACATCTCGGTCGCTAGGTCCTCATAACTTTTATAATTTTCAACACGATTTTCATTTTGTGAAAACTAACTTGAAAATCAAAATACAAAAATTTATCAGAGTTCGTTGGAAGAATATTTTTGCTCCCTTTAAAAACATTTTACAGAAATCCTTTTTCCTTTGAAATCCATTTTAGAAACATCAAATCGTTTAAAAATCATTTTAAAAATTTTGACTAAAACAGTAAAATCCTCAATAGAATTCCCTCCGTAAAAGCACTTTTCTAAATCTTTTTCATTTAGAATAAACTTTTCGTAAACCAAAGACATTTATTTTTAAAAGGATTTTTCTTTGACAACATTAAAATATTTTAGAGGTTTCCTTCTCTTTTCTTCATTGAAGACATTTTGGGAAAATTAATATAAATGCAACTTTTCACTATTCATCCTCACTAACACTCATTTCTTATGCATTATTCCAAAATCATCTTAAATCTCTCAAAACTGTAACTTTTAACAAGAGTATACTTATGTCACATTATTTTTAAAATTCTTCCGCTTACGAAAATTGAAACCCTTAAATTTTCTACTTAAGATTTTTAGTGTCTTAGTCCTCATTATCAAACTATGACCATTGTCATGCTCTCAACCAATACAATCAACAAACAATATCATTAATACATATACATGAACACTTTAAAACACAGATTCACTTAACAATTTAACAACATCACAAACTTTAAATTATCAACTCAAATATCACATAATCACTACATTAATTATACATACCGATCAAACAAAAGTATATGACTATCAAACTATTTAGGTAAGTTCCCCTTACCTCTTGAAGCATAAATTTCCCTTGACTTAGGTCATGTAAAACTTTCCTTTCACTCGAACAAGATCACCACAATCAATCTACCAAATAACCTTCACAAGATCAACACATAAAACAAGTTAAGCAACAAAACCCTTTTTTTGTGCAAGAGCACTTAGGGTTTGGCCAAGACATAAAAAGAGGGCTAGGGATTTTCATTTTTTTCAAGCTCTTGGATACATGATCCTAGATTCATAGATAGTTAGGAAAAATTATCACAACCAACTAATTTAAATTCTATGATTTTCTAGGATTTAAACTAAGAAAGTCATGAATATGGAGACTTGAAATATGTTCATGGAAATGGAAATAAACTTGATGGAAAGAGGATGAGATGAGCTTAACTCATAGGTTTATACCTTTAGAGGAACAAAAATGGAGGAGAATATGAAAGTTGATGAAGAACTTTGCTAAAGAACTTAGGAGGTTTCTTTTGAGTTTTCAAGAGAGAACTTAGTGTTTTTGTGAACAAAAGGAGAGAAAGTATGACAAATGAAGTGAATTTGGTCATTTTAGGGAGGGGCTGTCGAGCTCTTCAAGGGCATAAGGGTCCAAAAACTAAAAGTACACTTTAGGACTTGTTGAGCAAGTTAAGGACATAATGGGCATTTCATGTGCAAAACTTAGATATTTTTCAAAAGGTAATCATGACGATGGTTAGTCATGGTGATGACTCACCATGTGACTCATCAATGAGTTGACATGATTGACTCATTGTTCTCATATGTCCGGCCTATCTCTGCAGTTCCGTATCCGACTCTACTGTTTACCCGATTTTGGTTTTTAGCGCGATTTCTTTGAAAATTCGCCCGTAAAATATAATATTTTATTTTTGAGCGAAAATTTTCAAAATAGATCAAATCACTAAAAAAATTAAAAAAAATCTAAAATTCTTCAGTTTCGGGTCAAATTAAGGTTTTTTCTGACCGGTGCAAATGTACTATCAGCGAAAACACAGACCGAACTCCATCTGAATTTTAAACCCAAATTTTAACCATAACTTCCTACCATATAGTAGGTTCTAGAAATGATTTTTTTATCCAAAATCATTTTCTAGGTCTCAGGTAAAAATATAAACAGATATATAGTTACCGATATTAAAACAAAGGAAGAAACAGGGTGTTACAATAGGAGACTCAAACTTATTATTTACAATGAAGTTATAATTTCTTGACTTAGAGAGTGACAAACATGCACCTAATTTGCAATGAAAATTTGGTTTAACTCCTATACAACATAATATTTGGTCGTTGCATTTTATATGCATTTGATTTGACAAGGTTAACTGTGGTCATTTTATATACGGTGGCTTCTAGGGTGAGGGAGGAAATAAATCCCTCACCCATGAAGGAATATTTCTGACCATTGGATAAACGTATTTAATAATTGGATGGCTGAGATGAAGTCAGTGTTACCTACTGTTCCAGTTGCATAAACATTTTTCATTTTTGACTCCAACATTTTGGGGAAAGTTGAACACATGTAAGACAATCAATCATCCCCTTTTCCATTAAACTGAATACCCAAGACTTAGAAGCCCTAATCGTCTTCTGCTCCTTCACTTGGTACTTGGGGTTTACAGTACTAGATAGTAAAACTTTGGGTACAATTCCAATTTCATGACAATAAAGCCACTGTCACCCATTCATCAAACAAAAAATCAATGCACATCTCCTTTAAATCCATTGCCATCAACAGTGTGCATTAAAAGACTTACTGGCCTATCAAACATAAATCGTATAACACATAGATAAAATGTTCTCAACCATAAAAAGCATAAATAAATCTCCCAAAATAATCAGTAATCCTATGCTCTATTCTTGAATGCCTGGTACTGACTTTATCTCCTAAAATGACATTGCAATCCACCACAGCTCCTCATATCAGTGGTCCTTTGCTCCTTATAATATTTCCAACAGAAAAAATACATACTTAGCACCCAGATTCAAGACATTGAAAGAAGCTCAACAGAAAACTTATAACTAAGAGTACAATCCATAACTTCAAAACACTATGAAGATGCAAAATTATTTCTTTGAGACATCGTCCCGAGTGGGAAAAGCATCCATATAAACTACTAACATGCGATCTATGGCAAATGAGTGCTCCCTCTGATCTTTATTCGTCAGAAGATAGGTGCATTACCTTTGTTTGTTGATGCAGAAAGCCAGAAAGTAACACAATGTCTAAGCTATTCCAGGGGCCATATTGCAAAACCGCATATTTACACTTGTCCACCGTCAACATTTTAATTTTAAACACACTACACCATATCTACCGGGTATAGGCTGTCATTTTGGGTCCCTCATGGGGGAGGGATTTATTTACTCCTTCACTCTAGACCTCACCTCTATATATAGCAATTTTGTTAATTTTTTAAGGTTGCTCTTGTTTACTATCTTGGAACGACTAACTGCATTTTGCTGCAGACCCAAGTAAGAGAGTTCTTACTCAAAGTGTCATATATAGAAATATACAATAAGGTAAATACAAAACGTGTTTTGTTACATCATGTGTGTTCTGAAGTTGGCTTAGTAGTTTAATTCATACTTATTCTACAACTCTTCTAAATAAATTTTATGTTTCAATAGTGATTTTTTGAAGGTTTCTGCTTGGCATCACCATAAATGACTTGCTTGACCCAATTGGCCAAATTAGCATGCCAGATAAGATGCATGAGTTTCTATGTCCTTACATTAAGTATAATGGAAATTTTATTTTTAATTATGGATTCACTCTTTTCTTTTCATTTTTTGGTCTTTTCATGATGTTCTTTCTTACTCTGTTTTCAATTTTTTTTTCAATACCACCTTGGTATTTCTAATTGTTTAATTTTAGAATGTGGCATGGCATATATCTAGGAACTTTAAATCAAAGTATTGTTTTAGTGTCTAACAATCGATAGTAACTGTTTTCCGGTTAGTTGTTAGTTGTGATGTTTGATTCTCATTTTTTTCATTCATCTTTTTTGGAAGCATTGGTTTATACATTCCTCTTAGTCTCAACTTCAGGAATATTCTTTTTTTCGTAATCATTTTTAGAGAACCCCCTAAAGTTCCAAATAAAAAAAAATTGAAATGATTTTTCATTATCTCAATTGAAGTAATTGTTTGAAGTGTTTTTTTCATAAATTAAATTCATCTTCTGTATTAATTAATAAAATATTCATTTCATTTTTTTATTCTTTAACTTGTTTCTCTGCTAGGGTTTTGCTCCATGTGACTCCCTAGGGTTCTTTTGCATGGTTTTCATGGCTGCTGCACCCAAGCCGATTTGCCCTTGGGGCTTTCTTTCATCGCCTCCCCCTTCTCCCTCTCAGCATGCTACCTCCTCTCATCCACAGTCCTTTGCTCAAGCCTTAAGCAATTCTCTTGATGTCTCTCTGTCACAACTTCCTAAGCCTTGTATCAAAAGAGATACCGTGACTATCAAGATATCGGAGGAGGAATATCACAAAGGTATTGATGCTTGTAAGTTGAACCTCCATGGCCGCCTTCTCCTATCCAAAGGAGACAAGCCTATGAAATTTTCAGACTTGCGAGACAAGCTATCTTCTTTATGGAAAATTGCTGGTCAATGGCGTATGACATCTCTAGGCAAAGGTTATTTTGAATTTGGTTTTTCGACTCAGGAGGATCTACGAAGTGTATGGTCTGTAGGTACATGGAATCTAAAACCTGGGTTGTTAAGGCTTTCTCAATGGACGGCTGACTTTAACCCTAGGAATCAAAAACAAACACATTCTCAATGTTGGATAAAACTCTATGATCTTCCACAAGAGTACTGGAGACCAAGAATCTTATTTGAGATCGCTTCATGCATTAGTACTCCTATCTCAATTGATGATATGACTCGTAGAAGAATGTATGGCCATTATGCTAGAATTTTGGTTGATCTTGATCTCTCTAGAGAACTGAATTATGAAATCATGGTAGAGAGGGAAAAATTTGCTTTCATTGTGAATGTTGAGTATGAAAAGCTACCTCTCTACTGTAATTTTTGTCAACACATTGGGCACTCTTTAGACTCCTGTGGCAAGAAAGGTGGTCACCAGATCTCCAAGAATATTCCACCCTTAAAGAAAGGTGATGCTGCTAAAGTTTATATGCCAAAGAAGGTTGCTCAATCTCAGGTAAATAACAATAATGTTGTTGTTAATGAAATTATTGATATCAATGCTAACCCTGTAGAGGAAAATAAAGATAATACTGTGGCTACCTTTGACAAAGGCAAAGCAGTTATTGATGCAGATGAGGCAGTTATTGATAGTCATAACTTGAGGAAAGACAAGTCTATGTTTTTATCCAATGATGTTCCTTATGTAGTAGAGGTAATTTCTGAGTCAGATAGGTTGATTTATGCCGACCAAAACAAGCAATTAAATGCTCAGGAAAATTTGTTAAAGGAGCCTTTTTTGGAAGTTGGTAATTGTTCTACTGATGCAAATAAGGACATTGTTTTAAATATTGAGGAAGCTTTGTATAATGTTTTCTCCAATCTCAATTCTCCAATCAATCAGACTATTCAAGACACTATGGCCTCACCTGTTCCTTCTCATCTTACAAATGACATTGCTGAGCAGTCTTGGGTTTCAGAATCAATTTTTGGATCAGGTACAGCTTCTTTGCCTAATACTGTGCAAGATGTTGTTAATAACAATCCTGTTGTGATGAAAGATTTGAGCATTGTTGCTGGCAAATTATGGAGCAATAGTGTAGAAGAGGAAGAAGAAGAGGATGATATTGAATCCCCTCCTCCTGATGATCAGAGAGCATATAAATATAATGATTATCTGAATGATCAAACTGAAAATAAGGATGGAAATTATACTGTGGTTCTTTCAAAATCTCAAAAGAAGAAGATGAGGAAAAAGCAACTTCAGATTCAGAAAGCTCAGGCTAGAAATACCAGATCAAGGGGTGGTCCTCATAACTTTGCCTAATGAATATCCTTTATTGGAATGTTAGAGGAATTGCTAATCTTGACACAAGATTAGTGCTGAAAAAGCTTTGCTCTATGCATAAGCCTGATATGGTTTTTGTTGCTGAACCTTGGATTAATCATACTCAGATTCCTGCTAGCTATTTGAAAGAGTTAAAAATGCATTTTTTAACTGCTAATGATAGAGCTAATAATTTGTCTAATTTATGGTGCCTCTGATCCAATTCCGTTTCTCCTACAGTCATATCCAACTCTGATCAACAAATCACTTGCTCTTTAGATGTTGGTGGTAAACAAATGTTTGTTACTACTGTATATGCCTCTACCAGTTATGTTAAGAGGAGACAACTTTGGTCTGATCTTTCTATTTTACAGCAACTTCATGATGTTCCTTGGAGCTATGTTGAGGATTTTAATTGTGTTCTGGGATCTCATGAGCACAGAGGAAAAGGTCTTCCTTCCAAATTATCTTGTGAGGATTTCAGGTCCTGGACTGACTCCTCAGACCTTATTCATATTGATACAAAAGGTTCAGCATTTACCTGGTCCAATGGAAGAGTTGGGAGTAATTACACTGAAAGGAGGTTAGATAGATCCTTATGTAACACTGCCTTGATTGATATGTGGAGCAGTGTCTCCTGTTGCACTTTAACTAGAGCCAAATCAGATCACTTTCCTCTTCTTCTAGCTCTGAAGAAAGAGGATAGGCAGCATGGTTCTATGTTCATATTTCACAAAATGTGGTCTAGCCATCCTGACTGTAAGAAGTTAATTGCTGACAATTGGAAAGACCCTATAGCCGGTTGTCCTATGTTTGTCTTATCTCAGAAATTGAAGAATCGGAAATTGAAATTGAAGGACTGGAACAAGTCTACTTTTGGTGATGTTCATAACAATGTCAAAGCTGCTATGTCTCATTTGGATCAAATTCAGCTTCAGATTAGTAGTAATGGTAGCTCTGATGATCTTTTGGAAAAGGAGAAGGAAGCTCAAATTTTGCTTCAGACTGCTCTTGGTTATGAAGAACAATTTTGGAAGGAAAAGGCTAAAATTAAATGGCATCTTGAGGGAGATAGGAACACAGCTTTTTTTCATCAAATGGCAAAAATCAAAGGGGTTACTAACAAGATCTCTATGCTGCAGCATGAAGACAAGCTTATCAATAGCCCTGCTGATATTGAAAGTCATATTCTAGACTTCTATCAAACTCTATTTGCTAGTGGTAATAGCTGTCAATCAAATAATCTTATAGATAGAGTTATCCCTTCTATTGTTTCTGAGCAGGACAATGCTCTTTTAACAGATCTGCCATCTATGGAGGAAATAAAAAATGCTGTGTTTTCAATGAATGCTAGTGGAGCTCCTGGGCCATATGGTTTTGGGGGTCACTTTTATCAAACTTATTGGGATGTGATTCATTAGGATGTCTATCAAGCTGTTCTTCAATTTTTCAAGAATGGTTGGATCCTTCCTAATTTCAATTCTAGCATCATTGCTCTTATTCCAAAGGTCTCTCATGCTGTAAAAATTGAACAATACAGGCCAATTGCTTTGGCTAACTTTAAGTTCAAGATCATTACTAAGATCTTAGCATACAGGTTGGCAATTATAGCTCCAAAAATTATATCTGAAAACCAAAGAGGTTTCATCAGAGGAAGACAAATTTTTGACTGCATTGGAGTTGCTTCTGAGTGCATAAATCAGTTGGACAAAAGGTCTTTTGGAGGTCAATTAGCTATGAAGATCGATATCAAAAAGGCTTTTGATACACTTGAGTGGAGCTTCATCTTGAAAGTCCTTAATTCCTTTGGGTTTAACAGGAAGTTTTGCTCTTGGATTGAAACTATCCTGCTGTCAGCTAAGCTCTCAATTTCTATCAATGGTAATGCAATTGGTTTCTTTAACTGTTTGAGGGGTGTCAGACAAGGAGATCCATTATCTCCTCTATTATTCTGCATTGCTGAAGAAGTGCTTAGTAGAGGCATCAATATGCTGGTTGAGGAAGGCAAAATGCAATTGATGGCTGGCCCTAGACACTACAGAATGCCTGGTCACATCCTCTATGCAGATGACATTCTAGTATTCTGCAGAGCTTCAAAAACTACTTTAAAGAACCTCCTATCTTTATTTAAAGATTATGAGCAGATCTCTGAACAGGTGATTAGTATTGACAAGTCTAAGTTCTACACTGGTAACATTTCTGGTGCTAGAAAAACTGCTTTATCAAATATCCTTGGTTTTCATCATGGCACTCTTCCTTTTACCTATTTAGGAGTCCCTCTCTTCAAAGGTAAGCCTAGAAGGATACATCTCCTTCCCATTGCTGACAGGCTTAAGAGTAAGCTTGCTTCATGGAAGGGTTCTTTGCTCTCTATTATGGGGAGAGTGCAATTGGTTAGCTCCATTGCTCTTAGTATGCTCATTTACAGTTTTCATCTTTATGCTTGGCCTGTTAATTTACTGAACTCAGTTGATAAGTGGTTGAGGAACTTTGTGTGGAGTGGTGACATCAACACTAGGAAAACAGTCACTGTTTCTTGGAAAAAGGTTTGCAAACCCCTTCAGGAGGGTGGTCTTGGCATCAGATCAATTAAATCTATTAATAAAGCTGGTCTTCTTAAGCTTGGTTGGGATTTTGCCTCTTCAAACAGTCAATGGTCTGCTCTGCTCAAAGCCAGAGTCTTTAGGAGTGGCAGGCCAGTTAGTCATCACATACCTTCCTCCATTTGGCCTGGTATTAAAGGTTGTTTACCCGATATTTTGGAGAATGTATCTTGGAATCTTGGTAATGGTTTGAGCATCAACTTTTGGAAGGACAAATGGCTATCAAAAACTATTTTAGATCTGATGAATGTCCAACTTGATCTGCAGCCTGAATTTTCTAATCTTGCAGCCAAGGTTGCTGATTTCATCATTGATGGTAATTGGTGCATTCCAAATGCTTTACTGAGTCACTGTCCTGCAATTAAAGATGAAATTGATAAGATCACTATCCCAAATTTTCCTTGTATGGATCAAATTGTTTGGTCTAAAAATGTCAATGGATCTCTCAGCTTCAAGGAAGCTTACTCTTTCCTCTCTCCAGCTGGTCCAGTTGTGCATTGGACTAAGCTCATCTAGAATCGGAATGTTCCCCCTTCCAAATCTTTCATCTTGTGGAGAATTATGAATAATAAGATGACTACAGATGACAATTTGCAAAGTAGAGGTTGTCAAGTGGTCTCTATGTGCAGTCTTTGTGGTAAAGCTTCTGAAAATACTCAGCATCTGTTCCTCGACTGTAATTTTGCTAAATCAATTTGGCATTGGTTCATGACTTGTCTTAACCAATTCATTGATTGCTCTAATATTGTCTCTGTGCTTGTTGTCTGCTCCCGTGGTTGGTCCAGTCAAGCTCAGGACATGATTGTTGCTGGTATTCTAAACATTCTATACATTATATGGCATTGCAGAAATGAACTTAGGTTCAATAACAAGTTGGTTACCATCAACTCAGCTATAGCTTTGATCTCCTCCAATGTTTCCTTGGCTGGTATGCTTAGTAAAGGTACTATGTCTAATTCCATTAAGGATTTCTCCTTTGTCAAGGCCTTTAATGTCCAATGTCATCCTCCTGCGGCCAGTATTATTAGAGAAGTTAGGTGGCTGCCTCCTACTACCAACATGGTGAAGTGCAACACTGATGGTAGTGCTCTTGGATGTCTTGGCTCTGCTGCTTGTGGTGGTTTATTTAGAGACAGCTTTTCAGACTTTCTTGGTTGTTTTTCAATTAACCTTGGCAATCAAGGCTCTCTTCAAGCTGAACTGTTTGGTGCCATGAATGCAATTGAAATTGCTTTCAAGAAAGGATGCCATAATCTTTGGTTAGAATGTGATTCTCAATTGGCAGTGGCTGCTTTTGCAAATAACAATCTTGTGCCTTGGAGTATTAGAAATAGATGGATTAATTGTGTCTTGCTCTCCAAGCAAATGCACTTTGTTGTCTCTCATATCTATAGAGAAGGAAACCATTGTGCTGATAAGTTAGCTAATTTTGGTTTGAATATCTCAGGCTTAGTTTGGTGGGATTCAATCCCTAATTTTATTAGGGATGATTTTTTTAGAAATAAATTTGGTCTACCAAATTTTAGGTTTCATTAGCTCTTCATGGGTTTGGTTAATGTCCCCCCATGTTTATTTGTAATCTTTTTCTTCTTTTTTAATAAAATGGGTACTCTTTTTCCTTTTGGTGCTTTTTTCCCTAAGGAGGGTTTTGCACCTTAAGGTTTTAATGAGGCCCTTTTTGTCTTAAAAAAAAAATAAAAAATATTCATTTCTATTTTAAAATATAAAACTATGTTTAGAAATTTCTAGTTGAAAATCAGTAATAACATTGGTTATTGGAGGAGGATATAGACAATTATTGTCTATTTTGATTCCATTAATAAATTGTCAATGCTATGGCTACGGTTTGTGAAGTGAATGTATTTATTGATAAATTAATTTCACTACAAATTATGATTCTAATTTTAGCAGTATGAGTAGATACAAATGTAGCATATTGACATCTATGTGTAAGAGAAGATTAGTTATTACCTATTGGTGAATTGATATTTCATCTTTCAGCAAAACAATAGAAGTTTATCTGTAGTAAAATTCTTTTTGCATTTTATTTTGGAATGACTCAATATAAAATATCAAGTGTGCAACCAATATATGGTTGGTCCAAATGGTAACGAGCTTGGACTCTTAAAGAAGTAGTCAGAAGTTTGCATGCAAAGGATGAGTGGTGGTCCTCTCCAGTGACTGGAGAGGCCATTATGAGAGAGGAAGAGACAAGTAAAAAAAAAATCTTCAAAGTTTTTACATAATAAATAATATATATCACATCAGCCCCTTTTTGTTTCTTTCTCTTTCCACTGGCCTCTCCAGTTACTGGAGAGGACCGAAACACGCAAAGGATACCCTGAAAACTAAAAAAAATAATAATAATAATCAAGGGTGCATCATTGTACAGGTGTATTTAGAAATGTGTACATTCGTGTCATTAATGAAAAGATGATTGACATGTGTTGTCTTTTGGAGACACGGTTCCTGCTGTGGTGAGTGAGCTTTCTTGAGAACTTGATGGTTTAAATGTTGTTAAAGGATAATAGGAACTCTATATCTAAGCATGTTGATGTACATCAAGTTAGCAATCAATATTTTTAAATAAAGTTACATCAAGTGCTTAATTTTGTTTCTTCTTGTCATGTTACCAAGTGTACATTTGAATAATTTGATGGTTTATGGAATATTAAAAGTGATATTGTAGAAGGACAAAACTTGCATACAGTTCTATATATACAGTTCATCATGTTCCTATGAAAAATATACCAAAAACTGTCAAAAACTGATCAAATGGTGTATTATAAAACTGCCTCCTTATACCTTTTCAATGAAAATAAACATTTTTTGTGAGTAGAACAGGAGGAACAGTACGTAAGGTATTGTATCTAAGTTTTATCCATTGTAAAAATATCAATCAAATTGACTTAAAAATTTTCTTTATCTTATTATAATTATGATTAATAATTGAATTATATCTTACCATTATATTTTATGATTATAATTAAAATATTTCTCTCTTGTGGACCCGTGCTTACCACAGGTCTGTCCACTAGTATCCTTATATTTTATGATTATAATTAGAACATTCCCGTTAGGCTGGGGAAAAATATTTGCGCTCAACCATTGTTCTCTCGGGTATTTGACCAAATTGACCCACTTTTAAAAATTATTTACCAAAATAACCTACTTTTGAAACTATTTACCAAACTAACCTATTTTTGAATAAAATAATATATATTTTTTTACTTTTAATGGCGCCGGTTTGACCAAACCGACGCCATTGACTTTGACCCGCCACGTGGCGGGTCTCGATTGGTCGGAAAAAAAAAAGGAAAAAAAAAAAAAAAACAGTGGCGCCATTAGGACTGACGCCACTCATATATATATATATATATATAATAATTATATATATATAAATAATTAAATATATATATATATAATTTAATAATTTAATATAATTATTATATATAAATAATTTAATTATATTAATTAGTAACTAATTAATAAATATTTATTATTAATATTAATAATATTAATAATTAATAATATATATTAATATAATTTTATATATATATATATATAAATTAATAATTTAATATAATTATTATATATAAATAATTTAATAATATTAATATATTTATATTAATTAGTAATTAATTAATATAATTATTATATAATGATAATATTTATTAGTAGAATTTAATTAATTAATTAATTAATTAATTATTATTAATTTTGGATCGGTTTGGGGTTTCTTTTATCGGTTTTCGGTTTCCTTTTGAATCGGTTTGCGGTTTTTTTTACCGATAAAAAAAACCGCAAACTGATCCAAAAAAAATCGAAAACCGAACAAAACCGATATTTTCGGTTTTCTTTTGAATTGGTTTGGATGTGAACACTCCTAACAAAAACCAACTCCAACAACAACCACCACCTTACTTGTGACTTTATTATTGTAAACAAATACTGTCATGTGAGAAAAGAAACAACCAATGGAGCTTAGAAGCGTAGCTAGCAATAAAAAATATAAGGAAAAATACTTTTATAAGAAGATATTTAAAATTATAAATTAATATTATCATTTATATATATAATAATTAATATTATCATTTATTTATGTAATAATTAATTATTATAAACAAATTTGTTGGAGTTGGTTTTTGTGGAGCAAGAATTGTGAAATTGTCAAACAGTCCACTAGTGTGATAGTATTGTGATCAGTGAACATTCATGTGATGTGAATGTGACGAGCAACCAAGTCACGGTCAAAGGAAACGAGCTTAACAAATTACATTACACACAAGACAACACAAATTTATATTATTAACTATTAATTAATAATAAATATTAATTAATTAATTAATTAATTAAATTCTACTAATAAATATTATCATTATATAATAATTATATTAATTAATTACTCATTAATATAAATATATTAATACTATTAAATTATTTATATATAATAATTATTTTAAATTATTAATTTATATATATATATATAATTATATTACTATATATTATTAATTATTAATATTAATAATAAATATTTATTAATTAGTTACTAATTAATATAATTAAATTATTTATATATAATAATTATATTAAATTATTAAATTATATATATATATTTAATTATTTATATATATATAATTATTATATTATAATATATATATATATATGAGTGGCTCCGGTCCTAATGGGACCGGCGCCACTGCTTTTTTTTTTCTTTTTCGTTTTTTTTTCGGCCAATCGAGACCTGTCACGTGGCAGGTCAAAGTCAATGGCACCGGTCAAACCGGTTCCAATAAAAGTCAAAAAAAAAATATTATTTTATTCAAAAGTAGGTTAGTTTGGTAAATAGTTTCAAAAGTAGGTTATTTTGGTAAATAGTTTCTAAAAGTGGGTCAGTTTGGTCAAATATCCCTTGTTCTCTCACGTCTCTTTTATCCATTGTTCTATTATTATTATTATTTTGGTAAAGAATGAGAACAAAAAGAAAAGGAATCAAAACTAAACTAACACCAGCATAGCTATTCTCGAAGGAAAGCAATTCCTAATCTATCCACTGTAATCTCATCATTGATAATGAACCTGTAGTTTTTACCACACAACAATAAATTTAACTTAATAACTAAAATAAAATTATGAATATTTTGGATAATAATTAAATATAATAATTAATTAAAAATTAACTTTTATTTAATATCTAATATTTATTATTCTATATTTATTTTTTTAATATTAAATATAAAAATAAAATTTAGATATAATAGTTTTGTATTTTAAAGTTTTAAAGAATAAATAATTAAAAAATAAATTAAAAATCTAAAAATACTAATAATTTAAAAATGAATAAGGTATATATCTTCATTTAATATCTTAAACAAGTATTTGATTGATTTGATATTTAATATAGTATCAATTTAAATTATTGGATTGATGCATTGCTTAAAAACAAATATTTAATCGAAGACTAATTATTTTATTAGCATAGTTGATACTAATTGCTGATCAAAAAAGTTGATACTAATTACCAAGTATGCCGTTAATGTTTGGTGATGCAATAATTGATTTATATACATTGTTCATGAGTAATTTAATGAAAAAAATTATTGTTTAGAAAATAATTTAAATAATGAAGTGTTATTACACTGATGTATGTTAAAATAAATGTTGTCAAAATTAGTAGCCTATTAGTCTATTACATAGTGAATTAGTAAAAATGGTAAATCTTATAATGCTTGTAAAAATGGTAAATGCTTGTAAAAACAAATAGTCTATTACATACTATTAATAGTTTTTTACAACTTCATCATATTAGTCTAATTTAGCGATATTTTTTTAATTTGAGGACCATAACATAATTAACATTTTCGTCACCGTCCTGCAATTTCATGGAACAAAACGTGAAGAAAAGGCAACCTCTATTCGAATCAATAACCAATCGACATGCAGTGAAGAAAAGCCTCACATTACCTTGATTGGTATAAGATAGTGCTGCATATCCATCCAGACCAAGCGAGAAAACATTGACAATTGAATGTGACGATGACAGAAGAAGACAGAGCACACTCCCAAGAAAGGCAAAGTCTTTCTTTGGCTATTCCCGGGTTGTGCTCTATCTCTTCTGTCAACATGAGATGGCTCGTCGCATATCCACCACCAACAAATAAACCCTTCATGACATGCATTCCTCTTTACTGTTTGTGACCATTATCACTGTCCCATCATCAATGAAAAACCATGAGAAATACATCGGATGAGACGATAAATATATACATGTAGGCAGCAAAAGCTCATCCATGTTTATATTATATGGCTCCATTTTGCAAGTCTAATTACTCTAATAAGCTAACCGATAACTTATCTGACTAGTTTATAAGTTTGTTTAACTTAGGTAAAGGTGATTGATAAACAAATTTATCTCATTAACTTATACATTTTTTTTTATAAGCTAATTTATTTAGCTTATATCTTATAACTTATTAAATTTTTTCTCAAATATTTTACCCTTATTAATTAAATAAAACTCTCACTTTACCCGATTCCTCATAAAACAAATTTTTTACAAAAAATCATATAAACGTATAATTTCATTTATATTATTTAATACAAATATAAAAAAAAATTAATGTTCTAATTATACAACTTAAATTAGAATTATATAAATATGACTAATAGGGTGTTAGTCTAGTGGAAACATCTAGTCCCTGTAAGGAGGAGAACCTGGGGAAACTGGAACATGGGAAACCCGGGTTCAAATCCTTGTGGAGTCACCCCATTGGGAGGTAGAGAACCAAGGGTAAAGTCCTGCTCAATCAACTGAATCAGAAATTAGTCTCATAGAGGGCCAAAAGGGCTAATTAGGGTGGGTTCCAGACATAAAAAAAATGATATAAATATGTTCTTTTATGTCATTTTATATTTATAAGCTAGTTCAACTGCTAATTTTACCAAACACTCCAAATTCAATCAGCTAGTTTTTCAACTATCAACTATTAGCATATAAGCTTTCAACTAAAGATCAGCTTATTAACTATAAGCTAACTTATCGGCTATTTGCCAAACTATACATTTGCAGCCTTTTATGTATACATCAAAATATACAGTTTTTTTTTTTCTTGAATTAGGTATATATATATATATGTGTGTGTGTGTGCGCGCGCGCGCGCGCGCGCTGTATTTAATTATTTGCGAATCCAATTTCTTCTAATGAAGACAAAAGGTTGATTATAACAACTTTTAGTAACGTCACACACACACAACACCAACATGTGGTTGGTCCAAGTGGTAAGGGACTTAAACACCTTAAGCAAGTGGTCAGGGGTTCGAATCCTGGCTCTTGTGTATGGAGAACACCTGGTTGGGAAGAGAGAACACACCTTGTGTGCTCAACAGGTTCCCCGACAGAGATTAGTCACTGCTAACAGTGGTGGATACTTCGTACCTATAACATGGTTACTAAAAAAAAAATTATGATATATATTTACATCACACACACATATATATGGCATATGTAGGAGAGAATTTTTTAATCAGAGAATGTGAGATCAAATTAACTATAAGCTACTTAAGTAATTTACTTTCCTCACATCATACAACAAACCAATGTTTTAAAAATCGGTCCAATCGGGTTGACTCAACCGGTTGGACCATGGACCAGATACCTCTCTGATTCTAGTTAGGCTAAAAAATCGGAGAAGCGGTCTGATCATGCAACATTAACTGGTTAAACCAGTGCAAAAGTGGTTAAACCCTCATATACCAATTTTCGAAAACTATTCGATTTATTGTTTCACTTTTTTTAAAAAAAAGGTACTTTTGCTCCGTTTTGTTTTGGGGTTAGGGACTCCAATCCAGACCTAATTCATCTACATTGGGAGCTCTTACATGTTACAGTTAATGTAGTTCAATGTTGAAATTATTACAACTGGTTATTGAATATGCAATTGAACAATTTGGACTTGAAATGGAAAGTTGAAACATGGATTGAAATTGACTCGTTGATTGTTCTGTTTATTTAAATATATTTATATTCTGGTTTGACCACTGGTTAATTCTTGAACCGCTGTCCTCTTCAGTCATCCGGTTAGACCGATTTTTAAAACATTGCAATAAGCACTCACACACACACAATGCACAAATTAAAAAAAAAAATTTGCTTGTGTAACCAAAAAATAAAAAAATGTTGCTTGAAATAGTATTAAGAGTGAGTACATGTACTCCTCTCTTGCTTGGAAAAATATGTCATATTTAGTCTTTTATAAATTGTGCATTTTACGGATATTTTGAAACTTAAAAAATAAAAATTATTTTAGTAAAATTTAAAATTATTAACTCTAGATACATAATTCATTCAAAAGAGAATCTAAAAATATAAATTAAAATAAAAAATATTTATAATCTAAAACAAATACATAATTATTTCTAAATTTAAAATTTAAATATTTAAATTGTCATTCAGTAAGCTAAGAGATTTATACTTTTGAAATAGTATGGATATTTATTTAGAATTAAATAAAATAAGTTAATAATCAATAAATTCGATAATAATAAACATTAATTAATATATTTGAAAATGTATCTTAATTAAATAAAAATTAGTAAATGATATGCAGATCGATTTGTTAGTAATAACTAATAATTAGTAAATTTTAAATTGATAAATAAATAAAAAGTTGCTTGTAAAAATAAAAAAAGTTTCTCCAAAAATGCCTCCATGACCCGGTCAGTAGCTGTGTAGTTCCTAGTCTTTAGTTTTGGGCCTTTGGCCCTCTTATGTACCAAAAAATTTTTTGCTTCATCCTGGCTAGACAATGACTCAAGAGTCAAGACAGTTCTTTTTAATATAATAATATTTTTTAATTAATAAATTTCAAATTATATTAAAGACTACTTAAAATGACTCACTTTATGATGAGTTCTCGATCTGAAATATTGGATATGCAACAACTTACATGATTTAGACTTGGAATCCCCTGCTGTTTGTATGGAATAAGGATGATGTTTAAGAATTCTGCTACTTTCTTTCTTGAAGCAAATGAAACTCGGATATAAAAATTGACTACAACACAATTAATGCTGTTTGAAAAACAAAGAGAACATAGATTTTCATTAAAAAACAGAGTTTAACTTGGATATTAATTTATGCTTTTTTTTTTCCCCCTCAAAAAAGAGTTTTTTTTTTTTTTTCTAGATCGGAAGTGAGGTAAAAAATAACCTTGGTGGTATAATATCTCAACTGTAATTGAAATATTCTTCATTTCTATTCAAGAGAAAATCTAGTGCTGTGATTATATAATTAATATCTGAGGTGGCAAGGAATTTTATTTTTTATTTTTTTGTCTCCCAAGGTATCTCTCACCTAATATGTGAGAGATTGTTATTCTCATATAGTCATTTGTCTAAATGGGAATCCTTCCAATAGTGTTACTGAACTTAATATTCTTTATAATAATAATAAAAAAATATATCACCTTGATGGGGTGTTCAAGAATCTCAACAGTATTTCAAGTCTCCTTTTTCATTTATTTATCCAAAATAAACACATCAATTAACAAGTTCATCCCTAAATAAATTAACTTCTTTATAGTACATGTATATGTATATGTTCTTGCCGATGCAATCTTCGATAATGATCATAAATAAACATCTCAGAATCTCAGATCCAATTCTATCTTCGCCTAAAGAAAACTATCACCCATTATATGACTCATTAGTTACGATAATACAATATATATACACATAAAGATATTAAAGGTATGCATATAGAGATTTTCAAAGCTTGTTATTATTAATAGATTATGCATGTTTTTATCTTATACATGAATTAATAATTAAGCATAAACTCACCTGCATACTCATTTCTCTCCTCCCAAATCAGCCACTGATAATCGTTTAATTTCTCTCTTTCTGCCAATCATGCATGCTTCTAGTAAAGAAGAATATAAAAGATCGGATTGAATGGACCATGAGAATATGTAAGATCCAAAGTGGGGAAAATGAAAATAGAGAACGCAGAAACTTTGCTAAAGGAGGAGAAATTTAATAGGAAAGGGAAGAAGATGGAGGATTTAGAGAAAGAGAGGAGACAAATTAATACGTGTAAACCAAAAACTCTATCAAAATGGAATAGAGCAACTAGAAAACGGTTCAATTATACACATCAAGGTCATTGAATGACAACCGACCTAGGAAGCTTCTGTGTATAAAGTGGTCCTCAGTGTTAATTTAATTTGTTTAATTTATTTGATGGGTGACTTTTACGAATAAAGCTTAGCACACATGATAGATAGTTGGATTCTTTAAACATATTATTAGGTATCCGTATTTTATTAAAAAAGATAAAACTCATTTCGATAATCTCTACACATTTAAAGGATTGGTCGAGCTGAAGGATATGATAGGTTTGGTGCACAAAAAATAAAAACGGGTCGTGGTTACAATATATTCTGGCAGTTTCTATATTATATGATTTTTCCCGTTTTGAACGGCAACTCTTTCTTTCTTTCTTTCTTTTTTTACAGCTTGAACGGCAACTCTTCATTGTCACGATTTCTAATATCTATGCATGTATATAGAAACGCTTAATTGCGAATGTTATTTGTATAGAGTAATTTTATTTATTCATAATTTTTTTAGATCACCTTATATTTATATAGTTTTTCATAATATTAACTAAAAAATAAGTCTAAATAACATTAATAAATATAACATACTAAAAGATAACATGTTACAAGCTAACAAATATTAATTTTATGTTTGGAACATTCAAAGTAGTAAAAAATTACATTACATCAAAATAATAAGTTAGAAAAAAATTAAAAAAAATTATATAAAAAGTATAATATATATATATATATATATATATGCACAATTTAATTCGATTTGGTCCTATCTCAAAAAAATAATTATCCAAAAACCAGTTCGATCTGATAAATTTTCACAAAAATAAAAAGTCAAAAAAATCTAATAAACATCAATTTTATTCAATTTTTAATTTTTCTAGATCAATTTTTGATTTTTCTAACAAACATCGATTTTATTCGATTTTTCAAATATTATAGATGGCTGATAGATGTACGTTTATCTAGATAGTTGTGTTTTTCTCCGATAAAAGCAAGACGTGGAAAGCTGTTCCAAGCAATGTCCATATGCATCTTTGGTTGCTATATTTTCTAAATTCATCCACAACAAACCCCCGAAATGTTTTTGCGAACATTTTTTCTTTTTCTTTTTCTTTTTCTTTTTTTTTTTTTTTGGGGTAGACGCAATGTAAACGTTTTAACTTGATATAATATTATGGTGCGTTCATACTGATGATACAAAATTATGAGTCAGGAATCACGAATTGGCTTCTGCAGCACAAGAATCTTCAATCTCATAAGATGAGACTTGCCCACGAGGTGGAGCATTTCTTAACCGATCAACTGTTTTTGGTTTGATCTTTTCCACATGCTCCATAGCTGTATTTACATTACCTTGTACACTGGGATTTTCATGTTCTTCACTCTCCAATGCTACCTCGTATTCTACCAATTTGGTCTTCCACTTTATACCAACGGCCTTTGCCTGATCAGCAAACAGACCTTCTGACAAGGGTGAACAACATATTTCTTTATAAGTATCATAATTGGCAGCACATGTATTTCCACCTTCCAAAAGTTTTGCTAGCGGATGCAGAACCAAGATTGGACCATCACTTCTTTCTAAGGTGTCCTTCAGTAAAAGAAACTCGGAAACTAGTTCAGCCTTGCTAAACTGAACAAAAGCTGCAGTTGCATCCAAGTGGTAGACAGAAACTACCGATGTTGGACCAAAAACTTTAGATATACAATCTCTTACTTCACTTGCCTTCAGATTGGAAGGGAATCCCCAAACAATAGCAATGTTCCCAAACACAATTTTTGGGTACCGCCTCTTGAGGGCATAGCTCGGCGAAGAATCTGCAACCTTATCACCGGTGTTTAGATCAATAATGTCCCCATGCATCCAACTAAGATATAGATGGTTAACATACTTCTGTAGTTTCTCATTGACTTCTAATTTTTGTGAAGATTCATGGATTTTAAAGTCAACTCCTAAATCACTGCATAACTGGGCAAAGATGCTTCCAGTCATGAAAGCATCATATCCTGCCTCATGCTTGCCTCCAGGGTTCCAGCTGGATGACCTGCAAATATACATCGTACGTGGCATGAAAGACACGTCTAAAGAAACAGCATGGACAAAATGACATTTTAAGTAGACAAATCAGACACTAATTCTATTTGGATTTGGCTGTCAAAATTCTAAAGAAATCGCCTCAGACTATATGCAGATATGTAGATAACAAGCCACACGACAAATAAAAATGTTACTCAGAATTGTACAATTTTTTTCCAACAACAAAAGAAAAGGGGAAATCTGTATACTTTGTATATGTTGATATTGTTTTGATGATTCTGATATGTTGTTGATATAGATTGATTTAGTTTCCTAGTTTATCATATACTCATTGTAAATAGGAGATATTGTCAATCCCTAAAATCAAGGGATTTGATACTATACCTTTGTAATCATTGTTCTATAAATTCACAAAGCTGAGAGGGTTTCTCTCAAGCTAATCAGCCATCTTAAGTTGTTATCTAGAGCGAGGGTTCGAATGTTCGATCAGATCAAGAACCACTATTTTCCGGCGAACTTTTCCGGCGACTGTCTCCAGCGAACGTCTCCGATCACCAAAGGTGACCGGTCATCTCAGAAACAGCCAGCGATTCTGTTCGGCGAAGACCCATCCTTGTCCTCCGTCGCACACGTCCCACATGCCACCACCAGCCGCTGTCCTCCGCGCGCGTGGGGTACATGTGCCACCCTCCACACGGCCGTTCATTTTGCGACCTCTTCCGGACTGTTTTCCGGCGTCCTCTACCTCTGTTGTGAGGGTCAAAACTCGATTCCGGTCAGTTTGGTTTTTCACCTCTCATTATGTCCATTGTTTCGTCCCCTGCGGCCACTTCTCAAAATGGGAATTTTGGTGCTAATTCTGGGTCCACAGGGAAAGGTCTCATCTCTTTTGCCTTCTCTGGAAGTGCCACTATCACATCGGAAAAACTCAATGGTAAGAATTTTGTGGATTGGTACAATGCGGTTGAAGTTTGGTTTTTAGGTCAAGGGCTTTATGAGCATCTCACCAAGAAAGAAGCAGAGATTGATGAGAAAATTCGTGATGATGAATGGAAAAAGGCAGATTATCAGTTAGTCTCTCTTTTATGACAGTCTATTGATCCGAAGTTGATGGTACACTTACAAAACTTGTTATGAAATATGGAAGAAAGCCCAAAATGTCTACTCCAATGACCTACAACCTCTCTATGCCTCTGTCCACAATTTGGCCACTCTTCAGATGACAGATCATGATCTTCCCTCTTATCTAAACAAAGCACAGTCTGTCATTGATGACATTAAACGCAGTATAGCAGGTGATGATCTTACGAAGGTACTAGCAAAACTTGATAATATTTATATGGTCTTTATTCTTCACGGTTTACATAAAAGAACTTTGAATCTGTCCGGAATCAAGCTCTAACTAATCCTAACATCCCCACGGTGGAGGAGCTCATTGATCGTCTTCTACGGGTTCCGTCACCAGTGGAGACATCCGAGATTGGCTCCCAGACAGCTTCAAAGTCCTCAGCCTTTGTTTCTAATTCGGCAAACCGTGGAGGACGAGGCCATGATGGAAGAGGTGGTCATGGTAGAGGTGATCATCCTCGGTGCTCTTATTGCAAGCACATGGGTCATACCCAAGACAAGTGTTATTCTCTTCATGGTTTCCCAGAAAAGTCAGCTAATGTGATGCAGTCTGCCGATCAGAAAATCGAGGTTGGGTATGATAATCAAACAGGTCACAATCAAAACAATTTTTCAGTTGATGAATATAAGGAGTACCTTCAGCTTAAGGCAGCCCAACAAGCCTCATCTTCAGCAACTATAGCTCATTCTGGTAATTCTACGGTTTGTTTCTCTCATTCATCTCCTGTTGGTTCCTGGATTTTGGATTCCGGTGCTTCCGATCATATAGCTGGTAACTATTCTCTCTTTTCTACTTTATCCTCTACTAAAACACCATAATAGAAATCATGCATAGAGTAAAAGAGAGGAAACTAGAGAGAATAGAAGTTGAGAAAAGATAATCTGAATTTCTTACAGAGAAGAGAAGATTACAGGGTTTATATAGTGGATCTGTGAGCAACCGCTCCTAACAGATTGCCAACTAACTCCCAGCTGTCAGTGCTGACTCAGCACTGCAGCTCTAACAGATTGCCAACTAACTCACAGCTGTCAGTGCTGACTCAGCACTGCAGCTCTGTTACAATGTAAAGACTGCTACCCATTCTATTATATACTCTATTATTCCCCCTTCAATCTCAAGGTGGTTGAGGAGAAGCAACCACATTGAGATTGGAACGCAAGGAACAAAATCTGGAGGAAGAGAGAGGCTTGGTGAAAGAATCTGCAAGTTGAGCAGCAGCTGGAACATGATGAATGGTAATAGCCTTGGACAGAGCCTTCTCCCGGACAAAGTGCAGGTCTAACTCAATATGCTTGGTCCGAGAGTGCAGAACAGGGTTGTGAGCTAGGGAGACAGCGCTCAAGTTGTCACACAGAAGCTGGGGAGTGTGAAAAGGAACCTTAAGTTCAGTGAGTAATGACATGATCCATAGAACTTCAGCTGTGGTGTTAGCCAAGCTGCGGTATTCTGCTTCTGTGCTGGATCGGGCTACTAATTGTTGCTTTTTGGAGCACCAAGACACTAGATTAGGTCCAAGAAAAATACAAGACCCGGAAGTAGATCTTCTATCATCCGGATCACTAGCCCAGTCAGCATCACAATAGGCTTTGATTGTGAGGGACTGTGAGGAGGAGGATGGCTGCAGAAGAAGACCATAATGCATGGAACCCTTGAGGTATCTAAGGATACGCTTCACAGCCTGCCAGTGGGTCTCCAAGGGATGTGCCATAAACTGACAGACTTTATTAACACTGTAGGCTATTTCTGGTCTTGTCAAAGTTGCAGATTGCAAAGCTCCCACGATGGATCTGTAGAGACTAGGATCCGCCATTGAATCTGTACCAAACCTGCTCAACTTGCAGTTGCTTACCATGGGAGAGGAGATGCCCTTAGCATCCAGCATGTTAGCTTTGTGTAGAAGGTCACGGATATACTTAGATTGAGTGAGCAGAATGGAACAAGTTGCTAGATGTTTGACTTCAACTCCTAGAAAATAGTCTAGGGAGCCTAGTTCTTTGAGAGCAAAGGTAGCATTCAGCTTCTTGATGAGGTCTGAGATGAGAGATGGAGAGGTGCCTGTTAGGATGATATCATCCACATAGACCAAAACATAAAGACATACAGCCCCTTTGGAGTAGATAAAGAGGGAGGGGTCACAGCGGCTTATCACAAAGCCAAAGCTGAGCAGTGTGCTTGTAAGTCTCTCATACCAAGCCCTTGGGGCTTGCTTAAGGCCATAGAGAGCCTTGTGCAGTTTGCAAACGAGAGACTTGTCATGAGTTTCAAAGCCGGGGGGTTGAGTCATGTAGACTTCTTCACTCAACAAGCCATTGAGGAAGGCATTGTTGACATCAATTTGTTGAATGACCCATTTGGAGGAGAGAACCATGGTAAGGATGATCCGGATTGTAACTGGTTTGATAACAGGGGAAAAGGTCTCATGAAAGTCAAAGCCATGAGTTTGATGGAAGCCTTTGGCAACCAGCCTGGCCTTGTACTTGTTGACACTCCCATCAGGATTTTCCTTTACACGGAAAACCCATTTGCATCCAATGGCTTTTCTGTTGGAAGGAAGAGGGACTAAGGACCAAGTTTCATTTTTCAGAAGAGCAGTATGTTCAGCTTGCATAGCTTCAAGCCAAGGAGGACTTGATAATGCCTGTTTAACTGAGGTAGGCTCAATGTGAGCAAGATACAACCGAGGGTATAAAGGAGGAGGTAGACAGCCAGTTTTGGCCCGAGTTAACATATGGTGAGCTGGTTCGGCTGGGTTAGGTGAAGGTATAGGTGCAGACAAACTAGGAGAAGTAGTCAAAGAACTAGAGTGATCAGGAGCTATGACAGAGGGTGGGGGGACAGCAGAACCAGAAGGTGAAGAATTAGTAGAAGTAGAATGAGAAACAGAGGAAGAAGTGGTGACAGCAGGGATAGGAATATGTATAGGAACAGGGGAAGGTGGTGTGGGGGGAGGGTGCTGGTTTAGGGGAATGGGGTTAAGGGGAGGATAAATAGGAGTTGGAATGACAGAGGAAAAGGTAGACTCAGTGAGTGAGGTTGAAGTTGGTGAAGTGGAAGGAAAGAGGTAGGGGTAAGGAAACCGAAGTTCATTAAATAGGACATCCTTAGAGACAAAAACTCTACCAGAGGGTGCTAAGCATTTGTGGCCCTTATGTTGGGGGGAGAGACCAAGATAGACACACTCTTGAGACCTGAACTGCAGCTTATGTTGGTTGTAGGGTCTTAACAAAGGAAAGCAAGCACATCCAAAGGTCCTAAGAAGGGAGTAACCAGGAGTGGAACCTTGGAGTGCATGAAAAGGTGAGGAAAAGGAGGTAAGAGCAGCTGTAGGTAACCTATTAATAAGGTGAACAGCCATAGTAAAACTGTGATCCCAATAGAGTAAGGGCATAGAAGCATGGGCAAGTAAAGTTAATCCCATTTCAACAATATGTCTGTGTTTTCGTTCCACTGTCCCATTTTGATGGGAAGTGTGAGGACATGTTAACCTATGAGCAATGCCCAACTCAGTTAGATGGCTGGTAAAGGGTCTAAACTCACCTCCCCAATCAGTTTGAATGGCTTTAATGGAGGCTGAGTGTTGAGTTTTGACAAGAGCATGAAACTGTTTGAAGGCTGTAAAAGCCTCTAACTTCCTTTTGAGAAAGTAGATCCATGTGTAATGGGAAAAGGCATCAACAAAGGCTATATAATAGGTATAGCCATTGGATGAGGAAAAGGGTGCTGGACCCCACAGATCTGAGTGTATCAGTTCAAAGGCTTTTGTGTGAATTGTAGTGGAGGGTGGGGCATACAGTCTGTGTGATTTTCCCAAACAGCATGCATTGCAAAATTCATTTGTCATTTTATTGATAGAAGGTATATTACAAAGCTGCAGAACAGTCTTAACAGTATTAGGACTAGGATGACCTAACCTATTATGCCAAGTTACAAAGGAATTTGAGACTACATTTGTGTTGGCAGAAACAGAACTTCTACAATCAGATTTATTGGGAGTAGAAGGAGAAAGACTTATTGAAGAAGAAGGCTCCTTGAGTATATTGATGTGCTTGAAGGAGTATAGCCCATCATTTCCTAGAGAGCCTTCAAGAAGGACTTTATTAGACCCCTGTGATTTGACAAAACAAGAGTGAGGATGAAACTCAAAGTAAACATCATTATCACGGGCAAATTTTGACACAGACACTAGATTTTTGGTAATATTGGGAACAAGGAGTAAACTATTAAGAGAAAGAACAGTGTGTGGGTGATGAGGGGTGGTGATGTGAGAGTAACCAATGGAAGTTATGGGAAGACCTTGTCCGTTTCCCATTAATACTTGGTCCTGTCCTCCAAAAGGTGTGTAATGAGTGAAGTTTTGTGAGTCAGCAGTGAGGTGATGAGAAGCACCCGAATCAGGGTACCACATGTGTGAGGCAGTGAATTCCTGAGTAGGTGAACAAAACTGTGGAGCCCCATACTGAGTTGATTGTGAGGCCATAAAAGCAGATGCAGAGGGCTGATTCATAAAAAGAGATGCAGAGGGCTGATTCTGACTCTGCTGAGTATATGAGAAACCAGAGGGTGGACCAGAGACCTGAGCTACTTGTACTGATGGTGGTCGTGGTGGAAGAGCCATAGGAAACTGGGTCTGAGCACGAAATGAGCCCTAAGGAGGGTAGTGATTAGCCACTGGAGCCAGAGGTGCAGGTAGATTTGGAACAAAGTCATGCTCAAAACGATGCCAGCAGTTGTAAGCATCGTGACCATACTTATGACATAGCTGACAAGTTGGCCTGTTGCCACCGCTGCCACCACGATTGTCACCACCACCACGGCCTCGACCCCCACGGCCACGATATCCACGGCCTCGGCCTCTATTGGCTTCCTGATAACCGCCACGATTCGACTCAAATTCTGCGCGACTCGGTTGAGAGGACAAGTTTTCAACTGAAGTAGCTTGAGCTAGGTTCAGTGAAACTGAGTTGGAGGAAGTTCTTGTCTGAACTTCTCCAATTGCGCATCTTGAACCATAAGAAGAGACTCGATATCGTCGACCGAGATAGGCTCAATCCTAGCAAATATCATCATGACAAAGGAATTGTACTCTTCAGGCAATCCTTCAAGGATCGTGTCTATGTGATCTTGATCGCTCAGCGAATCTCCAATCGCATGGAGAGAATCAACAAGCGCACGGATCCGCATCAAGAATTCTGACATCATGCGAGATCCTTTCCTGGTATTTTTCAGTTCCGATCGGAACTGACGATCTTTCGATCGAAGATGGGAATGGAAGAATTTGTGGACTTTGTCCCAAATCTCCCACGATTGCTTGCAACCAAGGAAACGAGGAAGTACCGACGGTGAAAATGAGCTTAACAGCCATGTGAATAGCATCTGGTCCTGCACTAACCAGAGCTGATATGCATCGGAGACACGATCGAGAAGACGATCTTCCTCGGAAGTGTAGATCGGAGGAATCGTAGGGTTCACAACCCAACGATGAAGCTTGTGAGCAATTATAACAGCTTCTACTTGCTGTTTCCATAACAGAAAATTTTGATCATCAAGTTTTACAGATAGAGGAGGGTTGAAGGAAGAAGAAGAGTTTCCTACGCCGTTCATCGGAGGAGGATTAGGACGATTTTCGTCGTTCTCTGCCATGGAAGAGATCGGTCCCAGAAAAGAAGCTCTATGATACCATAATAGAAATCATGCATAGAGTAAAAGAGAGGAAACTAGAGAGAATAGAAGTTGAGAAAAGATAATCTGAATTTCTTACAGAGAAGAGAAGATTACAGGGTTTATATAGTGGATCTGTGAGCAACCGCTCCTAACAGATTGCCAACTAACTCCCAGCTGTCAGTGCTGACTCAGCACTGCAGCTCTAACAGATTGCCAACTAACTCACAGCTATCAGTGCTGACTCATCACTGCAGCTCTGTTACAATGTAAAGACTGCTACCCATTCTATTATATACTCTATTACACCACATCACATCACCCTTGCTAATGGCTCTAAAACTCAAGCCACTGGTATTGGTCAGGCTTCACCTCTTCCGTCTCTGTCTTTAAATTCAGTCTTATTTGTCCTGGATGTCCTTTTAATTTAATTTCTATTAGTCAACTTACTCGATCTCTCAATTGTTCCATAACCTTCACTTCTACTTCCTTTTCCATCCAGGACCGGAGTACAGGGAAGACGATTGGAGCAGGATCTGAGTCACGTGGTCTCTACTACTTACAACCTCCATCCTCCACCATATGTGCTGCCACAGAGTCGCCTAGTCTTCTTCATCGTTGTTTGGGTCATCAAGAAAATGGTCCCTCATCTCTCTAATTTACAGGCATTGGAGTGTGAGGCATGTCAGCTTGGAAAACATGTTCGAGTATCCTTTCCAAGTAAGGTTATAGGTCGTGTAGAGTCTCCTTTAGTCTTGTTCATTTTGATGTTTGGGGTCCTAGTCATATTTCTTCTGTCTTAGGATATAGATATTTTGTTACTTTCATTGATGATTTCTCTCATTGTACCTGGTTATTTTTAATGAAAGAACGTTCTGAGTTATCAACTATTTTTCAAAAATTGTGCTGAAATACATAATCAATTTGGACAAACTATTCGTATCTCACGCAGTGATAATGCCAAAGAATATTTTCTGCCCTTTTAATTCTTTCATGGCATCTCATGGTATAGTTCATCAATCGAGTTGTCCTCACACACCTCAACAAATGGTGTGGCTGAGCGCAAACATCGCCATATCATTGAAACAGCTCGTACTCTCCTGTTACATTCTAATGTCCCTGTGAAATTTTGGAGTGATGCTGTTCTCACTGTAGGCTATTTAATAAATTAAATGTCATCTTCTGTTCTCAATAACCAGGTTCCTCACTCTCTTCTTTATCCTCAAGCACCCCTTTTATACTGTCCTCCCTCGTGTTTTTGGTTCCACATGTTTTGTCCATAATGTTGCTCCAGGTCTCGACAAACTTGTTGCCCACGCCATTAAGTGTATCTTTCTTGGTTATTCTCGGGTTCAAAAGGGGTACAGATGTTATTCTCCATCCACTAATCGTTCTTACATCTCCGCAGATGTTATCTTTTTCAAGGATACACCTTTCTTTGCCTCATAAGTCTTGTTGGAGTTTGTTTCTCAAGTCTTGCCTATTCCAGTCTTTGATTCTCCAGATTTAAGTCCACCTGTCTCACATATACAAGAGGCTGCCCTTGTTGCTCCCAAGTACCCCATGGAGCCATTTCATCTCACTTATCACCGTCGTCCTCGTCCTACTACTCCGGAGGTTGCACCTACTGTGGAAACCTATGACTCACCTCCTACTGCTCCATCTCCGTCGATTCCGGCCCAACCTGAGCCTACCACTGACCTTCCCATTGCACTTCGCAAAGGTAGTCGTTCTTCTCGCAATCCTCATCCTATTTATAATTTTCTAAGTTATCATCGTTTATCTTCCTCCCATTATGCCTTTGTATCTGCTTTGTCGTCCATTTCTATTCCTAAAACTGTTCAGGAAGCAATATCCCATCCAGGATGGCGACGGGCTATGATTGATGAGATGACAGCATTGGAATCTAACCACACTTGGGCTCTTATTCCCTCTCCTCTTGGGAAGTCTAGTATTGGTTGTCGTTGGGTTTTTACTGTCAAAGTTGGTCCCGATGGGACTGTGGATCGCTTGAAGGCTCGTCTTGTGGCCAAAGGATATACTCAGATTTATGGTCTTGACTATGGTGATACATTCTCTCCTATTGCTAAAATGGCCTCTGTTCGTCTCTTTTTATCCATGGCTGCTATCTCTTGTTGGCCTTTATATCAGCTGGACATCAAAAATGCCTTTTTACATGGTGAGTTGGAGGAGTAGATTTATATGTAGCAACCACCTGGGTTTATTGCTCGGGGGAGTCAGGTCTTGTTTGCAAACTTCAAAAGTCATTGTATGGGTTGAAACAGTCACCTCGAGCTTGGTTTGGGAGGTTTAGTAAGGTCATACAGCAGTTTGGCATAATTCATAGTGAGGTTGACCACTGTGTGTTCTATAGACATTCACCGTGTAAAAAGGTCATTTATCTTGTGGTCTATGTGGATAATATTGTAATTACAGGTGATGATCATGAAGGGATCACTAGACTAAAGCAGCATCTGTTTCAGCATTTCCAAACCAAAGATTTGGGCAGGTTGCGATATTTCCTTGGTATTGAGGTTACTCAATCAAAAACATGCATTTCCATTTGTCAAAGGAAGTGTGCACTTGATATTTTGGAAGAAACTGGGATGCTAAATTTTAAGCCGGTGGATACTCCTATGGATCTGAATGTTAAGCTCATGCCAAATCAGGGGGAGCCATACTCAGATCCAGGCAGATACCGAAGGTTGGTGGGAAAGTTGAATTATCTCACTATGACCAGACCAGATATAGCCTTTGCTGTCAGTGTTGTAAGTCAATTCCTTAACTCCCCTTGTGACAGTCATTGGGATGCAGTGATTCGCATTTTAAGGTATATTAAAGGATCTCCTAGAAAGGGGCTAATATATGAGAACAAAGGTCACACAAATATTGTTGCCTATACAGATGCAGACTGGGCAGGATCTCCAAGTGATGGGAGGTCAACTTCTGGTATTGTGTTTTCATTGGAGGTAACCTCATCTCTTGGAAGAGTAAGAAGCAGAGTATAGTTGCAAGATTGAGCGCAGAAGCAGAATATAGAGCTATGGCTCTCACAACATGTGAGCTTGAATGGTTAAAACATCTACTTCAAGAGTTAAAAGTTTTGCAAGATGGGTTCTATGCAGCTTATTTGTGATAATCAAGCAACCTTACACATTGCTTCCAATCCTGTCTTTCATGAATGCACTAAGCATATAGAGATCGATTGTCATTTCATTCGAGACAAGATTCTTTCAAAGGAGATCAGTACTTCATTTGTCAATTCTAATGATCAACTTGCAGATGTTTTCACCAAGTCTCTACGGCGTTCACAAATAAGTTACACATGTAACAAGCTTGGTGCTTATGACATCTATGCACCAGCTTGAGGGGGAGTGTTGATATTGTTTTGATAATTCTGATATGTTGTTGATATAGATTGTTTTAGTTTCCTAGTTTATCATACACTCATTGTAAATAGGAGATATTGTCAATCCCTAAAATCAAGGGATTTGATACTATACCTTTGTACTTGTTAAAATCAAGGCCGGCGAGTTCGACGCTGGAGACGGCGGCAGGAAAAGTGTCGGAGGAAGTAGCGAGCGTGCGGCTGTGCACAGAAAGGACGAGACGTGCGTGACGGCTCGTCGGGAGGTGAACGGTGGTGCGGTCTGGACGGTTGGACAGATTGGTGGCCGACGAGTCTAGTGATGGGGTTGACGGACGGAAACGATGGTGGACGGCGACTGACGGGACAGAAACAAGGGTCAGAAAGACGAAGGACGCGCCGAAAAAGAACACAATGGAGGAGAGAAAAAATGGCAATTTTTTTTTTTGTATGCCTAAGAAGATGATTAGAGTTCCTTCATACTAAGCGGAACTCCGCAGCGGAATAATGACGGGACAGGTCACGAAGAATGGTACCGCTCTGATACCATGTTGAAGTTATGGGTTCAGATGGAGAAAGAGAAGAAAAAGAATGAACACTCAAAAATATAATTATGATTGATTATGATCTTGCAGTACAAAAAGCTTAAGCACTAACCCCTATTTATAGGGATACAAGACTCCTAATCCTAATTGAAAAGGGAAACTAATTATGATAATAACTAACTGATAACAACATAATCATATGAGATAATTCAAGATACTCTTATAAGATAAGATGTACTCTAAGATAAGATCATGTATTCTATCAATAATCATTGTTCTATAAATTCACAAAGCTGAGAAAAGAAACAAAAAAAAAAAAAAGGAGGAAAAAAGGAAAGAACTATGTCATGTATTAAGACTGTTGAAAAATGTTGAACTACAATCACACGCAAACTAAAAGTTGAAACATAGACTCCGTCGGCATTCCCTTCAATATGGAAAAAAAAATAATTAATATTGATTCCCCTTGAATTATACAGAAAAGATAATACCGTCATCTATAACCACTAGACTGGTAAACTTAAATTACAGATTACCAGGTCAGGATTTATCGAAAGAATGCAGAAACAAACCTTGAATCATCAACTTCAACGTCAACTTTCACATGTGAGAGTGAACCTAGATCGGTGCTTTTGGGACCTGCAGCAATTTGTGGACAAAACAAGGAAAACGCAGAGGCCAGTGATTTTCTGGACCTTTTCATCCTTTCTTGGAGCATTAAATTAGTGTTCAAGAGTATTTTGGTGTCAATAATGTGTGGAAAGTACTTGTTAACAGAGGTGACAAACTCTTCAGGAGTCGCCGGAAGAGGACCTATAAATTTGCTGTAGACATGAGCAATATCTGCATCATGGAATGATAGATATCATCTTAGTTGCTTATAAAAATAAATAGCTTGTTAAAGACTCGGAATGACATTGATACCCAGGAAACAATTGTGACCAACTATCAACTTCTGTTCTGAGGAAAGGAGATCAATAACATGACGAAATCCCACTGCAGCTTGGATCTTCATCTCTGCCACCCTGGAATTTTCCTCTTTAACCTCCTTCTGCAAGAAATTAAAGGACACTCTTTCAAGGATTTAATAAGGCTCTGAGCTGTCAATAAAACTCAGTTGATCTCACTGCTCTATTAGCTTTCTCATCTTTTGGCACTGTTGTCATTGTGCTTGGCTTATACAAGAGATGCCAAATTCTATGCTATAGTCAATAGAACATAGACGCATTATTTTTTGAATATTTAATTGTGTCCATTTATAACTAAATTTAGGGTGAAGCTCTGTTTCCAGAAAATGCTTAGTCATCTTAAGATTCTAAAGTAGAAACAAAGGCCACAACATAAAGTCACTTCTGATTTTCTTTTTTAGTGGTAATCAAAAGATTCAGTCAGTTAATCCCTCCAGCATCATTTCAAAAGTGCAGGAGGGATTAGATTCCAAAAATCATTGGCAATGTAGAACATACATCACAATTTAAAATAGAAAAAAAGTAATATCAAAATTTAAGTAGCTTCTCAACTAATCAAGATGCCCTGAAAAATATCTATTACCAGAAGTAAGTTCATTTCATCTTTCGAGTCTGTATATACAACTATTTGTTGTAAACCAGAAGCCTCACTGTTCACACAGACATAACAAAGATCTTTGAAGTGCTTTCTGATGACCTGAAATTTTTTCAACTAATAATCAGCAAAATTCAGCCATTGTATAAAATCAATATATGTATACAATGTCATTCACCAAAGAACATTGATAGATGAGACAATAAAATTATCAATACATGAGAGAAAAAATGTGAACATATCAACAGAAAGGACAAGATATAACAACATTACCAACTGAATCAATTTAAGTTGACGAGAGGTGAATCCATTAAGTCTAAGAGCTGGATGCATCTTAAAGAAAATCACTTGAAATTGTTGTTTTGAGTCTCTTAAAATTCCTTGATTTTGGTCTTCTCGATTTTGCTCCTGTAATAACCCATCACGCCATTCACTGAATTTGTTTTTCATTCGTTCAGTGAACAAAATCTCTGCCATGCTGACCAATGGTTTGTCTCTAACATCTTTTAATTTACAAACGTCTGACCACTCACTATCATATGTAGAATGCAAACTCCTTATTGCTTCCCTCTCTTGTTCTCTGGATAAATAAGATATTCCTGACATTACCCAAGGGTGCAAATTCTCAAACTATAGCAATCATAGAAGTCATGATGAAATTATACATACAGCCAAATGCCTATCCTATGAGTCAATGACAGACTTTGTTGGAAAATCAACCATTGCCATAATCCCATCACAGATTGAAACTGTGGTTATTAGTTAAAGATCATAGGCTTTCCGTACCTTTAGGGGGTGTTTGGCAATTTGCAAGTTTAAAAGGGTATGTACCATATGGAATTAACTAGATAAGTCATAAGTCAATATAAAAACAAATCAGTTTAAAATTAGGATTAGTTTAGTTCAAAACTACTTCCAAAAGGATTCAAATATTGAATTTCTTTACATCAATGTGAAGGCTTGTATTGTAATTATCTGAATCTAAAAAAGTTGGCATGCTTATTGACTCTTGGATGAATGAGTGGTCCACATAACTTTATCTTATCCAACAACTATCCTTTAATTTAGATGAAGGAGAGAGAAAGGAAGAATGAAAATTAAGAGACAGTCTATAAAAAATAAGGAATAGAAAACAAATAGCTCTTGGGTTGGACTTTTCAAGAACCAGTTTTATTCAGCTTTTTAAAAATTTAGGTGATAAACCAAACACCCTACATCTAACAACCAGTCATACTGTACCTATACATGGTTATTTAAAGTTGCCAAACACCGCCATAAAAGGGCAATCCGGTGCTATAAAGCTCCCACTATACACAAGGTCCAAGGAAGGGTAAGACCCACGTAGTGGGGCTATAGTAGGACGCCTTACCTTGCATTTGCAATAGGCTGATTCTATAACTCAAACCTGTGACCATCCTGTCACATAGCGACAACTCCAAATGCTGTGTCAAGGATCCCCTTATTGTCCCAAAAAATTTCTAATTTTCTATAACCTTAAAAGTCATTCATATAGAGCCCTTCTAGTTTGTGCATAACCTCTAAATCATGTATATAGAGTCATTCTTTATCATCCCTTTTCCAGGGAACCACCCAAGCATCTCAGTTATACACCCAAATAAATTAAGCATGGAAGCCGCCAATTTCTCCAACGGTGGTTGGGGACAGTTGTGACAGATATTGGTGCACAAACTCCTTTCATTAATTATCTAATTAGCTTAATATCAAAGGCAATGGCAAGAAATAAAAGGAAGATTAAACAACCTTCATGTATGCATGCATTAAAATCAAACTGGTATTTAGCCAAGAAATCCATTGAAGTAGTCTGGCAGAGAAATTCATGACATGGACCCAAACCCGCAAGCTCCTGACGTGGAAAAACATAGAAATTGTGCCTGTCAAAGAGCAGTCATCTAATCAGAACAGCAGATCATTCATCACATGAACAAAGAAAAAAGGTGTGGAATGAAGCAATGTCCAGCAGCAATAGTTAAAAACATCATTTAAAAAACACTACATAAGTCCTGGTAAACTGTCTTTGCATGCTCATAATTCCATATCAATTACAAAAACAGCTAATAATATCAATAACAAAAGCGTGCTCTTTTCTATTATTTGGAAGTTGAAATATTCTAAAAATATATCTAGAACTGCATTCGAACTAGCTTTTGAATGAATCAAGTCATGTTCTTCATTTTACTAATCCAAATAAAAACCATATTACCAAGAACTAACATGGTAACTACAAAAAAACCATGTTGCATCATCAAACTGGTTAAAAACTGCAATGACTTATCACTACCATTTAAACTTAAAAAATTTCCACATTTACTTGGATGCTTGTGAGCATAACCAACCATTAAAATTGCTCTAACATCATGGAAACGATATAATTTTCTATAAAATTTTATTTGACTAATAACACTACTAATATTTAGTCCAATTAAAAATACACACTCTTGAAACTTGACCAAAATGTATCTGATTAACACAATCTAAAGTTCACATTTCCCCCAATTTTCTCAACACACTAAGCTCAATTACACAACTAAAAGCATCATAATCCCAAACCTCATCATTCAACGTCTCATCAGATTCAGAACACTACCTTACCTACCACTAAAACTGCTTTAAGTACACCATTTAATTTTCCATAAAACTTGATTTGGCTACACTAATAACATCCAAGAGAAGGTCTTGCGTGGATACAATGCCTCTTGGATACAACCAATTAGATTCTCTAACAGAGAAGGTCTTGCATACTGCATAGACATAATGCCTCTTGGGCACAACTAAATAGATTCTCAATATTCACTAAAATAACAACTCAAAATGATAACAAAGTTCTTACTAAAATCATTTTAAATTTATCTCTAGATTTTGATTGGTTGTGCCCAATAGGCACGTAATATCCAATTTCATTAACACACGAGAATCAATTTCATCCAATTTCACATCAGATTCCTAATTTCAATTTTCTAAGAAACTGAGGAAAGAAACAAACGGATAAGCTACGAAGGAGCTATCGGATGGGTCCCATCGGAAGGGGCAGACGCCGAACTGGACGACGGCGAACTTCTGCGCGGAGTCCCTGACTTTGAGGTAGCGGACGTCGGACCGGTCGAACTCGAACGACTCGCGCCACGGGGCGCTGGTGACTCCCGTCATTTCGAGGTCGATGGCCACAAAATCCGAGGCTCGCACATGGTGCCTGAGCTCCGCCAAGGAGGCTTCGAAGTTGGAGGTGGTCACGGTTTTAAGAGGGAACGCCGATCCAGGTTGCGATGCCGCGGTGGTGGCGGTGGCGGTGGTTAGGGCACGTGATAGCGCACGTGAGAGGGTTAAGACAGGGAGATTGTATGTCTTCATTGTGGGAGATGCATTTTTTGTCGTTGCGGGGGGGCTTAGGGGAGGGATAAGGAGATTACAGAGACGGAGCTCTTTGACAGGAGGAAGGTGAAGATGTAAACAGCGTCGTTTTTTTTTTTTTTCTTTGTTTGAGCCTTTGAGGTTAGTATATTATATATACTATCATTTGGGTTGGAGTAGATTTGACTTGGGCCAACAATTTGCTGGTCCAGAGTACAGACCAGCTCAGTTGATTAGAAAGCAAGAGATAACAAGGGGATTCCCCTTTTGGTGTCAAAGTTTCCATCTTCTTAACAAGCTCTCTCAACTTATTAAAAACATAACTAATAGTAGGTGGCTTCTAGGGTGAGGGAGCTATTAAGTCCCTCACCATGAAAGAGTATTTATGGCCATTAGATATATTAGTTAAATAAATCAGTGGTTGTGATGAGTTTAGGGTGACCTGATCTCCAGGTTATTCTAATATTTATGAAGTTACCCTAATAGTTTGTGAAATTATTTAATCTAATGGACAATTTTACCCTTTGACACTCTAAAAAAAAAACCCTATTACTCTGTTAGCGCAGAGTTTGATCTGAGTTTGAAGATATGCTAACAATAAAAGATTTATTGAAAAAGGAAAATCCTTCCACCGAAACCCCAGAAGAAAGATTTGTGCATGGTGGTTACCAGAATGGGAACACCGAGGAAGGAAATCAGGGCAGAGAGATTAAGCACCTAATAACACCAACAAAATATGCAGATCTGGTTTTATTTTGAATCTCACCTTTCTCATTTTCCACTTTAAAATCTTTATTACCTTTCTCATTCTCCACTTTGGGTAAAGGTGTTAGATTTGGGTTCAAAGAAAAAAGACGGTGGTGTTTATAATGATGAGCTGAACCACTTTTAAGGTACTATGGTCATGGTCATTCGACCAAGAAGTTAATTTTGCAAATAAAAGACAAAAAATGACAATTATCCACCACAAATGCTCCAAACACGGTGGCGTTTCTAATGATCAGTTCAAAGAAAAATGAAGAGAACACAGATTGGAAATAGCAGCCTTCGTCTGCTTCCTGTGGGCAACAATACCCGATTTCCTCTGAACTCCAGAGAGAAGTAGGAACAGTAAACTAAAATCTAAACGGGGGCTTTATTGCAAAAATCGATTTTACAATAGTATACTAAGACTTTAAAATAGTGACCTACTATACCAAGTCATAATAGCTCCCTCATGGGTGAGGGACTTAATAGCTCCCTCACCCTAGATGCCACCCTAATAGTAAGGGATAAAATTGCAATCACTTATTTCCATCTACTCTACTCAATGTTGTAGGAATCGAACCAGACCGGTCGGTTCAACCAGTTGAGTCAGTAACCGGTTGTATCTACTGTTAGGTTAAGTTTCAAAAACCGCAAGCCTCATTGAACCGATAAAAAACCTTTGGAACTGGAGAAAACCGGGCTAAACCGGAAGAACCGCATAACCAGCAAAGGTTTTTTGAAAACTAGTCGATCAGAAAATGGGAGTTCTTTTATATACACATTTTTTTACTTTTCCATTTCTCACTTTCTGAAAAACAAAACTCTCATAGATTGAAGATTTTACTTTACCAATGACTCTAATAGGCGATCTAGCCCCCAGCCTCCCAAACCGCTGACGGATACCATTAGCCTCACCATCTCGCGTGCTACTTGCCTCTGCGTCTCCGATCTGCTTTCTTATTCTCTGCATCTTTTGCATCAACGTCCCGATTCGGTTGTTCTTGCTCTTTGCACCTCGTCTCTTTGGATGACTGGTGGCATTTCTCTGGCAGCAAAGAGTAGAAAATGGGCAGGAAAAGAGAGTTTAGTTAGAGTTGAAAAGTGAGGCTCAATGGAAATGGAAGGGGTGATTTCTACTTTCCACTAATGAAATGAAATGTTAATTGGATTTTGTATGTGTAACAATAATCAATCAAATATATATGTCAATATAAAACGCCAAAATAACCAATCAAACTTATATATCTTATACAAATCGTCAAAATAACAAATAAAATACACACAAAACAAAATACACATAATGAAAAAAAAAATTGTGGGCTAGCGTGTCTTTTCACTCGTAGGGACTAAATTAAAACTAATATGAATTAGGGTTGGAACCTAATAAAGTCCTTTTTCTTAACAGTTGACTTTCTAATTACCTAGCATAAACATGTCTTATTAAGGGAGATATGCATACTCGAATGCCTCGGACCAAAAAAATATGCTTTCAAGATTTTTTTCGAGACATTTATGATGACCAAATTATCCTTGACTAACTCTAGTTTACCTTTAAGATTTACTTACTTTTATATAACTACAAGAGTAAGGATCTTTCTCAATCATTGTAGTCATCTTATATTCTCACTTATTTGAGCATTAAGGGGTCCGTTTGTTTTAGATTGTGATAGAATTGATTTTGAAGAATTGATTCTAAAAGAATTGATTTTAGAAAAATTGAGTTTAAAAAAAATTGATTTGTGTTTGGTAATGATATTTTAAAAGTGAGTTTAGAAGAATTGTTTTTGTTTGGATATAATAAACTAAAATCACTTTCGATGTGTAATTTACTAAAAAGGACATGAATATTAAAAGCAAAGCGTATAACAATTTTAAAAGCAAGCTACTGTGGGCCTGAGCATTATAGCATCATTTCCAGGGTATAGGCGTAAAAATGCAAACTCTGTTTGAAACTCAAATTGAAAAGCTACCCCTTTTTACTTCCCCCAAAATCAATTCCCAACCCATTCAAACACACTTTTAGTCACCATGTTTTTTTACCCAAACAGGAATTTAAAAAGCAAGAGTGATTCTAGTGATTTGTAACTGGATTTTGAGGTGCAAAAATCTAAAACAAACACACACAAGATCCTTATGTACTTAAACCCTCTTATTCATTGTGTCAAAGCTGCAAAGAACTTGTAGCTATGAGGTCTGAGTAACTCAACAAGAGACAAACTTTCTTTGAAATATTAATTGATGTCTTCCAAAAAAGAACCATTTAGTGAAGAGTAATTATATTTGAATACAAAAATAGTGTCTAACAACGTATAAAAATACTATTCAGCACTTATTTATTATTTCCTTCCCTCTCATCATGTATTTCATCACTCCCAAAACACCATATCAGCGATACGGTGTCTATACATAATGTCAAAATTTGTGTCCAAATATCATTATTGGTAGTAAATGTTTTACTGGGTTGGAGATATAAGAGCCATGGTTTGTCACGAACTAGCACTAATAAAGTTTTCTTTCCCGAAAAAAAAATTACAAGGAATCATATTCAATTATATTTGATAAAATAAATATTTTAATTTTATTTCTTATTTCTTATATATATATATATATATATATATATTAATTTGGTATTTTAAATTGGAAAATGCTAAGGGCACTCGTTAAAGAACCAAGAAAAGAAATATTACATAGGGAATTAGTGTATCTAACATTTGAAGAAGTGAAATGCTTGGTTTTCCAATAAAAACTTGCTTTTCTTGGTTCCTTAAACCAGGGGCGGAGCCAGGAATTTCTTATAAGGGGCCAGGACTTAATATACTTTGAAATAACCAAAATTAATACAAGAAGGGGGTTGAATTGTATTTACCAATATTTTAGGAAACTTTGAAAATTATTTTCGCAGGCATAAAGGAAACTTTGAAAATTATTTTCGCAGGCATAACAAGCAAAAATAAGGCAACATAAATTTAGATGAGTGACACGTCTAATTTTAAGACAGAACACACAAGCATACAGAGAAGGGTTAAACAGATATTGATATTCACAATACTAACTCCCCAAGTTAAAAGCTTAAACAAATAATACTTAAGCAAATTAAAGAGATAAGGGAAGAGGAATATCACTAAAGAGATTTTTACTGGTTCACCCCAAAATCCACAGGGCTACGTCCAGTTTCTTGGCAGCACCAAGTATTCTTTTCACACCTAGTCTCTCCAGGCTCAACACTTAAACAAGTATTCTTTTCTCACTTAGCCTCTTCAGGCTCAACACAGTAAGGGATAAAGGTTTTGTGTAATGAATACAACTTGCAGATCTTTCAGATAACACTCAGAGATTGAAATAAATATGAAGTGTGAAAGAGTGCGAATTAATATCAAATGGTTGAAGAAGTATTCAATGAAAGAATGAAGAAGTTAATGAAGCGCGTAAATGCTTCTTGCGCAGTGTTTTTAATGATAATCAACTTCTTGTCTTCATCTTCATGGTTTGGTCTATATAAAGACTTAAATTAATTTGATCCGTTAGGCACAGCTTCAGAAAGTGTGTGTTTGATTTAAGCTTCTGGGACGCCATTAATGCCAAAGAGTCGTTCTGTGTAAGTATTAAATGCTTAGGAACGTTGAGCTTTGATAAGGGAGTCCAAGAGTACACTTTGTTCTGAGCAGCTGTTGTTTCAGAGTTGTAGCAGCAGGCTTCTTGTACTTGCAGCAGAGAGCTTTCCTCTTTCAGTGCAACACTCAGTTCACTTTCTGGAAAACACTTTTACTTTGTACTAAAACAGCTAAAAAGGTTACTGTTGTGGTACAGAGATTGTGTGTTTATTCCTTAAATCCTTGAAACAAACGTTCTTTATTCTTTATCCTTGGTGCTATTATCCAGAGGTCTTCGAGATCCTTAAGGAAGGCATCTAATTTGAATAAGGTTGACTTGGACTTCATTTCTGACATTCTGACATTTTAACAAATGTAGCAGTGATAGATTTTTAAACGAGTGCTTGTAGAGTCCATATTTAGATGGGTGAAAATGAGCCAGAAACTTAGAAGAGTGAGGAAGTCATTTTCTAGACGAGTGATACACTGAGTCTTCTTCAGACATATGCTTCTTGCCATGTCATCAAGTATATCAGAATCTTCACTGAGCATTGACTTGGTCTTTGTCTGTATTGACTGAATTTTAGACGAGTAGTTTTTAGACGAGGCTAAAAACTGTGCTCTACCAAAATGTAGACGGGTCATAAAATAGACGAGTGACCTTAAGTCTATTTTCCTGCACACTTATCAGACATGTCAGTAATTCCATATGGTTCAATATTACCATACTTAATCTATTTGGAATCATCAAAACTTAAAGAATCTACATATGGAATGTGTCTCAGACTTATGAGGTCTCAACATTCTCCCCCTTTTTTATGATGACAAATAACTTTTCTGATTTTATTGAACATCAAAAAATAATAATAGAAATTTTCAAACAGATATTATTGATCAAAGTATGCTATGCTCCCCATAGTTTATGCATCAGATAAAAACAAGTATCAGAGCAAAAACAATATATCAGATCTGATATTAAATTCAAATAGAGTTTTTGAGAGAGTAATTCAGATTTTATCAAAGCAGAAAATAGATTTTTCAGACATATAGTCATTGATCATTAATTTCATGATTAAAGTGTAATTTTTTATTTTATTTCTGTTATTCATATTTCCTCCCCCTTTTGGCATCCATCAAAAAGATTATAAGCAAATATATAACATAGAGCCAAAAGAAACGTCAAAAACTTCATCTAATTTCATTAAGAGTCAAAAGGATTACAAGTGATATGGACATCACTGACTTGTACATTGCATGACTCAAAAAGAATGAAAAGACTAAGTCCTAAGACCTAAGAACTAGGACCCCCTTGGCTTTTAAAGAAAGCTTCCATCATTCTTTGCATTGCTGCTTGCTGAGCCAACATCTGAGCTTGAAAAGCAGCTTGTTCTTCTAAGGCATCATCCTGTCTTTGGATGACAGTTTGCAGACTTGAAGCCATCTCATCAAGTCTCTAATGGCCAGCAGGATCATAAGCAACTACCGGAGCAGTAGAGTCTGTTGTAGCCAGAGCAGTTGCAGATGCAGATGGAGGAGGTGGACTAGGAGGAGGGGTAGGAGGTAACTCTTCAACTAGGATGTTATCCTCAGGCTGAGGGTCTAGAAAAACACAAGTTAAGAGTGTGGTTACAAAAACATTTGGATAAAATTCCTCTAGGAATGCATGAATTAGGTCATGATGAAGAAGAGAATTAACTACAGAAAGAAGAAATTCATAAGATCTCCTAATGAGATTTATGTTAGTAAGAGGGGTAGATTCAGGGAAGTTTAAGAGAAAGAAAGGGAAAATCATAAAGAAAGGAGGTATGGTATAGATTGAAGGTGAAAAAGGGTAAAGAGCAAAAGCTGGGCTACCTCTTGTTCAGATGGTTTTCTTCTCTTCTTCAGACAGCCCAGAGTTGGATCCACATCTCCAGTAGACGTCTCTGATCTTGAGAAACTCATTATGAGTCTTAGTGGTGAATAGCCTCTTTCTGTACCTGCACTTGTGATCATTCAGTTTGATGGGAGAGAATTTCTAATCAAGTGGCAAGTTGATCACCTTCTGCTTTCCTTGCAGAACCATAGAGTCAGGCATCACCCTGATCTCTGTTGAAGGCTTCATAAAGATATGTGGATTTGGCATCCACCTTCCTGTATGCTTCTGTTTTCTGGCCAGCTTTACAAGCTGCTTTTCAGCTTCTAGAGAGGTAATGACATCCAAGTCTTTGCCATTCGAAAAAATTTGAGCAGGATTCATCTGTGACAGAAAAGGGAGTGGTTCTGGAAGAAGCGTGATAGGGAGATATAATGGCCATAGGGAGAGGGTTGTGCCTGGTTTTAGAAAATAAGTTTGGAAAGACTATTCTCAGAGGGACTTGGCTCTGGTTTCTGATGTGGTCAGGGGTTTATGGTTTAGGTGAGAGTGGAGGAGGAGTGGGATTGTTAAAGTATGCAAAGTCATTGACATCCTCAATATGAAGAGTGTCAGTATGGTGAGATGATTGTGGTGAGGAAGGGTTGGATAATTGGGGTTCTGTTTCAGACAAGTGTGCTTCTGAAACAGTAGGGTTAGGTTCATAAGTGTGAGGTTTAGCATTTTGTGGATTAGATACAGAAGGTTCAAAAATGGGTGAAGGTTATTTGACAGGTGATGTGTGTGGTGGAGTTGGGATTTTTAGTGAAGCAGGTGGAGGAGTAGGGGTTTTCTGTTTTGGTTGTGGTGATGGTGATGGTGTTTTTTGTGGTGATGTTGGTGCTCTTTGTGGTGACAGAGCAGGTAATGGAGATAAAGGTTGTGAAATGGGAGTTGTTGTGGTTGTTGGCTGTCTTGTTGGTGAGGATGATGCTGGAAGTAGAACCAGTTTCTTCTTTGTCACATTGGTTCTTTTCTTTTTAGGGATCACAGTCTCCTCAGGTTGAGACTCCCCCTCAGCGTGCACAGCTCTCTTCCTCTTGAACACCTTGGTAACACTGGGTGCATTGGGGATAGAGACAGATGCAGCAGTTTCTGCAACCTTAGCAGGTTCAGCAGAAAGATTAGCAACAGGTTCAACAGCAGTTGTCTGAGCAGAGGTCTCAGCAACTCTTTTTCTCTTCCTCAGCAATTGAGGCCTTTCCTCTTCAATAGGCTCCACAAAAGGTTCTTTCTTGACAGAAGGAATAGTAAGAGCTTCTTCCACTTGAGCAGGTGCAGCAGGTGCTGATGATGAGGCTTCAGCAATGGGCTCAGTGGTGGGGGTCAGATTAATCTTCATCAAAGACAGAGTCATTGTAGTGATCTTTTTACAGAGATCAGCAGAACAAGCTTTCTTCAAGTCTTTCATCTTGTTTGCCTTAAAAATCCATGTCATGATCATGTCAAAAGGATAGTCCTTATCCTTACCCTTAACAGCTTTCTCCATATGTCTAAAAATTAAATCAGCAATGTCTACTTTGATCTGAAGAATCAGGTGGTAGATAGTAAATTTTTCTATCTTGCTCACATGATTCCTAAATCCAATCCTAGGCATTACACAGTTAATTATAAGGACATGGAGAAATCTTTCCTTAGGAGTCAGATAGTTGGCGTTTGGTATCCTATGTTTTGGAACTCCACATAGAACCAAGTCACGTTGGCTTCTCCAACATACTTCAGCCATTCCTTATAATACCCAGCATCGTCACATGGGCATCCAGTCACTTCAGCAAGTGATTCATGAGTGATGAAGACATGGTCATTACCCACATCTCCAGTAATCATGGAGGTTGTGTCATCCTTGGTGATCTTAGCAGTTCTCCAGAACTCCCTAACAAGAGCAGGGAAGACCAATTCTTGAAGCTGGAAGAAAGGTAACCAACCAGCATGGGCGAGTATAGGAAGAACATCCAAACCCTTAGTTCTGAGTTCATCAAAGTTAGGGATCCTTCCAGGGTGCACCTTCTTCAGTTCAGATACAGAGACTTTAGTATTCTCAACAAGAGTTTCCAGAAGGCTCTTGGGTGCCATTGATTCAGAGAAGTAGAGTTTAGGGTTTTGGAGATGAAAAGTTTCGAGAGGTTGAAAACGAAGAGAATTCAGAGAGAGGTTGTGAGCAAAAGATTGTAAGTGGGAAGTTTTGAAACAACACGGGCTACATTTGTTCAAACGTTTGAGTGTTTTTTGCGTTGGGAACAAGGAGAGAGATTATTGCTATAATCAGCAATAACTTTTGAAAAGATAGTTGTAATAAAAAAATGAAATGTTTTAAGAAAAGGAGGGAAATTTTGAATGTACACGTGTCTCAGTCAGGGTTAGCACTGAGTGCTTTTAGCCACGTCATCAGAGCGCTTGGCTAAAGTACACGAGTGAAGCATAGAGAAAATAGACGAGTCAAGCATATAAAATTAGACAAGTAAATTTTCAGACATATCATCATACACTCATTCAGACACATTATGCATATTTAGATTCCTTCTAATAAAAAAAAAATCTATCTTCACTTAGAGGTTTAGTAAATTTGTCTACCCACTGATACTCAGTGTTTACAAACTTAATTTCAAAAACTCCTTTTTGCACATGATCTCTAATAAAATGATACTTTATTTCTAAATGCTTTGCTCTAGAATGTTGTATGGGATTTTTAGACAAGTTGATAGCACTAGTATTATCACACCAAACTAGTATATTATGCTCAAACATTGAATAATCCTCAAGTTGATATTTTATCCAAAGCAGTTGTGAACAACAGCTTGCTGCAAATATGTACTCAGCTTCAGCAGTTGAAAGATCATTGGTACTTTGCCTTTTGCTTGACCAAGAGATCATATTTGCTCCAATGAAGTGGCATCCTCCAGTGGTACTTTTTCTATCAATTCTATCTCCAGCAAAATTAGCATCACAGAATCCAACTAACCTGAAATCTTCAGATTTCTTATATAATAAACCAAGGTTAGTGGTTCCAATTAAATATCTAAGAATTCTTTTAACAGCCTTATAATGGGATTCCTTATGATCTGATTGAAATCTAGCACATAGACAAACACTGAATTGAATATCAGGTATGTTAGCAGTTAAGTATAGAAGAGATGCAATCATACCTCGGTAGACAGTTTGATCTACCGTTTTACGTTCCTCAACCTTGTTTAAAATAACTGATGGATGCATAGGATTACTCATAGGCTTTGAATTTTCCATTTTATACTTTTTCAGAAGCTCCTTGGTGTACTTTTGTTGATGGATATAGATTCCATCACTTGTCTGTTTTATTTGAAGACCAAGGAAGAATTTCAATTCTCCCATCATACTTATCTCAAATTCATTATGCATCAACTCAGAAAACTCTTTGCAGAGCTTTTCATTAGTAACACCAAATATAATATCATCAACATAAATCTGTACTACTATGAAATATTTCTTTGAGCATTTCTTGAAAAGTGTATTGTCTACTTTTCCTCTAATGAAATTATTTTCCATTAGATATGTACTTAACCTATCATACCAAGCTCTAGGAGCTTGTTTGAGTCCATATAAAGCTTTCTTAAGCTTATAGACATGGTGAGGATTTTCTGAATCCTCAAACCCAGGAGGTTGCTTGACATAAACTTCCTCCTCAATTATCCCATTTAGAAATGCATTTTTAACATCCATTTGATAGAGAGTTATATCATGTTGTGCAACATAAGACATGAGAATTCTAATTGCTTCTAATGCAGCTACAGGTGCAAAGGTTTCAGTGAAATCAATACCTTCATGTTGATTGTACCCTTGCGCAATTAGTCTTGTTTTGTTTCTTACTACTTTTCCATCTTCATTCAGTTTGTTTCTAAATACCCATCTGGTTCCAATAACAGATTTATCTTTGGGTTTAGAAACTAGAGTCCAAACATCATTTCTTTTGAACTGATTTAGTTCTTCTTGCATGGCTAGAATCTAGTTTTCATCCTGTAAGGCTTCTTCAATCTTTTTGGGTTCCAAATCTGATATGAAGGCCATGTTGTTATTTTCATTGAAAGCAGATCTGGTTCTAACTCCTTGAGATGGACTTCCAATGATGAAATCTTCTAGATGATTGGACTTGAATTTCCAGTCTTTCTTCTCATTCCGAGTTTCAGACGTATCAGCACTTGTCTGATTTTCAGACACGTCTATTTTTGACTTGTCTGAAGATTCCTCCACTACAGGATTAAGTTCAATACCTGCAATATCATCTTCTAGATCTGATAGTTCCCTAACTGTCTTCAAACCATCATTAAACTTTACATGAATTGATTCTTCTACTACAGAAGTTCTAGAGTTAAAGATTCCAAAAGCTTTAGACAGTTTAGAATAACCAATGAATATGCCTTTATCTACTTTAGAGTCAAATTTACCAAGATAATATTTTGTATTAAGAATATAACATTCACATCCAAATGCATGAAAATATGATATGTTGAGTTTTCTACCTTTCCACAATTCATAAGGAGTCTTATTTAGGATAGGTCTAATCAGAATTCTGTTTTGCACATAACAAGCAGTGTTAATGGCTTCTTCCCAGAAGCACTTAGGGAGATTATTTTCATTTAGCATTGTTATTCCCATCTTTTGAAGAGATCTGTTCTTTCTCTCAACCACTCCATTTTGCTGTGGAGTTCTTGGTGCAGAGAAATTGTGAGAAATATCATTTTCCTCACAGAAGAGTGTGAACTGCTCATTTTCAAATTCTCCCCCATGGTCACTTCTGATAGCAGAGATACAAAAACCCTGCTCATCTTGTACTCTTTTACTGAATACTGTAAAGATCTTATAAGACTTATCCTTGTGGGTTAAGAAGAGTACCCATGTGAATCTAGAATAGTCATCAACTATGACAAAACCATATTTCTTTCCACCTAGGCTAGCTACACTGAATAGTCCAAACAGATCTATGTGTAACAGTTGCAAAGGTCTAAAGGAGGTGACTTCTTTCTTAGATTTGAAACTTGATTTTACTTGTTTACCTCTCTGACATGCATCATACAAAACATCTTTCTTAAAAGAAATATCAGGCAATCCTCTCATAAGGTTATGCTTTTTCAATTTAGAAATTTGTTTCATACTAATATGTCCTAGTTTCTTATGCCATAGCCATTTTTCATCCTCTTTAGACATAAAGCAAGTTACACTTTAATCTGAAAGTTCAGACAGGTCAATCTTATCAGGTTGTTTTGCCTTTTAGCAAAAAAGAGGGTCTTTCCATTACTGTCATTGACTATGCATGCATCCTTAAAAAATGATATAGAAAATCCAATATCACATAATTGACTTATGCTAAGCAGATTATGTTTCAGCCCTTTCATATATAAGACATCACAGATAATAGGTAAGGGAGGTTTACCACCAATTTTACCTACACCTACAACTTTTCTTGACCTTTCTCCTGTCATATATTGCGAGCATCCACTGTCCAGGTACCATGACTGGTGTTTGCTTTGTTCTGTTGAGCATGTCTGCAATAGGAATAATCATGGACTTAGGTACCCATATTTTCTTGGGTTTTTTTTTCTGTTAGTATGAGGAGTCTGTGAAGACTTCTTTCTCTTTTTGTGGATACACTTAGACGTGATATGTCCAACTTTTCCACAGTAGGTACATATAGGTTTATTTAAACTAACTGACATAGATTTGACAATTATTTTTGAGAACTTTGTTGATCCTTTATGATGTTCTTGACTAAAATAACCTATACCTTCTTTGTTAAGGGAGTGCCTTTGACTTCCAAAAAGTTTAGTCAGATTATCTCTACCATTAACAAACTTGGCAAGATCTGAGGTGAGCTCTTCTACTTTCTGTTGAAGTTTAATCACTTCTTCAGAATGTATAGTTTCATCTGAGATCTTAGCTTTAGACTTTTCGGTCTTAAGCCTACTGTTCTTTTCAGCTAACTTCTCACACTCGTGAGATTTCTGTGTATACTCATTTGAGAGTTTAACATACTATCTCTTGAGGGATTTGAAAGCTTTAGATATGTAGTTGGATTATTCCAATAGTTCATCATAGGCATCATTCAATTTCTCAAGTTCAGAATGTACCTCAGTTTCTGATTCTGAATCAGTATATGCCATAAGACAGAGATTTGCTTCAAGCTCCTCTCCTTCACTTTCAGTAGAGCTTTCATCAAGATCTTCCCAAGTGGCCATCATTCCCTTCTTCTTTTTGTTGAAGAGCTTCTTGGGAGGTTGCTTCTTGAGTTGAGGGCATTCTGCCTTGATGTGACTAGGCTTTTTGCATTCATAGCACACAATGACATATCTGTCATTAGATCCACCATTTTTGTTGTATTTTTCTTTGTTGAAGCGCCTGGAAGGTTTGTCCTTTCTGAAGTTTCTTTTATTCCAAAGCTTTTTCATCTTTCTGGTAAAAAGAGAAAGTTCATCATCTTCATCATTAGAGTTATCCTCATTTGATTCCTCAGATTATTCTGAAGATTCATCTACTTTGGGAGCTTTTGAGACTGCTCCTTTAGATGATTTCTTGTCAGCCTTGAGGGCAATGGATTTGTTTTTCTTTCCATTGTTTTCTTCAATTAGCTCTTGTTCATGGATCTGAAGAGTATCAAGAAGCTCATCTAGCTTCATTGTTGTTAGATCCTTGGCCTGGGACACAACAGTTACAAGAGGTCTCCATTGTTTTAAAAGACTTCTGAGAATCTTTTGAATGTGTTCCTCAGTCTTGTAAACTTTTCCCAGAGATTTTAATCCATTGGTTATGGTTTGGAATCTTCCATACATTTGACCAATAGTCTCTCCTTCTTCCATTTTGAACAACTCATACTTTCTGACCAACATGCTGACTATGATTTCTTTGACCTTGTTGGTTCCTTCATGAGCAACAGCTAGTGAATCCCACATCTCTTTTGAAGATTCACAAGCACAAACTTTTTCAAATTCTTCTCTGCTCAAAGCACACATGATTGCATATCAAGCTTTGGCATTTAAACGCCATTTTGTTCTTTGATCAGTGGTCATGTTTGCTTGAGGAACTTCAGCTCCTTTGTCATCTTTAGGAACAAAGGGACCTTCTTCAATGATATCCCAAAGATCAGAGTTAGTGGATTGTAAAAACCACTTCATCTTTTCTTTCCAATAGATGTAGTCCTCTCCATTGAAGTATGGAGGTCTCAACATTGAGGATCCTTCTCCAGCATGGTTCTTGCTTGTACTGGTTTCTCCTGCCATTTCCAAGATCTTTTCCTCTACACTGTTAAGTGCTCAACCCAGAGGCTGAGCTCTGATACCAACTAAAATAACCAAAGTTAACACAAGAAAGGGGGTTGAATTGTGTTTACCAATATTTTAGGAAACTTTGAAAATTATTTTCGCAGGCACAACAAGCAAAAATAAGACAACATGAATTTAGACGAGTGACACGTCTAATTTTAAGACAGAACACACAAGCATACAAAGAAGGGTAAAACAAAGATTGATATTCACAATACTAACTCCCCAAGTTAAAAGCTTAAACAAATAATACTTAAGCAAATTAAAGAGATAAGGGAAGAGGAATATCACTCAAGAGTTTTATACTGGTTCACCCCAAAATCCACAGGGCTACGTCCAGTTTCTTGGCAGGACCAAGTTTCCACTATAACTGATCAGATTACAGTATAAGTATTCTTTTCACACCAAGCCTCTCCAGGCTCAACACTTAAACAAGTATTCTTTTCTCACCTAGCCTCTTCAGGCTCAACACAGTAAGGGATTTTGTGTAATAAATACAACTTGCAAATCTTTCAGATAACACTCAGTGAAATAAATATGAAGTGTGAAAGACTGCGAATTAATATCAAACTATTGAAGAAGTATTCAATGAAAGAATGAAAAAGTTAATGAAGTGAGTAAATGTTTCTTGCGCAGTGCTCTTAATGATATTCAACTTCTTGTCTTCATCTTCATGGTTTGGTCTATATATAGACTTCAATCAATTTGATCCGTTAGGCACATCTTCAGAAAGTGTGTGTTTGATTTGAGCTTCTGGGACGTCATTAATGCTAAAGAGTCGTTTTGTGTAAGTATTAAATTAATGCTTAGGAACGTTGAGCTTTGATAATGTAGTCCAAGAGTATACTTTGTTCTGAGCAGCTGTTGTTTCAGAGTTGTAGCAGGCTTCTTGTACTTGTAGCAGAGAGCTTTCCTCTTTCAGTGCAATACTCAGTTCACTTTCTGGAAAGCACTTTTACTTTGTATTAAAACAGCTAAAAAGGTTACTGTTGTGGTACAAAGATTGCGTGTTTATTCCTTAAATCCTTGAAACAAACGTTCTGTATTCTTTATCCTTGGTGCTATTGTCCAGAGGTCTTCGAGATCCTTAAGGAAGACATCTAATTTGAATAAGGTTGACTTGGACTTCATTTATGACATTCTGACATTTTAACAAATGTAGCAGTGATAGATTTTTAGACGAGTGCTTGTGGAGTCCAGTTTAGATGGGTGAAAATGAGCCAGAAACTTAGACGAGTGAGGAAGTCATTTTCTAGACGAGTGATCCACTGAGTCTTTTTCAGACATATGCTTCTTGTCACATCATCAAGTATATCAGAATCTTGACTGAGCGTTGACTTGGTCTTTGTCTGTGTTGACTGAATTTTAGACGAGTCTAAAAACTGCGCTTTACCAAAATGTAGACGGGTCATAAAATAGACGAGTGATCCACTGAGTCTTTTCAGACATATGCTTCTTGCCACATCATCAAGTATATCAGAATCTTGACTGAGCGTTGACTTGGTCTTTGTCTGTGTTGACTGAATTATAGACGAGTCTAAAAACTGCGCTCTACCAAAATGTAGACAGGTCATAAAATAGATGAGTGACCTTAAGTCTATTTTCCTGCACACTTATCAAACATGTCAGTAATTTCATATGGTTCAATATTCCCATACTTAGTCTATTTGGAATCATCAAAACTTAGAGAATCTACACATGCAATGTGTCTCAAACTTATGAGGTCTCAACATACTTAACATAAATAACAAAAAATTAACAAATATATATTGAAGCAAACTGTATATATGAAACAAATTACTTAATTAAATGTACATACCTAAAATCTTCATTTATTTAATTGTGCATGACGATAAATCATCAATTATCATATTTATATTTAATTTTGGAGCAATATCCTTTTCAATCTAAACAACTATATAATTGGTAAGAAAAACATCCCATCTTATTCTGGAGCTTTGTTTTGATATTTTATGGTTGAAAAAGCTCACTCATCAGTAGATGTTGGTATAAGAAAAGTCAATCTACCAATTAAAGGATAAACATTTGATGTACTAGGTTGTATTTCATCATTTATTCTCTGTTTTATTTTAAAAAAGTGAGTTAATTTTTGAGCTTAAACATCACTTTAACTTCACCAATCAATCGAAAAATTAAATTTCATACAAATATTATTATAAAAAAAAGTTAAATAATTGAAAATAAGCATACTAATAATCAATAAAAAAAAAGAACAATCAACACAAAATGACAAAATTATGAAAGGACGCAAAGAATAAAACATTAAAGTAAAAAAAAATATTAAAACTATCAAGTACTCCTAGTGTAGAAAAAGCACAACACGTCAGCATAGTACATCTTCTCTTTTATGGTTCCATTCTAGTACCATCGGCGCCCACCATCAAGTTCCTTTTCTTGGTATTTTCTGCAAATTCCACAAAGCAGACAAGTTTGGAATTCATCACTGGTTTCGGTTTATGGACTAGACGACTCCGATCTGAAAATAGAGAGGGTTTGGATTTTGGAATTGGAACTTGGGGAGTCGGGGTAAGTTTTGGGTAATGATAGGTGAATACTTGGGTTTGATATCCAAAGTTACATTTTGGTTAATCATGTGTAAATTTTTGGTTAATTCAGTTTATTATATGGTTAATGGGTTATATGAAACTTATTTTTCATAATCATGTAAATATTTGGTTAATCACATGCAAATATCTAGTTAATTCAATTTTTTATATGATTAATGGGTTATCATGAATTAACCAAATATTTATATGTGATTAACCATATAATGAACTGAATTTACTAAATATTTGTACCAATTAACTAAGGTATTAACTTTGGGTGTCAATTTTGGATGTGCAACTATCATTACTCTTAAGGTTTTTAGGTGGAAAAAATGTACCAGTATATATATAATTTTTTTTTTTTTTGGAAAAGCTGGTGCAGTTAGCATGATTCTTTTAAATTTCACATCATCAATCGTACACCCCGATTCAGTTATAAATAATAACATGCCAGTAATAATGTTGCTAGCTAACAGCATCTCCGAGGGTTGTTTTTTAAGGAACCTATTTTGGATTCCTTATTCCTTGTTTTATATTATAAAGTGGTTCCTACAGTGACACATCATACTTAAGCAACTTATCCCTATTTTGTTTCAATGGTTAAATTTTTAAGGAACCCTTATGGAACTCATATTTTTATAATTTTTTATTTATACTCAATCTTGTTTCAAATTAAAATATTTATTCATTTATTTTAATTAATAAGTAAAAATATTAAATATTTAAAAAATATTAAATATTTTTTTAAAATAAATTTAATAAACATTCTGATCTTTACAAAAAAAAAAAAATTTGAGTGACCCATTGAATAAGAATATGGCCCAGTATGAATATGACCCAATTTTCAAGCACTAGAAGCTTCTCTTCCTTCACTATTTTCGGTCACACCCACACAAATCCCTCTCCTTTTTCTAATTTCCATGGATCCCTTTCTTCCCACATAGAACCCACACTTTCCTACCTCCTCCCTCACAAGTTCGGCCCTCCAACTCCCACAAAGCCCTCTCCTTTCTATCATCTCTTCAACATTTTACCTCTTCCCTCACTAGTTCGGCCAAGATCAACAAATCCATTTCCTTCCTCTTCTTTCACTCACCCCCAAATCCCTACCTCTCCTTCATTCTCCCTTATTCCTTCAACAATCGGTGACCCTCTGCTTCTTCCTTCAATTTTTTCGGTGACCCCTCTCCTTCAATCTTCACTTTGGTCCCTTCTCCTTCAAGCTTCTCCTTCATCTCCCTCAACTCTCCCTTCCCCCATCTTGAGACTGATTCGAACCCTAAACCCACAAATCTGCCTCGCCAATCTATCATCTCCGTTTCTGCATGCATCTGTGACTGAAGGCCCGGCGGTGACGAGACGATGGAGTCCCGGCGGCGACGAGACGGCAGAGTTCTGGCACCAAAAACATGCACTTCGGGTTTATTTTTTCCTCACTATTGTGCAATCTTTCTGGGTTAAATTGTATCAATCTTTCTAATTTTATTTTTCTGAGATATTGTGATGTGTTATTTTGTGTTCTTCTTCCCTTCATTCAGTTAATTTCCCTCTGAAAATATTGTGTTGGTTGCCCCCTCCTTCTTTGTTTGTGCATTATTTGTTCATTTGTTTATTCTATGGAACCATTCCTTAGCTAAGGAACGTTCCTTATTTTTAAGGAACTGAGCATGCCACATAGGACTGCTCCAACGGCAAAAATTTTCAAGGAACAGTTCCTTAGCCTGGCTAAGGAACCTGCGCTAAAGATGCTCTAAGTGGAAAATAATGGGATCGTGACGTGATGATAACATATCATTATTGATTTATGACAAATCATTACTTCTTTAATAGAATAAAGAAACTTGTAACAAAAAAACACTGATTAACGGTTTAAAATATAAGAGATTAAAATTAATAACAATAAAAATAAAGACAAAAACAGGCTTAGTTGCAATTTTGGTCATTTACTATTGGTCATATGCGATTTTGATTCCTAAAGTTATTTTTGTGCATATTTGGTCCCTTATTTTTTTAATATCACAAATTTGGTCCTTCTATCAATATTTTTCAATTTTTCAATGATTGATATAAAGAAACCACTAATCTAAGCACACAAAATCGCTGCTCTAAACGTATAGAACCTCTTTTTGAACTTTTTTGGTAAAGGATCATGTGATGAAACCAAAAAAAAAGATCCGGAAAGGATGGACAACGTCATTAAATAGTATAAAGGAACCACTGAATCATGTTGAATCGTAGACGCCGAGGAGAGAGAACCTCAATCAGAGTTTGTGTGGGCATAGAGGAGTGATTCCTCTATATTGATCATTAAAAAAATTGACATACATTGGATAGAATGACTAAATTTGCAACATTGAAGAAACATGAGGATCAAATGTGCACGAAAAAAATTTTAGGAACCAAAATCGCAAATCACTAATACCAGGGACCAAAACTACAATTAAGGCATAAAAATAAGATACTAAAATACTGATTTAGCTTATCATTATCTCAAGCTAATTTCTAGTTATCACGTAACGTATTCTTAATTCAAATACACTCATCAACATTAAAAAACCTCACTTTCTATATATGTTTATTACTTCACCAAAAAGTATCTTTGTATGCTAATCAAAAGCTAGCATCTGAGAACCAATACGCTCCCTTCCAAGAAAGGAAACAAAAAAGCATCGTTAATTAAAGTAACAGCACTTGACGGCGTCTCCGTTTGCCAGCTCACCTCTCCGTTACTTCCCCCAAACTCGCCTCCAATCTAACGGCCATTATTCCGTTTCCCTCGAACACGTAACGGCGTTCAGAGAATCCCCGTTATACATCACCGTAAGGCCCATTTTCAGCCCAACTCACACAGCCTCAAGGTCTTCATCAATACTCACACAAACGCACTTTCTCTCTCTAACACTTTTCTTTCTCTCTTTCTCTCCCTATTTTTCTTCCTTCTCAGAATTTTCTCCCTTTTCCGATTCCTTTTATTTATTGGCGTTTTCACTCCTTTTCTTTTCCCAGAAAATATTTCCACTCTCGTATTGATGTCGGTATGTGGTTTTTCTTCTCTCTATTTTTTTCGCGATTTTTGTTTTTGTGATCATTGATGTTTATTTCGTTCCGAATTCCGAGTTGATTAGGTTTTTTTTTCCCTGATCATTGTATTGCTCTGTTGTATTCGATTCTACAATCGATGATTTGCTTTTTCCCCCTTTTTTGCTGTATTAGCGATTGGATTTCACAACAATTTTGATTTGTTTGTACAGTATTTTTTTTTTTTTTTTGGATTTTGGTTGGTACTATAATCCATTTCTTCGATTATTTGCATAAAAATTATTGTATTTATTTTGCGTACGAGGAACTCCGTGGAGATAGGAGCTTTTGTAGAATGAAATAGTGTGATAGATTATGATTTCTACTGATTAGCAAGCTCCTTTTGTTGGAAAATGTTTTTTTTTCCCTATGGTTGAGCTTGTATGCCTTGTGATTTGATCCTCAAATTTACAGTGTGAAAACAAAGTAGTCTGAGGATGCTGTTCTTTAGCATATGTGGAAGTCAAATAAATAATTTAGATGTATTGGATGGTTTTTATTTTGCCTTAGGTGGGGTTAATGACTTAATAGAAGTCAGTTTAAATATGCTGTTTAACTATAAGAGTTTTGTTCTAAATTTTCTAATTTTTTTTGTCACTGTGTTTTTATTTTATTGTTACAATTTTTGGGTGTTTTGTTCTCTTTCCTAGACTGTTTTTAGTATCACAGGTGCTTGCAAATCTAATATTTCATAATTTCCAGCTGATTTCATTTTTGTGGATTTATATCAAAGAATACATAGTTCTTCGGTCCGTTTACTTTGTTTTCAGATGTGTTTTCATTTCATGTTTTCATTAATAATTGCAAAAATGTCACCTTATTTTTATTTTGTTTCCTATTTTCAAAAAGGATAAATCTTAGGTGCAGTTCCTTGTGTGTTGTTTTTACTGTTCCCCAATCACGATTCAACATATAAATTATGTATCCAATAGTATAAATAAGACTATTTTAAATTTGAATATAACTTACAAAATTTAATCCATGTGACATCATAATTGGTGTACATTGTACAACACAAACAGCACCCATAAAACAGCACATAAGTTTTGTCCTTTCAAAAATTTGTACAGGAGACAGTGTACAAATGTTTGAAAATAGGAAACAAAATGAAAATAAGGTAGCATTTTTGTAATTACTTTTTGAAACATGAAATGAAAACATAAAAATGAAACAAAGCAAACTAACTTTTCTGTACTGGTTCAACCTTCTTTTTCTGTATTGCTGCCTCATAATTTGTCTTTTTTGTTCGCTCTCTTTATTTTTATTTGTCTGTTATATTTGTGAATTATGACATGCCAACTTTGTTAATGTTGCTTTAACAACTCGAATAGAGCAAGTGTATTTTCATGGAATAACAGAATTTTATTAGAAAGAGCAAGTAGGGGAGTAAAGCAGTTGAAAATAAGCAACCTGTGTGAAGGAAGCAAGAATGATCAACAACTAAACTATGGAAAAAAAAAAGACAAATCAACTAATGAAAGCTAGCTAAATAACTTCTTAAATGCACAATGCCGGGCCTTCCCTGTTTGCTACTAGCAAAATATTTGAAATGGTATAGAATTTATTCCAAACTGGCAGGACAGATCCAACATCCCCAGATACCAAAAGAGTCTAAACCATAGATATTTAGCTGCTGAACACTGTAGGAAGAAATGGCTACTAGTCAGAATTAAAAACTAAAACAAATAAAATCAGGAGAGAACTTTGCTTGGTTTGTGAACATGCTGGAAATCATTTGTTTTAGTTATATCATGTGCTGCAGAAGTCCAAATGATGACTTGACCTTTGAGGGAGTTGTGGATTATGGATATGCAAAGGGGGGTTGCAATTCAATACACCCCTTTTTGGAAATTGAATAAGAATTTGGAAGAACAAGTTACATTAATAAACCCCAGAAGAATCCAAAGAAACATTACTATGATCACCAGGAACCTTGGGTTCTTAACTGACAAAAACAATTGCTTTTAATCAAACCACACCAATTAAGCAATCTAGGTTATGTTCGGTCTTCATTCTTCTATGGTTAATGGTATCTTGCACCCAACAATTTTATTCTTTATTATTTGAGGCATGCATGTATCTAATTTTTGTAGTACATAGAGAATCTATTCCTTCATCAATCCTTACCTATAATTTTTCTGAAGTTTATAAGTTATCAAATATCAAATATCAAATTCATAAGCATAATAGGGATTTAAAAAAATTTGTTGTCTTTGTTTTACATTGGATAATGTGATTATCCCATAGGAAAAGGGTCAGCCACTACCAAAATTTGGTGAATGGGATGTCAATGATCCAGCCTCAGCTGAGGGGTTCACAGTGATTTTTAACAAGGCTAGGGATGAGAAGAAGACAGGTGGCAATCCTGAGTCACCCGGAAAGGCTGCCGCTGATCCTCATAGCAGACCTGCATTAGATCCTGGCAAATCTCAGAGTGTAAGATGCTCTTGATTCAATATCTCTATCTAAAATGACACACACGTACACTAGTGTTAGATATAATCTTAACAAAAGATATTTTTGCCCGTCTGGAGAGGTGGGGTTTTAAGCTTGCACAAATGCTGATTGTGATGTGTGTCTCTTTTGAATGAAACTAATTGAGAAGCAATAGGAGGTCGTTCTAAGCAACCTATTATATTATATATGTTGGTAAGACATGCTAGTCTAAGAAAATCCAAGACCTGTTGAAGCAATATTTCGTGGTAAATAAATTATAATCTCTGCCGAGTGTTTCCCCCTCCTATTTGTGGTATCAGTCATAACTACAGTCTTGTATTCAAAATTAAATGTATGCATTCCTTATAATATCAAACTGTGATTGGGATAAATGTACAAGGATTATAGTGTCAAAACCCAAAAGGAAGGTGGTAAAGATGGGTCTATCTTCTATTTTATTTGATCAGATTTCAGTGTCATCTTGTTGCGTTTGGTTTTGGTAGGTTTTAGATCATCAAATGAAGATGTAATTATTAAATATATGCAAATTAATTCACAGTCAGTATGAATCTTGTATTTACTTATTACTCGTGGATGATTTCACTTGGTTTTCAGAAAAAATGGTTTTGCTGCATACAAAACCCTCCTGCGGATTCATAGCTATGTTTTCTCCTGTGAAAAGCTTGGACGAAGGAACAATCTTTATGTGTAACTAGCTCCACAGTATTTTCTCAAAGATAGGAGCTGTAGAGCCATAAGTGAATTCTGCTGGAATTTTGATTATGTGCTGTACAAGTGAGCTGCAGTGGAGGATAGAAAAGAAGACAGACTATTATTTGTATGTGTGTATCAATGTTGTGGTTTATTGTTAGGAGACAAGGTCGCTTCCTGTTTTGCCTTGTCTTGTGATATGAGCTATAGAGCGTTGCTTGTCACATTGTATGCCTCGTTGTATTATCAAACAAATCTTATTCTATGAACTTAATTCCTTTAATTTAGTTGCCTCGATTTATTTATAGTGCGTGCCTTACTATTGGTGACTATTAGCTGGCTGTTCTTTCCTGGTTCCTACTATTCCTTCAAACTGGGAAAGAAAGAATAAGAATAGTAGATGAATGGAGGACAACGTTGTTTACTTGTTTTCGCTCATTAGACATGTCATATTCATGCATACGTTACATATTTAGCATGTTAAGGAGCACTCAGCTTGACCATCGAGCTGAGAATAACAGATAGGCTTTGAAGATTGGTTTTGTTACCTAATCTAATTGATGTTATCCTCAAGGTACTTGGGCCATCTCCAATGGGGGGTTTTTAAAGCCATTTTTGCTTGTTAAGCATCATTCTTATTAAGAACCAACTATTGGAGTGAGGTTCTTATCAAGTGCCCAATTTTGTGAGGTGTTTGTATAAGCACGTAGTGCTTAAAAATAAAGTGTGCCATTCTTGTACTTTAAAAGCATATTGATGAGGTCATTTAGTAAAATTGTTGATTAAATATAATGATATCTGATAACTTGTGGGACTTATTTAGTAAAAAATTTAAAGGTGTTGGGTTTGAGAGATAAGGTGTTTAAGTTGTAAAACGTAAAAATGAATGATGGGTAAGGGTGGGACCCACTTAAAAACCCCTAAAAGTAAAAATATGGGGTGTTGGGATGGAGATGCTTTAGGCCATCTCCAATAGTGCGTGTTTATGTCACTTTTGTTTGTTAAGCATTGTTTTTATTAAGAACCAACCATTGGAGTGAGGTTCATCCAATTTTGTGAGGTGCTTGTATAAGCACCCAGTGCTTAAAAATAAAGTAGGCCATTCTTATACTTTAAAAGTATATTGGTGGGGTCATTTAGTAAATTTTTTGAGTAAATATAATGATGTGGGGTATCATGTGGGATCCATTTAATAAAAATTTAAAGGTGTTAGATTGGAGAGGTTAGGTGCTAAAGGTGTGAAATTAGAAGGGGTAGATACATATTGGCGTTAGAAATTATCTGATAATTGGTGGTATGTTGAAGTTAGTTTGTAGTTATTCTATTAGATCACAAATACACGCATCCGGGAAAAAAAAAAATCAAGATTGCAAATTTTGCAAGGAACTTGCGACTCGAAATGACAAAACTTGAAAGACAAATGGATGCTTGCAAGTTATGCAGAAATTCTTTTTGATAACGTGAACTCTGCTGACATTTATGTCTTAGTATTTTCGTCCATTTCTTCTGCAAAATGTAACAGGACTCAGCTAGTATGCACATAGACAGCATTGTTAACATCACTTATCCTTTGTGCAGCACAACAGTGAGACCGGAATGCATGTCCATGTACCTCAAAGAAGATGATAGTTACATATAACCCTTCTAGATATCTTTCAATCTGGAAATTCCTATGCATGCAATTTAACCCAGAAATGCAAACAAAATTTAGGGGACTAAGAAGTTTGGCTCCAACATCTACAATTCATTGCAATTTGATAATCAGACTCTGGATATTCCAAGCTTCCTTTCAAAGAGGCGGCGAAGGAGATAAACTTGGAGTGTGCTGGCACCGATTAATGCTGCTGATTCAAGCATGGCCTTTTGAAGTGCTCTGGAGCTCATTGCATTATTTACTGTAATTGCAATAGTAAACTCATATTAAGATGTAATTTGTCAAGGCTATTCAGCTAAGAGGAATTCAGTCTATTCCGTTTTAAACTAGTTGCTTGGTAAAGGATATTCTTGAATGACTTGTGTGCACAAAATATTAATAAGACACATTTATTCTCAGAAATTATTTCGGCTAAACATCAAATTCACATTAACAGCATAAAAATAAGATATAACAGTTAGCCATTTACCATGATGTCTGAAATCTCAGGTTAAACAAAAATAACCGGTTTTATGTGGGGAAATAAAATAAAATAAAATTGCAGGGGTGGGGTAAATTAATCAATAAATTCTGCAGAAAGTAAAAACAAAGTTGAACTAGTTTTTATTTCAGTTAAACTACAAGGCCTTATTCTTTCTCTTCCATCAATTACTCAGACTAGAAAAGGAGCAATTTACCTATTGCCTGGCGTTCTGTCTGAGCTTCAAGCCAATGCTGTTCAAACTGAATGTTGTAAAGAGCTTCCTCTAACTTTGATATCTGTTCTAATAAAGGATTGAAATGTTCTGCAAAGAACACAATTTCAACAGTAACTCACCAATCAAGAATGCTTGACAGTTGCAAACTGGACCAGCACAAACTTAACTGTAACAAATTAATAATTAGTTCAAGATTCCCTCACCATCTGTTGCATGCTGGTCATAGTATGAAAAGTGCTTACAATGCACATCAAAATCAACTGTTTCATGATAGGGAGACTTATTGGTGAAGCAGAAATTGTAGAGACCTTTTTTTCGACCCACAAATTCAAATTTTTCACTTATACTGTTGCGAAAATCTTGAATTTGATCACCAGAGGGTCCCTTCACCTAATGATTTCAAAAATGAAAAAGAAAGGTACTATTGATTCAGTAGTTGAGTTTTGAAACATTCTAATACAACATATATAAATATAATTTGAAACAGGGAGTATACTGTAGAGATATTATTTCATCAACAGTGGAAGAAATTCCATTTTTTTCACCATGATCCTTATGTCATCCATGAATAACTGAATATTGAGAATGTTTTTAAAAAAGGTACCTTTTCATGGCATCTAAAGATAAACTTCAGTGTAATTTAAAATTTTATTCTCACATGGCAAGCAAACCTTTAATTGGCACCACAGGTGAGAAAATAAATTTTTTTAAAAAAATGTAATTACCATATCCTGGATATTAGTTGCAGGAAAAAATCAGTGATGTTATTATGGAAATGAAAAATCATGTTATTTTTGCCAGCACATTTCAGTACTAGGATTGGTTACTTGGGTAGTGATCCAAATTCCAAAGACTACAGCAAAATTTTGATGTCCAACAAACATTCTTGAGAATAAAATGGGATAATTGTTAGGCCTAGAAGTTTCCTTAATTCTATATGCAGGGGAAAGAACTAGAAGGTGAATTAAAACCCCATATCTGCCTCAATCTGTACTCTTTCAAATCATCTCAAAGAATATGATGTTACAGTCCTTGCTAACAAAAATCATTAAGACCCCATGTGGGAAGAGTTACACATCAATTTTTAATAATGAGGAATCTCTAAAGATCAGAAAAGCAATTTCACACAAGAGGCCAAGTATGAATTATGTGACATAAATAGTGCTTACCACTAGGTCTACACCTTCTTGAGTATGTTGCCAGTGCCAAGCCATATCAGCCTTGATCACAACAAATGAAGCATGGACTGTATCCCCTAAATGCTTAACATTATGAGAGAAGCATTCTTCTCTATCAATCACAAATCTTATCCCAAGCACTCCATTCAAGCTGGATAAGAAGATTACCACTGCAATAGCCATATTGGGTAGCCCCATCTTCATCTCTATCTCTACATTGACACATTTAACAATAGTCTCAAGTACATGCAAAAAAAACACTTTCTTTGCATTAGGAGTTCCATCATTGTTTTCCTCAAAACTACTTTTTTTTTTTTTTTTGGGTACAATCAAAACTACTTATTGTCATGCATGACACTAATCCATCAGTTTATTAAGCTATCTGCAAAATTGCCCTTTCCACGATTTTTATATGGATTATCATATTTTCAAATGATGATTCCCTAGACAATTTCCCATCCCAAAAAGCAAGGAACACAAATATATAGCATCAACAAGGAATGAGATTCCTATAAGTGATTAGAAACATACATGCAAAATAAGGATTCTAAGCATTCAATGAGATTCATATAATTAATTAGATAGATATTTATATAATTCCAACATATATAAGGATTTAAGCATTCAATGGATTGCACAAGGACGAAACATGATTAGAAACATACATGCAAAAATCGAATAAGAAGAATGGTACCTTTTTTATCATAGATTTTGCTCCAAAACAAATTTAAAAACGAAGAAAGTAAGGATTCTATATGGGGGAAGAAGGAAAAAAACGAAAGACGTATATTGTTTTGTAGTGTTTGGAACGAGCAGTTCGTGAAGTTCGAGGGTTACGGTGTGTTTTGTAGAGCTATGATCCTCTGCAACTCGAGTTTGGAACAAAACATGTGTTGTACCAACAGCTGAAATCGGCTAAAACCAAAAATTGTTATTTTTGTTTTTACTAATATCTTGATCATTAAAAATCAAAGAAACAAAAATAAATGACATTATATAAAATTGTAAAAAGAAAAAGTTTATAAACCGCCGTAATTAGGGTCTTTGGCTCCCGTGTAGCATCTCGGGGTATTCCCACATGCTTCGACTCTATGGACAGGCTATAAGACTAATCCTCGATTAGTTGCTTAGAGCAGGGAATTGACTATTAGTTTTTGCAATCTACCAGCTAGAGTGTTTGCCACCATAAAATTGTAAATTTAATTCTACCAAAAAAATTGTAAATTTAAATAAAGTTAATTTATGAATAATGAATAATAAACTTTCATGTAATTTGTTTTGAAAAATATCATATTAATTTGGTTTAATTGCACTTTTGGTCCCCAAGTATCACAATTGTGCGATTTTGGTCCCTCAGGTTTCAATTACGATAATTGGGTCCCACAGGTATCACGATTGTGCAACTTTAGTCCATCGGGTTCAAATTGCGCCAATTGGGTCCCTCAGGTATTACAATTGTGCAACTTTGGTCCCCAAAATATCACAGTTATGCAATTTAAAATGCCAGTAGCAACGTGGGACTGATTTGACACTTAGTAGGTCGGGTTCACAACTTATATGAAATTCCTATAAAGCATTATTAACACCTCACATACTTTAATTGACACATAGGAATGCCATGTAAGCTATCAAACTGGTCTCACTATGTGCCAAATCAGTTCCACGTGTGTCATTTAGGCTACTGGCATTTAAAATTGCATAATTGTGATATATGGGGGACCAAAATTGCACAATCGTAATATGTGAGGGACCCAATTGGCGCAATTGAAACCCGATGGACTAAAATTGCACAATCGCGATACATGGATGACCCAATTGTCGCAATTGAAACCTAAGAGACCAAAATCGCACAAACGTGAAACTTGGGGGATCAAAAGTGTAATTAAGCCTAGTGCATAATTAGAAAATGAAGGTATTGAGAGTAGAATAAATTTTAAAAAGGATATTGTTGAGGGATAAAAAATTAAAAGTATTGGTAACAAAAGAAAATAATGTTCCTTCCAATTTTGCTCCATAAGCTAGATTTTGTCATTCACACACCGTTTTATATGCTTGAGTTTGTCATTCGCACCTTGTTTAGGTAGAGTTTGGCCCGGCTTTTTTTGGTTTAAAAGCTACTGTATAATAAAAGTTAAAAATAAGAGCTTTAAATTTAAAGCTAAAGTTGTTTGCTAAATTTAAGATTTATATAACTTAAAAACTACTTTTAAGCTAAAAGTTGTTTGGTATTTTTTTTTTTTTAAAAAAAAACTTTGATTTTATTTAACATTAAAGATATCTCATTGAAAACTTAATTATTATATTATTAATGAATGATATATTTAAAAAATTAAACTCGGATTCTTTAAAAAATCTATCAACTTAAGACAAATAATTTTTTTATTGTATAAATAAAAATGGCTTAATGAGTTATGAGCGTGGTACTCTTAAAAGAATTGAATGAACTCATGAAGGGATTGAATGAACTAAGTAATTGCATTTCACAAGTGATAGTATGCTTACAAGAGTTGCTTATAAAGAGTACAAGCTAGCTAGCTAACTTCCTAACTACTTAACTAATTGTCAGTTGAACTAACTAACTGTCAAAGCTATTACAATAATAACTATAATATTAGAGTGTATTGTGCACTCGTGTACAACACTTATGTATGACTTCTAGTTGCATCATATTAATACACAGGTGTTGAAGCTGTTAAGTATCATCCAATACCCCTCCCCCCCCAAAAAAAAAAAAAGTTGGAGAGTGGAAGTTGACCACTTCCAGCTTAGAGAGGAGATAATTGAAGGGCGAAGGATCGAGAGCTTTAGTAAGGATGTCTGCCGATTGTTCTGTGGTGGAAATTGGAAGCAAATGGAAGAGCTTGGCCTGGAGCTTTTCGCGGACAAGGTGACGGTCCATATCTATGTGCTTTGTACACTCGTGGAAAATTGAGTTTGCAGCTATCTGGCATGCAGATTGGCTATCATAGTACAAAGATGCAGGGCCTTTGAGTGCAATGGGAAAATCGTGGAGCAAGTAAGTCAACCATTGAATTTCACATACAGTGGTTGCAAGTGCTCTATACTCAGTCTCGGATGAAGACCTTGAGACAGTGCTTTGTTTCTTAGTTTTCCATGAGATTAGAGAGTCTCCTAAGAACACACAATAACCTGTTATGGACCTACGAGTATCAGATCATGCTGCCCAATCAGAGTCACTGAAAGCCTTAAGTTGACGCTCGGAGGAAGAAGGATAAAATAGTCCCTGGGCAGGTGAGTGTTGATGTATCTCAGCACTCGAGTTGCAGCTTGGAAATGAGACTGAAATGGAGAAGACATGAATTGGTTCAATTGTTGGACTGCATAGCTGATGTCAGGTCGTGTATTTGTCAAGTACAACAATCTTCCAACCAACTTTCGATAGGAGGCAGGATCAGGGTAAAGATCACTTGTGGAAGGAGACATCTGCAGCTTTGTTGTCTTGGCCATGAGAATGGATGCAGGTTTTGAGGCTAGAAGTCCTGCATCAAAAAGCACATCTAGAACATACTTTCTTTGGCAAATTGTGATGCCTTTTCTTGAACGAGCTACCTCCTACTACAAGAAATTAAGCTATTTCTCAGGTTTTTTTACATAGGGCAATAAATCCCTAGAGAATTTTGACATTTCCCACGGTCAAGGCCCTTGCACAACTCTCGCTAGGTTTCCCACGAGTTGGGCCCTAGGAAATAGAGGCACTAAACATTCCCGCTTGATTTCCCATGGGTAGGGTCGAAGCTAATAGATTTCGCTGTTTCCCACGACCAGGGCCTTAGGAAATTATTGTGTTTCCCATGGACTGGGCCGTGTCAAAGTTGCACAGCGTTTCCCACGGTATTGACTGTCAGAACAAGGAGCGGCATTTCCCACGGGCTGAGCCATAGGATAGTGGTTTCATACACTCTTTGCATGTCTTCTTCACTATTCACTCGTGCAATCCTCCCTGCAAGTGAACATCGCCCCCCCCCCCCCCCCCCCCCAATTCTCCTTTGTCCTTTGCGCCTCCCAGTCGTTTCCAGTCTGGCCGCGCCTCCCTCCTCCTGTTGTAAGCATCTCCTATTTCCCTTAGCCACTGCACACACGTACATAGAAGCTCTAACTCCCTCCCTTCCCCTCTAACTCTATGCCTCCACTGTTCTCCACTGTTCTCAGCCTTCTCTCTTATTGTTAGAAATTTTGTGATTATATCTTTTGCTGGAGTTCCTGTGGAAGCTAATCAACTACGTTGGCTGTGTCTTTGGTTAGCACATTTTGAATTAAATGGATATTTGAATGGATGGTAGGAGGGGTGCTTAGTTGACCTTGAATGTTTAGACTCTATGTTCCCTCCTTATGCCACTGCCACTACCGCCATCGTTGGCTCCGTCGCTCTCCTCTGCCAGTTCGAACGCCCCGAAGATCTCTCTTCTAAAGCGTATAGTATGGGTCTCTCCTCATAGAACCTGCACCTTTACCACACACACTCTCTCTCTCTCTCAGCTCCCTTCTTCCCCGATGGAGGTGGAAGTGAAGCTAAGCTCCGCCCTTCTCTCTCTCTCTTCCCCTCTCTCCCCCTTCTCTCTCTCTCTCTCTGCACCCTTCTTCCCCAAAGGAGGTTGAAGTGAAGCTCTGCCTCGCAAATGCAGAAGCTCATCGCCAAGTCACCACTTTGCTCGCTTCTTTCCTCACAAATGACGGCTTGAGTGAGAAGGTGCTTGAGAGGTGGTGAGTACATGCCAAGAGATGTGGTTTCGCTCAATGTGGAGGAAGACCAGGTGCTTGAGAATTGAGATACTTGAGTCATCAGCGTCGTTCCCTCATTGATAGTTGTTTATAATTTTTTTATTTAAATATTTTAAAATAAGTAATAAATTATTTTTGATTATTTTTATTTTAAAAATTAAAATTTATTAAGCAATTTCTATTAGCAAATTGACATATATTTGATGAAGGGACCAAAAGTGCAACATTGAACAAATATGAGGACCAAATGTAACCAAAAAAAAGTATAGGGACCAAAATTGCACATAAACAATAATTGAGGGACCAAAAGTGCAATTAAGCCTTCTTCTTATTCTTTATTCATAGCTAAATATGTGCTATTGTAGGATTATAAACATAAACATACTAAAGAGCACTTATGTAAAACAACGTTATGAGTAATGGTTAGAAAATAATAAGCACAATAAAGGTAATAACTACAAACTCTTCCTTATTGAACATATTGAAACTAAGATACAAAAAATATGGATGTTTAACAACGTGACAACTTTATTTTACTCTATTCTATTTTATTTTATTATATATTCTTTCATTTTGTTCATTGTAAAATATCCAAACAGCTTTGAAGGAGATTAAAGAAGTGAGTCGACCACTTGGCCTTGAAGTTTATTAAGCCCACGGTCAAGTTAGGAAGGCCCACTTCAAAAATATCGTTGACAAAGAGCAACATGCAACGTGTGACCATCCCAAGGAGCATCATGATCGCAAATGATAGAGTATATTCTCTACAACTCTTCCTAGAAGGTGGGTAGAATTCCTTATTGTGATGCTGTAGCTAGACCTTAATTAATGAAATTCTAATTTATCGAGAGAGAAAAAAATCAGTGCTAGCAATTGAAATGGGTCAAAGAATATCTATGTTGTTTAATCTTTCCTTTATTTGGGCCGTAGGCCTTCCAATGTACCAAAAAAAATTTATTTGTATGTGAATTAAAATTAATTGTGAAGTTTCATTTTTATGTGACAAGGATTTTAGATAAACATGATAAGCCAAATAGTATCAATGATCAAGTTGTTATGGCCTATGTTTAACGTATCTTGAGTTTTAGTGTGAACATGCAGTAGGTCTTATCTGCAAAGGTATTACAAAAGGGAAACGAAATTTTTCCTTCTTTAATTCCTAGTTAAAAATGATGCCAAAATTACATATTATTTCACTAGTGTAGATAAAACATTGCAACACCCACAATGCCTAACACAGTTATAGTTAGGTTCCTTAAACATGTTATTAGAGATTCGATTCCTACCATATGTATGGAAAATGCTTTGTTGGAAAAGACAAAATTTACTTCAGTGATCTCTATGCCTCGAAATGGATGGTTTTAGCTATCGGTGGGAGGATACCCTTATTGCAAAAAAAAAAAAAAAAAAAAAAAACACCATTACAACTAAATGGTATGTTGTAAAACAACTTTATTCTCCAACTAAAATAGAATTAAAGTACAGATACTTCTTTTAATCATAGCAAGGCTTTGACGGAAACAAATACACTTAAAGCCAATGCTGTTGATTTAATGGCAAGAGAACTTGGCAATTTCCCCTTGTCCTTCCTTAAGAAAAGGCCTTGGTATAGAGGCAAATTGATGAGAACCAGAAAGCCACACAACAAAACTTGCAACACCATTTTCTCACAAGCTCCAAGGCCACCTTCCCTTAGGATTGCATCCATCAATACACTAAGAAAACAAAACAAATTGAGCAATGCAAGTGTTGCTAATATAGTGAACATTGGAGAGGAGGCTCCAAACTCCATAATTTCTTTCTCATAGCGTTTGGAAACATCTTCTTCTGCAACTTTAGCTGTTATTGTAAAGGCTGAATTTGTGAATCCGAAAAGCTTCATGATGGTGTCAATGAAGGCTAATAGGTAAGAGCTTGATCTCTTGTATAGCCATATCCTCAGGTCATTCCACCAAGCTTGAAATGTTCCTCCACAGAACATAAACTCGACCAAACTACAAGTAGTTTCCCCGAGTATTATATATGCAAAAGGTATGAACCATGGACTTGAAATCTGGTAAATCCACCAACCAATTATACAGATGTATGCTTAATACAAAGTACAAACTATGCATTTCTTAGAAGAATCTCACACATAATTACAAATTTATATGTAGGTACACGTATGCATCCACATACATGTAATAGAGGCTAACTATAAATCATTTTGAAGGTACATATTTGATTATAGAAAAAATTGACCTTAAAAAGCTCTTCTACTTTGGTTTTGATTCACATCTTATCACAAATCAATCACATGCATGAAATCCCAAAGTGACAAAGAAAAATTAATTTTACAATTCCATCATTTATACAACTAGATTTGAGATGAGAGATACTTTAATATCCACTCATATTCACATCAATATACAGTTTCTATAGTGAGTGTTTAGCCTAGTTGTACAAATTTTCTTAATTTGAAGGTAACATGAGTAAAACAAAATAGCAGAAAATAGAATAAGAATTGCAGCAAGACTTGCTTTTCTATTTACAGCACCATAGGTTAAGATTATTATATTAATGGTTCCATATAAGTTTTTCTAAAATATGAAGCAGTGTTGAAGGGGGATTGTTACCTTTGGAAACAAGGAAATGCCTTTAAGGAGATGGAGAGAAGGGATGATGGAGTAATATAGTATTGCTAGAGAGCTAGGTGCCCATAAGCAATATCTACAATACCCCATTTGGAGGCCCAAACTGATCCTTCCATGAGCATACCATGCAGGACTGTACTTAGAAAACATAATTTGAAAGTCTCCTTCAGACCACCTCTTATGTTGAACAAGTGCTTGAAGCAAGGTGGTTGGAGCTACACCTAAGAAAGCCTTCCTTGTTGGGTTGTAATACACTGATTTCCATCCATTGCTCTGTATAGACAATCCTGTTATCACATCCTCCACTGGACACCCATATTTTAAACCAATCTGCAATTATAAATACATTAAAACATTATGCAGGTAAAATTGGTCACTGTTTATGTACTCTTATGTAATACTAGGAAATTGATGCTTGCACATCATTTTTGTATACAATTTTTATACCTAGCGAATGTTATATGATTAATGAGATATTGATAATCGATTAATATCCCTGCTAACCATATAATATATACAGTTAACCAGACATTTGTATCTGTACATCATTAACCAAGTCTAAAGATTGTGTGAGCATAATTGATAATGCTATAGGGAGAAAGAGTGTGTTGTGAGCATAATTGATAACACTATAGGGAGTGTTTGAGTGTGTGCGCACGCGCCGGGAGAAGGAGGATGAGAGGAAAGGCACCTCTTTTCCCCATAGTGTGTTTTCCTCATAGGTGCAGCTTGCAAGAGTCTTTGATGTATCTTCTAGTTCCTGCAAGCTTGCTTCTATGAATTGGTCATTTTCACTCTTCCAGTCATTCCTGTATTGATCACTGAACTTCATCCCACATAGACTGTCTCTCTTGTGAAAGCAGCCAGTTCCTATATACAAAGGGCCACCATAACCATCCGCACCATGGAACTCCACCTTCATATACATACAAAATTACAATAATACAAACGTTATACATAGTTATAAACAATAATAGCATAATGCTCCTATTAATATAAAGTAAAGAATATAGTAGTAATGAAATTTTTGCACTAAACCATGCTATATGCTGTCAAAGATGTTATAGCATGATAAAATTATACTGTTACTCTTACAAGGGGTGAATAGAAATTAATCTTTAATTTGTACAATTTTCAATTGGACAAAAATTAACTCACCTCCGCAATTGATAGTAGAGCACTCCCATATAAATCATTCTTAGTGACATTCTCAAAATTCTGTGGAGACTGCACAAAAGCAATTTCATGGCCTTTCTCTTCATCCATGAAGAAACAGAGAGCATCTCTCACTGATTGTGAATTGTTTGAGTACATGTCACAGTCTACATTTAGAATGACTGTCCCATTGCTGATATTCGATGACACCCTTAGCTGCATTTAGGACCGAAGAAAAGAATGTGATTTATTGCTCTCAAAATCTTTGACACTGTCATTTAATTATACACTCTTATGTCATAAAAAAAAAATTGGTTCTCGTAATAATTGTCTAAAAAGTTATACATACAATAATATATGATTGAATGGTATTGTGAAAAAAAAAAATAGTAACATAGTATTAAAATTAGACTTGATATATTGTATATACATGCACATATTTGATACTAATCAAAGGTAATTAATTTGGCACAACATGTACACACACTCATTCATGACCAGAATTGGATCAATGATAGTGTGCCAAATAAAATTGTATTGCAAGAGTGATCTATTTCTTGCACCTGTAGAGTATGCACTTTAATGTTATCCAACTTTTTCTATGAATAATTACACTTTCCCAATTTTTTTTTGATATGAACATTACGAAATAGTTTTATACAGTACCAATGAATTCATAGCTCCAGCTTTGAAGTTGTGGGGATATTGGGGCCTCTTCTCGCGAGCCAAATAAACCAGAGTTGGCAAAACAAACCCATCTACATCTTTCGAATTATTTGGGTCCTTTTTATGAAGTAGTATCTAGTAAAAAAAATTAATAATCAGAACATAAGAGTAAACAATAATCCGGCATGTTTAATGAAGAAAAAAAATATAATTAACTCAAGAATTGAATTGAAAATGCTTAAGAAAATAGTTTACTTGAAGAATTGTGTCATGATCACGTCGAGAGGAATATGAATCCCACTGGGAAAATCCCTTATGCTTGAAACGTGCCTCTTTCGGTACTCTTCCCAACTTAGTTGCATCTTCAATTCGTCTTTCCATTTCTTCGTACAATTTCTACAACATAATATAAAATCAATGTGGTAAGAAACCTGAGCACTGATATTCTGCATAATATAAGGGAAAAAAATGTTATTTATATCAAAATTTAAATAAAAATCATAAATCATAAATCTTTGAATTTTATGTTAATAATGTAGAAATATTGATGTGACCAAGCATAGTTCTATTTATCCAAAAAGGGGTGTGACTTTTATGTGTGTAATTAGCTCTTACGTAACATTTTTGTTGGGAATTTGGTCTTTAACACAACATTACTCATATAAGAAAACAAGTTGAAAACATAAAACTTAACATGATATTTAAAAAAAAAAATCGAATGTAAATTACTTATAAACTATAGTAATATATAAATTGATACTCGTACTCTTTATGCTTAAACTTTTACTGTACACGTACTTCCTTATAAGCAAACTTTCTATAGATGAAATATTTGAAATTTGTGTGGTGTAAAAGAAATCCCAAACTAGTATACTATCGTTCTATTAGTAAACTTACTTAAAAAATAAAAATTTAGAGGAATTAGATATTATACTATTTCAAGGCGACATGCCAGTGTTGCCAGGGAGCTTTTCCAGTTATAAATAACAAGGACCACCAAAACAAGAATGGAGGTCAAATTGCCCAAACGTTTTTATAAATGCATGCAATTCAGTCTCATCGGTTTAGCTTACTTTCCTTCTCATCCATTTTAAGAACTAAGATTATCTTTTGATTAATAAATACATTACAAGTCAAAAACATCGGTCAGTGACAATAACACCATCTAGTTAATAATTTTAAATTATACAATTTGGTTACTTTATACCTTGATAGCTGCCAAGTCTTTTGCATGATTAGGTTCATTGGGATAGGCTTCAGACACAATGCCATTAAAATATGAAGCTGGTGACCTGGGTTCCACCTTGAACCTCTTGCAGAAAGGGATCCAATGCTTAGCAAAGCTGGAAGCCTCTAAAAGAGCATAGAATGTAATTTCTGACCCACCATCATCTGAGAGATAAACACTGATCTTCTCAGCTGGATAATCATAAGCCATAACAGATAGCACTGTATTAATCACCATCATGGGTGGTTCTATCTCTGGATCTGCTGTGCACACAAAGATGTCCACTCCTGGCAACCTATTCTCATATCTGTTCCAAAACATACACCTCAAATTTTAACAAATAGATGTTACAAATATATAATATTTTTTGTTTTTCTCATAGAAAAAATTGAGTTTAACCCTTAAGTCGGAAGTGATAGTTAAGTAAAGTCCAGTCTAAAACGGTGACTTCAGGATTCGAATCCTGACCTTATCGGTCGGGGAACCACTTCCACCGCAACCAATCATAAATCTAATGAAAAAGTTGTTTTATTTAAAAAGAAATAAAAATAAATTATTTTAAGAAGCTCTAGAAATTAAATTCTTAAATTAATTCAGACACCAATAAACTAATCTAAAGGCACATACAAAACTAAATAAATAATAAATAAATAAATATATATATAAAACCTTTGATAGAGTCTGTTGGTGAAGGGATGCCTGAACACAAGGTTCCACCGGAGGGCTTGAGTGAGAACCCAGTAAAGACCAAACCATATCTCTGAACCAAGCAAACCAAGCCATGCCCATTTCCCAACTTCACCATAGCTTGGTATGTGGCTCAATCTGTAAACCCAGATGAAGCATATAGCCACAAATAATGAGATTGCAAATGGCCTATGGATGAGCCTTCCTCTGCTCCTCTTTGTCTCAAATAACGGAGAGTATTCACTGCTGCTGCTCATACCTTCAATTCTGTGCTTTCTCTGTTTCTCTACGATTTGTTTATTGTGCTTTTAATTGCAGTGGATTGCTATTTATACTATTTCATAGCCATGATTAGTTAATTAATAAGGAAAATGCAAACCGGCGCCGGCATTGGACAAGGATAGAAGTTATGTATTGAAAAGTAATATAATCCATCTTTTCAAAGTTTAAAAATTACAGTTCAAAGTACAAAGTTTCTATTTTTTTTATTCTTTAACTAATACTCTTAGTGAGACCCAATTAATAATAATAATATATTTATTATAAACAGGTTTTATATATATATATATATATATATATATTCAACGATACCGAATATGTTTTCTGTACTGCTGCTATCGTAAGGCGGTTGAATTATAGGTAATTATCAATGTACAATATTAAAATAAAAATCTCACATGTAAATATAAAAGTTTTTGATAAAAAAAAATTTAATTTCAATATGACATAGAGTTTAATTGATATAAGTATAAAGTTTTTTATACTGTTAATCAATCAAAAATTATAATATGAGTGATTTTTATGATAATTAAGATAAGAATCAAATATTTTTATTGATGTATTAATTTATTATTAATTGAGTGGATAATACCCCACTCTAAAGCAAGAGAACATTTTTGGGCTCAATGAGCATTACACCGACCCTTTAGGTTAAATAATAAACTTTTAGTATAAAAAAAAGTTAAATAAAAATCAATATTGTATACATTATGCCGCTGTGGCTGACTGGCTCTTGAAAACTGAAAAGAGGCAAAGTCAATAAGAAACGGCCATGACGAACGCACCGACAAGGATGACGATAACGGATAAAATTTTGTTTACTAATTAATAATATGCTATCTTCATAAAATAAAAATATATGAATATATAATTACATCGAAGTTTATTTTCGATACATTATCAGTTTTTTACATTATCAATTAATCATAAATTTTTGTAAGAAAAAAAACTAATCATAAATCATTTTTGTAAAAAAATAAAATAAAAAATAAACGTACATCATTTTATATACAATTTTTTTATCATATTTCATATATATATATTTTTTTTCCGTAGGAACCCGTCGTTTAGGCCTTAGGTTCCCAGTGGGTCCACGGAGTATCCACACAAGCTTAGATCCGTTGGATCCGCTATGAGATTAATCTTCATTTGAGTGCTTAGTCATAATTAAGGTTCTTTACCCCTCTCCATAAATGTATTCTGCAGGGCTCGAACTCGGGTCCTCCTCTAATAAGTTTAGTCTGCGCAATCAGTCATATCCATTGGGTATCATATTTTTATATATAACATTGAAGATAGTTAATATAAAAGTAAAATATTTTTAAACGTGTAAACTATCTTCATATGAACGATGTATATCATAGTTAAATCTATCACCTAATCACAATACACATATTTGCATTATTTTCTTCTTATCCCCAATCTCACAACACAATTGAAATAAAAATGAAAATAATTATAAATTTATCTTTACAATTTATTAATAATTGTTTTTTATAATTGTTTTTTATAACTGTTTAGATAATTATTTAAAATTAATAAAAATGATTTAATAATTGTTATGATGTTATTTAATAATTACTACAATTATCATTAATAATTTTTTAATTGATAAATAAAAAATTGTTGGAGTGTCTATTGAAGATGAGGAAGTATGTCTTCCTAAGTAGCTTTTAAGGTATTTATATAATAATAATAATAATATTTGGACACAAATTTTGATACTATGTATAGACATCATATAGTTGATGGGATGTTTTGAGAGTGATGAAATAGATGATGAGTGTAACACCTCGATTTTTCGACTTTCTAATATCGGTAATAATTATATAAATGATTATATTCTTATCCGAGATTTAGAAAATCACTTTGGATAAACTAAGGTCATTTCCATGTCATAATTATTTTTATAAGGTTACGGGGAAGTTTTGGAATGAAAATTCAGACAGAAACCGGTCTGCGTTTTCTGCGTTTTCACTGACAGGAAGATTTTACTGATCAGAAACCCTAATTTTGACTCTGGAACGAAACCATTAGGTTTTATATTTTGTCCCGGACAATTTTTCACATTTCGGAAAAATTCGTTAGGAATGAAATAAAATTATTTTATTCGGGAGTAATCTTAAAAGAAAACGTGTAGAACCTAAGTAGTGAGATAAGTCGGGATAATGACAGAGGCGATTATGGAGTTGAGGTATTAGGAGGGATTAATGTAGCAGAGAGGACAAGGAATCCGGCCTTAAATTTTAGTAATCGGGAATTTTCAAGTGAAATGACAAAAATACCCCTAAGCTTAACCTAACCGATGTTTGAATTTTAACCATGGTTAAGGAACCACGGTTAATTCTTATGGTCCAAAATCAGTCACACCCTTCACCAATTCTTGACCACATGATTTTAACCATAGTCACTAATTAACCCTAGTTAAGTTACTAATTAACTATAGTTAAGTTATTATATTATTTTCTAACTTAACCTTAGTCAATTTAACTCAACCATGGTTCTCTTATCACATTAAACAACACAAATTCTGCCCCTAACTCCCTCATTTTCATGCAGCCCACACTCCCCCACACTTAGTCATTTTCTAACTTCATCTTCCTCACTTTCTCTCATTTTCTCAAGAACACCATAGTTGAGGTTGTGAAGAACTTCATCATTTCTTGCCATTTCTTTAAGCTACAAGAGGTAAAACCTCATCTCCTTGATCATCTAAGCTTTCTTCTTCATTGACTTCACTTGTTTCATGCCATGATCTTCATGTTTTTATTCTTAGATCTAGAAACTTTGAAAATCTCTAGAAAATTGTAGAAAAATCCAATGAACTTGAAACCAATTTCTATGATCTTATAATCATGTATACTCTTGTTGTCTAGGAGCATGTGATCAAAAAAAAAATTCTTACCCTTTTGTTCATACATGGCCGAACCTATGTTCATAGGTGAGGAAAGAGTTTTTGTTTCAAACTTTGTTGAACAAGTGTTGATCTATAATCTCTAGTCCATTATTTTGTTGATTCAAGTGATTAGAGAATCAAAACACATCCTAAACTAATTTTTGTGGTTGAGGCCAAAATCTTAAACTTTGTAGTTAAGATGATTTTGGTTCAATTTTTTTTTTAAGTAACCCTTGATTACGCTTTAATCACACTTAAGGATCATTGATCTAAGAGTTGAGAAAATTTGAAAGTTCCTAGCCTTTTGTTCTTGACAAGGCCGTAACCTAAACTCTTTAGATTTAGTTTGTTTTGTTTGTTGTTTGTTAATTTTGGTTGTAATTCGCTGTGAAGGATCAAATCGGTAAGCTGTGTCACCAGAATCGGAATCAAAGACTTTGTGGACTCAAATCGGTAACTTCAAGAGGTAAGGGGAGCTTACCTGAGGGATTTGAGATAGCCACATACTATCTATGTGTTGTCTGTGTATTATCTGGGTGTTTATCTGCTTTAAGTTGAATACTGTTTTGTTTAACTATATGGTTATGTGATGTGATGTGAAATGGTTAGCTGATTATGTGGTTAAAACTGTGATATGGTTATATTTGTGATGCATGCTATATCCGTGAAGTATGTTTTATCTATGATCTGTACTGAATAATCTGTTATTGATTGCTGGAGTGTGAAACATGACAGTAGTCAGAGTTTAATTAATTAGGAAGATTAAAAGCTTGTTAAGTTTACACAAATAATCAAGTGATTTAGTAGTGTAAAATAGTGTAAAAGTGGAAAAATAATATTTTATTGATTTTCCGGTGATTGATGAGTCAATGAGTGCTAGAGAGGGCGTAACCGTGAAAATATTTCACAGGTGCTAGTTTTAGCAAAATATATTTCACAATAATGGAAAATGATATTTGGAATAATAAAGTGACAAAAAATAATTTAATTAGAATTTTAAATAAATATTTTCCGTTAAAAAGCCATTTTGGTATTTTTGTGAAGAAAATGAGAAAAATATTTTAATTATTTTTGAGTTGAATTAAGAAAAGGTTATTAGGAAATTGAATTGATTTCCTTCAAAATAAATATTTCCAAGTGAGAAAGTACTTTAGAAAAGGGAAAGATTTATTCTTGACTCAAACGTATTTTAAATGATTTATAAAATGATTTTGACAGGAATGTATTTTGGAAAAAGGGATTTTTCAGCAAAAATGATCCCGCTAAACTTGGATAAGTTTTTTTGGAGATTTCGTTTTGTATTTGCTATTTCACTGAGCGAGATATTTTCAAAAGGAGTTTCAAGTCAGGGGAAAACATTTTAGAAAATCATGGATAAGTTTCGTAACTTGGTTTTGATGAGTTGTTTTTCACAGAAAGAAAACTGTGTCTGAAAGTGGAAGTTGTGAGGACCTAGATAACCGAAAACGTCGGGCCAGTATTCCTATGAGTAAATACGTGGACTATTTGTCTTATATGTCGTGGGTTAAAGTCCCAGTTGACATATTTAAACCTCTGTTGTGCGTGTCATGGGTTAGAGTCCCAGTTGGCACAGTTGAATCCATGTTCAATGTGTTGTGGGTTAGAGTCCCAGGTAACACATTTGAATTTCTATTCGGTGTGTTGTGGGTTAGAGTCCCAGTTAACACATTTGAATGTTTGATGTGTGTGTTGAGGGTTAGAGTCCCTAGTCACACGGTTGAATATCTGGTGTGTCGAAGTCACACAGTTGAAACTCTGTTTTGTGTGTCGGGGGTTAGAGTCCCAAGTCACACAGTTGAATCTCTGTTTTGTGTGTCGTGGATTAAAGTCCCAAATTGGCACGTTTTGATTTCGTGTCCGGTGGTGAGAATGAATGAAAGAGTTAAGTAAGAAAAATGAATATTAAGGTTGGGTGATGGATGGGGAAGTTTCTTGTAACTTTATAAATTGCGATGAATGTCGGGTATGAGACCCTGTGGACTAAATTATTACTCTGTGATTATTGTTTATATATTGTGGATATCATGAATATGTTGTTTTGTGTTTTTACGCATGTGGATATCTTATTAAGATCCATATATTGGCGTCTCACCCTTACAAATATATCAGATTCTTCTGGTAATTGCCGTTGTATCTTGAGGTACTAGTACAGATGAAGCAGGGGAGTTCTCTAAGTCACTTTCGGACTTAGATTCTAGATGTTTGAAGAAGTATCTGTTCGTGAGAAAGACCACGGGGGTCTTTCCAATAATGTCTTGTAGAGCGACCAGCTTAGGAGTCTTGTTTTGGGTTTTATGTTGAAAAGGTCGGTAGCTGTGATGTTGTAATATTATCTTTGTTTTAAGTTTCTTTTTTAGGAAATTGAGACCTTTTGAAAATAAAAAATGGTATACTGTAGTGACTTCTTTAGGAATATGACTTTACTATTTATTGTATGTATTATGGTGTTCTAGAGTTATTCGCGGAAGAAAATTTTTACACCAGAGTTTTCTGACCTCAAATAAATAAATTTTCCGAAAGCAACCAGCAAATTAATTTTTAATTTATTTCAGCATGTGTTTACGAAGTAATGCCAAGGGGGTGTTACAGAGTGGAATCAGAGCTGGTCGAGTCTTTCGGGAACCTTGGGGAATAGGTCTGTTATGTTTCTGTTATGTGATCTCTGGTTAGACCTTGTTTGAATTGTTTCCTTGTTGAAACAATGCGTGTTTACACACAACTATGTGTGTTTCGATGAGTCTCTAATCGAGTTGAGAACTTGTGAGAACTCATGTTAGTATATAATAGGATGTTGAGTTTTCATTGATCTAGTTTCTAGATTCAGTCAGATCTCCATCGTTTCGGGTAAAACATCGCCTACGAAGCTAGCCGAGTTAGGTTACATGAAATGGAACTTTCGTTCATTTCTTGATAAGTTAGTTATCATCTTCATCGATGATATTTTCATTTATTCTAAGAGTCACGAGAAGTATGAGGAATCTATGCGTCAAGTGTTACGGATCTAGTGCAAGAAGAGTTGTTGCAAGGTTATCTAAGTGCAAGTTTGGCTCGATGAGGTGCAATTCTTAGGGCATGTTATTACAAAGGAGAATTCGTGCTCACATTCCTAAATAACTCTCAGTGTATTAGACATTTGAGTGGATTGGTTTGATAGTATCTATTGATCGGGATATTTTCACATTTCATTGAAAAATTCGTTAAGATTATCTCTTGAGTTGCAACACAAATTTCTTTTGTTAACGGAAGTTTCTCGATGAAACTTAATCCAGTCACTTTTACTTTTGGGTGGAAGTGATCCAGTCTGAATTTTGTCGGACTGTCATTCTTTTAAATCGTTGTCTAGTAAAGATCTTGTGAAAGAAGGAACTTTATTAGATTCATGTTTGTAAACATGTACCGATTATGCATTTTTACACCCACGAACCTATTAAAGAATCTTTTTACGTACTGGATATTCCTATATTCATTTCAGACTGACACAATTTTTCTATATACTTTCTTGTGAGTGTAAGATTTTGAGATTAAGAAAATCCTGCCTAGTTTTGAGTCACGAAATTTCGAGGACGAAATTTTTCGAAGAGGGGTAGTATGTAACACCCCGATTTTTCGACTTTCTAATATCAGTAATAATTATATAAATGATTACATTCTTATCCGAGATTTAGAAAATGACTTTGGATAAACTAAGGTCATTTACCTGTCATACTTATTTTTATAAGGTTACAGGAAAGTTTTGGAATGAAAATTCAGACTGAAACCGGTCTGCGTTTTCTGCGTTTTCACTGACAGTAAGATTTTACTGATCAGAAACCCTAATTTTGACTCTGGAACGAAACCATTAGGTTTTATATTTTGTCCCGGACGATTTTCCACATTTCGAAAAAATTCGTTAGGAATGAAATAAAATTATTTTATTCGAGCGTAATCTTGAAAGAAAACGCGTAGAACCTAAGTAGTGAGATAAGTCGGGAAAATGACGGAGGCGATTATGGAGTTGAGGTATTAAGAGGGATTAATGTAGCAGAGTGGACAAAGAATCCGGCCTTAAATTTTAGTAATCGGGAATTTTCAAGTGAAATGACAAAAATACCCCTAAGCTTAACCTAACCGATGTTTGGTTAAATTTTAACCATGGTTAAGGAACCACGGTTAATTCTTATGGTCCAAAATCAGCCACACCCTTCACCAATTCTTGACCACATGATTTTAACCATAGTCACTAATTAACCCTAGTTAAGTTACTAATTAACTATAGTTAAGTTATTATATTATTTTCTAACTTAACCTTGGTCAATTTAACTCAACCATGGTTCTCTTATCACATTAAACAACACAAATTCTGCCCCTAACTCCCTCATTTTCATGCAGCCCACACTCCCCCACACTTAGTCATTTTCTAACTTCATCTTCCTCACTTTCTCTCATTTTCTCAAGAACACCATAGTTGAGGTTGTGAAGAACTTCATCATTTCTTGCCATTTCTTTAAGCTACAAGAGGTAAAACCTCATCTCCTTGATCATCTAAGCTTTCTTCTTCATTGACTTCACTTGTTTCATGCCATGATCTTCATGTTTTTATTCTTAGATCTAGAAACTTTGAAAATCTCTAGAAAATTGTAGAAAAATCCAATGAACTTGAAACCAATTTCTATGATCTTATAATCATGTATACTCTTGTTGTCTAGGAGCATGTGATCAAAAAAAAATTCTTACCCTTTTGTTCATACATGGCCGAACCTATGTTCATAGGTGAGGAAAGAGTTTTTGTTTCAAACTTTGTTGAACAAGTGTTGATCTATAATCTCTAGTCCATTATTTTGTTGATTCAAGTGATTAGAGAATCAAAACACATCCTAAACTAATTTTTGTGGTTGAGGCCAAAATCTTAAACTTTGTAGTTAAGATGATTTTGGTTCAATTTTTTTTTAAGTAACCCTTGATTACGCTTTAATCACACTTAAGGATCATTGATCTAAGAGTTGAGAAAATTTGAAAGTTCCTAGCCTTTTGTTCTTGACAAGGCCGTAACCTAAACTCTTTAGATTTAGTTTGTTTTGTTTGTTGTTTGTTAATTTTGGTTGTAATTCGCTGTGAAGGATCAAATCGGTAAGCTGTGTCACCAGAATCGGAATCAAAGACTTTGTGGACTCAAATCGGTAACTTCAAGAGGTAAGGGGAGCTTACCTGAGGGATTTGAGATAGCCACATACTATCTATGTGTTGTCTGTGTATTATCTGGGTGTTTATCTGCTTTAAGTTGAATACTGTTTTGTTTAACTATATGGTTATGTGATGTGATGTGAAATGGTTAGCTGATTATGTGGTTAAAACTGTGATATGGTTATATTTGTGATGCATGCTATATCCGTGAAGTATGTTTTATCTATGATCTGTACTGAATAATCTGTTATTGATTGCTGGAGTGTGAAACATGACAGTAGTCAGAGTTTAATTAATTAGGAAGATTAAAAGCTTGTTAAGTTTACACAAATAATCAAGTGATTTAGTAGTGTAAAATAGTGTAAAAGTGGAAAAATAATATTTTATTGATTTTCCGGTGATTGATGAGTCAATGAGTGCTAGAGAGGGCGTAACCGTGAAAATATTTCACAGGTGCTAGTTTTAGCAAAATATATTTCACAATAATGGAAAATGATATTTGGAATAATAAAGTGACAAAAAATAATTTAATTAGAATTTTAAATAAATATTTTCCGTTAAAAAGCCATTTTGGCATTTTTGTGAAGAAAATGAGAAAAATATTTTAATTATTTTTGAGTTGAATTAAGAAAAGGTTATTAGGAAATTGAATTGATTTCCTTCAAAATAAATATTTCCAAGTGAGAAAGTACTTTAGAAAAGGGAAAGATTTATTCTTGACTCAAACGTATTTTAAATGATTTATAAAATGATTTTGACAGGAATGTATTTTGGAAAAAGGGATTTTTCAGCAAAAATGATCCCGCTAAACTTGGATAAGTTTTTTGGAGATTTCGTTTTGTATTTGCTATTTCACTGAGCGAGATATTTTCAAAAGGAGTTTTAAGTCAGGGGAAAACATTTTAGAAAATCATGGATAAGTTTCGTAACTTGGTTTTGATGAGTTGTTTTTCACAGAAAGAAAACTGTGTTTGAAAGTGGAGGTTGTGAGGACCTAGATAACCGAAAACGTCGAGCTAATATTCCTATGAGTAAATACGTGGACTATTTGTCTTATATGTCGTGGGTTAAAGTCCCAGTTGACATATTTAAACCTCTGTTGTGCGTGTCATGGGTTAGAGTCCCAGTTGGCACAGTTGACTCCATGTTCAATGTGTTGTGGGTTAGAGTCCCAAGTAACACATTTGAATCTCTATTCGGTGTGTTGTGGGTTAGAGTCCCAGTTAACACATTTGAATGTTTGATGTGTGTGTCGGTAGCTGTGATATTGTAATATTATCTTTATTTTAAGTTTCTTTTTTAGGAAATTGAGACCTTTTGAAAATAAAAAACGGTATACTGTGGTGACTTCTTTAGGAATATGACTTTACTATTTATTGTATGTATTATAGTGTTCAGAGTTATTCGCGGAAGAAAATTTTTACACCCTAGTTTTTTGACCTCAAATAAATAAATTTTCCGAAAGCAACCAGCAAATTAATTTTTAATTTATTTCCGCATGTGTTTACGAAGTGATGCCAAGGGGGTGTTGCAATGAGAGAAGAAAATTGAACAATAAATAAGTACTCGAGAGTATTTTTATACGATGTTAGACACCATTTTTGTGTCCAAATATCATTACTCGTATTTATAAGACTTCATGTTCTCACCTACACTTGTAGATTACGACTTGAGTGACAAAGCTAGCATCACAGCCTCTCTCACACACAAGTAGCCGGATGAAGTGACATCAGCCTTACTCCACATGGGCCTGGTCCACCTGCTAGGCCCACTAACCAGGAAGCCTATAAATAAAAAGAGTATCACACATCCCTCAATCACACACATTCTAAATTCACTCTCTACTTTTGTACTTATGATACTTGCATCCTATTTGCTAACTTAAGCATTGCAATGTCCTTGTAGGTACATCCCTCGGTCGTGCACTAACTCAGTCGACCAGCCAAAGAAAACAACAAGACCAACCACCTTAAGCTCGACTAACCAACAAACAAAGACATTATATCCACCAAAATGATAGGAGACCAGTTGACTTAGGAAGTTTAAAACTGAACAGAATCATCAATAAAGGTTAAATATGTTTTTTCTTCTCTAGTTGTGTTATGGTGAGTCTAGTCTGGTGGCTTGGGCAGTATTGGTGGAGCGATCGAAAGTGTCATCAATTCACGGTGAAGGTTATGGTACACCACCCACCAAAGTGGTGCAGTGGTGCACCACCCAAGTTGCATAATCTGATTGGTTCAGATTGCCAATAGGATAAATTAAAATTTTCAACCTAAATGCCCCTGGTCAAAGAGTCTTGTATTTCAGGTATTTACAAAAAAGTATACTGTATTTTCGTATTTGTATTAATATCCTTTATTTTATTAATTAATTTTAATGAAAAAGTTAAAAACTTTTTGGAAAAATTATTCTCTATAGTATCGTCCCTCCACCACTGTGTTCCTCCTCTCCGCCACACACCAGGACCAGTCTACACCGCCGCTCCACCGCGGGCCTCAGATCCGCCGCCATCCGTCAAGGTTTTCCATCGCGCCTCAGATCCTCAGATCTCGTCATCCCGAACCAGATGGATTGGACGCATGGTTCGGATCTTGACGGATCTGGTGCGGTTGGTGGAGGAACGGCGCCGCTGCAGCCTTGGCTACACATCCTAAACTGCGGGTGGTGCGGTCCTGGTTGGGTCAACCATGAATGGGTCTGAGATGCTGAGTTTCATGATAGTTAGGTTACAATGGACATTAAGGATTGGGTTTTGCTTCGGTTTCACACATTAGGGATACAGCTTTGGCGGATGTGTTTTCCAGACAAAGACAAGAAAACCAAAGACTACCAAAAGACCAAAAACTAAATTCAGAGCCAAAGGGAACCTTGCCCCAGAACCATCTTCAAGGGGGAGAGGCAAAAGACCATATAGTGGAGAAGAACTATGGACTTTTCTCAGTTTTTTTTTTTTTTGTAATATTTTTTTCTCAATTTTTTTTAATGTTTCTAGAAAAAAAAGTTTATTTTTATAAAGACGAAATTTACAAATACAAAGAGTATAGGTGCTATATTGAAATATAATGTATATATATACTTTGACTATACTAAAAGTCCAACCTAAAATTTTGAATATTTGACCATCCCATGTGGCAAATCGATTGGACCAAAATTTGCCACATGGGTGGTGCACCACTGCACCACTTTGGTGGGTGGTGCACCTTAGACGAAACTCAATTCACATACACTAATACACTAATATGAACATAAGAGAACACCAAGTAACAACTAGTAGTTGGAGGTCTTGGAGCTGATCAAGGAATGAGTGTCAACGGTGTCGCTTTGAACTCGAGGGAGGATTGTGGCGCCCTTAATTATACTCGCGAAAAATCTCAATACGTTTGAATTTAAATATAACAACCAAACGATATCATAAAATAACCATAGATTTTATAACTTCAACATTAAAGTAATACATAAAAAGTTAGGGTAGATATCACAAAATAAGGGCTTTACATAGAAGTCTCGAAACAATAAGATATAGCATCATCAAAAAAACCCCATTCTACCCTTCCATACCAAGGGGAATATTTTATATATGCATATTTTTAATCCCCTTCAAAAAAAAAAAAAACCTTCAATAAAAATGAACTGGCTGGTAGCATAATCCAAGTCATACCTTCCTTGGATGAAATGCTCCATACGGATTACGTCAGGATCCATCTTTATATAAGAATTTATTTAAAAAGAACAACCACAAAGGGGTAAGATGTCTATAACTCAAGATAAAAAACAGCTTAGAAATAAACAATAACAATCATTAAGCACAAATTAACTCATAATTTAATATAGAAATGCATATGCAATGTAATACATGTGGGCCCAAACCAAAGACTAACTCCGTGGAGAGCCATTTGGTTAAGGAGCATTTTCGGGAGTACCTGACTAGCCAAGATACCACCAAAAATTAACGTGGCTAGACACTCTCAACCGACATAATAATGGTTAGTGACTCATCGGGATAATCTCGTGGGTAGAGCACAATGCATAGTACAAGGGATAATCTCACGGTTAGTGACTCATTGGGATAATCTCACATGTTCGTAGAATATATCTCATACATCCCTTATTACAATACATGACCCCATAAAATTACAAATTTTATACAGCTTTAAAATTATTTGACTCATCTAAATAAACCCATATTAAATTATTAATTATACTTATTAATTTATCCACAAAACCCAACTACTAAACATGTACAATAAATCAGCATTGGTAATAATATACTTCAACAATACTTATGCACATTTTACACTTAATGATATATATATATATATATATATATATATATATATATATATATATATATATATATATATATATATATATATCACTGACTCAAGCAAAACATGTAATAGGTTACATAAAATATTTTATTTTATAACATTATAACTTTATAAATAATCAATTGTCTAATCCCAAATACACCATTCTGCAGTAGTATATATAATATGCATAAATTTAACAAAGGAAATTTGTTAAAAACACCACTCAAAACTTACTGTCAGTTTTTAAGTTAATATAAATTTATTTATTTTCTTTTTCTTATTTATTTATTCAACTACACATTACTGATCAACCAGTTTAACCAAAATATATATATATATATATATATATATATATATATATATATATATATATTAATCTAATTTCTATTTAAAGTGACACCCTTCCGTAATTCTAAACTAAATTATTAATAAAATTCCTTTGTTAAAATTTGGCTAAAAATAAAAATATGATCTCCATTTTCTATACATCATATCATCTTACTTCCATCAAACCATTATAGAAGAGCAACATCACAGCAACATGCTTAGTAAATATCAATATCACATGTGTAAGTATCATCAATAAATTTTTAGTTTCCTGTGCTTAGGTTTACATCATGTTCATCTAAGATAAAAAAAAGTCAACAGTTATCCAGTCATTTTTATTACATGCATGTAATTAAAATATTGTCATCATGCATGCAAGACAACTATCTATATTATGAACACAAAACAAAAATAAAAGAAAAAGCGGAGGGGAAAATTATTTACAGTCCAGAAAAATATTACAACCCAAGGAATCAATTGAAAATCAACACTAAAAGAAAATAAAGAAAGTGGAAGAAAATTATTTAAGGGTATCTTGAGTGTTTGGGTTAGGGACTCCCAAAACCTCAAATTCTTTCTTTATTATTAACATGTAGGGCTTATATTGGCTTTTGCTAGGGTACTGGGCAAGTGATATAAGTCTCTCACCATGAAACATAATTATAAACTGTTGATTCATGATTGTCCCCATGGTATCTCCATACCAAATATCTCCCCCGCCCCAAATTCCCTTCACGGTTCCACGACCCCTTCCCAACTTCACGTCTTCTTACCTGCAGAAGACACCACCGTTCATCAACAAATCAAACCTTGATGGATCAAACCTCATTTCCTTTACCCCATTCACTGTCATCCTAAATTTATTACAATTTGACACTAGTATAGAAGCTTTCGTGCGCAACAAATAGAAAATCTCTATAACTCTCTAACTCCATCATCAAGCAAAAAATTAACGATTTTTTTTTCCTTCCGAACAATGGTAACCAAGTAAATGGGGACAAACATCTATGCAATTAATGGATTTCTTATCAGATTGAAAAAACCTTCTAACAAATTCATACTTAGGGATTATACTGTTCTCAAGGCTTGAATATAGGAATCTGGGGCTCGTATTCACCAAACGACAATATCAGAGCTTGAAGCACCATTCCACCCGCATAGTGGAACGAACAAGATGTCGTGGTCCTGATCCTCGGTGACAGAGAGCAGGCCAGATTTTATGGGTAACACAACGGTAGTGCACGGTTATGCAAAACGGCATTGTAGTGAGATGGTCGCGAGTTGGATCTGGCGGTGGCAAGGCGGTGAGGTTTGAAGGAGGAAGTGGGAGAGAGATGTAAGCATAAAACCATAAGTTATAGTTTTCCTAGGGTTCATCAATGCAGAAAACTACACTAACAAGGATCTTAGATATTATGATTCTCACATCTATAAAGAGGGTTCAAGAATTACCTGGATCCATAGCCCTTTTGGTTCTTTGATTCTTGGAGATTTCTCCCCTCTCTTCCTTCCTCTTAGTGTGCCTTTGATGGTGAAGACACTTTCAGTTTCACTCTTCTGGTTTTCTGATGACTTTTAGCCTTAATAGAAAAAGAAGACTCTCTCTATCTTTTATTTCTTTTCCTACTATCAGTTATCTTCTCAGATAACTTCCATCCAAAAACCACCTATTCAAAAGGGAGAGGGGAGGGATTTAATTTTGAATTCAAAATTAACGTACCCCCCACTAACTTTAATTACCATTAGGCCAAACAACCATCACATTAGGCCATCTTTTATTTAAAGCTAGTCTATTAATTACATGGGCCACCAATAATAGATTATTATAAAATAATCTAACAATCTCCCACTTGGCCCATGTGACGACTTGAAGATTCAACAATAAACCATGATTGTACACTATACGTTGAGATTCTCAAGTCACCATCTTTAATTGAATTGAAATGATTGGATCATGGCGGTCACAAGTTTTCAAACAATTTGGTTCCTTCCATGTATCACAAATCAATTCAACCCAAACAACCTTAATGTGTCTTTAATGTCTTTTCAAAGACATGTTATGTTATCACAAAAAAACAATACAAGTATACTCTATAACATGGATAACTAGAAACAAAGCAGAAACATAACTTTAATTGAATTCACAAGTGTCATACAATACGAGCATTACAACCATACATGCATACACATACATCACACTATAATGTTAACAAGGACTTGTCCATAATGCCCATCCTTTCAACATGGCCAATGAATGTTTTGGGCGGCAACCCTTTGGTTAACGGATCCGCTATCATCAAATCTGTACCAATATGCTCAATAGACACTTTCTGTTTTCGCACTTCTTCTTTAACCGACAAGTACTTCAAATCCATGTGTTTTGCACCCTTCGAATACCTGTCATTCTTAGAGAAGAAGACAGCTGCGGAATTATCACAGTAAAACCTTAGCGGCCTAGCTATACTGTCGACAATACCAAGCCCCGAGGTAAAGTTCCGCAGCCACAATGCTTGAACCATGGCCTCAAAGCATGCCACAAATTCTGCCTCCATGGTAGAAGTAGCTATCACAGATTGTTTTGCACTCTTCCATGATACTGCTCCTCCAGCCATAAGAAAAATATACCCAAATGTGGATTTTCTTGAGTCCACGCATCCAGCATAGTCCGAATCCGAGTAGCCAACCACTTCAAGGTGATCTGACCTTCTATACGTGAGCATGTAATCTTTGGTGCCTTGTAAGTACCTAAGAACCTTCTTTGCAGCTTTCCAGTGATCCATTCCGGGATTACTTTGATATCGGCCTAACATTCCAACAGCAAAGCTGATATCTGGCCGAGTGGATGTTTGAGCATACATCAAACTCCCAACCACTGATGCATAGGGAATAGATTCCATTTCCTTTCGTTCCAAATCATTTCTAGGACATTGCATTTCACTAAATTTATCCCCTTTCTGAATTGGAACTATCCCTGCGGAGCATTTTTCCATTCTGAATCTCTAATACCTTATTAATATATCCTTTTTGAGACAATCCCAACAATCCTTGTGATCTATCACGGAATATTTCTATCCCTATCACATAGGATGCCTCACCCATATCTTTCATTTCAAAGTTATTAGAGAGAAACTTCTTTACATCATGTAACAAAGCAACATCATTGGCAGCAAGCAAAATATCATCAACATATAAGACCAATATTATGAATTTGCTCCCACTGACCTTCATATAGATACACCGATCAACAGTGTTCTCTACAAAACCATACGACGTAATAGTATCATTGAACTTAATATACCATTGTCTGGAAGCTTGCTTTAGTCCATATATTGACTTCTTTAATTTACACACTAGATTTTCCTTTCCTGTAGTCAAAAACCCTTCAGGTTGGTCCATATAAACTTCTTCCTCTAAGTCACCATTCAGAAAAGCGGTCTTTACGTCCATTTGGTGAAGCTCTAAGTCATAATGAGCCACCAAAGCCAAAACAATCCTCAAAGAGTCTTTCTTTGAAACTGGAGAGAATGTCTCTTTGTAGTCAATGCCATCCTTTTGAGTGAAACCTTTGGCGACGAGTCTAGCTTTATACCTTTCAATGTTGCCTTTTGAGTCACGCTTGGTCTTAAAGACCCATTTACAACCGACTCGTTTTGAACCTTCAGGCAACTCAACTAGATCCCATACCTTATTGTCATCCATTGATTTCAACTCTTCTTTCATAGCATTGAGCCACTTTTCAGAATTGTTACTTTCCATGGCTTGCCTGAACGAGACTGGATCCTTATCAATGCTTAAGTCACATTCATGTTCAAGTGAATAAATAACATAATCGTTTGAAATAGCTGGCCTTCTTTGCCTTTCAGACCTTCTTAATTCTATTTCTTGCGCTTCTTCTATCACTTGTTCATTTGCAACTTGTACATCATCAGCTGGTTCATTAACTATATGTTCATCTTGTGGGGTTTGAATATTATTTTGTTGTCTCTTTGTGTTATGTGACGGTAATACAACAAGAGGGACAACAACCTGAGGAGAAACCTTAGGTGAGGAAGATTCACCACAAGTCTCCATAATATCCACCTTTCGTGATTTCTCACTCCCACTGAACTGGCCATTCTCAATAAACCGAGCATTGCCAGACTCAACTATTCTCGTACTATGATTAGGACAATAAAATCTGTAACCTTTCGACTTTTCGGGATAGCCAATGAAAAAACCACTAACGGTTCTTGCATCAAGCTTCTTTTCATGTGGATTATACACCTTTACTTCTGTGGGGCAACCCCAAACATGAAGATGCCTTAAACTGGGTTTCCTTCCCGTCCACAGCTCATAAGGAGTCTTAGGAACTGCCTTACTAGGAACCCTATTAAGCAGATACGCAGCGGTCTTTAAAGCGTGCATCCACAATGATAAAGGTACAGTACTATAATTTAACATTGACCTAACCATATCCATAAGAGTACGATTCCGCCTTTCAGCTACACCATTCTGTTGCGGTGTGCCAGGCATAGTGTATTGTGCACATATGCCCTGACTTTCAAGAAACTTTGCAAATGGACCTGGACATTGTCCACTCTCATTAAATTTTCCATAAAATTCACCACCTCTATCAGACCTCACAACTTTGACTTTTCTTTCTAGTTGCCTTTCTACCTCATCAATGAACACCTTGAGGATGTCCACCGATTGAGACTTTTCATGCAACAAATATAAATAACAATAACGTGAGTAGTCATCAATGAAAGTGATAAAATACTTTTCACCGCCCCAAGATGGAACGTCAAAGGGACCACAAATATCAGTATGTATCAATTCAAGGAGTTTACTACTTCTTGTAGCTGGATTCTTTGATATGTGTTTGGTCTGCTTTCCTTTAATGTTTGGATATGTGACCTAACCTTTGATGCCACAAATAAGCAGAACTCTCATCATGCATATTTCGCTTACTACCAACAACATGTTCAACATTAAACAGAGATTCCATAAATTTAACATCAAGATTGAAACGATATAAACCATCTATTAAAGTACCAGATCCATAATAGTACATATGTTTATATAATGAAAACACACCATGTCCAATCCTAAAATTAAAACATAAGTTATCCAACTTTCCAACAGAAACTAAATTCCTAGCACATCCTGGAACATAGAGACAACTTTCTAGATCTAAATGACAACCACTATCCAAGATCAATCTGTACGTCCCGATTCCTTCTATGCTTGCCTTCATTCTGTTCCCCATATACAGGAACTTTTCAGTTCCTTTTATGGTTTGGATTGAAAGGAATCCCTGCATAATATGTGACACATGAGTAGTTGCACCAGAATCTAACCACCAGGTGTTATTAGGAACTTCAATAAGATTTGATTCAAAACTTACGGAAACATAATGTTTACCTTTCTTTTCGAACCAACTCTTTCTTTTCGGGCAGTCCTTCTTGTAATGGCCATTCTTCTTACAGAAATAGCACTTCTTTTCTTTTCGGACTCCGCCATCTCTTATTGGGACATTGCCCTTTTTCTTATCCTTGTTACTTGGTATTGCCTTGCTGGTGGTAGCTCCATCATGAGTCGACAAGTGAATTGAGTGATCCTTCATCTTCTTTAACCTCCCTTCCTCTTGAACTAACATGGCCTTGATTTCTTGAAAATTCCATTTTTCCTTAATGGTGTTATAATTCACCTAAAACTGGCCAAACTCAATAGGAAGTGAGTTGATAATGAATTGAACCAGGAAAGTCTCATTCACCTCCATTCCCATCGACTTCAATTTTGCTGCTAGATTTGCCATACTTGTCACATGATCATGAATGGGCTGAGACCAGTCAAATTTCTTGGTGGTCAATTCAGTCATCAAGTTTCCCACAATGGATTTATCAGTAATATCCGATTGTGAGTACTCCTTAATCAATTTCATAAATTCCCTTGCATTGTCGGTCTTGGGCATGGATGGCTTAACATTTTCAGCCATTGACATCTTCATTAAGCTCAAACTCAGCCTATTAGACCGCTCCCAAGCCTCATAAAGAGACTTGTCAGCTTCCGTACTGGTCTCCGTAATGGCTGCGGGCATCTCATCCATCACTAATGCCAAGTCCAGGTCCATAACACCAAGTTGAAAGTTGATTTGTTCGGACCAATCATCATAGTTCAGCCCGTTGAACTTAACTAATCCATTGCCCAAACCAAACATATTAAATGAAGCTGCAATCATTCAAACAAGCTCACACATTAATGCTTTGAGTATAACTTAAAGGATTCAAACTAATATCAAATTTAATCATGTATCTAAGTTCACCTTTGGGTAATACTTAAATGCATTCACATATCAATAATGATGCTAAACAAACATACTTTAATGAGTAATCAACCATACTATTCTTAACATGCATGTCATCTTTGGATAAACAAGCACTTAACAAGTATGTCATAAAACATTAATATCATTAATTATAAGCAATGATCCACCTTTGGGTGATCTATATATGCCTTATAATAATGAATTTCAACTAACCCAAACATATTATCCATATAGCATCACAAACACAATACAATTATATAATTTGGAATCATAAACCTTATGAATTTGATCACTTTGGTGATTAACAAATCCTTTCTTTAATAAATAATTCCAAATTAAAAAGGTTTTTTATTATTATTTAGGTTAAAGTAATGTTTTGGTCCCTATACGTGACACTGATTTTCAATTTGGTCCCTATATGTAAAAAGTTATCAATTTGGTCCCTATACGTTACACTGATTTTCAATTTGGTCCCTATACGTAAAAAGTTATCAATTTAGTCCCTATATGTGACACTGATTTTCAATTTGGTCCCTATACGTGACACTGATTTTCAATTTGGTCCCTATACGTGACACTGGTTTTCAATTTGGTCCTCACCGCTAATTGGTCCCTATATAAGAGTGACCAAATTGCAAATTATTATCACATGTAGGGATCAAATTGAAAATAATTGTCACATGTAGGGACCGATTTCAATTTTTTTTTGTTGAATTGGTCCCTACATGTGACAATAATTTGTAATTTAGTCCTCTTATATCTGGACCAATTAGCGGTGAAGACCAAATTGAAAACTAGTGTCACGTATAGGGACCAAATTGATAACTTTTTATGTATAGGGACCAAATTAAAAACCAGTGTCACGTATAGGGACCAAATTGATAACCTTTTACGTATAGGGACCAAATTGAAAATCAGTGTCACGTATAGGGACCAAAACATTACTTTAACCTATTATTTATAAACAGTACTGATCACGGCCGTAACCTTCATCACGGTTAGGCCGTGATCCTCTCTGCCAAAAAATTTCGCAAGCCGTCTCAATTGAGAGCCTTGACTACGATACGAAACTGTTCGGATGAATTCATCCTTTCATGTCATAAACCAATATTACATATTCAAGGAAATATATATACATTCATGAAAGATGGAAATTCGTACAGGTGTGGCAAATAATATCACCTTCATGTATATATAATATAATATATAAAGCAAAATCTGGGTGTTTCATGTTCGAGAAACGATAAAATTGTGTGCGCAGTAAAACAATTTCACACTCACACCAGTAGTCTCATGTTCAACGGAAATTAGGTCCCAAATTTAAAATTTAGGATTCATATAAATTGGCAAACAATCATTCAAGGAAAATCATAATATCCCTAACCTATGCTCTGATACCATTGTAAGCATAAAACCATAAGTTATAGTTTTCCTAGGGTTCATCAATGTAGAAAACTACACTAACAAGGATCTTAGATATTATGATTCTCACATCTATAAAGAGGGTTCAAGAATTACCTGGATCCATAGCCCTTTTGGTTCTTTGATTCTTGGAGATTTCTCCCCTCTCTTCCTTCCTCTTAGTGTGCCTTTGATGGTGAAGACACTTTCAGTTTCACTCTTCTGGTTTTCTGATGACTTTTAGCCTTAATAGAAAAAGAAGACTCTCTCTATCTTTTATTTCTTTTCCTACTATCAGTTATCTTCTCAGATAACTTCCATCCAAAAACCACCTATTCAAAAGGGAGAGGGGAGGGATTTAATTTTGAATTCAAAATTAACGTACCCCCCACTAACTTTAATTACCATTAGGCCAAACAACCATCACATTAGGCCATCTTTTATTTAAAGCTAGTCTATTAATTACATGGGCCACCAATAATAGATTATTATAAAATAATCTAACAAGAGAATCCTGTGGGGTTCCGCTCGATGAGGGCGGATCTGGTTCTGGCGGCGGTAGCAGCAGAGAGATTGGATCTAGGTCTTGTCCGGTTCTGGTTTGCAGTGGTGTATGGTTCTGCAAAACGGTGGGTTGAATATGGGAACGCGCGTCTCAAGAGCAAACCGGCGACGATAGAGATTACAGCGGTGACTTCTCCGGTGCTGACGTGAAGTTGAAAATGACGAGCATGGTTGAAGTGAACGCCGACAAGCAATACCAGTAAGGGAAGGAAATGCAAAATAATAATAATAATAATAATAATAATAATAATAATAATAATAATAATCCAGTGTGGACAATGCATGTAAAATCTGGTGGGACTTCTTGATCCAACGATAATAAAAGGTGGTCCACCGTGAGCGATATGTAACGCTCGCTCACGCTAGAACTCGCAACATGCAGTACATTTCTAAGCCTCTAGAGTAAAGAGCATCTCCCCCCTACCTCTGGTTAGTGCAGTTTAGGTAGCAAGCAAAATGATTTCTACTTCTGGATAAATTCTCCTTCTTCTTCAGCCATGAAATAACAATAGAAAAATAAAATAAAATAAAATAAAATAACTAGGTAATAATATTTAGAAGAGAAAATGAAGAAGAGGTATTGTAAGGGAAGGTAGGAATCGTAAAAATAGAAATGAGTATGAGATAGGAAGTGTCATTGTAGAAAATGAAAAATAGAAATAAGGAAACAAAAATGGAGAATCACCGGAAATGAAACTTACCAGTTTACCGTTTAAACAAAGAGAGTGGTGTGAATGAATAAAATTTAGGAAGCTGGATTTAAAAAAAGAGGAGAGAAATCTATTTTACTGCTTCTACTCATTATAACTCATTTACATACGGCGATTTTACTCCCCCACTTATTTTCACTGCCACACTAGTATACTACTTCCCACGTGTAGCAGTCTGATTCTTAGATAAAAAAGAAGCTAAAAATAGGTGTAATCATTATTATAAGTTTCTAATTTTTTTATTTTTTTATTTTTTTATTTTTTCTTTCTTATTTTATTACTTCTTTATGTAACACTTTACTTTATTTCTTTCCTACACTTATTAGTTATTACGCTTACACTAGCCTATATAAAATGTAAACAATCTATTTTTATATTCATACTAGAATTTTTGCACCCGTGCAATATACGGGTCATTAATTACTATTATTATTGATAACATTATTATCATTAATAATTTGAATTATGTCTCTATGTATACCAAACATTTTTTTTCCTTTATCTCAAATTAAGTTTACTATGTCAAATATTTTCTTTACTTATTTAACACTTTGCTTTCAATATTTCATTCCCACCCATAATGGTGATACTCATTCATCTCCAAAACTTTTTATTTATAGACAGAAGTGATCACCAAAAACCTTGAAACAATTTTATCTATAATTTGAGTGCAAAGAATTGAATATTATTTTTATTTTAAAATGATATTATAATATGTAATGTACACTATGTGTTAAGTGTTCCTCTTTGAGTATTACTAATGATCAACTAATCCTCTTAGATTTATTATTTAAAATAGAAAAAACAAAGGCAATGATGTAGAAAAAATTAGATTAGAAAATATGAATAGCCCTGCCTCTATTTATGTCAATTCAGAGATTGTCGTGTTTGACTCCCAAAACATTGTACCTTTACCGGTTTGTAAATATTTTAAAACAAAAAAAATATATAAATTTTAGAAAATAAAAATAATAATAAAAAAATTTCATCACTTGACATGTGGCTTGCACCATTGTGCTAGACTAAAATCAGCATTTCCCCTTATTAATTAGTATAAATATAGATTTATTATCTAAAATAGAAAAAACAAAGGCAAGGATGTAGCCAAAAAAATACAAAATACAAAATATGAATAGCTTTGCCTCTCTTTATGTCAATACAGAGATTGTCGTGTTTGACTCCCAAAACAATATACCTTTACCGGTTTGTAAATATTTTAAAACAAAAAATATATAAATTTTAGAAAATTAATTAAATAATAATAAAAATATTCCATAACTTAACATTTGGCTTGCACTATTGTGCTACACAAAAATCAGAATTTCGCCTTAACAATTAGTATAGATATAGATTTATTATTTAAAATAGAAAAAATAAAGGGAAGGATGTAGCTTTAAAAAAAATTATTAACAGAAAAAAATTAGAAAAAAAGAAAAGTAGAAAAAAATATATTTAAAAAAGATTAGCAAAAAAAATTAGGAAAAAAAGTAATTAGGAAAAAATTATTTAAAAAAAAATATGGAAAAAAAGTAATTATACAAAAATATTTAAAATAATTAGAAAAAATTTATTTAAAAAAATAAGAAAAATGAGGAAAAAATAATTTGAAAATAAATATATTTAAAAAAAAGTTTAAAGTAATCTTTCGGTCCTTATACGTGACACTGATTTTTAATTTGGTTCAAGTCTTACGACCCTAAACTTTTTCGAAGAATACGATAGCTTTGCTACCTTTCCTAGCTAAAAATATTCAAAAACAAAAAATTCTAAATTCTAAAAAGTCAATAACAATATCCGAACCAATTAAAATTGGTTTGGTTTGATTCGATTCGAACCGAAAAATATTAATATATATATATATATATATAATATTAAATTTTAAATTTTAAACTATTAAATTATATATACATTAAAATATAAGTATATAAAAATTTTCAAATTCTTCCAATTATTTGTTCGAGTCTTACGACCCTAAACTTTTTCGAAAAACACGGTAGCTTTGCTATCTTTCCTGGCTTAAAATATTTAAAAACAAAAAAAATTATAAATTTTAAAAAGTCAATAACAATATCCAAACTAATTAAAATTGGTTTAGTTTGATTCAATTCGAACCGGAAAATATTAATATATATATATATATACATAAAAAATATAAAATTTTAAATTTTAAACTATTAAATTATATATACATTAAAATATAAGTATATAAAAATTAAAACATTAAGAATATGACAACTCTATTTTTACTGTTTGTCAATTTATGATTGGTTGACAGTGTACAAAAATTTACACTGTCAGCGTATACAAATAAATTTTTTTAAAAAAAGTATTAGCAAAAAAAAATTATCAGAAAAAAATTTAAAAAATTAAGGAAAAAGTATAAAAAAATTTAAAATTTAAAAAATAAAAAAAGTAAAAAAAGGATTAATTTTTTTAAAAAAAGTAAAAAAAAAATATTTTTTTTAAAATATAATTTAAAAAAAAAAGCCAAAAAATCTTGGCGCTGACACGTATTTGTACAGTAAAATTGCCTCTCCACCTTTTATATTAGTATAGATTCTTAGTTAACGTAAAATATTGATTTATAACTATTTTCTTAGTTAACTTTGATTAATATATATATATATATATTTATCTATCTATCTCTCTATATAAACAATATTTCACACACAATTAGTTATTTATGCATGAATAAAATTAGAAATTTACCTCCTTAATGTACATATGTTTTATTTATTTATTATTTTATCTTTCTAATACTCCCTCTGGTCCTATATATAAAAGGCAAAACCCTAAAACACACAGACCAAGGAAATGCATTGAAATAAGCTATTTGTAATTAATATTCATATAAATTTACAAATTTAACCCTTCAATAATTAATGAACAAACCTACTTGTATTGAAAGTTGCATTGTCTCGTAAATATAAACCCTATTATAAATAAGGGTAAAATTGGAAATGAGCATTTAATATTTGTCAAAATATATGCATGTCTCTTACATTTTGGACAAAAAAAAAGTAGCCATTTACCTCTCATAATAAGGACCGGAGGGAGTATTAGTCTAAAAAATAGGATGTTACAAGGATCTTGCTCTACCTTGAATTTAGTGATTTCAGAGAGGTTATCAGGTAGTTAGAGCTATGTCACTCAACTAGTTTGCACACGTGTCTCCTGTCTCAATGTCTGGCAGCTCGTGTAGGGATTTCATCTTGAGATACACTGTGGCTGTCAACCTTTTTGGCTTCTTAGTTTTGAACTTGAAGCTCTAGTTCTCGATAACGAGCTTCTTATATAAATGGCCATGAATTCTTGATCCCATTTTTTTTTTCACTGCGCCCATTTTATCAAAAAGCATTTTCCTGAAATTTGTCATTCTTGAGTTGGGGAACCTTCCTTCTTGATGCCATGCAGGTGTGGTACATCAACATCCATGGAGTCCAATACATCCTCCTCATTTTTACTTGGAATTTCCATTTTTCCTACTATCTCATCTTCAATTAGATTCTCCTATTCATTAACTATTATTTCTTAATTGATTCTTTTTTACATCCGGTAGAATATCTTGGACTTATTGCTCATTTTCTCACAATCTTTAGTGGCCACAGGATTTTGCCTTGGACATCATTTCTCAATATCAAGGACAACACCTCTTCGATATGCTATCTATAGCAACAAGTTCGTGATGTTATATGTGCATTTTATCACCCTTTTACGTGTACTGGGGAGAATATTCTCTCAAACAAGCAGGGGAACAACCCCCAAATTTTTTTAATTAAGTTTTTTTAAAAAAAACATATTTGCTCTTTCAATTTTTTTATAAAGTTAAATATAGTCCCCTCAATTAAAATAAGTCAATAAAATGTTAAGTCCACTTCATACAAATTTAACCCAAAGTTCAATAGCTCATTTAGCCTTCTTCAAACAAAACTAAAAAGTTCAATAGCCCTAACCGTTGTTATATGTTTCTTTGCTTGAGTTGAGTAACATGTTTAATGACAAAGCATTGAAGATTTTAACACTTATATCTCATTTAGTTCTTAAGATGATTATAATGCTTTTAACATTGATAATATTTACACTCTTATAGTCTTTAGAGAAAGTATTATTTTGGTGATTTTATTGAGCGACAGATGATAATTTTATATCTCAACTTCATCCATATTTAAAGAATCTATTTACTATACATGGAATGTGTTATGCTTTGGTAAGAACAAAAAAATTCAAGTTGTATTACTTGATTGATTGGTTGATTCATCTCGTCTTGACTCTTCTAGATACTACAACTACAAACAGAGCGCTTATTTTAATCGATGAAGAAAATCAAGACAAGATAGCGTAACAAGATGGAAGATGATTTTCATGCAGATAATATGGTTACTTGTTCTGAAGGAGAAATAACTGCAAGTTTTACTTTTGATTATATTGTTTTATGATTTCAAGTCATTAAAGGGGAGGAGGGCAACACTTAAAGTAGAGGCAATTTCTGGTTATTTCATTCAATATTGTGTTCAATTAATTGTGTTATATCACATTTTTAAATTTTAATACATTAACATATTATACTGTAAACTATTTTTGGGGTTTCATGGTGTCTTTTTATCCTTTGGCAATTGACATGGCATCTACCACAAATCAAGGTTAGTATACATTTATCTTATGCAATACAACTATTTATCTTTGTAAAAAAATGATTTAATATATGATGCATTTAAGTATTGGGAACCTCCTCAATGTAGCTGGATCAAAATAAACACTGGTGGGAGAACAAAAGGTAATCCAAGACCTGTTGGAGGAGGAGCAATCTTCAGAGACAAGAGTGGGGCTGTTTTAGGTTGCTTTGCTGATTATTATGGCATTTGTGATTCCTCTCTCATGGTGAAAGCTTTTTCCAAACCTGAAATTTTTCCTTGGAACATTAGAGGCAAATGGAGAGATTGTCTCTATACTTGTGCTAGTTTTGATTTTAAAGTTTCTTATGTATTTAGAGAAGCTAATTTTTGTGCTGATAGGCTAGCTAATTTGGTGTAGCTTCACAATGTTTCTCTTGGTGGGACCTTATTCCTAGTTTCATTAGGACGGAGTTTTATCATAATAGGTGTGGTTTGCCTATGTATAGATTTAAGTAGTTTGTTTCTTTTTTGCATGGGTTTGGTCATGCCCCCATGCTTTTGTATTCTTTTTTTTATTATTAATAAATTTAGGTATGCTGCAACTGATTGATAGAGCCTGAGATGTCAACCTAGTTGGGATGTCTTGCTTTACAGTAATACTTTTGCATGCCTTTCTTTGTTTAAAAATAAATAAATTATGCATTTAAGTATGGATATGGTAAAAGATGTATATCATTATAATTTTTTTATTGATTATTAAGGTATCTTTTATCTCCTCAATAGTTTTGTTCAAAATTTGTTACTAACTTACTATACATATATAGTATATATGTTAGTAGGTGTTATTTACGTCTTCTTGTGGTGCAGTGAACTCTCAATAGTAAAGAGAAAAACACCAAATAGAACTGATATGCACCATAATAATTCACTAGTACGTCATGTTTACATCACAATAGCTTATTTATAATTATACACTACAGTTACGAACCAGTGAATAATATATTATCATAGATAATTACATTTCCTATCAACGGGTGCCTAAGGATGATGATCATTGCTGCCAGAGTCAGTTACTAGCCACAATAGTTGTCAGTTGTCACATAGAATGAGCTTGTTCCACTACTATTGTCAAAGACTAGCCCATTAGCCATGGCCCAAACTCTTATTTCACCTCTCTAATCATAAGTTTTTTTTATCATGTTATATGTATAAAGAATTCACCAGTTTCACCAAGTACTAATCTCTGCTGAGAAACTTGACTGGCCACTTTTAAAGGGGTCTTCCCTTTCAACCACATTTTTTACATCCATAAAGCTCGAACCCAAGACATTACTTAAGGGATCTGAATCTAATTCCACTTTCAGACCAATGTTGGCCTCTCTGTCATAAGTTAAGTATGTGTTTATATTAAATTTATTTATATTTAGTAATTATAATTAAACTTCTTTATAAGGCCTTTTAAAAAAGGTATTGTTAGACATTAGTTAAGAAATCAAAGATAATTTTGTAATTAAAAAGTAATATATTTAATATAAAAAAAATCAAAAACACCATTTTTAATAAAAAATAATTTTTAAATTTTTTAACCAATATCTATTTGTCTTTTAAAAAAAGTAATTATTTTTTTAAATTTAAACGTTTCCATACATACGTCCAAACTCTTTTTATGTGGAATTTCTCATGTCGTCTTTGAACTCCTTTAATTTTCCCCTTCTTTATTTGTTTTTTGGTTTGGAACCCACCGTAATTAGGGTCTTTGGCCCCCTAGTGGATCCATCAGGTATCCCCACAGCTTCGACCCGTTGAACCGACTATGAAACTAATCCCTGGCTCGTTTGTGTAGATGCATGAGGATTAATTACCCGTTGGATTTTACGACCTCCCAACCGGAGCATCTCCTATTAATCAAACTCAAGTTCTCTTCCTTGGGGTTAGAGCACATTTCCACTTCAACCAACCCCATGATGGTTAATCTTCTCCTTCTTCGATCACTCATTATATTCCCTTTCATATTTTTCTTATATCTATTAAATCTTGTTTAGGTAAATAACTTATTTAAGCATTCATGCGAGAATGACTTTTGCTGAATTTTTATACCAAATACTATTTTTTCTGCTAAAAGTACTTATATGAATATTCATAAGAAACTTTAATAAGCTATATAAGCTGTGATATTCAAACTCCTCACCCATGTATATAATTCATAGCTTGAATCTGCTCATCCATTTGGAGCATGGTCACCTATCTCATTTTAGAATGAAGATCGTGCAGTCATGACCCGAACCACCTCTGCCACCATCATCATGAGGTCATCACCATAATCACTGGCTATACTATTAATCCAATCAATTTCACTACTCATGCATGGTTGGACGTTTGGTGTGCCAAATGCCAACCCTTTTACTGTTTCCACCATTTACGTACGTCAACGTGCTGAAATTGACGTGTCAATCTTGCAGCCTCATGGTCTCACTCCTTAACTATGCTGATCAGATGCTGGGTAATGTTATCTCGTTATTTACATAATTTAATAATTTAATTTATTGAAACCCTTGCAAATTACAATGAAACTCAATTATACATTTTTACAATACATCATCTACAAAATATAAAAGTTGCAATTTAATCTTTTAATATAATATTTTGTGATTTTTCAAAGCAATTTTAGTCTTGCAGAAAATTTCTACATTATCAAATATTAATATTTACTTACAGCTTTGTATGTGGAATATCCAATTAAAGATAAGAAAAATATTAATATCTACTCAAAATGAGATTTAATATTAATTGGCGCAAAAAAGGGTAGCATAATGATTTTACTGTAGAAAAAATTAAATATTGAGGCTTTTAACCTTTACATTAAAATTGAATAATTCAAACGAAAAAAAGAAAGCAAACGAAAAATCATGATAACAGAATCTTAGTATATATTAATTACTATATATAATGTTTTGAGGACAGCCACCTCGAATGATAATGAGACTGGGAAAATACAATAATAATAATGGAACTTTAAATAAGCTATTGGGTCCAATTAATGTCCCCTAGAGTCCAATTGTAGGTCAAGCTGACTCAATCCAAACCCCACCACAACACTATGCCACTATCAGAGATTAGAAAGCGATGTATAATTGTACATACATGCTATGCTATGCTATATGCTATTCTGTGAGCTGTCGGCCCCCCAAAGAACCCCTCGAATAATAAAAATGAAATCCATGATTTAAACCATAAAGAACTTCCTTCAAGGAGTTCCCCAACAGGCAAAGCTCATTTCTTATCTATTTTTACAAAACATATTTTTTAGTCTATTATTGTTCCTAATAGCAAAATTGTGTGATTAATATTCGATTAGGAGGTAATGGTTACGTAAAGTTCTACTCAAAATGGTGACTTCATGATTCAAATTTCTGATTCGCAAGTAAAGCTTTTCTGAAATACTATCCATTTTAACAACTATCAATCACTTTTAGATATTTTTACAAAACATATCACAACACACACAAAAATTAAACATATACAATTCTGGTATCAGAAAAATGAAATTTCATTTAATTTAGAAGAGAGCATATTATTACTAATTTGTTATATACTATTAAACGTGTTGTGTACTTGTGTTGAGTTGGATTAATCTTGAAAATTAATACAAAAAATTGTGATTCAAACCCCACCCATTAAAAAAAAATACTAACTTTAACATTAATATTTGCCTATAAGAAAAAATTTCTTACCCTAAAAGTCAAATAAATAAAAATCCAAAGTCAAAGATAAAATCAATTTTATCTGACACTAACCAAATATTTTATCTTTACTAAAATCACATTTGTAGAAGCTAGAATCAATTAAAAAGTTTTTCAATCTAAAACCAAATACCGGCTAACCCAACATTTGTGAAAACAAACAAAGATGAAGGTGAATAAGATGACTTTGGGAATGATGAAATCTACCTCATATGGAATCTACCTATTCGAAGACAATCTTTAGGATATTGTTTAAGTAATAAAAACAAGAAGATTTGTATAGAAAATGATGTATTCAATATATTGAAAGAGTTTAAATTCTATATATTGATAGTGTGAAGTTTTTCACACTGTCAACTAATCATCATTATGATATAGATGACAATTTATGATTGGATATATATGTAAAAAAGATTTATACTGATAATATATATTAATTAAACTCATAATGAAAAATGTTATATTTAGTTTATTAATACAGATATTTCTTTTATGATTTTCTTAACAAATGTCGTTAAAGGACAGGTAAACAAAACCCTTAAAAAAAGAATTAATCTAAATTGGAAGATTGATTGATAGACAAAGGTAGAGAAATAAGGAAAAATGAAAGCACTTGCCTTTTTGCTATCAAACAACTCTTTCTCTCACCATCTCTTTCATTTTCCTGTTTTTGTTCTTCGTCACCCACGAGGGTTTTCTTGGACGGTGCCACTGATGACGTGGCGAAACCCTCTTTTGTTCCAATCTTTTACCCTCTCACAATCTCACGCTACGCCACTCCAATCATAGAGCTCACACGCATAATACTGAAGGACAAAATAGTCATTTAAATTAAAAACAATGCATCAAAGTTTAAAAAGTACCAAACTTCAAAGAAGGAAAACCGATCTTACAATAGAAACGGCCGCAGAGGATTCTTCACTGTCATCTCTGATAACTGATACAAAATTTGTCTCGAACAGCTTTCGGATTTTCAAACCCACCCATCACTTTCTCTCTCTAATGTTCTCTCTCTTTTTCTCTCCAAACATTCTTCGTTCTGAAATTCAATATCTCAGAATTTCTCCGTATCTTGAAAATTTCAAAGAATCAACTTTGTAGAGAGGCCTCTGAAGGTGAGTTTTTTTTTTTCATGACGATTTTTCTTGCGGATTCAGTGAAAGTTGGAAACTTTATTGCTTTTGGGATTTGGGTTTGGAATAATTAGGGGTTTCCTTCGTGGTTTTTGTTGGATTGTTTGAACAAGTTACCTTCGGGTTCGTTTGCTGTTGTTCTTCGCTTTTTGTTTTCGTTTTGCTTTGTTGGTCGTCGTTTCGAGCTGTTTGCGGCGTTTGATGATGTTTCTGTCGTTTTCAGGTCGTTTTGACCGACTTGTTTTGTGCGCCGAGGGACTTCAAATTTGCAGTGTTCTTCACTCTGCCGTCTGGATTGTGACTTGTGAGTATCAAATCGCTCCATTCAAATTATATGTATATATAAAAAAAATCAACTAATTTAATTTTTTTTTCATTTTTGCTGCTCTCTTTTTTTTTCTTTTTTTTTTTTCTTTTTTTGTGAAGATGGTTTTGAACTGAATAACCTTTGGAATCAAAATAGACAGTAGATTTGAAGTGTTTTGGTACTACTTTTACAGTAGAAAGCTTATGAACTTCTAAATTGATTTTAAAGTTTTAGAATGTACAGAAAAATATCTCATGTGATATGTTTTAGAATGTACAGAAAAATATCTCATAATGTGATATCTTACAATATCTCTTAGAAATTTATTTTATATTTATATTCTCTGATTTATTTTCTAATTTAATTAGCACTGTGATTTTATTATATGCATGTGTGTGTGACTCTTAGGTTTATGTTTGAGTTATGTTAATTCTAGACACCCTATGCAACACCGAATGTTTTTATTTCTATCTCTCACTTACTTTTTATCATCTTTGTATATATGTATCTCGAAATACATGCAAAAAACAAAGGGGACACTTTATGGTATCCACATTTAGATGTTTAAAAAACTTTCCTCTTACTCTTATCTTTTGTAACACATCACGTCATATCACATCGCATCACATTAATCACATCATATTCTTCAATAATTTTCGTAGTTTTCTTATTCCCTGTCCCTAAACTTGATTCTTTACTTCTTTGGTGGGTTTATGCATTGAGGTTGCCCGTTTTGTGTGGAATATGTTGTATTCAAAGGTTTTTGATGGAAAGTATTCTGGAATCTTGGAGGAGACAGTGGGAAATTAATCTGGAGTCAGTTATTGATAGGTCAAACAGTACTTTGTATTGATAGGTCAAACAGTACTTTGTAAAAGAATTTGAAGTTACAGTGGACCTAAGGGTCTGCAATATTACTTTTTTAGGGGTCATATCTATCTTGACACTGCATAAGAATCATTTTTATGCCCATGGCTATGGGAGAATGATCTTGTTGCCTGCCGTGATGTCAATGTAAAAGGGTATTTGGTATCTGGAGTTTTATTTGTTTTACTTACTTGGTGGTGGTCTTCCTGAAGGTTTAAAAGATATTTCTGGAAGTTCCCCATTGTATATTTAATTAACTAGTTTATGATGATAACACTTGTATTTTAATTTCTTTGTTGCAACATATTGTTTTTAACAGGTTGGCTTCAACGTCTGTAATATTTACATATCACACATAATGGTAGCAAAAATCCGGCAAAATGCGACTGACTCTCCTAGTCCTAATCCAAAACCAGAGGTTGGAGAGATCGACACCAGTCCACCTTTCCAGTCTGTTAAAGATGCTGTATCTCTGTTTGGTGAAGGTGCTTTCTCTGGTGAAAAACCTGTCCTTAAGAAGGCAAAACCTTATTCTGCTGAGGTAATTGCCATTGTTGTATTTGTTATGTTTAAAACTACAACTCTCTTGTGATATTGCAAAACTATATCTGAAAGTTGCATATCATGAATGTATGTCCTGTAAATTTAATGGAGTAGTAACTGTAGTGTAAACCTTGTGTGATTTTCAAGGTAGGACATTTAACCCTTGAGTAAACAATATTTTAACTTTACCTTAAAAATAGTTTATGAAGAATTAATGATATACTTTGGATCAGATAATTACCTAGTTTAGTAAATAAAAGTTTTACGTTATTATATTATCTTGCGAGGAGGCACTCTGACTCTGATAACAATGTCTCTTGTCATATTGAATTTCCCTACTTTTTGCCTTCGTTTTGGGCATAGTTATCAGTAGCACGTTATAGCACTGCTATCACAGTGTTGCATGGCATTTTGCCCTCTGGCATCTATAGAAATCAAATAGCGGAGTTTTTCAGCTTTGTGGGCATCACACTCTCTATCATGACGTTTCGCGGCCACCGTGGCTTCAACAGTGAATAGAGGCTAAATACTCCTCAGCTGCTGCACTTTCGAGCCTTCATGTGGGTTCTAAAGTCGGGTCCTGAATCCTGATGACCCACACAACCCAGAACGAAAACACCCTTAGATATCCTTGTTTTTTTAATTTACTTCCAAACAGTGCGTTTTGTGCAATTCATAATGGGCTGTATGCTGAATTGGTTTTACTGGGCTTTTGTTATCAAATGTTGAGCGTTCTGCTTTCCATGCTTATACAATATGAAGTATAAAATCATACTAAACTAATAATTATAAAATAACAATTTTTATCATAATTCATCTTAATATTATTCTTTCATATGATACATAAAAATACTAATAAGAGTATCTAATATTTTGTGATAATGCATTTTGATTATAAATTATGAATATGAATATTATGAATATATCTTTAATTTTTAGTGTTTTTTATTTGAGAATTTATATGTATATAATATAAAATATTATATCGTTTTCCTAATCTTCGGTGTAGCGGCCATCTCGCTATGCACTATCTTGCTATAGCATTTTTGGGTTGGCCGTAATGCATTGCTTTCCGGAATTGATAATTATTGTTTTAGGTATGATTTATGTACAGAAGACCATGTGCTTCTTTTTACAAATTGGACCTATTGTTCTATTTGAGATTACACATGCTTTTTGTGTTGTTATACATCTCCTGATTACTTTGAGACTTTGAGTCTTCTAAAGCAATTTCAACATATTTTAGTTTTTTTCCAAACCTCTGGTCAATAGCATGTTATAGTGCTGCTATAGAACTGTCGCGTGGCCATGCTGTGTCACACAATGCGTCATATAGATTTTTTCAGTCGTGGCTGCTATTGCAGCCGTTGTTGTTGTCAAATCGTAATTCAAATTGTAAATCACTAGGCTAATTTTTTAATCATGAATCGTAAATCGTATCATATCATAAGATTGATAAGCATAGTGAAAAATAGCTTGAAACATATCATTTAAATGATGTATTATGTATATATGCTCACTATATTAATTAAAAAACAAAAACATAACCTATAAATCATAAGTTCATAATTAAATGTCACTGTCGACACTAATATAGCTAATAAATAAGAAAACCCCATAACACAAAGTAAAACTAAATTAAAACTAGCATTCTGCAGTTAAGTATTTGCTAGATTTTGTAGTATTTACTATTTAAGGTAGAATATATTTGCTTTCCTATAACTTTGAGGCATAATGCATACAGATTATATTATATATTAGTTTTTTTTCATCTTTATGTTTTTTTCTCGAACACTCGAACACTCATCTTTATGTATTTTTTCTTAATCTATCTATCTATTATCTCTACTATCTATAGTTCTATATGTATCTATGATGGCATGACACTGCTGGCTTTTGGGGTGTTCGAGCATTAGACACGCGTGTGACACCGACACGTGTGCGACAATTGTATGACACTTGTCCGACACTCTGTCAAGTGTCCGATTTAAAAACTATTTTTTTGCATGGACATGGCTCAAATACTTAGCCGACACTTCTATGTGACTGGACACCCATTTTTTTTTTTTTTTTTAAAAGGTAAATTAAACCTTTAGAGATAAAAAATGTTAATGGGAAAGAGAAAAAAGCGTCTCGTATACGCTTTTGAACCTCCCCTTGTTTTTTCGTTTCTTCCAATTCTGTGGTCACCTTTACTGGCCCCTCCTTGTAGCTCGTATATGCTTCTTCCGAGCTCTCTATTTTTCACCCTCTTGTTTGTGACTTTTCCTTTTATTATGATGCTCATATTTAATTTTATTTGATTTGACACACAACACACATAAATATTATATATATTGTCGTGTCATGGTGTCCTATATTTTGGACATTGATCTGTATAAAATATATTAGGAGCATTAAGGAATTAATTGTTAGTTAATGTGTTAATAAAATACAATTTGCCTATTGATTTATAGCATTATTTTCGACATTATTTCACTTGAAAACATTTCAATATTATTATTGATTTTTTTTTTCTTTCTATTTAAGGTATAATATATTAGTTTTAGACTTGTACTAACTTTGTGCTGCATTATCATTAAACCTGTGCCCTGGCCTTACTCTTCATGTGAAAAACGAGACCACCACCTGACCTTCGCACTTCCCAGAAGTCCACTCCGTCAGAAAACCAGTAACCGACTGAAGACACGTGACAGACTTGACTCCGGATCCGTGAACCTAGTTGCTCAACTTGTGAAACTGCAGCAGCATGAATTGCGATTCTGTCCTCCGATTCAGGAATCACACCGTAACACACGATTGTAGCGATTCATGGTGCAATTTCGGCTATTCCCTGATTCAACCACCAATACACATCATTGTCCGCGACTCGTATCAAATCTTCCGCGTCGAATTGTGTATCGTACGATTTCGATAACTATTTGCTGCCACTATCTTCACACGGTTGCATGAATTAGGGTTTTTCATATTTTTGCTTCCCTCACTTTTTTCTTACAATTTTACCCTTACTTTAGCTCGTCAAAGTTCTATTTTGCCCTCTTTAACTTATCAAATCTCTTTTTCTAAATTTCTATTTTTCCCTCTCTTTATCGTATCAAATGTCTTGTTTTCCTTAACTCAAACTCACTAAATCTCAACTTTACCCTTACTTTGACTGCCTCTTTCACCGAGACCATCTTCTTCCTTGCACAGGAGCCATTGCAGAGAGCCACCTGCTTCTTCCTTGCACAAACCTATAGTAAAGAGACCTACCTTCTTCTTCCTTCTGTTTTATGCAGTAGCACCCACCCCAATTTCAATAAGGTCCTAGCAGGCTACACCTGTTTTGCATCCTCTGAACTCTGTTTTGGCAAGTTCCCGCCATCCCCCATTCAGCTTCTTGCTTTATTTCAGCCTTCTCTGGGCCTCTGGCCAAATCCACCTCTGTATTGTTATTTTTTTTTTACTACTTATTGTTATTAGTTATGTTTCACATTAATGGAAATGTTTATGAATTATAAATTTTGATTATTAATGATTAATATGTGTATGGAAAATTATGTTTACTATTTCTGCATTCGTCTGTATAGCGGCCATCCTGTTATCCACCATACTTCTACAGTTTTTTTGGAGTCGGCTGCTCCGTGCTGTTATCTGGAATTGACTTCTAAAATTTGAACAGTGATGACTCTGATTTCTGAATTTAGCTATTTAGAAGTTGTAAATGGTATAGAGGATATATCAGCCTCCTAAGACAGTCTGTACTTCGTACAAAAATGTGTGCACATCTATAGCTTATGAGAATTAGAAACAAGATCTCTGGGGTGTCTCAAAATTTTCTTTGTTGAAAGATGCTAAAACTGCATTGGTATATATTGTGTTTTTGTTTAGTGCCTTTTGATCCAGTTAATTGAATTGCCTTCTTACTATAATTACAAACTCAAAAATTTCTTAGCTACCATGTTACTCCAAAATTTGTAAACTAAGGTAATAAAGTTAGGGTTGCTAACAGTTTTTAGAAGATTTGAGTAAAAAGATGCTATAGATTCCATCATTTAAGAGGAAATATCTCATATACCATTGTTAGCTGGTTATTCTTTAACTTTTTGCTTCTTTCAAGGTTAGTTGTAAATGCACTTTGTTCTTTTCATTTTGCAATTCACAAAATTTTGTTCTTTTACTAGAGAGTTTTGGCCAAGGAGACACAACTTCATGTAGCCCAGAAAGAACTCAACAAGTTAAAGGAACAAGTAAAGAATGCTGAAACTACTAAGGCTCAAGCCCTTGTGGAGCTTGAAAGGGCTAAAAGGACAGTTGAGGAACTGACAGAGAAGTTAAAAGTTATCAGTGAATCCAGGGAGGTAGCAATCAAGGCGATAGAAGCTTCAAAGAGTCAGGCAAGCCAGCTTAAAGAAGAAAAGTACGGGAACCCTGATGGAGCAAATGGTGCTTGGAAAGAAGAATTAGAAACTTCAGTCAAAAGATATGCATCAGTTATTACAGAACTTGATGCTGCAAAGCAAGAACTAAGGAATATTCGTCAGGAGTATGATTCATCCTTCGATGCGAGAGCGTCTGCTTTGAAGCAAGCAGCAGAAGCTGAAGATGCAATGAAGGAAAATTCTGAAAGAGCATCTGAGTTGTCTAAAGAAATTTCAGCTGTACAGGAGTCAATTGAGCAAACGAAGCTTGCAGCAATTGAAGCACACCAGCAGCAATCAGTGATATTAACTGAGAAAGATGTTCTAAGACAATCATATAAAGCCACCCTTGAACAATCTGAGAAGAAATTGCTTGCTTTGAATAAGGAATTCAATCCTGAGCTCACCAAGAATCTTGAAGTGCAGCTGGCTGAGATAGTGAGTGAAATCGGGGCTCTGCAAAAGGAAATGGAAAATAAAAGGACATTGGACTTGGATTCTGTGAAAATTGTCACTTTGGAGCTTGATGATGCTAAGGGGTCACTGCAGAAAGTAGCAGATGAGGAAAGCTCTCTTAGAAGCTTGATGGAAACTCTTAAGGTGGAACTAGAGAATGTAAAGAGAGAACATTCTGAATTGAAGGAGAAAGAATCTGAAACTGAATCCATTGTTGGGAATCTGCATGTCAAGCTCCGAAAAAGTAAGTCTGAACTGGAAGCCTGCTTGGCGGAAGAGTCCAAAGTTACAGGTGCGTCTGAGGAAATGATCTCGACGCTGAACCAGCTGTCATCTGAAACTGAAAATGCACGGCGGGAAGCAGAAGACATGAAGAACATGGCAGCAGAATTGAAGATGGAAGTTGAAGTTACCAAGCTTGCATTAGAAGATGCAGAGAAAAAGCTTAGTGTAGCACTGGAAGAAGCAGAAGCAGCGCAAGCAGCGGAGGGAAGTGCCCTAAACCAGATTACGGTGTTAACTGAAAAGACTAGTGCTGCACGTGCGTCAACATCTGAATCTGGTTCTAAAATTACAATTTCAAAGGAGGAGTTTGAGTCGCTAAGTCGGAAAGTTGAGGAGTCTGATAAATTAGCGGAGATGAAAGTAGCTGCGGCCAAGGCACAGGTTGAAGCTGTGAAGGCTAGTGAAAATGAGGCTCTCAAAAGGTTAGAGACAACTCTGAAGGAGACTGAGGATTTAAAGACTGCAACACGGGAGGCTTTGAAAAAGGCCGAGATGGCTGAAGCAGCGAAGAGGGCAGTGGAGAACGAGCTTCGAAAGTGGCGCGAGCGGGAGCAGCAGAAGGCAGCAGAAGCTGCATCTCGAATTTTGGCTGAAACACAGATGTCTTTAGAATCATCTCCTCAGCACTATAGCATTCAAAAGCAGAATCCTCCTCATAAGACAGTGGAAGTGAGGAAGTTAGAAAAAGAGAAGGTTTCAGTTTCAAAGAAAGTTTTCATGCCTAATATCAGTGGTATCTTCCAGAGGAAAAAGAACCAGGTTGAGGGTGGATCTCCTTCTTATCTACCTGGTGAGAATCCTGTATGAAAATTGAAATTTATAGTAGTTTGTGCAGCTCTTGAATGTGATAGAAGGATCGGTTTGTGTGTAGCTGAGAAATTTTATTAGATTTTATCATTGTACTCTGTTTGAAGGAAAGTATTGTGAAGTGTTAATAGTTTGGGAACAAATTCAGGGATGCATCGTGTAAATTTATTTAACCAAGTAGTAGATTATAATCATTGGTATTTTGCTGTTGATACTGATCTTTCATGGTAGTTTGAACTTTTTCACAGGACACACTATCTATATATCTATATAGTGAGAGGAGTGATTTATTGTGAGAATAAAAGGACTAAATCTTAACTATTAGATTAAAATATGTACTTTTTTTGTGATTTTGTGTGTTTATTGCATAATTTGCCATCTCATACAATATTACATTTTAGTTATGTACCCAGATTTCATTTAAATTAATGCCATAAAATACCATATTTTTGTCAAAAATGGATCCCAGCTTGTTTATATAACTTGTTTTCCCCAAAAGAAACCAAACAAATAAAGAAAAACATTAATTTTCATGTTTGATATGCTTTTATCACGAGATACATTCCTAGAAAACCAATATTTTCAAGAATGTTTGTTAGGTCATGATTTCTTCAAAAAACATTCCAATTGGAAGGGTAGGAATATTAGTTTTCCATATACATGGGATTTTTTTTCTTCTGAAAAGACTACTATAGTCTAATTTTTCATTGACAATATTAGTATTATGTTAAAATATATTTTTATTTGAAAGAAAAGAATTCCAATATAAAATCAAGGCATACATAAATATTAATAGTCACTTTTTTAAAATTATTTTAATTTTTTATTTTCAATTTTTCTATACTGAAGAGTGTTTTTTTAAAAAAATACTAACATTTCCAAGAAATATACCTTAAACCAAATGTAGATATCAAACATTCACAAATAACATTTTTTTTTTGAATGTTTAAGGCCCATTAAACACAGCTTTTTTTTACATTTCATGAATCATGATTTTCAGGAAAAAAAAAATTTGTCTATTAAACCTCTATTAAATTAAAACGTAAATTGATTAGGGGGGTTAATCAGCAATATTATTCGGCTTTTGTCTTTTGGAAAAGGGGGATTACTTAAGGTTAACATAAGCTTACAAGCAGCATGTAAGTTTTATTTAGATTTGTTTTTAAAGCTATGAAAACAAATATTTATTTTTTGGTAGGCAGGAGGGTCAAGGCCCAAAAACACAAACTAACTAGCTACCATTCCAGGGAAATAGACCCTTATCGAATCCTGAAACAAAAGGGCAGCACAATTTACCGGAGGGGAACTCCAACAACAGAGATCTACCTCCAAAAAGTGACCATACCTAGCCAAAAACTCAATAACTTGATTTCCTTCATGTAAGATATGAGTAATCTTGTACATCTAATGGCGAGAACAAAGCTCCTTAATAGTCAAAATCATGGGGGCGTACGGGTGAATAAGGGAACAACCTTGCTATAGAATCACTCTAAAGCCATTAATGTTGATACTGCTCTTGCCAAGCTAACGTTAGAGCTGAATAAATGCCCCATAACTCAGCCATAAGCACATTAGTTGATCTCAAATTTCTAGCAAAACCAAGCAGCCAATGCCATGTATCATCTCGAAACACTCCACCACAACTAGCCAAACCATTGTCATGCCAAACTGAACCATCTACATTAACTTTAACCCAGGTATCTAGAGGAAAGGACCAACCCACATTAATCGGATGGTGCATACGAGAAACATCAGTAATATTATGGCATTCTCCTTCAACTTCCCACAAAAGGTGACGAGCAGAACATAGAATCCAAACATCATCAAACTGTATCCCATGAAAAACTGCTTCATTTATGCCTTTCCAAATAAGCCAAGTCACCAAGCCGATCAAAACATTGCAATTTATCTCAGTCACCCTACGTGCATGCAATCTTAGATTATTACACAACCGATGCTTTAGCATCCCATTATAGAACCCAACTCTTGTCTCGGCCTCTGATTCTCAGTTTCATTTGTGACATTCTAATCTTTTATGAACTGATCAAGTACCATTGTGCCACAGGGATCATAATTTGCATTTCTGATCTCAGTCTTGAAGTCCCAATAGCTCTTCTTATTCACAAATAGATCTCTGCTGATTACAATCCTTTTGGCCACAGGATCATACAATCTGTATGAGCCTGCAGGGTGATAGCCAATTAAAACCATTGGCTCACTCTTATGATCCAGCTTCTTCCTCTTTAATCATGTATGTGCCTGTAACATAGAGATCCAAACACCTTCATATGACTCACAGAAGGTTTTATGCCAGACCATACCTCCTCAAACACCTTGCTCAATCTCTTGGTGGGACATCTATTCAAAACATAAGTACTTGTTGCAATTGCTTCTCCCCAGAAACTGTGAACTAGAACCACTCAAAGCTTATACACACTTTCAGGTTTAGAGAATATGAAAGAATTGTATACTGATAATTTCTCTCTGATTATTCATATCTATCATTGTTTTACATTTCTTATTATATAGGCTTATCACACACTGCTCACAACTTGCAATTTAGGTTAAGTCTATCTTGCACCACCCTCTAAATAGAGGGTGGTGCTCCACCCAAATATATTGGCTCCTATCCTATTAAATTGCCATGTCAGCTGGTCAAATTTTCAACCCATCTCAATGTAGTCAAACATGTATGACATACTCTCATGTATTTTCGTTTAGTTTAATGTCACAATATGCTGGTTATACTTCACTTTCATTAAATAAAAAATCGTATAGACTCAGTAAAATACATAAACTAAAAACTTTGGGCATCATCACAATCGAGTATTCTCAAATACGACGTTGGCTTCTTCCATTGATTTGCTCAACTTGTTGCTCCTCCAGGTCGTGTTGCTCCTCCACCTCGTGTTGCCCCTCCAGCTCGTGAGAGGAATCGTCGTGTGCTGTCACCAAGCACGTCGCTGCTGACGGCGAGTGACGAGGCCGGCGAAGAAGCTGTGGGGGAAGAGGAATCGTCGTCGGAGATGACTCAATGGACGCAATCATAGATCAAGTAACGCAAGACAGATCAGACGGGATCGAGAACATTCGAATCCAAATCGTGTCAGATCCGATCCCTGCAACAAACGGACCTTCGATTCGACAATCTCGCCATAGGGAGAGGAGGGTTTCACGAGAGCATCGTGTTCGGTGGCCCCAAGAAAGCTTAAGTTCCTAACAAAGAGTACACGAAGGGAATAAATGAAAAAGTGAAGGAGGAATAAGATTCCCTCCAGCTCGTGTTCCTCCTCCATCTCGGGTACTGAGTTAGAGCCAGCTAAGGGAAAAAGGTTGAGTTAGGCGGCGTAGATCTGAGCTCGTGGTGGTGAATGTGGCGGACCGTCGTCAGCTTCTGTCGCCATCTGGATCTGTCTTCGTGGCGGCAGCACCTTGCCACCACTCCATTCAACCAAAAACGGTGGCTGAAACAAATAATAATAGAATAAAAAAAATTAATATACATTATTTTATTCATCCGTATTGGGTACCACAAATACAGCTTAAATACATGTTATTCAATTGTAATATACTACTCAAATACAGGTTTGACTACAGCAAGCTTTGAATATTGAAGCTGACATGTACTTGTTGACTTGGCATTTTGCTTGGCTGAAGGCAAAACAGGTGGCTGGTGCACCACTGCTCCACCCAGGAGGGTGGTGCACCGAAGACGAAACCTGCAATTTAAGCCTCTAACAAACTAACTACTAAGCCTACTAACAATAACAACTATAACAGAAATAACTACTTTTTGTATCTACTTGGATTACATTACAACAGTGACAATATATGAATATGATGATGTTATGACCACTACCTTTCACCTCGTATAATCAATGACTACATAGAGGAAAATGTTTAGTATTCTAGAATTTTCTCATTCTTAATATTTAAATGAGATTAAGGTCATAGGTTGGATAGTTCATAATATAAAACCTGTTAGTATTTTAAATAATACGCTTAATGTGATAATGATAAGGTTTATCTACTTTCCTTATAATAGCTATCCTGAGGGGCAAAGCTGTCTCAATGCCTAATTTCATAAATAAAAAGAGGGGAAGGGAAAGAGGTTGTTGCATTTGTTTTCACGCTCTAGATTTTATAGAAGAGAGTGAAGGGAGAAGAGAAAGCAGAGTTGTTAGTCTTTGAGTTTTTGGGCATTACAAACCTTGAGGAGGAACGAGGAGCGCATTTCAACTTCTTAAGGGGGTTGATTGTCCATCATCATCCATTCATCCCCCTTTTTCTCTTCATTTTTCATTTTCTTAGTGCCCTTAGAGTAGTGAGATCTAAAAACTGGCGAGGGTTTGTGTGTTTTGCGATTAATATGTATTCTTGATTTGTTAGTATGTTTCTCTCTACTCCTATTATATGGTATATGTTCAATTTATGAGTGAATTTTTTTTTTTTGAGTTATAGTATAGGGATGTATGCAACGGTTTTCACATATCTGATTGGGTAAAATCTTAGGATTCACGGGTATGTTTTAATTATTGTCCTATGAAATTGAAGGTGTTGATGTGAATTTTCTTATGTATTTTATTAGTTTGGCTGAAATGATATTTTAACTAGATAGGTGTGCCAAAATTCGGGGTTTGAGAAAGGAATAAACCCCTGAAAAGAATGTTACTGATGAGCTACTGCGATTCTGTGGGTTACGACTTACATATGTGCATGCACCATGATGCATCATAACGCTAGAGTTTGTACTAGCACGATTAATGTGGGCCATGTTGCAGCCTGGTTGTCCTTGAGTCACAACGTGTAGCGCTTGGGGCTCCATATTGGGATCATCAAGTATGTCGCGTTGTGGCATGGATGATCTTGAGTTGAGCAGGGTCGACCCAAGCGTGAAACTACTAAAGCCCTAGCTTTTAGCTCACCAGAAAAAAATATTTATTCTTAGCTTTTATAAAGCTAAAAGGCCACACAAACTAACAAAATAGCCAAACCTTATCCAAATAGACTCTCTCACTTAAAATAAAAAGTCTTACTCAATTTGGTTTAGGCCTCACTTACTCTTGGGCTTAACCCTGTCATGAGCCACAAGAAATGAAAATGTACAGTGTCACATCTCCTCAAATACTCTTCTTAATGAATCATATGACTTTATGTACATCATGTATATATAAATATATACTTTTAGATTTTTAGATATTTTGTCAAAGATTTCGATGAATCACATTATTTATTTTTATATTATTTAAAATTAACATTTTCCACAATCAACTTAATTGATTATAATCATTTTTTATTGATTTTTTCTTTCACAAAGCAAATATGAGTATGCTTTAAGTTTTAATTATTTTCAAATTAACAAATCCCAATATGTTTTTTTTTCCCTTACTGGAACAAATCCCAATATGATAATCACCTAATTTCGTTATTCATCTTTAATATGTTGTTTAATTTAAAATATTTTACAATCGAATCAAGTATTCCAATTAGTTGTTAATTTTTTTTTAAGTGATCCTTTCTTTCAATTAAGATCTTGACATAAGTTTTTAACCTTTTACCACTTCTAATTTAACAATTACGAGAATAATAACTAACTAATTGTTTTATTAATATTTAATTATTTTAATTTGTAAATTCTACCATCACATATTTTAATTAATTATTTTGTAAGCAAGAGACTTTGAATACAAAATCTTATTGATATGTATGAATCACAATTGAGAAAATTTCTTTATTTTAGATTTTTATATTCTATATTCTTTTTTATTGTGCAAGAACTTGTCATTATTTTTAATCTTTTCATATATATCAATTTTTATCTTTTTTTGAATAATAATATTTATACTGATTGATATTTGAAATTAATATCGATCTTGTATTTATATATTAGGTCAAGTGATTTATTTAAAAAATCAAACCAAGATCCTTTCAAGAAATAAGTATTCAGTATTCACACTAGTATACATATAAATTAGGCCCCAAGAAATATTCTTGTTCTTTTAAATTTTTTAATTGAGCGAGTAATTTACCACGTGTAAAAATCAAACCAAGATCCTTTCAAGAAATAAGTATGCACACAAGTATATATATACATATTTTAAGTTATGTCTTTTAAACATTTTTAGTGACAAATTTTTTATTGTCAGCAATCGAAGACACATAAATTCTGTTACTAAATTTAGTGACCCCACTTTTATTGACGAATTTTTTCTTGTCGCTAATTTTGTCATTAATTAATTTAGCAATAGAATTTTGCTCTTTAGCAACGAAATATGCCAGTCGCTGATGTCAATTTTTTTGGTAGTATACATCGAACCTCGACGATATAGCTTGTTAACGTACTCCTTCTAAAAATTAGTGGATATACATTAGCAAATCCCGTACACCTACTCATTTTTTAGAAGGACTATGTTAAGAAGTTATAATTAAAAATTTGTCAAATATATCTGAAGGTGTAGCTTGCTAACGTACTCCTATCCACTCATTTTTTAGAAAGAGTACGTTAGTAAGTTACACCTTCAGGTGTATTTCACAATATTTTAGTTGTAACTTGATAACGTACTCCTTCTAAAAATTGAGAGGGTATAAGTTAACAAATCTTTATTATATACATACATACATACATACATACATACATACATACTTACATACGCAAAATATATATTTATTGTCCCTGCATCTTCTTCCTTTTTGAAAAGTGTTCATTTCAATTTCAATATCATAAAATATTAAAAACTCTTTTTATCGTCCCTGGCCTTGCATCTTTTCCCTCCTTTTACTGTCCCTATTTTCCACCCGAGAATTCCAGCAATCCAGCACCAGGCTTCATAGCAGTTGCACGCGCTTGCACTATGCATGTAACTCTCTTCCGAGTGCCACATGGAACTAAACACACATATCTGATACCATAAAATACAACCATCAATCTTCAAACTTTAAAACATATATTCACATATATAAAAAGCAACCATCAAATTCACAGCACGCGTGTCCCTAACCCCCCCCCCCCCCCCCCCCCCCCCCCACACACACACACACACACACACACACACACACACACACAGTATTAGAGCTCGTCTGGAAGCCATGGCATATACAACTATTCATACCAAGGTATGATAAACAGGAAGCATCAACAAACACCCCATTGGTCGTGGTATAACTACTAAGGAACTCAACGACATCTCCAAAGGTCTCTCAACTCTGGAAACATTAACATCACCGTCACTATGGAAGATAACTCCCACCTTGATCATCACAACCTCTTTGGTGCATTCACCAGCAGCTAACACACTTCTGCCTTCGAACCACGATCCAAGCCAACACATGGACAAACATAGAAAACATATACATACAGAAGGTACAAAAAACAACATAGAATACAACTTATCAACATCCATACCAAACAATCACAACCATCTCTCAACATCGTCATTATAGTAGTCAACCTCAGAGTCTCACCATCTTGGATTGGATCATTGCCTACTTTTACATGTATAACTGGTCCTATACTTCATGATTGGCCAATTCAACAACTTCTAGTTGGTAGTTCAGGCAACTGGCTCTCGCATTACCAAGAAAGTGCAACAGTGGTCCTCCAACACTGAGGAAGCACTACCTTCACGAATCCCTCCAACTGTGAGAAACTTGGGACTCCAACCATGAGAAAACACTTGCATCCCTCCAACTGTAAGTTTTGCCATCTTGGTCGCTCAGGATAGCCCACATCAAACTCGTGTGACAATTTCTCAAACAATTTTTGCAACTATCCACACAGCCCCCTATGACAACTGCTCAAACTACAATTGTAGCTGTGTACAAGCACCACCTTTGTGTGATAACCACTTAAACTGTTGTTGCAACTATGCACAAGTATCGACCTCATATGATAGCCACTCAAACGACTGTTGCAGCTATTCACATGGCCCATTGTGGCAATTGTCCAACTCTTGTTGTAGATGTTCACAACCATCAACCTTGTATCGTAACTGCTCAAACGACTATTGCAATTACTCACAAGGTTGACCACCACAATAATACGAATGACATGCGCATGCATCCATCACCAATTAATTTATTACGAACAAATGCACCTAGTATCTCAATGATACCCAAATAACAACAAGATCGTCATCCTAGAAATCCACACCCTCAAAATGTGAGGATTAAAAACAATATAGATCAACTCAACTTATTCTATGAGTCGAATATTCTTATCGTCTATCACCACATCAAACATCTCCCTATTAAACTTGGATTAGAGCATTCACAGATTCATCACATCAACAATACATAGCAAAGCAACATATTCTCATATCAGGCATATTATATCGAAGGCATCTACTAAGCATGTTATCCAAACAACATGTAATCATATTAGCATGCTATCAATCATCGTGTTATCAACTAGTAGCATATATACATATTATCAATCACGACAAGCATGTATCCTCAATCAACATATATCACAGTTTATTCTATCAGTGATAACACACCTTCCAATAATGTTCTCAACATGTTTTTCAACACAACACCAAAACATGTACGAGGTCCAAAAACAACTAGAAAGACCAAAACATTCACATAACCAACACCAAGGTTCCAATCAATGAACCAAATCAAATCAAGACCCCAAAAACAAAGGGAATCTTGCCAAATTAGCGGCTGGACTTTAGCGAAATCAGATTCGAAAGTGAGTTCAAGGTCTAAGGGAAATGATACCCAAACTACTATTGTCTGAGCTCCATACTTCGTGTTCCAGACTCTACTTACAAATCCGAATGGTCAAAAGAAAGCACTACACGTCTTGAACCTGATGATAAATTTTCAGCCCGAAACAACGCCTAACGAATCTCTGGTGACGGTTTTATAGTGCCATGCAGGTGGCTATACTGGATGACTATCTCACACTTTAGGCCCATGGTGCGAGCTGAATATCTCACACTTTGGAGCTCGAATCGACAATTCGAACGGTGACAATGAAGAACCACACGTCTAGAACCTTCTTACCAAATTTCAGCACGATCCAATAGTTAGCGACTCTCCGACAAGTATTTTTCTGGTGACACTCCAACTAAGCTCACCAACACTCAACAACAATGGCTGCCTTCCTTTGATCCTTTCCTCCAGATTTTTCTTCTTCTTGTGCGTGAATGAATCAAGGAGGAGAATGAATGTTTTCTTTCAATGAATTATTAGATGATTAGCTTTAGTTAGGAGAATGTTAGGTTTAGGTGTCATTTAGGTAGCATGGTTAGGTGGTATTAGGTGACTTAAGCTAGAATTAGTGGAGTCCAAGTGTCACCTAGGTGGGAGCCTCCCTCCATGCCACCTTCCCTTTTGGTGACACGTGTCCAATTATGACACGTGTCATCCACATGTGTTGCCGCTTGTTGCTCCGTTAGCACGTACAGATGTTTTCTCCAACATTTTCCAGGGTGACCTGCTTCTGGGATATTTTTCTATAATTATTATGCTACTCCCAAAAACCTATTGTACTCAAGTCTTTGCCTAATTTGAATATTCTAACTCTTCATTATTTAATTAATATTCGAGATTTTTTTTTTAGCTTAGACCAAGATCATTTGACACTGTGAAGAAAAACCAAAAAACTCTATGCTAGGGGTTGCATGAGGATTTAGGGTTTTGCATGCTTTTTACCATGGCTTCCCTCTTGGATCGCCCATGGCAAATCCTTTTTCCTGAATGTTCCTCTCCTTTGCGTATTCCTAATCCTCCTTCCCCCTCGTCTCCTCTTCCTCCTGTTGGCCGTGGCAACCATACCCAAGAGGGGGGTGAATTGGGTTTTAATTAAAAAATGAAAACTTTTCGATAACTCGAAACCCTTTTTAAAGTATAAACAGAATTTGCAGCGGATGAATATTATTTTCAAATTAAATCGTTGTCGCGTACAAGTAAAAGCGTTTTTTGCAAAAGACAAAACAAAAGTAAAAGAGATAGGGATAAGAAGATTGACACAGCGATATATCCTGGTTCGGCCACAGACTACCCACGTGGCCTACGTCCAGTCCCCAAGGCAATACGACCAAGGGATTTCAATCAACTCTAGTTTTTAAACAAGATCAACTAGAACCTTTACAATTCAGAGAACCCTTAACACAAATCTCAGGACATACGATCCCTTATGTAAGAGCCTCAAACACTAGCTTTTAAACAGGCGTAGCTAGAACCTTTACAATTTAGAGAACCCTTAACACAAATCACAGGACATACAATCCCTCGTGTAAGAGCCTCAAAAAAACCGTTCGTGAGATCACACTCACTTAAAAAAACAAACTATAAAAGTTTTACAATGAGAAAGCACTCAAAAGTGCAGATATGAAATACAACTTGAAGCTCAAATAGCAACACCTATATGGTGTATAAGTTTCTCAAAATAATATGATCACGTGTAAGTGCAAGAGTAAAAGAAAATAGTAATCAGAGTTTAAGCACAATAGAGAGTAGAAGAGAGTAGTAGATGGGGCATTTTTCCAAGGCTGCCAGGCTACCTATTTATAGAGAATAGGTTAGGGTTCAGTGAAATTAGGTCAAGCCTCTTAAAATGCATTTCAGCCGCAGCATAATCGATTATCTAAAGTCCATAATCGATTATTTAATGTGTTACCATGAAGCGCGCGTCTGGACAGAAAGGTCATAATCGATTACCATAACCGATTATGTCTTCACTGCTTTTTCCCCAAAGAAGATAATCGATTACCTTAATCGATTATGATGTTACTGACTCTTTCATAAAAGGCTATAATCGATTACATAATCGATTACAGGGTTTCGGTTGAAGCATGTTGGAAGTCAGTAAGGTCATAATCGATTATCCAGATTCAATAATCGATTATTATATTTCAAATTTGAAATCAACGGCTTTAATATCATAATTACTCATTAACACTCATTAAAGCCATTTAACCACGACTCATAATCGATTATAGCATTTCCATAATCGATTATGGTGCGTATCAGGTGGTTTTTCAAAAACTTGACAATTAAGGAAAGGTTGCCCAATTAAGCTCAATTTTAATTGTCAGTTTTAATCACATGTTATTATTTATTTAATAACATGATTTATCTTTTAAAGCACATGTTAAATATGTGTGTGTGTGAGTGATCATATTAAATTAAAAACCCTACTTACCATTTACAGATTATTCTAAAACAATCAATACAAGTAGTAAAATTCCCTTTTTACCCCTCTTGATTGCTTTGCCTAATCTTGACGGATCGTTTGGCATTTTTCACGCTTTTTGCAGATAAGTCCTTTAGACTTAAAATTGCTTTTGTCATTCATCAAAATATATGTACCTGTCAAGGCATACATCCACAAACTCCCCCTTTTTGATGATGACAAACATCTCAGGAGGGAATTTCTAAAATATAGAGTTAGAGCAATGAGTATATATATCTGAGTTTTAAAACGTTTGCTCAACTCCCCCTCACTTCATGCAATATTTTGAAATTCTCAAAATTCTCCCCCTTAAGCATGCACTCAAATATCTCTCCCCCTTTTGGCATTATCAAAAAGCGGGAAAAGCAAGTAAATATTACATGGCATACATCCACCAAGATTTAAACATTTGAAGCATGAGATAAATTTAGCCATGGCATGCATGTAAATAGTAAACCACACATCATAGTTATAGATAATTTAAAGAGTGTGCATACGGAAGCTAAAGTGCCAGAAATATACAGTCATCCAAAAAAACAGTAGTGAAATGTATAAACTAAATATAAAATAGTACTATATATAGTACTCATCACCACCATCTCCTCCATCATCATTACCACCATCATCATCAACATCATCATCACCATCAGTGCCATCATCAGTGCTGCTGCTGCTGTCCAAGTCAACCTGAGGCTGTGGGGTTCCACGGAGTGGAGTGGCCTCAGATGCAGTGACTCTACGCTCCAAGGATTTTACTTCCAGTGAGAGCTCACGAATAGCCGTAGAGTTTGCTCGTATCTCAGTGGTGTTCACCCGAACCTCAGCTAGAATACTCTCAAGTAAGGCCATCATTTCTGGTGAGGTTGTAGCAGGAGGTGCCTGTGAAGATGATGCTTCACCTGTATTGGTTTGCTCAGTTGTGCGCCATTTCCATCCTTTGGGTTTGTATTCCCAATCACCACCTCGAGACATGATTCCCATCTGGTTAATTGTACCCTCTTTCATCATAGCATGAAATTTCTTGTAATCCAGCTTAGTCTCTCCATTGAGATTAACCCTAACATGCCTAATGATGCGGGTCACCAGATGACTATAGAGTAACTCAGCACTACCCCTATTGTCATACATATGCTGCATGACCAAGCCAGCCCAGTTTACTTTCTTTTTCTTTTCCAGCAACCACAGAATAACAACATCCATTCTCAACAGCTGTGAAAAATTATGGCGTCTAGGAAATAGAAGTCTAGCTACCACATAGTGCAACAACCTGCTTTGCACTTTCATTTGCCCACCAGTTATTTCCTTGTCATTAGCATCAGAAGGATCAGATAAGACATCCTTGATGGCTTGGATTCTAGCAAATTCATTTACCAAGGGTTCCGCAAGAGGACCCTCGGCAGTGGCATAAGTGCCTTCAGAAGGCAAGCCAACAACTCTTCCAAACGCCTCATCACTGAGACGAATGGGTTTCCCACAGACTTCTGACATTAATACGCCATCAACTAGCCTAAGGTTGCAGTAAAATACCTTAACCAAGTCTGGGTAGACATCCTCTGATTGTGACAGAAACTCAGTGATTTCTGCATAGTCCAGATACTCCAAAAATTTGAAGTTGCTCTTCCGCATCCATTCAATGTCCAGAAAACGGGGTTTCTGAATCTCTTTTCCAATGTAGGTGCTCATGTAGGTTGCCAACTGATCCCCATTGGTGAACCATTTATCCACTTGTTCTTGTGTAAGTGGACCCGGATTGATCGCTGCTGTTCTTTGGCGTTTGGGAGGCATGATGATGATAGGAGTGTAGTAGGATGAAGAGTTTTGAAAAAAAAATGAGTTTTGTAGCAGAAAAACCAGAGAAAAGAGAAGATGGAGGCGTGTGAACAGTGAAAGACAAGCAGAAAATGATGTTAGGGTTCGGGTTTACCATATAAAGTCGCACAATAATCGATTATCTTACCATAATAATCGATTATTTTGATAACGTGGCAGCTCCTGATTGGCTGGGTCCTGCCCGTGTGGTTTTGGCGCCAACCCTTGCTTCACATAATCGATTAGGTAATCGATTATTTTCTGGGTTCTTCATCATAGAATCGATTATTGATGAACATTGAAGAACACTAATCGATTAGGTAATCGATTAGTCTGCTACTGGATTTCTGATTTTTGTTGTGCTAATCGATTGGGCTAATCGATTATAGTCTTCCTGTCCACGCTGCCCAAAGAGACAGTGGATGCATAATCGATTATGATAATCGATTATGATCTTTCTACCTGCACACTTAATAAACATATTAGCCAATAACAAGGTGTGTTATGCAGAAATGCATGACTGATTCAAAATCCCTAATTCAGTTCTTATGAAAAAGAAGCTTTCTTTTGATAGGGGTTTTGTAAAAAAAAAAATATCTGCAAGTTGTTTGGTTGTTTCAACAAATTCAATCATGCAATCCCCCTTAAGCATGAATTTATAAGATTCATTTCTGAATTTAGCTTATCTCCCCCTTGACAAGTATATAATGTTGTATATTTATATTTCTATTAAACATGCAAATATTTCTCCCTCGTTCAAAAACAATTTTTCAAAATATCATTTTATTTATAGGAGAAAGCATATAGTCACATTTAATTTCAACAAGTATTAAACAATCCACAAAATTGAATATCATAAGAGATTAAGGATTGAGAAACTTATTGAATTAAATATAGGGTGCTTCTTATTTGCATCTAAATTTTGCTCTTGAAATATCTTCCCTTGAAATATCTTTTGTCCCCATATGCTTGTGATCCTGAATTTCTGATTTGTATGATCTTTGTCCCATTTTGTTCCTATGATCCAAGCACTCCTATAATCAAGCTATAAGAGATATTCTTTGCTATCCAATAACTATTGGATCCATGGGATTAGTCATTGCAAATTAATGTCAAATCAAATTTGAGTGATTATCATATCAAGATGAAACATTTATTAGAAACTTGATTTTGGATTAAAAAATATATATTTTCAAAAATGCCAGAATTCGTAGCATAATCGATTACGCTAATCGATTATGTGTCTACTGTTTTCTGCGAAATTTTAAGCTCATATGATAATCGATTATCTTAATCGATTGCAGTGTTTCTGACTTTCTTCCTGTTTTATCGAGGAAGCATAATCGATTATATAATCGATTATCCCATTCGATTTTCAAATTTTATAACAAGGAAAATTTGTAACTTATTCAAATTGTTTATGCCATACTTCAGATAATAATCAATCAACATATAAGCATGTTCTTGGCATTTAGCACACAGTTCCACAATCAAGCAAATATATTCAAGTTGGGATTATCACATGGAATATATCTTGATTTGATATAACAATCTTTATCAACATACCTCCATTTAACAAGTTTTGCATTTAAGCATGTATAGGAAGTAGAAGGTAAAGTTACCTCGTTGCGTGAATTTTCAAGACTATTCCTTCTTACCCACTTTCGCTTGATCTTGAGTCTACCTCTTACATTGTCTACCTTGTTTGAGTTGTTCATCAAGATACATTTACTTCTTTTGGTGGTAATTGCATTTTCTAACTTGTGAAGCTTTCCTCTTGATGTCACCTCCATTTCCAAACTAGATTGTTTATCAATTTTTAGTTTTTCCTGCAAATTTGAAGAGCTGGAGAAACTTTGGAAGTCAGTAAGGTCATAATCGATTATCCAGATTCAATAATCGATTATTATATTTCAAATTTGAAATCAACGGCTTTAATATCATAATTACTCATTAACACTCATTAAAGCCATTTAACCACGACTCATAATCGATTATAGCATTTCCATAATCGATTATGGTGCGTATCAGGTGGTTTTTCAAAAACTTGACAATTAAGGAAAGGTTGCCCAATTAAGCTCAATTTTAATTGTCAGTTTTAATCACATGTTATTATTTATTTAATAACATGATTTATCTTTTAAAGCACATGTTAAATATGTGTGTGTGTGAGTGATCATATTAAATTAAAAACCCTACTTACCATTTACAGATTATTCTAAAACAATCAATACAAGTAGTAAAATTCCCTTTTTACCCCTCTTGATTGCTTTGCCTAATCTTGGATCGTTTGGCCTTTTTCACGCTTTTTGCAGATAAGTCCTTTAGACTTAAAATTGCTTTTGTCATTCATCAAAATATATGTACCTGTCAAGGCATACATCCACACCTCCTTTGCCTTCTTCTTCAAGTGTATCTTCGACTATGCATAGGAAATCTTTCACTCAAGCTTTTAACAACTCTTGCGATATTCTGCTGAGTCAACTTCCATGGCCTTGCCTCAAGGGTGATGCTCTTTCAATCAAGATTACAGAATCTGAGTACAAAGCAGGAGTGGCGGACTGCAAGATGGTTTTACATTGCCGGGTTACATTATCAAAGGGTGATATGCCTTTAACAGCCGCTAACTTATTGGTCAAGTTATCTAAAATATGGAAGACTACAGCCTCTTGGTCGATGGTTTCTCTAGGAAAAGGATATTTTGAATTCATCTTTTCTTCCATGGAGGATTTGCGCAGTTTGAGATCTATTGGTTCTTGGAATTTGCATCCTGGGATCCTTAGATTGTTTCCTTGGACCCCTGATTTTAATCCAAGTTCTATTAGGCAAACTAATGTGCAATGTTAGGTTAGAATTCATGGTTTGTCTAGGGAATATTGGAGATCTAAAATTCTATTTGAGACTGGAGGTGCTCTTGGTGTTCCTTTAGCTCTTGATAAGACAACTATGAAAAGATCATTTGGTCACTTTGCAAGAATCTTGAATAATGTTGATCTCAAAAACTCTCTTGGTGATAAGTTGATGGTTGGGAGGGAAGATTTTGCTTTCTATGTTGATGTGGAATATGAGAAACTTCCCCCTTTTTGTTCATACTGTCAGTTTATAGGGCATTCCCTATCTAATTGCAAGCATAATGTCAAAGGGTCCTTCTAAAGAGACTGGTACAAAGCAGCCTTTTTTTCAATTTCAGCCTAAAGAAAGGTGGTGCTGGTGATAAAAAGAATGTTGATAATCAGGGGACTAATGTTGATGGTGTGAAATTTAATTCTGCCAACGGTATTGGAGATTATATTCCTGAAGTGAATGCTAGGGATAAAGGGAAAAGTCCTATTAATGATGATATTAATGATGATGTGAATGTTGATAGCTTGAGTGGCTCTGATCAAAATAAAGGACAACATCATGGTGATTAGCCAGATCATGTTTGTGTTAATGGGAATAATGTCCAGTCTGCTGGGAATAAAATTGATAATACAGTTCTTAGTATTGAAACTGTGATTGAAAATAATGCTTTTGTTGGTATAAATAATGTTCCTAATTCTGGAATCAATAATGAAAGCACTATTTTAGGCTTCACTACTGATCTTCATAGGAAAGTGGATGGTAACAATTTGGGTGATAAGACTCTGGAGGAGGATCTAAGATCTATTAGTGCTTCTAGCAAAGTTGCATCAGCTCAAAACTCGACTGATTATGTCAGTGATTCTCTGGAGCAGGTTTCTCAAAGGGTTGTTGAAGGGCTGCAAGGTGTTACTGTTCTGCATTCTGCTGCTGCAACTCCTATTGTTAACTCATGTAACAGAAATCCTAATGTTATTAATGATTTGCAAGTTGTTAGTAGATTTTGGTGAGATCAAGTGGATCAAGAAGATGATGAGCAAGATTTGACTGTTCACGCTTCTAGTTCAGAAGATATTTCTAGTTCTGATAAATATCTGAATGTGGATGTTGTTAAGGCTGATTTTAATCCTGTGCTTTCAAAATCTTAGAAATAGAAATTAAGGAAATAAGCTAACTAGAAGGCAGGTATCATAGTAACCCGTTCTAGGGCTGTTCTTCCTAGCTAATCTAAATGAAAGCCATTATTGGAATGCTAGAGGGGTTGCCAACCATGAAACAAGGTTGGTATTGAAGAGGATGATTTGTACAAATAGGCCAGATTTTCTTTTTATTTCTGAGCCATGGATCATGCTAGATCAATTCCCCGAGAGATTTTGGGTAAAGAGAAACTTGAAGGTTTTTGCAGTGAATGTGAGAAGATCTTTGAGTCCTAATCTGTGGTGCATTTGCCATTGTTCTATAAATCCATCTATTATTGCAGCTTCTTCACAACAAGTTGCTTTCTTTGTAGTTTGGGAGTCTCAGCTGTTTTTCTTTGCTGTCATACATGCTTTCAAATAGCTATATAGTTAGAAGGCAACTCTGGCATGAATTTAAAAACTTTGCAACAGAGTCATGTAGGTGGCTAGAGCTTGATTGGTGATTACAATACCATTTTAGGAGCTCATGAGCATCGTGGGAGGTGTATTCCTAGCCAATTGCCTTGTAATGAATTCAGAAACTAGACTGATGAATGTAATCTTATTCATTTGACAACTATGGGAGCTTTCTTCACTTGGTCAAATGGTAGAAGAGGTTATGCTAGAGCTTAAAGGAGACTGGATAGAGTGTGCTGTAATGACGATTGGTTATTAGCTTGGTCAGAAATTACTTGTTGTACTCTAATTCGAAATCAGTCAGACCATCATCCTATTATGCTGTCTTTGAAGAAGAAATTAATTCCTCAAGCATCTTCCTTTAAATTCATGAGGATGTGGTCAGATCATGAAGATTGTCTTAGCCTTATCACAAATTCTTGGAATACTCCAATTACTGGCTGTCCAATGTTTGTTCTAAGTCAGAAATTGAAAAACCTGAAGACTGTTTTAAAGTGCTGGAATAAGGATCACTTTGGTAATGTTCATGATAATGTCAAATTGGCAGAAGATTATGTAAATAAGATTCAGGAGCAGATTGCTATTTCTGGTTACTCAGATGACTTGATGATTAAGGAAAGGGCTGCTAAATATGAATTAAATAAAGCTTTGCACTATCAGGATGTGTTTTGGAAGGAGAAATCCATAATTGATTGGCAGCTTGCAGGGGATAGAAACACCTCCTTCTTTCATAAAGTCACAAAGATCAAAACACTTCAGAGAGAATGACTATGCTTAAGAAAGATGATGCTATCTTGGAGAATCCTAGTGACATTGAAAATCATGTTTTGGACTATTTCTCTAGTCTGTTTGCCTCTGCCAACTCCTGTCATGATAATGAGCTGATTGAGAAAGTGATTTCTTTAGCTATTAGTAGGGAGGATAATCTAATGCTCACAAATTTGCCATCTATATGGGAAATAAAAAATGCAGTTTTCTCTATGATTGCAAATGGAGCTCCTGGCCCAGATGGTTTTAGTGGTTTCTTTTTCCAAAAGTATTGGGAGATTGTCGATCAAGATGTTTGTAATGCTATTATTCAATTTTTCAGACAAGGATGACTTCTTCCTAACTTCAATTCTAACCAAGTTGTTCTAGTCCCTAAAACTCCTGAAGCCTTTTCAATTGATCAATATAGACCTATTGCACTAGCCAATTATAAGTTCAAGATTATAACTAAGGTTCTAGCAGATAGGTTGGCTATTATAGCTCTTAAAATTGTTTCCAAACAGTAGAGATGATTCTTTAAAGGGAGACAAATATCTGATTGTATAGGGGTTGCTTCAGAAGCCATAATTCTGCTTGAGAAGAGATCTTTTGGTGGCAATATTGCATTGAAAATTGACATTAAGAAGGCTTTCGATACTATGGATTGGAATTTCCTTCTGAAAGTGTTGGATAAGTTTGGTTTTGATCCTTCTTTTTGCAATTGGGTTAGAGTGATCCTGGAATCAGCAAAGTTATCAATTAGTGTAAATGGCAAGTCAGTGGGATACTTCTCTTGTAAAAGAGGAGTTAGACAAGGGGATCCCTTGTCTTCTCTTTTATTTTGCATTGTAGAAGATGTTTTAAGTAGGGGAATATCCTTTCTTGTCCAGGAAAAGAAGCTGCTACCTATGGTTAGTCCCAAGAGGATTTCAAGTGCCAAGTCATGTTCTTTATGTTGATGATGTGTTAATATTTTGTAGAGGTACTAAAAAGAACTTACATAACTTGATGGCACTGTTTAAACTCTATTCTGATGCTTCAGGGCAGACTATTAGTGGTGAAAAGTCTACTTTTTATGCTGGTTCAATTAATCAGGCTAGATTGGCTGCTCTAACTAGGAACCTAGGTTTCAGGGTAGGGCATCTTCTTTTACATATCTAGGGGTCCCAATCTTTAAGGGAAAGCCTAGAAAGTCCTATTTTATGCCTATTGCTGACAGAATCAAATCCAAACTTACTTCTTGGAAACGCAACTTGCTTTCTATATTGGGAAGAGTGTAGTTAGTGAGGTCTATTTATCCAGGGTATGCTTGTTTATTCTTTTCATATCTATGCTTGACCCCTATCTCTAATTAAGCAAATTGATAAATGGATTAGGAATTTCATTTGGTCCGGGAATATGGAGCAAAGGAAACTTGTGACATTTGCTTAGCATAAGCTTTGTTCTCCCATTATTGAAGGTGGTCTTGGTATAAGGTGTTTGAGGTCTATAAATGACTCTGCCATGCTAAAAATATGTTGGGAATTGTTATCTTCAGATTGTGATTGAGCAATTTTATTAAGGTCAAGGGTCCTTAGGAAGAGCTCTTTCATTGCTTATAATATCAGTTCTTCTATTTGGAGTGGCCTTAGAGGTTTTATCAGTACTATTAAGGATAGTTCATCTTGGCAATTGGATGATGGCAACAAAATCAACTTCTGGTGTGATCAATGGCATTCCATGCCAATAGTGGATCTGTTGCAAATTCCAAAATCTCGGCAGAAATTCCTCACTGCTGTAGTTAAGGACTTCATTGCAGATGGTGAATGGTCCATTCCAGCTGATCTTGCTCAGCATTGTCTTGGCATAGTTGATGAGATTGGCAAAGTTATCATTCCTACTTATTTTGCTGAAGATTGCTTAATCTGGAAGCTTTCTATCTCGGGTATGTTATCTGCTAAGGAGGCTTTTCTTTTTCTAAACCCGAGTGGCATAGTTTGTAGCTGGGGTAAGATGATATGGTCTAAGGCAATTCCCCCATCTAAATCTTTCCTCTTGTGGAGATTACTTCATGATAAAATGCCTACAGATGAGCACCTTTGGACTCGTGGCTGCAAATAGTATCAATGTGTCCTTTGTGTGGTAATGCATATGAATCAACTGGAACATGTTTTCCTGTCATGTTCATATGCTAACATAATTTGGCATTGGTGGAGTAGCTGTTTAGAAACTCAGTTGGATCTCTCTTCTGTTCATTCAGTTATTTATGTACTAAACAGAAATTGGAAATCCCAGTCAGAGAAGTGATCCTGGATGCTTTATGTTACACGGTTTGGGGAATTTGGCATAGCAGAAACTGTTTAAGGTTTGATTCTAAAGTTATTTCAGCAGATACATTGATCAATCTGATTCCCTCAAACATATCTTTCTCTGGCTATTTCTCATTGGGAAAAATGTCCTCTGATGCAGCAAAATTGCTAATTTTGAAGAGATTTAAAATTCCTCTCAGATTCAGTAAGGTTCCAACCATTAAAGAAGTTCTTTGGCAGCCTCCTAGTTCTAACTGGATTAGAGTAAATTCTGATGGTGCTGCTAAAGGTGCTCCGGGTATAGCAGCTTGTGGTTGTATATTTTTAGAGGTGGTAATGATGCAATCCTTGGTTGTTTTGCATACAACATTGGTATCTCTTTTGCCTTAAATGCTGAATTTCTTGGTGCAATCATTGCTTTTGAATTAGCTCACAAAAAAGGATGCCATAAGTTGTGGCTTGAATGTGACTTTAAATTGGTGATTGATGCTTTTAAATCAGTTGAGATTGTCCCTTGGCAACTTAGGACTAGATGGTTGAATTGTATTTCCCTTACTAAGAATATGATTTTTTTTTTTGGTGAATTCTCTGGTGCCAAGGCAATTTTTTGGGTAATTTTTACCCTGCTCACATGGCCCAATCAAATCATGACAACTTATGCCACATCATTTAATAGTTGACAGCTCATTTATATCTTGGTCAATCCTTCTAAAGGGTATAATTGTAAAAGCAAATTAATTTATTTTTACTTTTCATTTTCCAATTCCTCTCCTCTGCTCCTTTGCCCATCCAGGCCATCCTCACGTCATCATCTTCCTCCATGGGAGATCAACAGTCAATGAGTTAATGAGTGAATTTCTTGATGTCCATTGATGAACCAAGTTTCTTTTTTATTTTTTATAAAGCAGAATGCGTTTTAGGATATCATTTTGGTCCATTTATAAACTAAGTTAATTAGCTTTACTTTGTTCACAATATTCAGATCTGGTAACAATGAAATTGAAAAACATGTCTCATATGGTTGAAACGGGATTGGGCTTCCTTTCCTTGGTATTATGTGAATACTATACTGAAAAATCAAAGAATTTCGTGGTCTGAATGGAGAGATCTATCCGGGTCATTTTCGCGGGTTGCAAGACCTGATTTTCAGCAGTCGGGCGGAGAAGGAGAGGCTCTTTCCTGAACGTTCGTTTCATGCTTTAAATGAAAATGATTGTCACTAAATGTCATCTATCAGTTACGTAGCCTAGTGGTCCGCGAGTAGGACTTTTGATAATGCCTCGAAGTAGTCCTGGTTTCGAGTCTCTCCAGTGTGTTTTTTGGTATTTATTTATTTTTTGAAAATAAAACAATGTGGATGGTGAAAATAATAAAACTTCAGTAACGGAAACGGGGATTGAACCCGCAAGCTAACATGATTTGTTAAAATTTAGTAGCACTAAGCTACTAACCAGCAAGCCAACAGTTCGGTTAAATGTTTAAATGCCTTTTAAATATTATATATCTTAGTGTATGTTACATTTATAGTTTTAATTCTTATCATAAATGCTTTGTCACTGAAGGTTATGAAAAAAAAATATCACATTATAAAACTATTTTTAATTTCCTATTAAATTTAATACATATATGATATGTTAGTATGATACTATATTATGTGGGTAAACCGAAGTTATTTGTTATAAGATATTCATTAAATATGTTGCGATAGTTCATATCCAGGTACCTCAATCTAATGAAAATAATTAATATTAATTATTTTTTGGGCAAATATTATCCAGTATCAAAATTTTGTTAATTGAAGTAAATATATGCCAGCACTGTGTTATGCAGTGGAATGCAACACTACTCCGCTACTCCAACTATGCATAACTCAGGATGAACGACTTCGGAGTTACATATCCGTATTGGCCATAAAAGCACCAACACCGGCAGTTCACCAAACCTTGGGTGAACCCCATGGATAGCCAATGCATCAAACCGTGGATGCCTCATCACGGGGGGCTGCGGTCACCAAACCATTGGGTGACCTACCGTGGATGGCCAGATCGCCGTACTCTCGGGCAATCTCCCCTACGTCGAACCTCCCCATCAACCAACAACTCCAATGCTCTATGCAAATGGCACAATAACAAACAATCTCAACCACCTCCTTACTCGGGCCATGAAGCTCCCAAGACTTCAACATTAACATCAACGTAACCTTAGACCCAAACCGTGGGATCAAGGCTCCCTTGGTCAATAAACACCAAGGTTCAACTCCTTAACACCTCGACCAATAAACATCAGAATGTCCCGTTTGAATTAGATTGTAAGAGTATTGTTGATGCATTGTCCCTCCCGATGTGTAATGTAGCTGAGTTGGGCAACATCTTATCTCGTTGTAAGGCTTTACTTTCCACCCACATTAATTTCAAGTTAGTGTTTGCTCGGAGATAAGTCAATAGGGTAGCTCATACCTTAGCTAGGGCCTCCTTATCTTTTACTAGCCCCCAAATTTTATAATATGCTCCCATGTTACATGAATATTTGATTCTTGATGCAATGAAAAAAGTTTATTTCTCTTATAAAGAAATATGTATAATACATAGATTTATGCATTTCATTTAAAATTGGATTTTCAAAGTAATTTTTTAATGTATTAGTAATTTTGTACAAATAAAAAGTATTAGTAATTTGATAAAGACATAATATTCCCTAAGGTATAATTGAAAAAATATAAAATTCTCTATGTTATTTAGTATATATATTTTATTTTCTCAATAATCAACAATGTCGTCCCCTATGTTATTTTCTCAATTTATACTAATTTTATTTGGTATTCATTTATAATTTTGTAAAACATTTTTTAACACCATGATCGTATGCAATTTTAGAATACTTATAGAGGATTCTATTTCCAATATTTTTATACTTTTCCTAGCTTATTAGATTAAGTGGAAAGGTGACGTTTGTATGAGTGAAAAATGAAAATAATGTTTAATTTTATCCAAATATTTTGTAATATAAAAATAGAGATAGTGTTTTTAATTGTATTGAGTTTATATATCTGTTATATTATGATTCGGATATAAAATATAAAAAGATTGTAAATAAAATTTGTAACCAATGAGTGTTGGTTAAGTGGAAGCAACATGCTCTCATAAGGAGGAGAACTTGGGGAATCCGGACTCGAATCCTCGTGAAGTCAACCCTATTGGAAAGGCTGAGAATCAAATGATAAAACTCTGCTCAATCAGTCGAACCAGAGATTAGTTCCATAGCGAGCCCGAAGGGCCTAAGCCGTGAGGATACTCACTCGGCCCAAATGGCTAATTAGGCTGGGTTCCGAAAAAAATAATAATTTATTCTCAAATTGCACATGATGCTTATTTAAACAAGTAAATTATTTTAATTAAATAATTTAATCAATATTAAATAGTTTAATTAATAATTAATTATGTAATTGTTTTATATTTAATTTCACCTCCCTAAATTACCAAATAACCCATTGTTTACCAAAATTTCCAAATGATGATTAAAATGGACAGGATTTGATGCTTGGTTTGATGGTTAGTTGTCCAACATTTTCGTTTTATACTCAATGTTGTTTGTTTTAATAATAAATAAAAAAAAGAGGAAACCAAAAGTAACAAAGCGGAGACTCGACCACAGGCCATCTTCGTGCAGTCATCAAAGGCCAACACGCGGACCACTAAGCTACGCAGGTGATTGATACTTTTTGTGGACAATCATTTTCATTTAAAACATGAAACAAACGTTCAGGAAGGAGCCTCTCCTTCTTCGCCCGACTGCTGAAAATCGGTTCTTGCAACCCGCGAAAATGACCCGGATAGATCTCTCCATTCAGACCACGAAATTCTTTGATTTTTCAGTATAGTATTCACATAATACCAAGGAAAGGAAGCCCAATCCCGTTTCAACCATATGAGACATATTTTTCAATTTCATTGTTACCAGATCTGAATATTGTGAACAAAGTAAAGCTAATTAACTTAGTTTATAAATGGACCAAAATGATACCCTAAAACGCATTCTGCTTTATAAAAAATAAAAAAGAAACTTGGTTCATCAATGGACATCAAGAAATTCACTCATTAACTCATTGACGGTTGATCTCCCATGGAGGAAGATGATGACGTGAGGATGGCCTGGATGGGCAAAGGAGCAGAGGAGAGGAATTGGAAAATAAAAGTAAAAATAAATTATTTTGCTTTTACAATTATACCCTTTAGAAGGATTGACCAAGATATAAATGAGCTGTCAACTATTAAATGATGTGGCATAAGTTGTCATGATTTGATTGGGCCATGTGAGCTGGGTAAAAATTACCCAAAAAATTGTCTTGGCACCAAAGAATTCACCATTTTTTATTTCCTCATATTTATAGAGAAGGAAATGCTTGTAAAGATAGGTTAGCAAACTTTGGAACTAGTATAAATGGTTTAATTTGGTGAGATTTAGTTCCTTGTTTCTTGAAGGATGACTTTTTCGGGAATAGGATGGGTCCGTTGGTATAATGACATCAAGTAAAAATTAATTGGCTTTTATATTTCAATTAATCACTTTAATTTAAATTTTAAAGAGAATTGAAATGGTTAAAAAATGATTAAATACTTTTAAATACAGTTAAAGGAGTCCGTATTTATTTGTAACGTTCATTTGCTTCATGAAAAACCAAACGTGCCTATTGGTTTTCAATGATATAAAAGATGCCAACATATGTGAGAGATTTTCAAAATATTGAAAATGGTTAAAAGCATATAACAATGCAAGATTATCACAACATTGTGGGATGTCCTAGCCGTCGCGACTTTGCTGTGTGTGCCTGAGTTCAATTCCTGCCTTGGACGGTTTATTTTGTTTTATGACCGTTTAAACACAACCGAAATTTTAAATAAAAAAACAACACTGGCAGGACTTGAACACGGTTCCTAATGAAGAAAGAGGTGCGTCCGCTACCACCAGGACAATGGAATAGTTGTGATAATATTGTAAAGTTATAATTACTTAACTTATTATTTTGTTGTGGCTTTTCACCTTTAAAGAGTTACTTTCTTTCACCAAGTGACATGAGTTGGTCTATAAATAGAACCATATGCATGCAGAAAAGAGATACGAAAAACTCACAATTTTCTAAGCATTGTTCACTCCAAATCACCTTCTTTTATCCCTTATGCGCAGAGAGAGTTAAGGAGACTATTGTTTTGTAAACTACCATTGACGATACGCTTGGTTTAGGGTGTGCAAACCAAACCAAGGTTCTCCATTGTATCCTGAAGATGATTCGCCAGTTACACCTGTTGCATCCAATCTACGAGGAGATATTGGTGGGGGCGAATCGAACCTAAAGCCTAGTGTTCCTACACGCCTTGGAGATTGCGCATTACCTTTGTTCTTCTCTTCTTTGTTGCAGGCCAGACCCCATTTTTCTAACAATCTTTAGGTTCGATTTTCGTTTTATAAATTGGTTGCAACAAAGAAGGAGATGACATTTGACATTGTCGAAGTGAAGATGTTCGAGGGTAGAAACTTCGTTCGTTGGGAGAAAGTGATGCATGATATTTTTACAAGTAAGGAGATATGGGTACTCATATGCTTCACCAAAAATATGTTTATTTGTGACCATGGTGAAAGGTACACATTCACTTTCTATGGCTATGATATACTTGGTATTCTAAATTCATGTATGTTTAATCCTAAAGGCATTCTTTGTTTATGTTAGTTTTAACATGTGGTATTAGAGCCTTAGATGCATGATTTAGAATAAAATCAAGTATGTGAATTTTGATGAACATGAATATGTTTGGTTTATTATGCATGCAAGTATGTTGCCCTATTTTAATAGAAATGTCTTAGATATAAAGTATTATATCAAGTGCATGCATTAATGGATTTGATCCATGTCAGAACTAATTATTGTTAGAGTTGGCAATCTTATATTATAAGTGCATGGTTTTGTGAATATAAGAAGGAGATTGTTTCTTGGTTTTATAAAAAAAAAAAAAAAAATTAAATATGATGGTTGTGTTTTTGGATTGTTAATGGACATGAATGTTCATGGAGGAATGTTGTAGAAAACTGAAAATGACTATAGATCATTGTTTTATTTGTTTTCTAAACAACTATGTAATTTTACATTAAAACATGTTTAACCATGAATCCAAGACATAGAGACAATATTTTGGATTGATGTGGGTCATTAATGGGTCGTGTGAACCCAGTTTTCTGCAAAGTGGGTCTGGTTGACCCGGTTGGGTGTAGGTGTGGTGCCCAAACGTTTCTTAGCTTTAATTAAAAGTGACCGTTACGAAATTACATCAACTGATGTGTTGGTCTGGTGGTAGACATACTTGTTCCCATTCGACCAGGTTGCGAGTTCGAGTCTCTGGTTTTACATTTTGAACGATTTTAACAACTGTTTTTAAACAAAAAATTAACGAAATATATGAAAAGAAGCAACGGGTGGTACTCGAACACAGACAAATTGCTAAGTTGGCAAGCGGTCTGACCATCAGACCAATGGTCATATTATATAACAATTGTCATTTACTTTTATTTATTTCTTTGGTATATTTTTGAATGATGCACTCACTTAATGACCGAGTGACTAGTCAATAAAGTAAAGGAAAATAAATGTTAGATTATAACAGTACTCTCAATTATCCATAAATTTTGATCCTTATATATGTTATTATATAGTGTGACTAAATTGAAATTGTTTGTTATAAGACATTTATTAAAGTGTTTAGGAGTTATAAGATTAGGATAATTATATAACTCTAGTTACTTTTAGTCTACTAGAATAGTTGATGAAACAACTAAATCTTATTCCCCATAACAAAATAGTATAGTTGAAAAGAAAATTAGGATATAAAGAAATGGTAAAAGCCATGATATCCTATGATGGTCTAACAAAATGATATTGGGGAAAAGCCATGTTCAAGGCTTGTTAAGATAGTAAATAGGGTTCCAAACAAAGGAACAAGATATCCCCATATGAGCTCTTGAAAATAGAAAACCCGTTCTCAAAAATTTTCAAAGTTTGAGGTTGTAGGGCAATAGTAAAAGTTCTTGAACCAAAAGAAAGAAATTATGTGAAAGGGGAATTGAATGTGTCTTCTTGGGCTATGCTAAAAATAGCAAAGCATATAGATTCATGGTTATGGAATCTAATGACTCATATCCTGTAAATATAGTGATTGAGTCTAGAGATGTAATTATTCAAGAAGATAGGTTTAATTCAATTCCAAGTCACAAGGATAATGTTCATAGTAATGCACATGATTCGGAAAGCAATGTATCTAATAAAGATACTTTGGTGGGTTTAGAACTTAGGAGAAGTCAGAGAGCTAGAACATGTTCCTTGTTGAAGGAATAAGAGAGTTCATAGACAGTTATAGGCCAATATGTTAGAATACAGAAAAAGATTCAGACACATTTGAAGAGGTAAAAGTCTCAAGAAGACACTTTCTGGAAGGGAGCTATACTAGAAGAAATGGACTCAATAAACGGGGAATAAAATTTGGAAATTAGTAGACCTTCCACCTGGTTCCACCCCAATAGGTTGTAAGTGGATTTTCAAAAGGAAAATGAAGGTAAATGGAACCATTGATAAGTTTAAGGCAAGACTAGTTGCTAAGGGATTTACACAAAAGAGGGCATTGACTATATACATATGCATCGGTGGCAAGAATTGCCTCAATTAGAGTGCTATTGGCACTCGGATCCATCTATAAGTTTGTCATTCATCAAATAGATGTGGTATTCCTAAATGAGGAAATAGGTGAAGAGGTGTATATGACACAACCTGAAGGGTTTGTGGTTAATGGTCAAGAAAAGAAAAGAAAGTGTGTAAATTAAAGAAGTCATTGTATGGACTAAAACAAGTTCCTAAGCAATGACATGAAAAGTTCGATCAAGTTCTGCTAGCTAATGGATATAAAATAAATTAATCTGACAAGTGTATTTATAGTAAATTCCATAGTGGAAAAAGGGTCATGATTTGTTTGTATGTTAATGATGTGCTGTTTTGGTATTGGTCTAGGTGGTAGAAGAAACCAAGAGTTTCTTATTTAGAGATTTTAATATGAAAGACTTAGGGTAGCTGATGTGATTCTAGGAATTAGAATAACTAGATATTGTGAGAATGTAGGCTTACCCCAATCTCACTATATAAGAAAGGTATTAAAGAAATTTAATCACCTTGATTGTTAACCTATTACTACTCCCTATGATCATAGCATTACCAAATAAAGGTAATCTAGTAGCACAACTTGAATGCTCAAAGTAATTGGATGTTTAATGTATGCCATGACTTGTACCTGGTCAAACATTGCATATGTTATAGGAGACCTTGTAGGTATACAAGTAATCCAAGAAAGGACCATTGGCATGTTGTCCAAGAGTATTGAAATACTTGTGGGGGACACGATCTATAGTTTAAACTATAATGGGTATCCTTCGATATTAGAAGGTTACACGGATGCCAGTTGGGTGACTTATACAAGAAGATCATGCTTTAACAAGCAGTTGAGTCTTCACAATTGGTGGGGGTGCTACTTCTTGAGGTTTCAAGAAATAAGTCGGCATTGCCGGTTCCACCATGGCTGCAGAATTCATAACATTGGCAGCATTTAACAAAGAGATTGAATGGCTTAGAAATATGTTGTATGAGATACCAATTTTAATGACGTCAGTATCCATACAATGAGATAGTCAGTCAACACTATCAAGGGCATATAGCCAAATTTATAATGGAAAGTCCAGGAACATTGGACTAAGACATAGTTATGTCAAGGAACTAATTGCAAATGGAGTAATATCCAGGGTCTTTATAAGACGAAAAAAAAAAAATATATATCTTGCATCCTTTAACGAAAGGACTGACAAGTGATATGATGTGGAAAAACATCATTAGGGATGGGAATCAAGCCCATATCTACATGATCACCAATGGTGGAAACCCAACTCACACTTGAGTAGCATCGAGTCTTGAGTTCAATGTGGCCAAAGTACACTATGAGAGTGATTGCAAGTACTTGACGTAAAGATACATCCCAAGGTTGAAAAGTACTTGGATACCATAAGGACAAAAGGAAAAGGGTGAGCTTTTGCTCTTAATGGACCTATAGCATATATGTGCTGAGGTGCCCAACTTATGGGGGTGCTTTTGGTAAAGTCCACCTATATGAGAGTGAAGTGGCGGCCGCTTCTTAGAGTTGGGCTTGACTCTGTAAGCTCTCATGAAAGGAGGATACACGACACAAGGCCTTACCAAATGTGTCACACAATCACGTCGTTCAATGGTACCGAGATTTCATGTGTAAGTCGTGCACGCTTGTTCTAATGAATATTTGGTTCAAAGCTTGTCTACCACTTTATTCGGGGATGAGTGATACCCATGGCTTACTAAGCAAAGGTTCAAATCCACAAGATACCTTTGTCTGAAAGCATGCGATTTCCGGAATAATGGGATTTAGATTTATTTTGAAAATGGTGGGGGATTGTGAGAGATTTTCAAAATATTGAAAATGGTTAAAATCATATAACAATGCAAGATTATCACAACATTGTGGGATGTCCTAGCGGTCGCCACTTTGCATGCTGACTGCGTGTGCCTGAGTTCAATTCCTGCCTTGGACGGTTTATTTTGTTTTATGACCGTTTAAACACAACCGAAATTTTAAATAAAAAACAACACTGGCAGGACTTGAACACGGTTCCTAATGAAGAAAGAGGTGCGTCCGCTACCACCAGGACAATGGAATAGTTGTGATAATAGTGTAAAGTTATAATTACTTAACTTATTATTTTGTCGTGGCTTTTCACCTTTAAAGAGTTACTTTCTTTCACCAAGTGACATGAGTTGGTCTATAAATAGAACCATATGCATGCAGAAAAGAGATACGAAAAACTCACAATTTTCTAAGCATTGTTCACTCCAAATCACCTTCTTTTATCCCTTATGCGCAGAGAGAGTTAAGGAGACTATTGTTCTGTAAACTACCATTGACGATACGTTTGGTTTAGGGTGTGCAAACCAAACCAAGGTTCTCCATTGTATCCTGAAGGGGATTCGCCAGTTACACATGTTGCATCCAATCTACGAGGAGAGATTGGTGGGGGCGAATCGAACCTAAAGCCTAGTGTTCCTACACGCCTTGGATATTGCGCATTACCTTTGTTCTTCTCTTCTTTGTTGCAGGCCAGATCCCATTTTTCTAACAATATATATATATATATATATATATATATATATATATATATATATATATATATATATATATATAGATATAGATATATATATGTAATAGAAAATGAGTTGCTATGATCAGGGACATATATTGGTTAAGTTCTAAAGTATTTGGGAAAACTCTGTATTTTACATATATACACTTTGTTCTCTTTTGTAATTTGATCTGGGCAATTGTATTGTGTAAACTCTATAGCTCTTGGTCATGAGTGCACAAGTTCAAGAGTTGCTGTGTTAACCTTGGGAAGCAAACCGGACTATTAGATTGCACTTGAGGTCTGTCGGAATCTTGCTTTTAAGGCAGTGGTTCGCTCACGACACAACTATCGATCTTTCCTATTTTTCTAACAATTTAAAAGCTAGATACTTGGATCGATGGCTGCTCATCAACCAAAGGCGCAAGTAATGAATTCCTGAAATGAAGAGTGCTTCACCGTCCAAAGACATGGTTGTGCAAGAACATGGTGCGCCCACTGACGAAGCAGACCGTGCCCCCATTAGCATTGACGATGAGAGGACAATAGAGCCGAAACCCACAAGATAAGAACAACAATTCGCTAATTTTCAACAAGGTAAATATTGGTGAGATTTGGCTGCATGTCATTCTATTATATTTTTATTTTTATAATTATAATTATTATTATTTTGATACAGCACCATCTTTTCTAATCATTAGTAATAAAGGCCAATTAAGGCCAAGGGTGGGTGATGGTACTGTTACAGGAAAAGAGAGAGGTCTACGAAGGTCCTCCCATTATTTAGTGGTTGGATTAGAATTTGGTAGATGAATATATTTTAAAATATATTTAAAATTGCATTTATATATATCTATTTGTTACTATTGCTTTGTGGGGGATATATTCTGGACATCTGAGTGTTTCAAATTCTACAAGACCTATGGTGTGTGTCGTAGAGGGTTCTTTATTGCTATAGTATAAGTCAAACAAAAATGTTTGACATTGGTTCTATATATACAAATTGGAGGGTTTCACGATTTAATATTTGAACTTATAAATATTTAAGTGTGTTAATAATCAAGTAATCTTAGATGAAATGATAAATGAGCAAGATGATATAAAAATGTGTTATTCAAAAATAAGTATAATGTATGTGTGAAAAATGATATATATATATATATGTGTGTGTGTGTGTGTGTGTGTGTAATGACTTGATGAGAATGGTCAAGTTGGGTATGTGATAATTGGATTATGATTTATTGATTTTAAAGTGAGATGAGTATTTTGATTATAAAGCACCACTATGATGTTGTGAATTTGGGTTGAGATGAATTATATAATTATGATAGATGCTTTGGATGTGCAACGTTGATCAAGCTTGTAAGGTAAATTATTGAATTATTTAATGGTTGAATTATTATGTAAACTATTTGGGAGAATGTTACAATATACTATGAATTTGGAATGTGAATAGTCTCCATCTAATTGCCCATGTGGTTTTATTCTAGCTGGATATATTATTTAGAAATTTGAGAAACAAACTTTATTGTAAAATCTACTATGAAATCTGAGTTCATTGCTCTTGAGTAAGCAGGTCAAGATGCTGACTAGTTAAGAAGTTTAATAACAAACATATTTTTATGGGAAAGACCTTAAGCACTCGTGTTTTTGTGGCTCATAGCTACAATTGGAGTAGCTAACATTAATGTCTACAGAGAAGACATATAAATGTTAGACATAATGGTGTTAGACAATTGATTAAAATTGTGTATGGAAGAAGTGAAAGAAATATATTTGATCCTCATATGAGAGGATATTCCAAGAAAAAGGAGTCTTGAATTCGTCGAGGGGATGAGACTTAAGCCTTGAGTTGAGGAAAATATGGTGGATACCCTTTTGTTGGTCAAACGAAGCCATATGATTACTCATATGCATTACATTTTCATCCCTATGGCGTGTGGTAATACTTGTTGATAATAGATACATAGCCATTGTTTTGGGTGGTGCTATAGAGACGTACTTGATGTATCTATAAATGTTTATTCTGAGGTTGAGTTGGATACATAGCTCTTGATTTGAGTGGTGCTATAGAGACGCACTTGATGTATCTAATAATGTTTATTGTGAGCTTGAGTTATAAAACTCTTAATAGATACATACCCTATTTTTGGGTGGTGCTAGAGAGACGCACTTGATGTATCTACCTACATGAGTGAGAAGGTAGAAGCTGTCTTCTATGAAAGACTTAGGCAATCTTTCTAAACCACTCATGAGAAACCCAAGGTACTTGAGAAGGCTTTTATAATGTGTATATTTGTTGTTAAATATGTAGAGTTTACACAAGTTCAAAGATACAATGTGTGTTGTGGGGATCTCAACCAAGTCCATTTAGTTCAAGATCAATTCACTTCTTGGATGAAGTTATTGCCTCACAACACTACGTGTTAATTCAAATCCTTAGGATATTAACACTTAAGCATTAACCCTTTCCTTTGCCTAGATTTTTCCTTTTTGTTACTTGCTTATCATTAGTGGGGGAATGTTGATATAATGACATCAAGTAAAAATTAATTGGCTTTTATATTTCAATTAATCAATTTAATTTCAATTTTAAAGAGTATTGAAATGGTTAAAAAATGATTAAATACTTTTAAATACAATTAAAGGAGTCCTTATTTATTTGTAATGTTCATTACCAAATGTTCCTATTGGTTTTCAATGATATAATAAAAGATGCCAATACATTGCTTAAGTTCCAAAGTATTTGGGAAAACTCTATATTTTACATATATACACTTTGTTCTTTTTGGTAATTTGATCTGGGCAATTGTATTGTAAACTCTATAGCTCTTGGCTTTGAGTGCACAAGTTCAAGAGTTGCCGTGTTAACCTTGGGAAGCAAATCGGACTGTCAGATTACACCTGAGGTCTGTCGAAATCTTGCTTTAAGGCAGTGGTTCGTCCATAGCACAACTATCGATCTTCTCTATTTTTCTAACAGGGTCTTCCTAGCTATAGATTTTTTTTAATTCTTCATAGGTCAGGTCCATGACCCCCATGCTTTTTGTATTCTTTTATTTTTTGAATAAATTAGGTGTGCTGAAAATGATTGACTTTGCTTTCGGTCCCAACATAATTGGGATGCCTTGCAAAGTAGTAATTCTATTGCACGCCTTTTGTCTTTAAAAAAAATTAATATTCGACTAGCGTTTAAAAAAAAAAAAAAAAAAAAGGTCGAGGATGTTACAATGCAAGGTTTGCTTTAGTTTCAGTTTGCTTATTGTAGCGTCCCAATACGCGCACCATGGCAAACGGGGGCGGAAATGCACCGCCAACGAGGACGTACGAACTATGATAGAGGAACTAACCTGGTAACTATGGTCCAAACTTGTTAATTAATATATGTTTTTTCTAACTTGATTTGATATCAAACTAATACAAAAAATTTTGTGCTAAAATTGATGACACATTGGGTCTAATATAACATCAACTAACTTTATTAGATTATATATTTTGATTTTTTATTTATTAAACTTGGTTTATCGTTCCAATATACTAGAAAAATAACGTAACAATATATTCACTTATTTTGATTGAGTAATATATCTTGAGCAATTAATTTCTTGATTGTTAAAGGTTCATTCAAGATCTTGTCATTTAACTTTGTTGTGAATTAAATTTTAAATTAATTTGTTAACAATCAAGATCAATCTTCATTAATTCTATATTGAACTCAAGTGATTTGAGCTAAGGGTAAAACGAGTAGAAGGTCCAATATTTAAACCTTGGTAAATGAGAAAAATTAACATAACAACTAACTACTAATATTTGCCTATAAAAAAAAAAATCTTCATTAATTCTAGATTGTTATTCCTTGATTTTATTGTATTATATTCTTACTATTTCAGTAATATGTATTATATTCTTTCTAAACAATTAAAAGCAAATTTTTTTTATTCAATCAGAATGTATTTTTATTAATGGAGACATTTCTTCGTTTTTTATATGTTATTTTCTTTTCAATCAATCAAAAGTCAAAACCAAACTTTATCAAAATCTATATTTATTATTCCTTGACTTTTATTATATTGTTTTATTTTTTTTCCTTTGGAGTGTTTATTGTTACTCTTTTATATTTATTGTCACTCTTGTTTCTTTAATTTTTTTTTTATTAATTGAGTTATATTTAGCTTTAAGACCTTTAGTCAAAAAAAAAAAAAAAGCTTTAAGAAAGCTTTAAGACCAAAAACAAAATGAAAATCATTTAAAAAAAAATTATTGAAGGAGAGCAACAATAGACACTTTCTTTTATTTTTCTATCAATAATATTTTTAAGAGCAAAGGCCCAAAGTGGTCCCTCAAATTTTTCGAGTAGCCCAGTTTGGTCCCTAAAAAAAATAAAGGACAATTTGGTCCCTACAAGGGACAATTTGGTCCCCCAAATTTTAAAAATGGGGGATTCGATCCCTCCGTAAGGACCAAATTGTCCCCCATTTTAAAATTTTGGGGATCAAATTGTCATTTTATTTTTTTTAGGGACCAAACTGGCATACTCGAAAAATTTGAGGGACCACTTTTGACCTTTACTCTATTTTTAAACCTAATTTTTTGTTTCAACATGAGTATTCATCATTCAAAATATCTATGTGGGAAACAATGAAATTATTATATCTATATTTTGTTGATGATCTAGTCCAGAGTCTTTTTCTTTGAAATGTAACAGGGTTATTGAACTTTGTAGCTAGGCTTGACATTAATACGGCTAGTGACTTGCAAAAGTTTATGGGTGCTCTATTATTGCTGCAAAACTATATATACTTCATTGGATATATAAACCATCCTTAAAATGGTGTTCTGCTGGAATATTTTTCTTTCAAATCAGCATATTACGTGCTTAAGTGCTTTCACAAAGGATTGCATAGGCTATTGTGCATTTGTGCATTTGTGCTTTTATGCTTCAAGAAGGTGTAATCTTAGTTAGGTGATCAGTGGATATACGTGTCTTCTTGTGGCACATTGCCTATGGATGATCACTCACAAATTAGGAATGATATAAGCAGAAGATAATTGGCATTGATTTTTACCCGTTTTGTGGTGAGACATAAAAAATAATTATGAACCTTATACGTGATTGTGAGCATGTTACCGAAATGTGGTCCTACCTAATAGACCCCTAAGTTTGAAGCTTATTCATTAGAGTGGGGTTGTGTGATTGGCTTATCCTCAAACTAGACAAACAATTAGGGAAATATGTATGAGTGTCAAAATTGGTCCAGTTTGATGGGTTGACCCGATTAAAAACTCTTTACTGACATTTTATTTTTATAAGCAAAATATATGTATTTAATTTTATAATTGCAAATTTGTGTTTTAATTTCGCAAGTGTATATTGTGAAACCTATAAAAATATATTGTGTCATTCATTCTTCTATTTATTTTTTGTCCAAATTAAACATAACCATGTATTATCTGAAAATAATATTAAATTATATCCCTGATGCATATTTCACCCGTGCATCGCACGGGTCTATCGTCCAGTAAATTATAAAGCAAGAGTTGTATTTAAAAAATTCAAATCTTGTACTCCCTCCGGACTCAATTATAAGCAGGGGCGGAGCCAGAAAATTTTGATGAGGGGGGCCAAAATCTAATTTACATAACATGAAATGGTAATAAAAAATAAGTTTAATTAATTTTTATCCAGTGTCAGTGTAATTTTTTTTACGCAAATATCCAATGATATCTTGACAAATCAGCGTAATTGTTATTTCTCTCTCATAGTTATTAAAATAAAAACACACATGTCAAAATGTTAGCGGATGTCAGTGTAAATCTTTTTATACTGACAGTATATACTACTTTAATTCATAAAAAATAATATATAAAAACAAATTATATGATACAAATTTCATAATAACTTAATATAATATAAATTACTCAAATAGATTTATATCTAAAACATTCAATTCTTCAATTGTACACACGACATTTCATAGAGTAAAAATAATCTACTATCATATGTGGTCTAATTTTATCAATTTCTTTTTTTAATGTAAACAATTGTATCTATCTTAGAATTCTAAAAAAGTGTAATTTAAGTGTTTGAAATTATACTTATTTTAATTAAATTTGAGCCAATCATTTATTATAAGAGTTAATTATTATATATATATATATATATATATATATATATATATATAAGATGACAACAACGGGAGGGGGGCCATGGCATCTCTTGGTCCCCCCTCCCTCCGCCCCTGATTATAAGCAAAATAAACTAATTTCACACTTATTAAGGAAGTTAGTTGATTTAGTTTAATTGTCTTGATTTATGTAAAAAAAATGAGTTACAATTACTAAAGTACCCTTACTTATAACTATCATCATATTTAATTCTTGGGAGTGTACATTGCTCTTGAAAAAGTAAAAGAAGATTAATTAACCAAAAGTATTTTTGGAACACTGACATTAAATAGAGTTGAATTGATTGGATTTTGTTTATATCTGAGTCCACCAAATATATGTTTTTTTTCTTCTTATAATCGAGTCCGAGGGAGTACTATCTTGGTCAAACATAATCCATCTTGAAAATTAGCCCACCCACAGTTGGAAGGGTCGTCCCGTTGGCTCGATTTTCTTTTTTTACCTTTTCCCCATTGTTTGATATGTTTTGACATGTAGTATACTATAACATTTCAATGTTTAATGGTTATGCACTCGTGACAGCATATGAATATGATGATGTTATAACCACTACCTTTCAATAAGATTAAGGTCATAGGTTGGATAGTTCATAATATAAAACCTCTTAGTATTTTAAATGAGATTAAGGTCATAGGTTGGATAGTACATAATATAAAACCTCTTAGTATTTTAAATAATACGCTTAATGTGATAATGATAAAGTTTATATGCTTTCCTTATAATAGCTTATCTTGAGGGGTAAAGTTGTCTCAATGCCTAATTTCGTAAATGAAAAGAGGGGAAGGGGAAGAGGTTGCTGCATTTGTTTTCACACCCTAGAGTTTAGAGAAGAGAGTGAAGGGACAAGAGAAAGCAGAGTTGCTATCCTTTGAGCTTTTGGGTATTACAAACCTTGAGGAGGAATGAGGAGCACATTTCAACTTCTTAAGGGGATTGATTGTTCATCTTCATCCATTCACCCCCTTTTCCCTTCATTTCTCATTTTCTTAGTGCCCTTAAAGTAGTGAGATCTAAAAACTGGCGAGGGTTTGTGTTTTGCAATTGATATGTATTCTTGATTTATTAGTATGTTTCCCTCAACTCCTATGATATGGTATATGTTCAATTTATGAGTTTTTTTTTTTCTTTGTTGAGTTATAGTATAGGGATGTATGCAATGGTTTCACATATCTGATTCAGTAAAATCTTAGGGTTCATGGGTATGTGTTTTGATGATTGTCCTATGAAATTGAAGGCGTTGGTGTGAATTTTCTGATGCATTTTATTAGTCTAAGTGGTGAGGGACTTGAGCACCTTAAGCAAGTGGTCAGGGGTTGACTCTTGTGTACGGAGAAAACCTGGTTGGGAAGAGAGAACCCACCTTATGTGCCCAACAGATTCCTCGATGGAGATTAGTCACTACTAATGGTGATGGATATTTTGTACCGATGTCATGGTTACAAAAAAAATAAAATAAATAAATTAACAAATCCCAATATGATAACCACCTAATTTCGTTATTCATTCATTTTTTAAATGTTATTTAATTTAACATATTTTACAATCAAAGTATTCCAATTAGTTGCTTATTTTCTTTTTTTTAAAGAGACTCCTCCTTTCAATTGGCAAATTAAGATCTTGATATAAACTTTTAACCTTTTACCGTTTCTAATTTAACAATTATGAGAATGATAACTAACTAATTGTTTTATAAATATTTTAATTTGTAAATTCTACCATCACATATGTTAAATAATTATTTTGCAAGCCACAGACTTTGAATACAGAATCTTATTGATATGTATCAATCACAAGTGTGAAAATTTCTTTATTTTTAGATTTTTTTAGATTTTATATTCTATTCTGCAAGAACTTGTCATTATTTATTTTTAATCTTTTCATATATATCAATATTATCTTTTTTGAATAATAATATTAATATTGATTGATATTTTGAAATTAATATCGATCTTCTATTTATGTATTAGATCAAGTGATTTATTAAAAAAATCAAACCAAGATCCTTTCAAGAAATAAGTATTCAGTATTCACACTAGTATTATATATAAATTAGGCCCCATGAAATATTCATGTTAATTTTTTAATTGTCTTAGAAATTTTCCACGTGCTAGTATCCATGGGTGACCGGAAACCCTCTAAACCAATAAACATCCCAAAACGCAGCAACAATAATGTCTCTCCTCCAAAAACAAGACGTCATCCGCAAAACGGAAGAAAAGAGAAAACAGTGTCTTGTTCTTGTTTGGCTTCCACTAACACTAACACTAACCGAAAACAACATTCTCGTCCTCTTTCACCTAAAACGCTTCGAGCTTTAACGTCGTTGTCGATGTCGATGGGCTATAAAACTAGCATCAGGGAGCTAGAACATACCTTAAGGTTCACGATGCCGTCATCTTCTTCTTCTTCTTCTTCTTCCCCTATTGACACTTACCTAACCGGCCCGACTAGGAGCGGTTCTGGAAGCTTCCAGAACGACGGCGTTCTTTCAGCAGGAGAATCTTCTGTTGCTGCGGAGTCTGAGTTCGGGTTCTCCAGGCTCGATTTCCGGCGGAGTTCCCTCGCCGGCACCGTCGAGTTCTACCGGCGACATGTGTTTCTGTGCTATAAGAACCCGCGGGTTTGGCCGTCGCGCATTGAGGCGTCGGAGTTTGACCGGTTGCCCCGGTTGCTCTACGCCGCTGTCGTGGCTAGGAAGGGTGATATGAATAAGGAGGTATAGTAAATGCAATAAATAGTGTTTGATGATTTTGGTGTTTTTTTTTTTTTTGTTTCAATATTTTCTAAAGAAAAAAATGGGATGTTTTTTTGTCATTGAAATGTTAGTGTAACAGAGTTCGGGTTTTGTGAATGAAAAAATAGGCTAACTCGAACTTGGATTAGTCTGTCCAATGTGATTTATAGATACCAATGTCTCAGACAACCTATAGTGTCCAAGGTTTTAAATTGCACGATTACAGTTGTGGTGATGTCATTATTGATAATTGCGAGAAAATATGGCTAATAGGCGATGCAGTTGCAAAGACAGCCAAAAACATAATGCTGCAACCTCAATTACGGTTGCGAACCATATTTAATTTTTGTTCAATCTTGTTCTAAAGCTTCTGATCAAATCATGTTAGTATTATGTTGAGTATGACTGATTTTCTTGGATTGATTTCTTTTTGCTAGACCCGCTTAACAATGTGCGAGGGGAATGATGGGACTGAAACATCGAATGGAGATATATTAATCTTTCCAGACATGGTCAGATACAGGTTAGTGTGAGTTCTTTTTTTGCAATTTTTGATTCCCTTATAAAAAAGATTCTATGTTGTTATTCTCCCATAATTCATTACCAACAATTTTGGTAAAATTGCAGGAGATTGACACATTTTGATGTCGAGACGTTTGTTGAAGAAGTTCTTGTCAAGGATGGAGAATGGAATCCTGGAAACCCTGAAGCCTTGAAAGCTTCATATGTTTTTGTGTGTTCACATGGATCCCGTGATCAAAGATGTGGGGTTTGTGGACCTATATTGGTCGGTAGATTCAGGGAAGAGATAGAGTTGTATGGTCTTCAAGGCAAAGTATTTGTTAGTCCGTGCTCGCACATTGGTGGGCATCAGTATGCAGGGAATGTCATTATATTTGGATCAAGCATCAATGGAGAAGTCACTGGGCACTGGTAAGGAGGAGATTCCTGTGGTTACTGACATTTCTTTTGGTGACAACTTTTGGTTTCTTTATAATCTGGAAATGCCATTATAACATTGTTTTCAATTTAATTATGTAGGTATGGATATGTTACTCCAGAAGATGTGTCTTTGCTGCTTCAGCAACATATCATAAAAGGGGAAATTTTAGACTCACTATGGAGGTAATTATTTTCTGTAGTACTGTTTGTTTGTACTATCTTAAAAATTTCTCTATTTGTTCCATCCTCTGAAAGACAACATGCCAGAAATGGCATCCCATCCCATAATTTGATATTTCATGTGATATATTCCCTCTCTTCTCAAACTTGATTTTGGCATGCTGAAATCCGATACATGGTCATATCATGTGCAAAAACGGTGAAGAAAATTCTATTATCTGATGATATTTCTAGGTTGATATAAAAGTAAATCCCCTGACATAAGGACCTAAGAATAAAAACGATTACAAAAAATCAGGAAGCTAATAATCTGGAATTTAAAAGGAAACAAATCAAAACAGAAAATAAAAGGTAATAAATTTCCTAAACTAACTCCAGTAAATTAGGATGCTATTATTGAGCTGTCAATAGCCCTGATATTGTGGTGTCAACAGAATCTAGCAGGCTGCTGGGTTATGAAAACTTTGATAATAGTCCCTGGAAAGTGGTAAAGAGCTGATTTGGATTTGTTCATTTATTGCAACATTTTTAACATTGTCAATTTGCCATCAGGGGTCAGATGGGTTTATCAGAAGAACAACAGAAGAAAAGCCAAGACCAAAGGCTTCAGCTTAATAGCATAAGAAATTCAGTAGAAGAAAGCACAGAAATGACGATGCAGATGAAGAATCATGAGATAAGCACTGCTGTGTGTGAGTCTCAAGACAACTTTGCGAGCTGCTGCCAAGCAAATGGAGTGAGCTGCTGCCAAGAAAATGATGACTCTTATTGCTATCAGAACCATGTATCAGTAGAAAAGATAAAAAACCGCGATGCCATTGAGACGAAGGCGAAGCTCCCAGCTGATAATAAGAGCAATGTGAATGTGATTTCTCGGATCAATAGCGCCAAAGGAGCATCGCGCAAGATTCGTTCCATGCCAACATGGCTTGACAGCTGGGAGCGTGAAGATACATATGCTGCTCTTGCTGTTGTCTGCGCCGTTGTGTCTGTTGCTTTCGCGTACAGTTGCTACAAACAACTGTGATAAGAGGAATCAACAATTGGTTGCCAGTGTTATTAAGTAGTGGTTCAGATAACTTCAGCTTAGTTATATCTGTGTATTAGTTTGGCTGATGCTAGTGCAGTTCCACGTTAGATCAATCATTTTTTCTATACATTCATGTGTGCTTCACTGCTTCCATTGGATGAGGCACTTAGAAATTAAATATATTCTTAATCTCAGAATATTCAAATTAAATGCTAATAGTTTATTTAGGTGGAATTGATTTGTAACATTTATTAATTGATTTGTGAGGCATACAGTGTACTTCATTTGGGCGGAATTGATTTGTGCATATAATCTTAACCTCAGAATATTGAAATTTAATGCTAATAGTTTATTCAGCTGGAATTGATTTGTAACATCTATTAATTGATTTGTGAGGCCTACAATACAATGTAGATAACAAGAATCCTGCTATGATTTTGTAGCTGAAACACTTATAGCAGCATATTCCCGGGGCTCAATCCCTTGCCCTCGTTGGGTTGAAGAAAAAGAATCAAACTAGCTCCTAAACGGGTTGGAAGAAATTAATCAAAACCTGTTGAGTGAGTGAAATGCTTGAAAGAAATTGTGAGATTTCTAAACGGGTTGGACCTGTTTAACTGTCAAAATGTTGGGTTGTGATTTGAAACCCATATTCGGCAGATCATTTATTTATTTTATTTTTGGTGGTGGGTCAACTTGCTTAACTCGTCTTTTTTGTTCGATTTTTGTTTTTGATAGACAAATGTTAGTAATTAGTTGTTATATTAAAAAAAAAATTCCTTTGTCAAGCACCTCAAATTTCTTCAACTCCTTAAACCCTTACCTCAAACCACTTGAGCTATCAACCCCATCTGTTTTGTTCGATTTTAAATGTGTCAATCTATGTCATATGTCACATTTAATTAATTAATTTATTTTTTTGGTAAACTGACACGTCTAGTCCATTAAATCATTATGTTTAATTTTTAAATTTTAAATGGAATGACCTAAAAACTTGTCTCATCTCGTTTTGGCCAACTCGTTGCTGGGTGGAGTTGGTTGACACGTTTGACATCTCTAGAATTATGTTTTGTTGTTTAAAGAAAAATATTGCGCTATTATAGATCCTTGTGATTTTGAACTTATGACTATTGAGATGAAAAATGGAAGCTTTCATTGGAAGCCCACCAATGCAAAACCACATTTTAGTTTAGTAGATGAGTCTAAGAGACATAGAATACTCAATTTAAAGAATGAGAAAATTGTTTCTCCAAATATGTGAAGGTTAATTAATGAAGTTTCTCAATGGAATTGGTACAATATGGAGGCAAAACTTGTTAACAATGATAGCATAGTTGGAAGACAAGATGGTTGCAAATTTGAAGATATAATTGAAGATCAAGAATTGATCTTGATGATCATTTTTCTGTTAATTCTACGTCACTTGATGAGATTAATAGAAAATGCTATACTGCATTTCTTGAACAAGCCAGTTATGAAGAAGCTTCTCAATCTATTAAATGGCAAGCTGCAATGAAGGAGATGATTCACAAGTAAAAGGAAACTTCTCCCTCCCAAGCCTATATTTAACCAAGCAGCTGCCTTTGTGATACCCACTAAGGGTACGTTTTAATTTTTCATCCTAGCCCCCCTCTATGCCCTCAGTAACAATTATCCCAATTCACCAGGGGTGCGTTTGATTTGCAAAAATTCAGGGGACTGGACAGCACAAATTTTTGTCCCCTGTTTGATTTGAAAAGTGGTCAGTGGACAGGACAAAAAATGAGGTGAGGAACAGGACAAAAACCCAGAATTTTGTCCCCCACCAAACCATGAGACAACTTTTTGTCCCATGGACAGACTAACAAAAGACAAAATTATCCTTACATCTCTCTTCTCTCTCTCTCTCTCCTCTCTCTTTCTCTCTCCCCTCTCTCTCCTCTCTCTCTTTCTCTCTCCCCTCTCTCTCTCCTCTCTCCCCTCTCTCTCTTTCTCTCTCCCCCTCTCTCCCCTCTCTCACTCTCTCCTCTCTCTCTCTCCCCTCTCTCACTCTCTCTCTCCCCCCTCTCTCTCCTCTCTCTCTCTCCCTCTCCCTCCCTCTCTCTCCTCTCTCTCTTTCTCTCTCCCCTCTCTCTCTCCTCTCCTCTCTCTCTTTCTCTCTCTCCTCTCTCTTTCTCTCTCCTCTCTCTCTCCCCTCTCTCACTCTCTCCTCTCTCTCATTGTCTATATTTATATATTAAATAATATAATATATATATATTATAAAGGGTATTCCGATAAATTTAATATTATTTTGTTTGTGCTGTCCATTATCCATCAAACAATGTACAAGACAACGAATTGTCCTGTGACTCAAGGATTTGTCCTGTGCTGTCCTGTCTGTCCTATGCTGTCCTGATACCTTTTACAAATCAAACGCACCCTAGGTGTAACTCTTTGTCTTGAGAACCTTTCCATGTAAGTTTCCGTATAGTTGAATCTGAAACACCCCAATGTGCCCCTTGTGCCATTAGTTATTTATTTAGATTCCTCATGTTATTAACATTGATTATAAATCGAAAATGTGAATGAATTAAAATTTGACCAACAATGAAAGATAACATCAAAGTCATATTATAAATACACACTTAACTACAATACCAAAACATTGTCTAGGACATCCTTTCAGTGAGATCCCTAGCAGGTACATCATTATACAAACCCTTAGTTCCGGAAACATAAACACATAGTTCTAGACTCACTGGCCCTATTTACTTAAACTTTATTGCTACCATCTATAGCTCGTCCTCTTGCGTCTGGCTCATAAGGAGTCCCGTCCAACTCCTCCACATTAAAATTCTCGGTGAAGTCCTCACCTGGTTCCTCCACATAGTCATCACCCGGGATCTTCCGTAAAATCTTCTCGTATCCACATAAGCAAAACATATACAAATACAGAAATAGGGGATAAGATACATTTCTATCATCAAAGATGGAAAAATGGACATAGTACATAAATATAATAATCATTAACACAAACATCTCTCAAAACTCCAAATCAACCTTAAACCACTATATGATTCCTCTACTCTTACTCTCATGCATACTTGGCCATCTATATTCCTGTCATTAGTCAGTAGTCTAATCGGTCCGGTGCAAGTAACTTAGTACCATGGTGCCCATACACCATTTCAGTAGTTCCAAACTACTCATGCCGTTGTGCAATTAGTGCCATATCTCAGGGACTCAAGGACTATCCCGACCTTGTGTGTTCCATCACACACGGCCATGAACCTCAACGCATCTAAAATCCTGAATCTTACTAACTCACATTGTTATAACCTAATGCCTTAACCTTCCACCACAAATCTCGACCCTCATTTAATATCTCATCTCTTCTATACACTAAGGCTAGGCATCACTAATTCATCATAATTCACTCACCCAAATACATCTCTTAAATCACCCATATCATGCCCTAACATCAACTAAACAGTTTATCATCCCAGGCAGGTCATACATACTACATTATCAATCAACTACTCAAGTATCATAAGATTATCCTAACGGCGATAAACCCACAATCCCCAAATCATCATTGGTTTCACGTAAAAGCTTCCATTGTAATTTTGGTCTTGTCGATTACTCGACCACTAGTAGGGTTTAGGTCGCCCTACACAATTATTATAATTTAAATACTACTTATCTGTTTCTGATAGTAGATTAGTTCTTTCCCCCACCTTAACCGATATCGAAATCACGAATGTTCCAGCCTTCGTTCGTACACTACAATTATCCTTCAACCAAGTTAATACAAACATTAGACAAAAATCCATCTATGACTACTTAATGCTAAATTCGGTCATGATGCATTAATGAACTCTAGGGTTATTTTCTCAACTTCATTCTTTGGATTCTAACTACTAAAGTCCTAACTAACTTAGATAAAATGGTTTCAAGTTAAGATTTAAAATAAAATCCTCTAACACCAAAGGTTAGGGTTTCGGCCCATGTTAGAAAAATAGGCTAGGAAATTTAGTTGGATTCAAGCTCTTGGATTTAGATCATATAGGTACTAGAGAGCTCAAATCAAGCATTAGATTTCCAAAAATGAAAACAAAATCATCAAACCCTCTTTTGGGTTAGATTCGGCCACTTAAATAAAATAGGGAAGGAAAATGTTTTTGATTACATGCTCTTGGATAATGAAATTAGAAGACATAACAAGATCATAGAAATTGGTTTCACATTAAAAGGATTTTTCTACAATTTTCTAGAATTATTTGAAGTTCTAGATCTAGGAATGAAAATTTATGGAAACTTGATGATCATGGCTTGATCTTACAAAATAAATGAAGAAGAAGACTTAGAAGATTAAGGAGAAGAGGTTTTACCTCCTGAAGCTTGAAGAAATGGCAAGAATTGATGAAGTTCTTCACAAATCCAATATGGTGTTCTTGGTGTTCTTGGAGAAATGAAAGTGAAGAGAAGAAGAAGATGAAGAAAATGATTAAGTGCGATGGGGGAAGGGCTGGCACAGCAAGGAGAGGAAATGAGGGAGTGAATTGCTTATTTATAGACATTAGGATTAACTATAGTTGATCTTAACTCAATATAGATTAAGTTAGCTTAACTATAGTTAATAGTAACCATGGTTAAGTTAAATATAAATATCTAGATATTTTCAAATAAATATCTAGATATTTATTTTACTAAATATCTAGATATTTTTCTATTATCTGTTACCGGCTCCGTCGATTACCCGATTAACGACCAAAACGCCTGAGAATCGTCTAATATCTTATTTTTTTTACAAAAAATTCAAAATACCCTATCTCGTTGGAAACGTGATAAAAATCTACTTTGATTCGTTCACGAGTCAAAATTAGGTTTTCTAATCATTAAAATCTTACTGTCAGTGAAAACACCCATTGTTTTTCATTCGAACTTTCACCAAAATTCGTCCGTATACACATAATTTTTTATTTCTGATCAGAAATGTGGAAAGTAGACTTTCTCACGGACAAAATATAAAAAATTTACAAATTTAATACTTCAAAGTGCTTGTTTGGGAAAGATGGATTATTCAACTTTCAGTTGTTTTACTTGAAAAAAAGTTTTTTTATAACAATTTATTGTGTTTGGGTTAGAAGCTTAATTTTTAAAAAAACTTTTTTATGGGAAAAAATGCTGTTTTGGTAACATCTATGGCATAGGACTGTTTGATTGTTTTTCTTCTGATTATTATCTATACTCACCGTCTCGTTGCAGTTCCATTCAGCCATTCACATATTAATCACACACTTCAACAATTTTTCCATCCTTTCTTTGAAGACACGAGGTGCTCTTAATAGGAAAAGATACTCACACAGTAATTTAATTTCACATAATAAAGTTGTATAGAGAAAAGAATTAGACATAAAAATTATAAAAGAGTTTTTACAAATTTTATCCGAAGTTCACTAATAAAGTTTCTTTATATTTATTTTTCCCCTATAATACTGTCACATAAAAATACTGACCAAAATACTGATTAAGATAGATCTGCTAATCGAATAATTACAAAAATGAATTTTGTCCAAAAAATTAATGATTAAAATAATAATAAAATATAAAGTTATACTAGAATGATCATGGTTGATAATATAAAAAGCTTTTTTTTTTTTTACAAGGATAATATAAAAAGTTAAGTGATTAAAATGAGTAAAAAATGTATTATTTGAAATAATAATAAATTTTTTTTAAAACAAAGACATTATTCAAGTTATAATGTTAAAAAAAATAATCAAATATTATTAATACAAAAAAATAACTTCATACCCCTTATCGTAATTTATTATATAAAAATGATTTCTTTTGTACCATTCAAACGAAATAGATTATCTTAAAACGGCTTTTCAGCAAACATACACAAACAAAAACAGATTCTGATTATAATCGATTATCACAATAATCGATTATACAAAAACCGATTATCAGCATAATCTTTTTTTTCCAGCTTTCCCAAAAACAGCCTTTTTCAAACGTTAATGTAGTCATTATGATCATTGATCTCCTTTCTGGTTAGTTTTTACCTCATAAACAAAACACTTCTAAAATTGGCAGAGGATAACAATTTCATTCATTTTCCTCAACATCTCGTATCATAATGAACGGCAATAATTTCAGCAAGCGAAATACACCAAACTACCCAACACAAATCTATTCCCAAGCTGTCACAATCAGTTTGCATCTCTCTCTCTCTATATCTATATATATATATATATTTTTTTTTTTAAAAGCCAAATACTTTTATTAAAGAAGAGCTGGCTTAAGCACAAGTTGTGCCCAGCTAAAAAAACATCCAAACAGAATCCATACATTCAAAAGGCCACCGCATGGACCTGAAGATAAAATAAAAAAGAAGCTAATTGATCTCTAGTCCTCTACATACAATCAAATCAGCGCACCACAAGAATTAATCATGTAGGCAAAGTGCAAACCAACTCCAGTATATCAGACACGCAGGAGAATAGAAATTGGAAGGTAAATCAATACCATCTCCACTCATGACAGTAAAATCTGCAATGATAGCAAAACCAGCACAGAAAAAGTAACAGACTTCTCCAACACAGTAACACAGCATTCAAAGGTGAGATGACATAAGATATAGCTGCACACTAAAGACCTTGAACAACCTCCACAAAAAAAAAGCTTCAACCAATTTTTCCAACAAGAAGGCATGACCAAACCAAAGCTGAACTGTATCAGATAATTCTAGCACTCTATGACAAACCCTCCACAACACATCAAGTCAGATTCATAACATAGTTGAGCATAGGGTTCCATAACATTCAGATTCATAACACCAAAACACACAATACACAATACACAATACATCATAGGTCAGATTCATAACATTCAGAACCAAAATCACTCAGATTCATCTACCATATACCCTACCATACAATAGTTGAGCATAGGGTTCCAATGCAACAGATAAGACCAATTTTAGCATAGGGTTCAAAGGGACACTGACAGTAGCTAGCATAGGGTTCAAAGGGAAACCCAATAGAGGTTCTAACCTGAAGTGCGTGGCCGGTGGGAATAGGTTCTGCAGTCGCGGGCGGTGGTTCTGTGGAGCTGCGGTGGTTCTGCATGGTCGCCGGAGATGGTCATGAGAGAGGGAAAATATAGAAAGAGGGAAAGAGGGAAATAGGAGAAGAAGAAGAGGGAAAGAAGAAGCTTACTGGACCAGGAGGAGGATGAGGGAGGCGCTGACGGGTCGGGAAACGGCTGGGCGGCGCCGTTCACGTACAGGTAGGAGTGAAGAAGACCGTTCGCGTACAGGGAGTGAGGAGACCGCGCAAGTGAAGGAAGATGGCGTACGGAGGGTTTGTATTTGCATATTTCCCAGGGCTTCACCCGTGGGAAACAACGATCCTTTTACGACGGCACAATCCCTGGGAAAGTTGTCACGGCTTCCACCTTGGGAAACGCCACGTTAATTTCTTGCGGTCCAGTCCATGGGAAACAAACATCTTTTTCCAGAGTCTAACCCGTGGGAAACAGCTAAATCATATACCTGCGGCCCAATCCGTGGGAAAACAAGCGGGAGCAGTTGGCGCCTCTGTTACCTAAGGCCCAACCCGTGGGAACCATAGCGAGAACTTTCCCAGGGCTTAAATAATGGGAAACGTCAAAATTTCCTAGGGATTTTTTGCCCTGGGTAATATGCCATGGGAAATAGCTTAAATTCTTGTAGTGGACATCTCGGAATCGAGGTATATACCTCGGAGTTTCCCCACATCCCTACAAATGCTGGATGTCGCATGCCCAATAACTGCTACTTGAGAGCACGATGCTCAGTACACTACAAGAAAAACTGAGATTACCGACGACCAAAAGTCGTCACAAAAGACTAAAATCCGTTGCAAATTGACCGTTTCCAATGGACTTGCAACGGCTCCAGATTTGTCGCTAATACGTTCATCACAAACGATTTTCGATGGGTTTTGTAAAAGGTCGTCGCAAAAAACATGTTTCTGACGGGAAAGGCCGTCGCAAATGGGTGGTTGGACAGAACCTAGACCATTGCCGGAATGTGGCTGACCGAAATGGGGAAAAAATGAAAGAGATAAAAATGAGATGAGATAAATTTATTAAAGAGAAAAAATGATGAGAGAGAGAGGGACGAAATCTTACCGTCAACGGCCGTGTGGGGAGCTGTAGTGCGATAGCCAAATGGGGGTGCCGGAGTTCTGGTGGGGAGAAGGGGGTGGGGGTGCCAAAGTTCTGGTAGGGGAGAGGGGAGTGAGGGACGAGAGAAAGAGGAAGTGAAAGGTTGGGTTTCTGAATTGGGTTTAAGTAAAACCCTTACCGATGGCCCAGTAACATTAGCGGCTGCCAGATTCGTCCTAAGCTAGGCACATGATTTGCGACAGACAAAGTCGTCGGAACTCCTTGAAAGGTGTGTGATTTTGCGATGGAAAAAGATCGTCAAAAATTAAAGTGACTTTTACGATGGACAAAGTAGTCAGAACTCCTTGAAATGTGTATGATTTTGTGATAGAAAAAGGTCGTCAGAAATTAAAGTGACTTTAGTGACAGACAAAGCCGTCGGAATTCCTTGATAGATGTGTGATTTTACGATGGAAAAAGGCCTTCAGAAATTAAAGTGAATTTTGTGATGGACAAAGCTGTCAGAAATCTTTGAAAGTTGGGTGATTTTGTGATGGAAAGAGGCCGTCGGAAATTAAAGTGACTTTAGCGACGGGTAGGCCATCGCAAATTTATGTTCCAGCTGGGAAATTTTGGCCCCCAAAATTTCGTGCAAATATGCACCAAAGTTTCCGATGGCTATTTGTGAAGGGTAATGGAAAAGTCGTCGGTGATGTTAAAAAAAATTAATTTACAGTATTAGAAAATTTTCTGACAGCCCCGTGCTCGTCAGTAATAATCCGTCGCAAAAAGCACTTATTCTTGTAGTGATAGTGGGAACAACCACCCACGATCAGCAAGAAGCCACCATGATCGAGTAATAACTGTCATGGCATGCATTACAAATAGGGAGAAGTTAGCATAACTACGCAGGCTTTGATTCCCCGAAAGGATACGTAGGAGCAGAGCAAATGTCAAGTCATATCCGATCTTACCCATGGCCGTGGAGAGTGAAAGGCCATTAAGGCCACAGCCTTAGGCCCCACTCTTTTTTTTTTTTATATATATATATATATATATATATATATATATATATATATATATATATATATATATATATATATATATATGCATGCACACAAAGATAATAATTGGCTTGGCAAGTGATTGAGTAATTAAACCTAATTCTATGTACAATGCATACATTATTGAGAATCAATCATAGATCACAATCAATAAGGCGCAATATTAGTTACGTTTTAATATTTAAGGTTCTGCATTTATGTCTTTATTACTTTTTCGTGTACAATGTCATAGTTAATTATCATTGGACATAATCCATCACATAATTAACAATTGGGAAATGCAAATGCAACCGTGCAAAAGAATAAAACAGTTGTTAGATGTATTAAGTTAAAATTTCAACTACTTTTTATATTTCCAAAATTTTACTATATATATACATATAATTATAAATTTTTTTAATATTTTTCACTTCTTATTTTTTGAGTTTTCTCATTTTCTCCTCGTCTTCATGTTCTATTAAGAGTGAAATGTTAAATTGGCTTGATTGTAAAACTTTGATAAATGATTTTACAGCTTAAAAAGCTAAAAAATTAATATGAGAATTGATAATTTTTATAATATTAAGTCGTCTCTTTAAAAATTTTGCCTAAGACCCCAAAACTCCTGTACACAATCCTGTAATCGTACCAAAGTTGTATGAGTTTATTAGAAGATTTAGTGTTAATATTCTGCCATTCTGGTGTTCAGGTCAGATTCCGAATTACTGGATTTTGGCAGGAACAAAAATCCTATAATTACCATAACAACCCTATTAATCAGAAGAATAATCATGGTCCTCCTGTAGGAAGTGTTGACCATCCAGCGTTGGTTGACCATCATATTATAATCCTGTGATTAAATTTAAAAAAAAAATTGATCATTGAATTTTTGTTTAAGTCTCACGAGGTTTAACATATATTATAATTGCTATGAGAAATTGGTAGATTCATGAGGCTTATATATAGTGTAAGTAATTATTTATTCAGTACATGGACCCAAATTGAAATTTTTTTATAACGTCAAATACCCAATTTATAAACTTTTCCATGTTAATGACTTATTTGAAAATTCTCAAATAATTCAAGAATCAACTGAATAATTAAACATTTTTTTATAAGCAAAAGTATATTGAAGAGAGTAAAAGAAGTATTGTTATCTGTAAGTACATCTGTAAGCACTATTTAAGCCGTGAGACCTGTCCTGATCCCAGTGAGCCTCCGAAACTCAACTCACCTAAACTTAATATCATCTAAAAAAGGAAGAAGTATTTTTTTTTTTTTTTTTTGTCTTTATACATTCTGAAATACTAGAATGCAGGTTTATATACTCTTTACCTCAAAATCTAAAACATACATACACTTGGTCATTTAACAACTCATTTATTGTTTTATACTTTATTGACACATAATTGTTTTGAATGTACTTAAGAATAATTTTTACACCAAATTAATTAAAGAAGTACTATACAGTAAATAAATTTCATTTTATTTATGGTTTGCTTTAATCATCACTCGGGACGAGCTGAAATTCAAGTACTGAATAATTTTTATTCGGTTGCTATCTCGAATAATTTCGAATATCTACCAGCAACTTTGACATTATTATTGCACCAAAAGAACAAGGTATATTTCTAGGATAAAGACATAAAAGCGTCTCTAAAATAATCTCTAATATAAAGTGAAAAAGTAAGGATATACTCACTATTGATTAATTAAAATGCGTTGAAATGATCTCAATCCATTACATGATTTAAAGGTGAGTATACTTTTACTTTCTCATTTAACACCCATGCTCACATTAGAATACCATTTTATTTTCCAAATTCTGATGATCCCAAGCAGAAAAGGTTTAGAAGTAAAAAGATAATAATATATAGAAGAAGGAATCTGTATTAATTATAAGCTCCGGATGCAGGATTAGGCATTCTTTATGGGTGTTGTAACCAGTGTGAACCAGGGGACCCTATTGGTGTTGGTGGGGACTTTATCTTTTGATCTTTGATACGGCCACGAGCATATTTAAGTGGTGGAGTCCGCTGCCCCCTGCCACAAACAAGCCATCGAATTTAAATAAGTGCGAAAAGCAGCGCCACAACTACTTATGGTTGATAAATAAATTAAAGATAAAAATAGGTAGATTGATTCTATATATTTATTTTATTTTTCATATTGGTCTTATAAATTTTTTATTTTTCAAATTGGTTCTATACATTACGCTTTGTTTTTACATTAGTCATTCCCGTCAATTTTGATCTAACAGGTGAGATCAAATGTCACGTGTCGGACTAAGGTGATAGTCATATCAGATCAAAAATGACGGTGTTAGCTCAAAATTAACGGAAAGAACTAATGTCAAAACGGAACATAACATGTAGAACCGATTTGAAGGGGAAAAAAAAACTTATAGGAGACCAATTTACCTATTTTGCCTAAATTAAATTAACAAGCTCATATATCTCATTTAAACAAGTGTTTAACGCAAACTTAGTTTTGGCTAATTATAAGAGTTACCTGACCATGAGAGCAATGGAGGGATGGACGAGAAGCAGCGCCAGGCACAACAGGCATTGAAGAAACGAAAAAAGGTTCATAGTAGACGTCAGTGTGGCTAAGAAAAATGTTTATCAAAAAAAAAAAAAAAGTGTGGCTAAGAAAATGTTAGGGACAATTCAATTAAGCTAGGAAGCACAAGGCCAACAACATATGTGTATGTCCTGCATGTGTTGGATGCACTTGTTCTGTTCATTGTGACACTTTATATACATACTGCACAGCCAACTTTCAAGTTTCACTGCAAAAATCTCATCAAATGAGAAAGTTGTCATGTTTGACTTTGTGTTTGGTGAGTTATTGTGATGTATGCGTGGTCGGATGGTGATTAGCTGTCTTCAAATGGTGTGTCACTCTGTATCTCACCCATTTTGATTGTATTAAAATTAATCACTCTAACACTCTGTTTCTAACATATTCTTTTCTATTGATAGAAATTCAGGTGTATCTTACAAAATTCAAGCAGGATCCATATGAATTAGAAGTACCCTTTTCGAAAATAGTGAGACTCACATGAGTTTCAACTAATTAATGAAAAAGAGTGTGTTGAAAAAAGAGTGTTAGCTAACTAGAGAGTATGTTGGTAGCATTCATTTATTATTTATTATAGATGTATTTTTTTAATAAATAATATGACAAAATTTAATTGGGTGTAGTAGAAAGTGACGCACCATTTAAAGACATCTGATCGCCATCTTGCGTAGTGATGGTTACAGAGCCAAAGGAAACCATGGATAAGAGAGAGGGGAACCGAGTTAAAGGGATACAAATCTGTTGTCCCAAAATATGGTGTTTCGGTATCCCAAACCAATCAAAAATTGAGGATGTGCATAAGTGTTAATGAGTTAAGATTTTATTTTATTAAGTAGCAAATTTTAATTGGTAGGAAACAGAGAATGTGACAGGAAAGTGGGATAGAAGATCTCTGTCCGGATTAAAGTCAGGACCATTGTGTTAGATTTGAGGCTTACGACACATTCAAATTGATGAGAAGAGTCAAAGTCTTGTAATTGAAGTATTGAACAAAGAATCTGAATTGTTAGATCACAAAGTAGTATGAGAACTTAGGGTCCGTTTGATAGATTATATTATTTTCATTTTGTTTTATATATAAAAAAAAATTGTATAGGAAATATATTGAATACAACTTTTTTACGTTTTTAGTTTTTCTTGTATAAATCTTAAAAAATGGAAAAATAAAATAAAACAAGATAACAATTTTATCATTATTTACTTAAACAAAATAAAAGCAAATAATTTTCTCCTTTTTTTGTTTCTACCATATGGAAAGATTTCAAAGGTATTAATTCAGTGGCCCTCTTTAGGTATTTGAAAATCTAGTTAACCTTGTTCAACCACTCAGCAGGTTCAAGAGTCTTGGGAAATTACATCTGAATGTGCGTGGCGAGCTGGTAATATATAAATATATCGTGCCAAAGGTGAGAATCTTCAAAGCTATATATCAAAACTAGCTTCCTCATGGGTGACTGGGTGTGTTCAGAATAATGACCTTGTGAGACGGGGATGGCAAAACCTATGGCAACACCTTGACAAACTTCTAATATATGTGGATGCTTAACGGAATACGAATAAGCATGCATGTGTACTTTTCAGTGTCTTGTAATTCAAGGAATCTGATTTGTTTGCTGATGTTTTTTTTTTCCCAAGCCAATGTTAGTATTTTTAATGTTAATTGTTATGTTAGGAGGATATGGATGGAGTTTGAACTCCTTATCTCCAAGTCACTTGAGTCTCCTACAGGGCCGGCCCAACACTTTTGGAGGCCTAAAACGAAACTCCAAAGTGAGGCCTTTTAAAGAAAATAAAAAAATTTATAAAAATTATTATATTTTTATTTAAAGTTTATCTTTCGTGCTTTTTGGGATACAAAATCATTTATTAAATTATTGTAATCGATTTCATTTAACAAATCTTTTTCAATCGATAATAAAGCTAGTCCATTTAATCTTTGTTGAGACATTGTCGATCTTAGATAAGATTTTATTAATTTTAGTTTTGAAAAACTTCTTTCTGCCGAAGCAACGCTTACGGGAATCGTTAACATTATTCTATAAGCGATATAAGCATTTGGAAAAGAATCAAGCCTTATTATATAATTAAGTATGTCAATTGGTGTATCATTTTCCACTTGTATAATTTCTCTTAAAAATTTTAGTTCTGTAAATAAATCTAATCCATCAATAATAGAGTTGTCATTATATTTTAATGAACGTTCAAGGTTAAGATAATTTTCTTTTAAATTTTCATCATCCAATGACCTTAATTTCTCAATACTAAATAGAAAACCAAAAATATCTTGATATATTTTAAATTGTTCAAATCTACTTTGAAATGAGGTGATTACTTTATCTATTATGTACAAGAAGTAATCAACTTTAAATGATTCTTCGAGAGATTTTACAACTTCACTGTCAATAATCTCATGAAATTGTTTCTTTCTACGAATAATACGTTTTTCACGGAATTTTGGTTTTCTATTCATTTCTATATCAATTTCTTTGGCAGAAATTAAAACATTTTCAAATCAGTTTTCCCTATATTTTTCAAAAAATGAAATAAGACCTTTCAATTGTTATATAGCAACATCGATACACATATCCTTTGATTGCATATTTTTACTAATTGAGTTTACTGCAAACAATATCTCATATCAAATAGTCATACCTAATAAAAACTCAAAATTTTCAAGCTCATTAGTTGCTAAACAATCAGTTTCACTTTTTATTTTAGGTTCGTCGTTAACTTTAACTAATTTCAATAAAGCATCTCTTATTTGTGATGTTTGAAATCTTAAAACTTCTACACTTTCAATACGACTTTCCCAAGGTGTTTGTGACAATGATTTAAGAGTTAGGCTAGGGATATGATCTTGTAAAATGTTCCATCTTTTAGTAGATGATGAAAATATGGTATATATACATTGTAAAAAAAATATTATTAAAATAGGTAGTTAAAAAAAAAAAATTGGAGGCCTAAAGCCCTAGCTTCACCAGCTTTACCCTTGGGCCGGCCCTGGTCTCCTATGTCCTTTAGCATCACCAAATAACAACAAACCCCAAATATGATTATAAATTACACTTCATCCCCAATTTTTATTGTTAACTAACCATTGACTTAACATCCTTAAGGCACTAAAAATAAAAAATTATAATTAGTTATTTGATATTTATACAATAAAATGGTTTTTAAATATTAATTTTAGACTTTTTTAGTGATAAAATAAAATAAAATTTTTAATTTGAAAAATAAAATATACAATTTGAAGATCTTATATTCAAAGGAGGGGAGTTGATTGTGAGAGGAGCAACGACTGAGCCTTGGTCATAGACTCATATGGTAAAAGTCTTTGTTTGTTTGTTTGTTTGTTTTTTTTTTTTTTTTATAAGCGCTAATATATTGATACGACTATAATCTCCTGGTTTTGGATTTCCTTGCCAGCTGGGTGTTGCACATCTCTATGTGACTTTTCAAGGATTGGAATGTTGAGGGGGGCAAAAATTAATATACATAACATAAAATAACAGACAAAAGAATTATAAAATAAATTATATGATTTTTTTATATATATAATTGATAATTTAATAATATAATTTAATATAATATAAATCATTCAAACTATATGAAACAACCGGTCAACCTACATTTTTATTGTAAACACATTGTTGCTAAAATAAAGAAACTACAAAAATTATTAAAAATATATATTATTCAAATAAAAAATTCAAACAATTGCATCATTCAAATAATATTAGTGCATTGGTTAAGGAATTCTAAGATAATTTTTTTTATTGGAAAGTACAATTTTTAAAAGTTCAATACTTCAATGACTTGAATATACCACCTCCTAATATAAGCTATATATATTTGATTTTTTAATGAGTGCCCTTAGCATTCTCCTAGTAAATAAAAAAAGGCCCAAATCATCAGATAAATATATAAGCCACGCCCAAATTGATAAAAAGAGGAATAAGCCAAGTTATGAGTAAAATAGTAAAAGGCTGCAATGTAGTTTTCCCCCAATATGATTTGTCTATGCTAATTGGAACTTGTGATAGGCCTCTTGTTGGACTTCCAACTTCAGACATATTAGAGTTAGATAGAAACAATGGGTATTAAAACAAAGTATGAAAACCTGGGGAGGCCATGGCCTATATAGGCCTCCCCCTCCCTCTGCCCCTGGTTACAGCTGGTCTTTCTTTTCATTGTTCTTAATAGTGTGCTGCATATGATTGTTGGGGTTTGTGTGGTATCAACATAGTTGGGATGACTCTCCTCATTATGATGCTTTTGCGTGCTGCTTTCTTTACTCATTGCATATGGGTTAAAGTACCCCTTGTATTCTTTTTAATAAATTTCTTTTGCTTATAAAAAAAAATATGGAAAGATGTCAAAGATTCAGGTATTCCTAATTCCGTAGTAATCCAAGAGTTCATGCTTTCGTTTTTGCATAAAAATAAGAATAACTACAAGAAAATGCACCTTAATTTTACGATATTACACTTGCACTGACCTCTCCCTTCCCTATAAGGGAGGTTAATGTAACTTTTAAAATGAGATAAATTTCATGTGTCCTTTCCTTACTCCATTGCATGAAATTTGCTGGCTGGCTTGATGTTTCTTCTAATCTTTCTTTTTCTTTTCTTTTTTCAAAAAAAAAAAAACTCCTGATTATTTAAGCCATACCCAATGCAACAAAAGGCACTACTTTTCTTTGTTTAATTTCCGCTTTCCACTACCCTATGTTGGAGATTTACTGAATGTTTGTAGATAATCCTTGTGTATGTGTGTGGCTATGGTCACGGGGAAGAGGGTTATTATCAAGCAGCATGTCATTGGTCTCCGGAACTGCGTAATTGCCATGCTCTAAGTCATCATAGTATAGTGAATCATTAAAACTCATTAAATTAACATGCCCATCCGATGAGATATTAAGATAAATAGATAATAATCAAGTTGGGAAAGTTTATTTTTTATTGATTTTAAGGTGATACGGTAAAACATCACCATTAGCATTAATAATGGTCCCTGTGTTTGACATCTGTTCCTTCATGGTTTCAGACAGTTTTTTGCTTGGGTCTGTAACTAGTTTTTAATTTGGACAAGTAGGTGACATATTGGGTCAGGTGCTTCGTTTGGTGCTACAAGGGATATGATTCTTTTGGGTGTGAGGTTTAGCTAGTTTTTCAACCATGTAGTTTCTTAAGTTTGTGGTTGAAGAATTAACTTCTTCCTCTTTTGTACATGTTACTAATTTTTCTCTAGTGTATTACAGATTTGGGTATCCCTTATACTCATTTTAATATACTTTTGTTTATCAAAAAAAAAAAAAAGCATTAATAATGATCCAACTGACGGCACACACATGTATAATAATAAGATAATATTCAAGGGTAGTAATATTTGTACAAACTTATATTACCTGCCCCTTGATTCACACACACAAATATATATATATATATATATATATATATATATATATATATATATATATAGAGAGAGAGAGAGAGAGAGAGAGAGAGAGAGAGAGAGAGAGAGAGAGAGAGAGAGAGAGAGAGAGAGAGAGAGAGAGAGAGAGAGAGAGAGAGAGAGAGAGAGAGAGGAAGGGGATCCACTTACTGTTTAAGATGTTACTCTCCATCTTAACCCTCCAATTTATATTAATCTGGCGTCTAGAAATGTGTCATTAACCCAGTCACGTGACACTCTTTTGTTTTCCATCGTCCACTCCTTTCTTCGTATTATTTCCTTCTGCTTCTGTAATACCTGATATTTCTGCTAGCTAAAAAAAATGTGTCTTTAATAATTTATATAATAATTGAAGGTTTTATACGCTTTAATTATTATTATTTTGACAAAATATGCTTTAATCATTAAAAAAAAAAGGTTTTATGGCATAACTAAGGTAGTATATAATTTGACATATTCTTAATAAATTAATTGATTTAATCATCAAGGTGATATTTTTTGTGGGCTTCCTATTATATCCTTAGGCCCAAAAACCTTTTATCTTAGGTCCAAAATAACTTAAAGAGTGACAACCCTCTTTCTCCCCTCATCGTTTCCTTCTTCCACACGTATGAAAGCTCTTAGGGCGAAGAAAAAGTTTGAAACTTTAAGCTTGAAAAGAAGGTAAGAGGAAGGAGCTTGAGGAGTTCTTGTTCCATTTCTTCTCTTTTTTTTTTCGTTTGCAACTGTAGACACAAAGGGATTTCATCATCTAAGGTGAGGGAATTTATTTATTTCATTTTAAATGATTGATTCACACACACATTTTTTTTTCTTTCTGTTAGTTTCCTTTTCGCTCATCAATCGAAAATCATACACTGTCTGCTTGCCTTATTTCTTCCTATGTTGCGTGCTTGAAGATGCAATAATGTGAGGCATATGTTTTTCTTGGCTTGGCGTGAATGTGAGCATATAAGAAGGAAGGCAGGGACTTCTAATGTCTTCTGCTGCACGTACTAGAGGGGAGCAGCGTAAGCTGCTATGATCCTCCATATATATATATATATATATATATATATATATATATATATAAAGCAAAATGACATGCAAAAAGCACACCATGATTTATTGATAAAAAGAAGAAAAATAAAAACAAGAAAAATAAAGGGAAAAAATCATGTGGGGACATAAACCAAAACCCATGCTAAAAGAATTTAGGACCACCCTTGAATTGAGTGTTGTACTGCTCAGCTCTTATAGTGAGTTTTTTGTTCTTCCTTAGCTTATACCTCTGAGATTTAGACATAACAATTGTAAAATTGGAATCATCCTCAACAACATCATCATTCAACTGCTCTACTGACAGAAAGTCATTATCTGTTTCATTCTTATCCATATCTCCCCAATGCTTGGCAAGTATTTCCATATCATGAATAACATTAGGATTAGAATTAATCACAGGAGTCTCAATATTCTTACCACTAATTGTTATGTCACAAGAAGTTATGGAATGTGTAACATCCGTTATTTTATGTGTGGTTTACATATGATGTTTTAGGTTTAAGGTTTGGATTGTATAACTGAGAGGTGATTTGAGGTATAGAGAACAGCTAGGGTTTCCAGTTAGTGTCTTTTAGATAATTGAGGGTGGAACAAAAATTTTGGAGTTAAAGAGGAGATTAGGCATTTTTGATGGTTAGAGATTGTTCATTAGGTCCTAAGGAGCCTATATCTCAAATTTGGGGTCAATCGGACATCGAACAGACCCTAAACGTAAAGAGTTGACTTTCTGGTCAAAAGTCAACGCTCAAGCGTGGCAAACATCACGCTTGAGCGTCCACAATACGCTCAAGCGTGGGTGTGTCCACGCTCAAGCGCCCAAGTCAACCAGACAAGGGCCATGCTTTGACTTGCTACGTGTCAACGGGCGCTGACGTGGCAGCCTCTGAGTGGTTGCATGGCTGCGGTGGTTTTCACGCTCAAGCGTGAAATGGTCCACGCTCAAGCGTGACCACGCTCAAGCGTGAAAAATTCCACGCTCGAGCGTGGCAGCGTGAATCAGAAAAACAAAAAGGGCTTAAGTGACACAAAGTCACTTAAGCAATAGGAAAGAAACGAGGCAGAGAGCAGAGAGCAGAGAAAACAGAGAGGGCTATAGAGAGAGAAAGAGAGAGAGTTTAGTGAGAGAAAAGAGTTTTTGAGTGAGTGTGACTGGCCCGATCGTCCTTTCGCAAAGCGGAGTACGTGGTTGTGATCATAGGGACGACACCTTCATTCTCCTCTTCCCCGTTTCTTCAATAGTCGAAGGTAAATTATTCCCGTTTATATCGAAAGTCGTTTCGTTACGTTTATCTTTATATCTTTCGTTTCGGTTATCGGAATTCGATTCCGTCTTCGAGGATGAACTCGTGGTAACGTGTGCTTCGTAATGTGATGCTTAGGTGAATTTTTGGAAGCTCCGAGGCCCTAGAACCGTGCTGGGCAGAATTGAGCTCGTGGAGGAAACGCTCGTTTCGTCTCGTTTCGATCATCGTACGACTTCCCAGGTGGGGGAAAGAAACCATTTAACGTCGGAAACGGCGCAGTTATATTTAGTTCGATAATGGCGTAGGGTGACCTAAACCCTACTCGAGAGCGAGTAACGGACAATGTCCATGTCACATTGGGGACTACTTAGTGGTACCAATGATGATATTGAAATTGTGCGTTTATCGTCGTTACGATAAAAATGTACTATTTTATTATTTTATGACTGGCTGTTGTGACTGCTTGAATTAGTTGCTTTGATATGATGAATGATGACTGATACTGAGTGTTGATATATCATATGAAAATTTTTATTATTGTATTGGAGTTGATGCCATGATTGATATGATGACATGATGCCATGATTAACATGATGATTTGATGGAAATATGTTATGATGCCATGAGTGTAATGATTATGAGTAGAGTTTGAGTAAGTGATGAGATATGATGAGCATTGATGATGTATTGGGGAAATCATACTTTATGTGTTAGTAGTGCCTAACCGAGATGATTGATGTTATATGATGACGAGGTTTTATTGAGGTTATTTATGAGGTGATGATGAGTGGTTAGGGCACTAGGGGATGACCTGAAACATGGTCTGTGATATGTGGACCTGAAACATGGTCGTTTGTGGACCTGAAACATGGCCGTTGGGGTCTATTCCTCGGAGGGAGAATTCCCGGGGTCTAGGCTAACGGCGGACCGTCCCAGACATGATTTCATTTTAGTTGCAGCTATAGTTCATGCGTTGCATGAGCACCCTGGCCGTGGTCCAGAGGTGTGCACCGGTTGTGTAGCTATAGTGCCATTGCTTTGCATGGGCACCCTCCAGCCGCGGACGAGGGTGTGCGCCGGGGCCTCTGGGACGTGTCGATTGTTGTGATATCCGGATATGGCCGACTACCTGAGAAGATTCATACACATTTGCATTGCATCATGATGGGGGTAGAGGAAAAGACCCTAGATGTGAATTGAGGATGCTTGTGTTTATATATATATATAAACTATATTTTGGGAGATGGATGTTTATCGTGGCTGTTATAGAATTAAATGTCGCTAAACCCTTTCCACGTTTGATGTTATATGGCTTCTTATCCCCTTTTCTTTTGTTGTATGCTTGTACATATATGTTTTGTATATCAGATCCAGATCGTGTTGATGGCGCACTAGGATCACCCGTGGATGACTCAGGATCCGGGGTTCCCCCTCTCGGGGACTTTTGAGGTTGAGTGCCTCGATCCGAACGGGTGGCTCGTGGACCCAGTCACTCGCTTCGTTGTGTATACGGGTCCTACGTCCATCACCTCCGGGTTCGGACAGGGAGCGCCGATAGGATTCGTCGGCACGTTCCGCGTTGGCACTACCCTTCCTTTCCAGGTAGGACAGCCAGATGGGCACGTACCGCCGATGCCAGGCATGGCCCCAGACCCCTTCATGGTACCCTTTGAGGCACTAGTTCCAGGACTTGCACCGGCACCAGCACCAGGACCCGAGTTGGCACCTATCCAGGAGGAGGAACCGGTTGTCCCCGCCCAGGACCTGGCACCCCTTCCAGAGGTTCCAGCGCCTCCAGAGATCCGGGCTATGGTTTCAGAGTCTTCTCGAGTATCTACCAGACAGTTTCATCCCCGTGATAGTAGACTTTACCGACAGAGGTTTCAGAGGCAGTCAGACAGGAGCTCGTCCAGTGAGAGCGGAGGAGTGTCCGGACCTGCCGGACCGCGGGATGCAGACGAGGGTGGTAGTATTTGATGGCTCGGGCCAGTGCCATCTGTATAGGAGTGAGTGAGGTTTTGTTGTATTTTGAGAGGGGACGGGGTGTGGAGAGAATCGGTGAGGCATCTTCCCTTTTATCTTTGGATGTATTTTCTTTATGTTACGTACCACCGTTTTGTACATATTTCGGGATCCTACTGATGGGAATCCCTTGACAGTTATGTATTAGGAGATGATGTATATAGTTATCTATATATATATATATGTGTGATGTATGTTGATGTATCTGCATATTATCTAGTTACCTTTTAAGTTTTAAATTTTCTGCTATTTTGAATATGCACGCTTAACGATAATAACGAAATCAGGCTTTAATATTTTGGGTTTTCTTTAATGGGACGTTGGGGCATCTCATTTGGTGGTATCAGAGCAGTTCGGTTCTTAAACGGACGGTGAGGACTGTGATTAGGGTGAACTGGCCATTTAGTCGGATCCACATTGGATACCGGCTATGCTTAGAAGTTGGGTAGTGAGTCCGATGCGACATCTTTATGGCATATAGTATTTATATTCCAGTTTTATGTAGTATTATATGTCATATTGATGTGGGCTAATGATTTCTTTTGACAGGATCATGGCTCGAGGCAGAGGTAGAGGACGAGGTAGACGTGGTGGTAGAGCTATCGAGGGTGTCGAGGATGAGTATCAACCAGCAGCAGGAGTTAGTGGTGGAGGGGAGTCATCCGAGACTCTCCAGACTATCCGTGAGTTAGCATCCGTTCTGTTGCAGCAGGCACAGCAGAACGCTCAGAGGATGCAGAGAGAGGCAGAGTTACAGGACCAGCAGGATAGGAGGAGGGCTGCTGAGGCTGAGGATGCGGGGTTGGCTACCTTTCTGAAAGGTAAGCCACCACAGTTTGGAGGAGAGTATGACCCAGAGCGGGCTGAGTGGTGGATACAGGAGTTGGAGAAGATCTTCGACACTATGAGATGTAGAGATAACAGAAAGGTGACTTATGCCGCCTTCATGCTGACTGGAGGAGCCGAGTCATGGTGGAGAGGCAAGAGGAGGTTGTTTGAGACTGAGGGCAGGATGATCAGTTGGGATCTGTTCAGGGAGTGTTTCTTCGAGAAGTACTTTCCACGGTTAGTCAGACGCGAGAAGGAGAGAGAGTTCATGAGTCTTCAGCAGGGAGACAGGTCTGTTGGTGACTATGCTTGAGGGTTCATGAAAGAAACTACCCGACTCATGATCTGGAATTGGCAGCCATAGTGTTCGCATTGAAGATATGGCGACACTATTTGTATGGAGCTAAGTTTAATGTGTTCAGCGATCATAAGAGCTTAAAGTATCTGTTTGATCAGAAGGAGCTGAACATGAGACAGCGTAGATGGATGGAATTTATTAAGGATTATGAGTTTGATCTTCAATACCATCCTGGGAAAGCTAATGTTGTGGCGGATGCACTGAGTCGGAAATCTTTGCACGTATCCGCGATGATGGTGAAAGAGATGGGATTGCTTGAACAGTTTAGAGATTTGAACCTAGGTATGGATTTGACTGAGGATAGAATATGCTTAGGTATGGTCACTATCAGTAGTGAGTTTTTGAGGGACCTCAGGTTTAAGCAAGTTCAGGATGAATATCTGCAAGAGATAAGTCGAGGCATAGATGAAGGGAAAGTTTCAGAGTTTAGGAAAGGATCCGATGGTGTGTTAAGGTTTAGAGATCGGATATGTGTGCCCAAGGACTTAGAGATTAGGAAGATGATTTTAGAGGAGGCACATAAGAGTAAGTTGAGTTTCCACCCGGGAGCCACCAAGATGTATCAAGATTTGAAGAAAATGTTTTGGTGGCCAAAGATGAAGAAGGAAGTGGCCGAGTATGTTCTATCATGTCTAGTGTGCCAGAAAGCTAAGATAGAGCATCAGAAGCCCGCAGGGTTGTTACAGTCCTTGGATATCCCAGAATGGAAGTGGGATAGCATAGCGATGGACTTTGTGGTTGGATTACCACGAACTCCGAAGAAGTTTGATGCGATTTGGGTTATCATTGATAGACTAACGAAGTGTGCTCACTTCTTACCTATTGGTGAGAGTTATAGTCTTGAGAAGTTGACCCAGATTTACATCAAGGAAGTAGTGAGGTTGCACGGTGTACCATCGAGTATTGTCTCCGATCGGGATCCTAGATTTACATCTAGATTTTGGAGACAGTTACACAATGCTTTGGGAACCAAGTTGAGGATGAGTTCAGCTTATCATCCTCAGACGGATGGGCAGTCAGAGAGAACAATTCAATCATTGGAGGATCTTTTAAGAGCATGTGTGTTAGAACATGTTGGCAGTTGGGATGAATTCCTACCCTTGATTGAGTTCACATACAATAACAGTTTCCATAGTAGTATCGGAATGGCACCGTATGAGGCTCTCTATGGAAGAAAATGCAGAACTCCGTTGTGTTGGTATGAGACTGGCGAGAGCCAAGTGTTAGGTCCCGATGTGGTACAGCAAACTACGGAGCAAGTCAGGAAGATAAGAGAGAAAATGAGGGAAGCGCAGGATAGGCAGAGGAGCTACAATAATAAAAGGAGGAGACCCTTAGAGTTCCAAGAAGGTGATCACGTATTCTTGAGAGTCACTCCGAAGACCGGAATTGGCAGAGCTATAAAGTCTAGAAAGCTCACTCCCCGATTTATTGGACCATTTCAGATTCTTCGACGAATTGGTTCAGTAGCCTACCAGATAGCCTTACCCCCTTACCTCTCCAACCTCCACGATGTATTTCATGTTTCCCAATTGAGAAAATATTTCCCCGATCCTTCTCATGTAATTGAGCCAGAGTCAATACAACTCCGAGAGAATCTAGAATATGAGGCTCTACCGTCTAAGATTGCAGATAGAAGGATTAAAGAACTCCGTGGTAAACAGATTCCTTGGTCAAGGTCATTTGGGATAGTGTTACCGGAGATGCTACTTGGGAGCGTGAGGCAGAAATGTAACAGCAGTACCCCCCCATTTATTCTCAGGTATGTAATTCCGGGGACGGAATTTCTTTTAAGGGGGGTAGAAATGTAACATCCGTTATTTTATGTGTGGTTTACATATGATGTTTTAGGTTTAAGGTTTGGATTGTATAACTGAGAGGTGATTTGAGGTATAGAGAACAGCTAGGGTTTCCGGTTAGTGTCTTTTAGATAATTTAGGGTGGAACAAAAATTTTGGAGTTAAAGAGGAGATTAGGCATTTTTGATGGTTAGAGATTGTTCATTAGGTCCTAAGGAGCCTATATCTCAAATTTGGGGTCAATCGGACATCGAACGGACCCTAAACGTAAAGAGTTGACTTTCTGGTCAAAAGTCAACGCTCAAGCGTGGCAAACATCACGCTCGAGCGTCGACAATACGCTCAAGCGTGGGTGTGTCTACGCTCAAGCGCCCAAGTCAACCAGACAAGGGCCATGCTTTGACTTGCTACGTGTCAACGGGCGCTGACGTGGCAGCCTCTGAGTGGTTGCATGGCTGCGGTGGTTTTCACGCTCAAGCGTGAAATGGTCCACGCTCAAGCGTGACCACGCTCAAGCGTGAAAAATTCCACGCTCGAGCGTGGCAGCGTGAATCAGAGAAATAAAAAGGGCTTAAGTGACACAAAGTCACTTAAGCAATAGGAAAGAAACGAGGCAGAGAGCAGAGAGCAGAGAAAACAGAGAGGGCTATAGAGAGAGAAAGAGAGAGAGTTTAGTGAGAGAAAAGAGTTTTTGAGTGAGTGTGACTGGCCCGATCGTCCTTTCGCAAAGCGGAGTACGTGGTTGTGATCATAGGGACGACACCTTCATTCTCCTCTTCCCCGTTTCTTCAATAGTCGAAGGTAAATTATTCCCGTTTATATCGAAAGTCGTTTCGTTACGTTTATCTTTATATCTTTCGTTTCGGTTATCGGAATTCGATTCCGTCTTCGAGGATGAACTCGTGGTAACGTGTGCTTCGTAATGTGATGCTTAGGTGAATTTTTGGAAGCTCCGAGGCCCTAGAACCGTGCTGGGCAGAATTGAGCTCGTGGAGGAAACGCTCGTTTCGTCTCGTTTCGATCATCGTACGACTTCCCAGGTGGGGGAAAGAAACCATTTAACGTCGGAAACGGCGCAGTTATATTTAGTTCGATAATGGCGTAGGGCGACCTAAACCCTACTCAAGAGCGAGTAACGGACAATGTCCATGTCACATTGGGGACTACTTAGTGGTACCAATGATGATATTGAAATTGTGCGTTTATCGTCTTTACGATAAAAATGTACTATTTTATTATTTTATGACTGGCTGTTGTGACTGCTTGAATTAGTTGCGTTGATATGATGATTGATGACTGATACTGAGTGTTGATATATCATATGAAAATTTTTATTATTGTATTGGAGTTGATGCCATGATTGATATGATGACATGATGCCATGATTAACATGATGATTTGATGGAAATATGTTATGATGCCATGAGTGTAATGATTATGAGTAGAGTTTGAGTAAGTGATGAGATATGATGAGCATTGATGATGTATTGGGGAAATCATACTTTATGTGTTAGTAGTGCCTAACCAAGATGATTGATGTTATATGATGATGAGGTTTTATTGAGGTTATTTATGAGGTGATGATGAGTGGTTAGGGCACTAGGGGATGACCTGAAACATGGTCGTTTGTGGACCTGAAACATGGTCGTTGGGGTCTATTCCTCGGAGGGAGAATTCCCGGGGTCTAGGCTAACGGCGGACCGTCCCAGACATGATTTCATTTTAGTTGCAGCTATAGTTCATGCGTTGTATGAGCACCCTGGCCGTGGTCCAGAGGTGTGCACCGGTTGTGTAGCTATAGTGCCATTGCTTTGCATGGGCACCCTCCAGCCGCGGACGAGGGTGTGCGCCGGGGCCTCTGGGACGTGTCGATTGTTGTGATATCCGGATATGGCCGACTACCTGAGAAGATTCACACATTTGCATTGCATCATGATGGGGGTAGAGGAAAAGACCCTAGATGTGAATTGAGGATGCTTGTGTTATATATATATATATATAAACTATATTTTGGGAGATGGATGTTTATCGTGGCTGTTATAGAATTAAATGTCGCTAAACCCTTTCCACGTTTGATGTTATATGGCTTCTTATCCCCTTTTCTTTTGTTGTATGCTTGTACATATATGTTTTGTATATCAGATCCAGATCGTGTTGATGGCGCACTGGGATCACCCGTGGATGACTCAGGATCCGGGGTTCCCCCTCTCGGGGACTTTTGAGGTTGAGTGCCTCGATCCGAACGGGTGGCTCGTGGACCCAGTCACTCGCTTCGTTGTGTATACGGGTCCTACGTCCATCACCTCCGGGTTCGGACAGGGAGCGCCGATAGGATTCGTCGGCACGTTCCGCGTTGGCACTACCCTTCCTTTCCAAGTAGGACAGCCAGATGGACATGTACCGCCGATGCCAGGCATGGCCCCAGACCCCTTCATGGTACCCTTTGAGGCACTAGTTCCAGGACTTGCACCGGCACCAGCACCAGGACCCGAGTTGGCACCTATCCAGGAGGAGGAACCGGTTGTCCCCGCCCAGGACCTGGCACCCCTTCCAGAGGTTCCAGCGCCTCCAGAGATCCGGGCTATGGTTTCAGAGTCTTCTCGAGTATCTACCAGACAGTTTCATCCCCGTGATAGTAGACTTTACCGACAGAGGTTTCAGAGGCAGTCAGACAGGAGCTCGTCCAGTGAGAGCGGAGAAGTGTCCGGACCTGCCGGACCGCGGGATGCAGACGAGGGTGGTAGTATTTGATGGCTCGGGCCAGTGCCATCTGTATAGGAGTGAGTGAGGTTTTGTTGTATTTTGAGAGGGGACGGGGTGTGGAGAGAATCGGTGAGGCATCTTCCCTTTTATCTTTGGATGTATTTTCTTTATGTTACGTACCACCGTTTTGTACATATTTCGGGATCCTACTGATGGGAATCCCTTGACAGTTATGTATTAGGAGATGATGTATATAGTTATCTATATATATATATGTGTGATGTATGTTGATGTATCTGCATATTATCTAGTTACCTTTTAAGTTTTAAATTTTCTGCTATTTTGAATATGCACGCTTAACGATAATAACGAAATTAGGCTTTAATATTTTGGGTTTTCTTTAATGGGATGTTGGGGCGTCTCAGAATGCTCTTCATTGGAATTTGAGACATGATCAGTTAGGACAGCAATTTCATTAATTGTGTTGGGAACCATCTCCAGAACTGATGCAGATGCATCATTTTTATCTCTGTGATCGTCCGGGCTAGAATCATGTATCACATTACCACTGACAGTGATGACTACAGTAGAATGAAGCACGACAGTAGAATGAAGCACGACATTATCCTTCTGGACAGGTGATTCTGGGTGCAAGGACTCAATGTCAGTTTCATAAACTGTTTTAGCATAATCATATGCATCAATCTCATAATCAACTGAGCCATTGTTATATTATATATAAATTATACATTAAAGTATTCTATTATTATATTATTATGTTAAATTATTATTATATTAAAGTAATATATTAATGCATTATATGTTATGACTGTCATGGGTATACTAAACACCCATTTATACAACAGGCGTGATATTTGAACCCACCGCAGCGACATCATACGGGACACCAGTGCTACTGTAGCTCTTTTTTTATTTTTTTTATTTTGACTTTTTTAAAAAAATTAAAATTTTATTTCTCAAAAAAACTCATTCACCAGATAATGAACTGAATTCACCAGATATATGTACCTGACTCATCAGATATTTGCACATACTTAACCAAAAATTGTATCCCAAAAAAAACTCATTCACCAGATAATGAACTGAATTCACCAGATATTTGTACCTGATTCACCAGATATTTGCACATCTTAACCAAACCAAAAAATTTATTTCTCAAAAAAACCCATTCACCAGATAATAAACTGAATTCACCAGATATTTGCACATACTTAACCAAAAAATTTATTTCTAAAAAAAACTCATTCACCAGATAATGAACTGAATTCACCAGATATTTGTACCTGATTCAGCAGATATTTAAACATACTTAACCAAAAAATTTATTTATTAAAAAACATTTAAAATTTTTTTAAAAAAAAACGCTACAGTGCCTCACAGTGCAGCTACAGTGCGGCACATACGATGTCGCCGTATTGATGTCGTTTTTCTGTGTCAAAATATCATTTTTGTTTATACAAATATTATAGTATTTGAAAAGAGGAACCAATGTGTTAAAGTATGCTGATGTGATTAGTTGATAAATTTGGTTGTAGAGGTAAAGAGAAATTATGGAGCATATGTGATATTGTCTGATTTATTTATTTTTTTAATGGTAAAAATGATGTTATGAGTTATGATATGCATTCTTTTAGATTATGTATTGGATGATGGAAAAGTGATATATATGTTGAATGGGTGATGTGATTTTTTTAAAAGAATGTTTATTAATATGATGAGATTGGTTATATGACTTGAACTATGCTATGGATATAAGTATGTGTCACATTATTATTGTGAAAGTTTATGGTAGTAATATAATGATGTGAATTGGTTTACTATGTGGGATTTATATGATTATTGAAAAGAGTACTTAGTGGAATGGATTGTCAAAGAATGATTATGAATCTTTGGGTAGGCCAATCGGGGAGCGGAAGGCTCCGATATATAAATATCACCACCGGGGATAAGGGACCTCGTTAGATACCCCGGGCGTTGAGGAGGGATGTTGATGTTTGCTAGAGGGTGCGGTATCTCCAGGGTATGCGGGGGACCTTGAGTTAACAACCCAAAGTGGACCCAAAGATTCAATGTATTTGATATGATATGTATCCCCTTATGAGCGGGACACGAGTTATGAGAAAAGAAAGTTGTACAAACCATTCCGCAAGTACTCTCTTGAGGGACGAGATGTACATACAGTATTTTTGCTAGTTCATGAAAATATTTATCTATTTGTTTGATCTAATGCTTGTCTAAGTGTGTGACTTTATTTCACCCAGAACTTTGTGTGATTGCATGTGTTTGGAGGAAACTCCCTCACTGAATCAGTGGACTCACCCCACGTTTAACATTTCAAATGCAGGTATCTTCAAAGCCGCCGGAAGTCTTGGATGTCATGTGAACAGTTTTTAATGGGTCGATTCCCATAGTTTAAGTGTAGCTAGATTTTAACATGATTTTTTAATTTGTGTTGTTTAGTTACTTTGATCTATTACATTTATTATGTTGTAATTAATGAATGTAATCGTTTTCTTTGTATGAAACGATTTTTTTGTTTTTTTGCTTGTCTGGCTGCGAAAGGGAAAGAGAGACTTTCCTCTTCGGCCGGTCGTGGCTAAGAAATTCGGGTCATGACAGCTTCTCATGCATTATTTCCTTTTCTTCTTCATATAACTCGCTGAAACAAACCTGTCCAAGTAGCGCCACCCAGTCCACATCGCATCGCCGCCACCTCCTCTGCGCCTGTCCACACCTCCATGCCCCTTTCGCATCATCTACCCACTACACGTCTACCCACTAGGGAGAAAAGAATGTCCATCAACAAAAACCAGGTTTAGCAGACATTAGTATTAACCAGTAAACCATGGTTCCCTCCATCAAAGAACCTCAACTTTATCAAGCACAATAACATTGTGCAATGGTTTTCCCAAATGTAACTTGAAATGAAGATACTTTTCTACCAAATTATGCCTCAGGGGAAATAACAGGGTTCATAAACAGGGTATTTTTGCCACACAGAATCTTCTCTCAATTCTCAACCACCTCATAAACAGGGTTCATCATCAATGGAAAAGTGAAGAACGGATTGATGCTTTTATGTGTATTTATCTGTTTGTGTCTGATAAGAGTTCAGGAACTAATTTTATTCCCTTCGGTTGAATTTTTAATGTGAAGAGAAATTTCATTGGAGTATTCAAGGTCGGCCCAAGGGTGAAGCTGGTAAAGCTAGGGCTTTAGGCCTCCAAATTTTTTTTTTATACTATCTATTTTAATAATCTTTTTTTTACAAGGTATATATACCACATTTTCTTCATCTACTAAAAGATGGAACATTTTACAAGATCATATCCCTAGCCTAACTCTTAAATCATTGTCACAGACAAGTTGGGAAAGTCGTATTGAAAGTGTAAAAGCTTTAAGATTTCAAACTTCACAAATAAGAGATGCTTTATTGAAATTAGGTGAAGTTAATGACGAACCTAAAATAAAAAAGTGAAGCTGATTGTTTAGCAACTTATGAGCTTGAAAATTTTGAGTTTTTATTAGGCATGACTATTTGGTATGAGATATTGTTTGCGGTAAACTCAGTTAGTAAAAATATGCAATCAAAGGATATGTGTATCGATGTTGCTATACAACAATTGAAAGGTCTTATTTCATTTTTTGAAAAATATAGGGAAGACTGATTTGAAAATGTTTTAATTTCTACCAAAGAAATTGCTATAGAATATAGAACCAAAGTTCCGTGAAAAACATATCTTTCGTAGAAAGAAACAATTTGATGAGATTATTGACAGTGAAGTTGTAAAATTTCCCGAGGAATCATTTAAAGTTGATTACTTCTTGTACATAATAGATAAAGCAATCACCTCGTTTCAAAGTAGATTTGAACAATTTAAAATGTATCAAGATATTTTGGTTTTCTATTTAGTATTGAGAAATTAAGGTCATTGAATGATGAAAATTTAAAAGAAAATTGTCTTAACCTTGAACGTTCATTAAAACATAATGACAACTCTGATATTGATGGATTAGATTTATTTACAGAACTAAAAATTTTAAGAGAAATTATACAAGTGGAAAATGATACATCAATTGACATACTTAATTATATAATAAGGCTTGATTCTTTTCCAAATGCATATATCGCTTATAGAACAATGTTAACAATTCCTGTAAGCGTTGCTTCGGCAGAAAGAAGTTTTTCAAAACTAAAATTAATAAAATCTTATCTAAGATCGACAATGTCTCAACAAAGATTAAATGGACTAGCTTTATTATCGATAGAAAAAGATTTGTTAAATGAAATCGATTACAATAATTTAATAAATGATTTTGCATCCCAAAAAGCACGAAAAATAAACTTTAAATAAAAATATAATAATTTTTATAATTTTTTATTATTTTCTTTAAAAGGCCTCACTTTGGAGTTCGCTTTAGGCCTCCAAAAGTGTTGCACCGGCCCTGGGAGTATTCGGCAATTTTATTTCTCTCCATCATGCTTTTATCTGTATTTTGGACTTATTAGATATTTCCGGGTATCATGAGATATTCTTGTAGGGAGATGGTGGTAAACCCAGAGGCACAACAAAGCTTTAGTTTCAATGGCAGAAAACAGACCCCAACAGCGGCGGTGGCATTTGGTGTGTAGACGACGCGTAAGGGGCATGACGGTGTGGACTGCACACGATGACGCAAAAGGGGTGGCAGCGGTGCATCGTGGGCTGGGCGGCGCGGCTTGGATTGGTTCCTTTCAATGGGTATAAATATATAAAGAAGAAAAAGAAAGAAGGTATGAGATTTAGGCAAAAGGAAATGAGTCGTGCTAATTGGACACACGGCTCCGACATCAATACGCGACATCATGCTACAGCACTTTCTCCTTTTTTTTTAATTTTGACTTTTTAAAAAAATAAAAAAATTATTTCTCAAAAAAAATCCATTCACCAGATATTTGTACCTGATTCACCAGATATTTGTACATACTTAACCAAAAATTTTATCTCAAAAAAACTCATTTACCACAGAATTCACCAGATATTTGTACCTGATTCACCAGATATTTGTACATACTTAACCAAAAATTTTATCTCAAAAAAACTCATTCACCAGATAATGAACTGAATTTACTAGATATTTATACCTGATTCACTAGATATTTGCACATACTTAACGAAAAATTTTATTTCTAAAAAAAAACCCATTCACCAGATAATGAACTGAATTCACCAGATATTTGCACATACTTAACCAAAAAATTTATTTCTCAAAAAAACCATTCACCAAATATTGAACTGAATTCACCAAATATTTGTACCTGATTCACCAGATATTTGCACATACTTAACCAAAAAATTTATTTCTCAAAAAAACCCATTCACCATATAATGAACTGAATTCACCAGATATTTGTACCTGATTCACCAGATATTTACACATACTTAACCAAAAAATTTATTTATAAAAAAAAACATTTAAAAAAACTATAAAAAAAAGACCCGCTACAGTGCCGCACAGTGCGGCACATACGATGTCGACGTATTGATGTCCAGGAAGTGTTTTCAATTAGAATTATTGAAAGGAAATAAATACGAAGAAAGGAGTATCACGTGAGTTAATGATACATTCTAAGACGTTAGATTAATATAAAATGGATGGTTAAGATTGAGAGTAATATCTTAAACTTACTCTTGTAGTAAGTGGGTCCCCTCCCATATATATATATATATACACTACAAAAAATAGTTGAAATAGCGACCAAAAATAGCGACCGAATTATTAGTTGCCATTTGCGACCGAAATTGTGACCGATATTAGAATCTACAAGAATAATAGTTATTATTGGTTCTATGACCAACATAGCGACCGATATAGCGACCGAAAATAGAATAGAAAAAAATAGGTCGCTAGTTCGGCCGCTCAACAAAGAAGATTAATATAGTCAACTTTTGTTGACCATTTCACAATCGAAGTTGCGACCGATTATAGTCTGACGGTTCAATTTCTAGTGACATTGTGACCGATTCAATTTTGGTGCTAAAGCGTCCCAAAAAAATTTAAATATGCGCCCTTTAGAGACTGAATACAATTCGGTCGCTAAGTTACGACGAATAAAATTTCAAATGGTACCCTGTAGCGATCGAATTTGCAACCGTTTTTAAAAAGTAAGCATTGCAACCGAATTAGCGACCGATCATACCGTTTTTAAAAATTAAGCATAGCGACCGAATTAGTGACCGAAATATTCGGTCTCTAAAAATTAAAATCCCTAAAAACGCAGAATCCCCTTTTCTTCTTCATTTTGTGATCTCTCTTCCTCTCTCACTCCATCTCTCTTTCTCCTCCTCTCCTCCGGCCACTACGAGGCCGCCGTCCCCTCCTCCGACCACCACCATCATGGTAAGCTCTCCTCTCTCTCTCTCTCTATATATATATATATATATATATATATATATATATATATATATATCTTTCTCTGTTTCTAACTATTTCTCTTTCTCAGTTCCCTCCTCCTCACGGCCACCACTGGCACCACCAGAGCAGCGCCGCCCTCCTCCTCCTCCTCCTCTGGTATGTTTTCCTCTCTCCTCGCCTCTCTCTCTCTCTCTCTCTCTCTATCTCTCTCTGGTTTATTTTTATTTTTATTTGGTAACCTCTGATTTCATCCTCTTTATGTCTCTTGTGTTGCAATCCATCAATGATGTTTACCTCTGTTCATTATTTGGAATAATCTATTTCATCATTTGTTACTGCCATGAATGAATATCACCTATATGATGAAATGTTCAAACCATGAATTATGCTTGCCTTCTTTCTTCAAGATGATGATTGAATGCTTGTTTGAATCATTCAATTTCATTTGTTATTTTTCTCTTTGATTGCAGTACATAATCTGGGAATGAAGGTGATTGTTGTTAAGATATTGAGTTTGTGTAGATATTTATTTGATTATTTTCTGAATAAATTCATACTTGATTAGGAAGTTTACTTGTTCTCTAGGAAAATCCCATATTCTTAGTGATGTCTCCAACATACGTTGAGCTTCACTTGCGTGCATCTTATCGATTTGTTGGTTCCAATGAATTATTATTTTTTATAATGACAATATAATGCAAAAATTAAAATCATAGTTTAATGAAACAATTTATTTTCCTCTTCAAAATAAAAACCTCTCAATAATAATGGGTCAATTTAATTGTACAATTTATTGATTCTCAACATCTTTTTATGGCATTTACGCCTATTTGATTGATCATCCAAAGTTTCTTTATGTGTAAAAATAAAATAAAGTAAATAACAAATAAAATATTTTTTTCCCACTAAAGATAAAACATGACTTTTAAAATCCCTTCTTGAGTGATTTGCTCCTCAAAATAAAAACCTTCTTGATAAAAATAAAGGAGATTGATGATGGCATTGATCTCACATGGTGAATATATTAATCTTTGGGTAGGTATATACAGTGAATGAAGGTACATTGATGTGAATGGCTCATTGTAAGATCGTATATGTTCATGATGAAAGCTGTGGTAATGTGATTTGGAACACTATTTTTTTTTATTAGACAATAGAAGTTACAAATGTATGAATCACTGTAACAGCCCGATTTTCGTATACGCTGTATTAACGGTAAAGATATATTTTTATATTTTTATTTGAGGCCTAGGAAATGATTTTGGATGAAACAAGATCATATCTAGAACTTACTCTATGGTAGGAAGCTTTGGTTAAAATTTGGGTTTAAAACTCAGACGGAAATCGGTCTATATTTTTACTGACAGTATATTTTTATACTGGCAGAAAACCCTAATTTGATCCGAAAATGAAAAATTGTAGATTTTTATATTATGTCCGTGAGGAAGTCTATTTTCCAAAATGTTGCCCAAAAATAAAATATTAGATCTTATTAGAGCGAATTTTGGTAAAAAATAGACAGAAACCCTAATCGGGAAATCCGACGGAGTCAGAAACTGAACTGCAGAGATAGAACCGGACACCGGAGGATATGAGTCATGATGTGAGTCACCACCATGACTCACCAAGCATTTATGAGCATTAAATGCTAGTAATCATTCTTTTTAGGGTGAAATGACCAAAATACCCTCAAGCTTTCATGGTTATAAACAAGACACGTCTCTTCACTTTTGACTACTCATTTTACATGGTTGTAAACCTCCCACGACTCTCCAATTTCGTGCAGCCATATCCAATAAACAATACCTATTTCATTTTGCTTTCGTTTCATCATTTTACTCTCAAAAACCGAAATCAGGTAAATGACGGAGCTGCGTACGGGATTTCCGGGAACCGTTAATGGATTGGATCGATGAGTCATGGATGACTCATGAGATGTGGCCCAAAATCAGTCACACATCCCTTCATTCTCCACCACATTATCTAACCTAATCATGATTACAAATTAACTCTAGTTAGGTTATTATAACCATAGTTAAGTTATTATATTATTTTCTAAACTTAACATATGTCAATTAATTTAACCTTGGTTCATTTTAATCAATTAAACAACACTATTTCACTCCCTCACACTCTATTTAGTGGCTGCCCAAAACCCCTCCAACACTTAACCAAATTTCTTTCCTTTCTATTTTCATTCAAGCATTGTTCTTGCTTGTTCTTCACTAAAACACCAAGAACACCCTTTGTGTTCTTGATAAGTTCTTCATTTCTTCTCAAGTTCTTGATCAAACTTCTTCATTCCTAGGTGAGGATCATGTTCCTTATCACCTTAGCTTCATTAATCATTCATCAAACTCAATTTTCATCAACTATTTCACAAATTCCTATTCTTAGATCTAGAACTTCAAATAATTCTAGAAAATTGTAGAAAAATCATTTTAATGTGAAACAAATTTCTATGATCTTCATATAACTCCTACTATCATCATCTAAGAGCATGTCAGTAAAACCATTTTCTTTCCTATTTTTCTCTACAAGACCGAATTGATGCTTAAATGAGCAAATGAGATTTGGTTCAAATTTTAACTTAGATGAGGTTGTTTATAAGCTATCTAGGGTTTCCATGTTCTAAATCTAATAGTTTGAAATCAAAATCAATTTCTAGCCCTATTTTCCTATGTTGGCCGAATCTAATCATAAGTGGGCTAGATGAGTTTTCTTCAAAGTTTTGCATAAATGATGATGGTTCTAGGCTATCTAAGGTTTCTAGGTTTTAAATCTAAGAGTATGTAAAGAAAAAGAAACTTCTAACCCTATTTTTATGTCTTGTCCGAATCCTATAATAAAGGGGTTAGATGAGTTTTATACAACTTTAACTTGGATGATGACTTGAAATAAGCTACTTGAAATCCCTATAGTGATAATCCAAGAGCTTGCAATCAAAAACAATTTCTAGCCTATTTTACTATACATGGCTGAAACCCTAACCCTAGAGGTTAGATGATTTTGTTTCAAACTTTTGTCTTGTAATAATTAATCTATGCTAGTTAAGACTCTAGTAACTAGGATCCAAAATATGGCATTAAGAAAATAACCCTAAATCTATTTTCTTAGTCTTGGCCAAACCTAGCCCTAAAGTGTCATAGATGGATTTTGTTTGATTAATACATTTTTGTTTTGATTTGGTTGAAGATTAATTAATATTCGTGGTGTAGTAACGAGGATCGGGAAGTTCATGAATCCGGTGATAAGTCAGGTAGGGGAAAGATTCAACCTATCGTCAGAATGGATAAGTAGTTTATAATATAATAATTGTGTAGAGCAACCTAAACCCTACTAGTGGTCGAGTAATCGACAAGACCAAAATCGCATTGGAAACTTTTCCATAAAACCAATGATGATTTAGGGATTGTAGCTTTATCGCCGTTAGGATAATCTTATAATATTGAGGATGTTTGACTTTATGATTATTAAATGTTTGTGATACGTGGTTGAGGTATTCTACTGCTTGTGACATTTTGTTTTGATGTTTGAATATTTTATGATGATTGTATTATGCATGAACTGCCTGGTTTGATAATGTGATTAGTTGACTTTTAAGTAAAGATATATGTTGTTCGGGAGATGTTCATGTGGGTGAGAGAATGAATGTGACTTAGAGGTTCCTAGCGTAATTAATTTTTTTATAGATGAGATCATGATATATGATTTGAGGATTTATACGAGTTCTAGTGAGAGGTTGAGGTATTAGGTTATGACCCCGTAAGAGTCGGTGATACTTGCATCATTGTATGTAGCAATCGAGTTATTTGTATCCTTGCATTGTGTAGCAATCGAGCTATTTGCATCATTGCATTGTGTAGCAATCGGGCTATTTGCATCATTACATTGTGTAGCAATTGGGCTATTTGCATCATATTATATTATATTATATATGATAGAGTGGAGTGCTCGCTCGGACGAAGGACTAACTTTCCTATTAGGATGGAGATGGTGTGACACCATTGTAGTGGTCACGTTAGCATAAAGGTTTAGTTTGCGTGAGATTAATGGTAGAGGACGATATTATGAGTTGAGGATGATTGTTAGTTATGTGTGATGTGTGTTTGTGACTGTTATTATATTATGTGCTATGTATTCCCTTCTGCTTTTGATGATAGAACTGTTTCTTATCCCCTATTTTCTGTGTTTGGTATATATTTATCATGTGGTCGTATGAGAAGATCCAATGGAGGAACCAGTTGCTGAGGAGCTGGATGGGATCCGGTATGAATCGGAAACGGGAGGAAGAGCTATAAATTCCAGTGATGTTGTTTAGTGTCTAGGGCCAGTGAGTCTTATAAGATGTTTATTTTCCGCTGACTATAATAGTTGTGAAAGTATGTACCTGCAAGGGATCCTACAGATAGGATACCCTAGACAGTGTTTTAATACTCTGATGCATAAACACTTAGTGTGTATGTATTTAATAATTATGGTGTGCTATTTTTCAAGAGTTGTATGTTTGATAATTAAGTTTTAATTTTTACGTATTTTAACGTTAAGTATGCGATTAAGAGTAATAAATAATTAATGGCACAACGGGGTACAACGAGGGTGTCTCAATCACCATGAGCACAAATATTTTGGTAAATTTGTAATTCACTAACAAACAATCAAACATATATTATGCACAAGTTTGCTATCTTCATTCACATTAGAAAGCAGCTCTGTACACAATATTATGAAAGCACGTAATAGGTTATCAAGGCACTTCCAATAGGAAAAGTCCTCTCTATGACCATCCTTCAAAACCACGTAAAAGCATCTGCTTTCCTGAAAATATATGTCTGCTAATATGCAAAAACAAGTCTCAACATTAAATTAAATACACGAATTATACACATTAAATTGGGGCACGGTCCCCCCTTCCCCGAGGTTTCCAGAAATACTTGTTGATGAACATTCAGCGATGTCTGGATTCTCCCTTAATAAGTTATCAAGGCACTTCCGATAGGAAAAGACCTCTCTATGACCATCCTTCAAAATCACGTAAAAGCATTTGCTTTCCTGAAAATATATGTTTGCTAATATGTAAAAACAAGTCCCAACATTAAACTAAATACACGAATTATACACATTAAATTGGGGCACGGTCCCCCCTTCCCCGAGGTTTCCAGAAATACTTGTTGATGAACGATTCAGCGATGTCAGGATACTTCTCCCTTAATAGGCTATCAAGGCACTTCCGATAGGAAAAGTCCTCTCTATGACCATCCTTCAAAACCATGTAAAAGTATTTGCTTTCCTGAAAATATATGTATGCTAATATGTAAAAACAAGTCCCAACATTAAATTAAATACACGAATTATACACATTAAATTTGGGCACGGTCCCCCCTTCCCAGAGGTTTCCAGAAATATTTATTGATGAACGATTCAGCGATGTCTGGATACTTCTCCCTTAATTAGTTATCAAGGCACTTCCGGTAGGAAAAGTCCTCTCTATGACCATCATTCAAAACCACGTAAAAGCATCTGCTTTCCTGAAAACTATTATGTCTACTAATATGTCAAAGCATGTGTGTGTGGATAGATTGAAATTATTAGCTTTCTTGCCTTGACAGCCAATGCATTTTATAACTTTGCTACAAAGTTACATGTGAAGTTGAATTTCTTTGTTCTATTTAACATGCTAGTCTGCTACATGAATCTTTCCATCTTTGCTTATTATCACTTGATGAAGTTTAAACATATGACTTATGTGATCTTATGCCATTGTGCTTACTTCCTAATCCTCATATTGTTTATACCATTGGTTGTTTGTTTTCCTAATCATGTTTGTTTGTTTTCCTTATCGTTTTATCAGAAAATGGATCCGACTAAATGTTTTGAGTCAGCTATCCATTTAGACTAGGTACAGTATCTCATCAACTGAAGAATAACGATTGAAGAAAAATTAAGACGATTAAGACATAAACTAATTATTACTAAATTGTTCGTGTGTATTTGCAGGATTTAATTTCAATTCCACGATCATTCTATCGTCGTTGGGGAAAAGGAATACCACGTGTAGTGACTATTGAAGACAAATGCGGAAATCTGTTCAATGAGATGATAGTAATCCATAAGGATCACCCATATTTTGCAACTGACACACAGGGTATCAGGGAGTTGTATTTGTTGTCCACTGGTGCATTGGGAAAGTTTAAGTACCTTGGAGATTCTCGCTTTTATATGTTCATCCCAATAGAGGATTGATGAACTGAAGAAGCTGAACTGAATAAGTTTTAATGTTTTGATATGTCCAATAATTTATCTGTGTTTTAGATCATTAGTACATTATTGACTATGGTATTTTGATCATTAGTTATTAAACTTTTTTTTTCTAATAAACATTATTAAACTTGCATTAATTAATCTATGTGTTTTCTTGGCCATATTAACTGTGGTGTTTTGGATCGTTAGTATATTATTATATTTATATATCCTATTTATCCAAAAAAAAAATATTGATATACTCTGCTTGTATCAGAAATTAAAATAAAACACCTTATGTAACCAAAATATTATCTGTGGAACATTTACCAAGAATAAAAACTGCTTTGTAGAGGCCCCAATAAAATCATCAAGGAGGGGTCGTATCTATTCATTAAATTTTAGTGGTAATACTATAGAGGGCTGAAATTCTTCAAAAGTGTCCACTAATATTATTTCATCAGAATATTCATAAGCATCACCAACAAACTGCCACAAATGAACACTCTGCTCATCATCCAATGGTGCTTATAAAAAGTAGATTAAAATTTCTGTGGCAAGAAATTTGCATCGAGTTGATGCAAACCTTCCATATCTAATAACTCGGTATAATAACCCTTATAAGAACAAGTATAACCCTCCTTATTCAAAAGGGATCATATAGTAATTATCAAATAAAAGTGGCTCAGAACAAAGTCTGAAGGAGGCCAAAAACAGTGTTATTAGCTTTCAATGCCCATTAACTGCAACACCATTTCGCGAGTTTTTAAAGCCATTCTGAATTTCCAATTTGTGGAGCTCAGTTTCTATGGTCTTGGCGATTTTGGCATCATCTGGATCAGGCTCTGGTAAGTCTACATAGAAGGACCCTTGTCTGATTGGTGATAGGGATTCCATAATGATAGCTTGCTGCTTGATGTAGTTATAGAGTTGTTGATGGAAGACATGATCAAAGGAGAAACAATTTTCAGTCTTTACTGCAGCACGATGTCGCGATGACTTAGAATCTTCTTTTGTGCAGAAGTGTGGGAGGGATGCATAGTCCATTACCTGCTCACAAGTTTTAAAACAACTGTTGAGTAATGTCAAATGTCTTGTAGTAGCAACAAATATAGGAAGAATGCATAACTTGATCAAATTAATGCAGAGGTAGGGCACCAGTTATAAAGAAAATTCACAATATCTTGTTTATTATGATTTAAAATGACAAGTTAAAAATCAATATTAGTATCTTTGTTAGACTAGTAATTTCACAGTGTTGAACTGGAAAGAAACAAACAAAATCTATAAGCATTATGATGCTGTTATCACCATTATTAAACTAGACCTATATCTGAAGCATAATACAACTGCTGCACTTAATTTAATTAATTTTACTTTAATGTAGTTGAGAGAACTGAGAGGCAAACTCATATACATAGGGTGTATATGACACTGAGAGATCAAGTAGATACTTCAAAATGTGTTTACCTTCAGTAATTCCTCCTTCCCACAACCTTGCAGCACCTGGATTTTCTTCCTTGTTCTTTCTTGCAAAAGAGGTTTTACAACCTGGAAATTGTTATTGTAAAGAAAAATAAAATTATTTCAGCTGTTAATTTTTCGATTCTAATGATGTTTATGAAATTAAGGACAGGAAGTGGAGCATTCCAAATTCTTCAATCAGTAAGACGTGCACAAACCTTCCAACAAGCTGAGAACACATATGGCACATTAACAATATAGTATGTGTCTGTCATTTCTGGGTAGTTCAAATCATCTATTGTAGATATAGAAGTCAAAAGCTGCGGAACGTGGTCAAACAGAGAGTGTCAAATATAAGAGCATCAAGCAGATGGAAGGGGTGAGAACTGAGTAATCTCAATTGCAAAGACAATAAACAATAATGACAATAAAGTCCATCCAAACAAGGGACTTTCATATGATGAAAAAATGAAGAAAGCAAGAGAAAAAGAAAAAACATTTTTTTTCTGAATAACTGGCATACCCTCAATTGGCTCAGTGCTGATAATTTTAAACCAGTCATATCCAAGACCTTCACACAGGTGCCAATGTATCGTCCATGCTTCTTCGTAGCTGTTGGCTAAGATAAAAAAATTCAAATAAGCAAGCAGGGCAATAGAGAATTTATGAGAAAATAATAATTAAACAGTATTAGGTAGTCACCAAGATCACCCGGTCCCTATATTCATTCATTTGGATGTGTGACTGTACATAGTGTTTGTCCTGAACAAAAAAAATTGGTCATTTAATATCAAATCAATAATCCAAAGAAGTTTAGAAGCTACATTGAGGAACATAGACAGACAACAAGTAGGCTTTGAATACTAAAGTATTCATTTAGAGGCATGTAATTATTAATGTCCGCGTTTCTAAGAAATTGAAAATTCCCCAGAAGAAGGCAAGATCTCTAATCCAGAACCAATGTTCAAAGAATTGGTGTAATTTATGCGTCACATTGTAAAGGTAGGATGAAAAGACATGGTCTAGAGATCCTTACAGATGCTTTGTCAAATGTGCTGAGCCCAACACCAATAGCAATGACAGGTAGACCCTGGCATATTTCAGCCAAAAATAAAATAAATTAGCAATCATGTACACGTAGGTAGAAGCATTTCAGATCATCTAATGATGGCATGTCTTATATCTTATTACAAATTTATAATAACATCATCTAAATAAGGTGAAGACAGGGAAGGGAAGAACCATGAGAGAGGATGAATATAAAACTTCGATTCATATCTGAGATCAAAAGTTCTTATAGTTGTAAGATCTATCTAAAACACACAAGTATACCTCCTTTGAGTAACCAGACATTCCTATGAGTTGAGAATCTCGCACGGCTCTGTACAAATCCGTGGGGATTGGCTTCTGTTATAGAATAAAGATAAATTCAAGAATGCGTCACAATTATGATCATCATAATCATTGAATATAATAGACATCTAGTTAATGCTGAAAGTGTGATGCATAGGTATGAACAAGAATAACAAAGGATGTCAAATAATTCCAGTGGCCGTGTGAATTTCATTTTTTAAGTGGTTTAACCCAAACTCCCATACCAGCAATAATAAGGTTTCTATAGTTTTGGCACTGACAGACACACCTTTCTCCAAAGCATAATAAGCATTGCGACGTGTGAACTAATAAAATTTGATTCATGGGATTAAAAGTTGATTCATTTAAACAATTGATAAAGTAACAGCCCTCAATTCAAGTCATTCATCCATGATATTAAGGAATCAAAATAGTTTTAGATGCATAATAACTCCTGAAATCTATAACATGTTGTTCTTGAATCAACAGTGTGAATGCAACTAAGGCATGATTCTAATGCTAACATGAATAATACAACATTCAGTACCAGGATTGGCACTCCAAATTGGCAGTTCACACTCCCCACTAACGAGTCATAATTTTAATTTTTTACTTTATAAAATTACATTTGGTTAATGAGGAGTATGAACAGGAAATTGAGAATGCCAATAGTCTCACCCTCAGTACCAATATTAAAAGACCACACAAATTTGCTCTTGGAACCAACTTAAGGCACCAGTACTGTCAATATCAGATTCAGACTATTCACACATATATGAAGAGACTGAAGTTTGGACAAAGGAAGAGTGTTACAATTCAGAAGGTTTGCCCTTCTTCGTTTCTGCTACCATAAATTGCTTCACTTAGTTTAAATGTACCTTTGAGAAAACAAACAAACAAACACACACACACATTAGGAATGTCTCATAATCACCAGATATCTTCATCCACTTCTCTTTATGCATATAAGTATCTTTAAACTGAGCTCTTCATCAATATTGGTCATCTACATATAGTAACCTTCCCTTGTTTATCTTAGAAATAGCTTTAACTGACCAAACCCAACATATGTTTTAAATGAGGATTTTGTGAGACATTAAGAGTTCCATAAATCTTAAATGCAAGAATTTTCAGAAACATTAGAAGACAGAATGACAGAATTCAGCATAGAAGTTTCAAGAATAGATAACCAGAATAACAGTAGAATTCAGAAAATAGTTGCATACGGAAGGAACTCACCGCTAAAACATTGTCAATTTCATTTTCCACTCTCCATTGTAAACAATCAATTAACTGTAACAGATTAAATCGTCAGCAAATTATGTACATCCAAAGATCAAGACTAAAGTAATTCAAAACACAATCAACTTGGGAAAAAATCCAATTAAAGATTTTACTAAACTAAACAGATCTAACTAACCATTTTATGGGCTTTGCCAACATTCCAGTCCCTTGCTTTAAGAAACCGCACTAATGTTTCAGTTGGATAGCCCTGGTGCATATTCTGAAATATAAAGAGAAAGTTTTAAGAAAAAGAAAACAAAATGTTCATGATTGCAGATAATAAGACACACACAAAAATGATTTACTCACACCAGTTAACACAAAATCACATAACCATGATAAGCAAATAGCACAAAAATGTAGCGATTTACTGAATAACAAGAGGAAAAACATTATAAGTCCCTTATATTGGTGCATAATGACTAAACTCAGTATGATTTTCTTGAAGCCTGTTGGCCAAACATGTAAATATCGATTGCACTCAAGGAGTCCTTAACTTTAATCTTTAAGACACCCTTTTCTATCATAATATGACAACTATCCACAGAAAATTCCTTAGCAACTGCGAGGTACCAGTGATCCAGATCAATTTGGCAGCAAAATTTAATTTTTGGGCTTAAAAGTAATTTTATTTGATCATTATGCAGGAAGAAAAAAATATATATCTAACAAAATTACAGATCATCAGTGACAGTCATAACTTCTATTGATTACTTTTCCTTATATCTTGGTCAAAACCCAAGATCAAGCAAAATTAAGAACATTAAAAGCCAAACCTGGAATGTGTTCTTCTGTTGCTCATCCACTGTGTCAAAACACACACACCCAAAAAAAGGAACCTTTGTCAGTGATCAGCATAGATCACAAAAGAACAGAAGAATGCAAGCTGAGTTTTTTATGCACACCATTTTCCATCAGGGACTGCATCTGCTTGATTGCTTCCTGATTACCAATACCCATCTTTTGTTTCAGCTCTCCGATAACTCTAGACTAATAAAAAAGAAAACTTTGAAGCTATGCAGCTGAGAAATTTGCGGTGAAGTATATCTAACTTAGTTTTTGAAATCCTGATCCTTTAAAACACCCCAAGAGGCTACTACCTACAAAAAAATTAAAAGTTGGGAGAGAGAAATGGTGGGTTAGGCAGAAGAACAAAGTGCCCCCCTTCTGAAGATTCTAGCTTTGGTTTGTTCTCCTTCTCTGAGTCACTGTGAAAGCATCAAATCAAAATGGGAAGGTGTTTTTGGCCTTTGTTGCAGCTTCTTATGAAGGAAACTGAGGGGTCAACATTACAAAGAAAAAGGAGACTGTTAAAAAAACAAAGGTTAAAATAATTTTTGGTCCATATACGTGATATTAATTTTCAATTTGATCCTTATATGTATAAAATTATTAATTTGGTCCTTATATGTGACACTGCTTTTCAATTTGGTTCTCACCACTAGTTGGTCCCTATATAAGAGGACCAAATTGCAAATTATTGTCCCATGTAGGGACCAATCCAGCAAAAAAAAATTGAAATCGGTCCCTATATGTGACAATCAATTCGGTCTCTACATGTGATAATAATTTGTAATTTGGTCCCTCTTATATAAGGACCAATTAGCGGTGATGACCAAATTAAAAGCCAGTGTTACATATAGAGACCAAATTGATAACTTTTTATGTATAAGAACCAAATTGAAAATCAGTGTCACGTATAGATACCAAAAGATTACTTTAACCAAAAATAAATAATAATGAACAACAAAATATGAGGAAAATTGATTACTTGCCAGAAAGGAAAGGCTTTTGTTTTTTTTTGGGTGTGTATAATTTCTATCGTTATATGTGATGGGGTTTATTTTAGTAAGATTATTTACCGACTATATTTCTCTCCAAGCAATTTTTATGGGGGTGGTTATAATTTTAGGATTTAATTCGTATACATTGATATTGTGAAGTTTTATTACAGCTATTAATAAAAAATTGGCATACTATTTAATTCGTATACATTAATACTGTAAAGTTTTATTACACCTATTAATAAAAAATTGACGTACTATTAAAGATGTTTGTCTATTATCCTAAACATCTTAAAAGTCACTAATTTTCAGTGTCAGCTTTTGGGTGAAGCCACCCAAACAAGGGCTTTAGGCCTAAAAAAAATTTTACTTACTAGTTAATAATTACTACTATATAGTTAGATATTTTTATAAAAAATAAATAAATTTTACTTACTAGTAGTAATTATTAAATAGTAATTTACTATATAGTAATCCTAGTGGAGACAGACACTTTAGTTGGAAGGTTGTGAAAACTAAGGGTTAATTTTCTACTCTAAGCAAGCTGGGTGGAGCCAAAAGCTCTGATTACGGTGATTCATCAAAAGAATATAGTAATTTAATAAACGACTTTGCATGCAAAAAAATTCGATAGATAAACTTTAAATAGAAATATAATAATTTTAAAATATTGTTATTAGCTTTATAAATAGCTTATTCCAGAATTCGCTTTAGACCTAAATATGTGTTGGGCCGACCTGTTAATTTCATTATTTATAATTGGTTGTCAATATAAAAATATTTACACTAACATTGCATTTAAATTAAATTCTTAATTTTATATCCAGCCAAAAAACTCATAATTTTATATCATTATTTTATGGAAAAGGCAAACTTTTATTGAAAAACTAAAAACATAGGCTCTCATCCTTAGGGATGACAATTTGTTCCTATCCATTAGGTACCCGAAAAAATTATCCATAATGGGTAGGGTAATTACCCGCACAATGGGTAAGGGTCCTGGTAATTACCGCAAATTTGAATGGGTATGGGTGCGGGTACAGGTACTATAGTACCCACCCCGCCCCATACACTCACATATGTATATGCATATATAATTATTTATTTATTTATTTATTTATTTATTTATTTATATTACTAATATATATAATTTTAACCATAATACAAACTTTAAAACCAAAATTAATCTAAATATTCTTAACCTTCTAAACATAGTTGCATCTATAATTCCTTTTTGGATTTTTATTTATTTAATATTTTGATTTGTAATGTTTTATGAGTAGATTTAAAAGACCTTTGAATCGTTTTTTAATTGTTATGACGTTTCTTTTGTTATTTATTGTACGGGTAACGGTTGAGAGTACGGGTACTTAGGTAGTCCGAGGGTACGGATAAGGGTACTAAAGTTGCTACCCACGCGAGTATGGGTAATTTTTTCAATCGCGGGTATGGGGACGGGTACTATAGTACCCTACCCAGACCCTACTCATTGCCATCCCTACGTCATCCTCTTAAATTCATCCTTTTTTTTCAACAAAAAAATTAATTATTGTTTAATAAAAATATTTATTTTAATTCTTTAACCAATATTCTTTTATCTTTAAAAAAACCAATATTTTTAAAAAAAAATTGACATTAATTGCCTTATTATTATTAGTTAAAGATTTGGAAAAAAAAAATAGATTAACAAATGGTGAACAGATTTTAATAGAATCATATATAAATAAATTTTGAAATCAAATTGATTTTAGTACACAAGTTTAAAATTTAGGATTTTATTTTATTTATGTTTTTTATTTTTAAAATATCTATAGTAGAAAGATCAATCATTTAGAATATTATTAGATGTTTAAGTACAAATTTGTTCCATTTTATTTAATAATCACGATATCAAATCTGGAATTACATTACGTATTTAAATAATTTATAGGTTTTTAATGCAATTCTTTAAATGCTGATAATGTTTTTGAATAAGAAGAAGATACGTGTAAGATTTATCAATGAAAATATATCACGTACAACAAATATTATACGTGTCATTTTTCATTAAAAAATAACATCACAACCATACTTTATTTATTCACATCAAAGATAAATTCATTTTAAAATAATGATGATAAAAAAGAAACCTAGCATGTCATGCTTTTAATAATAAAAAGGATATATTGCCAAAAAAATTGATAAAACGGATTAGCATGACCGTGAAATGCTACTCCCTCCATTCTTTTTCTTTAGTAATTTAATATTTCTAGATATAGATTAAGAAATTATTAATGTGTTTATAGTTGTACTAAAATACCTTTATTTCTATCATTAATTATTTACAAATTCCAACTATATTTACTCTATACTCCATTAGTCATTTATGTATTTGGAAGATTTTGTATATTTTTAAGTCATTCCAATTTAATTCTATTATAAGGGTATATATGGAAAAAAAATGGTCAAATATGTCTTGGGTTTATAAAACACCCATTGTTTTGAAACAAAAACAATTAGCTAAAATTACCAAAGAAAAAGAATGGATGGAGTAACAAGAACCCATAAAAAAAGGTTGTATTGAAAATTATTGTATTTAATATTTAAATGAATGATCCAACAAAAAAAAATTAAATGAATAAAATACTTAATTTTTCAATAAAAATTCATGTTTTATGATTTTTCACCATTCTCTTATTCCTTCAATAATATAAGGATTTTTCTATCATACACAATTTTATACATGTTAAGAATTTCAAAAGAAAAAATTTATATAAGAACTTATATATTTTATACTTTTAAAATTGAAATATTTAGTTTTTCAATAATCAATTTATGCTTTTGGGTTCCTATAATATAATAAAACACTTAGGAACTTTTTTTTTTAATGTTAAAGACGTTTAAGAACTTGGCAACATCTTATTGGCCAAAAGTGATGATTTGGGAAAACAAAGGAACGCAACGTGTTATAACTTACGCAGCCTCTTTTTCATCCCACGTAGCTGTCTGTCGCTACTAAGTACTAACTAATCCCTATTGCACGGGGCTATCACCGATGTTCGTGGCCAAGAATTTTCCATCTTGAAGGTTGTGTTTAATTTTAATTAAAATGAAAAATAATTTGAATTAGTTTAGACTTTAGAGATTAAATTTGAAATTTATTAATAAGAGTTTAATTGATATACATGATAGTGTAAAGGTTTTTTACACTGTCAACCAATCATAAATTGGTACATTATTGAAAATCTTTAACTCTTATCCTAATCACATTAAAAGTCATCCATATCTTAATTGTGATTAGTTGACAGTGTAAAATTTTTTACACTGATAATGGATAGCAATTAAACTCTATTAATAAAGACAGGATTTAAAGTTATTTGTAAATTAACTATTATTAAAATTCGAATCAATTGAATGTTATTTTACTCTTTTATATATATATATAATGTGATACACTTTTATATTTTTATTCTTATAAAATGAACACAGATGATTCAGTTATAAATCATAATGGGTCAGCCTCTTGTGGTGGCCTCATCAGGAGTGCCTCTGGTAATTTTATAGCTGGTTTCTCCTGTAACCTAGGAACAACTACTATTATGCAAGCTGAGCTAATGGGGTTGTTGCATGGTCTAAAACTTGCCCGGAGCAGGAACATTGATAAGCTCATGGTTGAAGTTGATTTGAGCAGTGTCATCTTTCTTCTAGAGAATGGTTGTGATATGAATCACCCTTGTGCCCGGCTAGCTCATGACATCAAGGGGTTGCTCCGGAGTTTTCCTTGCATTAGGTGAAGACATATCTTCAGGGAAGCAAACAATTGTGCTGATAGATTAGCTAACCATGGTTATTCTTTGGATCGGGGAGTTCATGTTTTTTTCTTATTTGCCTTCCTTTCTTTCTTTGGTGTTTTTAGCAGATAGCACACTCTTTGATCACACTCTTTGATAGAGTGTCTTAGTTTTGTTTTTGTTTTCTTTGTTGGCCTTTTGCCCCGTTTATCCACCAAAAAAAAGTTTATATACTTAAAATTAAATAAAATCAAATCCTAAGAAATTTTATCATATTTGATGAGCTTTTTAAATTAAACCATTAAAACTTATAGAATTTTAAAAATTTAAGTTACTTTTTTATAACATTCCAAACTATTTGATTTGCAAACCAAATTAAATCCCTATACTTTTTCTTTTTTAATATGTCTATAACAAAATCCTTTACACTTTAAAAGAATGAAAGTTCACAACCCGAAATGTCAAATTTATTTCATTGCATTAGCATATTCCTATTACCTATTTTATTCGCTCACATGCGAAACATCAATAATATTCCACTGCCGGCCAGAAGATTGTTCAACCTATTTCCGTGTTACAGTGAAGTTATACAAACTGTCAACGACCAATTCCTCAATGCTGTAAATGGATAAATGTCACATCTTGCTTCTGTCGGAGCAGTGGTTTTTTTTTTTTAAGGAAATTGCTCTAGAGTACAAAGAGGAAATTCATACTGTCTTAACCGTGAAATATGATTGGTCCATCATTTTTCTCTCTAGTCACTAACTTAATGCATGTTATTTGATTAGTTAATTAGTTAATTCTAATGTAGCGTTTGATACAAGTTTTACAAAAATATTCCCGGGAATGTTGGCATGAGAATAAAAGTTTCCCAAGTTTGGTACAAGTTTTAAAAAGTTATTCTCGAGTATAAAAGATTTCCGGGAATAAAATTAGTGAATGATAGTTATAAACTTGGGAAAACTCCATTCCCTTGTGTGAAGATGAGAAAACTTTATTCTCGGGAATCATATTTCCAAGAATGTAGTTTATCTGGGAATAAAACATTCTAGGTACCAAACACCACCTAAAGGTATCCGAGCAATCTGATAGCTGAGAGAAAAGGAATCGAGAAAGAGGGATATGCGAACTGAATAATGCATCACTGATACGAAGGTGCATACACGATTTATATAAAGTATGAGCTGATGGTAGTTGGAGTCTATATGCTATATATCTAACTAACCTTATCTTGTCTAACTAATCATCTAACAACTACTCTTGTCCATATAACTAATTAAAATAGATTTAACAGATTAACTAACTGTAACACTCCCTTGAGCATTACCTTGTGAACACGTACGAAAATAAATTAAAAAGAAATTTGCTGGTTGTTTTCGGAAATTTATTTACTTTAAGTCACAAAAATCTGGGAGTAAAAATTTTTCTTCTTAATACTCCAAAAAGTGGTGCGCACATCACAATAGTAAAACTATATTATACTCACCAATATACATAGACTGATTTTATTCACAAACAAAATCTTCTACAACATACGAATTTCTCCTAAAAATACTTCATTATTCACAACAGAATTTTAATCCATATAAGGGTTTTCAAACCACAAACACCAACTTTCTCAGAAACACATCACGCAAAGAAAAATCCTAAGCTGGTCACTCTAATAGACATCTACTGGAAAAACCTCCATAATTCTCATCATTATCACTAACTTCTCCAAGGATCAGGAGTAATATCCTCAAGTGAAGCTAGGAACCCCTCTGCACCATCTGTATCGTGTACCAAGGAACAACAGCAAAACCAGAAACACAAATATATGTAAGGGTGAGAACCAATATATGGATTTTAAAACGATAACTACATGAGCGGCACACAAGACAACGTATAACATATATAGTTATAACAACATAAAATAGTCATGAATAAATAAGTAGTTTATCAAAAGGTTTCATACCCGACAGTCATCGTCATTTGTAAAACAAATGCATGACACTTCAATATTCATCGTCTAAAATTTTGTACTTAATCTCCAGAGATTCCAACACCGTATAAATGAGCTGATCAAGCTCTCTTTGCCAAATAAGGTGAGACACCCCATTGTGCCCAGTTGTGCCATTAAGTATTTATTAAACTTAAGCGCTTACTTAACATTAATACTCACCCAAAAACTTTATTCTCGGGAATCATATTTCCAAGAATGTAGTTTATCTGGGAATAAAACATTCTAGGTACCAAACACCACCTAAAGGTATCCGAGCAATCTGATAGCTGAGAGAAAAGGAATCGAGAAAGAGGGATATGCGAACTGAATAATGCATCATTGATACGAAGGTGCATACACGATTTATATAAAGTATGAGCTGATGGTAGTTGGAGTCTATATGCTATATATCTAACTAACCTTATCTTGTCTAACTAATCATCTAACAACTACTCTTGTCCATATAACTAATTAAAATAGATTTAACAGATTAACTAACTGTAACACTCCCTTGAGCATACTTAACATTAATACTCACCCAAAAATACGAAGGAAATAGAAACTTAATTAATAATCATACAACTTCTGCAAATTAAAATACTGCAAATTAAAACACACCAACGTTATAATATATAAATAGCCACATGTTTAATTCATTACAATACCAAAACACTGTTTAGGGTATCCTATCAGTAGGATCCCTCACAGGCACTTAATTATACAAACTGTTTATAACTAGCGGAAACATAAAACGTCTTTTAAGACTCACTGGCCCCAAACTTACTACACTATATCGTTACATCCGTAACTCGTTCTTCAACATCCGTTTCAAACGGAGTTCCATCCAACTCCTCAGCAACGTATTCCTCCACCGAGTCTTCTAACGGAATAAAGTGTTCATACACGAAAATACAGAAATAGGGAAATAAGAAACAGTTCTATCATCATAAGCGGAAAAGACTCATAGCGTATAATATTATAGCGGTCACAGACAAACAACACTCATCATTAACAATCATCCTCAAATCACAATATCTTTCCTTTACCATCAATCTCATGCAACTAACTTTTTATGCTGACGTGGCCACCACCAATCCTATCACACATCCCTTTCATGCTGAGGGATGTTAGTCAGTCGTCCAAGCGATGCATCCCCTCTAAAACCGGTGCACATACTCATCCATGGTGAGAATGCTCATGCAAAGCAATGACATTATAGTTGCACGGTACAGTCGGTGCACACCCTGATTCTATCTCAAGGGCGCTCATGCAAAGCAGTGACACTATAGCTGCACAATCTAAAACTAAATTGGGACCGTCCCGCAAGAACTTCGGACCTCGTGTGTTCCCAATACACGGTTGTGAATAACAATGCATATGAACCTCACTGACCCGTATGAATAACAACCCAGTGCCTTAAGCTTTCCTCATAGCCTCTACTTACATTCTATATCACATCACTTCTATAAAATAATAGCTAGGCACCTCTAATTCATATTCAAGCTCTCACCCAAACAAAATACCTCCGAGCAACATATATCTTTACTTAAAATCAACTAATCAATTTATCAAACCAGGCAGATCATGCATAACACAGTAATCAATAAAATATTCAAACATCGAAATAAAACGTCACATGCAGTAGAATACCTCAACCAGCATATCACAAACAGTCAATAATAAAAAATTCAGACATCCTCAAATATCATAATATTAACCTAAGGCGATAAACCTACAATCCCCAAAGCAGCATTGGTATTGCAGAAAAGTTTTCAATGCTGTTTTGGTCTTTTCGATTACTCAACCACTAGTATGGTTTAGGTTGCCCTACACCATTATTATAAAATATACTACTTATCCATTCCGACTACAAGTTGATTCTTTCCCTCACCTGATTGACGTGCGCGCTTTCCCGTACAATCTCCGAATACGTCCATTCTACTACCACGAACCTCATCACGCTGTCCAAAAACATCCACAAATCTGCCACCTACCATCCTTACACATCCACCGTTCCGCTTTCCGCCCCGATTACACGTACGAGTATCACAATTCGCCGGAAACACCAAATACCAACCGAATCAATAATAGGGTTTCAAATAAATAAATCTATTTGAATCAAGAGACAAAATCGATGGAAAAACTTACGAGAACAACGGCTGGACTTAGGGGAAATTGGATTCAAAATAAGCTCATGAATCCAAGGGAAAAGCTACCAAAACAGAGCTACTGTTCGAGCTCCATTTATTTGAGCTTTATTTACAAATATGACGGTGACAATAAATAACTATCCTTCCTAAACCTTCTCACAAAGTTTCAGTCCGATCCAACGGTTAACGAATCTCAGATCGCAATTCTATGGTGACAAGTTTGAAGGTATCCGGGTTGAGTTTCTCATCCTTTCAGTCCACTTTCCGAACTGAACATCTCATGCTATGGATAATATTTAGAAATTCTGACTTTTGGTTATGAAGAGCCATAAGTCTTGAACCTTCTTCTAAAATTTGATAACGATCCAACGGTTGAAGAGTGTTTGGTGACTCTTTCACTGCGACTGCCCCAACAAGGTTTTTGTGAAGAAAAGACTTAGAATGAAAATGAAGAAGAAGAAGTGAGTGAAAGGGGAGGGGCTGCGGTTTGGGGGTATTTATAGGGTAGATCTTAAGCTTTGTTTGGTTCTTAGGTTTTAAATTAATGGGTTTTGTGAATATTAAATAATATAATAGTTAATTATGGTTAATAATTAACTTAACTAGGGTTACTTTGCTAACTATGGTTAAAATCATGTGGCCAAGAATTGATGAAGGGTGTGGCTGATTTTGGGCCACATCTCATGAGTCATCCATGACTCATTGATCCCATCCATTAGCGGTTCTCGGAAATCTCGTACTCAGCTCCGTCATTTACCCGATTTCGGTTTTTGAGAAGAAAATGATGAAATGAAATCAAAATGAAATAGGTATGGTTTAGTATATATGGATGCACAAAATTGAAGAGATGTGGGAGGTTTACAATCATGTAAAATGAGTGGTTAAGAGTGCGTAAATGTGTCTTGTTAATAACAGCCAAAGCTTGGGGATATTTTGGTCATTTTACCTTAAAATATCTTAACCATCATTACTTGTCATAAATGCTAGGTGAGTCACCCCTATGACTCACCACTCTAGGTGGCAAGATGCCCGGTTCTGTCTCTGCAGTTCCGTTTCCGACTCCGTCGGTTTCCCGATTAGGGCTTCCGTCCGTTTTTTGATCGAAAATTTTCAAAATAACCAAACTCGTTGGAAATATGATTTAAACATAAACCATTTCGTCCACGAGTCAAATTTAGGTTTTCTGATCATTAAAATCTTACTGTCAGTGAAAACACCGACTGTTTTCCGTCTGAACTTTTACCAAAATTCGTCTGAATAAACATAATATTTTATTTCTGATCAGAAATTTGGAAAGTAGGATTCCTCATGGACATAATATAAAAAATCTACAAATTTTAAGTTTCGGGTCAAATTAGGGTTTTCTGCCGGCATAAAATTATACTGTTAGTAAAAACGCAGACCGAGCTCCGTCTAAATTTTCAACCCAAATTTTCACTGTAACCTTCTACCATAAGAGAGACTATGAATATGATTTTATTTTATTAAAAATCACTTTCTAACTCTCAGATTAAAATATAATTAATTATATTTTAACTGGTTAAACAGCATAATTAAAAACCAGGCTGCTACATAAGGCACACCGGATTTAACCATAGCAATGTCCAAAACTAGGCATAGTGATCACCGTCTATGGTTTCATTGTCCATCAAGACACAATGATACAGCGTCTTGCATACTTTGCCAACAAGATATCTAGATTAACCTCATAGGCACGTATGCCAAAAAAATGTATGTAAAACATTTTGTTTTTCGTCAATTTTCTTTTTGTTCATTCTTTCCTTGTCGAAACTCAAAGGCTCACGACCATCTCAACTTTTAAACATTTAAGTTTGTCTTTCAATTTCAATACTAGGACACAAAGTTTGAATGTGCAAATCATGAAGGTCTAGACCAATGCACCAGTCTTAGGTTCGTAGATTTTAGCGCACAAAAATCAACATAACTTTTATAGGACACACAGTCCACAACTTCAACTTTAGGACACACAGTCCACACTTCATCCTTAGGACACACGGTCCATAATTTAATCTTTAGGACGCACAGTCCACACCATTGAACACTAGAATCCCGACGTCTCGGCTACTAGATTCACTTTTCAACTTTAAAATTATTTTTGTTCTGTGAAACACAATTCAAAAACAAAATCTCCTCAACTTATCCAAGTTGTCGGTAATAACACCGTTGTGTAAAACTAATTTACAGAAAATCCTTTTTGTTTGAAATTCATTTATAAAACCGTCAAATCACTAAAAACTTATTTTCCTCTTGAAACTCTTTATTCGAAAATTTAGTTCTAAAAAAAAATATTGTTTTGAGATTAATTCTCTGTTCTAACAAATACTGCTATTTTTAAGAATGCTTTCCGTAAATATTTTCGGAATTAACTATCGTTTAGCATTTTAAAAATGTTTTAAGTAAAAATGTGATATTTCCCTTAAAATAATTTTCTCAACATCATAATTAAGTTTTTTTTTAAATTAACTTTTTATAATCATCTTTCATATTATTTTATAATTTCTTATGTAAAATTTAGCAGTACTAAATATTTTCACGGTTACGCCCTCACTGTGACTCATAGATCACTCTTACGCCGATAAATCATTAAAATAATAGTATTTTCAGCTATTCCTCATTTTTAATAAATTAAATAATTAAATAATATCATTTTCCAATATTTCATTAATTAAATAATTGATATCTCTCATCAAGCTTTTTAATACTTTTATCTCCATAATTAATTGAGCACTGACCACTGTTAGCCTGATCAAACAACAATCAACATCAATAAAATTCCATGTCAACATTATAGCATATAATACAGTTTATAACATGCGTTAAAATACTAAAAACACATTACTACAGATAAACAATTAAAAGCAGATAATTAACAGCGGATAAATTAACTACGTAAAACCACCACACACAAGCTCAAATAAATTATACAGACCACACACTGATAGCATATAGCTATCGGAAAAATCCCTCGGGTACTCCCCTTACCTCAGAGTGATTTTCCTCTCGAAATAAGTTTCGCCGAAAATCCGATCTCTGTATAACACGTACACGATTCACACAAAGACTATCCTTCAACAAACCAAAACATAAAACAAGTTAACCTTTGAAGAAAACCTACTAACTCCTAATGGTATAGGCTCGGCCATGTCTAGCTAAATTAGCTAGAGATCTCAAAATTTCACATACTCTTAGATCCATGACCTTAGAGTATTATTGAGTTAAAGAAAATTATCTTTAGTTGAAAAATAAAACCAAATCATCCAATTCCTCAAGAACAAGGATTCGGCCATGAGGGTTTCATGTGGCTAAAATTTTCAAAAATTCATAAGCTCTTGGATTAGTGATCCTTAAGCATTAGGAACACAAGATCAATGATCATAAATCAAAAAGTGAAATAAAATCCTCTAACTCCATAATAAATTAATTTCGGTCTTCACATAGAAAATAGGCTAGGAATTTTAGTTTGATTCAATCTCTTGGATTCAATACATATATGAACTAGAAAGATGGAATCCATTGTCATTTTCTAAAGGATTGAACAAAAATTCCTCCACCCACACAAGTTAGGGTTTTGGCCTCATCAAAGAAATAGGGAAGAAAATTTGGTTTGATTCATGATTTTGAATACTAAACATAGAGATGATGACAAGTTCATAGAAATTGGTTTCATGATCATAAGATTTTTCTATGATTTTCTAGAGATTTTTGAAGTTCTAGATCTAAGAATTTCAAATGATGATCGTGGCCTTGAATCAAGAAATTGAATGAAGAACATGCTATTGATTGAGTGAGATTAGTATGGTATACCTCTTGGATGTTGAAAAATGACAAGGATTCAAGTGGTTTCTTCACAAATTTGGTTATGGCTAACTTAGAGAAAATGAAAGAAACTTAAGGAAGAAGATGATGTTTGATAAAAATGAGTGAAATGGCCTATGAGTGGGAGTTAGGCCGTGGGTTTTCAAGGGAAAATGTGTCCAAGTTGTGTTAATTTAGGGACAAAAGAGTAATTTCACTTAGGAGCTAATTTGGTATTTAATTAAGACTTAAGGACATTTTAGTAACTTCAAGCCTAAAGTAATCATGACAAACTTGTGGTCATAGTTGAAGGAGATGTGGCTGATTTTTCACCACAAAATAGGAATGAGAAGCAAATTTGAAGTTGTCTTGCCTTAACCATGGTTAATGTTAAACTAGAATAGGTTAGGTTAGGGGCATTTTGGTCTTTTCACCCTTAAATCTATCATTACATGAATTAAATGCTAGGTGAGTCACCCCTATGACTCACCACCCTAGGTGGCAAGATGTCTCATCATCCGATGTCGTGTTTTTTCTCTGTACGTCCGTTCTCGACTCCATCGATTACCCGATTTAGGTTTGACGCCCGAATAAGGTATGATAACTTATTTATTTTGAAAATTTTCAAAATAACCAATATCGTTGGAAATGGGATATAAAATCTAACCATTTCGTTCTCGAGCCAAAATTAGATTTTCTGATCAGTAAAATTTTACTGTCAGTGAAAACGCAAACCGGGTTTCGTCTGAATTTTCAACCCAAAATTTAACTGTAACCTTATAAAAATAAGTATAATATGAATATGACTTTGGTTTTCGTAAAATCATTTTCGAAGACTTAGATAAAAATATAAACATTTATATATTTATTAGCGATATTAGAAAGCAGTGAAAAATCGGGGTGTTACACTGACTATTATCCTTTACAAATTTCAATTTCATATTGATTCGTATGAGTATATCTCGTACCAAATATCAATGTTGTTTTTTATGGTAACCCATAATGTAACACCTCGATTTTTTCAACTTTCTAATATCGGTAATAATTATATAAATGATTATATTCTTATCCGAGATTTAGAAAATGACTTTGGATAAACTAAGGTCATTTCCCTGTCATACTTATTTTTATAAGGTTACGGGGAAATTTTGGAATGAAAATTCAGACGGAAACCGGCTGTGTTTTCTGCATTTTCACTGACGGTAAGCTTTTACTGATCAGAAACCCTAATTTCGACTCGTGAACAAAACCATTAGGTTTTATATTTTGCCCCGGACGATTTTTCACATTTCGGAAAAATTCGTTAGGAATGAAACAAAATCGTTTTATTCGGACGTAATCATTAAGAAAACGCGTAAAACCTAAGTCCGGGGATAAGTCGGGAGACAACGAGTCGATTATGGAGCAGAGGTATTAGGAGAGGTTGATGTACCAGAGAAGACAAGGAATCCTGCCTCAAATTTTATTGATCGGGAATTTTCAAGTGAAATGACCAAAATACCCCTACGCTTAACCTAACCGCCATTAGTTAAATTTTAACCATGGTTAAGGAACGATGATTAGTTTGTGTGGACTAGGAGCAGCCACACCTTTCAAATAATGTGAGCCACATGTTTATTAACCATGGTTGGCAACAAAACCCAAGTTAAGTTAACTATTAACCATAGTTAATTATTATATTAATTTAATATTCACAAAACCCATTAATTCAATTCCTTTTAACCAAACAAGGCTTAATTCCTAGCCTATATAAGGCCCAAAACCGCAGCTCTCCCTCCCCTTTGGCTTATCTTCTTCATTTTCTTCCTATTTGCACTTTACTTCAAAAACTCATAAGAACACAAAACCCCACCGAATATATGACCCTCTTCCTTTTTTAAACTCAAAAAACTTTCTACATGAAAGTTGTTCCTCTTTCTCTCTTATTTCCAACTAGCTAAATATCATCAAAAACGGATAAGTAGAATAGGATATATGCCTAAAATACCGAAACAGCTCGAAATCCTCAGCACCATGCGAGAATAGTGGAAAGAAGGCCCTTTTCTCCCCTGTTCTGATCTTAATCAAATAAAACCTTCAACATCAAATTGTTCCTTTTCTTCTTATATTTCCAACAAGCCAAAGTTTACAATTTTTGGATGAGTAGATCATGAGATATACTCACAAAACCACCACATCCTCAAAGCTGTCCAGTTCTTAACTAAGTGTTGGTTGATCATTTCTCTTCATTTCTTCATCACCAAGAGGTAATATCTTCTCTCCATGCTCAATCATGTCTTCTTATTCATTAATTTCACTTGTTTTATGCCATGATCATCATGCTAAATTCCTAGATCTAGAATCTTGTAAAATCTCTAGGAAATTGCATAAAAATCCTATGACCTTATAATCATATATATATTCATAATCCAAGAGTTTGAATCAAACCAAAATTTCCTCCCCACTTTTCACTTCATGGCCGAAACCTTGCTTCTTGGGTGGAGGAGATTTTGTTCATTTTCTTTAGCAAGTGAACTTGGATTTTACCTTTCCATATCATGTATATGTTGGATCCAAAGTCAACGTATCAAAATAAATTCTCTAGCCTAATTTTCATGTCATGGCCGAAACCTCACTCTTTGTGGAGTTAGAAGATTTTGTTTCACTTGTTGTGTTTTGATTCTTAATCATGTATCTCAAATGATTAGGATCCTTAATCCAAAAGCTTGCAAAATTTTAACATGTCTAGCCAATTTAATTAGAGATGTCGAACCTCATCTATGGGATATAGGTGTCTCTAGTTGTTGGATTTATGATTTATTTGTTGTGATTTGTTGAAGGATAAATCTTAGTGAATTATCCTGAGTTGCGTGGAGGGAACCGGATTCGAATCGGAAAGCCGTTCGTGAAACCAAAGCTTGAATCTTCAAGAGGTAAGGGGAGTTTACTTGAGGGATTTTTCCCAATAACTGTATGTGATTAGTGCGTGGTCTGTATTATTTATCTGTGGTTGTGGTGCTTGTTTAATTTGGTTCAAGTTGTTTAAGTTATGTTATTTTTACCTGTGATGGTTGATTTGCATTGAAATTGTTTATCTACAATTATATTATAATGTGTTGTGATGCATGATCTGCCAGGGAATATTTCTGTGATATTGTTGTTGATTGTTGTTTGAGAAGCCTGACAGTGTCCAGTGCCCAATTCAATTAATCAGATAAAAGCTTTAAGAAGCTTTATAAATTATATTCAATGTTTTAATAATAAAATATTGAAATATAATATTAATGGAAACATTTATTTGGTAAAAATGAGGAATATTGAAAAATATTATTATTTTAATGATTTAACAGCGTAAGAGTGTTTTATGAGTCATAGTGAGGACGTAACCGTAAAAATATTTTTTCACTGCTAGTTTATACGTAAGAAATTTCTAAATATTAGAAAATGTTATTTTAAGAAAATAAGTTTCAAAAATAATTTTATTATAGTATTGCGAAAATTATTTTACAAGAAAAGTTATAATTGGACTTAAAACGTTTTTAAAATGTCAAACGTCGGACAATTCCGAAAATATTTACTGTAGGATTACCAAAAAAAGTAATACTAGTTAAAATGGAGAAATTGTATCAAAACCATATTTTCAGGTTCAAAAGATTGATTTTATAAGAGAAAATGAATTTCAAGTGATTTTGATGATTTTGTAAAATGAATTTCCAACGTAAACGTATTTCCGTAAAATAGTTTTATACACCGGGTTATCTCCGACAACTTGGATAAGTTTCGGAAGTTTTGTTTTGATTTTGTGTTTCACCGAACGAAAACAGTGTTAACGTAAACCTAGTATCCGAGACGTCGTGATACTTGAGACACCCCGATGTCCCATTAAAGAAAAACCTAAGTATCTAATACTTAATCGTAATATTAGCGTTGGACATATATATGTAGAAAATCATAAATATTAAAAACTTAAAAGTAAGGACAAAATTAAACATCACATCACACACATAAATATAAATACAAACATATTGTGCTGATAAACTAAAGAGGGTACTCCATCAGTAGGGTCCCAAAAGATACATACTGATATAAAATAATATAAGCAACAGAAACTAAAACGTCACAAAAGACGCACTGGCCATAGACTCTAAACTCAACGGCTACGGCTAGAGGTCACTGCTCGTCCTCTAGCATCTGGCTCATCAGGATTCCCATCAAGCTCATCTGAAGCTGGCTCATCCGCAGGGTCTTCTCAAAACGAGCAAGCACATCAAAGAGACATACATATAAAAGAAGTAGGGGATAAGAAACTATCTATCATCATATATGGAAAATGGTACGTAACATGTAAACAATAAAGGCACATAGACAAGCATCACAGATATATATACAAGAAATATGAGCAATCATCATCGAGATATATTATCATCCTCTACCCTTCGCACTCATGCAACTTATGCTGACGTGGCCACCACCAATCCTGTCACACATCCCTTGCCCGCTGAGAGATGTTAGTCAGTCGTCCAAGCGACGCGTCCCCAAACACCGGTGCACACTCTCATCCGCGGTGAGAATGCTCATGCAAAGCAATGATACTATAGATGCACATCTCGCTCCGGTGCACACCTTGGTTCTCTCTCGAGGGTGCTCATGCATAGCAATGACACTATAGCTGCACAGCCTAAATCTAAGTTGGGACGATACCGCGAGCACTTCTAACCTCGTGTGTTCCAAACACACGGATGTGATCAACAACATGCATCTATATGGGTTTCACCGACGTATATCGAATCATACCCTAGTGCCTTAACCTCTCATCACTATCGCATAGCATATCTCAAATAATATCACCTCATCACTCTCATCATAGTAAAATATTAATTAATCAGGTTAGGCACGTCTAAAATCATATATCATACACTCCCCAACATGCATCACTTAAGATATCAAATATTACTGCCTAGAATACAACTAAGCATGTTATGGCAAATATAACATATTATCAGCCAGTACATGTTATCAACTATAATTATAAAATAATAAAATAATAAGTTAAACATAATCACAATTAACATATCAATCCAAACAGCACACAACAAGCAGCTCAAAACAGTAAAATCAGACAACCTCAGATATAATAAAAATTAACCTAACTGCGATAAATCTACAATCTCAATATCATCATTGGTACCACTAAGTGATCCCCAATGTGATATTGATATTGTCAATTACTCGCTCACTAGTAGGGTTTAGGTCGCCCTACGTCAATATTGAATAAAATGTTACTTAGCCATTTCCGACGTTAGATGGCTTCTTTCCCCCACCTGAGGTGTCATAGCCTAGCTTAGGAGCAACGAAACGAGCCCTCTCTCTAACTCTTCAAATCTGCCACCTGAGGTTCTCCTACCTCCGAGGCTCCAAAAATCCACCTGAACACATATTCACGAAGTACACGTTACGTGTAGCTCAAATCTGAAGACGGAATTGAAATCCGATAAACGGATTGAGAGATAACTTCAATACTATCACGGACAAAATTTCGGCATAAAAACATAGACTTACCTTAGCCTAACCAAGAAAAGAAAGGTAGGATGATGAAGTAGAAGTCGCGAGGATCACAACGATATAATCAATTTTTCAATAGGACGAATGGATTGATCGGAATTAGCTCTGGAAATTTTCTCTCTCTTTCTTTCTCTCCTCTCCCTCTCTCTCTAAGTTTCTGAGTTTCTGCCCTCTTCTATCATGTTCCACGAAATTCCACATTAAAAACTTTTTTTTTCTTTTTTTTTTCTGGCGCCTAGCGCTGGTGAGGCAAACCTCCTCCCTCGCCCAATCACGACGCTACACATGGCACTCTGTCCAGCGCTCAGCGCCAGGAATACAGCGCTCAACGCTAGTTGCTGTCCAGCACTACTGGTTCACACGTTTTCGCGCGTTCTAGAGTTCGTTTAAAGTCCGATTGACCTGAAATTTGAAACATAGACTCTTCTACACCTAAGGAATAAGACTAAGCCTTCAAAAATACCTAATCTCTTCTAAAAAAATAAATTTCCTATTGTGCATTCTTAAACATTCTAAACTGTATAACAGAAATTCTAGAACACGTTCTTATTCAATTCAACGCCGGTTAATCTCATACTTTCCATGCAAGGTTCCCAACACTTAAACATGCATATTAGACCTTTAATCAAAGTCTTAAACATAGTTATCCAACATATAAATAATACCTTAAAACACGGATGTTACATTGCTACCCTCTTAAAAGAAATTCCGTCCGCGGAATTTTACGTACCTCAGAAAAGATGTGGATACTGCTGCTGCATTTCTGCCTCACGCTCCCAAGTAGCATCTCCTGTAGTCTCATCCCAAATGACCTTGGCCAAAGGAATCTGTCTACCGCGACGTTCCTTAATCATTCTATCTGCGATCCTAACCGGTAAAGCCTCATACTCTAGATTCTCTCGGAGTTGTATTGACTCAGTCTCAAGTACATGAGAAGGATCAGGATAATATTTTCTCAACAAGGATACGTGAAAGACATCATGAAGATTAGAAAGGTTAGGCGGTAAGGCAATATGGTAGGCTACTGGACCAATTCGTCGAAGAATCTGGAAAGGTCCAATGAATCTAAGAGTAAGCTTTCTACACTTGATAGCTCTGCCAATTCCAGTCTTCGGAGTAACTCTCAAAAACACATGATCACCTCCTGGAATTCTAAGGGTCTCCTCCTCTTATTGCTGTAGCTCCTTTGCCTATCCTGCGCTTCCTTCATCTTTTCCCTGATCTTTCTAACCTGTTCCGTCGTCTGCTGTACCACATCAGGGCCTAATATCTGGCTTTCACCAGTCTCATACCAACACAACGGAGTCCTACATTTCCTGCCATACAAGGCCTCATACGGTGCCATCCCAATACTGCTATGAAAACTGTTGTTATATGTAAACTCAATCAACGGCAAAAACTCATCCCAACTGCCAATGTGCTCTAAAACACATGCCCTCAAACACATGCCCTCAAAAGATCCTCCAATGACTGAATTGTCCTCTCAGACTGTCCATCAGTCTGAGGATAATAAGCAGAACTCATCCTCAACTTCGTCCCCAAAGCACTGTGTAACTGTCTCCAAAATCTAGATGTGAATCTAGGATCTCAGTCGAAATAATGCTCGACGGTACACCAATAAGCCTAACAACTTCCTTGATATAGATCTGGGTCAACTTCTCTAAGCTATAAATCTCACCAATAGGTAAGAAGTGAGCACATTTCGTCAACCTATCGATGATAACCCAAATCGCATCATGCATCTTAGGAGTTCATGGTAATCCAACCACAAAATCCATAGCTATGCTATCCCACTTCCATTCTGGGATATCTAAGGACTGTAGCAAACCAGCAGGCTTTTGATGTTCTATCTTAGCTTTCTGACAAACCAAACAAGATAAAACATATTCTGCCACTTCCTTTTTCATTCTCGGCCACCAAAACATTTTCTTTAAATCCTCATACATCTTGGTGGCTCCAGGGTGAAAACTCAATTTACTCTTATGTGCCTCTTCCAAAATCATTTTCCTAAACTCTAAGCCCTCTGGCACACATATCCTATCCCCAAACCTCAACACGCCATCTGGCCCTCTACTAAACTCTGAAATCTTACCCTCATCTATGCCTCTACTCATCTCTTGCAGGTATTGATCCTGAACTCAGAAACTGGCTATTAATAGTGATCATACCTAAGCATATTCTATCCTCACACAACTCCATCCCTAGATTCATATCTCTAAACTGTTCAATCAACTCCATTTCCTTTACCATCATCGCCGACCCATGTAACGATTTCCTACTCAGAGCATCCGCTACAACATTCGCCTTCCCAGGATGGTATTGAAGATCAAACTCATAATCCTTAATAAACTCCATCCATCTACGTTGTCTCATATTCAGCTCCTTCTGATCAAACAAACACTTTAAGCTCTTATGGTCACTATACACATTAAACCTAGCTCCATAAAGGTAGTGTCGCCATATCTTTAATGTGAACACTATAGCTGCCAACTCCAGATCATGGGTCGGATAATTCCTCTCATGAACTCTCAACTGTCTGGAAGCATAAGCCACAACTCTTCCCTCTTGCATTAAGACACAACCCAATCCTTGGTATGACGCATCATAATATACATCAAACTGTCCTAAAGGATCTGGTAAAGTCAGAACAGGTGATGTGGTTAACTTTTCCTTCAACTTCTGAAAATTCTCCTCACATTCCTCCGTCCAAACAAACCCTGTACCTTTTCTCGTTAACTGCGTTATAGGCAATGCAATTTTCGAAAAACCCTCGATAAACCTCCGATAATATCCAGCCAATCCCAAGAAACTCCTCACTTCACTAACTGACTTAGGTCGTTCCCACTTAAGCACTGCTTCAACTTTAGCAGGATTTACTGCTATTCCTTCTTTGTTAATCACATGACCTAGGAACTGAACCTCCTCTAACCAAAACTCGCACTTAGAAAGCTTAGCATACAACTGTCTATCCTTCAACACCTGTAACACTGTTTTTAAATGTTCCTCATGCTCTTCCCGTGTACGGGAATAAATAAGGATATCGTCTATAAACACCACCACAAACTTATCGAGGAACGGTCTAAAGATCCTATTCATATAATCCATAAACACTGCTGGAGCATTAGTCACACCAAAAGACATAACTAAATATTTATAGTGTCCATACCTCGTCCTGAAAGCTGTCTTGGGTATATCTTCCTTCTTTACTCTAATCTGGTGATACCTGGACCTCGGATCAATCTTGGAAAATACCGAAGCTCCCTTTAATTGATCCATCAAATCATCTATCCTAGGCAACAGATACTTATTCTTGATCGTCACTTTATTCAACTGCCTGTAATCTGTGCACAATCTAGCACTTCCATCCTTCTTCTTAACAAACAACACTGGAGCTCCCCACGGTGAAACACTGGGCCTGATAAATTCCTTTTTCAACATATCATCCAATTGTTTCTTTAACTCGGCTAACTCTACGGGTGACATCCGATAAGGAGCTATCGATATAGGTCCTGTCCCTGGTATGAGATCTATGGTGAAATCCACTTCCCTCTCTAGGGGCAAACCCGGAACATCGGGAGGGAAAACCTCATGAAATTCTCTCACGATAGGCATAGAATCTATACTCGGAGTCTCTTTAGATTACGCTGAGAAAAGAATCACGTACAGTCAAGAATCATCACTCCTCATAGATACTCCTTCATTGGCAGATACTATGCTAGAAGGCTCAAGAAATGACAAGGTCTTGCTGGAACAATCTAACACTACATGGTTAGCAGAAAGCCAATCCATGCCAAGGATAACATCTATTTGTTGCATAGGTAAACAAACAAGATTCACAAGGAATGTCCTATTCTCAACAACAATAGGACACTGTAAACAAACATACATGGTAGTCAAGGAATCATTGGTTGGAGTAGATACTGTAAGGGTATAAGGTAACTGAGAAACAGGTAAATGTAAATGATCCACACACTCATGCAAAATAAATGAATGTGTAGCACCTGAGGCAAACAACACAGACGAGATCAAGCACATACCCTGGATAAGATCTGCAGATTGAGAGGATTCAGCTCCCCTCACGGTAAACACCCTCCCTGTGGCTTGAGGTCTGGCCACTGACGGTTCTGCTACTGGGGCTCCTCTCCCAGCTCCACCTCTATAGCCTGCAGCTCCTCTACTAGCAGCTGCATGCTGCTGTATCCCTCTCTGCCTGCTATCCCGAGCCATATGGCCTGGTTTCCCACAGTGGAAACAACTCGGCCTCTCTATGCAATCTCTAACATAATGCGGACCTCCGTATCTGTAACAAACTGGACCTCTCTGCTGCTGGCCTGCTCCACTAACTGGTACTGATGCAGATGACTGAACATTCTGCACGAGTCTAGTATAGGGTCCTCGTCTCAACTGAGAACCATTGCCTGCTCTCCTCTGAAAACGTGATCTGATAGGGCCTCCACTCCTTTGCGATCTCTACTCAACAGCCTGTCTCTGATCTATGCCCTCTATGGCACTGCATCTCTCAACCAGCTCTGGGAAACTCTGAATATCAAGCGGCACTATAGCTCTCTGTAACTCATGCCTCAAGCCATCCTCATCAGCGAACCTCTGGTAAAACTCTGAGAACTGAATCAGAGCCTCAAACTGTGCTGCATATTCCCCGACAGACATGTTACCCTGTCGAAGACTCATAAACTCTTTCTCCTTCTCGTGTCTAACCAAACGTGGGAAGTATTTCTCCAGGAAGCAAGTTTTGAAAGTCTCCCAATTAATCACACGACCCTCGACCTCCAACAAACTTCTCTTGCCTCTCCACCATGACTCTGCTCCTCTGGTCAGCATGAAAGCAGCATAAGTCACTTTCCTGTCATCTCTACATCTCATGGTGTCAAAAATCTTCTCTAGCTCCTGAATCCACCACTCTGCCCTCTCTGGGTCATAGTCACCTCTAAACTGGGGTGGCTTCAAGGAAAGTAGCCATCCCTGCATCCTCTGCCTCAGCAGCTCTCCTCTGGTTCTCACGCTCATGCTGCTCTCTATCCTGCTGCATCATCTGAGCGTTCTGCTGTGTCTACTACAACATGGCGGTGGCTAGATCTCTGATGGTCCGGAGAGTCTCAGATGACTCTCCTCCACCCCTGGCTTCCCCTCCGATGTGAGGAACCTCTCCGTTGCCACCTCCGGCAACTCTCTCTGGGGTTCTACCACCACCTCGTCCCCATCGTCCTCTACCACTACCTCGAGCCATGATCCTGTAAAAAAAATCATTAGCTCACATTTATATGACATATAATATTACATAATCTGATATATAAATACTATATGCCACACAAATGTTAACTATTGCGTCTGGACTCACTACCCAACTTCTAAGCATAGTCAATCTCCGATGTGGATTCAACTAAAATGGCCAGTACACCCTAACCTCATAGTCTGAACAGAATCAAACTGCTCTGATACTACCAAATGAAACACCCCGATGTCCCATTAAAGAAAAACCTAAGTATCTAATACTTAATCGTAATATTAGCGTTGGACATATATATATAGAAAATCATAAATATTAAAAACTTAAAAGTAAGGACAAAATTAAACATCACATCACACACATAAATATAAATACAAACATACTGTGCTGATAAACTAAAGAGGGTACTCCATCAGTAGGGTCCCAAAAGATACATACTGATACAAAATAATATAAGCAACGGAAACTAAAACGTCACAAAAGACGCACTGGCCATAGACACTAAACTCAACGGCTACGGCTAGAGGTCACTGCTCGTCCTCCAGCATCTGGCTCATAAGGAGTCCCATCAAGCTCATCTGAAGCTGGCTCTTCCGCAGGGTCTTCTCAAAACGAGCAAGCACATCAAAGAGACATACATATAAAAGAAGTAGGGGATAAGAAACTATCTATCATCATATATGGAAAATGGTACGTAACATGTAAACGATAAAGGCACATAGACAAGCATCACAGATATATATACAAGAAATATGAGCAATCATCCTCGAGATATATTATCATCCTCTACCCTTCACACTCATGCAACTTATGCTGACGTGGCCACCACCAATCCTGTCACACATCCCTTGCCCGCTGAGAGATGTTAGTCAGTCGACCAAGCGACGCGTCCCCAAACACCGGTGCACACTCTCATCCGAGGTGAGAATGCTCATGCAAAGCAATGACACTATAGCTGCACATCTCGCTCCGGTGCACACCCTGGTTCTCTCTCGAGGGTGCTCATGCATAGCAATGACACTATAGCTGCACAGCCTAAATCTAAGTTGGGACAGTCCCGCGAGGACTTCTGACCTCATGTGTTCCAAAACACGGATGTGATCAACATGCATCTATATGGGTTTCACCGACATATATCGAATCATACCCTAGTGCCTTAACCTCTCATCACTATCGCATAGCATATCTCAAATAATATCACCTCATCACTCTCATCATAATAAAATATTAATTAATCAGGTTAGGCACGTCTAAAATCATATATCATACACTCCCCAACATGCATCACTTAAGATATCAAATATCACTGCCTAGAAGCATGTTATGGCAAATATAACATATTATCAGCCAGTACATGTTATCAACCATAATTATAAAATAATAAATAATAAAATAATAAGTTAAACATAATCACAATTAACATATCAATCCAAACAGCACACAACAAGCAGCTCAAAACAGTAAAATCAGACAACCTCAGATATCATAAAAATTAACCTAACTGCGATAAATCTACAATCTCAGTATCGTCATTGGTACCACTAAGTGATCCCCAATGTGATATTGATATTGTCAATTACTCGCTCACTAGTAAGGTTTAGGTCGTCCTACGCCAATATTGAATAAAATGTTACTTAGCCATTTCCGACGTTAGATGGCTTCTTTCCCCCACCTGAGGTGCGTAGGCTAGCTTAGGAGCAATGAAACGAGCCCTCTCTCTAACTCTTCAAATCTGCCACGTGAGGTTATCCTACCTCCGAGGCTCCAAAAATCCACCTGAATACATATTCACGAAGTACACGTTACGTGTAGCTCAAATCTGAAGACGGAATTGAAATCCGATAAACGGATTGAGAGATAACTTCAATACTATCACGGACAGAATTTCGGCATAAAAACATAGACTTACCTTAGCCAAACCAAGAAAAGAAAGGTAGGATGATGAAGTAGAAGTTGCGAGGATCACAACGGTATAATCGGTTTTTCAATAGGACGAACGGATTGATCGGAATCAGCTCTGGAAACTTTCTTTCTCTCCTCTCCCTCTCTCTCTAAGTTTCTGAGTTTCTGCCCTCTTCTATCATGTTCCACGAAATTCCACATTAAAAACTCTTTTTTTTTTCTTTTTTTCTTTTTTCTGGCTCCCAGCGCTCAGCGCCCGGGATCCAGCGCTCAGCGCTGGTGAGGCAAACTGCCTCCCTCGCCCAATCACGATGCTACACATGGCACTCTGGCCAGCGCTCGGCGCCAGGAATGCAGCACTCAGCACTAGTTGCTGTCCAGCACTACTGGTTCACACGATTTCGCGCGTTCTGAGTTCGTTTGAAGTCCGATTGACCTGAAATTTGAAACATAGACTCTTCTATACCTAAATAATAAGACTAAGCCTTCAAAAATACCTAATCTCTTCCAAAAAAAATAAATTTCCTATTGTGCATTCGTAAACATTCTAAACTGTATAACAGAAATTCTAGAACACGTTCTCATTCAATTCAATGCCGGTTAATCTCATACTTTCTATGCAAGGTTCCCAACACCTAAACATGCATATTAGACTTTTAATAAAAGTCTTAAACATAGTTATCCAACATATAAATAATGCCTTAAAACACGGATGTTACAATACTAGCGTTCTTAATTACAAGCACGAAGATCTTTGATCCGTGTCACGTCGTTGCACGTTGTACCGTTGTTACACGTTGTGATGAACGTTGTTAATAGTGAATATTGTTTTTTTATCACCATGAACCCATGAATGATTGCAAGGTCTAAGGTTTTGTGATTGAGCACTCGGACTTCGTGTCCTGTGTTAACGTTAAAAAGTCTAACACGTTGAAATTTACGAATAGTCGTAAGCCATTTTGAGCTTCGGCAAAAGAAGAATGAACACAAAGAAAATAACGAGAACAAAATGTTTTATCTGCATGCATTGGCAGACGTGCCCACGTCCTATGTCTGATACCTTAATGATTAGGTATTCGGGCTACGTTATTGTCCTATGTCTGACACCTTAATGATAAGGTATTCGGGACAACGTTGTTGTCCTATGTCTGATACCTTAATGATAGGGTATTCGAGCTACGTTGTTGTCCTATGTCTGATGCCTTAATAGGGTGTTCGGGCTACGTTGTTACGTATGGTGCCGAATGGTATTCCATGCCACCTTGTGCCTAATATACCTGGCAATTGAGCGTGATCAACTCATTTATTTGGTGTTGGGGTCTCCGGAGATTAGGTATTAAATTAGAGCCTGAATATTGAAGTGCTCATGCATTTTCCAAAAGACTGTGATCGAGTATGAAACCCAGTGATAGACTACTTGTTTATTTATGGAAATGTATATGTGTATATGTTTTCCTTCGTGTCGCGCATGCGGTTATTGTGTTAAATCCATATATTGGCGTCTCACCCTTACAAATATAGGTTCTTCTGGGAATTGCCGTTGTATCTTGGGATACTAGTATAGTTGAAGCGGTGGAGTTCTTTAAGTCACTTGCAGACTTAGATTCTAGATGCTTGAAGATGTATCTGTTCATGGGAAAGATCACGGGGGTCTTTCCAATAATGTCTTGTAGAGCGACCAACTTAGGAATCTTGTTTTGGGTTTTATGTTGAGAAGGTCGATAACTGTGATGTTGTAATATTATCTTTGTTTTAAGTTTCTCTTGTTGGAAATTGAGACCTTTTAAAAATAAAAACGGTATGCTGTGGTGACTTCTTTAAGAATATGACTTTACTATTTATTGTATGTATTAAGGTGTTCTAGAGTTATTCGCGGAAGAAAATTTTTACACCCGAGTTTTCTGACCTCAAATAAATAAATTTTCTGAAAGCAACCAGCAAATTGACTTTTAATTTAATTCCGCACATTTTATGAAGTAATGCCTAAGGGGGGGTGTTATACATAAGGTCTTATGCAAGATCGTGCGAGTGTACAAATCTTGATTATGTCTTGGTATATGGTTGTCAAGTTAGTTAATATTATTGGATTTATGATTAATAATATACAAACTTTGGTTAATGTTGTCAAAATTTCTTATGTACGTTCAAATAACATTGCTAATTGTTACAAATATATATATATATATATATATATATATATATATATATATATGGCATTGCTAATTACTAAATATAATAAATAATGTCATTCATTAGATGATTGTAGTAAAATAAAAGAATATGATTTGCAACAACAACAACCACCACAACAACAACCAGGGCCGTGGAAGCCACAAGGCAACTAAGGCACTTGCCTTATGCCCCACATTCAATTAGTTATTGACCTTTTGTAAATTTATATATTACATAAAAGCCCAAGAATCTAACATGTAATAAATACATCAAAACATGATGAAGGCCCAACAATAACAACATGTATGTGAGAGAGATTTTATTAAAGCATCAAGTAGCAATGCGACTTTCTAGCCTAAGCTAGCAGCAAGTGCTATAATTATATGACCCAACAATTTTAATACGTTTTTTTTTTTTAAACAGGATGGTCTTAATATTTATGAGTGTGTTGGAGTGAAATTTCCGGAAAGTAAAAATTGATTGCAATTGAAAATGTTTGTTCCTTTCGTCTAAGAAGATTAAGCGTCGGTACCGTTGAAGAAAAATCAGTTACGTACTGATTTTGTTAATAACTATGAATTGAAATTAATAAAGTAATGATTATTATTTTTTCTATATATAAAATAAAAATTTGAAAAAAAAATTAATTGGTCTGCCTTAAGCCCCAAAATGTCTAGACACGACCCTGACAACAACAATAATAAAAAATTTACATCCACCCACGTTTTACATGCTCCCATGCATATCATTAACATTTTGTTTAGAGCCAGGATATATTACAGAAATTGACCTTAACAATAATTAGATTCTAGGTACGTGGAGTGTGTGATTAGTGGTGGTGTGAAGAACCCAAGATCTTTCAACTTAGCAATGAACAAGTGCACATGACCTCGATTCCATGGAGATGAGGATAGAGGGTGTGTTCTCTCAAAAGGTTTGGGTGTTCACTTGTGGACAGCTTCTAGGGTGAGCAACCTTGGCAAGTTGCTCACCATGAGTGAGCCACTTTTTGAAAGAAAAAAAATTATTTTTGAGTCCCTGAATTATTATAATTAAAAAAAGTTACCCATCTTCTTTTCTCAACCCCTATCTCCATCGCCCCTCCCCCTTTCGGCCTCCCCTCCCACTCCCACGATGTTGAGCAGCAGCATTTCATAATAAGACACAATTCAAAGGCATATGCACTACACACTTGGAGTTGAAGGTAAGCAATTTTGCCAAGATCAGAAAAAGGTCTTCATGATTGGACTGGGTGGAAATACGTTAGAGGAGGAAAGAGGTGTTTCAGAAAGTAAGAATTTTGGGATACGGATTCTCTCCCACGTGCTCTCTCTATCCTCTCTCCTGCAGTCTAATCCGGACTGTCTAATCTTATCCAACGGTCCACAAAATCAGAGTTTATAAAACATGAAAAAAAAACCCAAGTCTCATCTCTTTCCCTTCACTCCTCCGTCTCCTTTCTCCCTTCTCCCACCCATTGCAAAAATCACTTTCAAGACCCCTTCCAGGTTTTTCCGATCATTCACAATTTGTGCAAATGCAAGAGATTATGCTCATGTTCTCAAATTGAAAAGAAATGAATTCCAATATCCATTATTACTTCTAAAGATTCCTATTTTTCATATTCTGAGAATGGAAGGGCAATTCCAATTTCAGATATGCTTGGCGTGCGGTTCCCAGTTCACAGAGGGGCAATTCCTATTCTTCAACAAATTCATAGTTTTTTTTAATATACATATAATTTGAATGTTTTATTTAAGAAGCAAACATTTAACTTTATAAAAATCTTCTTTTTAGTAATAAGGACAGTTAATACCGTATGTAGAAGCTAAGTTAACATAGCAACATAAAATAGAGAGAATCGAAATTTGTATACCATTAACAGAGGAAGAGGGGCGAATCTTGAAGGCTGGCTGTGTTCATGGCGGTGGCAGGTGAGGTGCTGGCCGTGAGTAGTGCGTCACTCCAGCGGCGGTGGAGAAGGGTGAGAGACGATGGAGGAGGGAAGGGAGAGGCCGGCCGTGAACTGCGACGGCTTACTGTCCATGACGATGGGCTGGCGATGGCGAAAGGTGTACAGCGGTAGGACGGAACAAGGACGAGCTGCCTTAAAACTATATTTTTTTTAATTTTTTAACCTTTATTTGATTTTTTTAATGTTTTAAAATCCTGACTTTATGGACCATTGGATCAAATTGGACGGTTCAGATTAGGCTGCAGGAGAAGGGGATGGAGAGAACCTGCATAAGAGAATCTGAATTCGAAATTTTGCAAAAAGAAAAAGGTCTCCAATGGCATATGCACTATGCAGATCAGTTTGGGTTCAGCAATATCCATTATCGGATTTGAACCTTCCTGTTCGATCGAACAAATAAAACAATCTAACTCCTTCTTCTCCGGACAGACCAGTGTATTTTCTTTGTCCCTTCACGGTGTCGCTCACGATGGTGGTGAACGACTTTACAGAGACTCGCGGCGGCGACTCATGACGGTGGTCTGTGGGGCGCAACGAACATGGAGGACGGCGGGCGGAGCAGTAGCAGTAATGGCTTGTGCACAACCAGATATGCTTGTTGTTGGTGGTTGGCGATGCTGCAGAGGGAGGCTCCTTCCCAGATTTGATGTCTTTGTCAAGGTTAAAGACGGAGGAGTGAGGAAACGGATGAGAGAGAAAATGGAGCGAGGGAGGACGGTGGGGCTAAAGGAGGAGGTAAGAGAGGGTGAATGAAAGAGAAGATGATGGGGTGGATTTTATAAATTTATAAATTTTAAAGTTTTTAAAATAATAAAAAATTTACATTTAAGGACTTGCTCATGGTGAGAGACATGAGGTGGTCTCTCACCCCTAGCATTTGCCTCAGTTGTGTTCTCTTCAGCTTGAGTTTCTGGTTTGCCCTATAAATATCCAAGTCAAAAGGAGACAAAAGACATTAAGCATGACGGATATATAGACTATCTCTCTTGAGGGTCGAAAGTCAATTATCTTAGAGGAAGGGATATGCTTTTCTCAAAACGTGAGGTGGCTACAAAGACGTCTCAAGCCAAAAAGGGTGAAGAAACAAAAGGTAAACAAGACTAGAAAAATGAGTTAAATTTATTTTTGTACAAGGTAATAGTGACAGAAAAGGCACGTGTACTCATTTTGGTTATTAGGGTGTCTCAAGATCCATACCCCCATCCACAGCTACCATGTCATCTCCTTTCCTGATGCTTGATATGCCTTAGGGAGCAGATCCACTTTAAATCCCATCGAGCCAAATAAGGTTCTTGCTTTCATCAAATAACCTCCATCACTAGAAATTATGGTTTTTCGGACGAAATTTTCGGATGGACACGATTACATCTGAAAGCTCGTCAATGTTCCGGACGAATATGAGATATATTAAGTATCAAACCGATTCTGTCCACAATCCATCTCTAATTTTTCTGAATCTTTGGCGCTACAAAGTAGTGATTTTTAATTTTATATCAAGCCTTTTTAACAATTTGTCTGAAATCTGTTCGAAAGTTTGAGACATATTTCACATAAATTATATCATTAACTTTTTTTTTTATTTTTTAACTCAAATCCATCTGAAATCTAAGACGAATTTAACACAGCATTTATTTTGTCTGAAAGATTGGGATGATTTTCAGCCTATTGTGTTAATTTTTTTAATATTTTTTTACTCTTAATTTCTCAAATTTCATTCCCTCTCATTCTCAACCCTTTCTCTAAGAGTGCAGAAACCCTTTCTCACTAGAGTTGCGACTCCAGTCTCTAGGTAGGTAACCCTTTTCTCTTCTTCTTCTTCAAATGTTTCAACCTTTCTCTTTTTTCATTTGCTCTTTCTCAAATGTTTCTGCTAACAGAGTGAGACGTCCTTGCCTTCTTCATTCCCTCTCCCCCAAAATCATGGGTTTGGTGAATCATATTCCAGGTAAAGTAATTATTTCATCATTTCAAAAGTAGGTTTACTTTTTTGTTCAATTTTGAAACCCAACCCAAAGTAAATATGAACAAAATAAGAGTGCCCTGCTTGACAGTTCCGCTAAGGAATGGGGAACCCACTCACTCTCATGCTCACATGCTCTCTTTTTTTGGCTGAGTACATCATTAATATTTAGCTCTAATTTTTAATTTTCCGGTAAAAAAAAAAAACAATTAAACTGAGAGTTTGGTTGTTGCTATATTTGGAAAGTTAAATATGCCACTATCTCCAAACTTTGCTTGTGCGACAACTATGCAAGATGGATCAAATGAAAACTAGTGAGACCTCTAATGGCGACAGTGATGATAATTTTGATGTTGATTGATGGCTTTGATCTAGACTCATGAGTCCTTAAATGTCTTTATTTTTTTGACTTCATTATAGATTGATGAGAACCTTGATGACTCTAGTAAGTTTTATGTTGTTTTAGATCGATAAACGTATCACTCTAGTTTGTATTACTTTGTTGTTGACTAATGAGTACTTTGATCATAGTAGTTTGTTAGGTAAAAACATTACCAGGTATACTTGATTGTTCTTTACATATTAATTTCTTGTTTGAAATTTGTTCAAATATGTTAAAATGTTCAATTCAATTCCGTCTCAAATTTGTGTGAAACTTAAAGTTGAATAATGATTTTGATATTTCATCAGAATTTTGTTTCAAAAATAAAGTAAGCCTATATATAAATTTGTGTCAATTTCCTTTAAAATAATAATTAAATCCGTCCAAAATCTGTCTCAAAACGATAAATGTTTTTGTCTTAAATCCGTTCGAAAATCATACTAAGCAAATCTGATCATTTAATCCGTGGGAAATCTGTCCCAAATAGGATCATAACATCCATCCGAAATTCGTTCAGAATTCCCATGAATAGTAATAATAAATCAATCTGTAATTCGTCTGAATATAACCAAAATTCAGTTTTATGTGTTTCTCTGAATCTGTAAGCAGTCTGTCTGTAACTATTTTCAAACGGAACTTGGGGTAGATTTTTTCAATTTGCAACGAGGCTTTTTCAGAAGGGAGACGTTGCATCCAAAATTTGTCTGAAATTAATTGTTCATCCGAAATCCGTGGGAAAAGTGTCTGAAATTCGTCCGGGAAGCAATCTGAAAATGACGATTTTCTAGTAGTGCTTCCAACTAGCCCAAGGTATCATCTCGACACTCTAGTTGGTCAAACTGTAACAATGGTTTAATTCCTATCTTTTGTCTTATCTTTGATCTTGTAATTTCCTTTAATCATGCTCACATTCCTTACTTAGGTCACAAAACACTTTTCATGAATGATTCAAGGATACACATGTACCTCATCATGTAATATGTGCCTAATATATCGAGGGTTACCTTAAGATAATGTTTGGTTTATGGAATGTTTTATTACCAGGTAAACTACATTCTCCGGAATCTCATTCCCATATTTCTTTTCTACCTTCACACTTGAGAATAGAGTTTTCTACTTTCATTCGCTAATTTTATTTCTGAGAATTTATGTATGAGAATAGTTTTTTTAAACTTGTATCAAACATGTGAAAATTTTATATATTCTCATGTTCACATTCTTAAAAATATTAAAATAAAACCTGCATCGAACACTACCTAAGTCGTTAATGACAACTAAAAGTATATGTAATGTACGTTTAATTAATATATATACCGGAATAAAATATATATTAGGAATATATATAATGTATGAATTAGTAGAAATATATGCAAGTCCGAAGCCATGCTAACCTTAAAAACAAAAACAAGTAAGAAAACAAATCAGGTAGTGCTTTAGAGAATATGTGCAAAGATTTAAGGATAAATGTAAAATAACTAGTATTGTCACCCGTGCATCCGTGCCATGCACGGGGTATACATTACTTCCGAACATTTTTACAAAAAACAAAATTTTGATTTATTTCAATCATGGATGGTAAAGTATAACATTTTTAGTTATTAACTATTTTTTTTAGGCAAACATTTTTAGTGATTAATTATTATTGTCCATTATATATAGTTATTTATATATCTGGTAAATTATGATATTTATTAAAATACAATTAATGGAAGACTTAAGTGAGAGTTCCCAGTACAATATTTTTCTTCTCTCTTAAAAATCTATTTGATTTGTTTTTCCTTTTTTTCCTAAGCAAGTTAACAGTATTTAGAAATTATATTTATCTATCAAATTATTATTTTATTCTCTTTGAAAATATATTTGTTTTATTCTTTCTCTTTTCTGGTGCAAGTTAATAATTTTTAGAAAATATATTTATGTATCATATTATCATTTTCTTGCAGAGATTCGATTGGAAGGCTTAAGATCATTTCTATTAATCCTGAAAATATATTTGATTTGTTTATTCTATTTTCCTGTGCAAGTTAACCATGTTTAGAAAATATATTTATCTATCATCTATCATATTATTATTTTCTTATCTTGAAAATCTATCTGACTTATTATCCCTATTTCCCCGTGCAAGTTAATCATTTATAGAAAATCTATTTATCTTTCATATTATCATTTTATTCTCTTTTGAAAATCTATTTGATTTTTTTCTTTCATATTATCATTTTTATTCTCTTTTAAAAATATATTTAATTTAGTTCTCCTCTTTTTCGGTACAAGTTAACCATATTATATTTATCTATCATATTATCATTTTCTTGGAGAGATTCAATTGGAAGGCCTAAGATAATTTCTATTAATCCTGAAAATATATTTGATTTGTTTATTATATTCTCCTGTGCAAGTTAACCATGTTTAGAAAATATATTTATCTATCATATTATTATTTTCTTCTCTCTTGAAAATCTATTTGATTTATTACCCCTATTCCCCGTGCAAGTTAACCATTTCTAGAAAATTTATTTATCTTTCATATTATCATTTTATTCTCTTTTGAAAATCTATTTTATTTATTTTTTCTTTCATATTGTCATTTTTCTTATCTCTTAAAATATATTTAATTTAGTTCTCATCTTTTCTCGTGCAAGTTAACCATATTTAGAAAATATATTTTTTTATCAATTTATTATTTTCTTCTCTCTTAAAAATCTACTTATTTTATTTCTCCACTTTTCATGTGCAAGTTAACCATCCCGTAACAATATATTTATTTATCATATTATCATTTTCTTGGAGAGAACCGATTAGAAGACCTAAGATCATTTCTATTAATCCCATTACAATTTTTTTTTTGTTTTGATCATATCAATTTTAAATGACAATTTACTTTAAATTGTTAAAGTTTTAAATTGCACTTTTCATTTGAATTACAACCTTAAATTGCTTTAAAATATTGATTCATGTAAGGATTTCCATAAAAATGTATTAAATTATCAATATTTAATTGATAATTCTCTAAAAAATTAACTATTGAATTTAAAAAGCTAATAACAAAATGTGATTGATTGAGGTGATCAATATATACATGATATTTATTGATATGCTATAACTTTTGGTATAAAAAATTAAAAAAAATAAAAATTAAAAAATAGGCTAAATTACTCTTTTAGTCACTTATCTTTATTTTATGTTTTATTTTGGTCCCTCATTTATTTTTTGTTTCGTTTTGGTCCCCTATCTTACAAAAGTTCATCAACAATGTTGAAAAGTGCTAAAGGAACTTTTCAATTTAATTATTGACTGATTGCTTTATTTGCATATATATATATATATATATATATATATATATATATATATATATATATATAGAAAAGTTTTATACAAATAAACAAAATTTTAATTGTATTATAAAATATGAATTGAATTTTAAATTATGAATAGCTAGATTTATTGGATTTTTTTTTGGTTTAGTATTATTTATTGAATTGTTTATTTATTTTTAAATTTTTAAGTACTTATTGCATTATTAATACTTGATTATTTTTTTGGATATTAACATGTAAAATTATATTTGAATTAATAATTATCCGTTTGGATTGAAATCAATACATAAGTATAACATATGATTATATAGTGTTGTAATTAATTATTTTTTATCTACATGTTGTAATCAAATTTTGATTACCTATTAAATTATTAATATCTGATTTATTTATTTTTTGACAAAAAATTATTAATATCTGATTGATGCACTGATTATTCGAGATGGAGATATGATTTGGTTTTGTTCACATTTCAAATAGAAAACTTTGAATTTCTAATTAGTATATTATCCTGTTATTTGGAAGTTATTTATGTCTTCATAAATGTTGATTTATTATGTATCCAACCTTATGCTTTCCCTTGATTATATACGTTGAATTCTAAGTGGCGAATTCTTACCATAAAAAATTATAATAGATGTGTTGTAATTATTATTATTATTATTATTATTATTATTATTATTATTAACCTAATTTTAATTTAAACCTAAAAGGAATTGGACCCATTTGGTGCTTTCATCACTGTAATTTTAATCATCCCACTCTAAAATATTAATTTGTTTCCACACCTGGAAAAAAAATTAATTTGTTCACATTGATATCATTCTACTCTTTTTTAAGCTCTTTTTTTGTTGATATTAAAAATTATTTTTTTATTTTCTTGTTCACATTGTATCATTCTATTTTTTTTTTGAAACTTTTCACAATTGATCGACAGATAATACTTTCCGCTAGTTTAAGGTGAATATTATTGCTTGGTTGATTTTGAATTTGAACTGTATATTCAAATCTTGAGTAATTTTGGTTGATTTTAAAAAAATATTTAAATAATGCTGATTGAGTATTACTGATTGCTTGCATTCTATATTAATAATGATGCACCAATATATTTAATGTATTTAATGCAATATTCATTGCCTTATAATGTAACCATGTTTGAAAATCAAATCCTAAGCCTAATTCCTAACCTTGCATCCAAAGCACAATAAAGAAACACATGTAAATCCGAAGCTAGCTTGCAATGTAGAAGTGACACGTGTAATTCCGTACCTGGAAACAGTGACTGATATGTATATTATATAGATTGGGCCCATTTCGTGTTTTCATCACTGCAATTTTAATCATCCTACTCTAAAATATTAATTTGTTTCCACACCTGGAAAAAATATTAATTTGTTCACATTGTATCATTCTGCTCTTTTTTTTTGGTTGATATTAAAAATCATTTTTTCTTTTCTTGTTCACATTGTATCATTCTACCTTTTTTTTATGCTTTTCACTATTGATCGACAGATAATGCTTTCCGCTGGTTTAAGGTGAATATTATTGCTTGGTTGATTTTGAATTTGAACAGTATATTCAAATCTTGGGTAATTTTGATTGATTTTAAAAAAATATTTAAATAATGCTGATTGAGTATTACTGATTGCTTGCATTCTATATTAATAATGATGCACTAATATATTTAATGTATTTAATGCGATATTCATTGCCATACAATGTAGTCATGTTTGAAAATCCAATCTCAAGCCTAATTCCTAACCTTGCATTCAAAGCACAATAAAGAAACACATGTAAATCCGAAGCTAGCTTGCAATGTAGAGGTGACACGTGTAAATCCGTATCTAGAAACAGTGACCGAGATATAGATATATATATATATATATATATATATATAGATAACAACGTTTTTCTTCTTTCTTCTTTTGTAAAAAAAACTAATAATGGTGTTTCGGGTACTAGATTCCAATACTTATGGAACTCGAGCGTCAAATCAATCGTGAAACATATTGAAAGAGACATGTTTCGTAAATCAGACTCAGAGACAGAGTCAAGGATAACATGCAGAAAAATTTAGATCAAGCATATAATATCTCAGTGTAATTAAATATATTAGTAAAGGTGGTAATATTTGTTACATATGTAGTATTATATTTCAAGAATTTTATTCTATCTTCCTACAAATTTTTTTTTTTTACTAATCCTCCTACGTCTAAATAAAAAAAAAATTAAATAATAAAGTAATGTATTATAAATATCTTTGAAATATAAAAAATATTCAGAAGATTAGGAGGATTATATTGAATTCGAGAATTTAAAATTATTCATATTTTTTCTGGCGGATCATTCATATTTTAATAGTTTTTTTTTTGTGGATCATTCATATTTTAATATATTTTTTTTGGTAAGATATTTTAATAGTTATGTAGTGCACGATATCAATAAATTAACATATAAATGCTTCACATTAATTTGTTTTGAAAGAAAGAGAAGAAACGGTGCATACAAAGTTTTGAATGCCAGAGTGATAAATTTCAACAAGTTTTGAGTAATGAAAGTTGGAACATTCAAAGCCAAATTTTGGTGTCATGGTTCACCTTCAATCAATCAATAATAAATAATTAAATTGAAATTACTAATGCTCTAATTATTTTTAACTGTAATTGAATATTGCGAAATTTATAATATAGGATAAATCGGTCCTCTAAAATGAGGAAAAATATAAAATGATAAAGTAAGGATATACTCATCCTTAATCCGTTAAAGTACGAGATCTTAACCTACTTTAATTAATCAATAGTAGATAGAGGAGCTTAATCCAAAAATGAATCCTCCTAATCTCTAAACTGCACTTTTTTCACAGGCTGGACCAGTGCAAAAGCAGAACTTGACCTCGGTTACAACTTACACGAACCATTTCTTATTAACGTTGCATGGATAGAAAAGAGAATACCTAAACAAGTATTCTGCATGTATACAGGCTAATAAGTTGATTCATCATCTATTAATTTAAATTTTTAAGTTGAACTTTTCTCATTTAATTTTTAAAAAAAAAAAATTCTTCATTTTATCAAGTGGTTTGAAATTTATAACAATTTAAACATATCTCTTTAATTTCTCTTTGCATTTTCTTAGCCAAGACTTGGGCTTATATTTGCTTAGCTTTCAATTCCCAAACTTTTCCACATAATAAAATAAAGGCTTAAATAAGTTTTTGGCCCTTGAAAAGTTTCCGTCTTTTTGTTTTAGTTCTCTTACTTTTTTTTCATAGATTTTCATCCCCACTTTTTCCAAAGTTTAGGAATTAGTCCCCGCCGTCAACTCCCCTCCGTTATCTGTTGACGTGGCTAACGGAGGTCATGTCAGCAATGCCACGTCATCCACATGGCGTTAAGTTTGCCACGTCAGCAGGGACTATTTCCAAAAAAAAATTAAAATATAGGGACTAAAACCAAAATTTGTGAACTTTGGAGGGACTAAAAACTTATTTTAACAAAAAAAACTATTTTCCAGCCATTTTTCACACCAAGTAGTACAGGGACAGGAAACTACCTCGATATCCCCGAATATTCTCTTAAAGCTATTTTAAGAAATTTATACTCAGTTTCCTCGTCTAGTTATACTTAGGACAATTCTGCAAGCTAGAATAGACGAGTTAGTCCTTTAACACAATTTTGTCATACAAATTTAACCTTTTTGTTAACATCAAAACTTCAGATATTATTTAACCAAAACCACTTTGGTTCCAACAAATTTGAAACCTATGGCTCTAATATATGATTTGTTTCTATTTTCTAGCCAAGTTTTGTCATGGTTTAAATTGTCAAATTCCTTCATCTGGTATGATTTTTAGTACAGAGATATCGAGCTAATTTCCTTTTCCAGCACGCTTGCTATGAAATTTGGCTGGAAAATAGAAACAAATTCATACATTATGGACCACATGGTTAAAATTGCTAAATTCCTTCATTTTGTATGATATATCTAGTACTGAAGGGTACCGAGGTAATTTCTTATTTTTTGTCTGACTTGCTCCAAAATTTGGCTAGAAACTAGAAAGAAATCATATATTAGGGCCACAAGTTTCAAATTGGCAAATCCCTTCATCTAGTATGATTTCTAGTACTCAAGGGTATCAAGGTAATTTCTTATTCCAGTTTGATTGCTCTGAGAATAGTTTTTTTTTTTTGTTAAAATAAGTTTAGTCCCTCCAAAGTTCACAAATTTTGATTTTAGTCCCTGTATTTTTAATTTTTTTGGAAATAGTCCCTGCTGACGTGGCAAACTTAACGTCACATGGATGACGTGGCATTGCTGATGTGGCATTCTGTTAGCCACGTCAGCAGAAAACGGAATCGGTTGACGGCGGAAACTAATTCCTAAACTTTGGAAAAAGTAGGGATGAAAACCTATGAAAAAAAAGTAAGAGGACTAAAACCAAAAAATGGAAACTTTTTAGGGACCAAAAACTTATTTAACCCTAAAATAAATAAATAGGAAAAACGAAGTCGTTATAGTGCACTCCACTCTCCCATGTGTTTCATCTTTCTATCTTCTCTCTTTGCTTCTTCTCATTATAATTTGAAGTTCACCAGTCTTCACATGCATGCTTAGATGTGGTTTCACATGTTTGTCATCAGATAGCAATATCGAAGCATCTCAAATTAAGTTCAGAGTTTTCTGGCATTTGTGCTAATCTTTGTCTCCATCATTCTCCATCATGTGATTATTATAGCGGATAAGAATCAAAGCATCCTTGTTATGATAATTTCAGAGTTTTCAAACCTTTGAAAAAGTTAAGAGAGATTAATTATTACATCGTTCATCAAGTTTTAATTGTTTAGAAAAAGATTAAATTCCTCTTTTGTTAAGAATATTAAAGACATGTAATTTAAATATAAAAAATAATATACCTTTTTTTGGGTGCTCAAATAATATACTATTTAAGTGAGAGGGGCCATATATGTCCTATAAAGTTTCACATTTTTCTGCTAGATATTGTACAAGAAAGAAAAGCATGATATCTAAGTCATAAAGGAATCTTATCTCTTAAGTAATTTTATGGTTTTTAGTTCCCTTTCTATATCTCTTTTTTTTAAGGACCTTTCCTTTTGTTAATCCTAAAGAAACCTAAAGTTTGGCAGATGTTTACCGAATCCTAGAGAATATAATTAAGAAGAATGGATTAAACAAACCAAAACTCAATAATATATACATTTTTCTATTTTCACTATAAAAAAAAAAAGTTGTTTTAGCGATCATTAAATCATAAATTAAAAAAGTCAATATACTTTGATAGCGACCGAAATGTCTATTCTCTAATAGGTGGTCGCTAATTCGGCCTGTAAAGAATCATCTAATTTATTATGTCAAAGTTTAGTGAGTGTTTTATTTCAGTCACTAAATGGTGGAAATGAGAATTTTAAATTGGATGCATTTGGCGATCGATTTAGCAGATTTCATGGTCTCACAAACTTTGTTAATTGACTCCCACTTGGCTAGTCCAAATATTTTTTTTTCACTTTGGGACTAGTTGTGTACCAAGTAAGGTACTTGCCTTTGGGTGGCAACCTATCCTGGATCGCCTACCAACTAAGGTGAATCTCTTTCATAGGCAGGTTTTCAATGATGTGCTTCTATGTAGGTGTGTTCTGTGTGGTCATGCACTAGAGACGACTCAACATTTGTTCATTTCTTGTCCTTACACTTTAAAGTAGCGGGGTTGGTCTATAAGTGGCTGGGTTTCGATTTTCATTTGAATCAAGATATCGCAGATTTTTGCACCTCACACCGTGAACTTTTCAGAGGCAAACAAGTGAAAAAAAATTAGAATTTTTTTTGGGTTTGCTACATGTCGGACAGTATGGTTGCTAAGAAATAGAATTATTTTCAACTATGATAATCTTGATCTATTGAATAATGTTGAAACGATTAGGAAAAAATCTTGGTCCTGGTTCTCTACTGCCAATGACTCTTCTGGTTACACCAATTCTAATTGGTGCTTGTGCCCTGCTGGATGCATTACATGATTTTTACTGGTCTTTGGAACATTTGGTCTTTAGACATTATTGCTTGTTGTGTTGGGCGTTTTAGATTTTAGGGCTCTGTTGGAATCAAACAGTTATTATGAGTGAGAGATAAACACAAGTGCAGGCCCGGCCCAAGGTTGAGGCCACTAAAACCCTTGCTTTAGGCCTCATCCTGAAACTTTATATAATGGTGGCTTCTAAGGTGGGGGAGCCACTAAGTCCCTCGCCCATGAGGGAGTAAAATCAGTCATTAGATATACTATTTAAATAAATGGATGGCTGTGATTATTAGTGAGTGACCTACTGTTCCAGTTATTACAACTTTAATGAAATTGCCCTAATATTTTCTTAAAACCCAAAAGCCCCACCTCTGAAACCCTAGACCTCCCCATCGCCCCTAATGCCACCATGGACGACGTCTTCTCCGTCAGCAGCGTCGAGCTCATCAACAACCCATCCTCCCCTCACTTCCGTTATCACCATGACAGACCCAAGAAGCTCCCCAACCACACTGACAAGCCTGTCTCCCTCATCCCTGACTCACTGGGCGGCGTCTCACTCGCCCCATTATCGACAACAACAGCGACTTTGTGGTTCCTGGCGAGATTGGGGCTGCAGCGGCGGCAGTGGTGTGGTTGGGGAGCCCATTGTGCTTTTGGGACCTGGATTGATTCTTAAAGTTATACATCTCGCATAAACACATTGCTTTTGGGCTTTTGAATGCTAATTGGTTCTAATTAAGACCATCATGTATTCATGCTTTTGCAGGTAACTTGGTATCATTCACTTTGATACTAAAGCATAGATATTCTTCTTGATTTTAAGTTGGAACAAAAGGAAAGGTTTGTCTCATTCACTTAAATATTGGTTTTTCAGGTTTTTTTTTTTTGGCTTGCTGATAGACGTTGTTGTAGTTGGATGGAGGTCCAATGGCTTTCCCTCAATTGCTACAATGTCAAAAAAGGCTTGATATTGGTCATGGTTGCAATGCTTCACCAGTTGATTCACACTCTTTAGATGTTTAGGGCCTTAGATGCTTTTTGGTTCTTTGCCTTTGTTTAGTTCTCTGTTGTTCAATCATGACTTTGTGACTTTGCTGGAGTAGTGGAGCTTGTTTTAATTTTTTTTCATTATGATCATAGTGATTTTTTGGTTGGTTTTTTGTTGCTCTATTGGTGCCCTGCCTCTTTGTTTCCTTGGGCATTTGTTCTTTGCAATTCGTTGCTTGATACAAAGTACTTCGCTATTTTACTTGCCATCAGAACCGGTGTGATATTGAATGAATGGTGCCAGGGCCTTTATTGCAAAAAAGAGTATTTATAAAAGTCTACTATAACACTTTAAATTATTAGTAACACCACAATGTTTACCTGCTATGTTAGGTAATTTTTGCTCCCTCGTGGGTGAGGGAGAGATGTCATCTAGTAATAATCTCGTTCAAAAATAGCCGAAACAGAGAGAATATTCAACCAGGTTAGAAGCTCAGCTATCTACTACATCTCAAAATCATCTCAAACCTTTTCTAGCCCCTCAAAAGACTCCAAAATGCAGAGACTACAAATTTAAAACACTATCAATATTATAACCTTCATATTAAAACTTAAATGAAAACATAACTGTAAAGGTACAACCTTTAAAAACCACTATCAATATTAAAATGTCATTTGAAGCAAATGTAATTCTTACAAAGGATAACTAACGCCGGATAATGTATATAAAGACAATATAAATAGAACAAAATTCAAATTAAATGATGGCCAAAAAGAAAAAAGAATACTTGTTTGCTCTCTGATTTATAGCTTTGCTGATGGGAGTTTTTAAGTTATAAAATTCCTTGGCTTAATCAATTAGGAAACAAAACAAAAATGGGCTTTCCGATTACGGCATGCCACTGATTCCAGGATACACTTCTATGATAGGCAATCATCACAGCACTCCCATCTTGTGCAAGAAGTAATGTACAACCATCTGTGCCTCGTGTATTGCCACAGGTCCCTGCTCATTTTGATTTCCGTTGCTTCCCACCTTTGCTCTTATTTTTTCTTAGAGCATCTCGCTTCTCTTCCCTGCAGGAATCGCTAAAAACTTAGATTTCCAAAGGAAGGCTGACATCCATAATGCTGTGAATTTATTGAATATAATGATAATGATATATTCTTCCCTAAAGTATTAGTACGGGGCTAATGGCCCAAAAAGAAATGTCAATCACGGAGAAAAAAATTAACCTGGCTTTTGAAATTTCCTCCTTAGATGGAAATTGCCTCTTCTTCCTCTTTTTGAACTCAGATTCAGAAGATTCTTTGTTGCCATTTTCTTTTGTGCCAAAGCTTGGTTTAGATGGGAATTTTCTTTTATTCCCCTTTTTGGTTTTAGCTTCAGAAGATTCTTGGCCATTTTCTTTAAGGCCATTGCTTGTTTTCTCCTCTTCCTTCACAAGCTCGGCACCTTCTTCCTCCTTTTCGGACTGTTCTGACGGTTTTGCACTTGGCTTCGAGCTGCTCATTTTTCTCAACTGCAAAAAGTCAATTAGAGAATATAAAAACCAAAAGTTAATTGAGCCCATAGAAAAGTAGCACTTTCAGCTTCCTGCAATCAGTGTCTTTAACATAACTTCCAACACCACACATTTTAAATAAATAAAAACCACTTAGGGGTTCCTATTGATATTTTTAATATAACACTCCCATAGGTAGAATTAAAACTCAAAGATATCTTGAAGAAGTTCAAAACATACTTCTGTAAATTGTTTATACTGAAAAGTTAGCAGCGCAGCAATCTTGTTTTTTTTTTTTGGTTTAAATAAGCTTTTAGTCCCTGGAAAGTTCACCAAATTTTGGTTTTAGTCCTTGTAAAAAAAATTCTTAGGATTTCGTCCCTGTATTTTTGAAAGTTTTGTAAATAGTCCCTCTTGTTACCCCTGAGTACTAAAAATCATACTAGATGAAAAAATTTGTCAATTATAACCATATGGCCCTAATGTATGATTTTATTTCTACTTTCTAGCCAAATTTTGGAGCAGGTCGGACAAGAACGAGAAATTACCTCGATACCCCCTGAGTACTAGGCATCATACAAAATGAAAGAATTTAGCAATTTTAACCTTATTCCCTAATGTATGATTTTGTTTCTATTTTATGCTAAAATTTTACAACAAGTCGGACAGTAAAATAAAATTACCTCGATACCCATGAGTACTAGATAACGGAAAAAGATGACTGTAAGGACTATTTGCAAAAATTTTGAGATTACAGGGACAAAAACCTAAGAAATAATTTCACAGGGACCAAAACCAAATTTGATGAACTTTGTAGGGACCAAAAACTTATTTAAACCTTTTTTTTTCCTAATCAAAATTTCATTTATCAAAATAAACCAGTATTTATACTTCATAGGACTCTGCACTGTGTCAATATCCTACCCATGTCTATAAAAGCTAAAAGACTAGCACCACATATTCCCCAATGAGCTTCTATCTTGTACCAAGAAGTTTGTCAATCTATGAATTTGTTGCAAGCCTTTTCTAGTCATCCAAAATGCATAGCTGGATAAACTTAAAGATAGCTACCATAATAGAAAATTTTATGAGGGATCATGTTCTAAATAACAATGTATTATGTACAGTACGCAAATGTGTACATGTAAAGCAATTTTTAAAATACAAATGAGCGTGCATACCTTTGCAACAAAAAAGCCATCCATATTGTGTACATGAGGATAGAACCGCCTAGTTTTTTCTAAAGAAGGGTGGAAACGTTGTTCCCTAAACCTTGTAAACCTGACAGAAAGCAAATGTCACAACATAGGCAGTTCCTAATAATCAGAGGGGGGAATAAAAAAGGAATATAATAATTACCCTGGACGCCCAAAGTCAAGTCCACATGGAACCAGCTTAACATCCCTCTTTTTGAGCGCATAGTCAATAACTGCTTCATTCTGAAGATTTGACGAAAGGAATTTCAGAAATATTGGACAGGAAAAAGAAAAAATGAAACTCACTGGATGAAACTGAAAAACAAACCTCGGCAACCATGATTGAGCATGTGGAATAAACAATGTATCCCCCAGATTTTGAATTGGCATCCACCATGTCAATTGCAGCAAGAATAAGTTCCTATAGAAAAGGAAGGAAATTATTAAATAAGAGAAGAAAAAAGAATAAGAGCACAATATAAAAAACTACATATTCTCATGGTTGTCAAACTCGCGATTCAACTCGTAGAATCGTCCGAGTCCACGTTTCTACATAGGCAAAACGGGTGAACTTGCATGTAGACTCGTTTTCTGATCAAACTCGCTCTGACTCGGGTAGACTCGCACAGACTCGCGAGTTTAGGGCCGATTCTGCTTGGTCTGGAAAAAAGTTGGCGCCCCTTTTATCTGGTCCAAAACGCTTGCGTTTCAAGGGAAAAAAACCCAAAGAATTTGTTTAGACCACTCGACGACCCATGTTCCCCCTCCATTCAAACGAAAGAAGCAAAAAAAATCCTTAGAGAAGAGACTTCGAACCGACTCCCTCCCTGCCTGCAATCCTCCGCCTGAGACCGCCTATGTCTCATGTCTCTTCTAGGTTAGGGAATAAGAGGGAAGTTGGGCCCTAAAGGCCCATTTAGTCTAAATTAAAAACAAAAACACCCCAGCAAATAGTTTGGGCTGGTAAACTCCATATTCCATAAGTCCTATTACATTTAATAATAATAATAATAATAATATAATAATAATAATAATAATAGTAGTAGTAGTAGTAGTAGTAACAAACTAAAAAAATAATTATAATAATAATAATATTGACTATTTTATGATTATGATGTTAGCTAAATTTGGATTATGATGTGACTATTTTATGTTATATATATATTAGGTAGACTCATACGAGTCTACGAGTCGAGTTTACGTGTCGAGTTTACGTATGCTCCACGAGTTTACGTAGACTCGCGAGTCTGACAACCTTGCATATTCTTCGAGTTTAATATACGATTTCACTGAATCAGAAATTAAATATCTGTAGAAAAGAACTACAGAAAAATTTCACCATTATTTATGGTAGAATGAAGATCAATATTCAGTATTCTAGATATGTATCATTATAAGGGAAAAAGTAATCTTTCATAATAAATCACACTTTTGCACCATCTGACTCTTTTTCTTCAACATAAACAAGAAATGTCAAACAAAAATAAATAAGGACACTCACCAATTTTGAAAAATCATATGATAAATTAAAAGCAGCAATTTAGACCATAAAAAAACTACAGAAAGCTCGTGCTTTAATTGGGAAGGTGGAAAGAACACAAGTGACAGAAGTATAGAAAATGTGCAATGAATAAAAATGAGATGCATGTTTCATCTCTCCCACCTTGATTTCTCATATCCCTCCCAAACAAAACCTTCAGCAAAAATAAATATACCTTCTGTAGATGGGCACATTTCTGTATATCTTCCAAACTTTTAGAGGTTTTAACAGACTCGTCTTTGGAAATAACCTGCAGCCAGAAATTCTCAGTGTCTTTCTAGTTTCTACAAGAAAAAACAGAGACAAGAAACCTAACTAAATTAAACCAATTGAATATTATTTACTATATCTTACCCCAGTTCCACTGCAAGGGGCATCCAGTAATACTCTATCAACAGCATTATGACCCAAAACCTTTGGAAGCTGAAATGAAACAATATAAACAAAAAAAAAAAAGATGTTAGCATTTGTGGCACATACAATGTCATTATAAGACTTACAAATGGCAGTGAAATGAGAATCTCTGGTGTTCAACTGGAATGCTAATGTACACCCTAACAGGTATTGTTTACAATAATGAAAAAATAAAATAAAATAATAATATACTAGTAGTGGTGGTGGTGGTGGTAATAACAACAGTATTAATAATGTGAAATGGACAAAATCAATAAGAACTCTAATAATCAAAAGGGGGGAGGATAATTTTCTAGTGTTCAGCCTATACATTCACCGATTCTGCTTGCCTCTTATAATCATTAATAATGTTTTGCATAATTATTTAATATAATTGTTGATATAGAGGCTTATTCTCTATTTACAGCTCCAGCTCCAGCTTCTTTTAGTAACATCCTTGTAACAAACCAATCTCCCAATGATAAAAGTATATAACATTAATGATGTTTCTCTGAGCATTTCATTTCATAGTAATTCTAAGGGAGCACTATTGCTTTACTTTCAATAAAGAAAGGGCTATAATTGCATCAAACAATTTGCCAAAACAAAGAAATCATGCAGGGCACCAGAGAAGCCAGATGGATAGTCAAATACAAAACTAAACTGAATGACAACCAGTGTTATCAAATAGCGGCCACGGCAGCGCCATGGCAGATTGCGGTGGCCGATTTTTGCCCAACCGCTATGGCCAATTTGTGAAGGATGGCGGCCACGGCGTTTTATGGCGGCTTAAAATGGCGGATTTTTGGCATTCCGCTATGTTCCACCATCCGCTATCGATAACATTGATGACAACAAAACCTCTTAGCTGAGAAGACATAAAAGCTTTTCATGTAGTAAAAAAGAGTTAATGAAGGGGAAGTTGTCAACCTCCTTTCCGTCATAGTTACAGACTACAGTGTTAGATACACCCATACGATGCAAATTTGCAGTCAGTGACTTAAGCCGTGGCACCTTCATTTCATTTGCAAAAATTATTCCTGCCAAAAAAACATATTATGATTGAAAAGATGAATTTACAAACAAAAAACTAGACATATCAAAGGCTGGGCAATTTGTTCAATGACACCATTAGTAAATCCATCAGACTAGCAATAACCAAACCCAAAAAAAGAGGATAGGAGGAAAAATATATCAGTTCACAGAATTAACACTTCATCATGCTTTTGTCTAGTGACACAACTAGATAAGAAAGTTCCATGTCAGCTGAAAGCTTATTTAAATTAATGTTTAGAGTTATGGCACAGTTTCCCATGCAGTAAAAGCACCTCAACTAGTTTAAACAAAGGCTGAAAAGCAAATCTTACAGTCCAAAATAAAGCAAAATATCCAGTTACTGTTTTTACTAATCATTACTTGTTCTCTCTTAAGCACGGATATGTGCTTCTCCTATCTGATACCGATACACTCTGATAGGTCACGACTCACAATACATATCGAGGAAGGATCTGAACTGTTTTTTTTAGTTTCTTGTGCCTCCAAATACGTCCAATATGCACCTCAGATTCCAATACGACCACTCAAAAAAGTTGGGTAGCTGTTCAGATTCTCTGCTTGTACTGAATGCAACAAATACAAAACATTTTTGTCCCTCAGTCTCAACTAATTTTCAAAGTATACTCATCAATTTTTGGTGGTGCCAACAAAAAGCTCAGTAGCTCACTCTGAGTCTCTAATTTCATCCACTCTCGGTCTCTCATCTCATCATCTTTATCGTCTGAAAATGTTTTCTCTCTCCACTCTTCCACCAGCTCTTGGAGTTAGGTTTTCTGGAGACTTGATTGTGTTTCATTTATTTATCTACTTATTACTTATTAAATTCTTGGGTGTGGGTATTTGTCTACTTAGTGTTTTTCTAAGAAGTATGTTCTTCATTTGGAATTTTGGAATTACAATTATTAATATACTATGTTTCAAGAATCATGAAACTTTTCATGCATATTTACATATGTATCCTAGATGTATTGTATCCCATATTTTTCAAGATTCGTTGTATCTCTGTATCAGATACATCGTATCCAATACTCGTATTGTATCTGTGCATCATAGTGTTTTTAAAAATAACCAAAGCATGCCAACTAGCTATCATATGGGCAAAAGGCGGCACAAATATACATTAAAATACAGAAATGAGAATATCATTGATCCACTAACAAAAAAAAAAAAATCAACACTTCAGCAACAAGACCACAGTATTATATCTTTTTTGATGAACATATTTCAGCTGTAATGCATCCAGGTAACAGCATTCTCACAGAATATACTGACATGATAACGTCCAAAATGGATAACATAAATTGCAGTATGCCTAAAAATGATCCATGAGAGAAACGATGGACTATAATCCCCTTCTACAATACTATTTACATACATATGAAGCAGTTCTATAAGAAGAAATTTATTCTCCATTTATTGCCAAAAACTGGGAATACATGGTTTTAAATAAACAGGAAAATAAAAACCATAAAGGAAACAGAGATAAAATAGTAAAATACAAACCAGTATTCTTCATAAGGGCAGCAATATAAGTTGTTTTACCACCAGGTGCAGCCCTGCAAAAAAAAAAAAAAAAAAAGCCTTCATAATCATCACATAAAAATAGCAAGAAAAGCATGTTCTGCATTGCTATTCAAACCAAGATGTGCTGCCCTAAAAAATATCAAAGACAACAAATCTTCAAAATCTCGATATGTAAAGTGTCTCTGGCGTGTCTAGCATCCCTGAGTTGCTTTCCCAACCATTGGTTTCATGGAGCTCAGTTTTTATGATTTTCTATTTTTATGATTTTTTATTTTGATTTTGAAAGTTATAATTTGTAACAAGCTTGAATCTTGGTAAGCTTTAGCTTGATGGAAGTATTAAAAAATCTGATAACTTACTAATAATATCTTTTTTATCTTAGAATATTGTAAAGTATCCTTGATGATCTCTTAGGATTTATTTCCTATTTATATTTTATGATTTGTTTCCTTAAGGAGAAAAAAGCATAAATATCAATCAGTCTTACGCTTGCACTATAATGTAGGTGTAGTACAAACTTGTGCTAAAGACAACTTAGAAGAATTTTAAACCTTGTAGATAAATGTCCAGCATATGAGAAAATCGCAGTTGCACAACAAACCAGCATCAATCCAATTTGTAGTTTGGAATTTTATATTATAATAATTAAAAACTTCACCAAGGTATGCTAATGACTAAAAATTTATCATTAACCATTTGCTTTCCTTTAGGCACCATAATGTCTGAGAATATGTAGCAAAAACTTAGCCAAAGATAACTAAAATTTTCAAAAGGATCAGTAAGTTGCCAATAGACACACCATTAGCTGAGAGCACCATGAGAAAATATGGTTGGTTCAGATCATACTGGTAACTGAGAACTTCTCCAACATTTGGATACAAACTCAAATTAATAAGCTGTAGACAATGAGTTATTACTTACGCCATATCAACAACTCGTTCCTTCTCTTGTGGAGCCAAGGCCATCACAGGCAGAAAAGAACTTGCACTTTGAAGCTGAAAACAGTTAAAGAACAAGTACTAAGTGCATCATGTAATAATAAATGAAATGCAGCGACGAACCATAATAATAGAAAACCACCTACCATGTAGAAACCAGCCATATACTCCGGAGTGGCACCAATTGGAACTTGAGAATCATACACAATAAGTCCAACCTGGGACAAAATTAGACTGTTACATGTATAATAACCAAAAAGAAGATAAAGAAAAACTAAGACATGAACTCTTACTTTTGACCATTTGCTTAGAGGATCTAAATTTACTCCTCTATTTATCAAAACATCTGCCAAATCCCGTCTGCGAGTCTGATTGTATGCAAAAGACAAATATATAAATTCAATAGGGAACATGGATAAGTTCATAATAATATATCAATCCAGAATGAACAGAAAAGGGTATGATACCTTCAAAGTGTTAGTCCTCAGACATATAGGCCGGGGCTTTTCAAAGGCTTCTATCAGTTCCATCAGTTCAACAACCGAAAACATCTGAGACAAAGCAAAACACAAAATATTCATGCAGATGAAACACTGGCCCCCTTTCTATTTCCAGCCGCTTTAGGTAAAAGTGAAATATGTAAGAGAAAAAGGGAAGAATATGAAGTAAACAGACACTGATAGAAATAAGTTAGTACAGTACCAACCTCCACTAAAGCACCAACTAGAAACTCGTTGTAGCCATAGTACGAACATATATCTTTCTTAAACTGTTCAATGTAATCCTTCCTCGTCGACCCTTCCTGCCTCAGGGCCTTAAAATTCGAAAGAACACGAACGACTAGAAAAACAAACACATTCAAAACAGTTACTAGGGCAACTAATAAAACAATCTGAAGATGGTGCATGAACATGTTTAGAACAGTTACTGGCACAGTAGATAAACTTACTCTCTTTAATCCTCCTTTGTAGATTGGGAAGATCAGGTGGTCGCAGAGCCTCTTCCTCAAGTTCCTAAGAGTAAAATAGTAAGCATTCTCACCAAACAATCCAACAACCAATAAAAAATTCCAAACATAACACATTAATGGAGCGTTTGGAACACGGACAAAGCAGGACAAAACATAATGACTCGTTTGCTTTATTTCAAGTGTCATGTTTTCATAAATAATTACAAAAATGTCAGCTTGTTTTTATTTTGTTTCGTGAGTGAAAACATGAGAAAGTTAAGTTGTTTTCCATGTTTGCTGTAAAAAAAAAAAGATTAAAATAGCTAAGAGAATGAAAATAATCTGACATTTTTGTAATTATTTCTGAAAAAACATTATATGAAATTAGGAAACTGAAAACAAAGCAAAGTGACCCTAGTAGTGGAACCAAAATGCGGACACACGAAAAATTCAAACAAATAAAAAATGATTAAAATACCTCATTGGTTGGTAATCTAAACTCATCAGACTCTTCTTCGATATTGAGCTTCATTTCAGCATCTGCATCCGCTTCTTCTCTCGCCCTTTCTTCATCAATAGCTTTCGACAACTTTTCAATATCGTCATCATCAGAATCAGAATCCAAATCTGAACCTGAACCAGAATCCGAAGCTGAGGCTTTCTCTGCAAAGCATAAAAACAAAACACAGCATAATCATCAAAACCTAAAAAACATCGCAGTACGAAATTCGAAAGTGAGAACACACACCTTCATCTTCATCTTCATCATCGCTTCCTTGGAGAAAATCGTCGACTAAAGGATCGTCACCATCGGAAGATAATTCCGAAGCAGAACCGGAATCGTCGTCTAAGACTTCGAGTTGTTGTTGCAGCTGTTGCAGCTTCTCCTCTTGCTCGGATTCGCAGCTAGAACCGTGTTTAGGAGTTTTGAGTTTAGTGTTTTTGTGGTTCTTGGTTACCGTTATGGCTTTGGGTTGCTTCGAAGGTTTCTTCTTCATTGCGGGAGCCATTGAAGGAAAAAGTGCAGAGGGGCAGTGTAAAAGTGTGAATTGTGATTTGTGGTTTGTGTTTCTTCTGAATAACAACGAGAAGGAGGAGAAGAAAATCAGAATAGGGTAGGGTTTAGGGTTTACGGAAACAGAAAGTGCTACGACGCCGTTCTGGTAGATTAAACCTAAAATGATTGTGTCAAATGGGCTTCATTTTTGGGTTGGGCACTTGGGCCTTGCCCGGGTGAGCCTGTGAAATAAATTTTTGGACTTTTTATTATATATATAGGATTTGGATCAGGGTGTTCACTGTTCGGTTTTGAGACAAAAAGTCATCCGATTCAAAGATAATAAGAGCATGCGGTTCGTTTTAGCTTGAATGGCTTCCTTAAAAAAATCTGATCCGATCCGATTAAATGCGGTTCGGTTGGTTCGGTTTTTACCAACGCATTATTACATATTTATAAATTTAATTTGAGATAATGGAAAATGATTTTGGGAGAAGCATACTCTTCATGATAGCACTTTAAAATTCATAATCTATCCTGATTATAAATTGACTCTATGTTTTGTGGAATACATAGGTGATATGTAAACACAAGACAGTGGTTATTTATATATTTTTTATAAGAAATATTGTATTAACATATTATATTACTATGCACTAGTCCTATTATCGTTTCTTGGACACTTCCGGAGGAGGGAGTGGCTAAAATCAATGTTGATGAGAGTGTGAATTAGACCTTGGGGAAGGCTAGTTTTGGTGGCCTCATTAGGGATCATGAAGGTTCCTGGATTGTTGGTTTTAAGGGAACAATGGGTATGAATGATATTGTGTTGGTTGAGTTGAAGGCCATCCAAATGGGGCTTTGCCTGGCTTGGCAGAGGGGTTGAGGAAGGTTGTGTGTAGAGGCGGCAAAATGGGCCGGGCCGAATAAGCCCTATGAATTATAGGGCTTAGGTATTAAAATTTGAGCCCATTTTAATTCCGGGCCTTTTTGGCCCTACCCGATGAAGCCCGAACCCATATTGGGCTAGCCAACATCATGCTCGGGGTAGCCCGGTCACTTTTATATACTTTAATTTTTATTTAACTAAAAAATAAAAAAAATGGAAAAATGAAAAAAAAAAAAAAAAAAAAAAAGGCCAAGAGGCACGAGGCCCAAAATGGATGTACAGTAATGCTAAACCCAATCATTCGGTACAGTCTCTCCCACTTCCCACAGTTCTGTGTCTTCTGTCTTCACTTCATCTTCAAAAAAGGGTAACCTAAGTCTAACCCTAGTCACAGATTTCCCACCACCACCAGCCCCACAGCCCTCGGCCATCGCGCACGGCGACTCCTTCTCAACCCTCACAGGCGCGCGACGACGGCTTCTCCTCAGTGTCACAGTGATGACCGCGACGACGTTCGACTTCTCGCTCACAGGCGCGCGATGGCTCCTCCTCCTCAACCCTCTCAGGCGCGTGACGATGGCTCCTCCTCAGCCCTCTCAGACGCGGCCGACGTTCGATACTCCGCCTCACTGACAGCTGCAGCAGGCACTCCTGACTCCTCAGTCTCCGGCGCCGTTCATCTTCTCCGACTGGTAACAATTCTACAACTTCTCATTCTCTTTTACTTTGTTTTCTGGATCTTTACCTTTTCCTTGTGATATTTCTGAGTTTGATTTGATATTTGTTTAGATTATAATACTTGCTATCAATGGGTAATTGTTTCAGATTTGTTATTTGAATTGTCTTCTTGCAATATGGATGATTGTATTGAAAAGGATATCAATGTTGTTACTAATTCTCAAATACTGGAAACCCCACCACTGCTCATTCCTCCAACTAATTTAGTTACTAATGATACTCTACAAAAACATACAGGGTTTTCTCAACCAAAGGCCAAAAAGCCTAAGAACCTAACATATGAGGTATGAAAATATTTTGATGAGATTGGTGTGGATAAAGATGGGAAAGAAAAATGTAAATGCAAGAGGTGTGGAAACATATTGCGCTATGCACCTAAAAATGGAACTTCACATCTAAAGCGTCATAAGGATGCTTGTAAGTTTATTAAGTTTCGTGATGTGGAAAGTATGTTTGTTGATGCTGAAGGAAAATTGAAAAAGAGAAAATTTGACTAAGGTTAATCGTGAGCTTTTAGCTGAAATGGTTATTTCACATGGTTTACTATTTAATGTGGTTGAGTGGAGGGGGTTTAGAAATTACCAAAAATTTTTGAATGATAATTGTAGGTTCATTACTAGAAATACAATTAAAGCCGATGTGTTGAAAAACTACGAGGAAGAGAAAGAAAAGTTAAAATCACAATTGGCTCAAATTTCTGGTAGAGTTTGCTTGACTTCTGATTGTTGGACTGCATGCACCAATCATGGTTTCATTTCTTTGACTGTTCATTATGTTGATGCGAATTGGAGCTTAAATAGTAAGATTCTAGCATTTGCTCACATGAAACCCAAACACACCGGGCAAGAATTAGCATTGAAGGTGTTGGAATTTTTAAGCATTGGGGTATAGAAAAAAAGTTTTTTCCCTCACTTTGGATAATGCCTTGTCAAATGGCAACATGCAAAATATTTTCAAAGAACACTTGGGATTGTCAAATAGCTTGTTGCTTAATGGAGAGTTCTTTCATGTAAGATGTGGTGGTCATATCTTGAACCTCATTGTTCAAGATGGTTTAAAGGTAGTGGGTGATGCATTGCATAAAATTAGACAAAGTGTGTTTTATGCGAGGGCATCAGAAAGTAGAACAATTCAATTTTTTGAATGTGCTAAAAAAGTAGGTGGGATTGACACGTCAATTGGGTTGAGGCCGGATTGTGTCACTAGATGGAACTCCGCTTATATAATGCTTAAAAGTGCAATTAACTATTGTCGTGCCTTTCGTGGTAAGTTTGTGTGACAATGCAAATTATAAGTGGTGTCCCACAAGTGATAAATGGAGAAGAGCAGAAATATTATGTGAATTTTTTAAGCCATTTTACATTATTACCAACTTGATATCTGGATCTTCTTACCCTACATCAAATCTATTTGTTGGAGAAATATGGAGGATAGAGAATCTTTTGGTCTGAAACTTGACAAATGAAGATTTGTTGATTCGAAGCATGGCTCACAAAATGAAAGAAAAATTTGACAAGTATTTGAGTGACTATAGCACAAATATGGTATTGGCATTTAGGGCTATTTTTTATCCAACCAAGAAGTTCAATTTCTTGGGATATTTCAATTCTAGAATTGATCTAAACACTTGTGAAGGGAAGTTGCAAAAGGTCAAGATGAATTTGTATAGGCTTTATGATGAATATGTCAAAGATGGTGCCCCTTCCAATGTGAGTCATTCACAACAAGTACCATCTTCAGTTGGAGAAGGAAAGGAAAAAATTGGTTGCTATGAAGTAAATTCTTAATTTTGTTACTATTTTATTTCATACGTAGATTTTTTTAATCAATATTTCATATATATATATATATATATATATATATATATATATATATATATATATACACATACATATTTGAATTCATTTGGTCATTTATTTTGTAGGATTTTGAAGCGTATGAAAGCACACAAACTACCACTATTGGAAAATCCGAACTTGATCTCTATTTGGAGGAGCCAAGGATTCCATCATCGGGTAGATTTGATATCTTATCTTATTGGAAGGAAAGAAGTCATAGATGTCCTGATCTTGCAAGGATGGCTTGTGATATATTGAGCGTTCCAATAACCACTGTGGCATCAGAATAGGCTTTTAGCATTGGCTCTCGAGTTTTGAACAAGTATAGAAGTTCTTTGCGAGATGAAACAGTTCAAGCTCTCTTGTGCACACGTAGTTGGTTACATGGTTTTGTTGGTAAGTATTTTTTAAGCTTTATCATATTTAGGATTTAAAATCAAGTCACTGATTTATATAAAAATTCATAACAAAATCTATTTTTTATTTTAGATTATGATAATGAAGATGATGATGATGAGCGGGAGGCCATCAATTTTGAAGATGTAAAGCTTTCTCAAGGAGGTTTAAATGCAAATGTTGATGCCAAAATATAGGATTTTAAATATATCGTTGTTACTGTTGGACTTTCATTGTTATTTGTGAAGTTCATTTTTGTTGGACTTTTTTATTGTTTCTCTATTGTTGGACTTTTTTATTGTTTCTATTGTTGGACTTGCTCATTTTTTGATGTTCTCATTGGACTTTAAATATATCTCTATATGAACTTAAGGAGCCTTTTTATGTTTCATATGGGAACTAATTCTGAAGTTGTCTTTTACAACATTGATTATGATTATTATATCTTCATTCATATCCTGACGTTTTCAATACAAACAATTAGGTTGATTGAAAATAAATGTCTTGGTCCACACGTACACAATGCTATAGTCACTTTTAGGAACTTAAAAATAAAAATGATTGAAAATAATTTTTTTTAGCGGAAAATGACGGGCCACCCCGCAGCCCGCATAGGGCTCGGCTTGGGCACCTATTTTACAACCCATATTGATACCGGGCCATTTTGGCCCGATCCTATAAAGCCCTAGCCCGCATAAGGCTAGCTCGCGGCGGGCCGGGTAGCCCATTTTGCCACCTCTAGTTGTGTGTGAGAGTGACTCCAGGAAGGCTATTCGTCTTATCAAGGAGGCAGATGAGAAGTATCTTCTCTTTGGCAATGTGATTAGTAATATTAGAGGTTGGCATAGCAAGGATTGGCACGTGTGTCTCACCTATGTGTACAGAGAAGCTAACACTTGTGCAGACAAGCTTGCTAAGGCTGCTACACAGTATGATGACCAGTTTCAGATTCTAGAAGACCCCCCTCATGAGTTGATTCAGATGCTTACATCTGATATTTTAGAAGTTTTTTTTTTCGCTCTTAGTTTTTCTTCCTTTCAGCAATACCAAAAAAAATATTACTATGCACTAGTAAATAGTGGCTAACCTGATTCGAATAAGAAAGAATTTACTATATTCGTCATAACCTCAATCATCATAGTAAACATAATAAATAACCTGATTACAAAGAGTGAAGTGAAACGAAAATTAAAATGCAAGACTCACATAAGACTAAAAGGCAAAACGGCAGTGTGTATGTAACATAAAACACATAGATAGAGCCTTTGATATAAGCCATCGGTTCGGTTCATGAACATACAACCAATAACCGAACCGAATTGATCGGTTAGCAAAAAAAAAAAAAATGATCCAAAATAATCAAAATAAATTCGGTTCTCATCGGGTTCGGTTATTTAAATTTTTTATCGGTTTGAATATGAACGCCCCCATTTGGATATTGAAAGTAGAGAATGAACCAGACTATAATTATAGGTAAATTCTCTGACATAATTTTTGGGTAAAAGTTACACTGCCTGGATGGTCCAATCAGGTTGCACCATCTCCTTTATGGTTTGTTTGGTTGGTAGGAGAAAATAAGAAGAGAGAAAGAGGTGATAAATATAATGAATTTTTAGTATTGTTTGGTACTAGAGAAAAAGGAAAGAAAGACAAAAAATATAGAGTTATTTTGAAAGTACGAAAATGTCCTTAAATTAAAATACCAATATACAATTTTATATTTTATGAATTTAATTTCCCAAAATTAATTATTTTTTATTTCAATTCAATTAATTGATTAATTAATTAAATCACATAATTAATTTATCTTTACATAATTTGATTGAATTAATTTAATTATTAATTAATATAATTTTTTAAATTTAATTAATTAACTCCAAGTACCTATCACTCCTAGTCACCCTAACACCTTAAAAATTATGTCAAAGAAAATAACACGTTAAAATTCATTGATTAATTAATGCATTAAATCAAGCCCAAACCTCATTTTTAGTAGCGTCAAAGTAGCATTAATAATTATTAAATAAACCATAAAACATATTCAGTTTTATTTTTTTTATTTTTTATAAAAGAAAAGGGGACAACGCTGCATGAGCTCACTGTGGGAGATTAACGCCTCCTCGCCCATCCAATGCATGTGAGAGAGAAATGATGAAAATGGTATGCAAGTGATTTCACCTATAAACTCTATTTTCCCCATGATTGAAGAGAAAAAAACAAAGGTGGGTCCCACCTCATTTTTTTCTCTCTTATCTATTTCTCTATACTACCAAATAGAAGAAAACATACTTTTCTTGTCATTTTCTCTCTTCTCCTTTTCTCCTTTTCTCTTCTACCAAACAAAGCGTTAATGAGGCCACCTCACCCCCACATAGGACACACTTTAGATTTTATATTTGACCCATGGGGGCCTTTTTGCAAAATTAAAAGTTGCAAGTCCCCTAAACTTTTCGATTTATTTTAAGACCCACAAGCCCCAATCTGCAAAATCAAAACTCCAAATCAAATCAGACTGAATGAATCCTAATACTCTCACTCCCATAACAGTTCCTTCCTTCTTGAAAGCATCGTGAACCCTAATCCACCATATAAGGTCTCGCGAGCATCTTGTGCACTTAATTAGGATAACATGTTATATAAGCATCTAGAAGATTTTTTCACCAACTTGTTGTTTTCACCCTTTTTTAGCATCTTATCTGTAACTTGACTGCATGAATGATCCAAAGTCATCTCATAAGGTGCATGGACATTTTATTCATTCCATAAATGAATCCCAATCTACAAAGGAAGCACTGTCAAGGTTGTGCCACACTCTCCATTATTATGTGACTTTCATACTAAGATATTTTGTAAAATCTTCTAACTTGTACATGTTGTTCATGTTGCTGATTTCAATTTTTTTATGCTAGATTTAAAATGTAGTTTGATTCATGATTGAGCACATGTATATCCTAATGAGTGTGTGTTGCTGCACATGTCTTACTACATTTTTTAGCTTGATTGAAGATGGATAATGTTATAATGGAATACTGCATCGATCTCACCATTGATGCCGATTAGAATGATGGTGACCCTACAAGTAATGTTGGTGTTGACATGAATGAGGGTAATAATAAAGACGATGATGATCAAGGTTTTAAAAAATAACTGATTTCTCATCAAAAAATATATTTGGGTTAGAGTTTGTTTTCAAGACTGCAACTTGTGACTTTTACTATGCATGTGCTAGATGTCACGGTTGTGAAATTGGTAGAGATGCTATTAGAGAGATTAATATGTGGCAGTTAGTTTACAATAGGGAAGGACAACGTAATAAAAGGCACTTGACGAGAATGGACAGAGCTAGAGACCACAAATGTGACACCCTCTACCCTACATGTATTTATAACATCATAAAGAGAAAGAAATAAAATAAATTTAAAAGAAAACACATGCATATTATTTCATAATAATAAAAACCATGGGTAGAAGATACCACATGAACAAACGTCTCAACGCGGAAAATAAAACATGTTATAACAAAGAACATAACTAAAAACGTAAACCCAACCCCAATGTCACATTACAAAGCTGGTAACCAACAATCTCGAATTACTTCAGATAGACAACTAACAAAAGGAAAATCCTAAACTACAAGTGAACTTACTCTTCAAAGTCACTCCTCAACTAGATGCTCACCATCCTCTACATAACAAGAAAAGGTACATGCAAACAACAGCAGAAAATGGGGAATAAGAAATCGATGTATAAACATAATGGCAAAGGAGCAGTTAGCAAGATGAGCATACATCACAATATAACAAATTATAACATAACAACATTCAACATATTCCTGTCATTCACATATAGGAAATTATGTATGATATGTGGTGCAGTACTACTCCACTACTCCATTATGCATGTGGATGACAATGTCGGAGTTACATGTCCGCATTGGCCATTAAGCACCAACGTTGGTAGTTTACCAAACTATTGGTGAACCCCTTGGATAGCCGATGTACCTTACTTTTGGATGCACCACCACGGGGGCTCACGATTCACCTAACTCTCGGATGAATCACCGCGGACGGCAAGATCGCCTTATTCTTGGACGACATCCCCTATGTTGAACTTCCCCCACTAACATCTTTAATGCGTGAATGCATGAGCAACAACAACAAACAAACAAACAATCACCACCTCCGCTTTGGTAAATAAGCACCAAAGTTTTATCGTCATCAACACCTTGACCAATAAACATCAAGGCCCCCTTGGCCAATAAGCACCAAGGTTCAACATCGTCAACACCTTGACCAATAAGCATCAAGGTTACTTTGGCCAATAAGCATCAAAGCATAACAACGTGCGGTAACCCATCGTTACCGTCTTAACCATCTTTAACATTTGTGTTTATTCATCTTATCTTTGTTCAATTGGTGTTTTATTTCATCATAGGGAACAATTCAGGTAAAACTACCCTTGTCCCCATCTAACGTCAGTTCTGTTTAGGGGAGCAGGGTCGTGCTGTGTATTGAACACGGTCGAGCTTACTGGAGCATGATCGTACTGATCTAGGCAGAATGTTTTATGATTCCTTGCCAACTCCCTAGGGCACTCAAAGATCAATCCTAGGGTCCTTTAACTACACCATCAAGTCTTAATCTCATTATTCTTGCTTAATCTCCGTGTCTTATAATTATTGGGATTAGTCCTTTAGTTCTTGTTTCATTATAAGCATCCCTAAAGCATTCACGGATCTATCCTAAGGTCTTGACTATACCATTAAGCATTAACCTTGCCTCTCATTACTATGATTCAAGTCTTATGAATAATTTGGGGAAATTAATCATTTAATTCCATGCGTTATTAATAAGCCCTATTTATTTAATTAGAGTCTTATTAACATTAACAACATCAACAACTCAAGCATACGTTCATCCATGACATGGCAACATCACCATCCAGCATTCATTCATGGCATAATCATCATCAATAACAGTACACAATTATAACATGCCAAATATGTAGAAAACATCGATAATGAACATATAACAAACAAGTATCATTTAGGCAAATAGAACATAACAGGGTCAATGGTTAACCATTCATCTTATGCTACCCCATTGCCTACATGTTATACTAATCCCTTCTTCCCATACCTGGTATGAAGATCTAATCTACAGTCACTTTGAGCGAATCCAAACTTGGTCCACTCGAACGGTTCAACGGATCTTGGTCAAGAACATAAAAGAAAGAAGGAGTAATTAATCCCCAATTCAAGTAAACAAAAGGAGATTAACAGTTTTACAAGATTACCTTAATTGACATTATTGCGTGATTTACTCTCCAATCGCAAGAGAAAACACCAAGAGTCTTGAGGAGGTTCAAGGGAAGGGAGAGGAGAGGGTTCCTGACGGCCAAGGATTGAGAATAAGTGTCAAAATGAGGGTTATGGCTCATAACCCTCTAAAATTAGCGTTTTTATGCTGTCAGGAAACGAGCAGGGGTTCCTGCTCAATTGAGCACGGCCGTGCTCAATATCAGCAAGGGGTTGCGCTATAAGCAAGGGGTCAACAAAAACACCATCAAACGTCCAAATTCCGACACGACCGTGCTCAAATGAGCAGGGGGCCGTGCTCATGTGTCAGGAAGAGGTTTTTTACCAGAAAATCCCCCTTAAACCATTTTTACCTTCCTAAAACATTTTCCTAATAATCTAGTGTAAAAACATCAATTATAAGCAACATATATTCATTAAAACAACCACATATAAGCATGGGGATGGAAAACAGGATGTTACAACAAGCCTCTTACCCGTACCAATTGTCCCGCAAGGTTTCGTGTCTGTATTGATGGTAAGAGTTTGAAGTGGATTGTTGCTGCATTTGAAGAATCACATAACCATGATCTAAATCCCTTTGAACATGTATATCCTAATGAGTGTGTGTTGTTGCACATGTCTTACTTCATTTTTTAGCTTGATTGAAGATGGATAATGTTATAGTGAAAGACTGCATCGATCTTAATGTTGATGCTGATTAGAATGATGGTAACCCTACAAGTAATGTTGGTGTTGACATGAATGGTGGTAATAATAAAGACGATGATGATCAAGGTTTTAAAAAAATAACGGATCTCTTGTCATAAGATATATCTGGGTTAGAGTTTGTTTCCAAGGCTACAGCTTGTGACTTTTACTATGCATGTGCTAGTTGTCACGGTTTTGTCGTTAGAAAAGGCGAAATTGGTAGTGATGCTATGAGAGAGATTAATATGTGGCAGTTAGTTTGCGATAGGAAAGGACAACATAATAAAAGGTACTTGACGAGATTGGACAGAGCTAGAGATCACAAGCCTCTTACTCGTACCAATTGTCCCGCTAGGTTTCGTGTCCATTTTGATGGCAAGAGTTTGAAGTGGAATGTTGCTGCATTTGAAGAATCATACAACAATGATATATTTCCTCCTGAACAAGTTCACCTAATTCCATCATATCGATCAATGAGCAATGTAGACATGGCATGAGTGGACAACCTTCAGCTATATGGTGCAAGGACATGCCATATAATGGTTTTGATGTTAGGCTAGAAGGGTGGACATGTTGATTTAGGATTTTGCAAGAAGGACAGGTACAACCACATAAATCGACAGAAGCGTGCAAAGATTGAAGGTGGTGATGCCTTTGCTGCAATGTCCTGCCTACAAGCGAAGGCTAACAACGATCCTATATCCTTTGCCAAATTTACAACAAGTGAGTCGTGTTGACTTTAAATGCTTTGGAGATGTCTTGGCCATCAATACCACTTACAAGAAGAACAAGTACAACAAGCCGCTTGTGATTTTTAAGGTTACAACCACCACAGACAAACTACAATTTTTGGTTGTGCGCTAGTCGATGATGAGAAGACTGAGACATATAAATGAGTTTTAGAAACTTTTTGTGAGGCTGTGTAATAAACACCCTACTGTAATGGTGACGAACAGTGACAATAAAATGAGGGAAGCTGTAAAAATTGTTTTCCCAAATGCTACCCATCATCTTTGTTCATGGCACCTACAACAAAATGCTATTGAAAATGTGAGGAACCCCAAGTTCCTAGAAGAGTTTAAGAGTCTGATCTATGCTTACTTCTCACCAGACGAGTTGGAAGATCGATAGATGGCGGTCTTTGGGAAATATCATCTGCATAACAAGAAGTTGGCAAACAAGATTTATAATATGAAGGATTTGTTGGCAGCTGCCTATTTGCGGGATAAGTTATTTTCTAGTATTAGAACAACATCAATGTATGAAGGTATTTACTCCTTCATCAAGAGGTACGAGCAACAGAAAAAACGGTCTTGTGGACTTTTTTGCACAATTTTCAGTCTGATGTCAAAGAATATAGACATAATGAGTTAATGGCTGATTTCAAGTATTCTTATGTTGATCCGGTGCTAACAACTCCACTACACAAGATAGAGCACTTTGCTTCAAAAATTGTGTGACTTTAAATGTGATAGATCAGTTAGTTATTGGCGATTCAGTTCAATTTAAGATAAGTAGATTTTGCAGGCTTGATAGCGAACATGTAGTTGTTTTGCAAACAGTTGATAGGAAATTTGGATGTGAATGTCGATTGTTTGAGTCACGCGGCATCCCTTGTAGTCACATATTTTGTGCAATGAAGCATAAGCACATTGATGTGATTCCAAACAGCCTTATCTGTAAACGGTGGGTTAAGAATGCCAAGGTTGATTATATGGCAGTTATGCCTACTGAGGAACATGATCTGGATAAGCTGGTGTTGTTGCATTCAGGTGCTTTAACAGCCGCATGTAACAGATTGTACAATCTCGCTGCAAGAGATTGAAATGACTTTTGGAGATTAGATGTGAAATACACAAGCTTACCTCAAAGTTAGAGAATCGTTTAAGTGGTCAAAGCATACAAAATACAGATCCTAACGTGATTAGAGATCTAGATGTGGTTAAAACAAAAGGTGCACCTCAAAAGAGGAAACATAATACAAAGAGGAGACGATGTTCTCATTGTAAGAGAATCGGACACAATATAAGTACGTGTCCATTGTTACTTCCAAAGGATGGTTTATGTAACATTGATGAGTAGGCTTCAGATTCTGAATAGAAGGTGACCTACAGACATTTGACAATGTAATTATGCTATAGATACCTCATAACAATATTTGATTTGTTTATCATTCTATTTCATCATTATCAATGTTTTACATTTAATTAATTGTGCAATGTGTAGGAAAATGTTACATAGGTGGAGGATGTACGCAACATACATCTTCTGTGCAAGCATAAACTCATAATGAAATTGTAAGTCAAATTAAGAAATGTATTTGCTTTCATGTATTGATATTTATTTTTTAGTTGAACTTCAATATTTTTTTAAATATATTTTTGTCAATTCGTAAAGTGTTTATGTGATGTTGGATTGTGCACGTAAGAAGAAGCAAAAGATGATATCTACAACTCAAAATTCTGTGAAATAATGTGTATTTAAATTATTATTGTATTTGATTTTAGATATTAATTCTATACACGGTTTTCTAATGTTGTTTGTGTACTATAAATTAAAATAAAGGACAAGCCACCAAGAGATGACAGGGTTCAAAGTGTAATGCCAATGAAAGTTACTCAAGCATTGGTAGTACATTTGTTATCTTACACAAAATTTACCCCTACTTATGGTTAGAATGTGCCAATTTTACGACAATATCTAGGGTTTCCTATGTACCTCGATGTCATCCCACAATATCCAGTAGTTCCTCAATATCCATTGTATCCATGAGTATATTCTCAACTTTCCTTTCGATAATATTGATGTATTACGATCACAATTTCCATGATGTTGTTTCCGTGGCAGTACTATGATTTTAAACCTGACCACCCTGATGCAAGAAGAAAGTGATAATTGCATATGTATTTTGTTCTACGATTACATGACATGCAAGTGATGACTGATATGTAAGTGAGACTAATTAGTAGAAGAATATAAAATGAGTTTAGTAGTAAACTTTTGACAGAACAATCGATAGACATTATGATGGTAGTTGGTTTGTCTTTTGTGAGGTTATTTGTCTAACGCATTGACTGTTGTTTGGTATTTGCATATGCTAGATTTGGCAGTCGTTCGAAGCCATTGATTTGAGGTTAATAATTTGATGTGTTGCTATTGTGAACAATGCTCTTCATTATTGTTTTTTCAATGTCGGCTTTCAGCCATAGTATTGATTTTGATACTTTAGTCAAAGTAGGCTTTCGGTTATACTATTGAATTTGAAGTTTTGTCAAAGTAAGCCACTGTGTTGGTATTGAATTTTTTCAATGTATGCTTTCATAGTTTTGAATTTTAAGTTTACTTGGCTCTTGCACCTGCAGTATATTCCGTTAAGGACATGCACCAGAATGCCCATTTGGAAAAGATATGGTCATTACACAAAAGTTTTATAAAGGCCCAATTTGAAAGAACGAATTGGCTAAGATGGTAAGTAGTAATAAATTAAGGCCTAACTAATTTTATACACGATCCTGTTAAAAAAAAAATTTAAAAAGAAACTCAATTTGACATATAGGGTATTTGTACCAAGTAAGGCCTAACTATTTTTATATAGGGCCATGTCAAAAAAAAATGCCCAATTTGACCCATAAGGTATTGGTACCAAGTAAGGACGAACTATTTTTAAATAGGGCCCTATATATATATAAAAAAAAAAAGCCCAGTTTAACACATAGGGTATTAGTACCAAATAAGGCCCAACTATTTTTTTATTAGGCCATGTTAAAAAAATTTAAAAAAAGCCCAATTTAACACATAGGGTAATGGAACCAAGTAAGGCTCAATTCTTCTTAGATTGGGCCATGTTAAAAAATATTTACCAGGTAAGACCCAATTTGACACGGTGTATTGGTACCAAATAAGCGCCAATTCTTCTTATATTGGGTCATGTTAAAAAAAAAAAATACAAGTGAAGGCCTAGTGGGACCATAGTGTATTGGTACTATGTAAGGCCCAATTTGACTCAACTGACCCAATTTGACTTACTTTAAACCAAATTGACTGAAGTGGCCCAATTGGACTCAACTGACCCAATTTCACCTACTTGGCCAAATTTGACTAAAATGACCCAATTTGACTGAACCGACCCAATATGACTGGATTGTCCCAATATGACATACACTACCCAATTTGACTGAACTGGTCCAATATGACTGAAATGGCCCGATATGACTTACTTGGCCCGATTTGACTCAAATGACCCAATTTGACTTATTTGGCCCAATTTGATCGAATAGGTCCAATATGGCTCAAATGGTCCAATTTGACTTACTTGACCCGATTTGACTTTCTTGGCCCAATTTGTCTTACTTGGTCCAATATTACATAACTAATCAAATATGACTGAACTGACGTAATATGACCTACTTGGCCAAATTTGACTCAACTCTCCCTATATATTTAAACTGGTGAAATTTAACTCAACTGGCCCAATTTGACTCGATTGACCCAATTTGATTGAACTGGCCTAATATGACTGAACTAACCGATTTGACTTACTTGACCAAATTTGACTTACTTGGCCCAATTTGACTAAACTCGTCCAATATGACTCAACTTGCCTAGTTTGACAGATAACTTCAAGGTAATACATTTTAACATTTGGTTAATTATTTTTACTAAATCCATTACGTTCTTGCAATTTTCCTTCAATAAGATTGGTTAATGATAAAATCTGACTTCCATTGACAGTGAAAGGAGAGACCATAAAGATAATGTCAATGAAGAATGTGGGGAATTTACTCAAGCTGTTAAGGTACCACCTTCCACAATGCATGCAACTTATGTGCTCATGTAATTCCATTTTCAAATATGCAAATATGTGAGTTCCTATTGAAATCGGTCAAGAAAATAGCGCTAAATAGCACAAATCGATTGCAGTGGATGGATTCATATGTTCAAATAGTCTTTTATTTGGACACTGTCCTTGCAATTTATCATTCTTAAATGTGGGTTATTCATACTTTTGAGCAATTTTTTATAACAAAACCTGATCTTGTCTTCTGATAATTCATACACAGCAACAGTCATCTTAGTTCTCCATCTAGCATCTAACTCATGACAAATTATACAATATTCTTATATATATATATATATATATATGTGTGTGTGTGTGTGTGTGTGTGTGTGTGTGTGATGATTCAAAAACTCATTCTCATATGCTTATCACCAACACCTCTTTATTTATTCAACATTCTAAATTTTACTTTCTTTAAATAACATTCTGTGCATGTGCTTTGGTTCCTGCTTGACCTATGTGTTAACATGGATTATTATGAGAACCAACATCATTTCAAAAAGCTCAAAGGAGATTAATAATTATGGTGAAGTTTCAATGAAGGAAAAAAAAAAGGATAGATATTTAAGCCCCCTAAATGAAATTGAAGATAATGTTAGTGGATCTGATGGCAAATATCCCTTAATGTAATATTAGTATTAATAATATTAGTTAAAAATTTCATTACCACTTAGGAGTCTTCATTGGTTTTTTATTTCGTGTTTTGCTAGGATAATGTTGACAAAATTGTTTCTTCTATGGATCAACTAGACAAAAGGTGGACATGCTTACTAGCTTTATTCTAACCCAAAGATCCTTTGGTACAAACAAGACAGTGTTAACTAGGTCTACAAATGTGATGCAACATAAATTGTTCACTCCCCCTTACGTCAAGAAGGCTGATGGGAAGGTGTTGCAAACTATCCAATCTTCTATTGGTTAGTACATAGGCAAATCTCTAGACAATGCTCATTCTTCTATGAATGTTATCGATCAAACACATGATTGTTTTAACTTCATTTTCTAATTGAGATTAGGAACAAAGGTTACTATTGGCATTGATGTTCTACTGGCAGTTATATTGTATAAAATACAGTGGCTTGCAACACTGTTTAAGCTTGTGCAGCAACTGCACTTTACCACTAAGGAGCTTGCGGCAGCAGGGTTTATCTTTGGAAGATTAGAGGCATATAGGTTGGATCTGTAGGTATTTTGATCTTTATTATTTATTATTTACAACCTACTTGTCACTTTTTGTTAATGTCAACTATTTATATTTCCCAGTAATTAGGTTTTGGTGAGGATTGTTGATGGGTGCCAAAGTGCTACCAGGTGTACCTTAAAATATTTCTTACCTGGAAAGATGATAGACCAAGACGTGAGTTCAAACTTTACAAAATATTTTCACTTTTGGACAAATTTGTGTTGACACTGTTTTTGTTAATTAAGGTAACTGAAATTAATTTTTTGCTAAATACACTTTTTTGTAACAGATTTTGAACCTTGTAGCATGTTTGACGACTGAATAAGAGAGGTTGCAAAATAATAATCTTGAAGTTTGGTTCATGTCGACAATGTTTTTGGTACAACTTCTTATTTTTATATTCATTCTTATAAATTTCATTCTGATATTCCAAATTGAATGTCAAAGCAATCTGCTGATTTATGGAGCATGACTCCAGAGGACATGATTGAGCTCTATGGATATAGATTCATGGGTGTTACTGATTCCCTAAGAAAGACAATTCACTAATATGGAAAAACATATCGATTGCTTATAATTTTCTTCATGTGGATACTTGACTTTATCTCATGTGCATTACTTTTTTGAACATATTTTCATTCCAGTTAATGAAGACAATCTCCAGTGGTTTGTGCTTGTTGTTGACCTTCAAACCAGAAAAATCATACTAATTAGTGGTGGATCCAGGACCCAGAGTTAGTGGGGGCAATTTATTTCGAAAAAAATTAAAAATAATTATTATCATACTTATGAAGATATATAAACACATAAATGTTAAAATATTAAAATTTTAATATATCTAGTCAAATAATTTACATATCACACAATTGTCCTCTACGTGATTTTATTGGTGCATATGCAATTAACTTACATATCTCATAAATATTAAGGGCGTGGGTGCAATTATTTAAAAATGAGGAGCAAAATTATAAAATTGTATTGGGTTTTAGTAGCTTTTGTTTTCCTTATTTTTATTTTTTTATTTATTTCTAAATAATTATGTTGGATTGTTTGTTGGACTTGAGCCCAAACTAAGTGGGTTTAACATGATTTTTTAAAGAAGGAACTGGGCTAATAAGAAGTGTATGAAACTGGATTTGATCTTTTTGTTGAAGTAAACAAAATAGAATGATGTAAAAAAAGAAACATTTGAAAAAAAAACAATTTTGGGATTGCTTTGTGAGAGGTTTCATATTCAATTCCTTAAATACGAGATAGCTCCGTGGACGTATCTGCCATGTTCTATCTCGTTTAGGAGTTTCGAAAAAAATGAAATATATATAAAAACTTTTTTAAATAAAAAAAAACTTTTCATAAAAAATAAAAACAACCAACAAACAAATTATTTTCTACAAGAACTAAGTGGCTTTGAGTTTCTCATCGCAGCAGGGAATACGTAGGAGCGTGATCAATCATCCCGTCAAGCCAAAATTAATTTTTCTTTTATTTTTGTGTTTTTTTATTTGTTAATGTAGATAATTAATTAACAATTTATTTAATATATTTGGATTGCTCTATGACAAGTGACATGCTCAATCCTTTAGCTTTAAGGTTGCCCTGTGGATTTACGTGCCATGTCCAACCCCATTTAGGATCTATCAATAATTTTTTTTAAATTTTTTTTAAAAAAATGCAAAAAACCAATAAAGAAACATAAAAATAAAAAAAATATAAATAAATAATTTCTTCCTTGTAAATATTTTTTTGGGGTAAAATAAATAAATAATTTAATTTCACACAATTTATTTAAGGTATCATTCTTAGAATGAGCGTAGGGTGCTTAACACCTTCCCTACTCGTAACCGACTTCCGAACTCATTTTGGTTCCAAAAACCATTTTTAGGTTTTTCCAATTTTTATCCTAAATAAATAAAATTGGTGGCGGCTCTACTATTTTTTATTTTTTTTATCTAATATGTATCATCGTCCTCGTTGCGATTTTCGGTTGCGACACTGACTATGCTGGAGATAGAATAGAAAGGAAGAGTACCGATGGAGGATGTCACTTCATTGGAGCTAATCTAGTCTCATGGTCAAGCAAAAGACAAAGTACCATTGCTTTACCAACTGCAAAAGCTGAGTACATATCAGCAGCAAGCTGCTGATCACAACTTCTATGGATCAAACATCAATTGGAGGACTACAATGTGTTTGTAAGTAGTATTCCACTTATGTGTGATAACACTACTGTAATCAATCTATCTAAAAATCCAATCTTGCATTCTAGAGCTAAGCACATATAGATTAAACATCATTTTATTAGAGATTATGTGCAAAAAAGGTGTTATTGATATACAGTTTGTAGATACTGACCATCAATGGGCAGATATCTTTACTAAACCTCTAGCTGAGGACAGGTTTATTTTTATTATAAAGCATCTTAACATGATTTGTGTGGATTAAATGTGCGTCCAATGTTAATCGCGTCTATTGCATGTTAAATGTGCGTCCAACGCTTATCACGTCTATTGCCTGTTGGCATGCTCTTATTTGACTCGTCTATGCTATTTGTTATTATTTGCATTTATTATTTCTAAAGACATATTTAATTCAAAATTCTCTTTGCTGAGTCAGTTATATCCATCATTTCTTTAACTTGCTTTTTACAGTTTCAAAAAACCTGCACCGTGTCAGCATTTAATGCATGTCCTATCACACGTCTTTCATTCAATTTTATTTTAGAATTATTTCTTTAGAGAGAAACTCTTCATATTTCGAAACCTTTTTAAACGTGTCTCTTCCCTCTGAAAAACCTTTCACTCTCTATAAACCTGGAAACTACTTGCGAAAGACTTCTCCGTTTCTCGAACCCTAATCTTCTACTCAACAATGGCTTCTTCATCTACCTATATTGTCAACTCTCTTGAGATTGGAATAGAGCATCATTTCGAGTCCGGCATTCTGAAAGATTACAACGTTGATGTTAGTAACTACATCAATGCTGCTGGTTGGGGAGGATTGTTTATTGAGATGGTCTCTTTGTTTCCTGACTTGATAAGGGCTTTCTGGAAGAAACCCAAAGTTACTAAGTCTGAAATTTCTGCTACAGTGCTGGGAATCAAGGTGGTTGTATCTGAAGCCACAATCGCAATAGCAATTCACTGTGCTCAGGAGGGGCGGACTAGAAGTCATCATTGCTTTTTTTATGAGGACTGATACTGTCAGAAATCACTCATGGAAGGCTGTGGAGATGAAGGATGAAGTTCATATTCTTCATCAAACACCGAACAAGACTGTGTTGCACAAGGCTGGGTCCAAGGGCAACCTTTCTGCCCTACACAAGTTATGTCTTTGTCACCTGGTAGCTGAGACTAAGGTCATTTTGCCTCATATTCTATTTGGCAGATTCAGAGACTATGTGGTTAACAAGGAGAAGGCTTCTGCTAATCCTTTTTGCCATCTGCTCTCCAAGATCTTCAAGTCACAACAAGTTTATGCAAAACTTGAAGCCATGACTCCTGAGGAACAAGCTGCAATCCTCAAGGAGAAGGGTATGTCTCCTGCTGTGTTTGGCAAGTTAAACTTGGCCAACATGAAGCTTAGTACAGTTGCTCAGGTAGAACTGGCCAAGAAGGAGGAGCTGCTGAAGGTCAAGGAGGAACAGATAGAGTTGAATGAAGCTGAAAGTCTAGGGCTGAAAAAGAAGACAGTTGGACGACAAGCCAAATCTACTCGTCTAGCTGCCTCAAGAAAGCTTGCTGCTGGGGTGGTCATCAGGGAACCAAGGGCTGATGAACCACAAGCTGTCCCAAGGCAGAAGAGGACAAGAAAGGTGATCCTGTCCCATAATGAGGATGATGATGACGACAACTTGCCAATTGGATCAATTCTGAAGAAACAGAAGTTCACTGCTCATCAATCCACTGCTGTTCCAACAAGGGCAAGGCAACAACCCTCAAGGAAGGTGATAGCGTGATTCCGCAAGTATACGGTTTCGTCGTCAAGTAATAAAAAGATCGAACCCACAGAGACCGTGATCTTAAATAACAATCAATTATTAAATCAATTTAACTAGACTATATATAAAAAGATTTGGAAAAGATTTGGTTTTTAAAATAAAGATTAACTAACAAATCAAATATCTAAAACTAAATCAGTTAAAAATCGCAATCAAATCTAATCTGGTGTTTTTCAAATTAAAAGATATTTCCAGGAATTGGGTTACCAACAAGACTGCTTATGCTACTAAATTGACTACTCCTCTTGCTAATTATCAGAATTGCTTTGAAGGTGAATTTATCCTAATAAAGTTAATGTTCCCTCTCGAGATACAAGAACCGTGCCCAATTAAACCAACCCCTACTCTCGTGGTAATTGTATTTAAATTGAACCCATTGAGATTTATGACAATTCAATGAACCCTCGAAGGACCGCTTCTAACTCTCGTGATTTAAGTCCTAAGTTCAATCCCAATAGATCCAATACCTAAGTTCACCGCTAGGTTCATCCTTAGAGTATCTAAGACATGCAAATAAGTGCGCACCAAATTTACAAGTAATTCATGCAATAGGAATCAAATCGAAAGCAAATTGAAATTAACAAGAAGTAAAACGTCAATTCATCACATAAAACGAGTCTTGGGCATAGCCCCAATTCCTAGAAATAAAACGACTACTCACACATTGCCATGTTCATAGCAACGTTGAATAACAAAAACATGAAAATCCTAAGAGAAGAGAAGAAATTGAGAAGAAGAGAAATCCTAATTTAAGTCTAAGGTAGCAGCCAAGATGTCTCTATTTTCGAGCCTAATTCCCCTATTTATAGTGTAGGTTAACTTGGAATTAAATCAATTACAAATCAGATCAAAAACAAAATCCCAAAATCCCAGATTTTACGCGTCACGGCCGTGATGGCTGTCAGGGCCAGGCCATGACAGCTTTGTGAATTCTTGTGCTGATGGTCTGTCATGGCCATGATGGCTGTCACGGCCTGGCCGTGATGTCTGTCACGGCCATGATGGCTGTCACGGCCAGGCCGTGACAGCTTCTGACTTGCACTTTCTTCTTTTTTCTTCAGTCCCACGCGATCACGGCCGTGATGGTTGTCACACCCAGGCCGTGATGGTCTCTGCTTTGCTCATTTTCCTTGCTTTTCAAGCTCCATCTTCATACAAACTCCGATTCAACTGGATTTGATTATTTTACTCATGAATTCCTACACACAAACACCACAGAACCACCTTACCCGTTCCAAGGTAAAAACTAACAAAAATCAAATTAAATATGCCTAAACTATATGAAAATGCATGCAAAATGACAAGGAAATATGAGGTGAAATCACACTCATCACACTACCCCAAGCTTAAGATTTTGCTTGTCCTCAAGTAATAACTAAGGCTAGACAAGATAAACAGTTAGAACATGGACAGTGAACCTAGAACCCGAATAATAAATCCAAGTAACAGGTATATCCAATAAGAAACCAAGAGACAATCAATTTCAAGTCCAATTAGAAGCTTAGGTTCCCTAAATTCATATCTCTCACTACTTCGGGCACTCTTCTCACCTCACTCAAGTGTTTTAAGGGTATATGAAAATTCACTCAATTTCCTCAAGGAAAGTACCCTACCATAAGCTTGACTATTAACCAAAATCTCTACTTTATTAATGAAAACACATAAGAATCAAGAGGTCTTTTATTTTGGTTGTAATGGGGCCATGGGATTAATCGTTAGGTGGGGAAACCAAGAAAGGGGATATTCAAGAAGGCTAACAAAATATAAAACAATGCAAAGCATGACAACTTTCTAAAATACCTCTTTTGGGCTTTATATTTCACTTTTCCACCTTTCTTTTCTCTTTTTTTCATTTAATTTCTCACTTTCTTTTTCTCATCCCCTTCTCTCTCTTTTTTTTTTTTTTTTAACATTCATCAATTTGGAGAAGGGGAGATTTGCAATTCAAGAGAAACATTTATTTATTTTTTTCTTTCTTTCCATCCCACAAATTTTTCAACTACCATTTTGCCATTTTTCCAATACTTTAAAAGGTGTCATACCATGCATAATTCATGAAAAACAATCAAGGTACCAAGAAAAGCATTTTTTTTAAAAAAATTTCAAAATTGGGCAACTAAGGGGTAGTATTTAATTAATCAAAGCTCAGAAGGCCAGAAAAAGACCTAATGCCTCAATCATTTTCAAATATGTTTTCAAAAATTTCTAAGTTTCAAAACGGTTTCAAGTCAAGTTCTAGAGAATACAATCCAAGAGGAATAAAACACTCAATCACAAGGAATGGGGTAAATTTAGAGAATACCCCTTTTAGGCTCAAAAAATCTCACATTTAGTAGTTTGAAATCAATGAAAGACACAATCCAAGGAACCACATGCTAATTAACAACTATCAAAAGATCATCTCTTGAATTTTTAATTTTAGCCTATCACAAGAATACAAAAATTGGGTTAAAAAATTCACTGTCTCAATTCATTTGGCACAAAGTTCTCACAATTGGATGCAATTTCATAACAAAGGGCAATCTAATGATGTGATTATGCAAAACTACACCTAAATGAATGCAACATGTGATATGCAAAATGCAACAAAAAGCAACAAAAATACCCCTACCCCAAACTTAAAAACTTACATTGTCCCCAATGTAAATAATTAAGTCAGAGAGAGGAGAAAATTGGAACAACTTACCTAGGTGGTGTTGGGTGCTGCGTGAATTGACCAGAGAGTGAGGTTTTTTTTTTTTTTCCAACCTGTAAACATACTTGGCAAAACCATTAATTTGGATCTTTCTCCTCTAATCTTCTCAAATTAGTGAAAACAAAAATCAAAAACAAAAACAAAAAACAAGGGAAAGAAAGCTTGGGTTGCCTCCCAAGAAGCGCTTATTTACGGTCTTAAGCTTGACCATAGTCCCTTCAATCAACCGGGATCAGGTGGGCTTTGAAGTGCAAGAACACCTCTCTTCCAAGGAAGTCCATCAATGAGCCTATAGTGTTCATATGGCCACATGCGCTTTCGCTTTGCTCTTTTCACTCTAAGTTTCATGGCCTTACTTCCTCCCGGTGGAAGTTTTAACTCCACATGTTCAGAAACTCCAATTTCATCTTTATTTGGTGCATCATTTGTCATGCAAAGTTTGGGAGTTGCTTCCATGTTAAGCTCTTCTTTCATCTCCGGAGGCACTATCTCAATCCTGCACACATGATTCTCAAGAGGAGGGTTGTTATATGAGTTAGTCAAATCAAAATCCACCCTACCTTCCTCTACATTCAAAGAGAGCTTGCCATTTTTAACATCTATTATTGCTCCAGCTGTGGCTAAGAATGGCCTTCCAAGAATGATAGGGAATTTAGAATTCCCGTTCATATCCAACACCATGAAATCAGTAGGAATGAAAAGTTTCCCTACCTTTATGGGGACATTCTCTAGTATGCCTAGAGGGGTTTTAGTTGAGCCATCCGCAAATTGTAAAGAGAACTTGGATGGGCTCAATTTCTTGGTTCCTAACCTCTCAAAGATGGCACGTGGCATCAAACTCGCACTAGCCCCTAAGTCACATAAGGCATGATCTATTTTAACTTCTCCAATTGAGCAAGCAATAGAGAAACTTCCTGGATCTTTTAATTTAGGAGGCATATTAGTTTTTATCATTTCATCACGCTCCTCAACTAAGCTCTTAGTCTCTTGTTCTACTTGCTTTTTTCTGACTAGCCTTTGTGGGAAAGGTATTGGGGGTTGGTAAGGTGGTGGAGGTATATATTTTGGTTTAATTTCTTCTTGTTCACTCATGCCTACCTCACATTCCATGCCCTTTTCAACTACCCCAAGCTTATCATCCCTCAAGTATATAGCATTACAGTGCTCATTGGGATTAACTTCGGGTTGTCCCGGAAACGTACCCTTAGTCCTAGAAGATGTACTAGCTTGTTGGGCAATTTGTGTCTCTAGCATCTTATTGTGAATAGCTAAGTTGTCTACCTTAGAAGCTAGTTCCTTAATGGCTTCGCCCATAGCCCTACCATGTTGCCTAAACTCTTCATTTTGCTTTGTTTGAGTTTCAACAAAATTTTCCATAAGAGACTCAAGTTTAGACTTTTGTACCTGAGGATACCCCAATGCGGGTTTCCTATTACCTTGGCCTTCTTGGAATTCATGGTTCAACATGTTGTTGTAGTTCCCGTATGAGAGATAAGAGTTATTCTTCCTTCCTTGGTTGTATGAATTTGGGGGAACATAGTTTGGCAACTTCGGGTTCGTGTCATAAAAGTTGTGACATGAATTCATTTGTTCCCCCGAAGCACTTGATTCATGAGCACTTCCATGTGGGCATTCCACAAAGTCATGTCCCTGCACTCCACAAATCTCACAAGCAACATTAGTAGCACCTAATGAACTCACATTAGCCTTTTCAAGTCTATCAAAGCGCTTACTCAATGAGTCAAATTTAGACAATATTAAATCATTACTATTCATTTCAAACTTACCTCCCGAAAGCTTTTTCGGGTTATTACCTCTTTCTGAACCCCATTGATGATAGTTGGTGGCAACGTTCTCAATGATCTCAAATGCTTGAGCCAATGGTCTATTCATCAATGCTCCACCAGCTGCGGAGTCAAGTGACACCTTCGAAGAATAGTCCAATCCATTGTAGAAGGTATGCACTAAAAGCCACTTCTCAAGCCCATGATGTGGGCAAGATTCTAGCAATCCCTTGTAACGATCCCAAGCTTCGGATAAGCATTCTCCGTCCTTTTGGAAGAAGCCGGTGATCTGAGTTCTCAGGTAAGCAGTCTTGGATGGTGGGAAGAATTTTTCCAAGAACGCCTGCTCCAATTGGTCCCAAGTGGACAAAGTATTAGCAGGCACTGATTTCAACCAAGCTCTTGCCCTTCCAGTCAGAGAGGAGGGGAATAACCTCAAGCGAATAGCATCAACCGGTGCACCTCGAATTCTTATTGCATCGGTGAACTCCAAGAATGTCTCCACATGATCAGTCGGGTCTTCCGAGGGTAATCCTCCAAACTGATGTTGCCTAATCATGCCAATTAACTGGGGCGGTATAGTGTAGTTATCCACCTCAATTTCTGGCCTAGCGATCCCAGTTCGCAAACCCCTAGCATTTGGGGCTGCGTAGTCCTTCAGTGGTTTAGTATCCGGTTGATCGGCCATGAGTGGGATGGGGGTCAACCTTTCTCTCACTCTTTGTCTTTGTAGTCTCCTACGTCTATGAAAAGTCCTTTCGATCTCGGGATCAACTTCAATAAGAGTTCCAAGACTTTGGGATCTTCGCATATAAGAGACAAAATACCTGCAAAGAGAGAGATAGATACACTAGAAAAAAGAATTGTTTTTTTTTTGAATAAAAAAAAAATGTCCAGAAAAATTAATTTAAAAATTAAATTGAAATTCAAGAAAGCACAGTCCCCGGCAACGGCGCCAAAAACTTGATAGCGTGATTCCGCAAGTATACGGTTTCGTCGTCAAGTAATAAAAAGATCGAACCCACAGAGACCGTGATCTTAAATAACAATCAATTATTAAATCAATTTAACTAGACTATATATAAAAAGATTTGGAAAAGATTTGGTTTTTAAAATAAAGATTAACTAACAAATCAAATATCTAAAACTAAATCAGTTAAAAATCGCAATCAAATCTAATCTGGTGTTTTTCAAATTAAAAGATATTTCCAGGAATTGGGTTACCAACAAGACTGCTTATGCTACTAAATTGACTACTCCTCTTGCTAATTATCAGAATTGCTTTGAAGGTGAATTTATCCTAATAAAGTTAATGTTCCCTCTCGAGATACAAGAACCGTGCCCAATTAAACCAACCCCTACTCTCGTGGTAATTGTATTTAAATTGAACCCATTGAGATTTATGACAATTCAATGAACCCTCGAAGGACCGCTTCTAACTCTCGTGATTTAAGTCCTAAGTTCAATCCCAATAGATCCAATATCTAAGTTCACCGCTAGGTTCATCCTTAGAGTATCTAAGACATGCAAATAAGTGCGCACCAAATTTACAAGTAATTCATGCAATAGGAATCAAATCGAAAGCAAATTGAAATTAACAAGAAGTAAAACGTCAATTCATCACATAAAACGAGTCTTGGGCATAGCCCCAATTCCTAGAAATAAAACGACTACTCACACATTGCCATGTTCATAGCAACGTTGAATAACAAAAACATGAAAATCCTAAGAGAAGAGAAGAAATTGAGAAGAAGAGAAATCCTAATTTAAGTCTAAGGTAGCAGCCAAGATGTCTCTATTTTCGAGCCTAATTCCCCTATTTATAGTGTAGGTTAACTTGGAATTAAATCAATTACAAATCAGATCAAAAACAAATCCCAAAATCCCAGATTTTACGCGTCACGGCCGTGATGGCTGTCAGGGCCAGGCCATGACAGCTTCTGCTTTGTGAATTCTTGTGCTGATGGTCTGTCATGGCCATGATGGCTGTCACGGCCTGGCCGTGATGTCTGTCACGGCCATGATGGCTGTCACGGCCAGGCCGTGACAGCTTCTGACTTGCACTTTCTTCTTTTTTCTTCAGTCCCACGCGATCACGGCCGTGATGGTTGTCACACCCAGGCCGTGATGGTCTCTGCTTTGCTCATTTTCCTTGCTTTTCAAGCTCCATCTTCATACAAACTCCGATTCAACTGGATTTGATTATTTTACTCATGAATTCCTACACACAAACACCACAGAACCACCTTATCCGTTCCAAGGTAAAAACTAACAAAAATCAAATTAAATATGCCTAACCTATATGAAAATGCATGCAAAATGACAAGGAAATATGAGGTGAAATCACACTCATCAGAAGGCTAAGTCCATTATGACTTCTGAGGTAACACTTCCAACTAAAGATCATGTTCAATTAGCTGTTGATGCTCTTGTAGAGATCTTTAATGTTTCTGTCAACACATCTTTACCATCTGCACCATCACAACCTGAAACTCAAATGCAAAACTCTCCACCATAACAACAAAATCAACCATCTTTAACTATCTCAGAAAAACCAACCATATCTCAATCTGAACCATTATATGAACCACACTCCTCTCCTCAACACATGGCCTCTCCACAAAATTCCCCTGCATACCCACTTCGCCAATCAGACCTCAATTTCAACCCATTATCCTTCTGATGATCCCTGGTTTAATCAACCAGATGATGTAGGGATCAATCCAGGAGCACCATTCCCAAAATTACGAAAAATCACATTTCCATACAATGACCCTTCCACTCTGTATGTTGGCAAAGCTGAAAGCTGGGCCAAAGTAAAAAGAGATTGGAGAATCCTGTATCATACTCACCAACCTGAACCAGAGTCAACCAGACCTTTCTATTCCTTACCCGAGTATGACTATGAACGTGAACCTACATACTACCCATGGCATGTACCTATACCTTATGAAGGAGATGGTTCCCTTCCATCTGCTCTGTATAATGCCAATGGACCCCTTCTCACTCACTTGCCATAACAAAAATTCCCACCACAGAAAATCTACCCTAACCTTATCAAACTTCCACCTTTCTAACCTTATACTAATGGTGCTGACAGAGATGTTATCCCTGTCTGGTGGACTGTGCCTTTAAAGGCAACTGAGGTAGACAAAATCCCTCTTCAAAGGTCAAGAACCTATGGATACCACATATTCATCTTGGACAAGAATGTCAAATGGAAGAAGTTTGTGCATCCCAGAGAATATGGGAGTGCTGCTGATGTAGTTGGTCACATAATGTATGCTCATCTGAAGGCAGAATTTGAGTTGCCAAGGTACATCAGGGTTACAAATTTCGTCCCACCAACTTGGCTATACCACTCACCAGGGACACCAAGGTTGGCATGAGACCTCCAAGGATCTGTCCTAGATTACCGATGATTGACTTGAACAAGGACAAGGATGCAAAGAAGAGACTGAACACTCGCCCTATGCCTGCACTCAGTTCATGCATTCTTGAGCCAAGTCCAGATCCTCGAGCTAACCAAGAATTCATCCAGTTTTTACTTTCTGAAGATGAGGAAAAGAGGACACTTGATGATGTCAGAGGGTTTTGGGCTAGTCACATCAAGAATTGCAATAAAGAAGCTTCATCCTCAGGACTTAATGAAGCTGACAAGAAAACCACTCCTACTATTATAGGCAGATATGGCTTCTCCTCTATAAGATTTTATATACATGAGGATACTATTGGTATACCTCTAAGGAGTTCTGTCTATGAAGAAGATGAAGTGCATTGGGCTCCATATTTGCCCACACCAGAACCCTCTGTACAAGCAACTGCAGAATTTTCTGAGGAAATGGAAGAGATTGTTGTTGAAGGTCCTGACCAAAATGAGAAAGTTGTACAGACTGAGGAAGAAGTTGCTAAATCTGCAGTAGACAAGGTACTTCTGGCAAGCATTCTTCTCAACCTCTGGCTCTGGCAGTTGTTCATCCTGATGCACAACCTCAACACTCACAAGCTCTGAGCATAATGCAAGAACAAGGCCATATGACTACTATTGCTGAAAGCTCAAGGTCTTCCTTGCCACCTGATTTGGATGAGATTATCACCAAGAAGGTTGAAGCTCAGGTAGAGAAGTCCCTGAAGCCTACCAATGCTCTACTTAATCAGATGCTTCAGTTGCTCTCCAACTTCCAATAGACCCAAGGTCAACCTGTTCCACCTCCTCCACCTCCTCAAAATCAAAACCTACCTCCTCCTCCTCCACCTTCTAATCCTTAGTTTTCATTTATCTTATTCGCTTTCTCTTCTTGTTTTATAATTGACAATGGTGGTTAACTCTCTTTACTTTTTTGTCTGATGACAAAAAGGGAGAGAAAGAATAGAGAATTAAATTTATAAAGAAGTCTTTTGAATGTCTAAGTCTTCATCTGCATAAGCATAAGCATATTTGAATTTATGTGATTCTTTGTGTTCTGATGCCTGTCTCTGCTTTTGTTCTGATATTTGTTATCTTGATATTATATGCTTTGATACTGCTTCCGAATTGTTCTGTGTTTTAAATACTTAGCTCTTTATGCTTATTTGCCTGATGTTAGAATTCATTAAGTTTCTGTATGCTTTGTCTCAGGGGGAGCTCTGTAGCTCTCTTAGACTTTGCTCATTTAAATTTAATTAGTTTTTGTCATCATAAAAAATGGGGAGATTGTTAGAACCAAAGTGGTTTTGGCTAAAATAATCTCTTAAGTTTTGATGTTAACAAAAAGGTTAAATTTGTATGACAAATTTGTGTCAAAGATCTAACTGTTTATTCTAGCTTGCAGGTTAAAGTTTTGCTTGATAAGGAAACTTATCTCTAGCTTCTGAGTTTTTGCTAAGAAACAGTATCGGGTTTAAGTTTTTGCTCGCTAGACGAGCCTTCAAACTTATGGTAAATTTCTGAGTCTATAAGGTTATCGTTGGATGAGGTACTAAAAATTAACTAAGTTAAATAACACTAGACGAGCACCTAAGTCTATGTGTAAAATATGTTGTAGACAAGCTAATTAATAACTTTCATGAAAACAACAAGTCCAAAGACTTGACTCTAGACGAGAAGTTAACTAGACACAACATCAGTAGACGACCCTGTTTTGTTACATAGTTAAAATTGCACGTCCAAAGACATGTGCGTCTACAGGTCACTGAAACTGATTCCGTCTAGTCAAAGTGAATTTATTTCAAATGATTGTTTATTTAATACGAAGGAATCTATGTCTATTTCCTGTGTTGCTTGAATTGTTTAAACTTTGTTTCTTGAAATTAGAAACATAATACCATTGAGAACACAAACCTTTGTACTCTGACATTTATATTGCTGTAAAGTTGAACCAAGTATGAAGAAGGAAAGTCAGAAAGTAACCTTTGGTACAACAGGGAATTGACAGCACTACTTTGAGCATTCTTCTGATCCTAGCATTTAATGCTATGTCTAAACGGATACAAATTGAAAACCGTTGAAGAAGATCAAAGTAGAGAAACACTTCATCTATAAATACTGGACAATCCCCAACGAAGAAATAGATCCAAGCTCTGATATTCAAAGTGCCAAAACTCTGCTCAAAGTTCTCTCGAACAAATTCATTTGTAATCATAACTGATCTTAAACTTTCATACTCTCACACATAGTGAGCTTGTAAGATCATTCTTTAAATCTCTTTGTCAGTTAGAGCCTGAAGAGGCTTAGTAGAGAAAGAATACTTATAAGCCTGAAGAGGTGTTGAATACTTGTAAAGCTATTGGATTATAGTGGAGAAAACCTTCAGGTAGAAGGGATTGGACGTAACTCTTGGTTGGAAGAGAGTGAACCAGGATAAATCATCTGTGTGAATCTTCTACCCTTATCTTTTACAGTCTTTGTTTATACTAACTGTGGGGATTTGGATCTGAGTTTGTTAACTCTTTAGAAAGGTTACTTTGTTTATGTGTACTTATCTTGTTTTGTTTGCAAAAAGTTTCTAAGAAAAGGTTTTTTCGAAAAACTGTTAAGAAACACAATTCAACCACACTTCTTCTGTTTCCCTGTGTCAACTTCATGATACCTTTCGGGGCCTTGTAGAAGGAAAGAAAGAAGGTCGGTAGAGCAGAAAGGACAGACTTAACAAGCACCATTCTTCCATCAAAAGATAGCTGTTTACTACTCCAAGCAGAAAGTCTTTTCCTTACCTTTGATATTACTGGTTGCCAAGTTATAAGATGCCTAGGATCCGCACCAATGGGCAGGCCAAAATATTTAAAAGGAACATCCCCCTTTTTACAATTAAGAACATTGGCTGCCATGTGTAGCCAACTTTCCTCAACATTTAAACCTACCAAACTACTCTTGTGAAAATTCATCTTGAGGTACCAGAAGATACCTCGAACAAATTCATTTGTAATCATAACTGATCTTAAACTTTCATACTCTCACACGTAGTGAGCTTGTAAGATCATTCTTTAAATCTCTTTGTTAGAGTTCAAGCATGAAGAGGCTTGGTAGAGAAAGAATACTTGTAAGCCTGAAGAGGTGTTGAATACTTGTAAAGCTATTGGATTATAGTGGAGAAAACCTTCACGTAGAAGGAACTGGATGTGGCTCTTGGTTGGAAGAAAGTGAACCAGGATAAATCATCTGTGTGAATCTTCTACCCTTATCTTTTATAGTCTTTGTTTATACTGACTGTGGGGATTTGGATCTGAGTTTGTTAACTCTTTAGAAAGGTTGCTTTGTTTGTGTGTACTTATCTTGTTTTGCTTGCAAAAAGTTTCTAAGAAAAGGCTTTTTCTAAAAATTGTTAAGAAACACAATTCAACCCCCTTCTTGTGTTTCCCTGTGTCAACTTCATGATAACTTTCGGGGCCTTGTACAAGGAAAGAAAGAAGGTCGGTAGAGCAGAAAGGATAGACTTAACAAGCACCATTCTTCCATCAAAAGATAGTTGTTATACTACTCCAAGCAGAAAGTCTTTTCCTTACCTTTGATATTACTGGTTGCCAAGTTATAAGATGCCTAGGATCCGCACCAATGGGCAGGCCAAAATATTTAAAAGGAACATCCCCCTTTTTACAATTAAGAACATTGGCTGCCATGTTTAGCCAACTTTCCTCAACATTTAAACCTACCAAACTACTCTTGTGAAAATTCACCTTGAGGTACCAGAAGATACCTCAAATAATTGTAAGATAGCTTTAAACGCCCAAACATTTTGTCAAGAAGCATCCCCTATCAAAAGAGTATCATCTGCGTACTGCAAATGAGCGATCTCCAAACCTAGATTCCCAATTTTATAACCCCGCAATCTTGTGACACCCGGGGCTGACGAGGGTGGGGAGTGGTCACTGGTGCAAGAAGGCAGGGACAAGGAGCGGCTCCTGGCAGGCTTCTAGGCGAATGGATATATGAATGAACCGATTATACACCAGAATGAGAGGGATCCTGAGACTGTGTAGGTATGAGACTATACAGTTAAGGATGACTTATATGAATTGATTGGTACTACCTATATCAACAAGATGCATTTTCTTTTCGGGAGCCCATCACTTAAGAACTTCACAGTTAAGCGTGCTTGACTTTGAGCAATTCTGGGATGAGTGACCTCCTGAGAAATTTTCCCAAGAAGCGTGTGAATGAGGACAAAGCACACTGAAAAGACCCGTGTTGGTTTGTGAGGACAGTCGTCAATCCATAAAGCAGTCTGAGATGTTACAAATGGTATCAGAGAGGCATCTAATATATAGATACACAAACTAATTTACCAAACAAGCTCATAATTTAGAATCAACCATAAATTAAGTACCATTTTAATAATCTTTCATGTAATTACTTTATCAACATTACTTGTATCCTTTCATCACAATATACACAAAATATGTAACCACTATAACCCTTTTCAATAAACTATCACAAACTTTCTCTTTAAACCAAACACCATTTATTATTTTCAAAATATTGATTTCAACACATATTTATGATAACGTAGTTTTCTCATAACATATTTACTCTCATATTACTATATTCTTAAGTTTTCAAAATTACACTTCACTTGATTTATTTTAACATATCATCAATAACGTAGTTGGTTCTCATCACCATCATACTTCAACAACGTTTATGACTTACCTAATTCTAACTCATGTTTCATCATTATCATATAATTTAATGTATAATATTATTACTCAATCCATAAACACATATGTAAGCAACAATGCAAAATATAGCACAAGGAATTTAAGGATAAACCACTTAGTTATAAACTTAACTATGTCACGTAATACCGCCACCTTGCTGCCATGTGAAGCCAACACTCAAAATTTTTTTTTTTTTTTGGGATAAAAACACTGAAAACTTTTTAAGAAGACAAAATTGGAATTAAGCCGTAATAACCTTTTTCTTAGACCTCACCCGAGTTAAAGATCTAACCACAAATGTTATCAACACCTAATTATTCTTTTAGGCTTTGTAACCTAAGCTCTGATACCAACTTTGTCATGACCCGAATTTTGTAGCCATGACTGGTCGAAAGGAACTAAAGGTGCAACCCTTCAAATTATCCACATGGCATCCAAGGCTTCGGGCAACTTCATAGATACTTGCAACTGAAATGTTAAATATGGGGTGAGTACACTGACTCAGTGATGGTTTTCCCAAACACATGCAATCATATATAATTGAGTGCAAACTAAGAATCACACATACATTCATACGTAATTGAAAACTTCATATCATCTCATAAACATATCCATTCAAAAAACACTTACATAACATACATAGGACCCTTTTCTCCTCTTAATGGTCACTTGTGGAATGGCTTGCAAACTCATAACTTAACACAAGCCCCATATCTGTGGGTATAACATAATCTGAGCATAAAATCATAATTCAAACCTTTGGGCATCCTAGGAGGTGGGTTTTCTGAGAACCTCCTGTCCTGGTGGTTTTTATTTCTATACCGGAGATACCACTCCCTCCGACCAACATCAACATCCCTCCTCAACGCTCGGAGTATCTAACGAGGTCCTCTCGTCCCCGACGGAGATATTTATATACCAGAGCCTTCCGCTCCCCGGTCGGCCTACCCAAGGATTCATACAATTGTTTTTTAATAAGCAAATGTTAGTGTTAATGTTAGTAATTTGTTAGTGGGTGGGGTTTGAACCCTCAACCTCCTTATCACTCCACTCCTTAACTCCTCCACCCTAACCACTTTGACCATCTTATGACTCCCCCCAAGGATTCATACAATGTCAATCCATTCCATCAAGTACCATATCATCAAACACAAAATATATATATTCAAACTTTATCGATACTTTCCAATATGCACATTAACACAAAATGAATATACACATATTCACATCTTCAACTTATCAAAATAAACAAGAGTAACACGTACCATAATATCCACATATCCAAAAAAATGCATGTAATATGGTTATTTCAGTGGCTCAAACTCAGTTTTAAATACATCATAACACACTTTAAGATTAAAAAATCACACTTAAAATATTATATCATCACTTTATGAGTTTCACAAGAATTCCAATCAAATTCGTATGAATACACACAACAGGGTTTTCCTAAACAGTAGTCAATGAAAATAATGAACTAATAGCCAAATGATATTGGAAAATTTGTAAACTATAACTGGAGATACCTAACTAACATACGAACACAATTCAATTGGTCCCATATTAAAATTCAAAGTCAATAATTCAGGAAAAATCACGAACTGATATTGTTTTACAGAGTACTTTCCAGAAATCCGAGTGAGTCTACTTTCAAATGACACTAGTTTCATATAAAAAAATGAGGTCTATAACTTCAGATATAGATGTTGAAGTAAAGCAAGTTTGATTACATCCAAGACATACAATGCTCTGATTTCAAAATTAAATTGGGAACTCCTCATATCTCCTTAAACACCGAATTTTACCATAATGTACCCGTCCAGTTCAATTTTCAAATGCAATAAGTTTCATCTCAATCCGAATTTTAGAAACCAAGATATGATTTTTTTTGAATGCAGGCTGTCAGGGTGCATTCGGGACAGCTCTAGCCCTATTTTCAAAATTTTATCATAGACCATCTCAGATTTCCAAAAATAATTATATTTATATACTAGGTACCTCTGGATGTTAGCTTTCGAATGAGACCAATTTCATCCCAATCCGATATCTATAATTCTAGTTACAATTTTTTGATTACATGTATTTCAGAATTTTAGACCAAAACGGAGCCCCCTTAAGAAAACATAAAATAACAAGCTCCAACAATGGAGTTTCCTCACCCCCAATTTCTAAGGTTCAGCAAAATAGTCATAACCTTTATTTGCCTTCCATTTTCATGGACATAACCATTCACTAAGAACACTAAACAAGATTGAACAAGAGATATTCAAGAAAGCATTAAACTCCCTCACCTTGAAGCTTTTACCAAAAATGGTGACAAACTAATGATGAAGAAGATGATACAAGATTGGGACCCTTGGAAAGCTCGAGAACTTCTCTAAAACTTTCTCTTCATGCACTAAATGAGTTGAGCTTTCCATTCTCTAAAGCTTCCTCCTTTGTTGATTTCTCTTTCAAGCACTCCATCTCCTTTTCTAACCCTAACTTTTTATCTATTTTTTCTGATTTTGAAAGTGGGAGAGGAATGGGCGTCATCCCTTCTTAAATAGCCATTGGGCTCCAAGGTAGGTAAAAGCTTATCAGCCCATTAAATCACTAATGTCATTAATTCAATTATTTTGATTACTAAGGATATCTCATATTATGCACTACCATGTCTAGGTCTTAAAATCATAACTCGATTATTTAAAAAAAATTATTATTGTTGCATAAATTATTAAAGACATTTTTTTAAAAAAAACGGGTATTACACTTTCGCAATCCCAAACTGCCTCCTTTACTTCCTCGTCTGTGAAAGGAGTTATTAGAAAAGAATTATCTGAATCTTGCAGCTTTTTGAACATCAAATTTGCCAAAGAAGGTCTCCCCCAATCCTGGTTAACAAACTGGTTTTTAAAATGCTCTTTGATAGTGCTTCTAAGCCCATCCACATCTTCTATGTGTCTACCATTGGCAAGCAGAAATAAAATTTAATTCCTTTTTCTTCTTTTGTTTATGTAACCATGAAAGTACTTGGAATTCGCATCTCCTTCGGATAACCATTTATTTCTCGATTTTACCACATCATACTACATTTAAGTCTTGATAAACAATGAATATTATGTTTGATTGATAATAAGGTAAAACAATGGGTATATATTAAAAATATGGGGAAATTTTTGCAATTCGCCAAAGAATCTAATATTGAAAGATAGAGAATAATGACTTTAAAAATATTTTCATTCAACTAGGTGAAAAATTAACGAAATTATTAACTTTAAAGATGACAAAATTGATATTGTCTAGTTGACAGGATTATAGGCAAATGACAAAGAAAATGTTTGTTGGGGTAAAGATGCAAATTATAAGAAATACACATGAAAGTTGACCATTTTCCTGAAACAAATGGAAGAAAGAAATAAGAGGACATGATACAGAGGACAAGAAGTGTTTTCTAAATAAAAGTTCCAAAATTTCATTCCACAAATGACATAATTTTTCAAACTAAATAAGACCAATGTATTAAAATGCAGTCAATATACTGTCAATATCCAAAATAGAAAGCAAGCATTGATTCCAACATAGATTCATTAAGTCAGCACATAAATCTCAACAAATCGTAAAAGACAGAACTTAATGATTGCTTTCCATCAAAGTAAGGTTCATATGAACATTGTAATCAACGAATACCATACATAGATTCCAGATTTAAAGTATCCCAACTACAATTAACGGTAAAGGTACCAAATAGATGACATAGAAATAAAGCAAATCTTGGAATGAGAAACCAAAACAACGCAAATGATAAATTAATGTAAGGAACAACAATATTAGGGGTAAAACAACTAAATTAGACGACTTTACACACAAAAAATAAGAATAAACCCTTTCTACCATCGTATAACGGAAAAGTAAAAAAAAAAAATTATACATACATGCCATCAAATAGTTTCTGCACATGGGTTTCTACTCTGGTACATTCGTATGCTTCAAGGTCTCAATTCGTAGAATCTGCGATTTCGTCAGAATCAGTTATGGATTAATGGCCCCCCAGAATACTGCAGAAGGAGCTTGTGTGACCTTCAATGGTGGATTAGGGTTACACTGATTTGAGGAAGGGAGAGGAACTGTTCTAAGATAAGTGGTCGCTTCTTAAGTGGTGCCTAGGGCTCGACATCATCCTACTAGGGTAAGAACTCGACGTCGTCCTGCTAAGAACTTACGCGACCTTCAATGGTGGATTAGGGGTTCACGGTGATTTGAGCAAGGGAGGAACTGTGCAACGCCGCGGCCACCCCTGCCGCCGGAGCCCGATCCCGATCCCCTCTCTGACTGAGATATGAACGTCAATGGCTTCGGCCCGGCGTTCTGACAAGCACCCATGAGAACCTCATATGTCGTTTCCTGGAGCTCCGAAACCGCCCCCGACGCCAACTACTGCCTATCATCGGACTGCGCAGCGGCCACCATATACACACTTACATAAACAAACCTCGCAAAAGCCAGAAATTATAATCTCACCAAAACAAAGATTATTCGAATATAATAACATGTTAAACTAACAATAACTAATATTATATACATATACCGTATTTCATGAAATAATACTTTTTATATACATGTTTTTTCATGCATTAATATTGGTACTTTGACTAGAAATCCAGTTTGAAATGTCTGACACAAACAAATACACTTGGCAACTCTATTGGTGTACATGCTGCTAAGTGGATAGTGCATCACTGCTCCACTCAGGAGGGTGGTGCACTATAGACGCTTCCTTGATATGATAAAGCAATAATCCTTATTAATATATATTTTTTTTTTGATAAGCAAAGGTATATTGATAGGGAGTACAAAAGGTACTCCAACCCGTATACAGAGATAGATCAAAAAAGGACATAGATCAAAAAATATAACGAGAATAAGAAATAACTCTTACTAAGATTGTTTCCTCAATTAGAAAATTAACAAATTCTACAATATATTTTAAAATTTTAAAATCAAGATATTTTAATGACATTCAAATATATTTTAACATACATCTTCCATAAACTTAAACATTCAAGCCAATCCTAATTGATTTTATCATTTAAACAACAATGCCGTTAATATACATCAGCATCTGTTCTTTTCGGTTTTATTCAAGTCAGAATTTGCCTTGGAAGCTGCTTGTTCATATTTTTCTGTAAGTTCAATGTTGTGTAAACTGACATTCCAAAACTCAATTCCAGGTTCTGAGCTGAATATCAGATAGCTGCCAGGATATATTTAAGCCTTGTGGAGAACTCAATGGACAAAACCCAACAACAAACATGAGTACTCCTTCAACCATTCGGACCAATAACCCAAACAAAAAAGCTCTTATGTGTCCCCACATAGAACTTTGGAACACATTAAATCGGGAAAGATGGTAATTGACTGTTAGAAATACTTGTTTCCATAAGTTTTTGAAACAACTCATTGAAACAACTTCACTTACCTGTAATTGTTATTCAAGGTAGTCACTTTTCCTAATAATGGAAACAAGATCAACTTGTAGTTTGCACACATCTATGCTTCTGGAAGCTTTGCTGCCAGTTTCCAATGAGTTGTTGAAACAACTTCACTTAACTGTAAATGTTATTCAAGCTATTCATTTTCCCTAATAATGGCATCAAGATCAGCTTGTAATTTGCTCACATCTAAGCTTTTAGAAGCTGTGGCTGCCAGTTTCATTTCACACTCAGCTATTTCTCTCCTAATTCTATCAGTTGCTAGAATTTTCTCAGATATTTGTCCAAAACCATCATGGATGCTGGTGAGGAGCCTATAAACCTGTTTCCCCGCTGGATCTTTTTTCGCTTCCCTGCAGAGAAAAGGGAAAACAAATTGCACATTACTTTGGTGAAAACAAAATCAACTAAAAAATAATTCACTTATTCAGAGCTAGATCTCTTATTATATTCAGGGGTGCTTCATTCTCTCTTCATCTCCTTCTTCCACTCCATTTCTTTCCACAATTCCACTGTATATTTCCATTTTATTTCTTCTTTCTTGTGTGTGCACATGCATTAGTATACCTGTCTTGGTGTGTGGATGTGCTGGCATCAATAAAACTTTCATACCTAAAGACAATTTCATCTGCAACAGCGTATGTCCGATGCAAGCGTTCTTGGATAGAATTACTCTCCAATTGAACCTCCCTAGTTTCTTTCAAGATCTGCTCAATATCAGCATCTTGTTTCCGACTATTTTTTGTAATCTCCTTTATACGGTCAGTATAGGATTTCCTGGATTCAACTTTCTGCTGCTTCTCGAGATCTGCAGAAAGTTTTGAATGTTCCTCCTCCCTAGAGAGAGAATCCAAGTCAAAAAGGCATATGCATGTTCCTAGCAAATCTAATTACGTGATAGCATCAATCTACTAAAACCATACACAGTTAAGAAAAAACAGTTGAAAGTCTGGCACATTCAATACATTATATTCAGTAAATCCAGTGTAATTGTGCTTGTATTCTAAATTAAAAATGCAATAGATATAAATGAATCACAACTCACAAGTTCTCGAAAATTAGGATTTACATATTCTTAAAAATAAAAACAGAAGCTAGCTAATGATTCAGCTTAGCACTAGTGCCAATGTGCCATTGACCTTTTTTCGAAGTGTCTCTCTTGACTCTCATTATAAAGCATAAAGCTGCACATATATAGCTTGTGAAAGGTCAGCTCACTTATTTTAAAATTCAGCAAAGCGGCTTTCATGCACAAACAACTAGAAGAAAGAGAACTTCTAACGACTTTCCGTTTCTATCAATCATGAAAAACAAAAATTAGGGTCTGTTTAGTTTATTTTCAGTTTCCTGTTTTCATTTCCTGATTTCAAAGATAATTATAACTAAAGTAATTACAAAAGTGTCACATTGTTTTCATTTTGTTTCTTGTTTCCAAAGATTTGTACAGGAAACACTAAAAACAACTTTTTATTTGTTTTCACGATTTCCTATACAAATCTTTGGAAACAAGAAACAGGATGAAAACAAGGTGACACTTTTATAATTATTTGAGTTGTAATTGACTTTAAAATTAGGAAATGAAAACAGGAAACTAGAAACAAACCAAACAGGACCTTAGATATAGAAGGCAGCCATCTTTATTTAATCATGAACTTAAATGAAGGGAATCAATAAGGATGGTATAATGAGAAGATGTATAATCATTATGAACCACCAACTCCCAAACAAAACTAGAAAACATGTGTTAAACCATTGTCTCTAGCAATGGTTTCACAAAAAAGTAATATGCAGAGGCGCATCTTAAACCCTTGTCAATATGCATTTTGAGATTGGCATGCCTTGCTACATGACACAAAATCTTAGCTCCTAACTCCTGAGTGTTTCCTTTTATTTTCTTAGGAGGATGCATAGAGATCGGGCTCCACTCTGCATTGTTTTTTTTTTTTTTTTTGGGAGCTTTTTGGCTGTTCTTGTATTTACATCTCTCTGTAGTTTTATCGATGGAGCCCATCTTGTAATCTTCTTCCTTTTTAATGAATTTCTTTTACTATCGAATAAAAAACTATGTATTTTGAACATGCTTTTGCTTGTTTTTCTTAAGAATTGTTTCAGTTGCATAAAAGAAACGACGTAAAATGAAGTATTCTTGGACATATATTAATATACCTCTTTATAATTTCAGATAAAATGAACTGCTCTTCCTGCTGCAATTCTCTCAACTTTTGGAGCATTTCTAGTGCACCTGGATCATTTGAAAATAGAGACTCCTCAAGACTTCTCTTTCTCTCTTCCAAGGGTTTTCTTACAGCATCCCTGGGATACATTCAAATCCAGTGAAGTTAACAATCCACTGCTCACATTCTCTCACAATAAAGGAAATAAAATAATTCTTTGCTCAAGAAATATCAGTTATATTGTACAAATGTGATATGTAATTACGTATATATGTCTTCTTTATTTGACAGGTCAAATATGAACAGTGATCTATTCTATGTCGTGCCTATGCTGATCTAGAATCAAAGATAAACCCTATAATAGACATCTGTATCAAATACAGTATTTTTTCGTAAATTTCATATGTCCATTTTGACCTACCACTCAGACTCCAAATTCAAAAGGTCATGCCTTTTAGCTTGTACTTGTTCATTCAACTGGTCAAGGTAGAAGTCAACAGAATGTTGGTTATTAAACGCCATTTCAGCTGCTGCTGTCATCAGTTCCAATTCTTGTTCAAGATGCTCTAGTTCTGAAGTCCTTACAGTTACTTCATCAATGGGTTCTTTCTCCTGAATTTGAAATTTATCAGTTTCAAATCTTATCTAGTCAAGCAATAAGCCTAAAGAAAAGAACTGCATCAGCTACATATTTCAATTTTGCATGTGCAATATTCACAAGACAAAATAAGACCTTTTATACACGTTCAACAATTCCTCTTTTTTACAATGAAAGAAATATTATTAGATAAGAAGAGCAAAGTGCAAAAGAAAAAGAAACAATTAAAAACTAGGTGACAGAGCCATGCAACAAAGCATGCCAATCCCTCTGCATGTCTACCAAAGAAACACCACTAAAAAACCCATGGGCAGAGCACCAAAGGAATGCAAAAGAGTAATCCTATCTCAAAGGAAGTCTAGAGTTGAAAAATAGTTATTGAAAATTTTACTATTCCTTTCCCACCATATACACCAAAAAATAACAAAAACGGGGCACTACCACAAATTTTTGGCATCTTTACAAGAGCCAAAACCTATAAATTTAGTAAGGAGAATATTATGCAAGTCCATAGGGCAGATCCAAGACTCTTCAAAGATCCCAAACAACCTACTCCAAAGAAACTTCGTCGCCAAGCAAAGCAAAAAGAGACGAGGCCCATTTTTGGAATCTGGACCACACATTATACACATATTAGGAGACAATGCGGTGAGTGGTCTGCGCATGTGGAGCATGTCGTGTTAATCTTGTCAAGAAAAGCAGTTCAGAAAAGGCTTTAACCTTTAAGGGAGCTTTAGACTTCCAAATGGGTTTATCTTTATCCAAAAGAAAACTATTTGTATTGTGAGAAAGAGTCAAGAACTGAAAAAAGGATTTACATGTGAACACTCCCAAGTCCCAAGGGGTCAAGGACCCAAGTTATTGAGTCAGAAGCAGAAGAGAGATGAATAAAGCCAATTAAACCAAAGGTGAATCTAGCTCATTAACCTTTCTGTCATGCAAATTTCTGAAAAAATGAAGGTTCCAAGTGGTGTTTTCATGAGTAGAACTGACAAATAGGAGCATTATGCAAAGAAGATAGACGACAAAGCCTTGGAAAGGACTCAAAAAGAGGAACAGTACCAACCAAAATATCTTCCCAAGACTTAATACAAGAGCCATCACCCAACTTCAAGGACAAGAGAGAGTTAAAAGAAGGTAAACCCTGAGAATTGAATTTCTAAGGAGTTGCATGGCTGACTCCTCTCGCCGAGTTGGTGTCCCACCCTTTGGATGCAAACTATACTTACTTCGAATGACTTATGCCATAAAGCAGACAGTTGTGTAGGATATCGCCATAGCCACTTAGCTGCCAATGCCTTATTCTTAGACACTAAAACTAAATTATCAAGGCCCAACCACACTCCTTCTTTGATTTACAACAAACCTCACAAGTCACAAACAACTAGCAAGATGGTCTCGCCTAGAATCATCACACACACACCTCCCGCGGGTCATTCAATAATTCCTCTTTGTTCAACACATTTAACATGTTTGGCGATATCTGAAAGAATTCATGCAGAGTGATAAAGTGTAGAATTGCTAAACTGAGTTTTCATTCTGTATTTTCTTGATCACAATTGTACATGGATGAGATATTTATACAGTCTAGAAGACTCTCAAACTGAGTAACTGCCAGCTTCTAGACAGCTGTATTCTAACAAACTTAGGGGTGGGATACAGTGCTGCGCACTGTATCACCTTATAGTACACCATATTCTATCACATCCCCCACAAGCTCAAGGTGGCTGATTTATAGAAGAGGAATCAAGCACCTTGAGCTTGTCCCTTAGATACAAGAACCTGGTTGGAGACAGTGCTTTGGTTAGTAAGTCTGCACATTGCTCCTCGGATGGAATGTGCAGCACCTGCAGCTGCTTGCTAATCACCCTTTCTCGGACAAAAAACAGATCAAGCTCCATATGTTTAGTCCTAGCGTGGAGAATAGGATTGTGAGATAGAGCAACTGTGCTCAAGTTGTCACAATAAAGAACCGGTGGAGGCAGCTGCACATGTAGCTCTTGGAGAAGGCTTTGGAGCCATATTATTTCTGCAGTTGTGGCTGCAAGACTTCTATATTCAGCTTCAGTGCTTGAACGGGCTACCACGGTTTGTTTCTTAGCCCACCAAGAGACCAAATTGGGTCCCAAAAAGATACAAGAACCTGATGTGCTGCGCCTGTCATCAGGATCCGAGGCCCAGTCAGCATCAGAAAAACCAGTTAATGCAAGAGGAAAGGCTGCAAAGGTTGGCTGAATGTATAGACCATGTGTTAGAGTGCCTTTGAGGTATCTTAGGATGCGTTTGACTGCTGTCCAGTGAGATTCCAGGGGTTGTGCCATGAACTGACACACTTTGTTGACTGAGTAAGAGATCTCAGGCCTTGTGATGGTAGCATACTGCAGTGCACCCACAATGGACCTATAGAGAGAGGGATCCGAGAAATAATCAGCACCAGACTTGGACAATTTACAGCCACCAACCATTGGTGAAGAAATGGGTTTAGCTTCAGCCATTTTAGCACGAGATAGGAGGTCATTGAGATACTTGGTCTGAGTGAGGAGAAGAGAACCATTGGGAGTTCTTCTAACCTGAATGCCTAAGAAGTAGTCCAGTTCACCTAACTGTTTGAGGGCAAAGTTGGCGTGTAGTTTATTGATGAGCTGCTGTATGAGGGAAGAGGAAGTACCCGTGATGATGATATCGTCAACATAAACAAGCATATAAATCACTTGAGATTGATGAGTGTAGGTGAACAAAGAGGGGTCACACTTTCTGCCAACGAACCCAAGTGTCAAGAGAGCTCCTTTGAGCTTGTCAAACCAAGCCCTTGGGGCTTGTTTTAGGCCATAGAGAGCCTTATGTAACCTGCAGACCAGATTTGCATCATTGGAGACAAACCCCGGAGGCTGCTCCATATAGACCTCTTCTTCTAAATCTCCATTGAGGAATGCGTTGTTTACATCCAATTGTTGAAGTGGTCAGCCATTGGACAATGCAATAGATAAGATAACCCGAATGGTAGTGGGTTTGACAACTGGACTAAAAGTTTCTGTGTAGTCAAAACCGGGCTGTTGGTGGAATCCTTTAGCTACAAGCCTAGCCTTGTACTTGTTGATGGATCCATCGGGGTTTTCCTTAACACGGAAAACCCATTTGCAACCAATAGCTTGTCTGTGAGGTGGAAGAGAGACCAAAGACCAAGTAGAGTTCTTCATGAGTGCATCATATTCAGCCTTCATGGCAGAGTGCCAATTCGGATCAGCAAGAGCATGTTTAACAGTTTTAGGTTCTGTGTGGGCTAGAAGTACAGTGGGGTTAAGCCTTGGTTTGACAATTCCATTCTTGGATCTAGTAGTCATAGGATGTGTGTTTAGGGGTCCAGTGGCTGAAGAAGAGGTAGGGAAGGGAAATATAGTACTGGGAATGGTTGGAGAGGGAGCAAGTGTGCTGGAAATAGTAGGGGTGGCAGAGAGTTGAGGTGCTGGAATTTGAGGCATGGAGAAGGTAGGGGAAGAGTGTGCAGGCTGAATAGTGTGTGGAGAGTTGTTTGATGATGGTAATGAGTCATTATGGGATGGTGGGGAATTATGGGGTGAAGGTCAGTTGGGAGCAGTGGGAGGATAAGGGATTAGAGGAATAGGGGAGAGGGAATGAGGAGAGGTAGTTGGTGCAGGCTCGTTGTGGCCAAATAACTCTTGATAAGGATATCTAAGTTCATTAACAATGACATCTTTTGAGATGAAGGTTCTTCCAGTGGGTGAGAGGCAAACATAGCCTTTATGAGAGGTAGAGTAACCTAAGAAGACACACTCATGTGATCTAAATTCAAGTTTGTGACGATTATAAGGGCGAATAAGAGGAAAACAAGCACAACCAAAGGACTTGAGGAAGCTGTAATCAGGGACTTGACCTAAAAGCTTAGTATGTGGCACTTCCTTGTGAAGGGATGCCGTGGGCAATCTGTTTATTAGATACACAGCAGTGAGAAAGGCATGATCCCAGAACTTAAATGGAAGACCAGAATGAGCCAAGAGTGCAAGACCTAATTCAACAATGTGCCGATGCTTTCGTTCCACAACACCATTTTGATGATGTGTGTGAGGGCAAATAATTCGGTGATTAATGCCACATTCTTGGAGAACCTTTGCAAAGGAACGAAATTCGCCTCCCCAATCAGTTTGGAGGGCTTTGATTTTTGTGTTAAATTGAAGTTCAATCATTGTTTTGAAGTTAAGGAAAGTTGGTAATGCATCAGATTTCTTTTTAAGAAGAAAGAACCAAGTAAATCTTGTGTTGGCATCAATGAATGAAATGTAATACTGATAACCAGTAGAAGAAGTAAAAGGGGCAGGTCCCCATAGATCACTGTAAAGAAGATCAAACGGATTGTTGTAAACTGAAGTAGATTGAGTAGAGGGTAGGCGGTGAGCCTTACCAAGACAGCAAGATGTACAGAATTCAAAAGTTTTATTACTGATAGGAAGATTACAGCTTTGCAATACATGCTTGAGCGTGTCTTTATTTGGATGGCCTAATCTTAGGTGCCATGTGGTGAGTGATACATGTGTCACTGTGTTGACTGAAGGAAAAACAGAAGCATTACAAGAGAATTCATTACTAGACCTAGAATGAATGGAATTAAGACTCTGTTGAGGGAGAAGGTGAAGATCCGTGAACTGATAGAGTCCATCAGCTCCAACTTCTCCACGAAGTAAGACTTCACTGGTAACCTGGGATTTCACAAGACATTTGTTAGAATGGAATTCAAAGAAGACACAGTTATCTCTAGCAAACTTACTTACACTGACCAAATTTTTTGTAATGTTAGGGACATGCAAAAGATTTTTGAACACTAATTTAACATTGGAATTGACAGGGGAAGCAAAGAAAGTAGAACCAGAGGAAGAGATTGATAAACCTTGACCATTGCCCACTAAAATTTGATCTGAACCTTCATAGGGCATGGGTTGCTGAATATTTTGGAAATTGGGGGTAACATGGTGGGAAGCACCCGAATCAGGGTACCACTGATTTTGGAAATTGTTGTTGTGTTGGGTGGTCAATAAGGCTTGGGGCGAGGCAGCAGGTTGGGTGAAGGACGGTTGTTGTTGCCATGGCGGTGGGTTGGGTGGGTTGGGTTGATTTTGATAGTTTGGGTTGGAGTTTTGGTTCGGGTAAGTGGTTGGTTGGTACTGTTGATCGAACCTGTGCCAGCAGGCGAAGGCATCGTGGCCGTACTTACGGCAGACTTGGCACTGCACTGAGCTCCGACCGCTGCGGCCTCTACCACCACGGCCACCACGGCCTCTTCCACGGCCATTCCGGCCACCACGAAAATACTGAGACGGAGGAGCCGAATAGAGCTGTTGATTCTGTGCAACATTGACTTGTGGTGATGAATCGGAGGGAGAGGAAGCAGCCGAAGATGCCACAGAGGCAACATTGACAGTGGCATTAGGTCGAGCAGCTTGTCTGTATCGATCGAGTCTGACTTCTTGAGCCAAAAGAAGGGCTTCCAACTCATCCAGATCCACCGTATCATACTTGGTGCTTATCAAGTTTATCAATGAATCATATTCTTCCGGTAGGCCTTCTAGAATAACATCCAACTGTTCTTGATCAGATACAGGATCACCTATGGAGTAAAGTGCATCCACCAAAGCTTTTACACGAAGAACGAACTCCGAAATAGTCCTATCATCTTTCTTTGTATTGCGCAATTCAGTACGGAGCATTCTTGCTCTTGCACGAGTTTTTGACTGGAAATGATTGTGGAGCTTCTCCCAGAGCTGCCACGAATGAACGCATCCAATTAAGCGGGTGAGAATTGGTGTAGTAACAGAGGATTGAAGCCACGAAAGAAGAAGTGAATCTTGAAGTTCCCAGCGAGTGTAATCAGGATTAGGGTTTCCGGCGAGTCGATCAGACTCAGAAAGATACCGGATCGGAATCTGTGGTGACACCAAGAAGCGATGAAGCTGGTGCGCTTTGATGAGTGGCTCAATCTGTTGCTTCCATAACAGGAAGTTATCTTCGGTTAGCTTCTCCGAAATCGATAGGGAGAAAGCAGGTGGAGGAAAAGAAGAAACCGGCGCCGCCGGAGGAGTAGGCGGTGGCGGCGGCGGAGGAGGAGGAGAAGAATCGGAAGCCATTGATGTGCTTCACCTAGCTCTGTGATACCATGAAAGAATTCATGCAGAGTGATAAAGTGTAGAATTGCTAAACTGAGTTTTCATTCTGTATTTTCTTGATCACAATTGTACATGGATGAGATATTTATACATAGTCTAGAAGACTCTCAAACTGAGTAACTGCCAGCTTCTAGACAGCTGTATTCTAACAAACTTAGGGGTGGGATACAGTGCTGCGCACTGTATCACCTTATAGTACACCATATTCTATCAATATCAAACCTAGAAAGAAGAGAGCTGAATTATAGGCATAATTTCAGCTAGACAATCATCTTAAGATAAGTATAGCATGAGACTTTTTTAGGGAAGATACCTGTTGTTTTGATACAGACAAATGTCCATCACCCATATGAGTAGCATTTTCTTCATTTCCAAATGAACCTCCTCCAGCTTCAACCTGTCTTTCATCCTTGCTAAAATCTTCCATCCTGGAGCTGGATTCATCAGCAGCAGCTGTTACATCCATTTCTTTTGAATGAAGATAAGTTTTGTTAGCCTCGTTGATAGAGGCATCAGCCTTGGTGCTCTCTGATCCAGCTGTTTGTGTCTCCATACTGATATGATTTAGTTTTCTTTCAACTTCACAATAACCACCAACCACCCTTTCATCATCCACCTTTCTAGTCGAGTCCTCAAAATAGCTTCGTAAGTTATCTTTTCTTAGTTTGTTTCTGGCACTAGTACTTGTATGGTCAGCAACGCTTACACTTTCAGATGACTCCGAGATCCTCCACCAAGAACAATATCAACTTATACAGGTCCTCTTCAGATGGATTCAGGAACTGCCACAAGCAACATGCATATTCTGTTTTTGAGCATAAGTCCAGAACATAAGAATAACCAAAAATTCCAATAAGAAGAAACAGAAGCAGACACACTGAATTAGCCACAAGCACCACAGATATTATAGAAAAGCATTCTTCCACCAAAACGAGCTTAAAGCTCCCGTATCAAAACAAGAGAAGATCAACTGCTATAAATGTGCAAGTGATGTTCAAAATCACCAAAACTGACAGAACACTCTAAGCAATAGAAAAAGTGCAATGGGGCTTCTTGAAACACCACTTTTTAACTGTCTATTGCATGTGTTTTAAAGATTTATCATAGCAAGCAGCCTCAGCTTCACAAATGCAAACAATACATAAGCGGGTTAAGTTGGATAGCTAATGGCATAGTACTAAAATCATGCTTGTGAAGCCTACTGTTGATGGTTTACATCATGTCCAGAACAAACATTCAAGGCTCAGTAAGCATATTTTCCTAGTTTTTTTTATTAGTGATACAAATGCACCAAAAGAAAACAGTGTAGAAGAGCAATCTCATGCCTATAATCTGATTCCAATCCATAGCTACAATACTAGATTATTCAGAAAACTTGAATGAAAAACTCAACCAACCCAAAAAAGAAAAACTGATATAAGGACATGATCATTGCTTATTCAGTGCAATGATTATTATAAAGACAAACTGAACAAACGCATCAGAATACCATTTACAAACTGAAAAGTCAAAAAAAAAAAAACTCATCTTTTCTTGTTTCAAATATTTTCTGAGCATCAAAATACCGACCCAGAAGGGACAACACAAATTGAAGCATTCTGACCCTACCTTGTGGAAGGTGAAGTCTCCAAAGTTGGTGGGATCACAATAACATACTGATAGCTCTCTTCTCCAGTGGATCTCTAATTGTTTTGGATGAGAAGTGTCAAGCTTTGAATTTCGGTAATGCTAGGACTATGTACGAAGTTTCACTCTTTGGTATATCTTCAGAATTCAGATTTCACGTGGAAAACGATGTCGTATCACCATGCCTGTGTCAGATTATTATTAGGGTCTTGCTAAACAGTGCCGGCATTGGTTAAGGAATCTAAAGATAGAAATTTATTATTAGAAAGTGCAACTTTTAAGAGTTTAATGATTTGAATACACCACTTTGTCATGTAAATTTTCTAAGTTTAGTTTCTTAACCAATGTCGATACGGCATATGTTAGCATTTCCATTATTATTATTTATTATTATTATTATTATTATTATTATAGATAAATATTTAGGTTTAATATTGATCACTATGTGTATTAAAGTTTTTTTAATCAATAAACGAGTTTATTTATGATAACAACTATTTAAGAGGTCACATGATTGGCTAATAGTGTTTTATAGTAATAGTAAATGAAAATTAATTCTAAATATTTAACATGTGAATTAGTGAATAATTTTTTTTAAGAAAGTTCGTATGAGACAGATTATGAATTTAATTTCGATCATTAAAAAGTGTTAAAATCATTTAATTTTTTTTGTTTGAAAGAGTGTTAAAATCATTTATATTATTGTACAATCATGTATTATTAATTTGTTAAGAAAATTTTACCATAGTGTAAACCAGTTTTATTCTAAGTGAATTGAATTAAATTCAAAACTTGAATGTAGTTTGATATTTTGGAGTCATCATTTTAAGACCTCACTACCACTTTGATCTGAAGATTTAAAAGAAAATGGTTAGTCTGATAATAATTGATATAATTCATTAGCACACGTTGGCTCTAAAAAAGTGAACCTACAAAATAGAACTTCTATCACAGGCTCATCTGTTTTATTGCAATCACATTCTTTTTTCCCCTTCTTTGTAAAAGAACAGTTGGTATTATATGAAAAACAAACCAATAAGTAGTAATACCGACAAAGTCTTGTAAATGTTCAGTTTCTTACCAAACCAAATTTTATTCATTTTCTTGACATGTTTTTATGGCATATCATAATGGTTGAAACTTGAAAGGGTATGTTAATGTGAGGACCACACCAACAACTTGACATGAAAAGTATGTGCCACACCAACCAAAATTCTGCCTCCATATATAGGCAAGCTCTTGGTCTAATGCAGTTGACTCAACACATTTAAATTTTATTATTAGACTAAGCTTCAAATTAGCTCTAAGTGACTTTCCAAATTATGGATATTGGGAGAGAGAATGAGATTGAGGACATGTCAACGTCACCCCCATCTATGGGTTCCATGAAGATAATAGGGAGCAATGACTTTACTCACAACAAGGAGTTCATGTCTCAAGCATACCTTAGAAATAAGTACACAGAGATTGACATACAAGTTGAAGATTCTAGTTTCAACCAAAATCGTCCCCTCCCCATATTTCTCAAGGTAGGGATAAATGGGTTTAATTTATTGCTTCACACACACATACACACACATAGGGGCGTGTCAAGTGAGAGGAGTAAATTTGGACTATTAAATCATACATGGATGAACAGGAATAGAAGTTAGTTAATGGTCATATGATCACTTAAAAAATTTGCATGACTTTATGTTCTAATCCTGACAACTCATGTGCGATCCAAAGGCCCAGATTTCCTATCACTTTCATATATAAACACCCATCTCTCACTTGATAGATCTCCTATTCATTTGCTGCATATGTAACCGATTGTTTATTAGAATCAAGTGGTAAGATACATAAGTCATAACTACTTTAAATTTTGAAGGGTACCACAGGAAGCTTTGTGGATGATAAGTCACAAGTCAAAATAAAGTGACATTACCATTAGTCATATAAGTCATAATAACTAGGAACAAAACATTGTTGATACTTGACTATAATATTCTGATAGTTAGAAATCAGTTACACTTAATTTTTAATTAATGTGCAGTTTGAAGATGTAGAGTATAAGGTGAGAAATAGACAAGCAGCCTCCAATAATCCTGTGAAGACAATGGTGTCACAATTCACTATGGAAGAAGATAGGTACAAGAAAATTTTGAAGGGCATCACAGGAAGCATTGGCCCTGGTGAAATTCTTGCTCTGATGGGTCCTTCTGGTAGTGGGAAGACAACATTGTTGAGAGTTATAGGAGGAAGATTACTTGACAATGTAACTGGAAAAATAACTTATAATGATGTTCGATATACGCCAGCTGTCAAGAGGAGGTTAAGTAGTTAACTAGCTTCATGGACATTATCATCTGTGTTAGGCTGCACTTGATTTTTTTATAGAACATAAATATGTGATAATAGTGATATTTTCTGTTTTTGTTTTGCTTCCTCTTATAGGATTGGGTTTGTTGCCCAAGAAGATGTGCTTTTCCCACAATTAACTGTAGAAGAAACCTTGGTCTTCTCTGCATTGTTAAGGCTGCCAACCGGATATGAGCAAGCAACAAAAATATGCCAAAGTGGAGAACACTGTCAAGGAGCTAGGCCTTGAAAGGTGTGTTTTGCAGTACATTTTTATGCACATATGAAAAATAACCAAAAGTTCCTTCAAAAGAAAGACATAAAATTATTTCCCTAAATAATCTCTTGTATAACCATAGATGTCGCCACACAAAAATAGGTGGAGGATTTCTCAAAGGGATATCAGGAGGAGAAAGGAAGAGAACAAGCATAGGCTATGAAATTCTTGTTGATCCTTCACTGCTGCTACTTGATGAACCAACTTCAGGCCTTGATTCCACTTCAGCAAACAAACTCCTTTTCACTCTTCAAGGACTTGCTAAGGTTTGTGTAACTAAATTTGATCATGTGCCATTGTGATAAAAAGTGCATGATTTACGATAGAACATTATGTCATCTTTTGATCCATGTAGCCGACTCCACCTAGTGGAAAAAGGTTTGGTTGTTGTTATTACCATTGTGATAAAATACTCAGATGTAGCTCCCCAATAATTCAGAATACATGCTGAAAGATGCATTTGATTTACCTATAGGCTGGAAGGACCATAATCACAACAATACACCAGCCATCCAGCAGAATCTTTCACATGTTTGACAAACTTCTTCTGATATCAGAAGGCTATCCTGTTTACTATGGGAAGGCTAGAGAATCATTGGAGTACTTTTCATCCTTGAGGTTCATCTCAACAATACCAATGAATCCTGCAGAGTTCTTGCTTGACTTGGCAACTGGACAAGTGAATGACATGACTGTTCCAGCTGATATTTTTCAAGATCAAGAATCTATTGACCCTTCAAAAGCTGTTATTAAAGTATGATTTTTTTAGATGTGTATATTATGTACTTGCTCTATTTCATTCCCTCTTAAAAGTTGTTTCTTTATTATGTTAGTATCTACAACTCAAGTACAAAGCTTTACTGGAGCCAAAAGAAAAAGAGAACCATGGAGCAGCAAACACACCAGAACATCTTCAACTAGCCATTCAAGTTAAGAAGGAGTGGACATTGAGTTGGTTGGACCAATTCATGATTCTTTCTAGGAGAACATTCAAAGCAAGATGCAAGGACTATTTTGATAAGTTAAGGCTAGTTCAAGCACTTGGAGTTGCACTTTTATTGGGTCTACTTTGGTGGAAATCTTCAACCAATACAGAAGCTCAACTCAGAGATCAGGTAATTTCCATGTAACTGTTTCCCTCAAATTACAAGATTGAGCTGCTAATTTCTCCACTAAAAATCTATTTACCCATCAATGGATCACTTTCTTTGCTGCAGGTTGGTTTAGCATTCTACATCTGTATATTCTGGACATCTTCATGTATTTTTGGAGCTGTCTATGTCTTTCCATTTGAGAAGGACTACTTGATAAAAGAAAGGAAAGCTGATATGTATAGATTAAGTGTATACTATGCATGCAGCACTCTGTGTGACATGGTGGCACATGTTTTCTATCCTACTTTTTTCATGGTTGTCTTGTATTTCATGGCTGGCTTTAAGAGGACCATTGCTTGCTTCTTCCTGACATTACTTACTATTCTGTTAATAGCTATAACAAGTCAAGTAAGTTATGTCCAAACTCAAAATTAGTTAGTTAGTATGTTTTCATTTGTTTGAAGCTTTAATACATATGTATGCTCTTGCTACCAGGGAGCAGGAGAACTGTTTGGAGCTGCAGTTATGAGTATTAAAAGATCAGGGATGGCTGCTTCTTTGATCCTAATGATGTTCCTTCTTACAGGTGGCTACTATGTCCAGGTATGTACAATCTCTTTTAGTGCAAAAGCTTTTCCAAATAAAGAGAAATGTTTTTTGTATAACATTTCTATACAATATTGGGACAATGTTTGATTTACATGAATGTAGATGAATATCAAGGTATATTCATGTGTTTTGAGGTAGAGTAGAGAAATATATGGTAATATGAGTTATTATCTTTAAATGTCACTCAAATATGATGTATAAATAACAAAATTGGTTCCAATAATGAGTACTTGTACATATAAAAAGATAACTTTGGTGCTAATAACTTTGCTTCCAACTTTGGATAAGACTCTCACATTTCTTTCCTTTATGCAAGATTCCCAACACTGACAAAAGACTTGTTTTTCTTGCAGCACATACCAAAGTTCATGCGGTGGTTGAAGTATTTGTCATTCATGTACTATGGGTTCAGGCTGCTTCTAAAAGTTCAGTATTCAGGAGACCAACTCTATGATTGTGAAAGCAAGGGAGGGTGCAGGACCCTTCAGAGTTCACCTTCATTTGACACTGTAAACTTGAAAGGTGGCTTAAGAGAAGTGTGGATTCTGCTAGCCATGGCTCTATGCTTCCGGTTGTTAGCTTATTTGTGCCTTCGTAGAAGAATTGATGCCCGCAACTAATGTAGTGCATGTTTGGTTTACGGTTGAAAAACTGCAAATATATATTTGAAACAAAATATTTATAGAGTTCTTTTGAAACAAATGTACTTTAAAACCCAAAAGTATGTTTACAATGATAAATCAAAAATAGATGTAATCTATGATAAAGTTTGTTTAACACACCGGGGTTTGTGTTGAAACTTATTTGGAGTAGGGGGAAAGAATCAATAAGTTGAAAGGGTCAGTCAATAACTGTTTTGTTGCTGAAAAGCATGCAATGAAAATGAAATAATGAATTCATTCTTTGCTAACCAAAATCATAGAAAGGCACTTCATGAGAATGAGTTTTTTATTTCATTTTGTCATCTATAGTTTTCATCAAATGTGTGATTTGGTTTCTCCATTTTAGCTAAGATTAGTCTTCATCAGACTTTCCACGGCTCCATTAAGATATATTTTTCAATTGCTTGCATTCTTTTTTTTCTTTTATTATTATTATTATTATTATTATTATTATTATTATTATTATTATTATTATTATTATTATCAAGTTCACTAATTTTTTAATTATACTATTATATGACATTTGTAAAATGCATAATATATAAAACAAAGTATTGAATACTTTTTGTACCGGTGAGATATCAGATGTATTTTCTTTTTTATTTAATTTTTTTATTTAATAGTAGGAGAATTATTAGAAAAATCATATAAGACAATTTTAGTAAAACTTTTCTTATACACAGGACAGAATAACACTTTTTTTTTGTTTAAACAAACAACTTACTGTATTTCATTAATAATCAAGGAAGCAATACAAAGTGGAACATGATAGAAAATAGTGGGACTAACCATAAACATCGTCGCCTTAGCTAAGCTATGAGCTACGTTATTCGCTTGTCGCCTCACAAAACTTACACTAAAGTTTGGAAACAAAGAAAGGAAATCACTGCAATAACTGGTAATAACTCCTATTTCTGAAAAATCTTCCGTCTGCTGGTTCACTTTGTCAGCTACCACTTTGCAGTCAACTTCAAAAATAACACGATCATATTCAAACTTTGGACCCATTGGATAACCTTTAAAAGAGACGTAGCTTCTCCCTCAAGAGTTTGGGAGACAAGAAGGAACTCAATCTGCCTTAGCAAGAATAAAATGCTCATGTTCATCTCTAATGCACATACCGAAAGCAGTTTTACCATCAACCTCGGAGAAGCTAGCATCAACGTTACACTTTAAGTAACCTTGCTGGGGCGGCGACCATGCAACATGACATTCCTCTCCGTGCTGCATGCGGCTATGAGAATCAAGATTGTGTGCGTGATGCCAATCCACCAGGAAAACCAAGGCGCGCTGGACAATTTGATGGGGCAGTGCAGCAACTTTTTCCCACAAAATTTTGTTCCTGTTACGCCATAAGCTCTAGAGTATTGCTGCAAAAATTGCTCTTTTTTCAACACTTAAAGAAGACAAGAGTAGAAAGATCAACTCCTTGAAAGAAGAGACAATATCTAAGTGAGGAAGAATGTGCATCCATAAATTCTGATTAGTCCAGCAATCAATACTATTCTTGCATGTAAACATAAGATGCCATAAATCCTCAATCTCGGATTCACAAATTGTACACAAACTAGAACAAGATACTCCTTTTTGCCGCAACATAGGCCGATTTGGGAGACACCTTCTACAAGCACGCCATAGAAAAATTTAATCCTTAGAGGAACTTTAAATTCCAAATAAGAAGCCAGTCACCTGATTCTTGGAGATGAGAAGAAACAATGAGATTAATCATAGCTAGATGATAGGCAGACCTAACAGTAAACATGCCATTTGAGCTACACTTCCAAATAATTTTATCTTCTAGCACCAAGTTATTAAGAGGAGTTTTAACTATTTTATTTGCAACATCAATAGAGAAAGAGGCTTCCACTAAAGGTACATTCCAAGCTTTCAAATTAGGACACCAAAAATCTCTAACATAAGAGCCATGAAAATTTGGGTTCACAAGATCTTGGTTTGATAAAACATCACCATTACTCATCCAGGGAATATCAAATAAGGGAATGTTGTCCCCTCTTCCTATGCACCACCTTACACCTTCTTTAATCAAATTTCTACTCATCCAAATACTCCTCCAAGCATAAGATGGGTTGTGACCAATATTAGCATCCAGAAAATTCCTTTGAGAAAAATATTTAGCTTTGAAAATTCTAGTAACAAGAGCATCAGGTTGCATAATAAACTTCCAAGCTTGCTTGACCAACATAGCTAAATTAAAAACATGCATGTTACGGAAACCCATTCCACCAAATTTCTTTGACATAGACAATTTATCCAAAGAAAGCTATCTAATCCCTTTTGCCTCAATATTATTTGATCCCCACCAGAAAGAATTAAACATTTTTTGGATCTCATCAGCTAAAGAAGGGGGAATAAGATACATACCCATACAATAAGCAGGGATAGCCTGAGCAATTGATTTAATGAGCACTTCTTTACCCGTCATAGATAAGTCTTTCCTTTCCAAGAGCTTATTTTCTTTCAAATGCGGTCTTTAATATAGTGAAAAACATCCCTCTTGTTTTTGCCAATCATAGAAGGGAGACCAAGGTACTTTCCAACTCCAAATCTCTCTTGCATGTTGCACCCCCATAACATCAGATAAAATAATGCGAAGCTGCGCTGGAACTTTGCTACTAAAAATAAATTCAGACTTATTCACCCATATGCCATTTCATAAGTATTTAAAATGGACTTGATCTGACACCCTTCTACCCAGCATGTTATAAGGCATTTATTGTAAAAGAAATTAAAAAAAATAAAAACATGCAATTATTAAATAAAATAAACAATTGTCCATGGGTAGAAAAGTCCCACATGAACCAGTTCACAACCGCGGAAAATATAAATCAAGTTTAAAACAAATAAACATAATAACAACTACCCAACCCCGATGTCACAACTCAGAGCTGCTATAACCGTTCCGAAAAAAATACGTCCTCGGAATACAAATGAAAAACAAACTATCTAAACTCAAGAACAACCCTACAATGAGTGGCGGCTCCTCAGAGTCACTCCTCTCCGGGCTGCTCGTCATCCTCTGCAATGCATCAACTACTCCGCTACTCCAACTATGCATGTGGATCCAAACTAACTCAGGATAAACGACTTTGGAGTTACATATCCGTATTAGCCATAAAAGTACCAACACCGGCAGTTCACCAAACCTTGGGTGAACCCCATGGATAGCCAATGCATCAAACAGTGGATGCCTCATCACGGGGGGCCTCGGTCATCAAACCTTGGGTGACCTACCGTGGATGGCCAGATCACCGTACTCTCGGGCGATCTCCCCTATGTCGAACCTCCCCCATCAATAACTCCAATGCTCTATGCAAATGGCACAACAACAAACAATCTCAACCACCTCCTTGCTTGGGCCATGAAGCTCCCAAGACTTCAACATCAACATTCAACGTAACCTTATACCCAAATCGCGGGGTCAAGGCTCTCTTGGCCAATAAGCACCAAGGTTCAACTCAACGTGATTGGGCCAATAAGCACCCAAGACTTCGACTTATCAACATGCGGTAACTCAACGGATACCGACTTATCATTTTATTATCTTAATCATCTTAGATAATTATTAACCAGGTTATCTAATATTTCTCTTTGATTAGCTATCTCAACTTATCATCATTGAGGAATAGGGTTTAAAACCCTTTAAGTCCTTTAATTATGTTTCTATCCAAGAGGGGTCAGCACGGTCGTGCTTAAACCCCAGCACGGTCGTGCTTGGACACGTGAGGGCGTGCTACCCTCTTAAGTGAAGCACGGTCGTGCTTCATGTTCAGCACGGTCGTGCTCAGCAGCATGGTCGTGCTTTTTGACCTGCACGGCCGTGCTAAACAGCGCGGCCATTTTCCAGAATTCAAATGGGAGCACGGTCGTGCTCCCTGTTCAGCACGGTCGTGCTCATCGCGCGACAATGCTGTTCTGGGCAGAGTCTTAAGTCAGTTTCTTAGCCAATTTTTAAGGATCATTTATCCAATTAATCTATCATGTTTTCAAACCTAGTTTTACCAGTTATAATCTGAACTCATAACATCAACACATCAAACCATCACTTCAACCAACATCCAACATTATCATCATAATATCATGCTCATATCAACCACAACAATATAACATGAAACATATTATGAACATAACTCATGAAACATCAATTAACATCAAAACACATTGTCACCACAGTCAGACAATTTTCATGATAATTCATACAACGACTCGGGGGTCATGGGGAACCCCTTTACCTTACACTACCCCACTGCCTAATGAATACAATGCCCTTCTCCCCATACCTGGATTGAAGGTTGCTCTAAAAATGGTTCCCAACGGTAATCCGGTCCCGAATCCTCAAGCGGCTCACTCTGAAGTCAAGCCTTAGATAACCAAAACAACCTTAGTCAGTTTCTCTAATCAAAAACCATAAGGAAACTAAAAAAAGAAAGGGACCATTACCCCTAAACAAGACGGACGTACAAGGCTTCCCCAACGGTTCCCAAAACTCCACTTTAGCAAGGAATGGAGAGGGAATAGGGAGAGAGACACTTTGAGCCGTAACAGTGGCTGCCACAAAAAGGAATTAGGGTTTCATGTTAACCCTCGGTTCCTGTGCCAAGCATATATAGCTCGGACTTGAGCACGGTCGTGCTCAACTTAGCATCAGCGAGACGCGGTCAGCACATTGAGCACGGGCGTGCTCACTATAGAGCACGGTCGTGCTCAACTTAAAATCAGAAACACGCTTCTGACTTTAAGTACGGGCGTGCTGGCACATAAGCACGGGCGTGCTCATGTATCAGAAAGAGATTTTTAAGTTAAAATCCCACTTAGCCCTTAACCAACATTTTTAAATTAATAAAACTAACTTTATAAAAACATTTACGAAAAACGGGGTGTTACACTTGATGTATCTTACCTCTTGCTCATTTGCTCTCATAAAAAGAAAACCGTCGTCCGCAAAAAGAAGATGAGTGATAATTGGAGCTCCCCTACAAAACTTCACCCCATGGATATGACCACTACATTCAGAATATTTAATCAAAGAAGACAATTCCTTAGTTCAAATTATATAAAGATAAGGCGAAGAAGATAGCCCTGGCGAAGACCACGACCAAGAATAACCTCACCCGCGTTATCATTATTTAATAACACTAAATAATGCACCGAAGAAACACACATCAACATCCACCTGACCCACTGCTCATCAAAACCAATCTTCAACATAATTTATCTGAGATCAGGGGCGGAGGGAGGGGGAGGCCTTTGTAGGCCATGGCCTCCCCCCACATTTTCATATCTTTTTTTCATTACTTATAGTTATGAGGCTTGAACAAATAATAACAGCATATGATGCCTGAACAAAGACTAAGTTCTTGCTAATAGTCTCACCGTCTAAAAGAAATTCATAAGTTTTCACCAACTTTTTTTTGAACAATTTGATGAACTTTATATATTAAATTATTAGTTTGAGTAATTTATATCAAATTTATGTTATATTAAATTATTAATTATATATCAAATTTGTCTAATATAATTTATTATTACATGTTCGTTAAATTTTTGTTTGTTATTTCATGTTATGTATATTTAAGGGTTAAATATGTTTTTGATTCCTATAAAATTAGTAAAATTTGTTTTTGATTCCTATAAAATTATTCATTTTTAGTCCCTTAAAAAATACAAAAATTGTCTGTTTTTAATCCTTAATGAGGAACTAAAAACACACTACTTTTGTTAAATGTGTAGGAACTAAAAACAAAAAACAAATTTTACCAATTTTATAAGGATAAAAAATATTTTAAATTACCCTGTATTTAATTTTGGCCCCCCTCACATGTATTTTCTGGCTCCGCCACTTTCTGAGATAAGCCCAGCTCACTTTATCATAGGCCTTACTAATATCCAGTTTAAGAGCCGCATCCCCTTTCAAACCTTTCTTGTTGCACTTTAAAAAATGAAGAAGCTCAGTAGCAATAAGGGCATTATCCACAATAGACCATCCAGAAACAAAAGCAGACTGCTCCTCTGACACACATTTACTAATAACCTTGGCCAACCTGTTAGCAAAAGTCTTAGAGAGAATCTTATAAATGACATTGCACAAAGAAATGGGACGGAGATCCTTCATAGAAGTTGGATTATCACATTTTGGAATGAGTGCAATATTCGTCTCATTAATATGACCTGGAAAACAACCATCACTAAGCCACTGTCTGCAAGCTAGAATTACATCATTACCACGTAAACTCCAAAAGCACTAATAAAAAGCTGCATTAAGACCATCAGGATTAGGTGCCTTATCTGGATGCATATCTAGAGTAGCTCTTTTAAATTCCTCATCAGTAAAATTTGCCAGTAAAAAAAAATTATCATCATTACATAATCTAACCTGGACATGGTCAATAACCTGAGACACCTCACTGCTAGGCTAAGCCACAAAAAGTGAAGAGAAATAATCCTCCGCAAGAGTGCAAAGGACTTCCTGAGAACTTACAATCATACCGTCTTCATTAGCCAAAGACTCAATCATGTTAACTTTTCTACTAGAGTTTGTGGCAGCATGAAAGAACTTTGTGTTAGAATCACCACCCTTCAACCAATGACTTTTGGCTCTTTGTCTCCAATAGACCTCTTCATGCACAAAAAATTTTGCAAGTCTCTTTCTTAGCGCGTTTAAGTGATTCACACCAACCCTATCCCTGTTGTGCTAGCCACTTCCATCCTCTTCTTACATTCAGAAATTTTTGCCCGAAAATTAGGACCAAGCGCTCGCCCCTAGTGCTCTAAATCCCTTGCGCACCTGTTTAGCTTTCCAGAAATATCATCACTAGCATAAAATTCCAACTCTCAAAAAAATATCCTCCAAGCCATCCTCCATAAGCCAATGGTTCTCAATTTTTTTTCCCCTTTTGGAAACCGCGGTTACAAAGAGCAGCAATAGAAAGGATAATAGGATTATGATTAGAAATAGAAGCCATCAAATTTTGAAGTTTGGCATCCAGAAATAGACTCCACCAAGCTGGGGTCACCATAGCTCTGTCTAACCTTTCCTCAATTTCAATATCACCCCCCTTCCCTCGAGTCCAGGTAAATTGATACCCTTCAATAGAAATATCTGACAGCTCACAATCTAAAACAGCATTCTGGAATCCATCAATAAGCCACTAAGCCCTCTCAACCCTACCACACTTTTCATCCCTTGCCAAAATATCATTGAAGTCGCCAATGATACACCAAGGAATGTTGGACAAACCCGCAAGAGAACGAAGAAGATACCATGATTAATTCATATCTTCTTGAGCTGTTTGGAAAGCCATAGAACCCTGTGAGTCTCCACAAACCAATGCCATCCTCATTCACTTCCAGATTGATGAAATTTTGAGAATAGCTAGTAACCTGCACATTTATAGAACCTTTCCATAGCATAGCAAGCCCCCCACTCCTACCTTCTTTGTCAACACATAAACAGTTATTGTTGTGCTAAAACTACACTTAAGAGCAAGTGCACCCTATCGCAAAAGTAATATAGGAGTATTTGGGACTCCAAGTATCGAACCCACAGAGATTGTTGACAAGTACTAGATTAATTATTTCTTTATGTTATTTAGACAATCGAATTGGTTGAAAACAATGAAATAAAAATAGCAAGATTGTGAAAGCCATGAAAAGCAACGAATTGCAAGCAAAGGATCAATTATGGAAAGCCTAGGGTGCCTGGTTTCACTTATGTCACTACTTATGATGTTACCCAATTCCTCAATAATATGCGTTTCTTATTGATTGCCAATCACTCACTCTAAATCTATTAATACCCAATGGTCATGCAATATTAATATTCTTTCCCTTAATCAGTTACCCCCAATGGTCATGCAAGGTAAACAGTTAAAAGAAGCATAAAGAATTGGCAAGTTTTATTAATTCAATAACAGATTGAAAACGAGGGATTGCGTTTGGTCCACGCAACCCCAAATCCGGTTAATCCTAGAGTTCCGTTAACTAATTGTCGTACGGTCGCCAGTCAATTAACTAACTTAGTAAAGAATGATCAATTCTCATAGAAGTTCAAATACAAGGATTAAACCAATCAATTAACAGAAACACTAAATCATATTAAAATTAGGCAAACATCAACGGTATCAAAACATAAGATTCACCATTACCCTAGGAATGAATTTAGCTACGCATAGTCATACTAATCACTATACAAATCAAAGACATGTAACAATCCATAAAAGAGAAAAAGAAAACTAAAACCCGAACACCCTTTTGACGCGAAGCAGTTCTTCAAATCAATTGGGAGACTGTCCTTCACTTCAAGACTCGATCTTCCTCGCTGTGCTCAACAACGGCTGCTGTCTCCGGTGTAGAACGGCTGCTGTGTAAAAGCTGCTTAGAATGGCTCCAATCACTCCCTTATATTGGCAACGTAAAAACCTACGTAGTTGGGCCTCTGAGACACGAGCACGGTCGTGCTTAATGATGAGCACGGTCGTGCTCAACTAAAACGGCGTCAAACCGTGCTTAATCTGAGAAAGTCAGCTAGGTCTTGCTGAAGATCACGGTCGTGCTCAATAATCGACGTCAATCTGGCAATCCAAGCAAGGGCGTGTTGGTCAGCACGGGTTCTTCTGATGAGCACGGTCGTGCTTAATGTTGAGCACGGCCGTGCTCCTTTGATATTTCAGAACACATTCATTTTATCCAAAATCCTTCCAGATTTGTTGCTTTTTCTCCAATTAAATGCTCCACTGTCATGATGCCAAATTCTACAATAATCATGAGAAATAGAGTGAGTATTCACAATAATATCCAAATAAATAATAAATCACATCTAATTTCCCAACAATAAAGTATACAAAACGACAGTTTATCAGTTATCAAAACCCAGCTTCACTTTTAATTCTTGAATTTTTCTCTCATGAACCAGAGTCTCACATAAAAAGATGATATCTGGCTTATGAATTCGGGTAAGATCCTTCATTGCTGAAACTGCTCGCAGATTACCCAGTCCGTGGCATTTCCAACTCAACACTATCATTGTTGTCGGCTGGCTTGGAAACCAAGAACACCACACATACGCTCCTCAATCTCCTTGATAAGAACTCCCCTCTCTAGCCGCCAGACACCTGCATGAAACATAAGTCCCTCCTCATCCTCCTCCATCAAAGATTGACAGAGGCGCTCTTCACGTGCACAGAACAGGGGATGAAGTGCGGCTGTGGCGACGGAGTAGCGATGGGTTCAGAGCGGTGGTCTCTTAAAGCTCAAAACCCTATGTAGCGCAAAACCAAACCCTAACTATAAAAATCTTATTAGAGTAAAAGTACGTAGAATAATACTTTTTTCCTCCTACAGCATAATACTTTTAACAACCTATTAATTAGCAATTAAAGTATAGCTCAAAGAATGTATGTACCCAAAAAAAACAAATAAACAAAAGTTCGAAATTGAGGTCATAAATACACTAAATTTGTTCTTTGGATGTCAAATTTGGAACGTCATAATTGATATTACATACTTTATCTTTATTTATCGTTTAGTTTTATCTTCTTCTTTTTGAAACAAAAAAAAAAATTTATCTTCTTCTATACATATATTTATTCATAAATACATCAAACAAATAAAAAGGACAATGTCCCTATTTTGATGTTGATGCAAACTTATCCTAAATACATGTTTGAGTGTCAAATTTATTAACTACATTAACGAAGCTTTCAATCTTTCTCTAAGGACAACTCATGGACAGCTTAACATTGCATTGGTCATTCATAAAGCTGTACCCAAAAAAAGTCATTCATAAATACTGTATAATTTTAAATATTTTATATATGCTGTTATTTTTTTTTTTTATTCTGTACGTAACTGCATAGACTAATCTCTCGAGGTACGGGAGATATTTAAGGGTTAACTTCTTCCAAGCAGGTTTTCTCTATACGCAAGAGCTAGGGATTGAACCCTTGACCACTTGTTTAAGGGGTCCAAACTCGTTACCACTTGAACCAACCACATGTTGGTATATATAATGTGATTTTGTGTGAATAAATCGTTAAAATCATTTGACCCACCATATATTTATTATTATGGTCAACCTTTGTTATTAATACAATAATAAATTATTAAATTATAGTATAAGAAATTTTATATTAGAAGAATATTTATAAGTATCTAATAATTTGATTCTTTGATAAGAATTAAAAATTCAGTTAGCATGGTTTTATTCTTTCAGAGTAATCTTCTTTACTTAGCCACTAATCTTCAACGGCTTGCACCATTTAGTACGATTTTAATAACAATTACCAACGTTAGCAATGGCAGTTGTTGATAGGGATGTTCATTAACCGATCCAAACCGATTCAAATCGTAAAAACCGAATCAAAACGTTGAAAACCGAGCAAACCGAAAACCCAAAAAAACCTCTTTTTTTATTATTGGATTAGATTGGATTTTGGATCCTCTAGTGAAATCCAATCTAATCCAACCCAAACCGATCTATTATATATATATATATACTATTATTTTTGAAATTATAGTATTACTCATACTTAAACATTGTTTTTCATACTTTTATATACCTCATTCTCTTTAATATTTTTGTTGGAATGACATATATGAGATTATTTATAATAAATATTAATGTCTTAAAGTTATATTTTGCTAAAAGATTTGATGTATAACATATATATATTTGATTGAGTAAACATGAAAAATAAGAGATCATTTAAGTAAATTTGAAAAATAATTAGCTACAATTTAATTGTAGCCGATCCAAGGGGGAAAAAAAATGATAAGTGAGAGGAGATATAGAGAATTAATATAAAAGAATATTTTAAAAATATCAATAATTATTTTTTCTCAAACTCCTAAATTAAAATGAAGATTATCTTTTGTCCACTATTAAATATAAGTAGAAAGGACACTTAACATAAGGGAAAATAAAAATAAAGTATGACAAAAACCGAATTATCCAATCCAATCCAAACCGTATTTGATTGGATCGGAACGGATTTTTTAAAGGAAGTAAACCGATCCAATCCAAACCGCATGTTATTTTTATCATTGGATTGGATAGTTTTTTAGATCAAAACTGATCCAATCCAATCCGTGAACACCCGTAGCTCTTGACCTGATGCTCCCTTCCTTTTCAAATCTAAAATCTTTTAACTTTTCCCACAATGAAAGAAATGAAAAAGTAGTTTTAAGCTTTAACACAATGACTAATCGTGATTAAGAAGAATATTGATGGATAACCCATTTTTTTCTCCAAGATACAACACAAGAAGGAAAAGTTATCTTCCTTTTTTTGGTGTTAATAAATCAACAATAGTACATACACACAATATGACACTTTATAAAACAACAATAGTATGCTTAAATTCATTTTATTTAATTTTGTATCACACTTTACCTTTTTTTTTTTTTTTTTTTTACCGAGACCACACTTTACTTTTGAAGTTAAATCGATATATTGTTGGTATAATTTTTTTATAATGTTAATCAATCATATATCATTCATTTTAAAGTAATTACTATAAAAGTTAAATATTTTTTAAAATGTAACAATATATAAATAATTATCAATATAAAAACATCTTACACTAATAACATATTATAATTAAATCCTTATTTCTATTACATTTATCCTTTTATTCTTTGGGTACATTGATGTGAAGAGATGTGTTAGATGCCATCCATCAAGTAATTCGTGAATGTTTGATAACGTAAAAAAAATTACATTAAAAATATATTAAAACTAAACTCTTTTAAACATGTATAAATGCATGTTTGGATAGACAGCGATTTAGCATTGAAAGTGTTTTTCCTTGAAATTAATGTGAGTAGTTTTTTATTCTTAGAGGTGACTCTGTCCCCCTTTTAACACATGTCCAAACATGCTAAGAAAATAAATATTGTATAATCTTCCAATTGCCATAATAGAAAATGAGTGAATTATCTTGGTGGTCCTTGAAATTGAAATTATAGAGTGATGACAAGTTAGTCTTTCATGTCAAGAAATAAACAAAAACATTCTCTAAATTGAAAATAGTCAATCATATAATTAGTTCAATTTAATAACAATTTTTAATTTAAGGATCATAATGCAATAATATTTTAAATTTAAAGAATATTTTTACCTATTTTTTAACGTAAATATCAAGTTTCCATAGGGACAATTTTAGGTACCAAAATAATGGTGATTCATTCAATAGATAATGGATAGTTACAGCCTTACGGGTCCAACTGAAAAAAAAAAGAGAGAGGATATTTTAACAACTAAATTAGATAACAATACAAGGTATCATATTATAAGGGATGTTTTGACCAATGAATTAAGAAAAAGAGAGTATACATTATAAATATACGGTGTTGGATAACTTTTGGTTGTCGAAAAAAAAATACCAAAAGAAAACACCAATCCCTCATCATCCTCTTTCAATTCATAGTCAAACACCAAAATAAACCATTGTGGCACCACCATTGTCCCAACAAAGCAACAACACAGTTCCTTTTTCCTGTTCTGTCTTGCTTTTTGCCAACTCAGGATTGGAAAATTTGGAACAAAAACAATCCTCTTTCTTTCTGTGGTGGTTGTTGCATTGCATCATTATCATCATCATCAATCATCAATCATCAATCATCAATCATCAATCATCAATCATCAATCATCATGGACCTTGTTCCTTATTCCGACCCAACAAACTCTGCCACCCCACCATGGCAAGACATGTTCCGATCCGCCTCCTCAAGAAAACCCACCCCCGCCCCACAACCCCACGCGCCACCATCCCAAACCCACGCGCCGCCCCCAGATGTCAAAACCACATTTTCCGGCGACCCCCAACTCCGACTCGCCCTCTACATAGCCATGGCACACGCCGGCCTCGCCTTCGCAATCTTCATCCTTTTCACCGTCTCGAAGCTTCTAGAAGCTTACCTTCGACCCCTTCAATGGGCGGTGCTATGTTCCATCCCTCTGAGGCGCATTCAACAAACCCTTTTCTCCTTTTGGTCCGAACCTCTCAAACTTGGCCTCACTGAGACCCTTCTCGCCGTTCCTGTTGCTGTTTTCAGAGTCTTTGTGGGTACCCTTGTTGAGGTTCGTGAAGCTTCTTCTAGGGTCCTTCTTAGGAAGCACAAAAAGCATAGTGAAAGTGATAACAACAACAAAAATAACCCTTTAAGGAAAAAACGTAGTGGGTTTTCTAATATGCTTCGTTTGCTTGTTTCTTTTGGGATATTCATCATTGCTTATGAGAGGCTTGGTGGGTTTGGAGCATTGTCATTATTGGGTTTAGGATTTGTGTTCAGTTCAAAGAATGTGGATTCAACTATGTCTACTTTGTCTTCTTTTAGGAGTTTAAGTTTTAGGCGCAGTACTATTACTGCTTTTTTCACTAGAGGGATATTGAAGAGGTTGAAGACCATTGTGGCTGTTGGGTTGATTGTTGCTATGATTCTGGGGTTTTTGGTTGGTGTCATGTTTTTCTCTTATAAGATTGGCGTTGAAGGGAAAGATGCAGTGATTTCTTTGAAGTTACATGTGGAAGAGAGCAATTATGCTGAGAGGATTGGGATCAAGAAGTGGATGGATGAGAATGATGTTGCTGGGATGGTGGATAGTTACACAACAAAGTTGTATGAGACTGTGTCTGTTCAGATTGATGGGTTGGCTGTGCAGTATAATATGACTGAATTTGTCACTGGAATTAAGCATTTTGTGATAACTACTCCTGTTAACTCTTCGGCACCTTCGAAGGCTTTGATGACCCCCCCGCCGTACACAGAAAGGCTATTAAGCTTGAAAGGCCGGGTTAGGAACCGGGAGTGGAGCCAGATTTATGCGGAACTTGATTCCCTTTTCCGAGAACTTGTGATCACTCGTGTGGATTTAGTTGAGAAGGCAAAAGGGTTTGCGATTAAAGGGATCGATGTAGCTCGAGGTGTTTTTGCTAGTAGTAGAACTGTGCTTGGAAGCAGTGCAAAGTTTTTGTTCTCCATTGCAAATTCCATAATCTCTGGAGCTGCAGAGGTCTTCAATTTTGTGTCTCAGTCAATGGTGTTTATCTGGGTTTTGTATTATCTCATTACATCAGAGTCTGGTGGAGTAACAGAACAAGTGATGTGCATGCTTCCAATTTCCCAATCTGCTAGGGTTAGATGTGTTGAAGTGTTGGATAAAGCTATTTCAGGAGTACTTTTGGCCACTGCTGAGATTGCATTTTTCCAGGGGTGTCTCACTTGGCTTTTATTTAGGTTATACAAAATACATTTCTTGTACATGTCAACTGTTCTTGCCTTTATCAGTCCTCTGCTGCCAATATTTCCATCTTGGCTTGCAACAATTCCAGCAGCTATGCAACTAGTGCTGGAAGGTAGATACATTGTGGCCATTGTGTTGTCTGTTATTCACCTTTTCCTCATGGATTACGGGTCATCCGAAATTCTGGAAGATGTGCCTGGGAATAGTGCATATCTTACTGGGCTGAGCATCATTGGGGGAATGACATTGTTCCCATCTGCTCTGGAGGTAAATTGTTACCCTCCATGATTTGATTTCTGATGATTATCAGTGTCTCACTCTTGATGCATCATATTTTAGCTGAATTTAAGGTTCCAACCCATATTGTTTCAGCATATAACAATTTACAAATCTTTGCAATTTAGACATTTGATGTCTACTTGCTTCTCTTGGAAGATTCTTGTTTTAAAATTGAAGACTGGCTTACTTGCATAACTTGATTTAGTCAAATTTCTAATTTTGAGCTTTGAAAACTAGTAGTACTAGGTTGATGTGGTCTTTTTTAAACAAGACTTATGTTGGCTACTTTTGTAAATAATGTGCCCAAGCTTTTGGGGTCCAATGAACTGCTCAAGTAACTCTGATTGAGATAAGCAGATATGATTCTCTTGGCCCGTTTTCCGTCTCTTTTCAATTTTGTTTTTCTTTCTGTTTTGCTTTTTTGGAAAGCAAATGGACAGCAGTCTATTATCAAGATATAGCCTGCAGTTTCCTATGAAATATTAATTCCATTGTTCTAATGGCTTCTTTTGATCATGTTTGGTTCAACCTATTAGTAAACTTGTATATATGCACTTTTTGATACCATTTGGCTTGGTGCGCGGACATAATAGGATGGTACGGGATGTTTTATTCTGTTCTCGTTGGTTTCATTTCACCCCTTTTTTAGTGGAACCATGTCTTACTTTTTAATCCCATGTCTTGTTTTGTTCTAATTATAAAGTAATACCAAATATAGAATAGAACTCATATGTTCTTGTATCCCATGAAATTATTAGACTGACTGAAGGAGTCTGTTCTGCAGGGGGCTATTATGGGGCCATTGATAACTACAGTTATGATTGCTCTGAAGGATTTGTATGCTGAATTTGTTTTGGAAGAGCCTAAGGACAGTGCCAAACAGAAAGCAAGCTAAGCCTCTATCTGTATCTATAACAGTATTTATTTGAAGTTGAAGTGTGCTGGAACTGCATTGCTCTTTGCCATTCTGTTAGTCGAGTTTATCTTTAGATTTGTGATTTTGCTCATAGTTATTTTATTTTTCTCTGTATCATTAGATTCTTTTTACCTCTTCTTTTTTTATCCATTTTTAGGGGTCATCAAATATTTTTACTTGGTGGCAGTGTTTGATAATTGTACATTTAGGCCTGTATTTTATTCTTGTAATAATTTTTGTTAATCATTGTACCCACAGAACAGAAAGAAAAATCATGTAAGCTTGTTGGATATATAATTTACCTTCAATTTTCTTGGTTTTGGTCATTAAGATTAGTTTCATGTATTTTTATTATTTATGTGCATCAATCAGTTGTTCCTGCACAAGCACATAGAACAATTGTTAGCTGTTGTAACTGTCAAGGACTAGTTAACATCTAGGGAAATAAGCAACAAATATTGATGAACACATCCATGGCTGAACAACTAGAGCCAACATTTTTGTAATGAACTTGTTAGCACTCCAAATAAATTGCTGAATAAGACAACCAATAATAAATTGCAGGAGAAAAATGGCACTTGTGTCCCTACCCCAACCTCAGTTCAAAAGAGGCAAATAAAAAGAAATGGATAATAGAAAGAGCAAAGCTAATGCATAGCGCAATTAGGATATGTTGTCTCTACATCTCTCTGTAACTATGGTACAAACTGGTCCGTGAGTTTTGATAGTTTGATTAACAGAAACTCAGCCAATAGAACTTCCGTATCACCATCATTTATCATCATCCTATCACAGTATCACTGCACAAAATTATAATAAATTCCAAATAAGCTCTCAATAATCTGGACATGACCCAAATGATAATCATTACATTCTAATAAATTATTAGAATGATTCTAGTAATAAATAAGCGCGAAATTTAAACTAAGAAACCAAATCAAAGAGAGACTGAAAAAACAGCAACTTATGAAATGAATCCTAACAGCATAGAGGTATAAGGTGCAGCTGCTTATCAATTACATGTGATTCAAATTCAATACATCAGACAGTGAGATTCCCTTTAGCAATGCATCAAGAACCAGAAAAAAAGAGAGTATATTCAGTTATTGAAAATGAACAAGGTATGACAAATCTTATCACGATATCAAGGTTCAACTTTGATAAAGTTTAGTGCGACACCTATTTTGATAACAGTTGAAACGGGATAACATATAGTGGATTTACGCGAGTATGATTGGATATTGGGGTATCTTGTGTTTTGAGGTGGAGTAAAAATGCATATTGAAATGTGAGTATGCTGTCTCATTTTTGTTGTACAAACAATGGGACTCCATGATAGATTCAATATATTGCATCTACACTACATGAAACAATACCTTCTTCACATTCCCTTATTTTAAATATATATTATGAAACTAACATCCAATGAGTACTTGATAAGTGATAACTCACCTTAAGGATGACACCTTCTAAGCGAGGATGGCTTTACTTTCCATTAGAGATGGTGAAACGGGTCAACCCGACCCAACCCGTCATTGACCCACCGAAAATGGGGCGGACGATTGATCCACCTTGGTAAAATGGGTTGCATCACTCAACCCACCCTGTTTAACGGTGGATTGGCAGGTTGGCCCACTAAAAATAATAAAATTATAAAAAATTATAAAAATAATGCAAAAAAAATAAAATTAATAACATACCAATGTCATTTAAAACATCAAAACATACAAAAAAAATATTTTTTTGTGGTGAACTAACTAATATATTAGTATATTATTGAATGGGATGAAATATATACAAATATATATAATCCTAATAGGCGGGTAATTGTAAACTAAAATATATATATATACAAATAATTATTGAATGGAGTAGACTAACTAATGACTTTGTAGGTGGATAAACTTAAAATAATTTAGCATAAATTTTTTTTTTTTTTTTTTTAAATGGTTTGGCGGGCCAACCCGCCCTGCCCTCAACCCGTTTTCTTGGTGGGTTAGGCAGGACGGGTCAAAATGGATTGGTGGGTTGGGGACCTCAACCCAACCCACCAAAAATGACGGGTTAAATGGGTTGGAAATGGGTTGACCCGTCAGGTCCAACCCATTTTGCCACCTCTACTTTCCATAATTCCTGTTATTAGGGGCAAAAATAAGCCAAAAAACCAATCTGGGTCTAGTGACCTAGCCTAGATAAGCTTATCCAGTTTGCTAAACAAGTCTAGTTAAAGTTTTTTAAAATTTGTTAAATTAAAAGGTCGTATATTGAGGAAAGACTATCTCATGTATTTTTTTTCTTGTTATGTAGAGGAGAGAGAGATACATACAAATGTTATAAAAAAAATTGTGAATCTTGATAAGACACATGGCTCAAACGAGCGAAGGGAAGAGAATGAATTTTAATGGAAGGAAGGGGAGGAAAAATAACCTCTTTGATTTCCAAGGTGAGGGAGAGAAAAATCTATAAATGCTTTTGTCGTTTTCCCTACCCTTCAAATTCCCACACCTTTGGAGGGGAGGGATTTTCTTTTTAGTGAGCAGGGGATGGATTTTACCCACTTATTTTCCCTCGTTTCCTCTCCAAATTTTGAACTAAATGAGGGATATTTGAAATTCCTTCCCTCCCATCCATCCTCTCCAACCAAACACATTGTAAAAAAAAATCTTTATGTATTTTTCTTACTCCAAATGGCCACATGACTAAAAAAGCATTTTTCTGACCTCAAATTATCCAAAAGGTTTCTTTTAGGACTGTAATCAAGTCATTTTGAATTGAATTAAGGTAATTTAGTGTCCGAATCAATTAATGTTGAATGGGTATAATTAGCTCGGATTTTGCAAATTTGTGGTATGCAACTCGAAGAACCAATAGGATTAAATTCGAGTTCATTTAGATCATTTATTAGGTTACCCTATTTTTTACATGAATTTAATTTAATTTTTCAAATATATATATATATATATATATATATATATTATATATATCGGGGGAAAATAGAAAAATTAGGGTTTTAGGGAATGCAGATGATTTTAGGGATTTTTTTTCCCAGGATGTCCTCAGCGCGCAACTGTATAGACTAAACCCTTGAGGTACCGGACGACATTGAAGGGTTGACAACTTGACATCTCCCAAACAGGTTTTCTCTATACACAAGAGCTATGGATCGTTGATTTTAGGGATTATGGCTCTTCTTCTGTCATGAAAATGGAAGATTTGAAGAGGATCAAGTGATTTGTCTAAAAAATGTGAAACAATAATAAATAATATATAAATTTAATAATAACAATCGGTTCAGTTCAGATTGCATGTGTTCGAAATTCTTGATCCCGGGGCTCGAATCGATGGTGTTTTTGTATTCAACAATTTAAATCCAATCCAAATCGATGGACCAATCCAAATTGTCAAAATCTGTTTGGTTAGGTTAGATTCACCGGATTCGCGAGTCAGATTAAATTCCCTTCCAAACCAGGTTTCTTTAACTTGGCAAGCTGAACTACTTACACATGCACCCACGCATGCACGCGTGCATACACTAGATCTAAATCTGTGCGATGGACGGTGGGTAATTACTCTTTCGAATTGTTAAATACATTATACTAAAAAAAATGCTTCCTTAAAATAGTAAGGATAAAAGTGTGAAAAAAAATAATAAGCTATAAACATAAAGTTACTTCAAGTAGCGTTTGAAAAAATGCTATAAGCTAGTGAATTAAGAGTGTTACCAAATACCTCTAGTAACTTATCCGCTATAAGTTGGCAATTTAGAGTCTATTTGGATTGCCAAATCCGCTAGTGTATAGCGGATAGATTATAACAGATGAAAAAAAGTAGCCACGTATGGTAACTGGTTTTAAAATTAGCGCACAACGTTTTTTCACTAACGTATAGGTTTTGAGCTTATAGCATATAACTTATCATATTTTCTTCCATTTTTATCCTTATTATCTTAATTAAATTCCTCACTTATCATTAGCTAATAAAATAAAATACTAATCATTTAATTTAACATAGTATATAAATAAGAATTAATTTCACTATTTAGATTTATATTTAAGATAAAAATAGAAAATATATTTTTTATCTATAGAAATTAAAATTTATATGAAAATCATATCAATATATATTTTTGTTATTCCATTTTATTTATTAAAAATAATTAAACTAAATTAACATTAAAATTAAAAATAATATTTTATTTAAAAGATAAATAATTTAAAATAAATCAAAGTGTTAAAATTCATAATTATTTTAAAATAAATAATATAAATAATATATATATATATATATATATATATATATATAATTAATATAAAAACATGCAAACATATCATTTTATGTCATTTTATATTTATCAGCTAGTCCAACCGCTAGTTTTACCAAACACTCCAAATCCAATCCGTTAGCTAATCCGCTATCCGCTATAAGCTAGCTTATCTGCTATCTGCTATCAGCTAGCTTATCCGCTATCCTCTGTCAGCTAGCTTATCCGCTGACCGCTGTCTACTAACTTATCCGCTATCCGCTAGTTTTTACCAAACAGAGCCTTACAGTCTGTTTGGTTTGCCAAATCTGTTAGCGTATAGCGAATAGCTTATAGCGAATGGAAAAGTACCCATGTTTGGTAACCGTTTTTAAAATTAGCGTATAATGTTTTTTCACTTGTGTATAGTGTTTTTTCCAGATATTTGAAGTAGCGTTTGAGCTTATAGCGTATAGCTTATCACTTTTTCTTCCATTTTTATCCCTACTATCTTAATTAAATTCCTCACTTATCTTTAGCTAATAAAATAAAATACTAATTATTTAACATAGTATATAAATAAGAATTAATTTCACTATTTAGATTTATATTTAAGATAAAAATAGAAAATACATTTGCATCTATAAAAAAAAAAAAGTTTATATAAAATTCATATCAGTATATAACTTTATTTATTATTCCATTTTATTTTTTAAAAATAATTAAAACTATATTAATATTAAATTTTAAAAAATAATTTTTTAATTTTTTAAACGATAAATAATTTAAAATAAATAAAGAGTTAAAAGTGATAATTATTTTTAAATAAATAAATAATATATATATATATATATATATATATACATATAATCTATATAAAAAAAATATGCAAACATATCCTTTTATGACATTTTACATTTATCAGCTAGTTCAACCGCTAGTTTTACCAAACACTTCAAATCTAATCCGCTATCCGCTATCAGTTAGCTTATCTGCTATCCGCTAACTTATTCGTTATCCGCTAGTTTTTATTAAACAGAGCCTTAGCCTCGTCAAATAGAGGCACAATATCAAAGTTAATATATGTAAAATAAATTAAATGCTTCAACCAAAATATACTATTATGAACTTCTTATCAACCAAAAAAAACTATTATGAAGTAACTTCTTACGTTTTAAATTAATTAGCAAACCTAGGAGCGCTTAAATGAGATGATACAGATCTCTTCCAACTTAGTGCAACATGGGAAATTTCATTGAGACGCATCAGAAAAGAAAAGAAAAACGGGTCAACATCTTTATGTGTATTTTTGAGAGATTGTCCTCGGCTCGCGCTGAGGAGTGTCCACATGAGTTCGTTGAGGTGTCTACACAGGTTCGAAGACGCTCTTTTTTTTATATTCTGTCGATAGTTCGGATTGCTCCACCTAAGTAGAAAGAAGGAATTGGAAATTCGGGGAGCCAGAAGCTTCGCTTTCGGTAGCTTGCTTACTCTCGTAGTTAGAAGAAGGCTTTTTGGCGAATTCTTTAGATCTGGGTAGAGTCTCGCTGAGTAAAAAGAGTTGTAGATTCTTAAGATCATGATAAAATCCCCTTTACTTGATATTCTATTAGTAAAGCGCTAGCGTGCTACAACTAGCATAGCAGCCTGCAGAAAAGGCTCAACAAGCCCTGTACTCCTAAGTTGGAGCAAACAAGCAACGAATTGAGCGCATCTTTCCCCTTTCTATTAGTAAGGTTGTCAAAAGAAAAGGTAGGTTTCTGACTTAGTGCTTGTGCTAAAGAATACCTGTAAGGAAGGGAAACTAAGGCAGCTAAGCCACTACACTAGTACGAAGGAGCAAGCTCCGGACTCGTGGTCAGTGACGGACCCATAAATTTTAGTTAATGGGGGCAAAAATTAATCTATAATTTTTTTACTAGAGAAAATATTATAAATATACATAAAATATACAAAATGATATAAAATACACAAGATATAACATAACGGGTGAGAAAGAAGAAGCAATTCATTAAGCAAAAAAAATTAGAGATTGCCAAAGTAATTTTAATTCTCATTAAAAGATAAATAATATTTGACATGTGGAGGAAATATCTAAAATTTTATGGGGGGCAAAATAAAATTGATTAGATATATAAGTATAAATAAAGACTAGCTTGTGGGGGCAACTGGCCACACAACCCTTAACGTGGATCTGTCCTTGCCCGTGGTCTTGAGTTTGAGCTTTGGGAATGCATCAACATTAAAGCTCTTGAGGGAGAGTTTTGTCGCTCTTATGATCATACCCGGCTCGAGGGAGTAGTCTCCATAATTGTATGCAGATGATATCTTTGGGGAAAATATATATATATATCAGCAAGCAAACTTCTCCCAATTCATAACATTTCCATACGTATTTTAAAATAATAAAATCACATTAGTATTATTCTTGGAAATAAAATTAAAGCACTAGTCAAAATAATTGATAGGAAAATTATAATTTAGATTTTAGAAATTAACTGACAATAAATACAATGATACGGATATTTAATATGACATCCGAAAAGATTAGATATTTAATAAATTAGGTTAAGTATGTATTCATAAAAAAATATAAAAAATATACATAAATAATTAAAAGTAAGACACGAAAAAAGAAGTACATAAAAAAAAAAGACACGAAAAAAGAAAAGCGCTCCACTTTGGTACGAATAAATACTCCTGAAATTCTTCCAGCTACTTTATTTTTTAGGTTTAATTACTCAGTAGGTCCCTATACTTTTTGGGAATTTTCAAATAGGTCCCTATACTTTTAAAATTTGTAACTAGGTCCTTGAACTATTATTTCATTTATAATTAGGTCCCTATACTAAAATCGTTTTCAATTGGGTCCTCGAATTTTTATAAAGTTTTCAATTGGGTCCCTGAATTTTTATAAAGTTTTCAATTGAGTCCCTGAACTTATATAAAATTTTCAGGGGCCCAATTAAAACATTTTTAATTCAGAGACCCAATTGAAAACTTTATAAAAGTTCGAGGATCCAATTGAAAACTTTATAAAAGTTCGAGGACCCAGTTGAAAACGGTTTTAGTATAGGGACCTAATTACAAATGAAATAATAGTTCAGGGACCTAATTACAAATTTTAAAAGTATAGGGACCTATTTGAAAATTCCCAAAAAGTATAGGGACCTACAGAGTAATTAAACCTATTTTTTATATAAAGATATAAATATATGAGTAAATTACATTCTACCATCTTTAAAGTTTATTAAAATATCATCAAAACCTAAAATCGGTTATAAAATATAAATTACACTTCACCCCATTTTTTGTTGTTGACTAACTATTAACTTAACATCGTTAAATTATTTAAAAATAAAAAAATATTTATAATAAGTAATTTAATATTTATATGTAAAGAATGTTTTCGAAGATCAATCTTATACTTAATTTATTAATTTAAAAATAAAATATATAATGTGAAAATCATTTAAAAAATATATAATTCATTTAAGTATTTATTTTTGAAATCCATCATATATTTATTTTAATAAAATATAAGTGTATCAATTATGTGAAAAATGATTTTTTATTATATTCTTTTTTTAGTCCTTTAGGTCAACAACTTCTAAAGAAATGTCATGTTTTTAATTGTTTACCAATAGAGTATATTGTTATAAATATGCAGATTTTGTGGACGACTAATTGACTATGTTAATTTGATTTCCCATAATATCCTTACCATATCAATGTATTTACTCACTATTTATGTCTCTTAATTTGTTCCATAATTAATAGTCCATTTACCTCTATAAATAGGATTATTAGGTTTTACTCTTGTAGACACTCAATCGGATCAATACAAAGATCATAACTAATTCCTAAAGAATTAGCCTTTGAGTCCATATTTTTATTGCATTCGTCTTCCTATTTTCTTTCTTTTATAACATGTTATCAGTATTAACGAGTTTTGAGGTAAGGAATCACACATACTTTTCTTGAAATTTTCCAAAAAGATTTTTTTTTAAAAAAAATCCTTTGAAATAAGACGGTAAGACTCAATATGGAATCACGCAAATGCTTTCTATTTGGAATTTGGAATCACGCATATTTCAGAATTTTTTTTATACAAAGGCAGTAAGGAATAACGCATACTTCTACTGTACTAAGAATTTTTTTTTTTTCCAGAATTCTTTCAATGATTCACAAACATTTTTTCTTCTTCTTCCTATGTATGATATATTAAAATTATATTGTTCGTTTTATTTTAAGTATCTGACTTTAAGTTCTTTTTTCTTTTCAAGTGCATTTACCATGTCAAACATCAAGAAGTTTGAATTTGTTGCTCTTGATATTTCTAAAAGAAATTATCTGTCATGGGTACTTGATGCTGAGATTCACCTTAATGATGTGAATCTTAGAAACACTATTAAAGAAGGAAACCAAGCATCCCTATTTGGGACCGAGTTTTCTGAGGATCAGAAAGATATCTTTCTAAGGATCAGAAAGATATCTAGCATCAGCATACCCTACTAACTCTAACTTTATTCCATTTGTGTAAAACAAACATCCATATCAGATGTACCACGGAGATAACGAAGAACATGTTTGACTCCAACCCAATGTCTTCTGATTAGCGCTGAACTGAATCTTGCTAATAAGTTCACTGCAAAGACTATATCTGGTCTAGTGCTATTTGCAAGATACAAAAGTGCTCCAATAATACTAAGATATGGTACTCCAGGATCAAGAATTTCTTCATCATCTTCTCTTAGACGAAAGGGTCCCTTTTCATGTGAACGAACAACCATTAGATTGCTTCATGATGTCGAAGGAAAATCATTGCCTTAGCACGATCCTGCAGGGATGCTTGGTTTTTAATAGTATTTCCAAGATTTATAGCATTAAGGTGAATTTCAGCATCAAGTACCCATGAAATATAAATTCTTCTAGAAATATCAAGAGCAACAATTCGTGATGTTTGACATGGTAAAAGACACTCAAAAAGAAAAAAGAACTTAAAGTCAAATACTTAAAATAAAATGAACAATATAATTTCAATACATCATACACAGAAAGAAGAAAAAAAATTTTGTGAATCATAGAAAGAATTCTGGGAAAAAAAATCTTAGTACAACATAAGTATGTGTTATTCCTTACTGCCTTTGTCAAAAAAATTCTGAAAATGCGTGATTCCAAACATAAAGCATGTGCGTGATTCCATATCGAGTCTTACTGCCTCATATCAATGGCTTTTTTCAAAATAAAATAAAAATAAAATAAAATCTTTTTAAAAATTTCAAGAAAAGTATGTGTATTCGTGCTGATAACGTATTATAAAAGAAAAGAAAATAAGAAGAAGACTGCAATAGAAATATGAACTCAAAGGTTAGTTCTTCAGGAACTAACTAGTTATAATCTTTGTATTGATATGATTGAGTATCTACAATAGTAAAACTTAATAGTCCTATTTATAGAGGTAAATAGACTACTAATTATGGACCAAATTAAGAGACATAAATAGTGAGTAAACACTAGGATATGATAAAGATATTATAAGATATCAAATTAATATAGTCATATACAAAATCTGCATATTGTAATAGTTATTGTTAATAAATATGACAAAAATGCTATTAATGAAATGAGATAATCATTTTTAAATAAAATGAGATAATAAAATTATATGACATGTTGATATAATTTTTTATATAAATTAATTTTTTCCAGACAAATTTATATTATCTACTAGTATATGGACCAGTGCAATGCACGGGGAGTATATTAATCTTTTAGAAATCCATTTTTAATATAATTGTTGATTTCATGTTTTGTGATTTAAATTTTTTTGTGAAGAATTATATATAAAATATTATCAAAAAAATATTTTATCTGAATCATCGATCATAAAGTGTATATTGATTTGGAAGTCGATATTGATTAATAGAAGAACAACGACAATACGAATTCTGCAACAAATGAACAATTTTTTTTATTGGTACATGTATATATTAAGAAATATTAAGAAAAACCTTTGCTCTTGTAGTCTGAAACTTTTGGTTCTAATGGCCTCCAACAAAGTTGCACTTGTTTGTCATCATCATCATGTTTGCTTTTGTTGCAGAAGGACAACCTATAGATAAAAGAATAATTCAAAAAAAAAAAATGCATGTGGTAAGAATAAATGTACAAAGATTGAAATATAGGGAAAAAAAAACACACACACACACACACACACCCTTAATCGAAAGGTTTAGATAATAGCTGCAAGGAAGGAGAAAATTGAAGAAGAAAGGTGTATAAGAATTGATGAATAAAAATTAATATAAAAGAACAAAAAAGGGAGAGAGGAGACACGAGAATCATACCGATTAAAGAAGGGTTTAGAAGTTGACAGAGGAAGAGAAGAAGAGTCCGAGGATAAAACTGAAAGAGCAGACAATGAAGTATATATCATTAGAGAAAAGTTTTTTGGGATGTTTCAGAAATAAATACATATCCTAATTTAAAATTTGAAATTGGACAATAACAATTAATTAATGGTATGTGATTGATATTTGATTATTAATATTGATCATAATTGATTATAATTGATATTGACATATTAATTAAAAACAAGCAAGTCATGTAAGATAATTGATATTACCTCTATGATTCTACACGATCTTGGTGTTGAAAATTCGAATTTGTATATTAATGGTTGTGGAAACAAATTTATTATAATTGTATTCTGAAATATGTTTTGAAAATAATTTTAATAACGTAATCAATATGTATTAATGCTATTTGGAAGCTATTTATGTCAGGAATCCAGGCCAAAAAATTTTAGGTTCGAAACCAGACCATAGAAATACGAAGCATGATAACTCGACACGTGTAAACCAAACCTTGAAACTGTTTCTGGAAGTGACCCCTGTCAATCCAAACCTGTGAGGACATTCTCAAATGTATATTATATAGATAGATATAGATATAGATATAGATATAGATATAGATTACTTTTTTATTCTATATATATATATATATATATATATAGACAAATTTATTTTTTCCAGACAAAAATATATTATTGATTAATTTTTTATCCTGAATATAATATATAGTTAGTGAAACATGTCCTTAAATATATCAAGAGATATCATGATTGAAATATTTTATTTTATTTATTAAGAGACGATAACGGAGAAATTTAACTTAAACAATAGGGATGCAAATGAGAAAAATAAGTTACATAAGTTCAAGTGTCACTTCAAGTAGCGCCTTAAAAAAAAAGTTATAAACTAGTGGGGAAAATGTTTCCTAAACAAAATTATAAACTCATCCGCTATATAAGCTGATGGTTTGACCTTACCAAACATAACTAAAATACTCGAAAACATGATATTTTATTAGAAATCATTGAACTAAATCACTAAAAAAAAAAAATAACATAATAGATGTATGTTTAACATTCAACATTTGTTAGAGTGGATACTAAAAGATCATCTATCTAAGAAAAGTATATATATATATATATATATATATATATATATATATAATAGGTTTAAAAAATATATATTTATATGAATTATGTTCCTTTATATAAGATTGTTAAATTGCATATTTTATTTTTCAAATTAAAAATTTAACTTTATTTTATCCCTAAAAAAGTATAAAATTAATATTTAAAAACCTTTTTTTATTATATAAATATCAATAACTAATTATAAATATATTTTTATTTTGAGTTACTTAAAGGTGTTAAGTTAATGGTTACTCAACATTAAAAATTGGAGTGAAGTGTAATTTATAATCATATTTGGGGTTTGTTGTTATTTTGATGAACTTCAATGTGGTTGGAAGTAATTTACTCTAAACATATTTTCTAACTATTATGTTTTGTTGTTGTTATTTTTTCTCCGTAAAAAAAAACTATTAATTTTTTGATGGATTAACTATTCTTTTTTTTTCGTAATTTTTTTTATATAACAACAAGGTTTAGATTGGGAGAATGCACGCTCTCTTGCAAGGTCAGAGAATATCACCAACCTCGGTGATGATTTATAGTGGAATTTACATATTGCCTGCTAATATGAGAGATTTAGGAATCGAACCAAAGTCATAGCTAGTGTGAGCGAAAGACTTGACCAGATGTGCCAACCCCCGTTGGCTTTTTTTTTTGGTAATCTAACTATTCTATTCTTATATTTAAAAAAGATATATTATTATAAGTATTATTTTAAATTTAAATATTTTTATTCCTATTTTTATCAAATTTTTACCCTAACAACCTCCACTTTGTTCCCCCATAGCGGGCCATAGGCCCATATGCAGCCAGTATCACCGCCAGAACAGAAGACGGCTCCCTATCTTAAATAAGCGCACACCTGTGACTCAACTCAGCCTCCACCGCCAACCTCTCCCATCACAATGAGTCGCTTGCTTTTCCCCTTTTATTTCTCCATTCCATCATTATTTGCTTCCCCTATATCTGTTCGATACAATGTCTATATCACACTCTTACAATTTTGTTCTTTTCTTGACATGCATAATAGCATAGGCTGAGATAGTTTTCTATACTGTGTTCTGGTCACCTATGCCTAATGCCTATTGCTACCGTTATCTGTGTATTTGTTTTTCACTGATATCTACAATATTATTTCAATGAATCGACTTATATTTAACTATTTGCATAACCTCATAATATTTGAAGCTATTTATTTCCACTTTGCTCATCCCTTTTTCTTTTGTTTATTGATGAATACTATAAGCACAATCTCTGACACTCCCTTTCCACCCCGTTGGTTGAAATTCATGTGGGCCCCATTATCTTGGAAATGGGACCCACTTGAATTTTATAGGACTCACGTGAATTTCATCTTGGGAGTACATTGGAAAGAGAGAAAGTGCTAGAGAGTGTGTTACTAGCATATTTTGTTTACTTCATACTCATGGATTTTCATTTTTTTTTGTACCTTTTGAACAGGGGACTACTATCTAATGGCAGAAAAGGCTGGTATGTTCATGTTTCATCATGCTATTGGCAGCGTTTTGTGTTGCAAATGTGGCATCCCAATTCAACCAAATGCTGCCAATATGTGCATCAAGTGTTTTTGCTCACAAGTTGATATCACACAAGGTCTAATAAAGCGTGTAACCCTTGTGCATTGCCTTGAGTGTGATAGCTACTTGGACCCACCGAGGAGATGGGTCAAACTACAATTAGAATCAAACGAGCTGCTAAATTTTTGCTTCCAAAAATTGAAGAAGAATTCAGATTCCAATAAAGTAAGGAAGGTACACACCAAATTCATTTGGACTGAGCCACACTCCAAGAGGATAAAAGTCGAGGTCATGGTTCATAAGGAGGTTCTGAATGGAGCAGTTTTCGAACAATCTTACAATGTCGAGTATGTTCAACAAGAACATATGTGTGAGTCTTGTAATAGGGTCCAGGCTAACCCTGATCAGTGGGTTGCTGTTGTGCAACTCCGGCATCATGTGTCTCATAGGCGTACTTTCTTTTATTTGGAGCTGCTGATTCTGAAGCATGGTGCTGCTGCCAATGCTATAAGGATCAAATGTGAATCATGGTATTGACTTCTTTTTCTCTAATCGGAGTCATGGTGTCAAATTTGTGGATTTTCTAGGTAAAGTCGCTCCGGTAAGGAGCCATCACCAGGGTAAGGATAAGAAGCTTGTTTCTCATGATACTAAGAGTAATAGCTACAACTACAGATATGCGTTTTCTGTTGAAATATGCCCCATTTGTCGTGAGGATTTGATTTTGTCTGCCACGTAAGGTTGCTGCTATGTTGGGAAATATTGGTCATGTTGTGATTTGTACTAAGGTTACCAACAACATTGTTTTGCTCGATCCGTCTACCATGAGGCACTGTTTCTTAAATGCTGATCTGGACTGGAGGCTATGCTTTAGATCTATACTTACTAGCAGGCAGCTAGTGGAATATGTCGTGCTACGTGTGGAGGTTGTTTCTCCTGAAGTTACTATGTATGGCACAAAATATGTTTTAGCAGATGCTTAAGTGGCTCTTTTAAGTAGCAAAAAAATATATGCTCAAGTGGCTGGTGTATCGGATTTTGAAAAGTATGACACAATATTTTCCATTAGAACTCATCTGGGCCACCTTTTAAATCCTGGTGATCATGCTCTTGGTTATGACCTACATGGAGTTAACATTAATGACCTTGAATTGGAAGGACTTGTCCTTCCTGATGCAATTTTAATAAAGAAGAGCTATGAAAAGAAGCATCAGAAGGGACGTGGGAAGCCTCGTTCGTGGAAGCTTAAGTCGCTTGACATGGAGGTTGATGATAAGGGTAAATTTGAGCAAGAGAGGACGAACTCAGAATATGAACAATTCTTAAAAGATCTGGAAGAAAACCCTGATATGAGGTTTAATATATCACTATATCGAAATAGAGAATATCAGCCCTCAGAGATGGCATCAGTGACTGATGGTGAGGAGCTACCTTTTGTTCCACTGGAGGAGTTGTTTGCTGATCTTGATCTGAGTGAAGAGGAAGACGGGGAGGATAACACGATGGAATGAACAAAAGGCACTTTTTCCTTGTATAGAAATTTTGAAACTTGGTTTTGTTGATGACTTGATGTCAAGGGTATTTTTTTCTTTCTGTTTATATGTTCATTTACAATCTGTCTTGATATTTTGTTAATTTGTTTATTGAAAGAATGCAATATGACTATTTTGTTGGAGATAGCAACAATACTATCAATACATATAATAGGCTCTTGTCATTCTTTTAGTAATCATCCAAAGAAAGCAAGAATGTTTTTGGTCGAGTCTGTTTCTATGTTCTCCAACCATTGCACTTTGAGGGCCGCCTAGTCATGGCAAGGGGCATAATTGTTTGTGGTACGTAAAATAAAAATATTTTTTTTATGTCATGTCATGTTAATGATTAGTTACCCCTTTTTTATTTCAAACATAGTCATTGTGAGAAAAAGAGGCTTTATAGTTTGAATATGTAACATAGATGGTCTAGATGATATTATAGATTTTGTAACTCAGTTTTGCATTGGTAGTTTAAAGGGGTTGTTTTTTTAATAAAATCCAGTTCACCGATGAAGGAGCTTTCTTTTGTGGTATTTCTTTGATTCTTTGTATATCATGTCTGAACTTTATAACATCAGCTAAAAACCCACATTGATTCCATCAACATACACTTACTGAATGGTTTTGTTTATGTTAACATGTTGTGGGCCTTTGGTTCTCTGCGTGTTTTCATATGCAATTATGTGCTCTATTCATTAGGTTTTATACTCATATACTTCTTCAGGTTTGTGAATTTGCATACATATCAGCATTTGATTTCAAAGGAGGTGCCTATCAATTCTAAAGAGTTTGAATAATGTTCATATCAGCATTTGATTTCTAACGAGTTTGTTCATATATCATAATAAAAAATGTTCAATGCCTTTCCTGTTAATGAATTGTTCTTTCCTTCGCGAAAAAAAAAATTATTTAGGAAGCAAATCTTCTAACGACCTGGGTTATTGAATTTGTTCAAAACCATGGAATAAATATATAGTTTCTTGTTTGATGTAGGTTCCATTTTTTTTAAACTGGGAATTAGAAATATATTTTTCTTGTTTAAACAATTTGTCTACCATTTTTTATTGCTAGAAATAGACTAAGTCAATATTTAAATTATTTAATTATTTTTTCACTTGTTAGGTTCTTTGATCAAACATGACATCTTCAAATGTTGATTGGAAGCCAAGGGTTGGTATGGAATTTGATAATAGAAAGGCAGCTTATGAATTTTGGCTCGCATATAGTGCATGTGTTGGCTTTGGAGTTAGAAAACATTACTCGAACAGGAGAAAAAAAGACGATATTATATCATCGTGTAGGTTTACTTGTTGCAAAGAAGGACTACGAAAGAAAGACAAGAGAGATGCTTCTGTTAGCAAACCCAGGGCCGAGACTAGAACTGATTGCAAAGTAAGGATTTCACTTGTATTCAGGAATGGAAAGTTTGTCATCCATGAATTTTTAGAGGACCATAACCACCCTCTACAACTTCCAGAGACAACACACATGCTTGCGTCCCACAGAAAGATAACTGAAGTATAAGCATATGAGATTGATCTGGCTGCAGACTCTGGTTTAAGGGAAAAGTTAACATTTCAAGTACTTAAGAGCACATATGCAGGGCATAGAGCCAATCCTGGATATACACGGTTGGATGTAAGAAATTACCTAAAGGCAAGAAGACAAAGAAGGATGGTGTATGGCGAGGCCGGATGTCTTTCGCAATATTTTCAGTGGCAATTATTGGAGAATCCATCTTTCTTTCATGCACCAGATGGATATAGAAGAACAAATCACGAATGTATTTTGGTGTGATGCAATTGTGGTGTTGGATTACAGGTATTTTGGTGACGTTGTGTCATTAGATACTACATATTGTACCAACCATGCTAATAGGCCACTTGCTCTGTTTTCTGGTTTAGGATTTAGGGTTTAAGGTTTAGGGTAATAGCCTGGTACTGTTACTTATTGCTTTTTGGTACTATAGTGTAGCTTGAAAGCAGTAATGAAGTCACAATGCAACAAATGAAGCTGGCATATATAAGTTGTTCACAGTGCACAATATCAAAAAAGTCGAATTCCATTTATATAATTCTGTTACATTACAATTCTGTACAAGTACAATTACAATTCTTCACTTTTACATTACAATTCTGCACTTTTGGTACATATTCTGCAATGGTACATATTCTGCACTTTTACATTACAAGTCTTCACAAAATTCACATCTCAAGCTGCAAAATTTGACCATAGATCATAACATCTTCACTGGCAGTGAGCTTTAGGCAAATCAAAAGATTTCTATTCCTATTTTATGAACCAAAAGAAACTGAAAGGACAATCTAGCAAAAGTTCAAATCAAATCCCATAAGCTAACTGTTTCTGTTTTTTGAACATACACCAAATAATAAAACATGAAAAATGAAGCAAATTGCAACACTGAACCAATTCGAATCAACACTGAAGCAATTGAACATACACCAACGAACCAACACTGAAGCAAATTGCAACACTGTCTTGGTTTCAATTCAAATCACAGAGAGAGGGAGGGAGGCTATATAGCGGGGCTGCTACTGCGAAGGCGGATCTGGAGTAGGGAGGGAGGGAGGCATATCTGGAGGTGGGAGGGAGGCGAGGCTTGTGCGATAGGGGAACTAGGTGGGACATACAAGGAGAGGGAGAGGCGGCTGGGACGTCCATAACCCGTCGGGACGATGATGGGCTGACGGACGACGGCGGTGTGGCGTTGCAGGAGGGAGAAGAATGGAAGAATTAGGGTCCGTTTCTCCGTTTTCTGCGTAGCGGCGACGTAGCGGTGCCGACGTTGGAGAGGTGCCGGCTGTGGAGCGGCGTTGAGGGAGAGACGTGTTGTTCTGATTAGGGCTCTCTTTGAAAAGGGGTTGGGTTAATTTCTACGTTTTTCATGTGATTTTTTTCTAAAAAAAAAAAGGCCTGGACACATTCACCTTCTGGACCGTCGGATTGATTCGACGACTCAAAAGCATTGGAAGTCACATGACTTTTGGCGCCACAAAGTCAGGGGATCGGGATCCAAAACCTCGGCAAAAGCTACCTATCTAGCCAACTAGAAGTAATACAGGTCCAGTATCCATCCCCTCAATTTACTGTACAATTGATAGTTCATTTTCAACACAAATAATTAAATAATTAGATAAAGATATCTCCAAGTAGTTTTTCTAGACAATGGGATTAAGAAGCAAGCAAAATTTGACCATATTCTTTGACAGCTTGTTCTGATGCTACTAATTAGGCAACTTTGTTTATCTTGGAAAATTTTCAAATAGTCATGTACCTGACTAGACTACACTTGATAGTTGATGCCAGCAACATTTCCAAGGATAATTTTAAAATGGAGTACACATTTAGTTTTGGCATCAAATGAATTTGTTCAATGGGATAACCCATTTTCTAATAAGGTTTTAAATTACAAGTAAAATGACAAACACACGATAATCACTAATCACTCACTAAACCAATATGGAAAGCTTTGAATTATGTCCCGAATGTTAATTTGAGCCCGGCTCGATGGACTAACCCGAATAATATGGAATTCAGTTCAGACTGAGTTGGGCTGTAAAATGGCAATCCAAAAAAAGCTGTGCAAATTTGTCCGGCCCAATTAGCCTAACGGATCACTCAGTTCAACTGGGGATTGGCCCGGTTACTCAATCAAACTGTGCCCCCTAGCAGGCCCAATCCACTAAGGGCCTAATCCTATTCGTGATCCACTCCTCTCCATGTCCGAGTCCAATAGGTGATGCAGCAGAACTCTCCAGAAGGCAAGAAACCGAGAAAGAAACTCAAGCGCAACGCTTTCTCCCTCTTCTTCGTGCTGCTCTCACTCTCAGTGCTCTAACCCATCACTCTCCCCTGTGGCTCTGCAGGTTAGCTATATTATGTTGACTTTTATTGCCTTTGCCTTCAATATATATGATGGCTGTCTGTTTGGTTTTGATTTTATACATATTTGCTTCATTCTTGTACTATTTTCATTTTAAGTATTACATTCTGTCTGATGCAGCAATTGAGTCAATATGTTATGAGTTGTATATACGTTGGTTTCAGCTCAGAAAATCTGATCTTAATTTAAACAGTAATTGTGAAGGATCATGTTATTTGCACAAGTCGGCATTTGAACCTCATCAAGAAAAAAAATTATATAATATAATTAAATTATAAATAATATATTTCTTAATAAAATATTAAATTACCCTAACTCTTATTCCGTGTCCCATTGTCCCTCACCCTCGCAAGTCGAACTTATACACACGACGGCCACAACCATTTCCTCCCGCGCTTGTCCTCGTCGCTGTCGTCAATTCATCGCGGCGGCGTCAGTTCACAGGTTCACCGCCAAGCTAGGTTCGTTCGTATAATGGTTATATCATTTTTATTTCTCTAATAACAATTTTTTTTTATCTCAGTATTTTGATATTGTAAGTTTTACCTTTCTTTTCCCCCAAAATATCAGTGATATACAGAAGCAAAGATAGGGTATTAATTATAATTAGTTTGCAGTCACACTATATCTTCAATTTATGATGCAAAAATTCCTTGGTACAACCTATCTATCTTTGTTCTGGATCTTCTCTGTCTGCTCTTCGGACTTCAAATGTAATATTGAATGAGAATATAATCAATTATGCTTATTTGTGGTTAAAAAGATTATGAAAAGTGATTTCATTTGTGAAAACTGTTTTATGGTGTATACTGATATTGCTATATCTCAGAATCAGTTCATAACTGCTTGTCTCTTATTGTAGTCTGTACTGTAAGTTAATCAAATTCAATTTAACTTGATGTATATAATTTTCTTGGTTTAGCATGCATATTTGTCAAATTGATTGTTGTTAAATTATTATTTTTTTGGGTAATAAATAGGGGCCTAAGCTCAATACAGAAGCATTAAATCTTAACTTTGTAGGCACTCCCAATATATCATTAAAAATCAGCCTCTTGATCTGTACTTGAGGTTCGGCTAAAATTCAAGCCCAAGGTCCATAAGCCATACTCAATTCTGCTAGCTTATTTGCACATTTGTTACCTTCCCTCAATGTATGGCTTATTCTAACCTCCTATCACCCTTGAGTAAGTGATTTTATCTCCCTGACAATATTTCCTGGAGCCATCCCTCCCTGTCAAGACGTGGACCACTACTGTTGAGTCCAGCTCTAGCCGAACTATATTGTGCCCCATCTCTTTGGCCAATTTCAGTCCTTCCTAGGCCCCTACCGCTTAACAAAGGAGGCATTTGCAGGTCCCAAGTTTCTGGTTTACCCCTTCACCCACAACAGTAGTGGAGAATTAATCAAAAATTTGGAGGGAGCCAAAATAAGTGTCCAACTCATAAATTTTGTATTACTGTAATACAATAGTGATAGAGTGACCTATATGTAATTTTTTTGAAGTTTTTTTAATGATTGTCGCCCATGATTTTTTATATAATCAACATGTGTTTTGATGTCAACTTGTTAGAACCGATTGATTTGGTTTGCTGGAATTTCTCCCAAAACTTTGCCAAACTGGACCATGAGCACCCATACTTATGGTTGTTACTGGTCGCTTCTAGTTGCTTCAGGTACCAAAGATGAAAGATTTGACTTTGAAACCCGGTCTTATATTCTGATGTTTTATTGTAATTTTGTGATCTTTTTTCTTTAGTGATGTGTTATGAGTAGATTTTTGGGAAGAAGAGTTTGTATTTGATACTTGTTAGATGGTGCTTGCTTTGAAACTTAGTATTATGATATATGATGCGATTTGTGAGTGTAATACTTTTGACGTAATGTCATCTGGTATGTCTGTCCAATTGAAGCTGAAACCTTGCTGGTGCACTGCATGGTCCAGGTTTAACAACATTGGTCTTTAGCCTTTGAAGAGTGAGAAAGTAGAAACAAAGAGAAAGAGGAGAGATGTCAAGGTCGCTGGTGCAGCCGATAGGGCAGAAGAGGTTAACAAACGTGGCTGTGGTGCGTCTCAAGAAGCATGGCATGCGCTTCGAGATCGCCTGCTATCCAAACACAGTCCTTTCTTGGCGTTCTGGCGTGTAAGCTTATTAGAACCTTCTAGAATCTCTAATTTTGAAGCCATGCGCATAGGTTTAACAAGATAAAAAAATGATAATGCATGTGTAATAACAGGGAGAAGGACCTGGATGAAGTATTGCAGTCACACACCGTTTATTCTAATGTTTCAAAAGGGGTTCTTGCCAAGTCAAAGGATTTGATTGCAGCTTTTGGGACCGATGACCAGTCCAAGATATGCTTAGAGGTGGGATCAAAAAAAAAAAAAAAAAAAACATTTTGGGGAAATCTGTGTGATGTGATTGTTGAATAATGAAATGCTTGTGTTGCAGATTTTAAAGAAAGGGGAGCTTCAGGTTGCTGGGAAAGAGAGGGAGTCTCTGCTGTCGAGTCAGTTCAGGGATATTGCCACCATTGTGATGCAGAAGACTTACAATCCTGAGACTCAGCGTCCTTACACTATCAGTATGATTGAGCGGCTCATGAGGGAAATTCATTTTGCTGTTGATCCAAATAGCAGTTCCAAGAAGCAGGTCTCTTGCATTATCCTTTCAGTTTAAATAATTAGATTTCAATTCTCAAGTTATTTTATAATCATGGTAATTAGAAAATTGTTATTTGTACAGGCTCTGGAGTTGATTCAAGAGCTTCAAAAGCACTTCCCTATAAAACGGTGTCCATTAAGAATACGTGTTGCTGCTCCTGAGGAGGAAGTTCCTGCCCTTCTAGAAAAGCTGAATGTATGGAAGGGAATCATTATTTCTAAAGAAGGATCTGCTGGTCAGCTATCTATTGTAAGTCCTTATTGTTCCGCATAGTTTTAAACAAGTTTAGTTCATGGCTCGATTCCCATTTCAATTTAGATACACTGGTTTTTCTGCTTGCTCACCCTTGGCATTCTATGTCTTGAAAGTTTAACTAAAAATATCATTCTTCTTGGTGTTTTAAAGAGTTCTTTTTCTCTTTTATCCCCCCCCCAAAAAAAAAAAGTCATAGTGATGTTGATGATCTAATTCTAGGAATTGGTTGTTAACTTAATCTTCCTGCATTTTATATGGCTATTGTTTTGAAGTTTGAACATATGTTCATCAGTAAAATAAATTAGAAATAACACAACCAAGTATTCAGTTGTTGCTGTTAGCTGATAATGTTGGATATTAGGCACGTGGTTCGGTGGTTGATGTTTTCTTATAGCCATGTTCAATCTGTAAATTGAAGGGTACTAAACTGTGCAGAATTCAGCTTTTGTAAAAAATGAATCTTTTCGAAAGGATGTTCTCGTGGATCTATTGTGTGTACATACATGTGTATAGGCTTACTCTTGAATAATGCTTACTTACGTCTTGTGGAAAATGGGTATAATTTCTGATTGGGTTGCAGGTTTTTGAATTGGAACCTGGTTTATATAAGGATTGTCATGACTTTGTTATGAATAACATGCATGGAAGATTTGAAGTTCTTGCACACTCTCTTTATGTCGATGGGGATACCATTGTGGAGCAATACAATGATTATGAGGATATGCCTGTGACGTTGCCCAAAGAAACTCCTGAATCTGTGGTTGAACTGAATGATAAACTTCAAAAGCAGACAATTTCATCAACGAGTAGGCCTACTGAGGGACAACAACAAAAGCAAAACAAGTGCAACACATGTAATGTTTCTTTTGAAGACTCTAAACTGTACAGGGAACACCACAAGAGTGAGTGGCACAAGCACAATATGAAGCGTAAGACAAGGCAACTCCCACCCCTTACCGAGGAAGAGTGCATGGCAGACGTGGAATTGGGCGACTCAAAATCTGATTTGAAGGATTATTCATTTTGAGTTGATAATCAGTGTTTTGGAGAAGTTACTTGATAATACTGTTATGTGAAGCCATGTGGTATACTTAGGCCCATTTTGTCAAGATAGTCTGTTCTTTTTTGTTTTTTTTCCCAGTGTATCTCCACTCGATGGATAGGACTACATAAGGAATCAAGTACATCCCACTTATACCGATGATATTTTGTCCGGATAGTCTTGGTTGTTGTAAAAAGCATATTTTGGTATTTTTTTTTTTTTGAAGTTACGATTCCTAATTTCTAAAAAAAGAAGAGAGAATGAAAATTAGTCATGTTTTATTGGATTATAATGTCTTTATAATAAATTTTTCAAAAGCTTTTTTTTTTATAAAGCTCGTTCAAATGCATAATAACTTATATTTTTAATAATAATTTTTAGGTTTAATTGTAATTTTGAACCTTCAACTTTTGGTTATGTGTAATTTTGGTCCCCAAATTTTTTTTTGGAGCACATTTGATCCTAGAATTTTTTCAATGTTGCGATTATAATCCCTCTATCTATCTGCCGTTAATTTTTTAACGGAATTTGACTGTGTGGGTGCGTGGGACTCACATTTTTCTCCACCAGAGAAAAATATTATTAAATATTTATTTTATAATTATTTTATTATTTTTAAGAGAAAAAATATAAAAATTTGACGAAACGCGTCACTGTGGGTTGGAATGCTTGGGGTCGAATAACCAAGCTTCAACACCTCTTCATCTTCTTCTTCTTCAATTCTGGGCTTCGTTTTTATTTTATTTTATTGCCAAACTGGAACCATGAAAATGGGATTGATTTAGTATTGAGTCAAGCTTAGTTAGTTTCAACTCGACATGTTTTCCATTCCTAAACACTTGAACGGGGTGACAAAAAGGCAATTTATGCTGACATAAATACAATCTGACAACATATGATAGCAAGAACCAAATATCCATATTTCCCAAAACGTAATTACAACATAAAGTGGTCATCTTGTTGCTTTGACACTAAACTGCTAGAGGAAGCCTACTCTTGCGCCAGAAAGGTCAGAGGTGGGCGTGCTTCAACAAGGATGATGGAGATTGGGAGTGACGGCCGTTTCGGGTTCAATGATTTGGGGAAGAAGCACGATTAGGGTTCTAAATATGGGTTTCACGATATATTAGATTACTAAAGGGTAACGTGGTCACCCACTAACCCAATTTTTATATTTTTTCTATTCAAAAAATAAAATAATAAAATTATTATAAAATAAATATTTAATAATATTTTTCAGGTGGACAAAAGTGTGGATCCTACGCTACTACACAGTAAGTTTCGTTAAAAATTAACAACAAATGAATGGAGGGACTATAATTGCAACATTAAAAAAATTATGGGACCAAATTTGCTAAAAAAAAAAAGTCAGGGACCAAAATAACACATAGGCAAGAGTTAAGGGACCAAAACTACAATTAAACCTAACTTTTATTTCTATTTATACATCATGGAAGCCTAATAACTTTTATTTCTATTTATACATCATGGAAGCCCTTTTTTTTTTAAGTACAAATATTTAATGCTACGCACTCCGGTTTTCTTAACCTGCAGTGTTGTGTACCATGTGTGAAAAAGAGAATATGACGTGTTCGTATGCAACACTTGCGAAAAGGACAAGGCCAGTTTTTTTTTTTTTTTGATAAAAGGACAAGGCCAGTTAATACCTGATCAATGTGTTAATTTCGTCCTAAAACCCAATTAGAATGTACATCAATTGATTGAAATTAAAAAGATGAAAAAATTATATTGAAATTAAAAAGATGAAATCACTCAATTATGCTCATAAACAGTACACAAGTGACAAGATGTTTCGCTTCCTTTAAGCCACAACCATCCTTGTGATGAAGCAAATCTACAACTATATTTTATGTTTTTGTCGTTGCATATTATATCCTTAACAAGAATAAACAATGATATCCTATATAAGCTCGGCTTTGCTTGATGGGCCTTTATTTACAAAAATAAGTATCAACCATCGTTGTCCACCAAAAAATAAAAAGAATATCATCTTTGATAAGGATGACAATATTTTTGTACCTACCAATATCCGTGGATAAAACTCACCATGGGCACAGTGCAAGTGATTTAACCGATATCCACAGATAAAATAAACATATATATTTTTTCTCTACCCGCTAGTTAATGGGGCAGGGACGGATACTGAGGTATCCGTACCCGTGAATACTCGTACTATTCACATATGTTTTGGTATTTTTAAGGTGCTGTCTTGCTTTAATATGGGAACATATATTTTGACATGTTCAACTTAACATTGCATTATTTACATTTACAATACACATTTCCCTTTCCAACATAAAAATAAGAGGATATGGTAATAAGAGCCCATTTGTTTAAGTCTTTTTTTGTGTGAAGAATCAATTTTTTTTAATAGAAATATACTTTTAAAAGATTTTAATAAATATCCATGGATACCTGCAAATAACAAAAAATAAAATAACAAAAAAAATAATCATCCTTGCAGCATCAAATTTAGTCTAGGGAAGAATTTGCACAAATTTTAGTTCTAACAACATCAATTTTGCACCACTGATAGCATCAATTTCAGTCCCATGACTCACAAAAAACAAAACCAAGCAAAACCCTCAACCAAAAAGAGACGGAGAGGACGCACCAGTGACAGAGTGTGAGATGGTGGTGGACAACGAAGAGATGTTCATGTGATTGAGAGAAGGTCGTGTGAGAGATATTAAGACGATATAGAATGATAAAGAGATATTCTCGTGAGAGTGCTCGTCATATGGCACAGAGGAATGTCATGGGTGATTTAGGAGAGAGCTTTTGCGGGATGCAGAGAAGAAGAATAGAGCTCATGAGATGCAGAGAGGAAATGAGGAAGAAAGGGGATAATGACCTGATTTAGGGATTTATAATTTAGGTACAGAGTAAAATTTAAAGGCGCCACTGCAGACGGTGTCTTCCCCAGGTTGTGCCACGTGGCATTGCGGGGACAGGGCGTTCGACTAGTTTATTTTTTAATATTTTTTAATGTAGGCGCCAGTCCGAATGACGCCTATGAAGGAGCCACTCTGACTGGCGCCTTTGACCGTCAGAATGAAAAAAAAAAAATATGTCATGTGTCAAAAAGGACCCCCATTAGTAAATAGTTTCAAAAGGACATAAATAGTTTCTAAAAAACACCAAAATGGTCAAAAAGCCCATTGGGTTCTTCAGCTTGGGTGCGTAACATCAATTAGGCTTGGATCCAAATCCGGTACGAACAGTTAGTTTGGCTGGTTATGACAACTACAGAAATTAGTTAATACACTTAGCCATGTTTTTCTCAGTACTTCTAAGTTGGGGTTTTTTGTTTTTGTTTTGTTTTTTTTAAAAAGGGACTCCTTTCAGCTCTCACAACACTAAAATAAACATGTTATAAATAGATGGAAAATTACCTATGCAAGTTAACGAGGCATTTGATTAGTCATTGTTTATAAAGGTAGATACTTTGTATCAATAATATAGTTACCCAAAAAAAAGTTAATGAGGCATTTATGAAATATTAAATTAAAAATGTAATTTTCCAACCAAAAAAATAAAAAATGTAAATCATTCAAGATGGGCTCAGTTGGCATAAGCGAATAACATAGTTTTTGTCATTGATGCTTCATTAGCAGGTTATTTATACGTATCTATAAGCTCTTATTAATGTTTCTAATATATCTTACCCCTCTAAATTATTTTCCAAGTTTCTTCATTTATAGTAAGTAGTACATGCCATTGATGACCAGAAACGCACGAGGGCAACTTTATAAAACTTCGAGTACATTACTGTATGATCAGAATCAGATATTTTCTAGCTTAATCAAGCTTTTGCTTAAACTTCGAATCCTGTTAATTTTCTATAAATAAGTAGATTAAACAAATAAAATAAAACAAGAGATAGAGATCTGGAAAGGCTTCCAGTGTAATTTGATGCTATATAGTATATACATATAGATAATTTTATTTTACATTTTTTTTTTAGGTGATTGCTTTCATTTGCAAGAAATGTCAATATTAAGTTGCATGTCCACCCGCCAAATAAGGTCAAATTTGAGTCAAATACGTTACAAACAAGCCTAAACCATTTCTTTTATTTGTTAATTAGAGGCTTTTTCTTTCAAAAACAGCCACTTAATAAGCACACTTGTTGCCAATTTTTTTTGGTTAACACAAGGTTAAATTTTAGATGTTCACGTAACTTACGTGCCCAAACTACTAGTTTTGATTTAATTGATGTAGCCATTTGTTATGAGGTCATGCCCTAGTTTAACTTATGCTCGTATTAAAGTTGATGGAACCACTTTTATAAAATTAAATTTAAAATTGACCCTAAATTAATTTTTATTTGTGCAGTTAAACATGCAAAAAGTATGTTTGAAGTCTGCATCCTTTCCACCATCTATCAATTAACAACGCATGAGTATGACTTTTACACATCAATATTTTGGCTTTAATATAGACTAACCCATATTTGATTTGAAATTATTAATTGTAGACAAGAAGAAAATGCATATTTTTTGGTAAAATAGAAAATGATGTGTAAGCGAAAGCTTTGCTAAGCAATTATATATATTACCCTTTTATTTCAATGTCTATTTCCAATAATTGCTTAAAATATGATCAAACTTTGCTATCATATCAGGTAGGCCTACTTCTTATCACATTAATTTGGAGATGTTGACCTATTAAACTTGCTTGATTCCAGAGTTGGTTTTGGTAGCCAGGAGAAGATTTCCTAGTTGTTGGAAAATAAGATTGAACCATAGCTATAGCAAACTTAATTATTATTATGGATAAATGGTACCTGATATTCAGTTTGCCAACATGTCTAAATTAATTATCGTAAATTGCAAGTTCATACCACTTTCACTGTTTAACATTCAATAGCTTATATAAACTATTTGTAAGAAAAGCCAAAGGGGCCGTTTAAACTTAGACAGCACACTTAGTATACATGCAAAGTTTAGAACACAAGACTTGTGGGATCTGCCTCCTTTAATGTGAGGGGTGTATATTAAAGAGTAAAATTTAGGATTCTAGTTATTGGTGAAAAAAAATCAAGCATTTAGAATTTTATAAAATACAAGTACCTAAGATATGTGTGTGATAAATTTTTCATATCTTATTTTTATAAAAAAAATTCTCATCAACAATTACATATCCTATTTTTAGTATATCCCTCACTTTGAAGTACCATAATCATGAAGGGTGTGTGGTTACTCATCGTTAACATACCCATTATGGAAAGTGAAACCACATCAAGTATCTGCATCAATGTGCACAGTACTAATCAAAATTCAAAACTAGTGTCGGTAATTATAAGATTATGATATTCTTATTTTCTTCCTTCATGTACTAATTTTATGTTAGGAGAAAGACAAAAAAGCAAGTTTACTTTTGGTGGCATTTGATTCCTGGAATATTTTATTCTCCGACAAACTATATTCCTGGGAATTACATTCTCATGAATCTTTCTTTCCCACCTTCACACATGAGAATAGAGTTTTCCCGTGTTTATAATCATCATTCACTAATTTTATTCCCTGACATCTCTTATGCTTGAGAATAATTTTTTTAAAACTTGTATCAAACATGAGAAACTTTTATTCTCATGCCAACATTTCCACGAATATTTTTTTAAAACTTGTAACAAATGCTAACTTTTATATATTAGGTCCATTAAAACTTAATTTTTTGTGTCTTTCTTTCTTCTAACATGAAAGAAAAAAAGGGCTTACTTTTTGTACTGAGTTTTTTACTTTTGCACATAGTGTCTTTTTTTTTTTTAAAAAAATTGTTGTTCCAAAATACCGTTCATTGCACCAAGTTTTTTTTGTTAACTTACTTTTGCACCTAATGTCCCTTTCTTTATAATGGATATATTCTTGAAATAATTTTTCGGATGTTATATTATGAGGTTTCGAGTTTTATTTTTCAGATGCTTCCAAAATTAATTTTTCGAATTTTATTTTCCAGACATTATATTGGTGTTTCGAGTTTTATTATTCGGATGCGTCCAGAATTAATTTTTCAGTGATTATATTGTGATGTTCCAAGTTTTATTTTCTTGAATCAATAAATCTTAGTTTTGGAAAATAATTTCACAATATTGATAAGAGTGAAGGATATTTTTGAAAAGAAATTTTTTTTAAAAAAAAGTTAGGACAGGTGTATGAAGCAAAAAAATTAGGTGTCGATAACAATAATTGAAAAAATAGAGAATCCAAACCCAATAATAATACCTGGATATTTGTATTCTCTTTTCCTAAAAAACCTGTGGCTAATATGTAAAATTGTAGAATCTAGAAATCATTCCTAGGCTCAAGTATGAGGGCCACACCCCTCTCTAGCATGACATAACTACTGCTTGGCTTAGGTGGCCAACTCTTTACCACACAGTCTTCAATCAACCCTACCAAGCCGCCAGAATTCAAATCAATTTTTTGGTTTATTATTTATAAATAATAATGCATCATATATTATACACAAACATTAGGCCATACAGCAGACTTTCATGTATCAGATAATCACTTTAAGTCTTATCCACTTTGAATTCAAAGAGAGATAAACTTTACTATAACGAAAGGACAAAATAAAATAAGAAATAAAATCTTTGCTTTGGTCCTAATTTTCTCAAAGGAAGAGAGAGAAAGGAGTATAAAGATCTGATTTTGGAGTTGAATTCTAAAATTGCTTTTTCAGCATTTTTCTTACTTCATAGAAAATATAGCTAGAGGAAAGTTTGGCCAACGGTTAACTTCCCTCCAAACCTTGTGAGTCACTTGTAATCAAAGCAAAGTTCAGCAGTCGATTTTTTGGTCACCTTCTGAGACTCAAACTTCACCTTCCTGACATACCCTTTATACCAATCTTCCACTTCTCATGTGTTCCTCATCCCTCTATATACACTTCACCTTCATATTCAGCTTCATCCATGAAACCCCACTACACTTTTTTCACCTCTAAGTCTTTCTGTTCAGTTTTCATGTTCTTGAAGCTTTGGTTTGTAATTGGTAGACCCAGAAAAGCTCTTTCAATCAGAAATATTGGAGCTGATTTCAATTGGTAGACAAATTCTCTAAGGTCTATATTTGTGAGTTTGGCCTCATAGAGCAAAATTTGTTGCTGAACCTTCTTCTCATGTGCCTTCAACATATGGTATATTAAATTAAGCATAGTGAAATTTCCCTGTATGCTTCTTTCTTAGTACTTGCTAGTTTTTAAATTATTCTGAGACTTCAAATAAGTTGGCTACCTGCAATTCTTAATGCTATGTTCAGTATTAAGAATCAAAGAAGAATTGGTCTTTTGACACGTTTTTCAAATTTGGACTAATTCTGATTATATAGAGGCAAAAGGGGTACCCTCTTTTGGTTCATATTTTGGGAAGTTGTAACCTTGGTTTAGTTCCAATTCCAAAGACAAATATTCCAATGAGTTCTCCATGTCCAACAGAGTTATTGTTTAATTCAAGCAGCATGGTTTCAATTCCTTCAAGTTCAGGAGAAGACAGAATGGTCAGTACCCAAAACAGGCCTTCTTTTTGGACTAGGGTGGCTATGAGAATATCTAGAGCAAGATGGTTCAATTTCTTAAGAAGGGTATTCCATTACCAAAATGGATCAAGATCTGATCTTGGTTCTAATCCTTTCAATTCCAGCACTTGGATGATGCTAGAGTTGATTGCTTTGATGGTCCAGATAACTAGTACAACATTCACTTTGGCAATTTCAAAGAGTGAGAGGCCTATTTGGCCTATGAGGATATGGATAGCAGGTTATGATATTGGATGTGTCCTTAATCTGCTGCTACTTTTTGGCCGCTACCATCAACTTTATGTGACTCAGGGTAATGCTCTTGGCCTTTCTGATGTGGAGCAGCAAACAAACAATGAAGAAACCAGGTAACATATGCACTTCATGAACATTCTTTTAGTAATTTTGTTATTAGTGATTGGTGGTAGTCATTGTACCAAACAAAAAAAGTTATTGGCAGTAGTACTTACTAAAAATGTATAGGGTACTAATTTTGTGAATATGCTGACTTTGGTTAGAGGCTTAGAGCTTAGAAAAAAAATACTATCTTTAATTCGAAGTTATCATAATTTCCTTCTTTTTAAGGTAAAAAAAGTAAGAGAAAGATAGATGAAAAAGTTATTCTAATTTATTCACTAAAAAAAACACTCAGTCAAAGGATCAAAGCAAATGATTAAAAATATAACTTTAGTGAACTGGGCTAACCTAACCCAAAATTTATTGGGTCAATAATAAAACATCTTTTATCTATTTTATTAACTCGTCTTGGTTCAAAGTAAATTTGAATGACTTCGAAGTTTAGAAATTAGATTTGATGTGTTTTTTTGTTTGAGTTAGAATTATGTCTCCCGACGTCCTAATTTGACTCAATATTACATTATTTTTAAACTTATACCTCTATTTGATAACTAGTTATAAATGATTAAATTAATAACTTTTTCATAATATAATAATATATTTATATTTATATTATTTGCTTTAAATTATATAACTACAACTTATATAAGGTTAAAATTTATATATTATATTTTACATATTAAAAATGTAATTAAATTTTCTTTGTACTGTACAGTATACACAGGAGCTCACATTTGATGCACAAATGTCGGAGTTCACTAGAGCTATTCTTTGCTATATGGTTTGTGATGGGCAATGTTTGGATTTTTGACTCACGTTTTGGGTCTTTCAAACAAGCACCAAAACTCCATGTGCTCTGCATCATCCTGCTTTCTTGGAATGCAATCTGCTACTCTTTCCCTTTCCTACTTTTCGTGCTTCTATGCTGTTGTGTGCCAATTATTAGCACCCTCCTTGGATATAACATGAGCATGGGGTCCTCTTCTAGAGGGGCTTCTGATGATCAAATCTCACAACTTTCAAGTTGGAGATATAAAGAAGTTCACACCAAGTTAGAGCTTGCCAATGATTCTGATAGCAGTGAAAGATTGATCAATGAAGATCCAGTAAGTGGCATCATTATTATATGCAGAATGACTAATGCTTTAAAGTTTTGTTTATTTTGTTATATTTTGTGAACCATACACAAATATTTGCATATGAAATTATTCTGACAGTCTTTGAGGTTGGACTTAATTGTACTTAATATCATTTTTCATATACAAATTACACTGACTTTATTTGAAATTTATGTTATCATTATATTTCCACCCAAATTCGTTTTGACAAGGGAGGTCAGTGTAATTACACATAACTATCAAGAGAGGTTGGTATAATTATTGAAACAAGAGAGGTGCAAATGTAATCAAGTAAAATCTCAAAGCAGGTCAGTGTAATTTTATTTTTGTAAATTACATTGGTTAATGATGTATAAATTTTTAGTTAATAATACATATTATATAGTTAATGAGATATTAGCTTATTATAAACTATTACTAATTGGTTAATTTTCTTTGTTAACCATGTAATACACACAGTTAACTATTGTTAAATAGTAGACACAAGTTGGTGTACTAACATCATTTCCCTTCTTATTCAAAGATTTGGTTTATTTCCACATATAATTCTATGCTGAACTTATAAGTTTGTATGGTGACAGGAATGTTGCATTTGCTTAGCCAAATATAAAGACAGAGATGAAGTTAGGCAATTGCCCTGTTCCCACTTTTTCCACCTAAAATGTGTGGATCAATGGCTAAGAATTATATCCTGCTGCCCTCTTTGTAAACAAGGATTGCAAAGGTAGCAATAGCAGAGACAAGTCAAATAACAGTTAAGAGCATTAATCTTATCTGGTCATATATATATATGTATGTATACACATGGTTACTTGAGTGAGTTTGTACATGTACAGAAGATGTCACCAGTAACCAAAGTCCAAAATTATACAGTGGATACTTCACTCTAAGGAGTGAATTCCCATTACTTTTCAAATTAGTGGATTGCCCTTAAAAGTTTTTCCTTTTTCTTTTGTTGTCATCTAAATATTGTGGGGGAAGCATCTCTGGATCTGTATTGGATAACCAAGCATATATTGTATTTGCTCCTTAATTCTTATTTATACTGTTATAAAGTGATTTCTTTCTCTTATCATAATTTTGATTTTCCCCAAAAATGAAATATCATTATTATTTAATTAAACTTACCTATAAACAAAAAAAAAAAAAAAGATAAATTTGTAAATACATCTTATTACTTATTTAAAGATAATATAATATGAGACAATTCTACATTTCCCTTTTCATATGAACATATAAATAGAGTTTAACTAGTATGCACCATTAGTGTAAAGTTTTTTACATTGTTAACCAATCATAAATCATGGTGTGAGTGACTTTTAAGATAGTTAGGATAAGAGTCAAACATTTTTAGCGATATGATAATTTATTATTGGTTGATAGTGTAAAAATCTTTACACTAATAATGTATATAAATTAAATCCATTAAGATGAGTTTAATTGGAATTAACTGTAAGTGTACAGTTTTTACACTTCCAACTAAATACAAATCATAAAATGAGTAACTATTGTACTCTTCTAAATATTATGGGTGTTCGCGGATTGGTTTGAATCGATTTTGAGTAAAAAAAATCTGATTCAAAAATAAAAGCAAGTTGTGGTTCTTTTAGATTGGATTGATTTCTATATCAAATCCAAGCCAATTCAATCCGACTAAAGCTATTTGATTTGGATTGGATGATTCGATTTTTACTAACATAGTAACTAAAAAAAAAGTTTTAATAACATCAAAATACAACATACAATATGCTAAAATTAAAATATTATGAACTAACAAATATTAATTTTATGTTTGGAACACGCAATGGAGCCGCGCGTAGACAGTCTAGTAAAATCCAATCCATAAAAAAATTTGATCTATGGACAACATCAGTGTGGTAAATGTATTAATGCCAGAAGAATCATTACCGCAAGACATAGAGGGGGAGGTCGTGTTTATTAAAAATAGTAAAAAAAATTACATCACATCAAACTTATCACTATTATTAAGAAAATAAAGACCAAAAAATAAAAAGACAATAATATAAAACATAAAATAAATAAGTATTAAATTTTATATATATGATTCGGTTTTAAAAATTGAATCTAAAACACAAAAAAAAAGCGGTATTATCGACGGCCAAAAGCCATCGGAAATGACAAAAAGCAGTCGGAAAACAGCATTTCCGACGGACAGTATTCGGTCGGTACAAGATACGTAGGAAACGGTTTCCGATGGACGGGCAAAATCTGTCGGAAATTTCCGATGGAAAAAGCCGTCGAAAAGTGTTGGCTTATTACCGATAGAAGTTTCCATCGGAAATCTGGTGAGTGTTTACCGACGGCAACTTCCGTCGGAAAACTTTTCCAACGAATTTTCCGTCAGAAATTTGGTGCTGTGCTTACCGACGGTAATTTCCGTCGGAAACTTTTTCGACTGATAATTCCGTCGGAAATGATTATTTTTTATTTTTTTAAATTATTAATTATTATTATTTTTTAAATATAATTTTTTTAATATTTATTTTTATTTGATTTATTATAATTAATATATTATATTATCAATTTAAAACCAAAATTGAAATTACAAATAAATTTAAAAAGTAATTTAAATTAACATAAAAATATAAATATTTCATACATAAAATATCTGTCTATCTACAAAACACAACTAAATCTAAAACTATCCTAATTTTCATCATAATAACTGCCATCGTCATCCTATCGGGGGGGTTCACCGGCGTCAGCTGACCATCAAGTTGCGAACTAGAAGACACGCCAGCATCATGCGGCTGTGGTGGTGACATGGTAGAAGTAGTGGAGATTTGGCCGGCATGGATGACCTCCTATATAGCGCTGCGCCTCTCTGGTGGAAGCAAATCGAGCAGAGAGGTCATCACCGCAGACCATGTCTCCATCTGCTGCTGCATGAGATCTGTCCGCTGCTGCATGCGCTCTGTAGTCTGCTTCTGCTCCTGCACCTCCTGCCTCAGCTGCCGACCTCCTCCGTGTCCTGTGAACCGGAGGAGGTAGACTCCCGAATAGTCAAGCTCGGCGTCGACCCCTGAGTGATGGAAGGAGCCAAAGTCGCGGTCCCGTAAATCCGCCCATTCTTCTTCCCGCCCGCCAAATCCATCCAGACCTGAGTCTGTAATCATTCAACCTCGGTGGGGTCCAGCTGGGAAGGATCCGAGGCACCAGAGCAAGAGGCAACCTCAGTTGCTACCTGACTGAACCTGGCATTTTAATCCTCCTGCGTCAATACATTATAAAAATTATATTATTAAACTATAATAATAAAAAAGATACATTAAATGTAAAAAGACACTTTAGCTCACCACTGTCTGCCTCGACCTCTCATCAACAAACTCGCCTGTGTCCGAGCGAATATGCGTATGCTCAAATACCATGGGGACATCAACAGACAGGGCAAGCTCTCCTGCCTGCAACCGACACAGGAATAAAAGCAATTAATTATAATATAAATTTTGAATAATAAGATATAGTTTATAAATAAAATTTATAAATGCATACCATGTTCATGGCATGCTGCATGTGGCTAATCGAGCCACCAGTATGCATGCTCTCACCCTTCTCGGAGGCCCGATTCCTCTTCACCTGCTCACACTTCGCCCTGTACTCTGGAGTGTCCCAGTATGCACATAGCCGGGCCCAAATCTTGGGACCGATGTAATCCGGACGCTCCCGACTTCCCTAGCTTCCCGGAGCATGTCCCTTAGTCGAGCAGAAGCTCTGTCGTAAAAAATGGCACGTATCTGAGCGGTATGCTCCGGCAACCAGCGCACAAGGGCCTATTAACAAAGAAGAAATATTAATAACATAATACAAAAAATATATAAAATACGTGACAAATAAAAACAAAAATAATAAACAACTTACCCCGAATCGTGTGAAGATACGATCCCGGTCCTCCTTCGGGGTCGACCCTCATGATGGCCAAAAACGATGAAACTGCGCCTTGAGGGAGTAGGTAACGTGCTTCGATCCCACTTTCGATGGGATGAAGCTGAAAAATTTATAATTTTATTAATTCAGCAATATTACAAATAAAAATTATATACTTGATGAATAATAATTAAAATTGTCAAAATTATAAAACATTAAATTAAAAATAACTTACGGTCCAGAAACAGGTGTGACCCATGGTCGATCCTCGGGTGCGGGAATCCTGGCCCACTCAGGTAAGATCTCCTGTTCGACCGGCTGCTGTACAGATGATGTGGCCGGAATGTCCGTGCCGTCATCGTATGCTGGCACGGATGATGAGGATGGAATGTCCGGCTGTGGCGGCATCCTAGGAGTCGGCATAAATGATAATCCTGCTGGCTGTGTGGCTGACACAACCGATGATGATGGTGGTGTTGGGCGTAAGTGTGGTGTGCGTCCAGTAGGGGGCGGTGAGTAGCCAGCTAGTGGGCGTCGTGGCCCAAAGCGAGTGGGTGCAATATGGGTGGGGGATGGTGTATGGGTAGGGGATATGTAGTATGGGTCAGTGAGGGTGTAGAACAGGTGGGGGAGGGTGTAGAATGGTCGGGGGAGGCTCCTGTAGGTGCTGTCGGGGTGGGTGCGGTGGGTGCAGATGGACCTGTAGCAAAACGGGCAAGCACTGGGAGTTTATGGTGTATTGTCCCCGCTTAGCCTTCCCCTTCCCCTTATCACTGCTAGGTGGTGGGGGGCGGGGCGGCTCTCCTCCTGATGCTGACATATCTATTTTTATTGCACAATTATAAGTCAATGCAAAAACAATAAATCAAACGACATGTAAAAGACTAATCTAATAAGCCAATATTTAAAATACAACAATAACTGTCAAGTCTTACATTTAATTGCATAAGTATTTAAAATATAATAAAAATAACTTAACAGTCAAATTCCTATTCAAACTCGGTATCGTCATCTGATTGTAAGTCCGATTCTTCTTCTTCTTGCATTGAGTCATCACTTTGGATTTCTTCCTCTGATGATGCATGCATTGATGAATGATGGCCAATGACCACTTCTTCCCCATCATTTGCAGATCCCAAGATGCCAGTAATACGCTCGACCTCGATTACTTCATTGACATGTGACGATTCATCCGCCTGGAAGGGCATATCATCCTCTGCATCATTGATTTCTATGCGACCCCTAGGCTTGGTAGTGACAACAACACACCAACCTTGTTTGTCCGTTCGCATTGCTGGATAAGGGACGTAGTAAACTTGTTTTGCATTGTGAGCAATGATAAACGGATCAAACTGTTGATATCTTCTATCCATACGAATGTCCACAGTTCCATACTTGGGATCCACCTTTATGCCTGTCTTCGATGGATCAAACCAGTTACAATAAAATAAGACTACTTTTTTTAGGATAAGTAGTAGTATTGTATTGTAACTCGAAAATGTGTTTTATGACCCCATAAAAATCACCAGTACCTCTACCCTGTACGACAACCCCGCTATTAATTGTCTTTTTGCCTACATCCCATTCAGATGTGTGGAATTTGTACCCATTGACAAAGTATGTATGTCATGATCTAACACTGCTATAGGGCTCGTACTCTAAATCTCTCAAGTGTTGATTTTTCACACTTAATGGTTGCTGATACACTTACGAATAGGTAAGCCATATTAATTAATTACTTTTAAAATACAAATTAACCTTAATATATTGTTTGCTAAGGTATACGACACTTACTTGTTGCTTGAACCATTCAGGAAAATCTGCATGTGTATGAGCAGAAATATCTTGTTGACTTAATTGATTTATTTGCAAGAACACACTAACGAATAAAATGTGTAAGATGTGTTAAAAGAGAAATTGATATAACATGAGTTACATTATATAAAAAATGGGTTGTTGAAACTTGCTCATGGTATGGTTTTACCTCTGTGCAGTTGATCAAGACATGAACATGGGCCGATGCATACTCCTCATCTCTTAACCAGTAAGTAAGCTCCTTGCCAGCATGACAGCCGAGAAGATTAAATAATGATAGCATATAAGGATACCCTCCACTATCAGCATCTACCTCGTTCCTAATATTTCTCGGGGCCAACATGAAGTTGTTGAAATAATGGGATCAGAAATGGGTTGTCTCACGGTGTAAGTAAAACGCACAGATTGATCCTTCCACCCTAGCCCTGTTTTTAACTGATCGTTTAGAGTCGCCCATGAATCTAAGTAATAATAAACATTAGTGACAAGGCATTATTCAAGGAACGCTAATTATTTAAATGTCAAAATATAATAAAATTACCTTTCAAACCGATACATCCACCTATATTTTACTGGTCCACCAAGCCTCGCTTCATATGCAAGATGGACAGGGAGATGTTCCATTGAGTCAACAAATCTTGGGGGAAATACCCTCTCCATCTTGCACAGAATTATTGGAATTTTTCTTTCATCTTCGTCAGATCATCCGCTCTTAAAGTTGCAGAGCATAGATCTTTGAAGAAATGACTGAATTCTGTAAGCGGGTTCGAAACATGAGGGGGCAGCGATCCGAAAGCAATAGGAAGCAAACACTCCATGAATACATGACAATCATGACTTTTCATCCCATGAAGCCTCCCCGTTCTCACATCTAGGGATGGCAATCCGGACCCTACCCACTGTAACACCTCAACTTAGTTACATCACATATAACAGTTATACGCGTCTAACTATTATATGTGTATCAGAATAAACAAAATCTCATAGATTTCTCAAAAATCATAGTTTGAAAACTTTATAAATTCTCTTTATACAGACTCATTTCCTATCAATAAATTACATTTTTACATCAAACAATAAAATACATAACTTAAAGACTTTGACATGTCACTGGGCAACTAACTACTTCTCTTATCTTCCAAGTCTTCATCTTCACTTTCTCACCTTTATCCTTGCTAAAACCTGCATCCACATCTGATTGTACTACTATCGTGAGACTACGTCTCAATGAGGAATAACAATCATTTAATTAAAATAGCAGTACAGCCAGCCGGAGGAACTCCGGAAAATCCCCTCAAGCTAACATCAATACTATAACCATGAAAAATATATATTCTATAATAAAAATACTTGTATGCTTTTACCTCAAACCTTCTCATAAAGTACTTTATACCTTTACATCAAACTTTATAGTTTATCAAAGCCTCATATCATAGGATTTATCCCCAATATTATTAAAACATCATAAGCTTAATTGAAGCATCATCACAAATGTAACAACATGAATAACCTCAACACATAGGGAATGTATCCTCAACCTCATTGGTACATGAGCTCACTACCTGGTAGGGCATCCCACTGCCTTACCTCAAATGCATATGTCATGAAAATGACCCTCAACATCACAATAATAACATTCCCTTAACTTAACATTCATTCATCATCAACTTCATAATAACATCATATGTCCCTAAGGACCTTCAACATAATAGTAAACTTAGTTCATCAAGGCATGAAAATAATCCTCAACATTTTAATAATATCATAAAAACCCTCAAATTAAACATTATCTTCATATTTCTTATGAAAATCATCTTCTTTATAAATCATAAAGCATCATAACTTAACACTTTCATCAAACAAATACTTTCATGTCTTTATTCATCAAAACATCATTTTGAACATCTACTTTATAATCATAAAATTTAGGAAAAACGATGATTCATGATCATAAAGTCTTTCGTAAAATCATAAACCTTAAACGTTCTAAATAACTATAACACTTGACCAATATCTCAAAAACAACAAGATATTGGTTCAAGCATTTCATCAAACACCTTAGTGGCTATTTTCTATTCTTTCAAGAGGAAGCACTTTTAGGGGCATAACCACTCACAATTAAGAGGGATTTTGTTACTATGAGTTCCTCAAATCTTCTTTCCAAAACATATCCTTTGAAAATAGATCCCATGCATGTACAAACTTCATAGACATCAACAATCTAACATCCTCAATCATAAAACCCTTCATATTTACCCTAAACCCTTTATACATACATTTTCTAATATAAACATCTTATTAAAGCTTAGAGGGGTTTAAAGATTGTGATTCCTTACCTCTTATGGAGATCTTGAACCCTTGCACCTCTTGCTTCTCCTCATCTTCTTCTTCTCTTCCTCAACCTTCTTGTTCTTCAACCTCCAAGTGGCTTGATCTTCCTTCAATCATTGTTATCTTCATGATTTTCTTGAATTCCCTTCATTTCCATTCATTTCCCTCACTTTCTCTCTCTTCTCTCTCTCTAGAATTTCACTTCGGAACCCTAAAAACCCTCCCTTTCGTTTCTGATTTCGCAACTAGGGGTGTAAGCGGATCTGATCCAATCCACGAACCCGGCGGATCCGATCCAATTTGGTGGTTTGGATCGGATCATCGGTTCGGTTCGGGTCAAAATCAACTAACCCGATCGTGGTTTGGTTCGGTTCTCGGTTCTAGAAAAATTGAACCCGGTAAAACCGAACCGAACCGAACCCTATTATATTTTTATTTTTTTATTTCTTTTAATTATTTTTATTAATCCCTAATTCCCTATTTCCGTATAACCTAGTTCCTACCCATTTCCCCTCCCCTCTGTTACTTCATCTTCCCCACTCCCCTCCTCCCTCTCATCGCCGCCTACGGCCTACCCCTCCTCCCTCTCATCGCCGCCTACGGCCTACCCCTCCCCTCCTCCCTGTCATCGCCGCCTACCCCTCCCCTCCCCCCTCTCACTTCATCTCTTCACTTAAACTCTCCTCCTCTGCCACCACGATCCCTCCCTTTCTCCTTCCCGCAGATCTCCTCTCCTCTGTCTCCTCTCTGCCATCTCTAAGCTCTCCGCCATGGTCCGAGCTCTCCGCCATCATCCATCGAGCTAGCTGCCATCATCCCTCATCTCTGCCATCATCAATCGGCCTCTCTGCCATGTCTCTGCCATCTCCGAGATCTCTTCTATGGTCCGAGCTCTGCCATACTCCGAGCCCTCCGCCATCACCAGTCGAGCTCTCTGCCATATCCGACATCATGGATCGAGCTCTCCACCATCTCCGCCATTATCCACCATCTCTGTCATCTCCGAGCTCTAGGTGGGGTAGAGGAGACGGTGGTGGGTAGGGTTTAGGAGGCAAAGGCTTTGGTCCACGGTGGAGCGGCGATGGTGCGTGTGGGGCTCGATCCACAGCGGAAGCACGATGGTGCGTGTGGGGCTGGGCGGTGGTGCTTGATCCCTCATACTTTCTGTACATCTACTTTTAAAAAAAATTATAAAAAAAAACAAGGGAACCCGATGAACCGAACCGATCCGATTATGATCGGTTCGGTTTGGTTCGGATTACCTACCCAAAAACATCAAAAACCGAACCGAACCGATCCGATCATTTTTGTTTGGTTCGGATGAAGGATCCGCTCAAATCAGATCCGATCCGACCCGATTACACCCCTATTCGCAACAGGGGGTATACTGTTATAATCGATTATTTTAACAGCATAATCGATTATTTTACAATTGATAATCGATTATGGGAACTCAATAATCGATTATTCTGGGTTCATTTCAGTTCCAGCAAGCTCATAATCGATTATACACATCCTGGACTCATAATCGATTATGCACGTTATGGACTTCTGGTTCTCAAACCAGAGAGCTTCTAATCGATTATGAAGATCTCTATAATCGATTATATGATGTCTGTTTGTTATTTTGCTTTTACAGAGGACCTATAATCGATTATTACACTCAAAAACCAACTTTTAACTATTTTAACCATCTCTAATCAATTCTAATCCTCCAAATCATCCTTAAGATATAAGCTCAGACTTAGATAAAGGTCTACAAAACATCGGGATGTTACACCCACCGGGTACCCACAAAAAATACCCATCACGGGTAGGGTAAAAACCCGCTTTATAGGTATGGGTACGGGCATGGATAATTACCAACAAATATGATAGGGTATGTGGCGAGTACGGGTACCTTGGTACCCACCCTGTCCCATACCCGCATATATATATATATATACACATTAATAAATATAATTATATTATATCAAAATTAGAAACTTAAACCGTACTTCACTATTCTTCTCATCCCAGCCGTTCCAAGACTCCAACCACCATCCCTTCCTCCTTCATCGGCTCAGGAATTACTGCTTGATGAATTTATTGTTTTGGATGCTCATTGTTGTTTACTTTATGGGTGTTCATTAACCGATCCAAACTGATTCAAACCGCAAAAACCTAACCGAAAAACTGAAAACCAAACAAACCGAAAACTAAAAAAATCGAAAACCGAAAAAACCGCTTTTTTTAAATTGGATTGGATCGGATTTTGGATCCCCTAGTGAAATCCAATCCAAACCGAACACATATGCTATTATTTTTGAAATTATAGTACTACTCATACTTAAGCATTGTTTTTCATATTTTTATGTCCCTCATTCTCTTTAATATTTTTGTTGGAATGACATATATGAGACTATTTAGAATAAATATTAATGTCGTGAAGTTATATTTTGCTAAAAGTTTTGATGCATAACATATATATACTTGATTGAGTAAATATGAAAAACAGGAAATCAATTAAGTAAATTTGAAAAATAATTAGCTACGATTTATTTGTAGTCGATTCAAGAAAAAAATAGGATAAGTATTGGACACCCTAAACTAGCTCACTTAAATGATGATTATCTTTTGTCCACTATTAAATAAGTAAAAAGGACACTTGACATAAAAAAAAATATGACAAAAACCGAATTATTCAATCCAATCCAAACCGCATTGGATTGGATCGGATTTTTTTAAGGAACCAAACTGATTCAATCCAAACCGCACGTCGTTTTCATCATTGGATCGGATGACTTTTTAGCTCAAAACCGATCCAATCCAATCCGCGAAGACCCCTTGTTTTAGATATTTTACATGAATACATTTGATACATCGATGGATGATTTTTGAATGAAGTTATGATCTTTTTGTTATTTATTTCTTTTTCTTTATTAAAGTGCGGGTAATGGGTGTGAGTGTTGGTACTTAGGTACCCAGAGGATATGGGTAAGGGTACTGAGGTTGCTACCCACGAGGGTATGGGTACGGGTATTTTTTTTTCAAACACTGGTATGAGGACGGGTACTATAGTACCCTACCCAAACCCTACCCATTGCCATCCCTACTTACATCAACACATCATGCCAAATTAGAGGAATAACCATCAGGGGTCCTAAGGACTTTCAACCACCGACAAATTGACTTCGCTTCATCGGTGGTTAGAGTATAACAAGCTTTTGGTTTGACCATTTTTCCATTAGGATGCGGCTTCAGCTCCAAATCCTTTCGTCTACAGTACAAAGTTATGTCCATCATTGCCTTCTCATTGTCCTTTGTCGAAGAAATTCTTCTCAATATGCATCACATCACAGTTATGTCTTAACAGATTATCCTTCCAGTATGGTAGTTCCCAAAAAATACTTTGTTTTGTCCAGTTATGCCATTCTCCATACCCCGGTAATTTTGACATACCTGCTTTAGTGACTTTAAGAAAATCCCTTACCCGACCCCATATTTGTTCAGGAGTCAACAAAGGCGGTGGACCTTCCTCTTCTGTCTGATTCTTTTTGAATGCTCGGGTATTCCTTCGGAACGGATGTCCACGATCTAAGAATCGACGATGAGAATCAAACCAGGAACTTTTGCCACCATATCTCAGGGTAAAAGCCTTTCCATGTTCCATGCAATATGGGCATGCCAATTTACCGTGGGTCCCCCAACCAGAGAGCATGCCATATGCAGGAAAAATCATTAATAGTCCACATCAGTGACGGCTTTGAAATGTCATAAGTCAACACACCATCCCACAACTTCTTCAGATTATCGATCAGAGGCTGCAAATATACATCTATCCCAGCCTTCAGATTAGACGGTCCCGGTATGAGACAAGTCAGAAACATAGATGGTTTTGACATGCACATCTCGGGGGGAAGATTGTGTGGTGTAACAATCACTGGTCAACATGAATATGGCGAGGCTGATGCCTGAATGTATGGGGTAAAACCATCTGAACACAGCCCAAGTCTTACATTGTAAGGATCTGCTGCAAAATCAGGATGTACCCAATCGAAGTGCTTCCAAGCTTCACCATCAGAAGGGTGGCGTATAACGCCCGAATTTCTTCTATTTTCATAATGCCACCTCATTTGTCCCGCAATTTGCGTTGATGCAAACAGTCTCTGCAACCTTGGAATTATTGGCAGATAGAACATTGCCTTTGCAGGAACTGGTTTGCTCTTCCTACGATCACTACTTTGAACACGATACCTAGGTGTCTGACAAAATTTATATTCTTCCAAAGCACTGTCATTTGAGCCAGACTGACTATCATAATATAGCATGCACCCATTCGGACAACAATAGATCCTCTTAGCCCCCAACCCCAGTTTCGACACCAACCGCTTCACATTATAATAACTTTTTGGCAACAACTCTTTGAAGGGTGTCACATCTTGAAGAATTTTACAAAAAAAACTCCAAACACTGCTCGGGGACATTCCAATTGGACTTGCAAGCTAGAAGCCTAACACAAATTGATAATTTTGAATCTGACGCCCCTTCAAACAATGGCTTATTTATCTCTAACAATAGGTTGTAGAATCTCTGCGCCGATTCATTAGGAGGCTCTTCCATGTCATCAGACTCATCTGCCTCGAAATTCCCATGTTGCCCAAGACAATCATCCACCATCATATGCATTGACTGGAGTTGTTCGACATAGTCATTGTGTAAGCCACTGCCTGATGCACCCATGTCAAGATCGTCACCACCGACTTCATTCAGATCAATATCCGGCAACTCCTCGCCATGATCAGTCCATATCCAATAATTAGGCTTGAACCCACATCGGTATAGGTGTAACTTCACGTTGTCATCACTCAAAACCATCATACAATTGCACTTTATGCACGGACATCTAATTCCCCCGCTTCGGCATAATCACTATATTGCTTGGCTTTCGATATAAACTCCCCCGACTCCATCTACAAATGATTGTTTCAGAAGTCGTCTTCCAGACTCGTTCCTATCATACACCCAACTACGGCTCAGGGGATAATATTCCATCCTTCTGCATATGCAGATAAATTGACGTATTTTTAAACATGATACTATAACCCTGAACCGCTCCCTTTCCTTAAAAGGTGTGGCCCTATCCCATTTGAGGAAAAACTTTTTCAACTTTGTATTATACTAGTTACTCATCACTTCTCATGTCTTATAGCTGACGAAATTTCAGCAGCATTTCCCATTGGTCTCCAAGTACACCACCTGACCGCTGTAAGATACCACAATCAAGTATGGACCCGGAGAACAAAAGGAAATGCTTCAACCCGAAATTTCATCAACTATTTAACAGATGAGAAACAGCGAGTAATTAGTATATCAGTGGAGAAAAAGTTTCTTCCCAAACTGTCTCAATTGGACAATTCAAGATTCAATAAAATGAGCGATACCATGACCACGAGTACGCATGCTCAATAATATTGAATCTCGAACGGGAAACTAAGGTTTTTCTCAAATACGTATTAATAATACTCTAAAATATAATAAAATAAAACTTTTAGTAACATAGACATTTTATATAAAGTTTGACATTTTATATAAAACATATATATATCAACAACAACAAAAATTAAAATACATAAGCAACTATAATACACAAAGTATTCGTTTAAAAAATAAATCGCATAATTATCCATCTAACTTTATATTAAATCATTTATTATTAGATCATTTATTTTTAAGTTAATTTATTTATTAAATCATTATTTATTATTTATTTACTTTTATATTTAATGTTATGTAAGTATTTAGTTATTTTTTTTGAACAAAAGTATTTAGTAATTAGTTATTTACACATATTAAATTTATTATTAATTTTAATATTGTTATATAAAATTAATTTTATTTACATATTAAACTATTGTGTTATTCAATTTTTTTACGCAACTTCGTTTTAATGACAGTCAATTCGTCAATGTTCCCCGATGCATGTCATTTTTTTAAATTATTGTTTTAAAATTTTTATTTAATGCTCCATCTAATTTATTGTCACGTAATTATATAATTATTTACAATTTTAATATTAATTAATTTTAAATTTATTGTTATGTACGTATGCTACTTTATTTATACTATCTGTTTTAATCACGACATCCGCCTCGTCCATGCTCTCCGATGCGCCATGAGTACCTAATTATCTCACCTTTGATTAATATTTATTTAATATGTAATTTATATTAATTATTACAAAAATTAATTCAAATAATTGTGTTTGATACTCTCGCTCACTAACACCTAGCCATCGATTCCATTCGCCACGGTAACACTTTGGATATTGGAAACACTTCTTCGATCATTTAATTTATTGCTTCAAATCATTACTTAATTTGATGGATGCTTCATTATTCCTAAGTTATTTAATTAATTCATTATTTCAATTAAGTAATTTTATTAATTTAAATCTAATTGCATCAATTTATATGATAGCTAAATATTAGCTACAATAAGAATTAAAATCCTACATTAATTATAAATCAAAATCAGAAATTCATACACTTCCAAATCAACAAAATATAATTGTACAATCACTCTAAAAAAAACCATAACAACTGTTTCATATCATTAAACACTCGACAAAATAAACAATTTCAAACAAATTCAAAAAAATATAAATTCAATAAAATAGACACCTGGCAGTGCAGACAACGGTGGCTCCTCTGCAGCGGTGGTGATGATGGTATAATAGCAACTCTATAACAAACAAATTAGCATCATCACTAATTAAACAGTAAACACTTAATTAACAAATTAAACATTAAGCACTTAATTCAAGAAAAAAAATTCAAAAACTAAATACCTACCTAGGTAGGGTTGCTGCTGGCAGTGGGGGAGGAAGGTGGTGGTGGTAGTGGTTGGCGAGTCTGGCAGTGAGGGAGCAAGTGGTGGGACAATGTGGTGGCAGCGGTGGTGGTGGGGCTCGTGGAGGAGAAGAAGACAGTGGCGAGGGGGTAGGGGCGCGCGGGAGGAGAAGGAGAGAACAGAGAGAAAGAGAGAAGAAGAGAGGTGGCAGGGAGGCGGTGGTCGCGGAGAAGGCAGAGAACCAGAGAGAGGGAGAGGGAGAGGAAAAGAGAGGAAGAAATGGGAAAATGAGGGAGAAAGGTTTTCAGTTGCACTTAATGAACCGATTTCGGACGGCTATTGACGGCTTATGTCGTCGGTAATTCAAATTTTTGAATTAGTTTTCGACGGAACCAGCCGTCGGTACATTCATGCACCAAAATATTACAGATTCGCGCCACCATTTCCGACGGAGTTATCGACGGAATATCCGTAGGTAAGGTTACCGACGGTCATTCGGTCGGTAATATCGTTGGCTTTTCATATTCATGATTACCGACATCATTTTCCATCGGAAATTTCCTGATTACTGATAGAATTGACGTCTGTCGGTAATTGTCCGTCAGAAATTACCCCTTTTCTTGTAGTGAAAATCGATCCAGTCCTTTCGGTTTTCACAAAAATAATGTGAAGAAAAATCTAATAAAAATCAATTTTGTTCGATTTTCGATTTATTTTTGAACCGGTTTTTGATTTTTCTTTGAACTGGTTTGGATCTCAATACTAATAGTACTTAATATATCTCTTTGCTTATAGAAAGAGTTACAAACTCTATTCCACTACTACTATAACAAGGTAGTATCTGGTTTGTTATCTATTTTCATTTATTGAAAATAAATATAAACAAAATAAAACTGTAGTCTAAAAGAGTTGATTTACCTAGCTCATATATTCTTTCCAAAAAATAAGTGAAAATATATTAGCAAAATCCCATATAAAAATAGTAAATACGTCGTATCAGTGTAAATTTTAAAAATAAAAAATACAAAACTCTTTATTATTATTATTATTATTATTATTATTATTATTATTATTATTATTATTATTATTATTTATATTCTTTATCTTTTTATCGACCTATAAAATTAAAAATGCAGAATGATTCTATATGCTCGTGGATGTCGGATACCATATTATGCATATAATATTATTTATACATAAACAAAACAGAATAATTGGCTAGACTTTGCTTTATGACAATCTTTTTGTTTTTAAAAATATAGAAATAAAAAAAAAAAATTATATTAAGCAAATAAAGACCATATTACAAAAAAGGTTCAATTCAAGTAAAAACAAAGCTAAAATAAAAGAAAATAAAAGAAGAAGGTAAGTTTAAAGTATAATCAACCACCCCCAAAAAAAAAAAAAGAAACCGCACAAAGGATCATGAATGAAACCAACCAATCATCCACACATCGCTATCAATACGGTTCAAGCGCCTAAAGGCTTTTGATTAAAAACCCAAACATGGGTTCTTCTCCTTCCGAAGTCCTTCTTCCTCTTCAGTATATTTCATGATTGATCCTGAAGGTGTTGCATAATTCCTCTACGCTCTTCCCCTTTATCATGTTTGCCATATTGTTCAATAGTAGTTCCCAAAGGCTCCTAATGTTAAGGCAGTTTGCCGCCTGAAAGAGAATAATACCACAAATTAACGGTAAAGAAAATTTAATATTCTAGCTAGGTAAAACAAGATAATAAAAGAATATATATAAATCATAGATTTAAACTTTCATTTCATGATTATATCAAGAAAGACAAAAAGAAAAAGAAAATCAATCTTTAATTGTATAGCAAGTTGATTAGCAACCTTTCAAAGCATACTGGTGTATTATCATGTGTCAAACTAGGAGTATAACAATGATCACTCTATCAAAGACTATTGATTAAATAAATTATCCCATATTCTCAACAAAATTGCTTTTTTTTTTTTTTTTTTTGCAATAATCCATAATGATAACCGCAATTGCAACATGTTTACTTGTGTTTTCATATGATTATGCATGTGTGACTCACTATCATCAAGTCGTAGAGGGTGCTTGGATCAACATTAGCGAACTCAACATCCCAGGTCTTGATCGCATCCTCGGAGTAGTTGTTGTGAGCATGCACGGTGAGGTACTCGATGACCTTAGCGAGGGTCTTTTTGTCCACATCAAGCACAAGAATCTCACTTTCTGCGCGCCCATCTTCAATCATGTGCTTGATGGTCTCGGCTTGGAGCATCACCTCTTCATCCACAATGAAGATCTCTTTGTCGGAGCTGCAAACCACGATCTTTTCCCACATATTGCTGAGCCAAAAGGGTTGCGATGATGGACGAGAGTGCGGAGTGTATAGGTTGAATGAAAAAGAATGGAGGTATAATCAAGAACAAGGATCTTAAATAGAGAGGATTTTAAAAGACAAAACTTTAAAGATCTTGCATTAATTACCTTCTTTCTTGAATTGGCACGAAAGTTCTTTCATTAAATGTGTAACTATGATAAGTAATTACCATAATAGTCAATTTTTTTTGGGAGTGACATTTTTTGTTTCCCCATAGTATCCCACGCAACTGCGGAGACTAATCTGTCGAGGTATTGGATGATATTGAAGGGCTAACATTTCCCAATCAGGTTTTATTGATACGCAAGATTCATAGATCGAATCCTAACGATTGCTTAAGGGCCCCGAATCCGTTACTACTCGGACCAAACCGCATATTGATTGTGTGTGACATGATAGTTAAGTTTTTTTCTTCTAATTGTCTATCGTACATATGATAATTTTAGGTTGGATGATGGTTATATTTATATATCTTGAATATAATTTTGGTGCATTGTTAGTATAAATACCATGAATCAACTATAGATCACCATATATAAGACTTTTAAGATAGTTATTAACTTATTATAAAAGTTTCATAAAACAAAAAAACTTATTATAAAGGTCAAATACTTTAAAAATGTATAAATACAAAGTTGGTTGATAGTATAAATTTACACCAGCAGTGCATCACAACTAAATCCATTTATTTAGAACCTCAATAATGGAATTGAACAAAGATTTTAAAATTTATCGTTTTTATCCTCTTTTAAATATTAAACTAGAAAGTTTCTGGAACATTGCACACATATGTTTAAATTTAGAAAAAATATAAATAATTGAAAAATATTTTAAATTATAATTATAAATTTTATATATACATAATTAATACAAATAAAATCTAAAAGGATAGATTAAATAGAAAATAATTAAATTTAAAAAATATACATAATTAATTTAAAAATTTAAAATTGAAATACTAAACAAGATAAATTAATAATGATATGTGTCATTCTATAATTTATAAATGAAAATAGTATAAGAGAATAAACCACTTGTTTAGTCTAATTTAAAATCTAGGTGGGAAGATTTTTCTTTCAAAAATATGTTTCCTGAAAAGAAAAAGAATTAAATGGAAATGAGTTAATCATCAATGAATTTTGTAGTAATGGTTATTAATTAGTAAATCTGAAAATACATCCTTAAAAGAAAACTAATTAATTAATATGTAAATTTGTAAGTAATAACTTTTTTAGTTCAGGGACCCAATTAATTTTTTTTTTAGTTTAGAAACCTATTTGAAAATTTTCAAAAAATTCAGGGACTAACTGAATAGCTGAGGTAGGTGATGTCATCTGATTCACTAATCAGAAGAGAGATTGTGGAGAAAAGCATGAGTACATTTAACATGTAGATGTTGATTAGTTGTTAAAAAAAAACTTATAACGAGTATTGATCGGTAATTAGTATAAAATCATGAAATGGGTATTAAGGATTTAATTTGTGTGCACTGACTGTCAAGATTTTTCACACTGTCAACCAATCAGAAATTGACATTTCATTAATTTTTTTTTACTCTTAGTCTAACTAACTTAAAAGCCATATGTACCATGATTTTTGATTGTTGACGGTGTAAAAGACTTTATATTGACAGCGTATACCAATTAAACTCTATTAATAATTATGAATATTTATCCAAAAAATACAAATAATTAATTGGAAAATAAGTAAGCATATATGATAATTAAGCATTTAATTGATGAAATTATAGTCATTATGATTACAAAACTTAGAAATATTTATTCCCAAAAATATAAAATGGAAAAATAAATAATTAAACTTAGAAATGTATATAAAAAAATGGTATGTGACACAGTGAGAAGGAGACAGTGTAAAAACTAAAATTACTCATGTTCAACGATGATGAGTCTAATTTAATATATAAGAATTGTTCTTATATATACTTCCTTGCCTAAGATATACATTTGTCTTTAAATTTTCAAATTAATAATTAATAATATTTTTTTAAAAAAACAAATAAAACGAGAATACGAAAGTGGGAAAACCCCTTTAATATATTAAGTATAGAAATAAAGACAGATGATGGATTAATTTTAACATTTGTCATCAACTATTATGAATTTAATTGCTATAGATAGTGTAAAGTTTTTTATATTGTCAAATAATCACCAATCATGTTATCTATGACTTTTAAAGTAGTTAGGATAATAGTCAATAAATTTTGTTGATGTGGCAGTATATGATTGAATGTCTGTGTAAAAGAGCTTTACACTAATAGTGTATAGCAATTAAACTCAACTATTATTTAAAATTAATTTTATATATTCAAAAGTATATAAGTAGGATGTTAGTTTTAATGTTTATCTCAAAATAATGCTAATTAATATCATACTTACAATTGAAATGACACAAAACAACACTAGAAATAGGGGTTGAATAGTTTTTTCACAAAACAATTTCGCAAAACCGGTTTAACAAGCACAAAGCAACAAAGAAAGGTAGCAGACGCTTAGCAGACGTTTGTGTAGAAAGGTGAAATAGAAATTTTGATCCAACACAAACTCCCGAAGTTTAGTAACAAATAAAGATAGAAACAATAATTAAAGAGTGTAAGGGAAAGAGATAAACACAGAAAAATTATCATGGTTCACCAACAACTCTTGAACTACGTCCAATCCTTGACTTCACCAAGCTTTAACTAACTTTTGTTCTTAAAATATTTTAGGTTCATCGCTTGGATGAAGAAAGGAGCCCACAAGTAACTCATGAACTTAGATGGATAGCTCGTGGACCATCTGAGGTAGTAAGGAGACACACTGATTATGCCATTAATGGTTTCAGGTTCCACATATGGACGAGAGAGAGATACTTGAAAACGCAAAATAGTGGAGTGGTTGTTATAAGGAACTAAGACTTCAAAGGATGAAATTAATTACTATTGGACATTAGCTGATATAATCGAGTTGGATTATTCTGGAAAATACAAGGTTGTCTTATTTAAATGTGACTAGATTGATATCAAGAAAGGTGTCAAGAAAGATAAGTTTTGGGGATAACCCTTGTGAATTTCAACTTTTTGAAACATACCGGGAAAGATATTTGTGATGACCTGTTTATTTTTGCATCACAAGCCAAAAAGGTGTTTTTTGTATATGATGAGAGAAACAAGGGATTGACCTGTTGTTATGAATGCAAAGGTCAGGGATATCTATGATATGAGTGATGAGGAATCCAATGAAGCTGAAGAAATCCATGAGCAGTCAATGCATGATACAAGCGACGCTACTCAAAATGCTAATGATTTAATGAGGTAGCCGTTGATGATGATAATGATTTCTTTGAAGTTGCAGTTGATGTTGATAATCACATATTGATGATGAGGATGAAGAGGGGGAAGGGGAGGATATGTTTTAGTTATAAATGATTTTATATTTTTTTTCCCTATAAAATTAGACTTGTCCAGTTTTTTGCTAATGTCCTGAATATGACTTTGATCCCATGTTAATTTATGTTTTGCTTTATATTGTCTTTCTCTTTTTGAGTTATGGTAATGCTAATGTTTCTTTTTGTGCTAATATATTGAGTTTAGATCATTTGAAAATTATTTTTCTATGAGAGGCTATTTAATGTCAAAAGCAAGTTAACAAGAGATGCCTGAGTGAAACACGATAAGGGGGAGACCTCACCGTCCTGTCAACCGCCTTGGCCTATCTAGAAGACGCTTTGTGAATATTGCAAGGTTCCAGTGGGTAGAACTAGCGAGGCAATGTACAAGCAAACATAATCCACATACGACTAACAATGGGGGTAATAAGTTAAGAAACAATGTTTCCTATGCAAAGGTTATGGCTGAGGGTAGCATTAATGGTAACAACCAGTACAAACATCCTAACCAACGTCATAGTGGAAACAAATTTATTGCCTATCATAATGAAAATGATTGGAAAGGTATGACCTGTAATATACCCGCGGACTATTTGAATTGGTTGCAGGGGAGCTATGTGGGTAACTCATAAATACTGAGGATGTAACTGGTATCCAGAAAAATATTTTTAGGGAAGGCTTGTTCACCACCAAAGCCTCACCATTGGGTGGAAACTTGGACTTGTTAATACCAAAATCTGAACAAGGTGCTTGCGCTTTGTGGAGGAGAACGATGAATGCTTAGCTAGGTGCTTTGAGGATTTAAAACCAAGGGGACCAGGAGTCGTGACTGGGGAAAGGCTGGTATGGTTAAATGTAACAGGTGTTCCAGTACATGCTTGGAAGGAGGATTTATTAAGACAGTTGGTCTCCTTAGTGGGGACATATGTTAACCTATGTTGATCTTCCCCCACTAACAACTCCAATGCGATGCATGAGCACAACAGCAAACAAGGCAACCACCTCCTTTGCTTGGGTCAATAAGCACCCAAGACTTATCACCATCAACACCATGACCCTTAAGAGTCAAGGTCCTCTTGGCCAAAAAGCAGCAAGGTTCAACTCAACAACACATCGACCAAAAAGCATCGGGGCCACTTTGGCCAAAAAGCACCAAAGCTGATCAACGTGCGGCAACCCATTGGGCACTGGCTTAACCAACTTATTTCTTGTTTATCTTAATTAATCTTTAATTAAGTTATCTAACTCTTTTTCATTGATTGGTGTTTTATCACGTTATTGGGGACATTTGGGGTGAAACACCCCCTTTAAAACCTTTAATTCACATTTCTGACCAGAAAGAAGAGCACAGGCGTGCTCACCCCAGCACGGTCATGCTACCACTTAAGTGGAGCATGGTCGTGCTTACTATCCTGCACGGCCATGCTCAAAGCGCGACCATCTTCCAGAATTCAAACTGGGAGCAACCGTGCTCCTGGAGCCAGTCGTACTGTTTTGGGCAGATTCGTTATGTGTTCTTGGAGCCAAAACTCCCTAACAATCTCAAATCAGATCCTAGGGTCCTTTGACTAATCCAGTTAGCATAAAACCTCACCTCTCACTAACAGTTCATATTTTACGAAACATTGGGGGAATTAATCCCTTAACCGTTATTTTAATTAAGAGTCATATTTAGCCAATTATGGTCTTATTAATAATTCAACATCAACCAACAACACTCAGCCAATCAATGCATAATAACAACATCATAAGAGTAACATTCATGTCATAAACGGATTTAACCAATTATACATCATTGGCATACACAACATAGTAACTATGAACAATAGGCATAATGGACAGGCATACCACTAACCAAATAACAGTTATAGCGATTAACTATACAATACAGGCATACCCATAATCAGCAACATTAATAGGAATTAATCCATATAACCAAACATAACATGGCATTAACACAGTTAACAACAACATTAAGGGGCTATGGGAACCCCTCTTCGTACATTTCCCCCTTGCCTAATGTCTACACTATCCTTCTCCCCATACCTGGTATGAAGAATCCGGTAGTGACAACTCAACGATAAACCAATGTGTTCCCTTAAGCGGCTCAGTCAGCTTCCAAGCCTTGGTTAAACAAGAAAGTTAACCAATTAGTTCCCAAATCTAAATAATAGAAAAGGAAACCAAAAGGGAATAAACCATTACCTACACAGATTGGCACAGACGAACGAGAACTTCTCAAGGGTTTCCAAAACTCCTAGAACGTACTGAGTTTAGAGGAAACAGAGAAAAGAATATTCTTGGCTGCAACAGGGTTTCTATTTGTGCCAAAATAGGGTATTACAAGTAAAACCCTCGGTTATTGATCTATATATAAAGGCATCAGACTCGAACACGGTCGTGATCCTCGTTGCACGGGGTGCAAAACTGCCTACGAGGCGGGTTTGCCTTTGAGCTCGGGCGTGCTCCCTGTTGAGCATGATCGTGCTTAACTTAGCATCAGCGAGACGGTCGTGCTCTCTAATGAGCACGGCCGTGCTTGTGACTCGGAAAGTCACAAGACACAAGCCTAAGAAAGGGATTTAAGCCTAGAAATTTCACTAAACCCTCAACAACCACTCTAAGCTAAGTCCTAAGGCTTAAGCAATCAAACAAACAAACAAACAGTACTTAACAAAAACGGGGTTTTACAATTTTGATCTTTATCCATTGGATATGAAAGAGCCATTCTGAACACAGTCAACGTTCATTTGTACTTTATTTTGGCTTTTCGTTATACTTTCTGCGTAGCAGTCTTCACAGCAGGTATAAAGTATGTTTTTGACTTTCTCGGGTCAGAGCATAGCAGACTTCATGTACTCTATAGCAGCGAAGTGCTTTTCGTGTTTTGTCTTTTTTGAGAAATGAGGGAGAAAATTTCGTTGATCAAGAATATTGATATCTGTTCTTCAAAAACGAGTTTCTACTTATTGAAAAAAAAAAACTCAACTATTATTTAAAATTAACTTTATATATTCAAAAGTATATAAGTAGGATGTTAGTTTTAATGTTTATCTCAAAATAATGCTAATTAATATCATACTTACAATTGAAATGACACAAAACAACACTAGAAAGGGGTTGAATAGTTTTTTCACAAAACAATTTCGTAAAACTGGTTTAACAAGCACAAAGCAACAAAGAAAGGTAGCAGATGCTTAGCAGACGTTTGTATAGAAAGGTGAAACAGAAACTTTGATCTAACACAAACTCCCCAAGTTCAGTAATAAAAAAAGATAGAAACAATAATTAAAGAGTATAAGGGAAAGAGATAAACACAGAAAAATTATCATGGTTCACCCACAACTCTTAGACTACGTCCAATCCTTGACTTCACCAAGCTTTAACTAACTTTTGTTCTTAAGATATTTTAGGTTCATTGCTTGGATGAAGAAAGGAGCCCACAAGTAACTCATGAACTTAGATGGATAGCTCGTGGACCATCTGAGGTAGTAAGGAGACACACTGATTATGCCATTAATGGTTTCAGGTTCCACATAAGGACGAGAGACAGATACTTGAAAATGGAAAATAGTGGAGTGGTTGTTATAAGGAACTAAGACTCCAAAGGATGAAATTAATTACTATTGGGCATTAAGCTAATATAATCGAGTTGGATTATTCTGGAAAATACAAGGTTGTCTTATTTAAATGTGGCCAGATTGATATCAAGAAAGGTGTCAAGAAAGATAAGTTTTGGGATGACCCTTGTGAATTTCAACTTTTTGAAACATACCGGGAAAGATATTTGTGATGACCTGTTTATTTTTGCATCACAAGCCAAAAAGGTGTTTTTTGTATATGATGAGAGAAACAAGGATTGACCTGTTGTTGTGAATGCAAAGGTCAGGGATATCTATGATATGAGTGATGAGGAATCCAATGAAGCTGAAGAAATCCATGAGCAGTCAATGCATGATACAAGCGACGCTAACTCAAAATGCTAATGATTTAATGAGGTAGCCATTGATGATGATAATGATTTCTTTGAAGTTGCAGTTGATGTTGATAATCACATATTGATGATGAGGATGAAGAGGGGGAAGGGGAGGATATGTTTTAGTTATAAATGATTTTATATTTTTTTCCCTATAAAATTAGGCTTGTCCAATTTTTTGCTAATGTCCTGAATATGACTTTGATCCCATGTTAATTTATGTTTTGCTTTATATTGTCTTTCTCTTTTTGAGTTATGGTAATGCTAATGTTTCTTTTTGTGCTAATATATTGAGTTTAGATCATTTGAAAATTATTTTTCTATGAGAGGCTATTTAATGTCAAAAGCAAGTTAACAAGAGAAGCCTGTCAACCGCCTTGGCCTATCTGGAAGACGCTTTGTGAATATTGCAAGGTTCTAGTGGGTAGAACCAGCGAGGCAATGTACAAGCAATCAAAATCCACATGCGACTAACAATGGGAGTAGTAAGTTAAGAAACGATGTTTCCTATGCAAAGGTTGTGGCTGAGGGTAGCATTAATGGTAACAGCCAGTACAAACATCCTAACCAACGTCATAGTGGGGACAAAGTTAATGCCTATCATAATGATAATGATTGGAAAGGTATGACATGTAATATACCTGCGGACGATCTGAATAGGTTGCAGGGGAGCTATGTGGGTAAACTCATAAATACTGAGGATGTAACTGGTATCCAGAATTCTAAATATTTTTAGGGAAGGTTTGTTCACCACCAAAGCCTCACCATTGGGTGGAAACTTGGACTTGTTAATACCAAAATCTGAACAAGGTGCTTGCGCTCTATGGAGGAGAATGATGAATGCTTAGCTAGGTGGTTTGAGGATTTAAAACCAAGGGGACCAGAAGTCGTGACTGGGGAGAGGCTAGTATGGTTAAATGTAACTAGTGTTCCAGTACATGCTTGGAAGGAGGATTTATTAAGACAGTTGGTCAGGATTTATTAAGACAGTTGGTCTCCTTAGTGGGGACATATGTTAACCTAGATGGCAATACTACTTGTCTCTACATCAAATCGAGGTGCAATTAATAATGTGATTCAAGTAAATATTAACGATGTTGTTTTCCCAATTAGGATGGTGGAGGGGACTCTCAGCAAACATTGCCTTAAGAATGTTTCAGATGGTTGTAGCATCTTATGTAATGAAAGTTCTTTTCATGGAAGCAATTCATTCGATAACAGTGACTCCATGGCTGATAGTCAAATGGACTTACCAGAATTTGATCGCCATGGTGCTCTCTGGTGCGAGGTGACCGTTTCAGATATTTTCAAATTCAAATCTATACCTACAAGCAATCGGCTAGAGCAGGCTTTGCAGGTCGGCGATACTGATGGGGGAGCTTGTAGTGTTGGGAATAGTGCGGATGTGAAGTCTTCCAGTGTTGTGGGGAAAAATTACTCAGGGGAAAAAGTCAATTTTGATGCTACAATCCCCTTTGACCCAAACATGACTCCTGTGGGTGATGGGCTAGTTAGCACAAGCCCAATCTTTGAAAATCATTTGTTAACTTGTTCTGGGTTTACTGCATCTCATGGGGAAGTAGAAGTGGTCCACGAGACGCAGGAACATGCTCTTAGCGCTGGACCTCTTGGAATTGAGGTGGGTCGTCCTCCACTTGGGCCTTACACGAGCCAAAATGAAAAGGAAAAAAAAGGATAAGAAAATACCAGAGAAGCACAATAGGGAGCTCGATATGCTTCAAGAATCCTCACGTGGCAAGGAGTGTCTGATTGGAAAAAAGGGAAGCTGAAACCTATGCATGACCAATTGAAGGAGATGAAGCGGAAAATGAACAAAGTAAGGTGGTCATTGTTCGATGCTCTTTCCAACCAGAAGCGTTCTCTCCATAGACCAACTCCTTCAAAGCAACGACAAAAGACAAAACATGTTGAGGGGAATGGTGATTTTCAGGTGATTAGCGGTTCAAGTGAAGACCCAATTAGTTGTAGTGATTACAATGGTGACTAAAACAGGTTGTTGACACCGGATGGTGTTCCGTGAAGATGATCAAGCAATGGGGTCAAGAAATGCACCAAGCTTACAACTTAATCGTAGATTTTTTGTGAGGCAACATGTTTCCCTTTCAGGTGGGAACTCAGTACATGCTGTCGAGTCATCCTGTGCAAATTATGCTCCATTGCTTGGGAAATATACGGATCTATCTGGTATGATAATCTTGGATTCTAACATCATGAATTGCAATAGACACATCATTGAAATCTATTGAGAAGCTTTGGGCTTTGGGAAAAGAAATTAGGGTATCATGTGGAGGAAATGAGGCAGAGATTATTAGTAAAATGGTAGAGATGGAGGTTAGAGATTGAGAGGACATCTCTGCTAAGGGTGGTGGAAATGGTTTATTATGAAGATAGGGCATTTCAACATCAGAGGCTTAGGAGCGAGTATTAAAAAGAAAAAAAAATTGTTCCCTAGTCCTATCAGAGAATTTAGATTTTCTTGCAATTCAAGCAAAATTTTCTTGCAATTTAGAAAATATTGAGTGAGGGTGGCTTGGGAATTAAAAATATTGAGTGGTTTAACTTGTCTCTGTTAGCTAAATGGAGGTGGAGAATTTTGAGAGAGGACAAGGGGTATGGGTTATGGGTTCAGATTTTGGGGTCGAGATACGGTAAACCGGGGGAAGGTACCTTGTCTTGTGTTAGAAATAACAGGGATGGAATGACATTTGTCTCTTGGGTAGATATCAGTCTTCTTGTGACTGGTTTGGTGAGTGTGTGAAGAGAAGGTTGGGTAGGGGCAATAAAATATTGTTCTGGGAGAATACATGGGGAGGGGTCAATAGTCTCAAGGAGTTGTTCCCTAGGCTTTGGAACATTTCTGAACAAAAAAAAAAAGACAATAAAAAACACGAGGTTTCGGACAGACACAGGGTGGGTATGGGGATTTAAATGGAGGAGATATTTCCTTAGTTGGGAAAAATTTAAATGGAGGAGATATTTCCTTAGTTGGGAAAAGAAGTTAGAGATGAGCTGGCTAACATTCTGCTGCCAGTAACTCCGAAAATTGGTGTGGGGGATAGTTGGTTGTGGTTGGTGGATCTGGCTGACTTTTATTACAAGGTTAGCTTACAATTGGCTGAGGAGTAAATTGTCGATTTTTAGGTACAAAGTGAGGCAGACCAGCAAATTCTCTAATCTCTGTGGAAAAGCAAGGTCCCTACAAAGGTGCTTGCCTTTTCATGGCAGGCCTTGGTGGGAAGAATCCCTCCAAAGACTAATCTATTTAAAAGGAAGGTGGTAACATCCCAGCAGAATCTGTTATGCGTTTTTTGCAATACATAGGTGGAAAATGCAGAAAATCTCCTTATCCATTGTAAATATGTCCAAGTGTTATGGTGTAAGGTCTATGCATGGTTGGGGCTTACTATGGAGATTTCGCTAAATTTAGATGATCACTTTCTTCAACATAAAGGGTTGTTTGTAGGGGAAAACAAAAACAGAGAGGCTTCTTAATTTGGCATGTTTTGTGGACAATTTGGTTGGGGAGGAATGTAATAATTTTTTATTGGAAGCAAGCTGGATTTCTTAAGGATGTTTGATCTTATTAAGTGTAGATCTTGGAGCCGATTGATAGATTCTTTGAAGCTTCCTATTTCTTTTTCGGATTGGTGTATGAATCCAATAGAGTGTCTACAAATGTGTCACGACATTCGAACAGTTTGAAGACTGGTGTTTTGGTCATTTAGGAGATGGCTTATGGAGTTTACATTTTAATATGTGGCCCTGCAGTTTATGGTCACGACTCTTCAACAGTTTTGGTTGCTCTCATTAGGCAGTGTGTTATCCCATCTTTTGTAGCATATTGTTGTGTAGTGGATCCTGCTTTTGATGGCTAAAAACATTGCTTGCTGTGCAACTCAAGTGGCTTGGTTTTTTTGGCTTTGGTGTCTTAAGGGTCAACAACTTCCTGATCTGTTATGCCCTTCATTCTAATTTCCTTGCTGTTTTGCTAAGTGACAAGAATAGTTTTAGTCTTCTGGCTTTAGTGTTTGGTTAAAATTGTATTTTTCTATGTATATGGGTTAGAGTACCCCTAGTACTCTCTCTAATACATTTTTTTGGCTTATAAAAAAATGACAAAAGCTAGTTCAAATACCAACTTCTATTATAATTCGATTTTTCACTTGGTTATTTGAAAGTATATATCAGATCTTTAGTGGGAAGGAAAAAAATATTGGGCGTCGCATGTCAAACGACTCAAACCAATATTTTCAAGCAAGTAATGTTGAAGAAACTCATTCCAGTCCTAATCATATAAAAGATGTTGTACATGAATCTATAGAATCTCACTCCATTCCTTCTGGAACAGAAGCTGAAGAAGTACAAACTGAAAAAGGTATAAATTATATGTCATTTATATTTTTATACTTTATTTATGTGAACATAATGCTTTATGTTTTTATTCCTTTTGTTTTACTTGTGGTTGCAAAACCTAAACGGGCTAGAGGTCCAACAAGAATGTTAGATATATGAGAGATGCATGATGATGATGATGATGATGTTATAATAGTTAATATGGGCAAATATGGTCAACCCATTAGTGAAGAAGCCACAACTCTTACTCGTTTCATAGGTTGTGTGGTTTGAAGGCATCAATATGCTCCTATCAACTATAAATCTTGGGGGAAATGCCAAATGAGTAAAAATATGAGATGCTGAAAATAATAGAGGTATCATGATTGTATTCTGAAATAATTTTTGTATCAAGCTATAATATGACTTATTTTATATTGTATTGTATTGTATTTATTTTAACATCTCTCATTGTTTAGACCAAGTTTGAGTTTGTTTCTTCAATAAATGATGCAACAAAAGAAATGCTAAAAACTAAGTTGAATGAGAAGTGGAGGCAATGGAAGGGCGATTTAAAGGCAATGCCATACGAGCCTGGTAAAACAGAAGAAGTTGCATCTACGTTACCTGATGATAGGGTTGAACCAGATCAATATCATGCTTTGGTTAGTTATTGGTTTTCTGTAGATGGGCAACTTTTAAAGCAAATAGATTGTTACGTACCATGATCTTATTTTATTGTTTTAACATTAGTTTCTTTTTTTACTAATATTTATTGTATTAAATTAGTGGAAATAATAGACAAAATCGTGCAAAGTTTGAAGACGTTCATTGTATGGGTACAAAAAGTATCCCAAAACTGTTTGATGAAGCGATTTTTCTATTTGTACTTGTCATTAAGTAAATTGTACTTATAAAAAAATTACATATAACTTGTTTGTTTGACTTTTTTAGAAAAAGAAGGACAAATGAGTGTCACCTGAGCGTAAAAGATTTACATCGATACTAGAACCCATAAAGATGGGATAATCGTCAATGAAAAGGTATTTGTAAGATTTATTTCCTTTTTGAAGTTTGGACTTATAAAAATGCAACTAGTGATAGTTACTTCCCATATAGTTAGATTTTACTTCTTCATTTTGGGTTCTAAACTCGATAATAGTTAATCGAATTTAAGATGACACCCATGTTGAAAAATTTTAAATTTGAGTTTGGACCTCCAAATTCCAAAATGGATGCAAAATAATTTTTATAGGAATGATGTTGGGCCATTGAGGTCCCTTTTCTTTTCTTGTATTCAGACATTGAGTATCACTTAAAATCGTTGATCTAAAATTTTGAACTCTGCATGGAGATGCTATCATATATAGTTGGAATTGGAAAAGGACCAAAATGACATAAGCCATATGTATTACTAGTTTTAAATAATCTTTGAAGATGTTATATCACATATGTGCTGGTGCTTATAAACCTCAAATTGTGTTCTTAGAAATCTTGAACGCTTGATGGGGCTGTTTAGCTTGAATGTGCCACATAACCACTTCACCATTACAGGATGTTTGGTTTTATGATAGAAAATCCATTGTGGGTCCTCAAATGTCACTGTGGGTACAACAAATTATGATCTATTAATTTTTTTAATCAAATTATAATCTATTACTAAAACTTATAACAATGAAAGATAAATTGTAAGTATATGTTCAAGTATTTTCTGACGGGCATAAATAGAGTCATTACTTCCAATAGTGACAGGACCAAAATCATAGGTATAACAAATTATGATATGTCACTAAAACGTATATCAATGGAATATAAACCGGAGGTATATCAATATGTAATATACCAACAGACGTGAAAAGTGTTACTTAAGGTTATAGTCAGTGTTGACCCTTAGGTGAAGCCACCCAAGCAAGGGCTTTAGGCCTAAAAAAATTTACTTGCTAGTTAATAGTTACTATATAGTTAGGCATTTTTTTTTTGCTTAAAAAAAAAGATTTTACTTACTAGTAGTAGTTATTATATAGTAATTTACTATATAGTAATCCTGGTGGAGATGAGACACCCCGATGTGCCCCTTGTGCCATTAGTTATTTATTTAGATTCCTCGTGTTATTAACATTGATTATAAATCGAAAATGCGAAGGAATTAAAATTTGACCAACAATGAAAGATAACATCAAAGTCATATTATAAATACACACTTAAATACAATACCAAAACACTGTCTAGGGCATCCTCTCAGTAAGATCCCTAGCAGGTACATCATTATACAAACCCTTAGTTGCGGAAACATAAACACATAGTTCTAGACTCACTGGCCCTATTTACTTAAACACTATTACTACCATCTACAGCTCGTCCTCCTGCGTCTGGCTCATAAGGAGTCCCGTCCAACTCCTCCACATTAAAGTCATCGGTGAAGTCCTCAGCTGGCTCCTCCACATAGTCATCACCCGGATCTTCCGTAAAATCTTCTTGTATCCATATAAGCAAAACATATACAAATACAGAAATAGGGGATAAGACACATGTCTATCATCAAAGGTGGAAAAATGGAGATAGTATCGAAATATAATAATCATTAACACCAACATCTCTCAAAACTCCAAATCAACCTTAAACCACTATATGGTTCCTCTACCCTTACTCTCATGCAAACTTGGCCATCTATATTCCTGTCATTAGTCAGTAGTCCAATCGGTCCGGTGCCAGTAACTTAGTGCCCTGGTGCCCATACACCAGTACAGTAGTTTCAAACTACTCATGCCGTTGTGCGGCGATAGAACCCAGTAGTACCCGAACTACTCATGCTATTGCGCAATTAGTGCCATGGTGCCCATACACCATTTTAGTAACCTTTGCGCAACGCGATCCCTCAGGGACTCAAGGACTATCCCGACCTCGTGCGTTGCTTCACACACGGCCATGAACCTTAACACATCTCTACTATGAATCTCACCAACCCGCATTCATTATAGCCTAATGCCTCAACCTTCCACCACAAGTCTCAATACTCATTCAATATCTCATCTCATCTATACACTAAGGCTAGGCATCACTAATGCATCATAATTCACTCACCCAAATACATCTCTTAAATCACACATCTCGTGCCCTAACATTCACTAAACAGTTTATCATCCCAGGCAGATCATACTATATTATCAATCAACTACTCAAGTATCACAAGACATAATAATAAACAATTTATCACAACATAATTCAATAATCAATAAATTCAATCAACCTCGAATATCATAAGATTATCTTATCGGCGATAAACCCACAATCCCCAAATCATCATTGGTTTCACGAAAAAGCTTCCAATGTGATTTTGGTCTTGTCGATTACTCGACCACTAGTAGGGTTTAGGTCGCCCTACACAATTATTATAATTTAAATACTACTTATCCGTTTCCGATGGTAGATTGGTTCTTTCCCCCACCTGAGTTATCACCGAAATTCCGAATTCGCCGTTCCTCGTTATCACGTCACACTTTAACAGTTTCTCCTTCAACCAAACAATACAACTACAATTAATTAACAAAATCATTCTTAACCTAAATAGCTAGGTTTCGGCCTTACTTGGTAAAATAGGCTAGGAAATTCTTTTTGATTCAAGCTATTGGTTTTAGATTACATAGATACTTAAGAGTATTCACCAATCATTAGAATTCATTCCTTCAACAAAATCTATAAACTCCTAAACCTTAGATTTTCGGCCAACACCATAAATTTAGGATAGAAATCTTTGTTGAAGTTAAGCTCTTAGATTATAACCATATAGGTATTAGAGAGCATGATACAAGTGTTAGAATTGAAAATGACACAAAAACTTCAAACCCACTTTCTCTCCTAGGTTCGGCCCACAATGGTTTTTAAGGAAGGAAAATGTTTTTGATTACATGCTCTTGGATAATTAAAGTAGGAATCATATCTAGATCATAGAAATTGGTTTCACATTTTTAAGATTTTTCTACAATTTTCTAGAATTATTCTAAGTTCTAGATCTAAGAATATGAAAACTCAAAAACATGAAGAACAAGAGCTTAAAAGAGATGAAGATGGTCTTGTTACCTCACTAGATTGAAGAAGATGAGGAAGAATGATGATCTTAGCAAGCTTTGGAATGGAAATCACTTGAAGCTCTTGAAGACAACAATGGAGTATAGGTGAAATTTGTGAAGAAAAGTTGAAGAAGATGAAGTGAAGAACAAAGGGGAGGGGGCTGCGGTTTTGGGTCATTATATAGGGGTAGAATTAGGCTTTGTTTGGTTCCTTAAGCTTAGATTAATAGCTTTTAGGAATATTTAATTAATATAAGATTAACCATAGTTAATAGTTAACTTAACTAAGGTTATTTTGGCAAATCATGGTTAATAATATGTGGCTCACAATTGATGGAGGTGTGGCTGATTTTGGGCCACACATAGTGACTCACCAATGAGTCACTGATCCTATCCGTTAGCGGTTCCCAGAAATTCTGTACGCAGCTCCGTCAGTTACCCGATTTCGGTTTTTGAGAGGAAAATGATGAAACAAAAGCAAAATGAAATAGGTATGGTTTAGTATATATATATGCACGAAATTTAGGATATGTAGAAGGTTTACAACCACGTAAAGTGAGTGGTTAAGAGTGCGTAGATGTGTCTTGTTACTAACCGCGAAGGCTTGGGGTATTTTGGTCATTTTACCTAAAAGTCATGATTACTAGCATTTAATGCTCATAAATGCTTGGTGACTCATCCTCCATGAGTCATCATGCATGACTCGTTGTCCCGATCTCTTGACGGGCCTCTGCAGTTCCGTTTTCGACTCCGTCGGTTTCCCGATTAGGGTTTCTGTCTATTTTTCGATCGAAAATTTTCAAACTAACCAGACTCATTGAAAATATGATTTAATTATAAACCATTTCGTTTACGAGTCAAAATTAGGTTTTCTGATCATTAAAATCTTACTGTCAGTGAAAACACCGACTGTTTTCTGTTCGAACTTTCACCAAAATTCGTCCGAAAACACATAATATTTTATTTCTGATCAGAAATTTGGAAGGTAGACTTCCTCACGGACAAAATATAAAAAATCTACAAATTTCAGTTTTTGGGTCAAATTAGGGTTTTCTGTCAGTATAAAATTATACTGTCAGTTAAAAAAACGCAGACCGGTTTTCGTCTGAGTTTTAAACCCAAATTTTAACCATAGCCTCCTACCATAGAGTAAGTTCTAGATATGATTTTGTTTTCTCCAAATTCATTTCCTAAGTCTCAAATAAAAATATAAATAAATATATTTTTACTGTTAAAACAGCGTAATTAAAAACAGGCTGTTACATTACTACCCCTCTTAGAAAAAAATTCCGTCCTCGGAATTTACGTACCTTAGAAAAGATGTGGATATTGTTGTTGCATATCTGCTTCGCGTTCCCACGTGGCATCTCCAGTAGTTTCATCCCATATGACCTTAACCAAAGGAATTTGTTTACCGCGAAGCTCCTTAATTTCTCTATCTGCGATCCTAACAGGTAGAGCCTCATACTCTAGATTCTCTTGCAGTTGTATAGACTCAGACTCAATAACATGAGAAGGATCAGGATAATATTTTCTCAATTGAGAGACATGAAAGACGTCGTGAAGATTAGCAAGATTAGGTGGTAAGGCAATATGATAAGCAACTGGACCAATCCGTCGAAGAATCTGGAAAGGTCCAATGAATCTGGGAGTAAGTTTTCTAGATTTGATAGCCCTGCCAATTCCGGTCTTCGGAGTAACTCTCAAAAACACGTGATCACCCTCCTAGAATTCTAACGGTCTCCTCCTTTTGTTGCTATAGCTCCTCTGTCTATCCTGAGCTTCCTTCATCTTTTCCCTTATCTTCCTGACTTGCTCCGTAGTCTGTTGCACCACATCTGGACCCAAAACTTGGTTTTCACCAGTTTCATACCAACATAGCGGGGTCCTACATTTCCTTCCATACAAAGCTTCGTATGGAGCCATTCCAATACTACTATGGAAACTGTTGTTGTATGTAAATTCAATCAATGGCAAGAACTCATCCCAACTTCCAGTGTGTTCTAACACACAAGCTCTCAAAAGATCTTCCAATGACTGAATTGTTCTCTCTGACTGTCCATCGGTTTGGGGATGATAAGCAGAACTCATTCTTAACTTCGTCCCCAAAGCACCTTGCAACTGTCTCCAAAATCTAGATGTAAATCTAGGATCTCGATCTGAGACAATGCTCGATGGCACACCATGCAACCTAACAACTTCTTTGATATAAATTTGAGTCAACTTTTCCAAGCTATAACTTTCACCGATAGGTAAGAAGTGCGAACACTTCGTCAACCTATCAATGATAACCCAAATCGCATCATATCTCTTAGGAGTTCGTGGTAATCCAACCACAAAATCCATAGCTATGCTATCCCATTTCCACTCTGGGATATCTAATGATTGCAATAAACCTGCTGGTTTCTGATGTTCAATCTTAGCCTTCTGACATACCAGGCAAGATAAAACATACTCTGCTACCTCTTTCTTCATCCTTGTCCACCAAAACATTTTCTTCAAATCCTGATACATCTTAGTGGATCCAGGATGAAAACTCAGCTTACTCTTATGTGCTTCCTCTAAAATCATTTTCCTAAGTTCTAAGTCCTCTGGCACACATATTCTATCTCTAAACCTCAACACACCATCTGTTCCTCGACTAAAATCAGAATTCTTACCCTCATCTATACCTTTACTCATCTCCTGAAGATATCTATCTTCAACCTGTTTATCCTTAAGCTCCTTCATAAAATCACTACTAATAGTGATCATACCTAAGCAAATTTTACCATCGACCAACTCCATTCCTAAGTTCAGATCTCTGAACTGTCCAAGTAATTCTAACTCCTTAACCATCATTGCAGACACATGCAATGATTTCCTACTCAAAGCATCCGCTACAACATTCGCCTTCCCAGGATGGTACAGTAGATCAAACTCATAGTCTTTGATAAACTCCATCCATCTCCGTTGTCTCATATTCAATTCTTTTTGATCGAATAAATACTTCAGACTTTTATGATCACTGTAAACATTAAACTTCGCTCCATACAGAAAGTGTCGCCATATCTTCAATGCGAACACTATTGCTGCCAATTCCAAATCATGAGTTGGATAATTCCTCTCATGGATTCTCAATTGTCGGGATGCATAAGCTACAACTCTTCCTTCTTGCATTAGAACACATCCCAAACCTTGGTATGACGCATCACAGTATACGTCAAACTGTCCTAAAGGATCAGGTAATGTTAACACAGGAGATGTAGTCAACTTGTCTTTCAGCTTTTGAAAACTCTGCTCACACTTGTCTGTCCAAACAAAAGCTGTATTTTTCCTCGTCAACTGCGTCATAGATAACGCAAGCTTTGAGAAACCCTCTATAAACCTCCGATAATATCCAGCTAATCCTAGAAAACTTCGTACCTCACTTACTGACTTAGGCCGTTCCCACTTCAGAACTGCCTCAACCTTAGCTGGATCTACTGCTATTCCTTCCTTATTGATCACATGTCCAAGAAACTGAACTTCCTCCATCCAAAACTCACATTTAGACATTTTAGCATAAAGCTGTCTGTCCTTCAAAACTTGCAGCACTACTCTCAAATGTTCCTTATGATCTTCTCGCGAACGAGAATAGATAAGTATATCATCGATGAACACAACGACAAACTTATCAAGGAATGGTCTAAAAATTCTGTTCATGTAATCCATGAACACTGCTGGAGCATTAGTCACCCCAAAAGGCATAACTAAATACTCGTAATGTCCATATCTCGTCCTAAAAGCCGTCTTAAGTATATCTTCCTTCCTTACTCTAATCTGATGGTATCCAGACCTCAAATCAATCTTAGAAAACACAGCTGCTCCTTTCAGCTGATCCATCAGATCATCTATCCTAGGCAATGGATATTTGTTCTTAATCGTCACCTTGTTCAACTGTCTGTAATCCGTGCATAACCTAGCACTTCCATCTTTTTTCTTAACAAATAACACCGGCGCCCCCCACGGTGAAACACTCGGTCTGATGAATTCTTTCCCCAACATGTCATCTAATTGTTTCTTTAACTCCGCCAACTCCACTGGTGACATCCTATAGGGCGCTATAGATATAGGTCCTGTCCCTGGTACGAGATCTATGGTGAATTCCACCTCTCTCTCTGGTGGCAAACCTGGAACATCTGGAGGGAAAACTTCTGGAAACTCTCTCACGATAGGCATAGCATCTATACTAGGAGTCTCATTAGTTTCCACTGCGAACAGCATCACGTACTGCCGAGAATCATCACTCCTAATGGATACTCCTTTATTGGCAGAGACTACACTAGAAGACTCAAGAAATGATAAGGTCTTACTAGAACAATCTAGTACTATATGGTTAGCCGAAAGCCAATCCATGCCAAGAATAACATCTATCTGTTGCATAGGCAAACAGATAAGATCAATGAGAAATGTCCTATTTTCAATAATTACAGGACATTGTAAACAAACATACGTAGTAGTCAAAGGGTTACTAGTTGGAGTAGATACGATAAGTTTATAAGGTAAGCTAGAAACAAGTAATTTCAAATGATCTACACATTCATAAGATATAAAGGAATGCGTAGCACCTGAGTCAAACAAAACTGACGAGAGTCTACCCGATACTAAACACATACCTTGTATAAGATCCGCAGATTGAGAGGATTCAGATCCCCTCACGGTAAATACTCTTCCAGTGGCTTGAGGTTTCGCAACCGGTGGTCTTGCTGATGAAACTCCTCTTCCAGCTCCACCTCGATTGCCTCCAGCTCCTCTACCCGCAGCTACTGGTTGCTGCATACCTCTCTGTCTGCATTCACGAGCAAAATGACCTGGTTTTCCACAGATGAAACAACCAGTTTCACGCTGATTCTCCTTACAATCCCGCAGATAATGAGGTCCTCCACATCTAAAACATACTGGGCCTTGTTGCTGTTGACCTGCTCCAACCATTGGTGTATTTGTTTGCACTGGTCTATTGTAGGGTCTCTGTCTCCACTGAGAACCAGTATTTCCTCTTCTCTGAAAACCGGGTCGAATGGGACCTCCACTTCTTTGTTGTTTCAGTTCCGCAGCCTGCCTTTGATCTATACTTTCTATGGCACTGCATCTCTCTACCAACTCCGGAAAACTCTGGATGTCAAGAGACACTATTGCTCTTTGCAACTCATGTCGAAGTCCTTCCTCAAACCTTCTACACTGCCAGTCTTCATCAGGAAATCGTTGGTAAAACTCTGAAAATTGAATCAGAGCTTCAAAACGTGACGCATAATCCCCAATCGTCATTGTGCCTTGTTTCAGGTTCATAAACTCTCTCTCTTTCTCGCGACGAACGAGTCGCGGAAAGTATTTCTCTAGAAAGCAGTCACGAAATAACTGCCAGCTCATCAATCTGCCCTCGGCTTCCAATAATCTTCTCTTTCCCCTCCACCATGACTCTGCCCCTCCAGTCAGCATGAAGGCAGCATAAGTCACTTTCCTATCTTCCCTACAACGCATAGTACTGAATATCTTCTCTATCTCTTGCACCCACCACTCAGCCTTCTCCGGGTCATAATCTCCTCGGAATTGAGGTGGTTTCCCTTTCAGAAATGTATTCATCCCAGCATCTTCAGCTTCTGCAGCTTTCCTCTGATTCTGCAGTTCTTGTTGTTCTCTGGTCATCTGCATCATCTCAGCGTTCTGTTGTGTCTGTTGTAGCATTGCAGTGGCCAAATCTCTGATAGTCTGGAGAGTCTCAGCTGACTCTCTTCCACCTCCAGTATGAGTGGTCTCATGGTTAACACTTCCAAGAATTCTTTCAGGAATTCCATCATCACTATTCGTACCGCGTCCTCTTCCTCTTCCTCGAGCCATGATTCTGAAATCATCCGCTCTCATTAGTATGACATATAATACTACATAATCAAGTATATACATATCATATGCCATACCAATATTAATTTTCGCAATAAAATCGGACACACTACCCAACTTCTAAGCATAGTTAAAATCCGATGTGGATTCAACTAGACACGGCCAGTAACAATAACCTAGACCTCACAGTCCGATTAGAATCGAACTGCTCTGATACCAAAATGAGACACCCCGATGTGCCCCTTGTGCCATTAGTTATTTATTTAGATTCCTCGTGTTATTAACATTGATTATAAATCGAAAATGCGAAGGAATTAAAATTTGACCAACAATGAAAGATAACATCAAAGTCATATTATAAATACACACTTAAATACAATACCAAAACACTGTCTAGGGCATCCTCTCAGTAAGATCCCTAGCAGGTACATCATTATACAAACCCTTAGTTGCGGAAACATAAACACATAGTTCTAGAGTCACTGGCCCTATTTACTTAAACACTATTACTACCATCTACAGCTCGTCCTCCTGCGTCTGGCTCATAAGGAGTCCCGTCCAACTCCTCCACATTAAAGTCATCGGTGAAGTCCTCAGCTGGTTCCTCCACATAGTCATCACCCGGATCTTCCGTAAAATCTTCTTGTATCCATATAAGCAAAACATATACAAATACAGAAATAGGGGATAAGACACATGTCTATCATCAAAGGTGGAAAAATGGAGATAGTATCGAAATATAATAATCATTAACACCAACATCTCTCAAAACTCCAAATCAACCTTAAACCACTATATGGTTCCTCTACCCTTACTCTCATGCAAACTTGGCCATCTATATTCCTGTCATTAGTCAGTAGTCCAATCGGTCCGGTGCCAGTAACTTAGTGCCCTGGTGCCCATACACCAGTACAGTAGTTTCAAACTACTCATGCCGTTGTGCGGCGATAGAACCCAGTAGTACCCGAACTACTCATGCTATTGCGCAATTAGTGCCATGGTGCCCATACACCATTTTAGTAACCTTTGCGCAACGCGATCCCTCAGGGACTCAAGGACTATCCCGACCTCGTGCGTTGCTTCACACACGGCCATGAACCTTAACACATCTCTATTATGAATCTCACCAACCCGCATTCATTATAGCCTAATGCCTCAACCTTCCACCACAAGTCTCAATACTCATTCAATATCTCATCTCATCTATACACTAAGGCTAGGCATCACTAATGCATCATAATTCACTCACCCAAATACATCTCTTAAATCACACATCTCGTGCCCTAACATTAACTAAACAGTTTATCATCCCAGGCAGATCATACTATATTATCAATCAACTACTCAAGTATCACAAGACATAATAATAAACAATTTATCACAACATAATTCAATAATCAATAAATTCAATCAACCTCGAATATCATAAGATTATCTTATCGGCGATAAACCCACAATCCCCAAATCATCATTGGTTTCACGAAAAAGCTTCCAATGTGATTTTGGTCTTGTCGATTACTCGACCACTAGTAGGGTTTAGGTCGCCCTACACAATTATTATAATTTAAATACTACTTATCCGTTTCCGATGGTAGATTGGTTCTTTCCCCCACCTGAGTTATCACCGAAATTCCGAATTCGCCGTTCCTCGTTATCACGTCACACTTTAACAGTTTCTCCTTCAACCAAACAATACAACTACAATTAATTAACAAAATCATTCTTAACCTAAATAGCTAGGTTTCGGCCTTACTTGGTAAAATAGGCTAGGAAATTCTTTTTGATTCAAGCTATTGGTTTTAGATTACATAGATACTTAAGAGTATTCACCAATCATTAGAATTCATTCCTTCAACAAAATCTATAAACTCCTAAACCTTAGATTTTCGGCCAACACCATAAATTTAGGATAGAAATCTTTGTTGAAGTTAAGCTCTTAGATTATAACCATATAGGTATTAGAGAGCATGATACAAGTGTTAGAATTGAAAATGGCACAAAAACTTCAAACCCACTTTCTCTCCTAGGTTCGGCCCACAATGGTTTTTAAGGAAGGAAAATGTTTTTGATTACATGCTCTTGGATAATGAAAGTAGGAATCATATCTAGATCATAGAAATTGGTTTCACATTTTTAAGATTTTTCTACAATTTTCTAGAATTATTCTAAGTTCTAGATCTAAGAATATGAAAACTCAAAAACATGAAGAACAAGAGCTTAAAAGAGATGAAGATGGTCTTGTTACCTCACTAGATTGAAGAAGATGAGGAAGAATGATGATCTTAGCAAGCTTTGGAATGGAAATCACTTGAAGCTCTTGAAGACAACAATGGAGTATAGGTGAAATTTGTGAAGAAAAGTTGAAGAAGATGAAGTGAAGAACAAAGGGGAGGGGGCTGCGGTTTTGGGTCATTATATAGGGGTATAATTAGGCTTTGTTTGGTTCCTTAAGCTTAGATTAATAGCTTTTAGGAATATTTAATTAATATAAGATTAACCATAGTTAATAGTTAACTTAACTAAGGTTATTTTGGCAAATCATGGTTAATAATATGTGGCTCACAATTGATGGAGGTGTGGCTGATTTTGGGCCACACATAGTGACTCACCAATGAGTCACTGATCCTATCCGTTAGCGGTTCCCAGAAATTCTGTACGCAGCTCCGTCAGTTACCCGATTTCGGTTTTTGAGAGGAAAATGATGAAACAAAAGCAAAATGAAATAGGTATGGTTTAGTATATATATATGCACGAAATTTAGGATATGTAGAAGGTTTACAACCACGTAAAGTGAGTGGTTAAGAGTGCGTAGATGTGTCTTGTTACTAACCGCGAAGGCTTGGGGTATTTTGGTCATTTTACCTAAAAGTCATGATTACTAGCATTTAATGCTCATAAATGCTTGGTGACTCATCCTCCATGAGTCATCATGCATGACTCGTTGTCCCGATCTCTTGACGGGCCTCTGCAGTTCCGTTTTCGACTCCGTCGGTTTCCCGATTAGGGTTTCTGTCTATTTTTCGATCGAAAATTTTCAAACTAACCAGACTCATTGAAAATATGATTTAATTATAAACCATTTCGTTTACGAGTCAAAATTAGGTTTTCTGATCATTAAAATCTTACTGTCAGTGAAAACACCGACTGTTTTCTGTTCGAACTTTCACCAAAATTCGTCCGAAAACACATAATATTTTATTTCTGATCAGAAATTTGGAAGGTAGACTTCCTCACGGACAAAATATAAAAAATCTACAAATTTCAGTTTTTGGGTCAAATTAGGGTTTTCTGTCAGTATAAAATTATACTGTCAGTTAAAAAAACGCAGACCGGTTTTCGTCTGAGTTTTAAACCCAAATTTTAACCATAGCCTCCTACCATAGAGTAAGTTCTAGATATGATTTTGTTTTCTCCAAATTCATTTCCTAAGTCTCAAATAAAAATATAAATAAATATATTTTTACTGTTAAAACAGCGTAATTAAAAACAGGCTGTTACAGGAGACACTCTAGTTGAGAGGTAGCGAAAACCAAGGGTTAATTCTCTGCTCTAAGTAACCGACTGAGGATTAGTCTCATAACCAGTCCAAAGGTCCGAAGCTTGTGCGGATTGCCTGGGATGCCACTGAGGAGTCAAAGGCCCTAATTACGGTGGTTCATCAAAAAAATATAGTAATTTAATAAATGATTTTACATTAAAAAAAGAAAAAACAACTCGAAAGATAACCTTTAAATAAAAATATAATATTTTCAACCAAAAAAAATTATTTTGATAAAATATTGTTATTATCTTTAAAAATGGCTCATCTCATAATTTGCTTTAGGCTTAAATATGTGTTGGGTCAGCCCTGGTTATAGTGACGAAAATATAACTGTAGGTACATGTTGTTACAGACTGCGAAAAAAACGTTCGTTGGTGTAGGTTTTTTTGGACATACCTACAATTTTTCGTCATTTAGCTAGCTGCGACTTTTTTGCTGTCCCTAAATTAGCACCATAATTGATTAGGTTACAGACAAGTATTATTTTCACACATAGCCTCTCCAGGCTCAAATGCATAGTATCGTTTTCACACTTAGCCTCTCCACGCTCAACCACATATTCTTTTTGCGAGCCTCTTCAGGCTTTGCAAAAGAATGTGATTTTTTTGAAGCAGCAACTTTGCTTTACATGCACGGGCAAATCAACCAAATAACACTCAATGAGTGAATAATGAATAGGTTAAGGTATGACTTATTGGACTAGCTTCTCTAAAAGTTTTATTGTGTAAGAGAAGGTAGTAGAAAGAATATCAGAGTATTTGAAAGTTTAAGAGCGCTTAAGAGTGTTCTGAGCTTTGCACACTTTGATTTTGATCTTTATCCATTGGATATGAAAGAGCCATTCTGAACACAAGCAACGTTCATTTGTTCTTTGTTTTGGCTTTTAGTTATACTTTCTGCATAGCAGTCTTCACAGCAGGTATAAAGTATGTTTTTGACTTTCTCGGGTCAGAGCATAGCAGACTGTATGTACTCTGTAGCAGCAAAGTGATTTTTGTGTTTTGTCTTTTTTGAGAAATGAGGGAGAAAATTTCGTTGATCAAGAATATTGATATCTATTCTTCAAAAACGAGTTTCTACTTATTCAAAAGGTCTCCCTTGCTGAGTCATTATCTTATATCGCTTTCCTTCAAGCAAGTCTTCACGGTTAAGACTTCTTGTCTTCTTTAAGGCTTCTTTAGACACTTGATACCAAAAACACTTGTTCATAATGAAGTTTAGACACTTTCTATAGTTTGCTTGTTCTTGGAGATTCTTGACATATCTTTAGAAACTTTATTGTTCTATCTGATAATAGCTGTCGGACTTCAGATGTTTGTTAATAAACACTTCATGGACAGATTCAGGCACATTTTGAAGTTTGTTTATCCTAGAGATTCCATCATAGCTTGAGGAAACTTCTTTGTCTTTTATCAAATGGTCCTTTTCAGACTTCAAACACTTGATATCAAATTTGATCTTGACTTTGTATCTGACATGTAGTTGTAACCTAATTTCAATTGACTTGATCTTCATAGAAACTTGATCTTCAAAACTTTAGTAAAATATGCAAATCTTGATTTGGTTGATTTTGTTCTTGATACCAGCCTTTCAATTCTTCAGGGACTTCTATCTTCATATCATTTACTTGAGAGATCATAGAGTTTTGTTGTAGAGCTTCAAACCTTTGTGACTTTGCTTAGAGATCTCATAATGATCTTCAGAATTGATTCTTTTATGAGAAAGAGTTCTTATTAAATTGGTTTTCTTGTAAAGATACTTCAACTATACCCAAGAGCGCTTGGATGAGATGGAACGGATCTCTTCCATCTTAACTAGAGGTCTTGAGTTTGAATCCTGGCCTTGAGAATGCAGCAGCGTTAAAACTCTTGAGGGAGAGCTTTGCCGTCCTTGTGGTCCTACCCGGCTCAAGGGATTAGTCTCCGCAGTTGCGTGCGGAGGATACCCTGGGAAACCAAAAAAAAAAAGAAGATACTTCAACTATATCTTGACAAGATATGCTTTAGTTATTAACCAACTTACAGTCTTCAGGCACATTCCATCAATTGATCTTTTGTTCATTTCTTTAGACACTTCTTTTTATTTGATCATAAGAGATATTTATCCAACTGGGCTTCTTCTTTGAAATTCTTAAGCTTTGTCTTGAAAAGAAATGCTTCCTAGATATTTCAGTCTTCAGACGCATTGCTTCATTTGAAGTTTTAACACATTCTTCAGATGCTTCAACTTCTGACTTGATTCTGAGAAGTCTTTTTTATTTCCTCGAGAGATTGCTTTTCTTCATTATTGTAACCTTCATAGTCAGATAACTTCACTTGAATTTAAAGTTCTTTCCTCTTGAATGACTTGCTTTATCCACTTCAAGAGATCTTTGATTGAGTCTCGTTAATCACTATTCAGATGCTTGCTTTTCAGACACATGATATGCTTTCCATTCTTCGATTTTCTTGAATTGTATATCCTGCACATTTCAAGTATAAGATTATCAATGTTCAGACAGTTCATTCAAAATCAATTGCTTAATGCTTGGATTCATCAAAACACAAGGGTCAGACGCTTAGCACAAATCTTAGCAGACACTTGGAGACCTAACAACAATTACAATCGGTCTCACCTTATTTTCAGTTCATCACTTCACACATATATCAAATACTTTCATTTTTTCTTGTAGAAATTCCTTTAGGTAGTATTTGGTATCATATATATTTTAATATTTTCGGAAAAGTGAGATGAGAATAAAAATTTTGATGTTTCATATAAGGGATAAAAAAAAACATTATTGAATATAAAAGATGCTCGAGAATAAAATTAGTGATAATGAAAGTTAAAAAAATGATTCTCATGTGTAAAGAGTGGGAAATAAATATTTCTGGAAATGAGATTCCCGAATATGTAGTCCACCTGGGAATAAAACATTTTAAGAACTAAATGTAACCTAAGGATAAAAAGCAGCCAGGTCGAACAAAAGTTCATTGCTACTAACTCACTCCCAAGGCACTCCAAGTCTCCAACCCTTATACAATAAATTCCAATATACTAAAAATCACAAAAGACTTTCATACATAAAAAATTAAAAAAAAAAAAAGAAGAAGAAGAAGAAGAAGGCAAGAATGTCACTCTAAGAAAGCTACATTTCCTCCAAATATAGAATTAAACCAAGATCAACATCTATATTTCACAAGCTCAACAACATAATGGGCATCAATCTTCCCATGTCTAATAATTTTGTTGCGGTGAGTCCAAATAGACCAAATGGTAGCAAATCAAGGAATCACTCAAACACGTTTAAGTGAATCACCTCTAGCTAGATCCGATGATGGAAAAAATGCTCTTTACAGGCAAACGAGTAGAACAACTTCAAATTCCAACCACTTGTAACAAAGGTACCATACCAAAGATGCATTCTTTACAAAACCCATACAACATATCGGTGATCACATCCATCCTACCTAAATTCAGCTTGGTAGGAAGTCTATCTAATAAAATGGCATGCCTTGAATAACACGTTATTTATTAACAATTCTTAACGATATATTCAATATTAAGAATCCAAATCCACTAAGGCATGAACCATATAGATAGATTGTTAAATAGGACAACCTTGTCTATGTAAGCTTGTCTCACTTAACCATGAGATTTAAATTTGAGAAAAACTTGAATAAGCACAAACCGAACACCTCGACCTTAGACACAATCAATAAAAAGGTGGCGAACACATTATTTCATCTTCAACCTTATTGGCTACTTCCAATGCACCAATAGATCTCAAAAGATTGTACAATTTACAACTATATGAAACTTGAAAGTATCTCTTAAGAATATGTTTTTAATTCTTCTCTCCTACCTAAGACATAGTTCTGATTGCATGTTCTTAATGCCTTAGTTTCTATAGTTTTCAGCTAAACATAATTTTTAAACTTTGACACGACAATGGCCAATTATGCTTAGACAAAATCTAAAATTATTTTTTCAATAAAATTCCAATGACCTAGAGATTAGTCTATGCTATCATGAATGGGTTCCAACAACATAAACATGGAAATAAGACATTCTATTAATATTTGGTATAAGCTTTAAAAGATATTCCTTTGATTCCCACTAATTTCATATTTTGGCTTGTTCTCATTCTTACATTGAGATGTGGATATGTTATTTTCTTATTGCATGGGAAGAAAAATAATCTTGTAAAAGACTAAAATATATGTCCTTAACTTTTTTTTTACTCTACTTTCTTCCCCATATTTTCAAAAAAAAAAACATATTTTCAAAATAATAAATATTAAACAAACACGATTTTGAATTTATTAAGGAATAACATTTTACTAATGTAATAAGATCCCTTGAAGAAACACCCTTAGAATGGTTGAAATTAAAATGCCACCAAATTGTTTCCCCTAATTTTGCGTTTGAAGGTGAGAACTTGTGGTCACAAATTGTTGATTTGGTAAATACCACATATTTGAAACAGCAAAATTGAGTTTGTTAACAACCGGAGGTTTTAGCTGACACAACGCTAAACAGCTGTTCTCAACTGAATCTTCATTAATTTCTCCTTTGTGGAAAGTATATCATTTCACAATATCAAGAACTTCCTTCTCTCCCTTCTTCGTGACAAATCAAAGCATTGTGAAGCTAGGAATTCATCCACCCTACTTTTTGTATGACTTCTCACGTCCTTAGGTAAATTTTCCCTTATAATTTCCGTCAACATTTTCTTTATGGAACTCTTTTGCTTTCTTCACCATCATTCAAATATGACACACGCATATACATAGGAGTATCCATATAAGCAATTAATGGAGCAATTTTCATGAAAGATAATTTGAGGCTGAACCATTAGTATTGCTTCGGTTTTACTCACAAGATGCACATGTTATTTCTTAACAAACAAATGGAAGGGCTTTGGTTCCTTAAGCATGTGGTCCTAGGTTTGATCCTTGTATTCACGTGTAAAGAAAACCACTATTACGAGGGCTCTCCGCTTAGACGCCTGACAATACCGACAGATTAGTCTCTCACGTATTGGGTGGGAGGATACTCTATGAGACCAACAAACAAATTATATTATAAATAATATATAGAATACAACCTTGAAAAACAAAAGCAAAATAAGGTAAAGGGAAATAGAGTTAACAATTTTTTGGTTTATTGATTTATGTTGCATGGTAGGAGATAACTCTATATCTTTCCTGGCCCAATTGATCCCGGCTTCTTTCTTCCAAGAAATTTGAGTAAGGATCTTACATATATATACATATATATATATATATATATATATATATATATAGAAAGAACCTTTTCCAACTATAGGTTATTCTTATAAACTCCTAAGTGGTTCAAATTTCAACATCTTCACTTCCTGCAACATAGTGTAAAATTAATCCCTTATGTATGTAAAAAAAAACTTGTAGGAGTTAATATATATGCACGATTTAATAAGTAGAAAGAAGTTGTTGAGTTTTGAACAAGGATTTTCTAAAATTGAGGTCTTCTTGCATTTTAGCCATTATGTTTTAATTGATTAGTAGTGGATTTGAATTCACATTGGATCTAATTTGTTGTTAGTTTGTTAATATATAGAAAAAACTTAAGCAGGCTAAAGATGGAGGAAAATGTGGAGAAAAAGCCCCCAAGGCTCGATGTAAACATCCCGTTGGATATGGATGGTCTCGAGAAGCACTCACATATGCTTGTGTCACCAAAATCTCAGGTAGCAATTAAAAAATCTTCAAGTGTGAGGGTGGGTTGTCTATGCTCGCCCACCACACATGCTGGCTCCTTTAGATGCCGGTACCATCGAGCTACCGGGGGTCTAGGAATGCATCGCGGTCGATCTGTTGGCTCCAACCTCTCTGAGTTAAGTTCCAAAACACGCTCAATCAGTGACTCACTCCATGCTCAGTAGCTTGCATTGCAAGTAATGTTGGTGCACAGATACAAAAGTATGTATGTCTCTTTATACCTGCGGATGGCATGAGATGGTGCCCTGTTGTTCAGTGTGTTCTTCAAAAGTCCTTATATTTTTCTAGGATATGAAAATTACTTATCTTGTACAAAACATGTCAAAATGTGTTCACTTTATTTGTGTGGTGATATATATATACAAAAACTCATATTTGTGTTCTTGTCGAATAAGAGGCCTTCTATATGAATTCATCCTAATTTGATTTGACTAGCTTTTAATGATATAACAACGAGAGTAGAAATTGATAAGGTAATAATTTATTTGTGAAGCTAGAAAATAGGTTCAATTTGGGGTGTGCAAAACCCAGCTCGACCCTAGAACCCGTCCCAACCACTAGTTTTCGGGTTGGGTCTGGCCCTAACCCGTAGAAGAGAAAGGATGAACTCGTACGCGTCCCATTTAATGACCAGGCGCCGGGTCAGAGACGGGTTCGGGTTGACCTTCGGATTACCTGACCAGTCCCATATATTAAAAATCTAATTTACTTTTATCCATCACTAGCTTATGTTTCACGTTTGATATTTTTTGTGGCCTTTGTAACATTGAAAGAATCTTGTTTGATAAAAGTATCCTATTTTTAACAATGTGACTTTGGTAACACGAGCATTAAGGAAGCATCCAATAAAAAATTTATTTGTTGATATTTTGTAACATCCAGTTTTGGATATATTTGGTGACACAAAATCAATTGGTGGCTTTTAGGTAGCATTTTTGTTGATATTTTGGCTTATAAAATAAATAACATTTTTCCCACTAATAGAAATTTAGTTTACAAAGAATCTATTTAACTTCGGGTCAGCCCGGACCTATCCCATTTAGACCCGGTCTTAAACCAACCCGCATATGATCGAATTCCTTCGGGTCTAGGGACGGGTTCAGGTTCAAAGAATTGACCCTATCAATGTTGAGGACCGAGTAAGGGACAAGCATAACACATCTCAACCCATCTCGCTCACCCCTAGGTTCAATGGTGAGGGTTGTATCTTTCAATGTGATTCTATTATATACCTTTTTTTTTCAAGAGATAACATTAAAAACTAGTTGCAAAACTGTGAATCTTCGCAAAATGAACTTGTCATGGTTCTCTTATTTTGTATTGAATTACTCTTCTTTTATTGGATTTATCGAATTACTACTCTATCATACTCAATCTATTTATTCTATATAATTTTGAATCAAGGGTTCTAGCTTCGCAACTTCATCAAGTCAAACTTCTATTCTCATAACTCTTCATTTCATCCAAATAGCTGACATGTCAAAACCTCTTATTTTCGTCATTTTATTTTATATTCTAAACTCAAACAAAACAAAACAAAACTAAATGGATGTTGAAGAAAAATGCAAAAGTACCTTTAGAAAGAAACAACTTTGTCTAGTAACAATGGAGACCACATGTCTCGAGGGAAGACATGATGAGGCACGAATTGCTGGCTCCATAGCAGAAAGCAATAGGGTGGTGTGGAGGTTGTTTGGACAAAGTAGAACTCACTTGTGGAGCTTGACGGCAGGGAATATGCCCTTATGCTCAAATACTTCCTTTATCATGTCTTCAAACATATGATTAGTGCTTTAGACGCATTCTAGGTGCTTGTCAGTTCTGACATGTCTTTGGACGCCTTCTTGGTTCTGACAGATCTTCAGACGCTTCTTTAGATCTTTAGACGCTTTCTTCTATGAGTTTGCTTGCGGTATTCTTTAGACAAAACAAGACTTTATCGAGTAATTACGGGCAAGCATAACCCATCTCAACCCGTCTCACGCTCACCCCTAGGTTCAATGGTGAGGGTTATATCTTTCAATGTGATTCTAATATATACCAACTTTTTTTTTTCAAGAGGTAACATTAAATACTAGCTGCAAAACTGTGACTCTTCGCAAAATGAACTTGTCATGGTTCTCTTATTTTGTATTGCATTACTCTTCTTTTATTGGATTTATCGAATTACTACTCTATCATACTCAATCTATTTATACTATATAATTTTGAAGCAAGGGTTCTAGATTCGCAACTTCATCAAGTCAAACTTCTATTCTCATAACTCTTCATTTCATCCAAATAGCTGACATGTCAAAACCTCTTATTTTCGTCATTTTATTTTATATTCTAAACTCAAACAAAACAAAACAAAACTAAATGGATGTTGAAGAAAAATGCAAAAGTACATTTAGAAAGAAACAACTTTGTCTAGTAACAATGGAGACCACATGACTCGAGGGAAGGCATGATGAGGCACGAATTGCTGGCTCCATAGCAGAAAGAAATAGGGTGGTGTGGAGGTTGTTTGGACAAAGTAGAACTCACTTGTGGAGCTTGACAGCAGGGAATATGCCCTTATGCTCAAATACTTCCTTTATCATGTCTTCAAACATATGATTAGTGCTTTAGACGCATTCTGGGTGCTTGTCAATTCTGACATGTCTTCGGACGCCTTCTTGGTTCTGACAGATCTTCAGACGCTTCTTTAGATCTTTAGACACTTTCTTCTATGAGTTTGCTTGCGGTCTTCTTTAGACAAAGACTTTATCGGGTAATTACAGGCAAGCATAACCCATCTCAACCCGTCTCACGCTCACCCCTCGGTTCAATGGTGAGGGTTATATCTTTCAATGTGATTCTAATATATACCAACTTTTTTTTCAAGAGGTAACATTAAAAACTAGCTGCAAAACTGTGACTTTTCGCAAAATGAACTTGTCATGGTTCTCTTTGAATTACTCTTCTTTTATTGGAATTATCGAAGTACTACTCTATCATAGTCAATCTATTTATACTATATAATTTTTGAAGCATGGGTTCTAGCTTTGCAACTTCAGCAAGTCCAACTTCTATTCTCATAACTCTTCATTTCATCCAAATAGCTGACATATCAAAACCTCTTATTTTCATCATTTTATTTTATATTCTAAACTCAAACAAAACAAAACAAAACTAAATGGATGTTGAAGAAAAATGCAAAAGTACGTTTAGAAAGAAACAACTTTGTCTAGTAACAATGGAGACCACAAGACTCGAGGGAAGGCATGATGAGGCACGAATTGTGGTGGCTCCACAGCGGAAAGCGACAGGGTGGTGTGGAGGTTGGTTGGACAAAGTAGAACTCACTTGTGGAGATTGACGGCAGGGAATATGCCCTTATGCTCAAATACTTCCTTTATCATGTCTTCAAACATATGACTGGTGCTTTAGATGCATTCTGGGTGCTTGTTAGTTCTGACATGTCTTCGGACGCCTTCTTGGTTCTGACAGATCTTCAGACGCTTCTTTAGATCTTCAGACACTTTCTTCTATGACTTTTGCTTGCGGTCTTCTTTAGAGATAATCTGAAGACTTTATCCAATATGTCTGTAACTTGATCTTTCTTGAGTTGATCTTCAAGTTTTCTTCAGAGAATTGTATAATTAGCTTTTACAATCTCGTCTTAGACGAGTGTTGAGATTAGTGTTGATGTAGCTTCTAGAGATTCTTTGATTCTTGCAACTGAACTAAAGTTAACACAGGCAAACAGAAGAAGGGGGGTTGAATTGTGTTTGTTAACAGTTTTTCGAAAAAGCCTTTTCCTAAAAACTTTTCACAAGAAAAGAAGATATAAAAACACACTTGAAATACTTTTGAAAGGTTAACAAGTTTAAGTTCAAATCCCCACAGTTAGTATAAACAAAAATTGTAAAAGATAGGGATAGAAGATTCATACAAGTGATTTATCCTGTTCACTCTCTTCCAACCGAGAGCTACATCCAGTCCCTTCTACCTGAAGGTTATCTCCACTATTCTCCAAATAGATTACAAGTATTCAACACCTCTTCAGGCTACAAGTATTCTTTCTCAACAAAGCCTCTTCAGGCTCTAATTCTAACAAAGAGATTTAAGATCTTGATCTATGAACTCACAATGTGTAAGAATATGAAAGTTTAAGATCAGGAAGAATACAACTGAAAATATTCAAATGAAATTTGATCAGAGATTTGGCACTTTGAAAATTTCACAGCATCGAGTTAGTTCTTCTCTTGGGGTCGTTTACTATATATATAGACATCTCAGCTTTTCTTCAATGGTCTTGAGTAATGAATCCGTTTAGAGTAGCATTTAATGCTGAGATCCGTTGAGATTGATAGCTTGATATGCTTTCTGGAGAAGTGCTCTTAGTTATCAGAAGTAAGCTCAAAGTAGTACTGTCTTTTCTCTGTTGTACCGAAGGTTGCTTTCTGACTTTCCTTCTTTGTACTTGGTTTAACTTTATAGCAAAATGAGTGATAGAGTACAAAGGTTTGTGTTCTCGATGGTACTATGTTTCTAATATCAAGAAACAAAGTTTTGAACAATTCAAATAACAAAGGAAATAGACATACATTCCATCGTATTAAATAAACAATCATTTGAAATAAATTCTCTTCGGATAGACGGGTTCAGTTTTAGTAACTAGTGGGCGCGCATGTCTTTGGACGCGCAATTTTAACTTAGCAAGAAAGTAGGCTCGTCTACTGATGTGGCGTCTGGTTAATTTCTCGTCTAGAATCAAGTCTTTGGACTTGCTGTTTTTCGAGAGTTATCAATTGGCTCGTCTACAACATATTTTGCTCATAGATTTTAGACACTCGTTTGGTGTTATGTAACTTAGCCAATATAACATTCGTCTAGCGATAAATTTATAAACTCAGAATTTTATCATGTTTTTGAAGACTCGTCTAGCGATTGAGAACTTAAACCCAATACAGTTTCTTAGTAAAGCTAAGAAGCTAAATATAGGTTTCCTCAACTAGCAGTACTTTAACAAACCTGCAAGCTAGAACAAACAAGTTAGATCTTTGACACAATTTTACCATACAAATTTAACCTTTTTGTTAACATCAAAACTTAAGAGATTTAATTAGCCAGAACCACTTTGGCACTAACAATCTCCCCCTTTTTTATGATGACAAAAACCAATTAAATTTGAGTGAGCAAAGTCTAAGAAAGCTACAGGGCTCACCCTAAGACAAAGCATTCACAAACTTAATATATTCAAACATCAGATAAGAAGCATTGAAAAATAAGTACTAAAACGCAGTAACAGAGCAAACATAGTATCAGAGCATATGTTTAATCAGAAAAGCATAGAAGCATGCATTATATCAGATAAAGATCAATTAAACAGATATGCAGGAAACACTTAGATTAAATAACTGACTTTTATAAAATTTAAATCTCTATTCTTTTCTCCCCCTTTTTTGTCATCAGACAAAAGGAAACAGGAGTGGACCATCATTGTCAGTTAGAAGAAAAAGAAGTAAATAGACTAAGAAGAGGGTGGAGGAGCTGGAGGAGGGTTCAGATTTGGAGGAGGTGGAACTTGTTGACCTTGAGTTTGCTGAAATTTTGTGAGTAGTTGAAGCATCTGATTGAGAAGAGCATTGGTAGGCTTTAGTTGCTTTGCTACTTGAGCTTCAATCTTCTTATTTAAAATCTCATCCAGATCAGGTGGTAAGGAGGTTCTGGAACTTTCAGCTGTAGTGGTCATATTTGTTAGAACCAAAGTGGTTTTGACTTAAATAATCTCTTAAGTTTTGATGTTAACAAAAAGGTTAAATTTGTATGTCAAAGTATTGTCAAAGATCTAACTTGTCTGAGTGAAGGCTTGCAGGATTTCTAAGTTGTGATAAGAAGAGGAAATATATATACAGTTGTAGTATCGGGCCATTTTCTCAACCTCTAGACGAGTCTTCAAAACAATGGTAAAATTCTGAGTCTATGAAATTATCGCTAGATGAGACCTTAAAAAATTGGCTAAGGTAATGGATGCTAGGGAAGCATCCTCCTCTGGACTGAATGAAGATGACAAGAGAGCCACTCCCACTGTTAGAGGAAAATTTGGCTTCTCACATGTCAGGTACTATATTCATGAGGACACCATTGGCATTCCTCTGATCAGCCCTGTCTATGAGGAAGATCCTCTCCATTGGGCTCCAGATTTTCCTACCCCTGCACCCTCTCCACAAGATGCTGAAGCTTCTTCTGAGCATATTGAAGAGATAATTGTTGAGGGACCGGATATGGATCAGGAAGCTGTTCAGTCTAAGGCTATTGATAAGCCTCTGGCTCATCTAGTTTTATAGCTAGTGAGGCCACGATTTTTATGCTAATTGTTCGAGTTTAATCTCGTTTTCGCCCAAATTTAGCTTAATTGTCCCTAAGCAATGTTTTGAGTCTTTTAAGTAGTTTTTAGAAATTTATGCTATTTGAGTCAAATAAAGCATTTAATGCTATTTTATATTTTCAGGTTAAAAGTGAAGCTCGAGGAAGCTAGGAAAAATGGAAAAAACAAGCAAAAAGGCAAAACTGGTCATTCGCCCCGCAAACTAACACTCGTCCCACGAGTCAGAAGAACAGATTAAGCAATGTCAGCAGCCATTCAACCTCGCCTCGCGAGGACGTGTTCGCCTCGCGAGCCAGACACAGGGAATTGAAGATCACTCTGTCTCGCCTCGCGAAGAATCCAAATTTGAACTGGCGCCAACTTAAGATTCGCCTCGCGAATCAATGTTCGCCTCGCGATCACGCGCAGATCCCAAACTTTATAAATAGCTTGTTTTAGGTCAATTGGAGAGAGTTTTGAATAGTGATTGTAATCCTAGTTTTCTTATGGCTGTGTAGTGAGTTTTAATTCAGTTTCTTTGAGGATGAATGTTTTTATACTTTGTTCGTTGTTATCGTCTCTATGAGGAACTAATCCTTATTTCTAAGGGAACGATGAAGCCACCATTGATGGCATAGTGAATCCAAGTAATATTTTCTTATACCCTTGTCTCTTTTCTTGTTTCTTAATTCTGATTTGTTTGTGTTAATCATATGCGCGCATGGTTAACTAGTCTAGTGCGTTGAGGCTGGCAGGCGATTCGTATTTAGGACTTGAATTAAGAACACCGCTTGAATATTGCTAGGCATAGAATAGGAAAGCGGTGCAATTGCTGTAGGGAACCAAGAACTTAATAAAACTAATTGTGGGTTGAATAGATTGGCAGATTGACAATTTGCAATTGTAGATAATTCCTTTTGAAAATCGGCAGTGACATTAGGATAATTGAGGGTTCCTAGTTGACAAAGAAATTAAATTGAACATAGAGATAATGAGATAAACACTTGGGTAACTTGCTTGATAGGGCAGGTGAATTCGTGACCTTAGAGCCTTAATCTTAATCAAATCTCATCATAATCTTTTAGCATCTTTAATTAATTGTTTTGATTTAATCTTTGATTTGATTTTCTCTCTCTTCATAAAGATTCCCCTTTGACTTGGTCAAACATTTTGAAGTTCCTTATTTAATTAGTTAAATTGGTCTCCCAATCCTTGTGTTCGACCTCGGTATTTTCTTACGGTGTTTTATTACTTGCAACGAAACGGTACACTTGACGGATCGTCAACAGCTATGCATGAAGAAGTTGCTGAGTCTACAAGCAGAAAAGGTACTTCTAGGGAAGCATTCCTCACAATCATTAGCACTGGCAGTTGTTCATCCTCATGAAGAACCCCAACACTCTCAAGCTCTGAGTATTTTACCAGGACAAGGCAATATGCATGCAACTGCTGAAAGCTCCAGATCCTCTTTGCCACCAGACCTTGATGAGATTTTGGAGAAGAAAATTGAAGCTCAAGTGGTAAAACAGTTAGCACCTACCAATGCTCTTTTAAGCCAAATGATTCAATTGATGACCAGCTTTCAACAAAACCAAGGTCAACAAGTCAACCACCTCCTCCACCTCCAAATCAGAACCCTCCTCAACCACCTCCACCCCCATCTTAGTTTATCTTTTAACTTTTGGTTTTGATACTGACAATGATGGTCCACTCCTATTTCTTTTTGTCTGATGACAAAAAAGGAGGAGAAAGGAAAGAGAATTAAATTTTATAAAAAGTCTGTTTTTGATCTAAGTGTTTTACTGCATATGCATATCTATTTAAATTGCTGCTTTTATGCTTTTTTTATTAAACATATGTTCTGATATGTGTTCGCCTGGTTACATGTCTGCTTCAAAGTTCTGATACTATGTTTTAGTACTTATTCTCAATATGTGCCATCTGATGTCTAAGATAATTAAGTTTGTATGCTTTGTCTTAGGGGAGCTTTCTAGCTCTCTTAGACTTTGCTCAGTCAAATTTAATTGGGTTTTTTGTCATCATCAAAAAGGGGGAGATTGTTAGAACCAAAGTGGTTTTGGCTTAAATAATCTCTTAAGTTTTGATATTAACAAAAAGGTTAAATTTGTATGACAAAGTATTGCCAAAGATCTAACGTGTCTGAGTGAAGGTTTACAGGATTTCTAAGTTGTGATAAGAAGAGGAAATATATATATACAGCTGCAGTATCAGGCCATTTTCTCAACCTCTAGACGAGTCTTCAAAACAATCGTAAAATTCTGAGTCTGTGAAGTTATCGCTAGACGAGGCCTTAAAAAATTGGCTAAGGTAATAGATTCTAGACGAGTATCTAAGTCTAAGAAAAGAGTAGTAGACGAGCCAATAAATATTCCAGTAAAAATAGCAAGTCCAAAGACTTGATAACAGACGAGAAGTCATACTAGATGCCACGTCAGCAGACGAGCTATTGAGAATAGCAAGTCCAAAGACTTGGAACTAGACAAGAGTCATATAGACGCAGTATCTGTAGACGAGCCCGCTTTACTGATAAGATAATTTTGCACATCCAAAGACATGCGCGTCTACTAGCTAGTAAAAATGAACCCTTCTAGTATAAGCATATTTATTTCATATATGTCTCTTTCTCTTACTGCTTCATTTGTTAACTCTTTGTTTCTTGAGATTAGAAACATAGTACCATCGAGAACATAAAACTTTGTACTCTGTCACCTATATTGCTGTAAAGTTTAAACCAAGTACAAAGAAGGAAAGTCAGAAAGCAACCTTCGGTACAATAGGGAAGTGACAGCTCTACTTTGAGCATTCCTTTGATAAACAAGAGCACTTCTCCATGAAGCATATCAAGTTATCAGTCTCAACGGATCCTAGCATTTAATGTCATGTCTAAACGGATACAATTTGAAGACCGTTAAAGAAGTTCAAGACAGCAAAGCACTCCATCTATAAATACTAGATGAATCTCAGTGAAGGAGACAGAGACTCTCTAATATCAAAAATGTCAAAACTCTGCTGAAATCTATTGAACAAGTTTACTTATAATCCTAACTGATCTTCAACTTTCACACTCTCACACTTAGTGAGTTCTTAGATCAAATCTGTAAATCTCTTTGTTAGAGTTAAAGCCTGAAGAGACTTGGTAGAGAAAGAATACTTGTAGCCTGAAGAGGTGTTGAATACTTGTAATCTATTTGGAGAATAGTGGAGAAAACCTTCAGGTAGAAGGGACTGGACGTAGCTCTCTGTTGGAAGAGAGTGAACCAGGATAAATAACTTGTGTGAATCTTCTATCCCTAACCTTTTACAGTATTTATTTATTCTAACTGTGGGGGACTTGAATCTGAGTTTGTGAACTCCTTAAAAAGATTTTCTTGTTTGTGTGTTGCTTATATTGTTTTGCTTGCAAAAAGGTTTGAGAAAAGACTTTTTCGAAAATCTGTTAAGAAACACAATTCAACCCCCCTTCTTGTGTTTCCCAATATGTCAACTTCAGTTGGTATCAGAGCTCAACCTCGAAAGGGTTGAGCATCTAACAAGTGCTAAGGGAGTACGATCCAATAAGCATGGATACAGAATGACAAGAAATCAACAGACCTCCTCTCTTTGATGGTAGTAATTATGACTATTGGAAAAAAAGAATGATGGCTTTTCTTGATGCACAAAATGTGGATATCTGAGATCTAATTGAAACTGGCTACACTGAGCCAAGATGTGATGCTGGTGCTGCTATCCCTAGAGCTCAATGGACTCCAGAGCAGAAAACTCAACATCAACTCCATCTGAAAGCCAAGCACTACCTGATGTGTGCTATCACCAGATCTGAGCATGATAAAGTCCATAGCTGTAACACTGCTAAGGAAATATGGGATACTCTTGCTCTAGCTCATGAAGGGTCATCCCAAGTCAAGGAGTCAAAGATAAGCATGCTGGTTCACCAGTACGAATTATTCAAAATGGCTGAACATGAAACCATAGATCAAATGTTTGGAAGATTTCAAACTACACCAACAGTCTTAGATCTCTTGGAAAGACCTATGAGAATAGAGATCATGTCAGAAAAATTTTGAGGAGTTTACATAAACAGTGGAGACCTAAGGTCACTGCTATTCAGGAGGCAAAGAACCTTAATACTCTCACTTTGGAGGAGCTTCTTGGATCTCTGAAAGTTCATGAGCTTGAGCTCAATGAAGAAGAAAGTTCTAGAAAAGGAAAGTTCGTTGCCCTAAAGGCAAAGAAGGCTAGCTCGTCCAAAGTTCTCAAAGCTGAGGAATCCTCAGATGAAGCAAACCCTTCTGACAGTGATGAAGGATCTGATGAGGATAAACTGTCTTTCATCTTCAGAAAGATTCAACATATGTGGAGAAAGAAAGGTGGTTTCAGAAGGAAGCAGTTGAACAAAAAATTCTTCAAAGAAAAGTCAGACTCCAAAGAAAAAGGCCACCTCTGTGCTTCAAGTGCAAAAAGCCTGGTCACTTCAAAGCTGACTGCCCAGAACTGAAGGACAAAAAGAAGTTCTTCAAAAAGAAAAAGGGTTTAATGGCTACTTGGGAGGATCTTAATCTATCATCATATGAATAAGAAGATGGAACTGAGGAAGAGGCAAACATCTGTCTCATGGCTGGCACTTCTTCAAAAAGTGAATACATTGATGTTGAGGTAATGGAATCTGATTCATTTACTTTACAATAAGCATTTGATGATTTGTTACACAACTCGTCCATTCTGTCACATGAATATAAAAATCTCAAAAAGAAATTTTCAAGGTTGACTAAGGAATATGATAAAGTTTGCATGGAAAGGCAAGCTCTTGAATATAAAAACAAGAAGCTTGAATCAGAGAATGTCAGTTTAACTGACAAACTCAAGGTTGAGCCTGATGTCCCTTGTGGAGTTGCAAAGCTGAAACAAGATGTGACATATCTGACAGACACTCTGTGTAAATTCATAGGTGGCTCAGAAGAGTTAAGCTTGATACTGAGGTAGGTCACCTCATGATAAGTCTGGCCTAGGCTATGACAAAGAGAAGCATAAAGCATCTCACAAAGTATCAAAGTCTCATGCACATCGCAAAATCCTAAAACCAAAGCATAACGTGTTACAACAAAATCTAGCTCGTCCAACACCTTTTGTAAAGTGTGTGGAAAAAGTGGTCATGTAACATCTAGATGCATACATCACAAGCATATCAAACATGCTCGTCCAGTGACTATTAACAAAAAAGGGCCTAAGTCGATCTGGGTACCTAAAGATAAGATTATACCTGTTGCAGATTTGCTTAACAACAGGAAAGAAACACGCATCTTGGTACTTGGACAGTGGTTGCTCACGTCACATGACGGGAGAAAGGTGTATGTTCCAAGACCTTAAACATAAAGATGGTGGTTGGGTTACCTTTGGAGGTAATCAGAAAGGGAAGATCATTGGAGTAGATAAAATTGGTAAACATCATTTTCCCTCCATTGATAATGCTCTTTTAGTTAATGGTTTAAAACACAATCTACTGAGCATAAGTCAATTTTCCATAGTGGGTTTGTTGTTTCTTTTGACAAAAACATATGTAATGTCAAGAAGACTGATGGATCACTCTTATTCACTGCCAAGAGGCAAAACAATTTGTATAAGATTGACTTGGAGGACCTCACAAATCAAAGTGTCTCATGTCTAGTGTCCATTGAAGATGAGCGATGGATTTGGCACAAAAGGCTAGGTCATGCAAGCTTAAAATTAATTTCAAAGCTAAATAAGCATAAACTCGTAAGAGACATATCAAACCTTAACTTCAAATCTGATGCTCTCTGTGATGCATGTCAAAAGGGAAAACAAGTCAAAGGTTCCTTTAAATCTAAAAATATTGTTAGTACCAATAGACCACTAGAGTTGCTACACCTTGATCTGTTTGGACCAACAAGGACTGCCTCTGCCAGTGGGAAGAAGTTTGGTCTAGTCATAGTAGACGACTACACTAGATGGACATGGGTTATGTTCATAACTCACAAGGATGAGTCATTCAGGGTCTTCTCTATATTCTGCAAACGTGTACAGAATGAAAAAGGCATGTGTATCACTTCAATCAGAAGTGACCATGGGGGAGAGTTTGAAAATGAGCTATTTCAAAAGTTCTGTGAAGAAAGTGGTATACTTCACAACTTCTCAATACCTAGAACACCACAACAAAATGGTGTGGTAGAGAGAAAGAACAAATCTCTTCAAGAGATGGCTAGAACCACTACAAGAATCTTCGCTATTTCCCAGGGCCAAAAGCCTTGGGAAATTCAACAAATCCGTGGGAAAATACACATTTCCCACGGATGACCCATGGATCCAGATCCGTCGGTTTTCAGGGCGTCGGAAACAGTTTCCCACGTATAAACCCTGGGAAATCTCCCGTGGCTTTTTCCCTGGGAAAATTTCCCAAGGCTTCATCCCTGGGAAACCTCATTTTTTAAAAAAAAAAAAAATTTATTTTATAGCTTAATGAATTAATTAAATTTTTTTTTGAAACAAAATGAATTAATTAATTATAATTAAACTAGATAGATAGATTAATAAATTTTTTACGTGGATGCATAAACAAAGACATTAACATCATAATTGAAGCCACTTAAGTAATTCAAACAATCTCTTGTACAAAAAAAAGTTATTCAAGTCATTTGTTCAACAAAAAAAGTAATTCAAACTATGATTAACATCATAGGTAAAAGAAACACATAAATTCATACAAAACACAACAAAAGTCTAAGTATCCTCATTATAAGGATCCTCATTAAAATGGTCAAAAATGTCGTCGTCCTCCTGGGTGCGATCGGTCGTCTGACTAGCCTGGCGTTGCTGTCGTCGTTGCTGCTGTTGGGGTTGTTGTGCGGACTGATGCGACTGCAACTGTCGCACTGTCTCCATCATCTGTCGCATCGTATCCATCATCCGACGATGCTCCTCGTCCCTCTGTCGCTCCATTTCCTGGGAAGTGTCCAACATCTCCCTCAACTGAGCAATCTCCGCAGACTCTTGAGGGCGACGACTGCTACTGGTGGATGCTCCAACCCTAAGCTCTAACCAGCGTGAGGGCCCTTTCCGATAGTTGCCGGCAAGGTCTCCAGCACCATATAGACGACCCTTATACTTGCCGCCGACAACTTCTGCCCAAACATTCAGTGCAAGCTGCTCGTCCTCCTGTGGGTTAGCTGGGGTGGATGGCGAAGAGGCTGATGCTTGAGACCTATGCTGACTTATCCTCTCATGAAGCGCCTCCTGTTACAATAGGTCCAAATATAAGTGACTCTATGGACTCAATATTCAAAACATGAACAATATGTTCCACGGTTAATTCTGCAGAAAATTGGACAGAGTTTCCCCTAAAACTATAAGATCCCTGGTTTACAAAAAGAACACCACAATTTAAATCCCTAAGTCATCATCAAAAGCTCAATAGGATTCACATAAATTATCCATGTCCAAACTAGTTATAACATTTCCAATGTCATACAGTATCAATAGGTCCAAATATAAGTGATTCTACGAACTCAATAATCAAAACATGAACAATATGTTACACGGTTAATTCTGCAGAAAATTGGACAGAGTTTCCCCTAAAACTATAAGATCCCTGGTTTACAAACAGAACACCACAATTTAAATCCACAAGTCATTGAGATTCACACAAAGCAATATATTCAAACTAGTCACATTTGAGGCTCTCTGCCTCTTAAGTCCAACAACAAAGTATGAGTTGTTCATTATCCATTAAAGTCATAAAGTCTTCAAAAATAAAAAAGGCATATTACCTGAGTGTGCCTCGAGCGCTCATCTATGTACTCGTCAGTACCCTTCCTAGTATGAGTGCGTTTGTGGACCTCGTGAATTTGCACCCTCGATTATACGTCCTAGCCTATAACACAAGCATATATGATGAAGATAACAATTAAAGAACTAAGATGTTGGAATAAATACAGTTAATGCATAAAGAATGATAGTATGAACATACCATACGTTCTGCCCACTGCGACTGGCTAATGCTACCTCCAGTGTGTAGGCTCCCACCCTTCTCTGATGCCCTATTTTTCTTTGCTTGATTTGATAATTTTTTGAATGCATCAGAAGCCCAATAACGAAGCAACTCCTCCCAAATACCATCTCCAATCCAGCTTCGTTGTATGCCACTCTCACGAGCCTCCCTAAGCATATCAGAGAGGCGTCCGGAGGCTTTATGGTGGAAGATCCTCTCGATCTCTGACTCATCTTCGTTCTTCCATGCCGCCTGACCTTGTATTAAGATAAATAATAATTGTTATACTAATAGTTTCTGAAATAATAAAAAGCACATTAAGTAAATTGAAATTTGCTACTTACTCTAAAAGCGTCAAACATACTAATCCGCTCATTGTCAGTGAGTTTTCCCCATGATGTAATTGTCCTGTGATACCTCTGCTGAATAACAAATGAGACAGCACTCGCTGCTCTCTTAGAAGGAAGGAACCTTAACAGTAAAGACGCATGAACCAATCAAACACATAGTAATAAATTATAATAAAATGCATGAATCAACCAATCACAAACGAATTTTATTTATTAATTCTTACCCGTTACCACTAGGCCTGATAATAAGTCGACCATCGGGCATGAACTCAACTTCCTCTGGCTCATCTACCTCCTCTGGTGCCACTGGCTCCGCTGACTGCTCATACACATTTGCAACTGACGGTGAGCGTGAATAGCCTGGACTAGCAACTTGCTCCTCATCCACACCTGCATAAGTAGATGCTCGCGGTGGAGGCGATGAAGGTGCTAGTGGTGGTGGGCGCGATGTAGGTACAGGTGGGTGTGGTGCTGACACCGACGAGGTCAATGTCAAGGGTATACGTGAGTATCCGTCTATAGACTCATGAATCACTAAATTGGTAGGAGGTCTGTTCCGACGACGACGGGGACGAGGGTCAGTATCAGACATAATACCCTTACCCTTATCTCTGTTGGGTGGAGGTGGGTCACATCCTGATGACATGTCTATAGAGCAATTTGATGTTAAAATAAAATTCATGAAATATAACTAATCAAATATAGCAACAAGATAAGTTATCTAAGTCATAAAGTTAACATATATAACTAACTAAAAATCCAACTGCCAAAAATAAGTTAATCATCCAAATCATAAAGTCTTTAGAGGATCTAATACAAATTAACTATGATTTATTCAGAATTTGAGACATCCTCTTCAGCTCCTGTTGAGTCATTATCTTCTTCCTCATCTTCAGATCCTGTCTTTTCACATTCTTCTGTGGAATTATTGTCTTCTTCATCCAAATGCTCCTGGATGGATGACAAATTGGCGATATCTTCTTCGCCAACGACTTGCAAGTCACCTAAGCCATCAATAGGGTCAACTTCAATGACTTTAGCTACATGTGACATTTCATCCACTTGATAAGGCACATCTTCCTCTAAATCATCCACTTCGATGCGACCCCTTGGTGTTGTCTTGATGGCAACGGACCAACCTCGTTTGTCCCTACGAGTTGGTGGATAAGGGACATAATACACTTGTCTCACATTATGTGCCATGATAAACGGATCATCCCTTTGATATCGTCTACTCATTCGGATGTCCACAGTATTACATTTTGGATTAAATTTTGTGCCTCTACTAGACGGATCGAACCAGTTACAATAAAATAGAACTATTCTTTTAGTATATCTAAACTAGGGTACACCAGTTCATATATATGTTGGATCACGTCGTAGAAGTCATCTTCAATTCCTTCTGTGAGGCCCTTTACGTGGACCCCACTGTTTATGGTTTTTTTGCCCTCCGTCCATGATTGGGTATGAAATTTGTACCCGTTCACAAAGTAAGTGTGCCATTCTTTGACTTCTGTATTAGGACCATCGGCTAAGTTCCTTAAGTGTTTATTGATGGGAGTTGGTTCCTCACGGTAAACCTACATATGTCAGTTCTAAAAAATCATGTCTACATTTTACATGCAGTGGATAATTCAAAGATTTTTAAGATACTAACTTGTTGCTTAAACCAGATTGAAATTCTCCATGTATACGAGCGGATTGTTCTTGTTCGCTTTCAGAATTCAAGAAGGCACTGTAAAATTGGACTATATATTATTAGCAGAAAATATATATTATTAGGCAATTGAAAGAAAATGATATGAAATGCGTACTCAAGGTATGGTTTAACTTCGGTACAATTGATCAACACATGAACATGAGTGGACTTCCTCTCTTTATCCAATAACCAGTGAGAGGTCTCCTTCCCGGAAACACGACCAGGTTGGCAAAAGACTGACAAGGTTAATGGATGTCTTTCACTTTCACTTTCCATTTCATTCCTACTATTTGTCGGTGACAACATGAAGTTCTTGAAATAATGGGAACAAAAATGGGTTGTCTCGCGATGTAAGTAAGACACAGATTGATCCTTCAACCTTAGCCTTATTTTTCACCGACCGTTTCGAATCACCCATAAATCTATAAAAAAAAACAACAAGTTCATAGTCATATCCTTTCACTTCGAATGGAAAAAAAAAGTCTAATTAAAATTCTAGGATGGTTATATTACCTTTAAAATGGATACATCCACCTATATTGAACCGGTCCACCAAGCCTTGCCTCATACGCGAGATGTAGTGGGAGATGCTCCATGGAATCAAAGAAACCAGGGGGGAATATTTTCTCCAACTTGCATAGAATGATGGGAATATTTTGCTCCATCCTAATCAGGTCATTCTCCCTCAATGTTGCAGAGCACAAATCCTTGAAGAATTGACTCAATTCAGTAAGCGGATTCAAGACATGCACTGGCAATGAACTAAAAGCAATAGGAAGTAAACATTCCATGAATACATGACAGTCATGGCTTTTCATCCCATGCATCCTTGCTTTGTTGACATCAGCAAATCTTGCTAAGTTGGAAGAATAACCGTCTGGCATCCTAAGTTCTGTTATCCAGCGACAAACGGTCTTTGCTTCATCAACAGTTAAAGTGTAACTAGCTTTCGGTTTTAACATCTTCCCATTAGCCTGCGACTTTAGCTCCAACTCTGGTCTCCTATAGTACAAAGCTAAGTCCATTCTTGCCTTCTCATTGTCCTTGGTTTTCCCGCTCACATTCATGACAGTGTTTAATATGTTGTCAAAAAAATTCTTCTCTATGTGCATAACATCAAGATTGTGTCTCAATAGATTATCTTTCCAATACGGGAGGTCCCAAAAAATACTTCTTTTTGTCCAGTTATGCACCTCCCCGTATCCTTGTAATCTGGACACACGACCATTGTCAGTTACTTTTGGTAATTCTCTTACTCTACTCCAAATCTCTTCCAGTGTGAACCTAGGTGGCAGTGCATCTTTTTCAACTTCCCCCTTTTTGAATACATTCTTGTTCCGTCTAAATGAATGATCCATTGCCAAGAACATACGATGCGAGCCAAACCAAGAACTTTTCCCCCCGTGTTTCAATGTAAAGGCCTTTGTATACTCCATGCAATGTGGACATGCCAATTTACCATGAGTCCCCCAACCAGACAACATACCATAAGCAGGGAAGTCATTAATGGTCCGCATTAAAGCTGCCTTCATTATAAAATTTTCCTTCCTTGCGATACTGTACGTCAACAGGCCGCTCCACAACCTCTTCAAATCATCAATCAAAGGCTGTAAATAAACATCAATACCAGCCTTCGGACTGGATGGTCCCGGTATGAGACACGTCAAAAACATATAAGGTTTCGACATGAACATATTAGAAGGGTTTTGCATCAAAGGTTTTAATGAGGCCGTTTCCTTTAAAAAAAAAAATAAGGGAGGAAGATTGTATGGGGTAACAATTACGGGCCAACAAGAATATGGCGAAGCCAACGCTTGGATATACGAGGTAAAACCATCAGAGCTTAAACCAAGTCGTATTGCGTGGATCCGCAGCAAAATCAGTATGTACCCGATCAAAGTGCTTCCATGCTTCACCATCGGACGGATGCCGTAAGACGTCTGAATTTCTGTTCTCAAAGTGCCACGTCATTTTTCCTGCAGTTTGCATTGATGCGAACATTCTCTGTAGCCTTGGAACTATTGGCAAATAGAACATCACCTTTACGGGAATTGGTTTGTTCTTACTTGACCCAGACTTGGGAGGGCGATACCTCGGAGCTTGACAAAATTTGCATTCGACCAAAGCTCCATAATTTATGCCGAATTCATTATTGTAATACAGCATGCACCCGTTAATGCAACAATCAATCCTCCTGACTTCCAATCCCAACTTCAACACTAACCTCTTTGCACCATAATAATTCTTTGGTACAACTCCTTTTATAGGTGTCACGTCCTGAAGCATTTTCAAAAAAAAAATTCAAGCACATTTCAGGAACATTCCAATTGGACTTGCAAGCTAAAAGCCTCACACACATCGATAATTTAGAGTCCGAGGCCCCTTCAAACAATGGCTTTTTTGTTGTCTCAGTTAAAAGATTATAAAATCTTTATGCTTCCTCATTCGGAAGATCTTCGGTGTTATCGTAATCGTGCGCCTCATTTACCCCGAGAGCGTCATTCACCATCTCCTGCATTGACACAAACTGTTCCCCATATCCCATATCCGCGCAACTGCTTGAGGCACCCATGCAATTCTCGTCAACCCCTAAATCAACATGTGGCACTTCTTCACCATGGAGAGTCCAAATCCAGTAATTTTCCTGGAACCCATTCATATACAAGTCAGTCTTCACAAGGTCTTCGCTCTTAATCTTTCGACATCGGCATTTAGCGCACGGACATCTAATCCTGTTTCCATCATTTATGAAACACTTTTGTCGCTTTGCTTGGGCAACAAACTCTTCAACCCCATCTACGAATGATCGTTTCAAACCCCTTCTTTTCGGATATAACCTATCATACACCCAACTGCGATTCGAAGGATAACAAGCCATCTTCTACATATTCATAAAAAATCAGATAAATTTTAACATTAAATGAGTATTTTGAACGATTCAAGGTCGAATATATTGAACGATACCTTCAATGAGTATATGCACTCAATAATATTGTACCTCAAACGGGAAGCTAAGGCTTTCTCAAATATTATATAAAATAAAAATTAACCCTACAAGACAACCCTATATAAAATAATATAGTAACATCCCTGTTAGTAAAAAAAAATTGGAAACCAAGTTTTCATTTCTTTCAAACCAAGTGGCGCACACTACTGGGAACTACCCAGAAATTGTCACCAATAAAAAAAACATGGGACAAAGACATTCCCCTATCCCACATACAAAAAAATACATCAGCACATGAGTATAAAGAAATTAACATAGCTTCCTAATTCAAAACCCTCTAAAACCCATATATATACCCACACAATATATATGGTAACATGTATACAAAAGTGGAGGCTAACAAGATTCAACATATTCAGCAATACCAGTTCACATTGTACAGCCCGCATATTCAGCAAACCAATTTCATGTGTCCAAACAAAATTAACAATACAATGTTTAACTCAAAATTAGAAACTTACAAGGTTAGGGGATAGAAACCCATACCTTTAGTTTGTTGAAGGCGTTAGGAGCTGAAGACGGTGGCCAACGTGGTGGTTCTCTGCGCATAGAACGGTCGGAGCTGAGAGAGGGACAACCGTGAGCGGCGGACCGGACGAACAGGACGGCGGAGCGGAAGGGGACTGGTCGCGGTGCGAGCTGGGGAAGACTGGTGCGGGGCGAATGAGGAAGAAGACTGAAAGGGCTGGGTATAAACCAATTTCCCACAGCACGGGCCGTGGGAAACGCCGCTCGGGTTGCGACGGTTGGAGCAGTGGGAAACGCCGCGTTCCCCTTTTGCGACGGCATAAGCAGTGGGAAAGTCTTGTGAGGGCGCGGACCGTGGGAAACTGATCCACGTTGTGACGGACTGGGCCGTGGGAAACTCCGCGTGTAAAAAACCACGGTCCAATCCGTGGGAAATTCATTCGTGCCTTTTTTCCCCATGGCTTTGCCCTTGGGAAGCTGACCGAGACTATTTCGACTGGAAATGTCAGAATTTCCCAGGGATTTAAATCCCTGGGAAAATAGCCCTGGGAAATAACGAGAATTCTTGTAGTGAATGCTCAACAACAACTCTGTCCCTAGACACTTCTGGGCTGAAGCTGTAAATACTGCCTGCCACATTCAGAACAGAATATACATAAGACCAACCTTGAATAAGACTCCTTATGAATTGTGGAAAGGATGAAAACCCAACATATCTTACTTTCATCCTTTTGGTTGTAAATATTTTATATTAAATACTAAAGATCAACTTGGTAAGTTTAATGCTAAAATAGATAATGGAATTCTGCTGGGATATTCTGAATCATCTAAAGGGTTAAAGGGTTTACAATTCTAGAACCTTAGTAATAGAAGAATGTATAAATGTTAAATTTGATGATAAACAGCCTGATAAGAAATTAACAGAGCTTGATGAAGCTGTTGTAGATTTGAATCTCAAAGATTCTGAAAATCAAGAAAACATCAAGATTGGTGATCAAGTAGAAGATCAACAACAACCTGAGTCTGATTCTTCACAACAAGAAAATGTTCAGAGATCTTGGCACTTCAAGAACTACCATCCTCAAGATCAAATCATTGGAAGCCCCAGTGATAGGCTAAGAACCAGATCTACATTCAGAGAGCAAGATGATTCTGCTTTAGTCTCTGAGTTAGAACCAAAGATAGTAGACGAGGCACTACTAGACGAGGGCTGGATTCTGGCAATGCAGGAAGAATTGAACCAATTTGAAAGAAGTGAAGTGTGGACTCTTGTGCCTTTGCCAAAGGAAAAATCAGTTATTAGAACCAAATGGGTTTATAGAAACAAGCTTGATGAAAATGGTAATGTAGTAAGAAATAAAGCAAGACTTGTTGCACAAGGTTACTCACAAGAGGAAGGTATAGACTATACTGAAACTTTTGCACCAGTTGCTAGACTAGAAGCTATTCGTATTTTATTATCATTTGCTACACATCATAATATTATGCTATATCAAATGGATATAAAAAAGTGATTTTTTAAATGGTTTTATTAATGAGGAAGTGTATGTTATTCAACCTCCAGGTTTTGAAAGTGAAACCCAACCTGAACATGTATATAAGCTAAAGAAAGCTTTATATGGCCTTAAACAAGCTCCTAGAGCTTGGTATGAAATGTTAAGTTCATTCTTAATGGACAATGGATTCAGTAGAGGAAAGGTTGATACAACCTTGTTTAGAAAAATCCAATAAGTCCAGTTTTATTATTGCTCAAATATATGTTGATGGCATAATCTTTGGTGCTACTAATGAATCTCTATGCAAAGAGTTTTCTATCTAATGCAGAAAGAATTTGAAATGAGCATGATGGGAGAACTCAAGTTCTTCCTTGGACTTAAGTTAAACAAACAGTGGACGAGGTGTACATCCATCAAACTAAGTACACAAAGGAACTTCTAAAGAAATTCAAGATGGATGATTGCAAACCAATGAACACCCCTATGCATCCCACGTCCATACTGAACAAAGATGATAAAGATAAAAATGAAGACCAAAAGGTATATAGAGGTATGATAGGATCTCTTCTATATCTTACCGCGTCTAGACCAGATATTATGTTCAGTATATGTTTAAGTGCTCGATTTCAATCTGATCCTAGAGAATCTCACTTATCAGTAGTTAATAGAACATTTAGATATCTGAAAGATACTACTAATCTGGGTTTGTGCTTTAAGAAAAATGATGATTACAGATTAGTTGGTTTTTGTGATGCTGACTATGCTGGAGATAGACATGAAAGAAAAAGTACCAGTAAGGATGCCACTTCATTGGAGCTAATCTAGTCTCATGGTCAAGCAAAAGACAAAGTACCATTGCCTTATCAACTGCTGAAGCTGAGTATATCTTTGCTGCTAGTTGCTGCTCACAACTTCTATGGATCAAACATCAATTGGAAGACTACAATGTGTTTGTAAGTAGTATTCCATTCATGTGTGACAATACTGCTGCAATAAATCTATCTAAGAATCTAATATTGCATTCCAGAGCTAAGCATATAAAATTAAACATCATTTATTAGAGATTGTGTGCAAAAAGGTGTAATTGATATACAATTTGTAGATACTGACCATCAATGGGCAGATATCTTTACTAAACCTCTTGCTGAGGACAGATTCATCTATATTAGGAAGCATCTTAACATGATTTGTGTGGATTGATTGCGCGTCTAAATGTTTCTCTTTGGAAGATTCAGAGAATATGTCATCAATAAGGAGAAGGCGTCTGTTATTCCTTTTGTAACACCCTGTTTTCAGAATATTTTAATTAAGCTGGTTGTAATAAGTTGGATTTATCGTTTAAGGGCTTAGTGGGATTTTTGACTAAAAGTCCCTTTCTGGTAAATGAGCACGCCCATGCTCATTAGCCAGCAAGCCCGTGCTTAAAGTCAGAAGCGTGTTTCTGATTTTAAATTGAGCACGACCGTGCTCAACAGTGAGCACGCCAGTGCTCAATGCGTGGACCGCGTCTCGTGACGCTAAGTGGAGCACGACCGTGCTCAAGGGTAAGCACGACCGTGCTCAGGTCCGGAAGTTATATACGTGAACAGAACTCGAGGGTTTAACGTGTAACCCTACTTTTGGTGAACTCAGCAGCTACAGTGCGGCCAGGAAGAACCCTTTTTCCGTTTCCTTCCGTCTTGGGCAGTTTAGAGGCCTTGGGAGACTGCTAGTGCATCATTGGTAGTCGTTTAGGTAAAGTTCCTTTCCCTCTTTTGGTTCCTTTTCCGTTATTGTGATTAGGGAACTAACTGTTCGTGTTTTGGTTTGTTTAAGGATCGTTTGAGGTCGAGCCGTCTTAGGGGAGGAACCGTTTGCTGTCAGGACTCTTAGAGAGCTACCTTCAATCCAGGTATGGGGAGAAGGGTAGTATCTACATAGGTTTGGGTTTAGGGTAAAGTAAAGGGGTTCCCATAACCCCGGTTGATGCATCTTATGTATGTAGGATTGGCTGATTAGTTGATAACATGTTAATGATTGATAATATGTTATGGTTATGTTCATGGTTGGTTGAGTTTATGTTGGTTGCATTACTATGAACATGTTGATATTGTTGGTTGATGCCACTGTTACGTTGATGTTGATTTTATTGCTGAGTTTAATCCGTGAAATACGTTGATAACTGATTTAGGATGTTTAATGGATTAAATCACTGTTTTTGGTTAAGTATCAGCCTCTGTTCCTGCCCAGAACAGCACTGTCGCGCGATGAGCACGACCGTGCTGAACAGGGAGCACGACCGTGCTCCCAGTTGAATTCTGGGAAGATGGCCGCGCTGTTGAGCATGGCCGTACAGGACAAAGAGCACGATCGTGCTGCTGAGCACGACCGTGCTCATTAAGAAGCACGACCGTGCTTCACTTACAGGGGAGCACGCCCCTCACGTGCTTAAGCACGATCGCGCTGGGTTACGAGCACGACCGTGCTCAACCCACTGAGACAGAATACAATTAAAGGACTTAAGGGGTTTTTAAACCCCACTTCCCCATGATGATAACTGATTAGACAACTTGGTAAATGTTAATAAAGATGAAGAGATGCTGAGATGCTGAGTCGATACCCTTTGGGGTGCCGCAAGCTGATGAGTTGTGCCTTGGTGCTTTTTGGCCAAGGAGGCCTTGACCCCACGGTTTGGGTCTAAGGTGTTGTTGTTACGTACCTTGGTGGCCGAGGGTTTGCCCCAGGTACTGCGGTCGATTCCGCTTAAGTCCTCAGGTAGATTCCGCGAGGCAAGTTGGTGCGGTTGATCCCGCTGTTACCTTCGGTCGATCCCGTTGGAGTTATGGAGGTGGTGTTGCTGTTGTTGTTGTGTTGCATACGCATTGCATCGGAGTTGTTGTTTAGGGATGTTCGACATAGGGGAGATCGTCCTAGAGTACGGCGATCCGGCCATCCACGGTTGGAGTAGATTCTCCTAGCGCCCCCGTGACGAGGCATTCGTTGGTTTGATGCGTTGGCTATCCAAGGAGTAGATTCTCCGGGGTTGAGTAGATTCTCAATGTGGATATGTAACTCCGAAGTCGTTCATCCCGAGTTTAGTGGATCCACATGCATTGATGGTTTAGCGGAGTAGGACTGCATTGCACTGCATAGCATAATGATAATGTTGATGATTGATGTAATGCTGCTATGCTTGCTGTTTACTTTACTGCCTTTTCCCATGCTAATATGTTTATACGATTCTTACTCCCTATATATGTTTGTTGTTTGTGTTTGGCCTGATTGGCACCTTGCAGAGGATGACGAGCAGCCCGGAGAGGAGTGACTCTGAGGAGCCGCCACTCATCGTAGGGCTAGTTTATGTTTTCGTAGTTGTTAGTCCAGTTGTAATTCCGTGGATTTTATTCCGGAACGGTTATACCAGCTCTGTATGTGACATCGGGGTTGGGTTATTTTATTAGTTTGTTATGTTTTCGTTATTTGAAACTTATTTCATTTCCGCGTTGTAAACGGTTCATGTGGGACTTTTCTACCCATGGACAATTGGTTATTTTATTCAATAATTGCATGTTTTCCTTTAATTGTTTTTAAATTATTTGGCTTTTAACATGCGGGGTAGAAAGGTGTCACACCTTTCTGTCATTTGCTGTCCCAGGTCTTCAAAGCTCAACAAATTTATGCCTATCTGGAGGCTAAAACCCCTGAGGAACAAACATTGATTCTTAAGGAGAAGGGCATGTTTGCTATGATCTTTGGTAAGGTGAACCTTACCAATGTGAAGCTGAGCACTGTGGCTCAAATAGAATTAGCTAAGGAAGAAGAGAGGATGAAGATAAAGGAAGAACAAATAGAGCTCAACAATGCTGAGACTTTAGGGCTGAAAAGGAAAACTGTTGGAAGAAAGACCACCGAAGCAAGGAAACCTGCTGCCAAGAAATCTGCTGCTGGCATTGTGATTAGGGAGCAAATTCCAACCTATAATACCTGCTGATGATCCCTTGTTTAACCAACCAGATGATGTAGGGATCAATCCTGGAGCACCCTTTCCCAAAATCCCCAAGGTCACTTTCCCTTACACTGACCCCTCAGTTCAATATGATGGCAAGGCCGAAAGCCTAGTCAAGGTTAGAAGGGACTGGAAAATCCTCTACCATACACATGAACCTCAACCTAAATCAACCAGACCTTTCTACCCACTACCTGAGTATGAATATGAGGAAGAGCCTACCTACTATCCCTGGTATCAACCTATTCCATATGAACCAAATGGTCCCCTTCCATCTACCTTATACAATGAGATTAGACCTGCTCTCACTCACCATCGACAAAAGAAATTTCTACCTAGAAAAATCTACCCAAACCTCATCAAATTCTCACCCTTCAAACCACACACTGATGGTGTAGACATGCATATCATTCCTGTCTAGTGGACAAATCCACTCAAAGCTGGATCTAAGTATATTGAATGCCGGAGATCAAGAACATATGGCAGAGAGAAGTTCATTGTGGACAGAAATACAAAATGGAAGAACTTTGTGCATCCAAGGGAGTATGGCAGAGCTATTGATGTGGTGGACCACATCATGTATGCACATTTGAAGGCTGAGATTGAACTGCCAAGGTACATCAGAGCTGCCAATTTTGTTCCACCTACCTGACTGTACCACTCCTCCAAGGAAACTAGAATTGGAGTGAGACCCCCCATGATTTGTCCAAGGCTTAATATGATTGATCTGAATCCGGACAAGGATGCCAAGTATAGAAGAAAAACCAGAGAAAATGCCTGCTGATAGCTCCTGTCTGATTGAGACTAGTGATGATCCCCTGATTGCTAAAGAAATGTTGAATTACTTGCTGGAGGAAAATGAGAATGAAGACAAGAGAACAAATTTTGATGCCAGAGGCTTCTGGGCTTGTCACATTCAGATATGCAATAGGGAAGCATCCTCCTCTGGACTGAATGAAGATGACAAGAGAGCCACTCCCACTATTAGAGGAAAGTTTGGCTTTTCACATGTCAGGTACTATATTCATGAGGACACCATTGGCATTCCTATGATCAGCCCTGTCTATGAGGAAGATCCTGTCTATTGGACTCCAGATTTGCCTACCCCTGCACCCTCTCCAGAAGATGTTGAAGCTTCATCTGAGCATATTGAAGAGATAATTGTTGAGGGGCCAAATATGGATCAGGAAGTTGTTCAGTCTAAGGTTGTGCATGAAGAAGTTGCTGAGTCTGCAAGCAGATAAGGTACTTCTGGGAAGCATTCCTCACAACCATTAGCACTGGCAGTTGTTCATCCTCATGAAGAACCCCAACACTCTCAAGCTCCGAGTATTTTACCAGGACAAGGCAATATGCATGCAACCGCTGAAAACTCCAGATCCTCTTTGCCACCAGACCTTAATGAGATTTAGGAGAAGAAAATTGAAGCTCAAGTGGCAAAACAGTTGGCATCTACCAATGCTCTTTTAAGCCAAATGATTCAATTGATGACCAGCTTTCAAAAAAACCAAGGTCAACAAGTTCAACCACCTCCTCCAGCTCCAAATCAGAACCCTCCTCAATCACCTCCACCCCCATCTTAGTTTATCTTTTAACTTTTGGTTTTGATACTGACAATGATGGTCGACTATTGTTTCCATTTTGTCTGATGACAAAAAGGGGGGGGGGGGAGAAAGGAAATAGAATTAAATTTTATAAAAAAAATCAGTTTTTGATCTAAGTGTTTTACTGCATATGCATATCTGTTTAAATTGATGCTTTTATGCTTTTCTGACTAAACATATGTTCTGATATGTGTTTGCCTGGTTACATGTCTGCTTCAAAGCTCTGATACTATGTTTTAGTACTTATTCTCAATATGTGCTATCTGATGTCTAAGATAATTAAGTTTGTATGCTTTGTCTTAGGGGGAACTCTCTAGCTCTCTTAGACTTTGCTCAGTCAAATTTAATTGTTTTTTTGTCATCATAAAAAAGAGAGAGATTGTTAGAATCAAAGTGGTTTTGGCTTAAATAATCTCTTAAGTTTTGATGTTAACAAAAATGTTAAATTTGTGTGGCAAAGTATTGTCAAAGATCTAACTTGTCTGAGTGAAAGCTTGCAGGATTTCTAAGTTGTGATAAGAAGAGGAAATATATATACAGTTGTAGTATCGGGACCTTTTCTCAACCTCTAGCCGAGTCTTCAAAACAATGGTAAAATTCTGAGTCTATGAAGTTATCGCTAAACGAGGCCTTAAAAAATTGGCTAAGGTAATAAATTCTAGACGAGTATCTAAGTCTAAGAAAAGAGTAGTAGACGAGCCAATAAATATATTCCAGTAAAAATGGCAAGTCCAAAGACTTGATAATAGACAAGAAGTCATACTAGACTTCACGTCAGCAGACGAGCTATTGAGAATAACAAGTCCAAAGACTTGGAACTAGACAAAAGTCATATAGACGCAGTATTAGTAGACGAGCCCGCTTTACTGATAAGATAATTTTGCACATCCAAAGACATGCGCGTCTACTAGCTAGTAAAAATGAACCTGTCTAGTATAAGCATATTTATTTCAATTGATTGTATATTTAATTCAAAGGAATATATGTCTCTTTCTCTTACTGCTTCATTTGTTAACTCTTTGCTTCTTGAGATTAGAAACATAGTACCATCGAGAACATAAACTTTTGTACTCTGTCACCTATATTGCTGTAAAGTTTAAACCAAGTACAAAGAAGGAAAGTCAGAAAGCAACCTTCGGTACAATAGGGAAGTGACAGCTCTACTTTGAGCATTCCTCTGATAAACAAGAGCACTGCTCCATGAAGCATATCAAGTTATCAGTCTCAACGGATCCTAGCATTTAATGTCATGTCTAAACGGATACAATTTGAAGACCGTTGAAGAAGTTCAAGACAGTAAAGCACTCCATCTATAAATACTGGATGAACCTCAGTGAAGGAGACAGAGACTCTCTAATATCAAAAGTGCCAAAACTCCGGTGAAATCTATTGAACAAGTTTACTTGTAATCCTAACTGATCTTCAACTTTCATACTCTCACACTTAGTGAGTTCTTAGATCAAATCTGTAAATCTCTTTGTTATAGTTAGAGCTTGAAGAGGCTTGGTAGAGAAAGAATACTTGTAGCCTGAAAAGGTGTTGAATACTTGTAATCTATTTGGAGAATAGTGGAGAAAACCTTCAGGTAGAAGGGATTGGACATAGCTCTCGGTTGGAAGAGAGTGAACCAGGATAAATCACTTGTGTGAATCTTCTATCCCTAACCTTTTACAGTATTTATTTATACTAACTCTGGGGACTTGAATCTGAGTTTGTTAACTCCTTAAAAAGGTTTTCCTGTTTGCGTGTTGCTTATATTGTTTTGCTTGCAAAAAGGTTTGAGAAAAGACTTTTTCGAAAAACTGTTAAGAAACACAATTCAACCCCCCTTCTTGTGTTTCCATGTGTCAACTTCAATGTTGCCTTGTTCTTGCATTATACTCAAAGCCTGAGAGTGTTGAGTTTGGTCACGTGGATGCACAACTGCCAGAGCCAGAGGTTGTGAAGAATGCTTGCCAGAAGTACCTTGTCTGCTAATTGATTCAGCAACTTCTTCATTGAACAACTTCCCTATTCATTTAAGGACCTTCAACAACAATTTCTACCATTTCCTCATAAGAAGCCTCAAAAGCTTGTACAGATGGTTCAGGTGTGGGTACATATGGAACCCTGTGTACTTCATCTTCTTCATAGACAGAGCTACTAAGAGGTGTTGAGACCTCACAAGTCTAAGACACATTCTATGTGTAGATTCTCTAAGTTTTGATGATTCCAAATAGATTAGTATGACAATATTGAACCATATGAAATTACTGACATGTCTAATAAGTGTGCAGGAAAATAGACTTAAAGATCACTTGTCTAATTTCTGACTCGTCTACTTTCTAGTAGAGCCCAGTTTTTAGACTCGTCTAAAAACCACTCGTCTAATAAATCAGTCTACACAATCAAAGACCAAGTCAACGCTCAGTCAAGATTCGAATGATGTGGCAAGAAGCATTTGTCTGGAAAAGACTCAGTGGATTACCCATCTAATTTTTGGATTGCTTTGCACCCGTCTAGCTTTGGACTGCACAAGCACCCGTCTAATTTTTGGATTGCTTTACACCGGTCTCAATTTCCAACACTGCTACAATGTCAGTTAGTCAGAAATAAAGTCCAAGTCACCTTATTCAAATTAGATGCCATCCTTAAGGATCTCGAAGACCTCTAGACAACAATACAAAGGATAAAGAATAAAGATCGTTTGTTTCAAGGTTTTAAGGAATAAACACGCAATCTCTGTACCACAGCAGTAACTTTTTACCTGTTCTAGTACAAAGTAAGAATGCTTTCTGGAAAGTGAGCTGAGTGTTACACTGAAAGAAGAAAGACCTCTACTGCAAGTGCAAGAAGCCTGCTGCTGCATACTCTGAAACAACAGCTACTCAGAATAAAATGTACTCTTGGACAACCTTATCAAAGCTCAATGCTCCTAAGCATTTAATGTTTACACAGAACGACTCTTTGGCATTAATGGTGTTCCAGAAGCTCAAATCAAATGAACACACTTTCTGAAGCTGTGCCTAACGGATCAAATTGATTGAAGTCTTTATATAGACCAAACCATGAAGATGAAGACAAGAAGTTGAACACCATTAAGTACACCGTGCAAGAAGCATTTACTCACTTCATTAACTTCTTCATTCTTTCATTGAATATTCATTCAAGGAATTTAATTCGCAGTCTTTTATACTTCATATTTATTCCACTCTCTGAGTGTGATCTGAAAGATTTGCAAGTTGTATTAAATACACAAAACCTTTACTCCTTTCTGAGTTGAGCCTGAAGAGGCTAGGTGAGCAAATAATACTTGTAAGAGTGTTGAGCCTGGAGAAGCTAGGTATGCAAAGAATACTTGTACTGTAATCTGATCAGTTATAGTGAAAGCTTGGTACTGCCAAGAAACTGGACGTATCCCTGTGGATATTGGGGTGAACCAGTATAAAACTCTTGAGTGATACTCCTCTTCCCTTATCTCTTTAATTTGCTTAAGTTCTGTTTGTTTAAGCTTTTAACTTCGGGAGTTAATTTTGTGAATATCAAACTCTGTTTTATCCTTCTTTGTCTGCTCGTGTGTTCTATCTTAAATTTAGATGTGTCACTCGTCTAAATTTCTGTTGTCTTATTTTTGCTTGTTGTGCCTGCGGAAACAATTTTCAAAGTTTCCTAAAAAGTTGGTAAACACAACTCAATCCCCCTTCTTGTGTTAACTTTGGTTATTTCAAGTGGTATACCAAGAGTATCCTCATGTATATAAAATCTTATAGAGGAAAAACCATATCTACCTCTAACAGTAGGAGTGGACGTCTTGTCATCTTCACTAAGTCATGGGGAGGAAGCTTCTATATTGCATTTGCTGATGTGACTAGCCCAGAAGCCTCTGACATCATCAAGTGTCCTTTTTGCTTCATCTTCAGATAGCAAATGGTTTATGAATTCTTGGTCAAGTTGGAGATCTGGAGTCGGTTCAAGAATGCAAGAATTAGGTACAACACATTTTTTTCTTATACATCACAACTTTTTCAAAAACATTTTAATATCCCTAAAATACCCTCAACCATTCTAAAATACACCCTTTTCTTCTTCTCTCCCTCTTCTCCCTCCTTACCCTCCGTCACCGAAGGATTATTACCCGCTTTGCCTCCTGTAATTTGTAAATTTGTTCTATAATAGCATATGAGTTAAATATTTAAATGGAACCCAAACACTAAAGATTGCACCTCCGCCTAAAAATTTTGGGTACATCAGAACAATGGCCAATGTCAAGGCACCTGCAAAATGTTATCACCATTATCAAGATGTTTATACATCTTTTCCTTTAGGGTGTGTTTGGAGGAGGTATTTGTAGAGGGTGAAGTATTTTAATAGGGTAATTAAAATACTTCACTTTAAAATACTTTGTTTGGGTATTAATACCACCTAAAGAGGTGGTCTTTTGAAATCCCTCGTCCAAATATCATCTCTTTAGGGTAAATTTGAGGAATTAGAAATATCACCTAAAGAGGTTGTATTTTGAAAAGGCTAATGGGTGTAGACGGGTTGTCATCTTCTCGGTGAATTGATGGCAAGTAAAACCTCCAAGATTTCTTCTGATATGAAGATGCATTCCTCATGACATGTGCCTTGGGAGGAAGTGAATACTAATACTAATACTAATAATAATTCTTTATCTTTTTATATTATATAGATGTCAAGGCACCTGCAAAATGTTATCCCTGTTATCAAGATGTTTATACATCTTTTCCTTTAGGGTGTGTTTGGATGAGGTATTTGTAGAGGGTGAAATATTTTAAGAGGGTAATTAAAATACTTCACTTTAAAATACTTTGTTTAGGTATTAATACCACTTAAAGAGGTGGTATTTTAAAATCTCTCATCCAAATACACCTCTTTAGAGTAAATTTGAGGAATTTGAAATACCACCTAAAGAGGTGGTATTTTGAAAAGGCTAATGCGTGTAGACGGGTTGTCATCATCCCGATGAGTTGATGGCAAGTAAAACTTCCAAGATTTCTTCTGATATGAAGATGCACTCCTCATAACATGTGCATTGGAAGGAGGTGAATACTAATACTAATTTTCTTTTTTGGTTCTCAGGATATCCTCCGCGCGTAACTGCGGAGACTAATCCCTCGAGATACTAGACGACATCCTGACCTCTCCCAACCAGGTTGTCTTGATACGCAAGAGTCAGGGATTGAACCCCTGACCACTTGCTTAAGGAGTTCAAGCTTGTTACCACTTAGACCAACCACATATTGGTATTATTTATTTATTTTTTTTAGAGCACATGTTGGTATACTAATACTAATTTACTAATTACCAATTCTTTATTTTTTATATTATATAGATATATATTATTATTATTTAAGTGGTATGAAGCAAAATAGGAGACTTCTCATTTATCCAAAACGTTGAAAACAGCTTGCAGCGCCTCCGCCTCTCTCCCTCTTGAATCTCCATTTCTCCCTTGTCGAATCTCACAGACTCACCCACTCTGCATCTTTCTCGTTCGTCTCCGCTCTTCTATTTTGCGTCGTTGAATCGTTCATCACCGAGGTATGGGGTTAATGATTCGTGGCTTTCTACTTTCCGCTCTTCTGTTTTGGCTTTGTTCATCTCCTACTTTGCTGTTTTGGTTTCGTAAATTCGTAAGCTTCAAAGTTCAAACCCTAACATTTTTTCTTTTGTTCTGTCTGTTCACTCTGTTGGAGGCTTGAAACAGAGAAGGTTGCAGGGTTACCTGAGAGGCTGGGATTGGGAAGTTAGGGGTTGTGCTTGAAAAGGTAAATTTTTTAATTGGGTTGGTTGGTTTGTTTTTTTTTCATGCAAAGCTATTAAGTTAGGGTTTGTGTTTTGGGTTTTGTTGATTTACGTTGCTGTAACCCTAACAAAGCAATTTTTTGCTGATTAGGTTGCTGTAAGCCTTGGAGCTTTTATTTTTCCTTGGAGCAAGAAACTAGAAATCAGATTAGCAAGCAAAGGTATGGTTAAATTGTTAGTTGTTATTAAGATACTATGTTAGGGTTATAATCTCAACTCTGTTTGCCTTATTTGTGACAATTTGTAATTGTATGCTTAAATTTGTTTGCATGCTTAAAAGTTAAATGCTTGAACCTGTATGCATGCTTAAATGCTTTAATTTGTATGCATAATCTGTATGCATGCTTAAATGCTTAAATTTGTATGCAATAATCTGTATGCATGCTTAATTGCTTAAATTTGTATGCAATAAACTTAGGAAAACTGTTTAGTTTAAGAACTTTAAAGAAACTTAAAGAAATCTGATAAATCTCCTAAGTGATAAACTTAAAAACTTTAAGATAATTACAACAAACTTAAAAAACATGTAGGAGTAATGATTTTAACTTGTAGAAAACTGATCTTAACTTGTATATGCTTGATTTGTTACTGTAAATTGTATGCTTAACATGTATGCTCTATCTTTTTTTGCTTATATAATTTGTATAAACCACTATTATGCTAATGTGCATGCTTGTATGCCTAAATCTGTATACTGATTTGTATGCCTTATTTTTATTTTAATGTGCATGCTTGTATGCTTGGAACACTAGCACACACTGTAAAACTGTAAGTGCATGCTCATATCTTCACCTCTTCTTGCTTAACACTTATTTCTTCACCTCTTCACCTCTTCTTGCCTAGCACTCAGGAAAACTGTTAGGTTTAAAAACTTCAATGAATTTTAAAGAAAACTGACAAGTCTCCCAACGGCTAACGAAAAATCTGCCATATAAATATGATGTTACGACCTATGGTGGAAACATAGTAGATATGATAGGCGTTGCAGTCTATGGCGGCTGGCATAGAATCCACCATGACGGCAATATGACAACACTCTTCAATTTTTGATTTAATGGAACTGAGTCGTGTGAGTGTGAACTGTGAAAACCCTAACTTTGCATGCAATGGAACGATGGAAGAAGATACCACAAGCAATTTGCCCACAAACTCTCCCGACTCACGTGAACCCTAGAAAATTGTGACCCCACCTCCATTCTATCTATATATTTATTCATTCATTTTTCCTAAATTGTTATAAACATTGTACTGATTTTTAATTTTAATTTCAAACTTCAAAGGGATTCTTTTCATTTTGTTTTTTTTCCCTCTCTCTTCTTCTATAACCAAAAAAAGAAGACTAAAGTATAACAAAGTATTTTGTTACCCTAAAACCAACTTGTATAGACAAAATGCCAGATACCTCAATCCGTTCAATCTCCACCAGCTCTTCTTGTACTATAGGCAGCAGAGGTTCTTCCAGATACTCTACTTAAATTGTTGATTGATTACCTATAAAAACAGATATATAAAATCCATCTTCATTCAAGTTAAGAACTCCTTCTATAAGGAATCATATAAGATTTTATTTTATAAAAAAATAAAATTAAAATTGTATGAAGCATAAGATATTGCACATGAAAATAGATAGCAACATAAATGGATTTTCATGCCCCCTTTATCTTTGTTTCTTGGGCATGGCTGGGTCACAAACAATATCAGCGGTTATGGAGTAACCAAAATATGAAAAACAAAAAGGAAAAAGAGTAGTGAAGCAAGAAAACTATGATTAAATAAAATTAAAAACAGACCTCGAAGATTGACGGAGATGGAGAGGATGACTGGGTAGAGAGTCGGGACACAATCAGAACGTTCTCTCTCTCGTCTGTAATATCAGATTCTAATGACAAATAAAGGCCTTTCTTCCGTAAAAACTAGCATATAACGAAGTTAGATAAATTTAGAGTAAAGAGCAAAATTCATCCATGGAAAATTTTGTGACCCACATTTAGTCCTTGAAAAAATAAATTAACTATTTAGTCCATCAAATTTTCAAACGCGAGATACATTAGTCCCTATATTTGGTTCGGACGTCCATTTACTTGCCTACGTGTCTCTGTTGCATAGAGCTTAGATTCCATTTAAGGAATCACTTAATTATTTTGAATGCTTAAACGCCTTATGATATGTACTGAATTTTTTTAATTAATTTGCAAGTTATATTTTGGAATGATGTATTTAATTTGTGTATTTTTCTATTTTTGAGTATTTATATGTGTATAATATACATTATGTATACTGTTTTCTATTCTTCGCAATAGCAGCCATCCCGCTTTAGCGGTTTTGGGGTCGGCCGACCCGTGCCGCTATCGGGATTGATAACATAGATTATAAGTAGAAACTAGTACAAACTTTTTTACTCCCCTAGCTTGCGGGGGTAAGGCTGTGTACACCTATCCTCCCCAGATCGCACGAGGTTGGAGTCTCGTGCACTAAGTTGCCCTTTTTTATTTGTCCTGTGAGTATGTTGGAGACATGGGTATGGAGATCCTTGATTTGGGGTTTTCCTTTTCTTGGCACCCACTCTTGTATAATTTTTCTGCCTTTGGGAGTTGGATTGCAATTGCAGCCAACATGCTAGATGATGTTATCTTTTATTTTATTCAATTTAGTTTTTAATTTTTTTAGTAATTTCTAATTTCTCATGAAAAAAATTTCACTTTCAGCCTTCAGAACATTTATTTGCCTCCTGTCTGGATATAAATGTTGACTACTAGTGCAGTTGCATCTTTGCCCACACTACCACCAGGTAAATGATAATTTCTGATTGTTTTTGTTCTTCAAATTAAAATGAGTCAGCATCTCAGATATAGGAAATATGAGTTTGGAAATTATAGTGAGTCATCATCATTGTTTTCTGCATCACCATCCCAATTCCTGCTCAGAGAAATCCTTGGAGCAATATTCACAAGTGAACATGTGCAAAACTTGACAACAAAACTGTTAAGCTGTGATGATATGACTAGACTTTCAGATTGAGAAATCTTGATTGTCAATTTACCTGTCTGGCAACAAATTTGACGCATGCATATTTTTTTTGTTGTCTGATCCAAGGATCAATATATCCATGTTTGGATTCTCATGTCATGCTTTAATTTTAACGTGACCACTTGTGTTTGTCACAGAAGAGATTGGAATATAATTCAAATTTCAATTATGTGATAATAGAAAAATGGTCATATTTTGTGAACAGTGAGAAGAGGTGGTCATCGCATTGAAGAATATGTCATTGCTACATCTAACTTACCCAGAGGATTACCGACAATTGATAATTCAAGACCACTCAGACTGGGTTGTACACGGTTTCTGTTTGTTACAAGAACCCAGTCTGCTCAGACTGCAACTATAATATGTGCTGCAGCTTTGGTATGTTCTTTAACCTTTGTTTTTTTAATACATCATCACTGGTGCTTTCCTCCTTACCTCAACATTATGATATTTCCAATTCCAAATCCTAATCCTAACTTTGAATACAATCATCATGTAGATTTATTTATTTCGTTCTGACCTATAAGCCATAAGGCATTTGTTGTCGGACCATATCTTTGGGAAAACAGTTTAATTAGAGGAAAATTGTCTTTAATGGCCATTTACAACATTTTTGGAACATGAAATGAATGGCTGGAAAATTCACGTAATGTTTGTTGCTTTTTGACTTCTGCCATACCACTTTCAATCTAGTCAGGGAACTTTTAGATGAAGGCATTAAATATAATATATTACTGTGCATCCATGATGTATGCGTTTTGAAATGTTATCCATGTTCTGGTATTCTCAGGGTGAAATTCTTTAAGTTTAACAAGTTCTCTTCTTGCAGTTACTAATCCATCAGACACTTTTCCTGCTATTATTTCCCCATTGTTAACTATACTTTGGTAGAATACTAGAAAAACACAAACTATTGAGGGGTTTAAATAAAGGCAATTTTTACAGTGTTGATCTCTTGTTTGAACACACATTGTAAAATATGAAGAAGATATTTTCTTTTATCATATGCATAAATATATAATACCTTTATCGATTCTCCCTTTACTGATGCCGTCCAATATATGCAGAACGCAAGATGTGCTGCAGAGCAAACACAAACTGTTACGATCCAGGCTCCTACTATTACTCATGTTCCTGGTAATTGTTGATTAGCAATAAAAATTATTTGTTAAACATGTTAGTTTGTGTCCTTTCATGCAGGGAATTTCCCCCGACATTGCTTTTATCATCTGTTCCATTTGTCGGAAGTTTTTATATATTTTTAATCAATAATTAAGGACTTGTTTTCCCTTTTAATTGAAGTATTCTGCTTTCAGCATGGTAAACTAAGAACTGCATTAGAGTCGCCACTGAAATAGTTAAACAGTTAATTATCATAATTATGATTTATGTCAACTATGTTTTTTAAAGTGTACTTCTGACTTGGTACTATTGTAAAGGTCTCAATGTTTTTGCTCATTCCAGATTTTCTTAATGAGCACTACTCTTTGAAAAAAATTATGAAACATGTCAACATCATATATTGTAGCAGACTCTTCCAAAGCATGTTCTAAATGGATGGTCATTGTTTAACGCAACTTTCAGGCAAGGAGAAGTCACCACAACTTGACGATGGTGGAAGTGGACTTCCACCTCGTGATGATGATGATGGCGGCGGCGGAGGAGGTGGAGGTGGTGGCAACTGGTCTGGCGGGTTCTTCTTTTTTGGGTTTCTTGCTTTTCTCGGCTTCATAAAGGACAAGGAAAGCGAAGACACATACAGGGATAAACGAAGAAGGTGAAGAGTTGGCTGGGACAAATGCAGGCTTTGTTTGAAGCTTTTGCTTACTGTATTCTTTAATTTCCTTTCTCATATATACATACCGTAGATTATACTGGTTACTGTTCTTTAAGATAACCAGAATTTTGGATTACTATAGAAATTAAACTCCATCTATAAACTGTTATTATAGATCAGTTTTTTTTTTCCCAAGTTTTTCCAATCTATTGGCATGGGATATGGTTAGGCACCTAAGTAGTGATTCATCCCAATAGTGTTTTTTACATATACATGAATTCAATGATCAAACCTAGAATCTCATGCTCAAGGGATCCAAGTACCTTTAACTTGACCAACACATATCCATAGACTCAACTATTTACCCAACTAATTTTATTACTTAAAAATGATAGAATTAACTGTTTATCCAACTGATTTAATTACTTATTTGTATATTTTATCATATCTTATGTCACATCAATCGATGATATCCCAAAACTCTAAGGAGAGCGTAGAATCCAAACAAAACAGAAGGATTCTAATTTTGTGACACTCCCCACATTTTAAGACCTTTTCATGTTCAAAACTATTTGACAAATCAACCTCTAGGAGTATTATTAGTTTATTGCATAGAAGCTGAGGGCCTGTTTGGAGGCCAGGCTAAGAAAGATAGAATAAAATAAACCATCCTATCATCTGGTAATCTATGGTTTGGTGAGCCAATAGGATAGGATAAGTTTATCATGTTGCCTATCATATCAAGTTCACTAGTTAAAATTTTTATCATATGTGGGAGCTCAAATAGAAACAAGCAGGATAGGAATTTGTTTCCCATCTAACCCTTACCTCCTAACCATAACTCACTAAGTTCTACTTCAAAGGACAACGGTAAGGCCCCAGTGAGGTAGCAACTGCAATGGAGCTCCGACGAGGTGATGGTGCGGTTGCCTGACTTTCCACTCGAAATCAAAGTATTCATGTGCGTTACATCATAAAAAATTTCACCTTTTTAGCCTTTACTAGCAATATACAACTCAGTTTACCATTAATGGTAGACCATCGACCTTCATCCAATAACGACAGACGGTAACAAATGAAGATAACATATAATCAAAATGTATTTGTTTTATCTACGGTTAACCGTGGTAACTTTAAAAAAAAAATTATCAACTGTTAATCATGTTAATCTTTGTTATCAAAATATTGTTATTTAATTATATTTTCAAGTCTAATTAATCAACCTTATCACTAATTACATAAAGCAGTTTAATTGAAAGTTTGTATAAAAAGTCAATAAAAATATATTACAAATTAATTTGTTGTATTACTTTTTATAATTTAAATGTATAAAAAGACAAAAAAATATTCAAAGTTAATTTCGAAAAAAATATAAATAATTATGATATAAGGGTAATTTTGTCATTTTCATATAATTTATATTATATCTTGTCATTATCCATTTTACCTCAATCATAAAATAAGACAGCATAGTACTATCTAGTGAGTTATCTGGTGCATATCAAGCATTGAATAGGATAAGAGCTTATCATGCTCATATCTTATTCTTATCCAGCTCTCTTATCCTATCTTGACTGTCAAACGAGCCCATAAGTTGCTATTCTATTTAGGATTAACAATCTTGGTTGGTGACTTCTTTAATAATAACTCAATGAGTTAGAAAATCTTAGTTTATTAAATATTGTGAACTTGAACTTTTACATGTTTAGCTCATTAATCATAACCCACATGTTTTTAATACTATTCCTAAAAATAATATTAATAGCAATAATAATGTATTAATTTAGAGCTTGTTTGGTAAGGTCAGTCCGCTAGGTTATACCAGATAAATTTGTAGCTTTGTTCAATAAACGATTTTCTCACTAGATCATAGAGTTTTCTCACCAGTATATAGTGTTTTTTCCATACGCTATTTGAGTAGTGTTTGAGCTTATAGCTTATCATTTTTCCTCTCATTTTTGTCCTTACAATTTTAATTAAATTCCTTCTTTATCCTCTCCTAAATATCCTCTCCTAAATAAAATAAAAAATAATAATCCTAATATTTTCTAATCCTTAATTCACATCTCACGTATGCTTTTTGTCGAGTTATATATGTTTTTGATTCCTATAAACTTGGTAAAATTTGATTTTGGTCCCTATACAATTTTATCATTTTTAGTCCTTACATCTAATAAAAGTAGTGTTTTTTTAGTTCCTCACCAAGGATTAAAAATACAATTTTTGTATTCTTCTAGTAGTGTGTTTGGATCCATTGATGAAGTATTCCACAACAATTATATGATGGATTATTATGCCTTCCTGATAATAACTTCTTGCCTAACATCATGATTAAGGAATCCAGCTATCTACGAACTATACTAGACCTTGTTGGTTCTTTTCTTTCCTTTTTAGTCTATGCCTGTTAGTAGATTTCAGCATTGTTAAATAATTTTGCATTTCTAGATATATGTATGTGTCTCATTGAAGGGCCGAAAGTTACTGGTGTGAAATGTAATTATTTTCTGAATCCACTTAGGCCCCGTTTTGAGGATATTTCAATCTATGATTTGATAAGCCAATAAGATATTAAAACTTATCTTGCTGGCTTATCTGATCTTACTCATTAGTTTTAAAAAAATTGAGAGAAGCTCAGTTGGAAACAATCAAGATATGATGGGATATTTATTTCCCTTCTAACCTAATTAAAATTTATATTTGCTTTAGCTATGATTAATCGTGATAGCTTAAAAAATTATATTAAATATTAGATATCATCTCCATGTCTCTTGTTAGACCGTCATCGTCATTTATTACACATATGAAACCTACACATGCAGTTACTTACGGATTAGCAAGTGTTCTAAAGATAAGATTTCAAATTTTCAACGCCGCTTAACCGTCAATGATGACCAGGTCTGAAATGCATTTTTTTTTTTAATAAATAAAAATGACTTCTTTTTCATAATGTCTTGGTTTTCCTGTGGCTTACACAAAAGCTCCTCCAGAATGAGATTCACCACGGTGCTATTAACAAAAGCACGGTAATAATAAACCAAAAAAGCATGAAACACTTCAAACACGCACATCGTGGATTTCTAGTTTATAGAAAGAAGATACTACGATCAGGAAATGGTAAACAAAATCATCTAAATAGTAAACCCCGTGTTTGCCTGTGTGGCCGTCCCAAAAATAGATCATTGCTCATCTTGATGGCCGAGTCCATGTGGTCTCTGATGTGATGGTATTACCATAATAAACCTGTTTTGATGTCTCATCCCAATAAGCCTGAAAAGTAGGTAAAAATTGAAAATAGTAAGATCCAAATGTCCTCACACAATAGTTCAAAAAATAAATTTTGTACACACCACTTCAGCCCGGGTGGTGATCATATAAATAACTGGTGACATGCCTGTAGTATGCACTATGCAGTGATCGGGGAAGATCACCACATGATATTGTTCACCAGTTATTTGCATGTAGATCACCTGTGTATAAACTGTAAAAGAGGTGCACAAAATTTGGTGTTCAAATTTTTTTTTTTGATATCATTATAATACCTCCCCCTCCATTCAAGGACATCAATTATTAGTTGTTTTGTGGAAGTAATAGATGCCACAAGAAAGGGGAATACTGTCATGCATCAATATCACAGCTTCAAAAATTCCTAGAAGTAATATCATATATCAATGCTCATAAACTGCTGTAGTTTCAACCAGAGTAGTCAATAGCATGCATTCGCGACGCAATCCCGGTGATGCGGGGCAGAGCAGCCGGCGGCCGCTACATAGGCGGCGTAGCGGAGCGTTTTTCTGTAGCGGCAAAAAAACGCGGGATCGCGGGAAGTAGCGGCACTTCAGAGCCCCTAATACTCTTCATGGGTTGACAGAACCCTCCGGCGAGACTTTTCCGGCCACTCCCAACTGCCGGCACTGCTGTTCCACGACTAGGTCTCCCTCACCTGCAGCTGGCTGCTCCTCTCCTGCGGCTGGTACACTTCAGATCTAGGGTTTTTTGAAGTTTGCTCATTCTTTAGTCTAGTCTTCCTATTCTACCCTCTTTAACTCACAAATTATCCATTTTACCCTTCTTTAACTCACCAATTCTCTGTTTTGCCCTCTTTCTATTTATGCAAATGACTTGTGTACCTTCACTTATACCCACTAAAATACCTCTTTTACCCTTAATTCTTTTACTGACTCTTCCTCCACCCCCTTCTCCCTCACGTTATTTTTCTTGTGTCCTGATTCAGAGCCTCTTCTTCCCCTCTCTTCTCCCTCCCACTTTCATTCCTCTTTCCCCTCTACCTCTCCTCCCCTTTCCTTCTCAGTCCTCCCCTCTTGCCTAAAATAGCGGCTGTCCCGCTACATGCTATCCCGCAATAGCGTTTTCGGGGTCAGCTGCCACGCTATGCTATCTGGGATTGATAACTCTGGTTTCAACACCTAACATGTTGCATACAATAGAGCACTGTTTGTTTTTACTTGATACAAGTTAAAAAAGTAAAAAGAAACTGCCCACAGTACAAACCCCAAATAACCAGTTAGCTCGAAGTTTGCAAGAGGAACCCTTAAGAGAAAGAAAAGGAAAAACAAAGTTGGTTTGCAAGAGGAACCCTCACAAGAAAAAAAGGAAAAACCAAGTTAGCTACTCATAAATGCTTCCAATCCAGCCTCTCCCTCAAATCATGTTTCACCTCAAAAAGCATGCTAACAAGTAATGACAATAGAAGTTACAGCAACTAATAAGCTACATATGATTAATGATTTTCCCTATTAAAAAAAAAAGCACATAGGATAGGACCCTAAAAACACACCTGCCAAGCAGGTGGAAGACCCTTAGAGAGTTCAATCAGATCAGGCTGCTGCTGCTTATGTTCAGCTGCATCTTGAGGTAAGTCAACAGATTCACTTGCTGCTCGTGCTCTCTTGCGCTTGACTCGCTCCCGCCTGCATAAAATAAAGAACCCCATTATTGTGTGTCTAAGTTGGAGAACTGGTTGATGTGAAATTAAAAGGATTGATGTGAAATTAAAAGGATTGATGTGAAATTAAAGGGATTGTGAAGTCCCATACCAATCACCACCTAGAGGCTGAAAATTAGCATTGTCTTTGGCCTCTCCACTCGCAATTTGCTTTGCACGCCACTCCTGAAATCAAAGTAACTTGAGAAAAAGAAAATGACTGCAATGTTCCTTTTAGGTAAGTTCCACATGCAAACCTCTATCTCCCTTTGACGCTTTCTTTCTAAGACCTCATACACACTCTCAGGTTCTTCCTCCTCTTCAAGTAACTCTTCCTTAGCTGCCTTCCACTAACAATAACGTACAACACAAAATGATGCAGAAATTTCAGCATACTAGAAACTGAGATGGATTCCATGTTGAACAGTAAATAATCCAGGGCACGAAATCCCAATCCACTCACTGAAAAAATATATATAAATAAAAGGGGGGGAAACTACCTTGTCCACCAAACTTGAAACCTTCTTATTAGACTTTAATGAGGATCCAACTGCAACTGCCCGCTTTCTACTACGTACAACTAAGAAAATGGAGAGCAAGGTAAGAAATCATGCAATGCAGCATAGGCATATTCTGTAGCTTCACAAGGGCATCAAATGCATTTAGCAAATACATTTAAATTTAAACCAATGAACAAATAAAATCAAGGAGGAAGAAAGAGCATGCAGATGCTTAAAAGAAACATTCTAATTATCATCAATAGTTAACAACAGATCACAGGGGAAGTATTGTCATATAGACTAATTCATAATTCCTTGCATGAACGAACCTCACCAGTCACCACCCATTCAGAAAACACACTGACAGATACACAGCTAATATTAGTGTAGTGGATCAGCCCATCACAAAGCAGGGGGAGGAAAGTTCAACCAAGACTAGCAAGCAATTTCAACTTATTATGATTAATTATGAAAAACATACTGCCCACAACCTAAGATTACATACACGTTCTTAAGCCCCAGATTTCATTCAGGCTAATAAATCAGAGCCACTGAACCTTAGCAACTAAATTTGAAGCAGGATAATGTAACTAGTAAGACCAGCCTTGCACAGAATCTTTTACCTTTAGTTTGTGCTTTAGTAGCTAACGATGAGGTGGCACTGCCTGCAGCAGCTTCAGCAGTAGCCAGTGGTAATGAACCACAATCATCAATTGTAACAGTTGCAGGTCCATGGATGCTAGAAGAGGTGGACGGAACATCACCACTACATGCCCTGTCAACCCCACCAACACTGCCAGAATCATTAATATTGACAATCGGTATGGAACTTGAACCAGCTCCTGCAAAAATTCAAAGGCACCGGATTGATAAATAAGGGTAATAACTAAGATGAGAAGATTCACAGCAATAACAATAGAAAAAATCACTTCATTAACTACTGATATGCTGGCCAATACTAACATACCATCTTGAAGCTCATAATAAGCAACAGGATCAGTTGGGTTGCTTATAACTTGAGAATTTTCACTATACATGTTAGGAACTGCACTATAGTAGATCTGCGCAGGTGGTATAACAATCTGTCCATATATATTAGTGTTTGGGACTTCTGCAGCTGTCTGCCCATAATACTCGGAGGTAGCACCAGAATAAGATAGACTATATTGGGGGCAAGAAAGGGACTGCCCTGTCTCTGTATAGGATGGGAGAGCATGATAAGAAAGTGCCAGTGGATCACCAGGAGGTGGAGGAGGCACTTGATCATCATCGGGAGGCGGTGGTGGAGGCATCTGCTCACTATCAGGCGGTGGTGGAGGGATCCATTCATCATCTGGAGGAGGAGGAACAACAAATGCGTCCTCTGACAACATAGAATGGTAGCCAGAAAGTGGATTCAACTGAACTGGCTGGTCTGTTTGCACATAATCTGTTGCAACTGAAACATCCACCATAGTTGGATTGCCTGAGTAGTTTATATCTTCAACTTCCATGTCCACATCCATATCAACATCATCTCCAACATTATACCCAAGTTTCCGAGGTGATTCCTCAGGATTTAGAGTTGTTTCAACTTGGGTATTAACTTCTACACCTGTTTCTATATGACTACCGGGAGAACTAGACATAGGAACATGCTGAGTATTGGTGGGGACTTTATCATAGATATCTTTGAGAACTACAGCTGAAGCATCAGCCTGATATTCATTAGAAACTTCCGAGGTGAGAAATCCACCTTGTTTCTCATTGTGATCTACCTCAGACTCATGTTCCATGCCATTCTGTTGCTCACTCAATCCTTCAGAGGCAGGAACATGTTTATCCTCAACATCATCCTGTGCTGATTTAGCAGTTTGCAACAAATCATCATTGATTATACTTTCAACTAGTTTTATCTGCCTATCAGAATGCACCCAGAATGGAAGCAAGGATGATCCATAGGATGCAAGAGACCTAATATCCGACAGCCTAATCTCAATCTCTAACATATACTTTGACAATGAGTCCTGACCTTGCAGATTGCCCTTTGACCTGTATAATATTTTGTTAGTTTTATTAGTTATTTAAATTTAAATTTAAATTAGCAAGAAACAAAATTTTTACACTATCAAAAATATAATCAAACAAAGTAACAAAAACAAAAAAGATGCGGAACATCTTAGGTGATATACTTACTTTTCCAGTGATTTCAGCCTCTCTAACAAACTCTCACTCTGTTTCACAAGACAAGAAGGAAAATCAATTTCTGACTGCTGCTCTTCAACACTGAACTTCGAAACAAATGAATGGCTCATGACGCCGTTATTCCTTATCAACCCATTTCCATTGACATCAGAATCCTGATTTTCATTTGCACCTTCACCATTACCTCCATTCATTTCGGAACCATGCTCACACAATTCTTTATGAGAGGTCACTGTTGTTTTCAAAGAACCATCAATTGTGGAAGCAGCTAAAGTGTCCTGCATCGCAGCTGAGGGCACATTGGAATTATCTATTCCAACAGCAACACTCTCTGTGCTATCATTGACAGAAGCAGGAGGTATTGAATCATTGGCCAACTGAGCTGCCTGAGCCAAAACCTGGGGCACTTCCCATGATGTTTCCCCGGTTTCAATATTCCAGTAATAATAGCATTGGCTTTCCTCATGCATCACCATCTTCCATCCTAAACTAACATCAGTGGCAACTTGTTCATCAGAAGTTTCAGGAACAGACATTTGGTCTTTGGAAACTGTTTCATTTTGCAAATTACCAGCAGCAACATCACTTTCATTTTTTTCACTTCCTTCAGCATCAAATGACGCAGAATTTTGCATTGTGTTCTGTTGTGCATCATTCTCAGCAACAAAATCTGCAGAGACACTGATGTCCAAGTCTTTGGATCCTTCATCAAGTGATTCCTTAGCCTGACAAAAATAAAGCACCTCAGTATAAGTAGTACATCATAACTTAATCATTGTTAGATTAAGTACCATACACATCTATTCTAAAGATAATATTTCCTCTAATTCTATACAAGTGACACAGAAATATAACCTATTAATTAAATAGTGCAGAAAATAGTAAAATTATTATGCAGAATCATATTTTTTGATAGACCTAAAAAATTATGAATATCACTTTATAGTGGGAACATGTTATGGCCCACCGAGTTCCAACCAAAAGAAGTATTTATCCATTGTTGGAAATCATACCTCCAATAAAAAAGCCATTAGTGAAAATTATTATATTACAGCATCAGAAAAAGGGCCCTCAAGGAAAGGAAACAAGAAAAATAAAGGAGAACAATGAAAAAATTTCAAAGATATGCTAACAAATGCTAGAGATGAAGAGTAGATAATTTTGTAGCCCAATCACGAAGACAGGGTCTAAGTCCCAAATAACCCCCGTCTGTAATGTCTAATCCATTAAATACACACATATATGAATGGGAAAGATATGCAAATTAATTGAGCCAGGCCCACTATGGCCAGAACCCTTTCTGACCACAAAAGATAACTGATATGGTAGATTATTAATATCAGGAACGTTAATTTAAGCACCACATCAAAGCAAAACACAATAATGAGATAAGATACCTTCCTGGTATGGCAAAATCAAACTTTTGGCTTAAAAAAGATATGAAGGTAGTATAATACCTCTTCATTCAGCATGGGGCTCTGCACCTTCGCGTCAGTAGGCCCTTTGCTTGATCCCTCATCCACTTCATCATCACTATATTGCCCAAGTAACAGCAGGGGATTCTGTGGTTGTTGACCTGAAGACAAAATGCCAGCATGTCAGAAACTACGAAAACGCTAAATTATTAACCATTTAGTAGCAAAATATATTTGAAAAAATTCCAGATAGATTCAAAAACTATAATAGCAAGTGCTAATGATGACAAGAAATAAAAAATGCAACTTAAGGATGCAAATAGATTGACAAGCATTTTAGCTTGTATCATCTGAGTCACCTGTTACAGATGGGAAAATGTCAGTAAGTCACTAAGCAAATAAAGCTAGAAACATACGAACCGCAAAAACTTTCTATTGTCTGAACCTCGGAAATCCCTTGATGCTGCCAAAAGGGAGGAAAACGATTGGGAGTCATTCATATTTCAATGTGGCAGGGCCGACCTCATCTGAAATGAATGTTCCCAAGACCACAGCAACCCTACAGTCTGAGAACAGTTTCTTGGATTCAAACAACATAACATGTCTTGTATATATAGTTCCATATTTCCACCAATTTAATGGAGCACTCATGTCCCCTAATATATAGTCCTTTTGAAGAAAACTGACAGAACCCACCTGAAGAAGAGGGTGAATTGGGTAACCCTTCAGGATAGTGTGAATTGTTATCTCCTCCAGCATCACCATGTACAGTGGAGCCACCCAACTCTCCTGGAAAGGTATAAAATTGAGAACATAAAATGTAAAAAAAATGGATAAAATATCAATCTGATAATTCGACTCTCTAATAATTCCCAAGATCCTTTATTTCAGTACAATGAAACTACCAAAGGAAAAATAAGAATTATAACAGAAGCATTATATTCAACATGCAAAACTTAAGTATCAAATCACAAACGTAATGCTTCAAAACATGTCTTACATACTCCAGAAGTCCTCTGCATATTCCAAAGTATTGCACCAATTATTTCTCAAATACATGTATATAAACTACCCCTATGAAATGTAGCTGCAACTCTGCCCAAATGTAACTACAAACTCTAAATTTCTATTTTCCTAAGACTAAGCAGAAAAAATGTAACTCCATACAGCTTCAATTAACAACTATATATGAAGAAACACATTTTTACAAAGACAAGAGGACCAAACAAGAAACATATATATATATATAATATAAGTGCAAAATCTTAGAAAGTGTACATAATATAATATGAGAACAGAGTCATCGGAAAATGTATAATTTTTAATAACATATAAAAAAAAGGTCTCATAAATACTACAGTTACAATTTTACACAGGTCATATCTTACAAACATCAACACATCTCATCGGGGTTCAATTCAATTTGAATTTAAATAATACTACCCATGGAATACACTTCACAATCATTCATCCATGTATATATTTAATTATTATTATTTTTGAAAAAAAATGCAATAAAATAGTTACAATTATAATTATATAATACAGTACCATGTCTAAGGTATTCCTTTCAGTCTCTTTCACTTTCAATCAAATTCTCTCAGTCTCCTTCACTTTCAATAAAAGTTCAACAGTAAAATTTATAAATATTGAAAATATCACCCCCAAAACAAAATATATAGACAAATTGGCTTTCCAAAGGTATGAGAATTAAGCCAAATTAGGGGTTTTTGAATTCGAAGCAATCCCAAACAATTCAACCTCAAAATTAAATAAAAAATTTAATAATATAAGAAAGGATAAGTGTAATCGAGTGAATACCAGAGGGTTCCGCAAAGAGATCGAGTTTGACTCTGCGACCAGCGTTGTTGAGAGCAGCAAGACGACGCTCTTTTCTCTTCCCCATTCGATTTCGTATTCGGATTTCGCGACGAAAACCTTCAAAGATAGAAAGTTCGTGCTCTGTGTGTGTGGAATTTGATACTCCGGAGAAGGAGCTTTTGATTTTAGGGTTTGTTTTGCAGTGTCTGAATTTGAACTTTGAACCTTGAATCTCTGAAACCAAAAATAGAAGAAGGGGAGTCGGGTCTCGGGTTAAAAGATTCGGATCGTGGGTTGCGGTTCCTCTGCGGTTGTTTTAATTTATTATGATTGTCCGTACGATGCTTTGCCTGAAGAACGCCACGTGGACACAGGATAAGTGGGCCAACCGTGGGTTGGGTCCTTTCCCAATTCAAATTACGAGTAAAGACTCATTTTGGTCCCTGATAAAAAGTGTGTGGGCCATTTTAGTCCATGACAAAAAAAAAACTACTCTGCTAGTTCCTGATAATTACTAACTGGGACAAGTTAGTCCCTACGTTGACTCCGTTAGTCAGCATTGGTTACTAAATTGTCTCACGGTACTAATTGTCAGGGACTAATTATTCTCACTTTAAATATTGTTAGGGACTATCTCCAAACTACACCAAGCAATAAACAATCTCAAGGAATATCTCAAAAATTAATAATATACAAATTCAATAAATGAGGCAGAAGCAAACCTACAACTGCGGAAATTCATCGGTACTTGATAAACCAATTCAATAATCACGGTAAAATGAATATACAGTTCAACCAAGCTTAAATCGTAACAATTCCAGATATCAATTAGTGAAGCATAAATTGAATATTAAATTTAAGCAAAAAAGAGTATAGATGATGAGAAATTGAGAATTGACCTTCTTCTCTAACAAAGTAGAGTGAACGGAAGCAGGAACCTGCTGAGATTGGAGACCTTCGCGCCTATTCTTCTGCAAACTCTCTTCTCTATGATTCTTTCAGATCTCCACCATCGTGTCCTCACGCCTTCTGCGACCTTCTTCGGCGTCCACCGCCATCTTGTATCGGTTGCGACGGACCTCCGTCCTCGAGTTCTCGATAGGGCGATACGACATCGTTTCGGAATGAAAAGGAACCAATCAATCAACAGAAGAAGATAGGGACTGAGAGCAAGCGTTGCGGAAGGTCTTGATACAGTCACCTCCGCCGGTGGCGCTCCAGATGCGGAGGGTGCGGTCGTCGGAGGCGGAGCAGATGTAGTGGGAGTCGGAGGACCAGGTGAGGTCGGAGAGGCCATCGGAGTGGCCGAAGAGGCGGTGGAGGAGGGAGAAGGTGGCAGAGGACCAAATGATTAGGGTTTGGTCGAGGGAGGCGGAGGCTAATAGAGTTCCAGCGAGAAACAAAAGAACTCCAACAATCAGATGTATTGATGTTTTAGGAGAAATCATGGGCTGGGTGGTCGACGACTCGGCGTGAACGGAGGGGACTGGGCGGACCGGTGGATTGGGAGGCAGAGGTGAGAGGTCGAACAAAAATGGTGATTTGTTTGGAACCCTATACAGTTGGAATGCTCTGAGTCGTAATGCACAGGGAGAGTGAGGAGGAGTGTGAGAGGGAGTTATTTCAAATTACACTTTCTACATCTGTTGCAAAAGTAACCATTGTAGAAAGTAGACGTTCTACCACGGTTACAAAAGTAACCGTTGTAGAATGTCATCCAAAATATTACAAAAGTGCCACCACGTACTTTCTACATCGGTTCCTTTTGCAACCGATGTAGAAAATCATTCCCAGAGTTCATTTTATTACAAAAATGCTATCGTATTACTTTCTATAATGGCTTTAGCACAACCGATGTAGAAGATGTAAAATGCATTTTCTACTAGTGATAACATTGAACATTGATTAAATAATAAATTTAATAAATAACTTCATTCTAAAATCATGTCCCTTAGGATTAATGAACAATCTGCTTCGATGTCAATCTTCTTGCATAATTAACAAATGTCAATATAAAAGTGTGTGTTATAATGAGTTATTTCTTATTTGAATAAACACATATTTTTTTTTACAAGAGAATAAACACACATTTAGCAATCAATATGTATCAAAAAAAATAAGTGTAGCTTTTCGTATTGGACAATCATCTCAATATTATCAATACAATTCAATATTGATCTTCAAATTAAACTCAAATTGACACACCTTCAATAAAGGTCATTGACTTGAAAATATTTAATTATCAAATTATAACTATATTATAATAAAACTGCTTAAAATCATGCTCTTAGAATACTTCAAGACCCCACCCCCCCTCAAAAGCGCTTCTTTACAATGGTCGAGTATACTTGAAAATGGTAAAAATAAATTGGAAGGTGTGTTCAAGTAGAAACTTCTGTGAGTAACTTCTGTTGTACTGTTGTAGAGGAAACGTGTTTTTATTTTACAAGGTATGTCTGGATAACTATTTGGGGCTCCAAACATGTGTTGAATGGAGGGTGGACATGTTTTACCAATCTTGGTGTGATATTTGGTGGCTCCTCAACTTAACATAATTATATGGTCCAAAACATAGGTTGGAGGAAGAAACATACATTCCCAAACTTATTGGAAGCTTTAAATTTCAACAATAACTGTTAGAGACATTACCCATTTCCTGCTGTTGGTGACTTATTGGCTCTTAATTTCAACAACCACTCTAATCAAACTTCCACCAGATATGCACTTTTACATTCAAACCCACATCTACAGTTGAAGGAGAAACACAATAAGAGCTGCCATTTGATCATGGACGGTGGTATTGGTCCCTTCCTCAACCTACTAGTATGGGTGTAAGACCCAATCCAATGACCTGATGAACCCGAAGATCTAAACCAAACCAATTAAATTGGTTCAGATATTTTTGGTGTTCGGGCCCAAACCAAACAAAACCCGATAGCAATTGGTTCGGTTCTCGGTTTCAATGATTCTGGAACCAAACCGAACTGAACCAATTACTATATTTTAATATTTATTATTTATTATATATTAATATTTATCTATATTTTAATGGTTAATATTTATTATATTTATTTTTTATATATATTTTAATATTTCTATATATTTTAAAAGTTCACAATTTTCGGGGCCGGACCGAACCAAAACGAACCAACCCGTTCTTGAATGATTTGGTTTGGTTCGGGTGGGGTAGGAAAAATTCTTAAAACCAAACCAAACCATTTTTGATTGGTTCGGATTTTTTTCTCACCGAAAACTGAACCAAACCAACCCGTTACACCCCTACCTGCCATCCCATCTAGATCCATTGTGGTCCCTCCAAGTTTTCAGGTATGAGAATGCTCCAATATTTATTTTATTCTCTCATCTTACCCATATATATGGTATTTCAATTACTCTTTGGTATCCCCTTCTGTTTTTTTTTTTTTTGTTTCTCTCCGTTTTCTACCCATAGGTCATCATTGTATTGCTTCATTGTTTATTTTGTGTTTTGTTTTCTCATGTTTTCTTACCCATATATATTCTTGCTGGTTTGGGTGTTATGCGATCAAACTGTAACTAGAGAAACTTATAAAAAACATTAGGATGTGTTTGGTTCAAAGGATGGGAGGGGAGGGATTTTAATTAGACATTGTGTTTGGTTGAGAGGAGGGGAGGGGAGGGGAAATAGAAATTTCATGTTTGGTTCAGGAGGGGAGGGGAGTGATTTTAAAACAACTTTACTTTTAAACCCTTATAATTATTTATTTAAAAGTAGATAAGTAGGGATATTTTAGTCAACACATAGGAAATGTTTTAAAATCACTCTCATCCCCTCCAAATCCCCCCGTTATTGGAGGTGATATGATCTAGGATACAGATCACTAACATTTTAGGATCTTTCTTTGATTTCAAGTGCTAAGAATTCAAGATCAAACACAAACTAGAACAATATAATAAAGCTTGATTCTCAAGTGAGAATCAAGAGAAACAAAAAGGAGTAGAAGAGCACAATTATATATGAATTGAAATTACAAGAACAAGAATTAAAGTGCATAATTTAAATTACAAGAATTAAAGAACAAACAAAATAGAAAATGGAATAGGAAGAAGATGAAGAGGAAGGTGTCACAAATGCATTCTTCTTGGAGAAGAAGATTGAACTTGATAAGCCAAAGGAGGATTCACCACTTGAATATGGAAATTCAAGATAAGAATCAATGGTTCAACTCTTGAACCAAGAAGAGGAGAACTCTCTCTCTCTCTAGAAATCTCAAGTATGAGAAAACCTTCCAAATGAATTCAAAACTTGTCCAAATAAGTTACAAGAGAGCCTATTTATAGATGAGGCAAGATGCTCCTCATCCTCTAATTACAAGGTGCAGCCCTCTTCCTATAATTCCCAAGTGTGGGCTTGATTTTGGCCCAAAACTTCCTACTCTTATGCTTGTAGCCCAATAGGCCTAATTCCTAAACTAGTCTTAAGTACTTTTATGAATTAAGCACTTCTATTACATGAAGTCTAGCTACACATGGTCCTAGTTCCTATATTTATTACATGAAGTCTAATCTATACAAAGGTCCTAGGCCCTATCCCTAACTAGGTATCTTGGACTCTTCTTTAGAGTATTTTGGACTTTTCTTAGCTTTGACCTTGTCATGGGTCCATGTGAGTCTTCAATGCTTGGTCCTTTGCTTTGTGAATCCATGTTCATATCAGGAGAGGAGCCAAAACTCACTTAAGGAGGGATTTTGCTCCCCTCCCCTCCCCTCCCCTCACCTCACCTCCAAAAGTTGAACCAAACATAAAAGTTTTAAAAAAATCTCTCCCCTCCCCTCCAACCAAACATTACCTTAGATTATCTTCCTTCCTATTTTTAATTTTTCTGTTATGTTATTAAGATTTAAGAATATTGATTGATTTGCTTCAATAAAAGAACTCATATTCTTGAACTGTGACCAAAAAAAAAATACAGCTCAACCCATTAAAAATATAGCTTGAACTTGTGTTGAAAGTGACACAATGAAACACAAGAATAGAGGTTGAATTGTGTTTCTTAACTTTTCTAAAATAGTTTCACAAAAAAAAAAAAAAGCACACAGAAAAAAATGTTTCTCAAAGAAGGTGTTAAGAACTGCAAAAGCAATCCGTGAAAGTTAGTTGAAATAAACTTAACAAGAGAGAAGGGTAAGAGAATATCACACAAGGATTTTATCCTGGTTCACTCTTATCCAACCAAAAGCTACATCTAGTCCCTTTTACTTGAAAGCTTTATCCAATATATCCAATAGCTTTACAAGTATTCTTTTCCTTGCATCTCCAGGCTTACAACCAAGTATTCAAACCTCTTCAGGCTACACAAGTATTATTTTACAGTCAAGTCTCTTCATGCTCGCTCTAAATAAAGAGTTAAGGATTTTGATCTAAGAGCAATTCACTAAGTGTGAGGGTTTTGCAAATTTAAGCTCATTAAGAGTATAACTTTTACCCAGAAAGAATATGAAGATTTTAGTAGAGTTTTGACACTTTGAATATTAGAGCTTCTGGTATTTACAAGCTTCTTCTTCAACGACATTAAATATGTTCGTTTAGGGGTAGAATTTAATGTTATTGATTCTTTTGAGCCGAATGAGTCTTGATAACTTGTTGTTTTTGCTTCTGAAAGGTTGTCCTGATTACCAGCTTGGCAAAAAGCATTTTCGCTTTTTCTCTGATCAGACTGATACTTCCTTTCTTCTTTTCACATCTTAGGTTGGTAGCAACAACTGTAGCAAAATGCCGGCTTGTTTGACTCTTTCTTTCTTTTTTTTGGCTTGAAGCTTACTATGTTGTACTTGTTTTGTCTCTTATTAATAAATGCTTTACTATACAAACATTCAAAATACACTTGGACGAATATATTTAAGAAACAAGCAACATTAAATACAAGATTGGACGGTCCAATGACATTTAAAACAGGAAAGAACATTGGACGTACACTTTAATAAACCAACAGTCCAGTTACTTAAAAGAGAGGATTTATTAACTTCATTGGATGCACGATAAAAATATTAAGACACACTCCAACATCAGTTCAAAACTCTAAGGACTATTGGACGTGCGACAAGTCTAAACTTTATTAAATACGCATGAGTCCAATTTTACAACAAAGAAAGGTCTTTGGACCGTCTTTATTTTATCTTCTCTTGAGTCTAGTGGACGTTCCTTATAGGACTCTAAACATTTAGAAAATCTTCAACTTCAAATTAATAGTTTTGTTAACATCAAAACTTAAGAAATCGAAATCATAACCACTTTGGTTCCAACATGTGTAACTATGAGTGTACTTAACTTAATTGCATGTCAGTGTTTTTATTTTATTTTATTTTATTTTTCTATTTAAAACGATAGTGTGCTTTTAGTAGTATGGTATTATTAGTTGAATCAGCAAACTCAATGGTCCAAATAAGCCAGTCCAATGGAAATTCCTATATTGTGTACTTGTACTCTTCGTTGTTCTATCTGTATGCTTACACTTCTCCAACCTGAATATTTGAAAGTGGACCTTGGAAGAAGCTTCCCTAAGTGCATTTACTTTTTGTTCTGACCAATATGAAAAATGCTTTATTTTTCATTATGACATTTCTTTTGTAATAGAGTCATAGGTAACAACAAGGCTACATAGGATTCAAAGTGCAGCTGAGTGTTATATAAAAGCATGCTTGAATCAAGTGCATAAAGGGGGGGCAGAATGGAAGTACCTTTATAAAGAAATGGTGAAACACCATCACATATGAGTTTAATGTGAAAATTGGAAAATAACATGACAAGCCCCAATTCAGAAACAAGTAGGATAATCTTAGGATAGAATTATATCAGTATGGTACAAGTTATTTGCTAAAGAGACGGGTCTAGGACGGGATAGTCCAAGGAATAATGTAGATGCTCCGAATGAATGGTGGGGAAAAAAAACAATTGGTACGAAGTTTTTAATGTGAAGTTATAAGTTTTAGATTTCCTTTGTATAATATATAATGTTGATTAGTTATAAACATGCAGGAAAATACATAGATAAATGACTTCTTTTTGCTAATGAATTAACTATTCTGTTCAATGATGTGATGGCTACTGGAAAATATGCATGGACACCCACTTTTGGGATATTACTTAATGACATATTTGAGAATGATAATTTGTATCGTCCATCCCTTGACAATGGTTGTATAGATCTTAATGAAGGATCAAAGGATAGTGAAGAAATTCTAGCTGAAAGTGTTGGAATAAGTATTGAAGTTAGTGCTGAATTGCGAAATATCAATTTAAGCATTTCCCATGGAAACAGTAGTGAAATGAGCATAGGGAAAAAGAATAGAGTTACACCTTGTGAAAGAAATGAAACCAAGAAAACAATAAAAGTTCTCAACTCCTAAAAATAGCTTATGAAATAAGTAGAATTGCATCTGCATCAGAGTCACACTCAATTGTTAAAATGCACTCATAGGATCCGGTACATCCATTGGTAAAGTGATGGTTGAACTTCAGCAAATGGAGGCTATTACAAGTGAAGTGCCTAGCATTCTTGATGTTGTCAGCTCATGATGTTCAAGCCTGTAAGGGAAATGTCTGTAACATTGAAAGGGCATGAGATGGAATTGTTGCATTGGCTAAAGCATGCAACTTATAACCCATTGTCATTCATGAAAACTTAGTTGGATCACTATGTAACTAGCCTTTATATTAGGCTTTTGTCTTGGGCTAAACTAGCTGGATATGAATATTTAAGTAGGACTATTGTATTGTCTATGTACTGGTAATGTGTTTGTGATTAACTATGTTATGTCTATGTACTGTCAATCAACATCAAAAGTTCCTTGCTATGTGTTTGAGATTAACTTTGAATGAGGGTTGTTGTTATCAATGTGAGAAAATTGGAAATTTTGGTGTAGTTTAGTTTAGTTTCTTTATTTAAAATTTGCATAATCAAAAGTTGCAGGTGTCTTTCTTCCTGTCATTGAATCTGCAAATGTTCTAATAGCAAAGTTTTAATTAATCAAAAGTTTACTGTCTTTCATCCTATCACTAAATTTGAATAATTTTAATGAAAATTCGTTCATTGATTAATTAGTATCTACTTTTTTTTTATTCAAGTTTGAATAAGTTTTTAGTCCCTACAATATGTGCATTTTTTTTATTTTAGTCACAACATCTTTTTGTAAGGTCTGCATCCAAAAATTTTAAAAGCTTTTGTTTTAAGTTCTCACTGTTACTTGGTTTCTATCAACCGATGATGTGACAAGCAGAGTATCATATCATTAGAGACACATGTAAAACTAATACATGAGGTGACTTGCAGAAACATCATCATTATCTCCCTCCATTGTAGAAACAGAGAATAAAATAGAAAAGCTTCATACTTATTATTTGTAACATCAGTGTCACCAAACCAACCTATACTCATGTAATCAAAATTTAAGTGCTTTCTCTGCAAACCTTCAATTCCATTCCTATTCAACTTTCTAGGTTTTGCATGTATGACCCCACAAATTTTATCTAGTAGATAATCAACGGCAACACCCTGCTTCGACGGTAAAGCAAGCCCACCAAATATATCATCAACATAACAATTATCAACCAGTGTAGAAATTAGGTCTGATCTATTCAACTTTGTGAATATTGAATGATCATAAAATGAATCACTACTTGAAGTTGACACAGGGAAACACAGGGGGGGGATTGAATTATATTTCTTAACAGATTTTCGAAAAAGTCTTTTCTCAAACCTTTTTTGCAAGCAAAACAATATAAACAACACACAAACAAGAAAATCTTTTTAAGGAGTTAACAAACTCAGATTCAAGTCCCCACGGTTAGTATAAATAAATACTGTAAACGGTTAGGGATAGAAAATTCACACAAGTGATTTATCCTGGTTCACTCTCTTCCAACCGAGAACTACGTCCAGTCCCTTCCACCTGAAAGTTTTCTCCACTATTCTCCAAATAGATTACAAGTATTCAACACCTCTTCAGGCTACAAGTATTCTTTCTCTACCAAGCATCTGCAGGCTCTAACTCTAACAAAGAGATTTACAGATTTGATCTAAGAACTCACTAAGTGCGAGAGTATGAAAGTTGAAGATGTTAGAACCAAAGCAGTTTTTAGATTAAATAATCTCTTAAGTTTTGATGTTATCAAAAAGGTTAAAATTGTATGACAAAGTATTGTCAAAGATCTAACTTGTCTGTTTTAGATTGTAGGACTGTTTGAATTATACTAGTCAGAGAAATTTAAATTAGAGTATGGAATCTTATCGGGTTCTATTATGCTCCTCTAGACAAGTCTGCATTTCCTGGTAAAATTCTAAATCTGTTAAGTTATTTCTAGACGAGATCTTAAAATATTAGCTAAGGTAATGTTCGTTAGACGAGTCTACGAATTGTTAAGTAGACGAGCCAATAAAACCTTCAAAAACATCAAGTCCAAAGACTAGATAATAAACGAGTCATCTCACTAGACGGCACGTCAGTAGACGAGCTATTGAGTATAGCAAGTCCAAAGGCTTGGAATTAGACGAGAGTCTATAGACGCAATATCAGTAGACGAGCCCATCTCACTGATAAGTTAATGTTGCACGTCCAAAGATCTGCGCGTCTACTAAGCTATTACAAGTGAACCCGTCTAAAGCTTAAGTGTCTTTATTTCAAATGATTGAATATTTAATTCAAGAAAATATATCTCCCTTTCCTGCAATGTTTATTTGTTAAACTCTTTGTCTCTCGGATAAAAGAATATAGTACCATCGAGAACATAAACCTTTGTACTTTGTCACTGTAAAGTATAATCTAAGTACAAAGATGGTAAGTCAGAAAGCAACCTTTGGTACAATAGGGAAGTGACAGCTCTACATTGAGCATTCCTCTGATAATCAAGAGCACTTCTCCATGAAGCATATCAAGCTACCAGTCTCAACGGATCCTAGCATTTAATGCTATGTCTAAACGAATACAATTTCAAGACCGTTGAAGAATTACAAGACAGACAAGCACTCATTCTATAAATATTGGAAGAACCTCAACAGATTGCAGAGACCGAACATATCAAAGTGCAAAAACTCTGTTGAAATTGTAAAACAAGTTTACTTGTAAAAACTCATTGATCTTAAACTTTCATACTCTCATACTTAGTGAGTTTTTAGATCAAATCTGTAAATCTCTTTGTTAGAGTTAGAGCCTGAAGAGGCTTGGTAGAGAAAAAATACTTGTAGCCTGAAGAGGTGTTGAATACTTGTAATCTATTTTGGAGAATAGTGGAGAAAACCTTCACGTAGAACGGACTGGAGTAGCCCTCGGTTGGAAGAGAGTGATCCAAGATAAATCGCTTGTGTGGTTTTTCTTTCCCTTTCTTTTACAGTATTTTGTTTATACTAACTGTGGGGATTTGAACTTGAAATTGTTAATCTTTTAAAGATCATTTTCTGTGTGCGTGCTTAGTTAATTTCTGCTTGAGAAAATTATTTGAAAAAGGTTGTTTTGGAAAATTATTAACAAACACAATTCAACCCCCTTCTTGTGTTTGCATGTGTCAACTTCAGTTGGTATCAGAGCTCAGCCTCGAAAGGGTTGAGCATCTAACAAGTTCTGAGGGAGAACGATCCAGTAAGCATGGATACAAAAGGACAAGCAATCAACAGACCTCCTCTCTTTGATGGTAGTGATTATGACTACTAAAAAAAGAGAATGATGGCTTTTCTTGATGCACAAAATGTGGACATCTGGGAGCTGATTGAAACTGGCTACACTGAGCCAAGAGGTGATGATGGAGCTGCTATTCCTAGAGCTCAATGGACTCCGGAGAAGAAAGCTCAACATCAACTCAATCTGAAAGCCAAACACTACCTGATGTGTGCTATCACCAGATCTGAGCATGATAAAGTCCATAGCTACAACACTGCTAAGGAAATATGAGATACTCTTGCCATAGCTCATGAGAGGTCATCCCAAGTCAAGGAGTCAAAGATAAGCATGCTGGTTCACCAATATGAGTTTTTCAAAATGGCTGAACATGAAACCATAGATCAAATGTTTGGAAGATTCCAAACTATCACCAACAGTCTTAGATCTCTTGGGAAAAACCTATGAGAATAGAGATCATGTCAAAAATTTTCAGGAGCTTACATAAACAGTGGAGACCTGAGGTCACTGCCATTCAAGAAGCAAAGAACCTCAATACCCTCACTTTGGAGGAACTTCTTGGATCTCTGAAAGTTCATGAACTTGAGCTAAATGAAGAAGAGAACTCCAGAAAAGGAAAATCTATTGCGAAGAAGGCGAAGAAGACTAGCTCATCAAAAGTTCTCAAAGCTGAGAAATCCTCAGATGAAGCAGACCCTTCAGACAGTGATGAAGGATCTGATGAGGATGAACTGTCTTTCATCTCCAGAAATATTCAACATATGTGGAGAAAGAAAGGTGGTTTCAGAAGGAAGCAGTTCGACAAAAGGTTCTTCAAAGAGAAATCTGACTCCAAAGAAAAAGGTTCACCTCTGTGCTTCGAGTGCTAAAAGCCTGGTCATTTCAAAGCTGACTGCCCTGATCTGAAGGACAAGAAGAAGGACTTGATGGCTACTTGGGAGGATATGGATCTGTCTTCATCCGATGAGGAAGATGAAGCTGAGGAAGAGGCAAATATCTGTCTCATGGCTGACACCTCATCAGAAAATGAATACACTGATGCCGGGGTAATGGATTCTGACCCATTCATTCTTCAAGATGCATTTGATGAATTGTTGCACAACTCATTAATTTTGTCTCATGAATATAGAAGTCTCAAAAAGAAATTTTCAAAACTATCTAAAGAATATGATAGGGTTTACATGAAAAACTAAGTCTTGTAAATGAAAATAATAACCTTAAATCCGAGAATGTCAGTCTAACTTGACTAACTCAAGTGTGAGCCAATTAATTCTTGTGAACTTGCAAAACTGAAACAAGATGTGACATACCTGACAGACACGCTGTCTAAATTTGTAGGTGGCTCAGATAAACTAAGTTTAATTTTAAGGTACTCTAGGTCACCGCATGATAAGTCTGGCCTTGGATATGACAAAGAGAAGCATGAAACATCTCATAAAAAGTCAAAACCACATATGCATGATAGAGCTTCAAAAGCTCAAACTGCCTAAACCAAGCCCGTCCAACACTTACTGTAAAGTGTGTGGAAAAAGTGATCATGTAACATCTAGATGCATACATCATAAACATATCAAACATGCTCGTCTAGTGACCGCTAACAAGAAAGGACCCAAGTCAATTTGGGTACCTAAAAACAAGATCATCCCTGTTACAAATTTGCTTAACAACAGGAAAGAAACAAGCATCTTGGTACTTGGACAGTGGCTGCTCACGTCACATGACGGGAGAAAGGTGTTTTCCAAGACCTTAGATACAAAGATTGTGGCTGGGTTACTTTTGGAGGTAACCAGAAAGGAAAGATCATTGGAGTAGGTAATAAACACACTTTTCCCTCCATTGATAATGTGCTTTTAGTTAATGGTTTAAAACACAATCTGCAAAGCATAAATCTACTATGTGATAGTGGGTTTGCTGTATCTTTTGATAAGAACATGTGTAATGTTAAGAAGATTGATAGATCACTCTTATTCACTGCCAAGAGGCAAAACAATATGTATAAGATTGACTTGGAGAACCTCTCAAATCAAAGTGTATCATGTCTAGTGTCCATTGAAGATGAGCGATGGATTTGGCACAAAAGGCTAGGTCATGCAAGCTTGAAATTGATTTCAAAGATAAATAAGCATAACCTCGTGAAAGGATTACCAAACCTTAAGTTCAAATCTGATGCTCTCTGTGATGCATGTCAAAAGGGAAAACAAGTCAAGGGTTCTTTTGAATCTAAGAATGTTGTTAGTACCAATACACCATTAGAGTTGCTACACCTTGATCTGTTTGGACCAACAAGGACTGCCTCTGTCAGTGGGAAGAAATATGGTCTAGTCATAGTAGACGACTACACTAGATGGACATGGGTTATGTTCCTAGCTCACAAGGATGAGTCTTTCAGGGTCTTCTCTGTATTCTGCAAACGTGTACAGAATGAAAAAGACATGTGTATCACTTCAATCAGAAGTGACCATGGGGGAGAGTTTGAAAATGAGCTATTCCAAAAGTTCTGTGAAGAAAGCGGTATACTTCACAACTTCTCAATACCTAGAACACCACAGCAAAATGGTGTGGTAGAGAGAAAGAACAAATCTCTTCAAGAGATGGCTAGAACGATACTCAATGACAACTCTGTCACTAGACAATTCTGGGCTGACGCTTTTAATACTGCCTGCTACATTCAGAACAGAATATACATAAGACCAATCTTGAATAAGACTCCTTATGAATTGTGGAAAGGACGAAAACCCAACATATCTTACTTTCATCCTTTTGGTTGTAAATGCTACATATTGAATACTAAGGATCATCTTGGTAAGTTTGATGCTAAAGTAGATAATGGAATTCGGTTAGGGTATTCTGAGTCGTCCAAAGGGTTTAGAGTTTACAATTCTAGAACTTTAGTAGTAGAAGAATATATACATGTTAAGTTTGATGACAAGCAGACTGATAAGAAATTATCAGACTTGATGAAGCTATTGCAGATTTGAATCCCAAGGATTCTGAAAATCAAGCAAATGTCAAACCTGATGACCAAGTGGACGACCCCCAACAACATGAGTCAGAAACTTCAACTTCTCAACAGGAAAATATTCAGAGATCTTGATACTTCAAGAGTTACCATCCTCAAGATCAAATCATTGGGGATCTTAATGATAAGCTGAGAACCAGATCTACATTCAGAAAGTAAGATGATTCTGCATTAGTCTCCGAGTTAGAACCAAAGACAGTAGACGAGGCTCTACTAGACGAAGGCTGGATTCTAGTTATGCAAGAAGAGCTGAATTAGTTTGAAAGAAGTGAAGTGTGGACTCTTGTACCTTTACCAAAAGATAAATCAGTTATTGGAACCAAATGGGTTTACAGAAACAAGCTTGATTAAAATGGTAAGGTAATAAGAAATAAAGCAAGACTTATTGCACAATGTTATTCACAGGAAGAAGGTATAGACTATACTAAAACTTTTGCACCAGTTGCTAGACTAGAAGCTATTCGCATTTTACTTTCATTTGCTGCACGTCACAATATTATGCTACATCAAATGGATGTAAAAGTGCTTTTCCAAATTGTGTTATTAATGAGGAAGTGTATGTTATGCAACCTCCAGGTTTTGAAAGTGAAACCCAACCCGAACATGTATATAAGCTAAAGAAAGCTTTATATGGCCTTAAACAAGCTCCTAGAGCTTAGTATGAAAGGTTAAGTTCATTCTTAATGGACAATGGATTCAGTAGAGGAAAGGTTGATACAACCTTATTTAGAAAATGCAATAAGTCCAGTTTTATTGTTGCTTAAATATATGTTGAGGACATAATATTTGGTGCTACTAATGAATCTCTATGCAAAGAATTTTCTAAGCTTATGCAGAAAGAATTTGAAATGAGCATGATGGGAGAACTCAAGTTCTTTCTTGGACTTCAAGTTAAACAAATAGTGGACTAGGTGTACATCCATCAAACTAAGTACACAAAAAAAACTTCTAAAAAAATTCAAGATGGATGATTGCAAAACAATGAACACTCCTATGCACCCCACGTCCATAGAAAAGCTTCATACTTATTCTTTGTAACTTCAGTGTCACCAAACCAACCTATACTCATGTAATCCAATTTTAAGTGCTTTCTCTACAAACCTTCAGTTCCATTCCTATTCAACTTTCTAGGTTTTGCATGTATGGCCCCACAAATTTATCTAGTAGATGATCAATGGCAACACCCTGCTTCGATGGTAAAGAAAGCCCACCAAATATATCATCAACATAACAATTATCAACCAGTGTAGAAATTGGGTCTGATCTATTCAACTTTGTAAATATTGAATGATCATAAAATGAATCACTACTTGAAGTTGACACAGGAAAACATCTTGGGGGGGGGGGGGGTTGAATTGTGTTTCTTAACAGTTTTTCGAAAGAGTCTTTTCTCAAACCTTTTTTTGCAAGCAAAACAATATAAGCAACACACAAACAAGAAAACCTTTTTAAGGAGTTAACAAACTCAGATTCAAGTCTCCACAGTTAGTACAAATAAATACTGTAAAAGGTTAGGGATAGAAGATTTACACAAGTGATTTATCATAGTTCACTCTCTTCCAACCGAGAGCTACATCCAGTCCCTTCCACCTGAAGGTTTTCTCCACTATTCTCCAAATAGATTACAAGTATTCAACACCTCTTCAGGCTACAAGTATTATTTCCCTACCAAGCCTCTTCAGGCTCTAACTCTAACAGAGAGATTTACAGATTTGATCTAAGAACTCACTATGTATGAGAGTATGGAAGTTGAAGATGTAAGAACCAAAGCAGTTTTTGGATTAAATGATCTCTTAAGTTTTGATGTTAACAAAAAGGTTAAAATTGTATGGCAAAGTATTGCCAAAGATCTAACTTGTCTGTTTTAGATTGCAGGACTGTTTGAATTATACTAGTCAGAGAAACTTAAATTAGAGTATGAAATCTTATCGGATTCTATTCTGATCCTCTAGACGAGTCTGCATTTCCTGGTAAAATTCTAAATCTGTTAAGTTATTGCTAGACGAGATCTTAAAATATTAGCTAAGGTAATGTTCGTTAGGCGAGTCTAAGAATTGTTAAGTAGACGAGCCAATAAAACCTTCAAAAACATTAAGTCCAAAGACTTGATAATAGACGAGTCGTCTCACTAGACGTCGTCTCACTAGACGTCGTCTCACTAGACGCCACGTCAGTAGACGAGCTATTGAGTATAGCAAGTCCAAAGGCTTGGAATTAGACGAGAGTCTATAGACGCAATATCAGTAGACGAGCCCGTCTCACTGATAAGTTAATGTTGCACGTCCAAAGATCTGCGCGTCTACTAAGCTATTACAAGTGAACCTGTCTAAAGCTTAAGTATCTTTATTTTAAATGATTGAATATTTAGTTCAGGAGAATATATGTCTCTTTCCTGTAATGTTTATTTGTTAAACTCTTTCTCTCTCGGATAGAAGAATATAGTATCATCGAGAACATAAACCTTTGTACTTTGTCAACTATATTGCTGTAAAGTATAATCTTAGTACAAAGATGGTAAGTCAGAAAGTAACCTTCGGTACAACAGGGAAGTGACAGCTCTACTTTGAGCATTCCTCTAATAATCAAGAGCACTTCTCCATGAAGCATATCAAGCTATCAGTCTTAACGGATCCTAGCATTTAATGCTATGTCTAAACGGATACAATTTCAAGACCGTTGAAGAATTACAAGACAGACAAGCACTCATTCTATAAATATTGGAAGAACCTCAACATATTGCAGAGACTGAACATATCAAAGTGCAAAAACTCTGCTGAAATTGTAAAACAAGTTTACTTGTAAAAACTCATTGATCTTAAACTTTCATACTCTCACACTTAGTGAGTTCTTAGATCAAATCTGCAAATCTCTTTGTTAGAATTAGAGCCTGAAGAGGCTTGATGGAGAAAGAATACTTGTAGCCTGAAGAGGTGTTGAATACTTGTAATCTATTTTGGAGAATAGTGGAGAAAACCTTCAGGTGGAAGGGATTGGACGTAGCTCTCGGTTGGAAGAGAGTGAACCAGGATAAATCGTTTGTGTGATTCTTCTTTCCCTATCTTTTACAGTATTTTGTTTATACTAACTGTGGGGATTTGAAAATGTTAATCTTTTAAATATCATTTTCTATGTGCGTGCTTAGTTAATTTCTGCTTGAGAAAATTATTTGAAAAAGGTTGTTTTCAAAAATTATTAACAAACACAATTCAACCCCCCTTCTTGTGTTTGCCTGTGTAAACTTCAAAAGATCAGTTAGGATTACAAGTAAACTTGTTCAATAGATTTCAGCAGAGTTTTGGCACTTTTGATATTAGAGTCTCTATGTCTTTCACTGAGGTTTATCCAGTATTTATAGATGGAGTGCTTTGCTGTCTTGAACTTCTTCGTATCCGTTTAGACATGGCATTAAATGCGAGGATCCGTTGAGACCGATAACTTGATATGTTTTTCATGGAGAAGTGCTCTTGTTTATCAAAGGAATGCTCAAAGTAGAGCACTTCCCTATTGTACTGAAGGTTGCTTTCTTGCTTTCCTTCTTTGTACTTGGTTTAAACTTTAGAGCAATATAGGTGACAAAATACAAAGGTTTATGTTCTCGATGGTACTATGTTTCTAATCTCAAGAAACAAAGAGTTAACAAATGAAGCAGTAAGAGAAAGAGACATATATTCCTTTGAATTAAATATACAATCATTTGAAATAAATACGCTTATACTAGACGGGTTTATTTTTACTAGCTAATAGACGCGCAGGTCTTTGGACGTGCAAAATTATCTTATCAGTAAAGCGGGCTCGTCTACTGATACTGCGCTTATATAACTCTTGTTTAGTTCCAAGTCTTTGGACTTGCTATTCTCAATAGCTCGTCTGCTGAGGTGGCGTCTAGTATGACTTCTCGTCCATTATCAAGTCTTTGGACTTGCTATTTTTTACTGGAATATATTTCTTGGCTCGGCTCGTCTACTACTCTTTTCTTAGACTTAGATACTCGTCTAGCATCTATTAACTTAGCCAATTTTTTAAGGCCTCGTCTAGCGATAACTTCATAGACTCAGAATTTTACCATTGTTTTGAAGACTCGTCTAAAGGTTGAGAAAATGGACCAATACTGCAATTGTATATATATTTCCTCTTCTTATCACAACTTAGAAATCCTGCAAGCCTTCACTCAGACAAGTTAGATCTTTGATAATACTTTGCCATACAAATTTAACCTTTTTGTTAACATCAAAACTTAAGAGATTATTTAAGCCAAAACCACTTTGGTTCTAACACTACTATCAACATTCGATTTGTGTTCCCTCTTAAGACATCATTAAGACCCCCAAGATGTTGGGTTTTCTTCTTATTGCTAGTCTTTGGAAATGGATGCATAATCAAAAGTGATTTTTTTTATGAGATCTGGGTCCAAGTTAGAAGGCTTTAGGGTTTTTATCCGAATTGGTACCAAATTGAGATGTTTGAGTCATGGGAATTTGTGGGTTACTTTGATGATGCTATTGGAGCCAATCATTACGATCTTAGCCCATATCATTTTGTTATCACACCATCCATTTTTTTTTTTTGGGAAAAACCAAAATTGTTAGAAAACAACAATTCATTGAGGAATAGAAAATAAATTATATTTTCCGTTAAGAACAATTGAATTTTTTTTTTGTCAAAAAAAAGAAGAAAAAACATGATTCAAACATTTTTTGTCCTAGAAGATTATAAGCACATATGAAATTTGTGGGGTTGGAAAAATCGAGCCATTGTGGTAATGTTTTCAGGTGGTAGGATAGCGACTGTCTTAAAAGTGAAGGGGATTAGATATTGAAGGAGGAAGGGTATGATATCTTGTGTGTCAAACAAGGTTATTCGCCACATGCAACAAAGCCCTCATGAGCTTAATTCCCATAGATGTCTTTTCGTAAAACTGAGGTAATAAATCTTAGAGTAGACATTTTTCAATGTTTTGATATTTGGGTATCGGTATAATGCCCATAAGCTGTTCAACAAGAACTAGGTTTTGTGAGTTTGCCACAGATTTTATGATTGCAAAAACTAAGGTCTGTAACTTAGGAAATTGACAAGATAGAGGAGGAAAGGGTTTCATGAATTCGGAGCTATTAATTTGGTTAAGTCTGATTCAGGGCCGTGTCCAGACATTTTGGGGCCTAAGACAAAACTATTGGAAAAACTTAATATAATTTAAATTATTAATCATTATATTATTCTTCTGGCCTTTTGAGCTGCAAAATCATTTATCAAAGTTTTATAATCAAGTAATTCTAACATTTCATTCTCAATAGATAGCATGACTAACCCATTCAATCTATCTTGTAACATTGTTGATCTAAGATATGATTTAAATAATTTTAATTTTGAAAAACTTCTTTCAGTAGTAGCAACTGTTACAAGTATTGTTAATAATATTTTATAAGCAATGCATAGATTTGGAAAAGAATCCATATTTTGATATAATTTAATATTTCTATCAGAGTATTGATTTATTTTGTTAGCATAAATAAAAACTCTCCCACATGATATTACTATTGGGCCTTTGTTATATTTAATGTATATATTACACATTACATTTTTGGGCCTTTACAATAGTAAAAAAATTACAAATGGTTAATAGGTTGGTGAACATGGGGCCTAAAGCAACTGCTTTAGTTGCTGTTGCTTTGCTTTAAAGACGGCCTGGTCTGATTGCATAGTGTTGTTTAATATTGCATGTGAAATCTGGTAGTAAACAACTAAGAAGGTTGGGTGAAATAAGGGAGGAAGTTTCTAAGTTAGATGAAATAAGGGAGAAAGATGATAATGATGTGTTAGAAAGCCACAACATGTATTTAGTCTACATGTGTTACTTATAACAACCCGATTTTTTGACTTTCTAATATCGGTAATAATTATATAAATGATTTTATTCTTATCCGAGATTTAGAAAATGACTTTGGATAAACTAATGTCATTTCCTGTCATACTTATTTTTATAAGGTTACAGGGGAAGTTTTGGGATGAAAATTCAGACGAAAACCGATCTGCGTTTTCTGTGTTTTCACTGACAGTAAGTTTTTACTGATCAAAAACCCTAATTTCGACTCAGGAATGAAACCATTAGATTTTATATTTTACCTCGGACGATTTTCCACATTTCGGAAAAATTCGTTAGGAATGAAATACTATTATTTTATTCGGACGTAATCGTTAAGAAAACGCGTAAAACCTAAGTCGATGGATAAGTCGGGCAAACGACGGAGTCGATTATGGAGTTGAGATATTAGAAGAGGTTGATGTAGCAGAGAGAACAATGAGTCCGGCCTCAAATTTTATTGATCGAGAATTTTTAAGTGAAATGACCAAAATACCCCTACGCTTAACCTAACCGACGTCGAGTTAAATTTTAACAATGGGTAAGGAACCAAGGTTAGTTTATGTGGACAACAATCAGCCACACCTCTCATTGAATGTGAGCCACATGACTTTGATCATGGTTAACAACTTGACCTTAGTTAAGTTAATTATTAACTATGGTTAATCATATATTGATTAAATAATCACAAAACCCATTAATTAACAAGCTAAGAACCAAACAAGGCCTAAGATCTCCCCTATAAAATCCCCTTGAAACCGCAGCCCCCTCCCCTTTTGCTCATTTCATCATCTTCCTCTTCAAGCTTCTTCAATTTCTTACATATTCTTAAGCTCCATAAGCTTACTTTGTGGAGCAACTTAGTGATTCTTGCACTTTTCTTCAATTCCAAGAGGTAATCCATGATCATCATCACCATTTAACTATATGTTCTTCATATATTTTCATGATTTAAAGGTTTGTTCATAATTTTCAATTTCTAGATCTAGAAACTTTGAAATTCTCTAGAAAATCATAGAAAAATCCTATGATCATGAAACCAATTTCTATGATCTTATAATCATCTATATATTCATAATCCAAGAGCTTGAATCAAACCAAAATTTCCTCCCCACTTTTCACTTCATGGCCGAAACCTTGCTTATTGGGTGGAGGAGATTTTGTTCATTTTCTTTAGCAAGTGAACTTGGATTTCACCTTTCCATATCATGTATATGTTGTATCTAAAGTGTTGTATCAAAATAAATTCTCTAGCCTAGTTTTCATGTCATGGCCGAAACCTCACTCTTTGTGGAGCTAGAGGATTCTTAATCATGTATCTCTAATGCTTAGGATCCTTAATCCAAAAGCTTGCAAAACTTTAACATGTCTAGCCAATTTAATTAGAGATGGCCGAACCTCGTCTATCGGATATAGGTGTCTCTAGTTGTTGGATTTATGATTTATTTGTTGTGATTTGTTGAAGGATAAATCTTAGTGGATTATCCTGAGTTGCGCGGAGGAAACCGGATTCGAATTGGAAAACCGTTCGTGAAACCAAAGCTTGAATCTTCAAGAGGTAAGGGGAGCTTACCTTAGGGAATTCCCCAATAACTGTATGTGATTAGTGTGTGGTCTGTATTACTTATCTGTGGTTGTGGTGCTTGTTTAATTTGGTTTAAGTTGTATTATTTTTATCCGTGTGTTTATCTGCATTTAATTATTTATTTGCAGTTATATATTATAGTGATTGGATGCATGATCTGCCTGGGATAATTGCTATGATATTGTTGTTAATTGTTGTTTGAGAAGCCTGACATTGGTCAGTGCCCAATCAATTAACAAGATAAAAGCTTTATAAATTATATTCAATGTTTTTTAGAGAAATGTTAGAATATAACATTGATGGAAAATTTTATTTGGGAAAAATAAGAAATGTTTGAAAAATATCATTATTTTAATGATTTATCGGTGTAAGAGTGAACTATGAGCCACAGTGAGGACATAACCATGAAAATATTTTTGTACTGTTAAATTTTACTTAAGAAATTCCATAATATTATAAAAAGTTATTTTAAGAAATTAATCTTCGAAAATAACTTAATTATGATTTAAAAAATTATTTAAGTGAAAAAGGTCAAAATTTGACTTAAGATGCTTTAAAAATGCTAGACGACGGTAATTCGGAAAAGTATTTACGGCAAGTAATTTTAAAGTGACAGTATCATTTTAAACCAAGATTAGTCTCACATGATTCTCTTTTCAAAAAGTAAAGTCTTCAGAAAAAGGTTTTCTGTTATTTGACGTTTTATAAATGAATTTCAAACAGAAAGGATTTTCTATAAACGAATTTTATTCAACGATGTGACTTCAACAACTTGGATAAGTAATAGAGGTTTCGTTTTGAATTTGTGTTTCACAGAACGAAAAATGATGTAAATGTAGAAACATGAACCTAGTAAACGAGACGTCGGGATGCTAGTGTTCTCACGGTGTGATAAACAATGTTAAAAGATTAATGTTGTTATCTATTACCACGAACCTAAGATTGAGGCATCGGTCTGGAGGTTTCGTGATTGAGCACTCGGACTTAGAGTCCCGTGTTAATGATGAAAATCTTAAGATATTGAAAATGATGAATGGTTGTAAGTCTTTGAGCTTCGGCAAGGAAAGAATGAACACGGAGAAAAATAATAAGAACAAAATGTTTTACATGCATTTAAGGCAGACGTGCCTATTTGTTAATCATGGTATCATGGCGATATTCATGTCACGACTTATCATTGTGCCCTGGTTATACAATGAAAAACCATATTCGGTGATCACTGCTCCTTAAATTGGACACTGTGCTATGGTAACCATATTCGGTGATCACTGTGCCTTGGGTTGGACAGTGTGCTATGGTATTTAACGAGTGCCTTAATTGGCAATCGAGCTTGATCAACTCATCACGACGTTGGGATATCTCATGAGATTAAATGCGATTTGTAGATGATGTATATGAAGTGTTCATGCATAAGTTTTCAAATGATGATTTTTGGGTTGTGAAACCCATTGATTAACTATTGCCTTGTTATGAATGCTTATGTTTTTATGAAAATGTATATATGTATGTTTTCTGTTATGTCTCACATGTAGCTATTGTGTTAAATCCATATATTGGCATCTCACCCTTACAAATATATCAGGTTTATTCTAGACTACAATAGTACTTTGGTACACTAGTACGGATAAAGCGAAGGAATTCACTAAGTTATTCGAGGACTTAACTTCTAGATGCTTGAAGAAGTATTCGTTAGTGGGAATGTCACGAGGGTATTTCAAATAACTGTTTTGTAGAGTGACCAGCTTAGGAATTTTGGTTGAGTTGTATGATTAAAAAGGTATTTAACTGTGAGATTGTAAGTTAGTCTTTGTTATAATTTTCTCTTTTGAAAATGAGACTCTTTGAGAAAATAGTGTATGTCATGGCAACCTTGTTATGAATGTGTAAATATATTCAATATGACTTCACTACTTTAATTTGTGTATCATGTTTCTAGAGCTTTCCGTTAAAGAAACTGTTTACACCTGATTTTTTCTGCCTTATAATAAATTAATTTTCCGAAAACAACCAACAAATAAAATTTTTAATTTATTTCCGCACGTATTATGAAGTAATACCCAAGGAGGATGTTACATTACTGATGATGTGACACATAATTTGTCATATCACCACTTAAAACTAAGTAATAGTATGAACATAAAACAAGTGACATGCCATCACTTAACAAATACCAAGTAATAGTGGTAATGGGGTTTAATACAAAAGTTTTGAAATTGTAGGATTCAAACTGTAAAAAAAAAAAAAAAAAAAAAAAAAAAAAAAAAAAAAAAAAAAAATAATAATAATAATAATTCCGACCACTAAAACCTAAAGCAAACATATTAAGCCTTTTATTTATTTGGATTTTGATCTTTCATAAATTAATACCTTAATAAGTAAAAACCATATAGACCAACCATAGGGATTAAAACCTAAATAAATAAAAATATAAGGATCAATTTATTAATAATAAAGACCAAAACCCAAATTACTAAAGATAGAAACAATATTAAACAGAACCTAACATATCGTTTGGAACATTAGAAAAGTATAATAAAGAATCTGTAAGGATAGAAAACACACTTTCCAAAAATCTTTCCGCTGTTTGGTTTAGAATGAAAAGGGAGGGAATGTTAAAAAAAGTCCAGGCCCCACGTGTGATGCTTTTGGCCCATTTTGGAAAGAAAACTGACCATTGACTAGGTCCTGGTACCCGTAAAAGTTGTACCAGAACCTAGTTTAAGTACATTGTCTAATGTAAAAAGACAAAAAATATTTTTACATTTTATTTTTTTACATTATTGTTTAAGGGTGTTGTTGTCATTTCATAAATATATATTTATTTCCTTTCACTTTCTATCCAATCAAACAAGAGGAGAGAAAAATTTCAATTTTTTTTCATTTCATTTTCTCTCATACCAAACAGCTAAATAATCATTTCATTTTTCACTCACTTTCTTTCCTCTCACTTTCTCACTTTTACAACCAAACAAAGTGTACATGAATGAAAATTTTAATAACCAAAATCATATTTAAACTTGTCGCAATATAAATGACAACTTAAAGGAAAAAATATTATAGATTTAGTCGTTATTCACCGTTAGTAAAATGATTTTTTACATTGTCGATAAATCATAAATATCCATATAATAAATCAAAAAAAAATTATATATATATATATATATATATATATTTTTAAAAAAAATTGATATCATTGTGAAGATCATTGTGACGTATTTAGTATTAATGTTTAAATAAATTACATTGAAAAATGATTTATTAGCTTGAAATGCAATTGTTGCTTTGAAAATATATATTTACTATTAAATATTCAGAAAAGTATGACACTATGGTAGTGAGAGAAGAAATGATTAGTGTTAATTTATAATTTTGTTTTTAAAAAAATAAATTCACGATACACTTTAATGTCTATTGTCAAATATTATGTTTTTTTATTTATTTATATATTCTTTATTCATGTCTTATTTTTTAAATTGTATTTTTAATACTAAAATTGCGTAGTAGACCGTATGTCCTTACTATTACACTTAAGAGTCATTATCAAAAAAAATTATTAAGTTAATATCTGTTATACTTTGCGATCGACGGTTCGGACAAAATAATTTTTTAACAATTTTTGGTATATAATTTTTCACAAAAACTTTTAAAAAACAAAAAGTAAACTCAAGAATCACACATTTTCGGTCAAAAAAAGAATTACATATTTTAAAATGGAATCATAAAAAATTAGTATATCGCTCATGAATGAGAGGGGCCTATACACTAGTTATCTTAAAAGTCACATATAAGATGATTTGATTTGTGACCGGTTGACATTGTAAAATTTTATATGTATCAAAATTAAACTTTTATAAAAAAAAATTGTATCAAAATTAAACTCTTTAAAAAAAAAAAGGAGTAAATTATTGCCTAAAAAAAAGTAAATTATATAATTTTAATATTTAATTTACCTCACCTAAAACTAATTATAGTAACAAGACCAGGACAAAACAAAACATAATGATGATTGATGAATTGATGATCTAGCGCTTTATATATTAGGCAAAATTACACTTTTGGTCCCTTAAGTTATTTGTTTTGTTCAAATTGGTCCCTTAAGTTTTTTTTGTGACAAATTAGACCCTTAAGTTAGGTTCAGGTTTCAAATTGGTCCCTTAAGTTTTTTTGTGACAAACTAGACCTTTAAGTTATGTTCGGGTGACAAATTGGTCCCTTAATTTGTCAAAGGGACCAATAAATTAGATCCTTAATTTATTATTTTTAATAACTTAAGGGACTTAAGGGACCAATTTGTCACCCGAACATAACTTAAAGGTCTAGTTTGTCACAAAAAAACTTAAGGGACCAATTTGAAACCTGAACCTAACTTAGGGGTCTAATTTGTCACGAAAAAAACTTAAAAGACCAATTTGAACAAAACAAATAACTTAAGGGACCAAAAATATAATTTTGCCGATATTATTATTATTATCGTGTCAATGGCCTTTGTTGGATGTGTTGTATTCTATCTGTCATCGACCATACCATTTTGGTAACCTTCACAAAAAGATTCGTTGCAACAACCCATAGCTGTGTAATCAAATCAAAAGCTTCTGCACTCAAAACTCTTATTCTCATAGCTTCTTCACTCTTTTTCGTTGATCTTCTGCCTCCAAGGTTTGATTTTTCTCCATACCCACTTCATCTAATTGCTTATATATCTTAGAAGAGACTACAGTGCATGATTTTATCATTTATTTTGATGTGGGGTTCTTGAGTTTTTTTTTTTTTCCAGGGTAAGTTCTGTTTTCTTTGTGTTGGTTTATTGCTGGTTCTTATAGATCGATGAGATTTTCATGCATATGGGTTAATTGATATGTGAATTGCCTTGAATTCAGAATCTAATCACCTCCAAGGTTTATAAATTTCAATTACTTTGGTCTGGGGTTATTGAGTTTTGAAACTGGTATTGCTCCAAGGCGATTTTTACAGATTTTTTATGTGAAGCTGGATGTAGGGTTATCAGTGGCATTGATGCAAAGGAGAGATGTAATTGTTGTGGTTTCTACGATTATGGATTTATCAAAATTTTGGTTTTTGATATGGCCAATGTAGTTCCACACCATCTAATAGGGATAAGGGTCGTTTGTTGTTGTTGTTTTTGGATGTATGTCTGTAACTCTATGTACATATGTATGAATGTATTTATTTATGTATGCATGTATGTATGTATGCATATATGTATGTGTGTATTATGCATGTATTTATATTTGGTTCTACCTGGACTTCCTTATTAGTTTACTGAATATCTGGTGGCTTTATATGGCAAAACTACTTCAATCCAAGAAGTGTATTTGAAGGACATAAAACGTCAGTTTTTTTTTTTTTAGTATTTAACATTTCTGTTTTATGAGTTTGGTTGCAATGCAAATCATCAATGGAAACATTTATTATGATGTAATAAGTAATTGTAAATAAATTCTGCTCATGGTTAAGACATGGAACTTCTTATGTTGTGTTTTCAATTTGAGTACTTTCTATATCAGAATGCCATGGATGTTTTATTTCAATTCTGAAACCAGATTTTGATCCCATTGTTGCCTTTCAAGTTGTGCTGATCTTGCCATTGGGGATTGGTTGCCTGAAGTTGGAAATGGTTAAAAGGTGCACTTCCATGTGCCCACTTGTGATGACTTTATGAGGAATGAAATAAATGGAATATCTAACTGATTTATTCTTGCAACAGTTATGGAGAGTTCTGATTTGCAAGAGATATCATGTTGCAGTGCATAGAGGGATTTAAGCATTTATTTGCTTCCCTACTGCGTTGTTGTGACCTTGATATATATAAACAGTCAAGAGGCCTCGATGATCCTGAACTTCTTGCTAGGGAGACAGTGTGTATGCTATCAACCATACTTTATGCTTATGATTCATTAATTGTTGCTTACAAAATTATATTATAAATGAATTTGATTTGTCAATCTATCTTATGATTAAGACTGTGCACTTCTAAAATCCTGTATCGTGTGTTATTCTGTTGTACTTTGTGGTAATGAATTAGTGGTGAATCGTGATGAACAAGAAAAGAAAAGGATCACTATAGAAGATATGACTATCTTGTTTGTATTGCTTGATTCTATAACCTTTAGCACTACTCTTTGGAAATATACATAATACTTGTACTGAACATATATATTTATTTTGCACATGTATGCAGTCAGTGTAAGTGAAATAGAAGCTCTTTATGAGCTCTTCAAAAAGATCAGCAGTGCTGTAATTGATGATGGGCTGATTAACAAGGTTTGTCTGTTTGCATTGGATTACTTGTGTTTTGGGCATATTATATTTTCTTTAATTGAGTTTTCCTTTTAATGAAGAGAAAACATGTAGCAATGTACCGTGTTTGAATTTATATTTATTATTATTATTCTAGATATACCATACGCTCTGTTCTCTTATTTCATTTTTTCCTCTTCCATCACAAGAATCTAGCTTTAAAAAATCTATCAGACGTTATTTTCAATTATAGATGTCATTTGCAGGAAGAGTTTCAATTGGCATTGTTCAAGACGAATAAAAAAGAAAGTTTGTTCGCTGATCGGGTATTGTTTTCCATTCTTTTTATCTCTTTATATGCAATTATCTTTATTTTGAAGCATGAAAATAGCTTCTTTGATCATATCAGGTTAATATCCACTCTTATATGTACAAATAAATAGTTGGTGTACCTGTTTAATGCTAAATGTCTGAAATATTTTGGATGTCCTCTATTTTTATAATCACTATTATTATTGGATGTTTTGATCTTGTATTTCTGATCTATATCAATCTCCTTTTCTAGTCATTTCGAAATGTTCTGTTATCCTTACCCATTTTAACATAGGGCAAAACACAGCCTATAAGCTGGTTTCTTCTGGTATAGCAAACCAGGAAAAGAAGAAAGTTCTTCTCAATAGTTATGGGTTTAATATTCAAATAGAAGGATCGACATACTAAAGGTCACCTTGCCTAGTCTCTTAGGAATCCCAAATTTGTTAGCATTGAAAATTAACTAAATATCTTCAAATTATAAAGATAACCTCATTTTAATTATTCCCTTTTCTACTGTTCTTGCATCACGTTTCTTCTTTTTGGGCCAGAAAAAGGTTGGAGAATGTTGGTTAATGTTAGTTCAGGTTGTGATTTATACATACTGAAGATGTTTTTGATTACGGGGTGGGCCCTTTCTGTTCTATTTGGGTCTTGAATCGTGAATCAGGCAGGTAGTTATTTAATCAGTGTTCCAGGAAGGGGTTAAGTAACTTAAATTCACCACTGATGTATGCAGGTGCTGTGCACAATAGTATCTTATTTGTTTGTGTAGACTAGCTTGAATGGCTCATTGAACATGAGATTTGCGAACATTATGTTCAACCTTGTTTGTACCTTGAAAAGATAATAATCTTTACAAGCAGGTAGGTGTGAGAGTGTGTGCATGCATATATGTGTGACTAAAAGTTGATGTATTATGTGATTCCAAGTTAGTTAATTTACCTGCAAAACTAATGTATGTATACAATGCATATTTCCCTGTTTACAAGTTTTCTTTCTCATATGTTCTCTTACACACATTTCCAACAAAATTGTCTTTCTAGACCAGTTTAAGTAGTATTTCAGCATGATACTTTGTTCCTTGTGAGTTGTAACATGTTCAAAGATTGATTCATATTACTCCTTGCGGATGGTATCTCATATGAGCTTCTCTCTTTGTATTATATTAGGTATTTGATTTGTTTGACACAAAGCACAATGGGATACTAGGTTTTGAAGAGTTTGCTCGTGCTCTCTCGGTTTTCCATCCAAATGCTCCTATTGATGATAAGATTGAGTGTATGTTGTCTAAATTTGTAGTCTTGTATTTTATAATTATTATCATAGGATGAATTCTTATGTACTTCAGCCTTTAAATTTAAGAAGGATGCACAATGGGAATCAATTCTTTAATTTACTTACACGGACCTTCTTCTTTTTTTTATTAAGGAAAAAACAAAAACTAAGCCCGTATAATATCGTGTTTCAGTTTCCTTTCAACTGTATGATCTCAAGCAGCAGAGTTTTATTGAAAGGCAAGAGGTACTTAGTCTTCTTAGATCTTCTTAGACCTGATTCTAAGTTTTTGCTCTTCATTTTGGATAAGTCTGATTTTTATCTGGCTTTTTATATAGGTGAAGCAAATGGTAGTTGCTACACTTGCTGAATCTGGTATGAACCTATCAGATGATATTATAGAAAGTATAATTGACAAGGTGCTACCCCAATCTTCTGTCACTTAAATTTCTAGTTGTATACAGGAGTTATCAGAGTCTTGTTTTTTTCTTTTTTCTTTTTTGTAAATTCATTGGATAGTTTCAACTTTAAATTTTGGATTTCTGCAGACTTTTGAGGAAGCAGATACAAAGCATGATGGCAAAATTGATAAGGAGGAATGGAGAAACCTTGTTTTGCGTCACCCGTCACTTTTGAAGAATATGACCCTTCAATATCTCAAGTAATTTTTCAATTTATATTTTTCTAGTCAACTTCTGTGGATAGTTCTCCAAAGTGGAGTGAACTAATCAACATTGTCATCTTTATGACTGTTAATGGGCAAATCTAAGTAAGAAACAGGATGAGATGTATATGCACTTTGCTTCCCTAGAAGCCCTAAAATTAACTGCATCTCGGCATATGTAGTGTAAATTGAATTTGGTACTAGTATGCATCAATCTACAAAGAAAAAGGATAGGATTAGAAAAATCTTCTTATTGAAGGACAACTACATTGCTTTTTAGTAATTTAAACTTCCAAATCTTGGAAACGTCGTCTTCGTTTATTGGGGTAAGACTGCACACATGTACCTGCAGACCCCACTAGGTGGGAGTATCGTGCACTCGGCCAACAAAGTGTATTGAGCTTTTGTAATATTAGAGCTGATGCTGCTTTCACCTTGTCTGTTATGTTTAGATGTATTCTTGGTTCTAATGTATATGGTTGTGAGTACCCCTTGTACTCCCGTTAATATATCCTTTTACTTTTTCCACAAAAAAAAGATGCTCCAAAATGAAAGCTGAGCTTCTGAATAATTCAGAAGGGAACCAGCATGAACATCTAGATACATTATGCTTACTGTGTTTAGCTTTCTCCTCACTCAGATGTAAATCATTGAACACTGTATGAACTAGTTCCTTCTTAATATCGCCATATATGATGCTTTGATATGCCTGCAGTGAATTTCTGACATCATTGTTCTTTTTTCCATTGTCTTTCTGTGGCCCTATCTGACATCCATTTTCATGTGTTTGAACAGGGACATCACCACAACATTCCCAAGCTTTGTATTCCATTCGCAAGTAAATGATACTTGAAGCTCAAGTATGTACTTGATAAATATGGTTCCTTTGCCTTTGGGCTACAGAGGCACCTATGAAAACAAGGGCATAACAAATAGCTTTGCTTATCTTAAACCAAGATATTTGGTTTTGTGGATTCTATGGTTGAGTTTTCTCAAACTACCTTTATTTTATTGCTTGAAACTTCAGTACATATTAGTGGTTCCCATTTCTCGAATCAAGGATTTTGGTGTTGAGTTCATACAGCCATAGATCTTACTCTTGTGGCAAAAAGTGCAACAATGTAAAACTTATTAACAGTATGTACCAGGAAAAAGAAAGAACTTGCAGCAGCAATTGTTTTGACTCATCATTTTCTCGTTCCTATATTCAAATCACGGGCATAACGGTCTTCAATGAATCCATGTTTAAGCATCTATGAACTATGGCCTAAAAACTTCAGCTTTTTTTCCGGGTTGACTACTACTCAGAAACTTGAGTGGAAAATTAGGAAAACCAAGCTTTAGAGTAGGTGATAAGAGACACAAGTGAACAGAAATTTTAGTATGCTCTTACCAGGAAAGATGGTTAGATTGATTTTAAATGAATATCTTAGAATTTGGGTTTGGACCTAACTCAACCTCAAAGCTAGCTTTGTAGGGTGAGGGTTGCCCCTTACTTATAAGCCCTCTTCAGGTCATATCACTATTCAATGTGGGACTCCAACACACTCTCTCACGCTCAGGACTGGATATCTGGAATGTGAAATTTGCAGGACTGGACATCTGCGAGTGGCCCAACGGATCTAGGATAGGCTCTGATACCATCTTAGAATTTGGGTTTGGGCCTAACTCAACCCCAAAAGCTAGCTTGTAGGGTGAGGGTTGCCCCTTACTTATAAGCATTCTTCAGGTTATATCACTATCCAATATAGGACTCTAATAGAATACACATAAACTAAGTTATTAATTTAAAAACTGGTGGTCACCAGAGGACGACTATGTTTTGGTATGATCCTTGGGTGGAGGGAGAAGCTTTAAGTGCCTGATTGTTTTATAGTTGTCCAACCACAAAAATGTCGTTTGAAAGTGCGTTGAGTGAAAGCTAAGCCTTTGATCTTTCAAATAAAGTTCATTGGGAAGCACAATATTCCGTTTGCTTGACAAGAATCATATACAAACAAGCCAAAAATGGGCTTTATCATACATTGTTTAGTTTAGCTACCAATAAAGATGCTAAAGTGGCTGACATGGGCAAGTGGCAGAACGGGGTGTGGGAGTCGAGTTGGAGGAGAGAATTATTTCAATGGGAACTCGATATGTTAAACGAATTTCAAGTTGTTATGGATGTTCAAGTGTTTAAGGAAAATTCTGAAGATTTTTGGGTCTGACTGGCATACAAATCAACACAGTAAGCTCTGCTTACAAGATCCTTTTGGCAAGAAACAATTTCTTTCAAGGTGCAGTGTATAGCTTGCAGTGGAATAGTCTTGTGCTTTTGAAAGTGTCTTCGGTTGTGTGGAAGTTGTTTTGGAATGTTTACCAATAGAGACAATTTGGTTCATAGGCTGCGTCTAGGGTGAGCAACCTTGACAAGTTGCTCACCATGAGAGGTCATGAAAGACCCCTATTTGCAAAGAAAAAATTTATTTTTCACCCCTTCCCCGTTTCTCCCGCTCCCCCTCCTCCCCAGATTTGACTTTTTTCTTCACCTTCATGATCTCTCTGTGTGGCTCCAAACAACAGAAGGATTATGGAGTGTGGGTGGCGATCTGAACTCATTACTAATCATGGAGGGCGGTCTGCACGATGGTTGTAAGTGGCGGCCGAAGTTCGGACTTGCGGCGGTTGTAGCTGCTGTGGTGCTACGGGCTGGTTCGAGTCGTTGACCACCCACGGAGCTCGGCGCGACGGAGAAATGCTGCTCGTGGAGCAGATCTGGCCGAAGAAGGTCAAACATTTTTCTCCTAACCTTCGAGGACCTGGACTCGAGCACCTCAACATCTTTTGCACTACAACCTCAATTTGCTTGCTGATTCCTTTAATAGAATTCAATGGAGAATGAATGCCCTCAACATAAAACCAATGTTTTAGCACAAGTAAAATTTCCGACAAGGAAAGCCAGAAATATGCCATTTTTGGCCATCTTCAATTGTTATTTGAGATGCCAAGGCATCTGTGCAAAATGATGCCTCAATGGCTACTTGGTTCTGGTTTTTAACTTCATTCATCAAATCCCTTTGTAATATGTATAAGAATTTAATATATCGATAGGTTCACCAATCATGGGGTTCATAAAGAAATTGATCTGAAGTAACAAGATCATCACTCGAACCATTTTAAAAGAAAACTGTACATCTAAATCTGAGTAATTTTAATCTTGCAACAAAATAGTGTTGAAAGTTCCTAATTATTCAACAACCACAGCAACAATTGGAAAATGTGACATTTTAAATTTTTAAACATGGAGCTTTGAAGAAGCCGAAAAATAAAAATCAGTTTGAGCTTTTGAGGTGGAAACTAGAATATCTGTGGGCAACAATTTCTTATTTGGATGGCAGTTGTGGCTATCTCATCATGCCGTGCAACGCTTCCCTCAAATCCTCAACATTTCTCTCGTTGACGGTGCGGTGGGAGGGGAAGTGGGGGAGGGGGCAGAGATGGGGAGTGAGAGAGAAGGGATGTGGTAACTTTTCAATTGTAATAATTTATGGACTCAAAAATAAATTTTTTATTTCAAAAAAAGACTCACTCACGGTGAGCAACTTGTCTAGGTTGCTCACCCTAGACACAGCCTTGGTTCATATGAATGTTCTGCAGGCTTCAGAGTGTTTGTGTTATGGGTGCCAAATCTGTCCAGAATCCGCAGCACATGTTTTTTGAATGTAGTAATTTCTGAGTGTTGGGTGGATTGTCTCAAGTGGCTTGGAGTCTCTACCGCTTTTCACAATGATTGTATAGTGTATTTTCAGCAATTCATGGGCCTTTTAGATGGTAGTAGAGTAATAGAGCAAGTTGGGCAAGTGGTCTGGTTTTCAATGGTGTGGGCTATTTGGAGGGCTAGAAATAGCGTGGTTTTTTATGAAGAAATATCAACAAGGTCAGATATTTTGGAGGAGGTTCATATAATGGCTTGGAGATGGATTAAAGCTATATCAAAGTGCTTTCACTATTCTTTATTTGCTAGGGTATTATATCCAGTAGAGTGTATAGGAGTCATAAAAAAACAGGGTTGTTGGGTGTTGAAGTATGGTAAATTTACCTGCTGCCATTGATATCACTGTGATCTTTGCTGTGTTGATTGTTGGTTGTCGTTGGTTTCCTGGGGGATAGTTGTGTGGTGGTGTCTTTTGGTGAAATGGTTTCTGCTCGGTTTGGTGCTTTGCGGCAGAATAGTGGATTTTTGCACTTGTGTTTTTACTATGGAGGTTGGGATGTGAGGGTCTTTTTTGCTGTTGTCTCGACCCTGCTTGTTGGTGCTTTTGGTGGGTGATTGTTTTATTGGTTTGCTTGGTTGCTTTAAGGGATCCTATTTTCTGGTCTTATGGTGCTTATTTGTTGTACACATGATATTCAACAAGAAGTTTCTTGTTTGTATGTGCTCATTTGATCCTGCATTTTACCAATTCATTTTGAGCCTCACGCTAACAGCTGATCATCATCTTTGAAAGTATTGGTTTCGGCTATTTTGACTTGTAGTGGGATTTCTTGGTGTGTAGGTGTACTGGTATTTTTCCTTTGCAAGGTATTGCTTTACTGTTAGCCTCAGTTGTAGGGGCCTGCCTTTGTGGCGCTGTTATTGCAGTTGTTTCTTGATTTTCTGGACTAATTTTCATTTGGATTACCTTATTTTGTTTATGAGTTGGGATATCCCTTGTACTCATTTAATAACATTTTGACTTATAAAAAAAATTAAAATTAACAGTTGATAGCATGACTCAGTTGTGTAAATTGAACTTACGAGGGATGACACCACATAATACATTCTTGGGAATGAGTGAAAATTTTCTGAACTCTGGAAATATGGCCCACTAAAGAGCCAAGACCTTAATTATGGTGAGTTTAAAAAAAAAAAATTATATTTATCTTAGAGCACATATTTTTTAGTATCCAATGATGATATACAATAACTTTTGCCAATTTTAGCTCGATAAGACGGATTACCCCTACTTAGTTTTATAAGTGAGAGCGCAAATTCTCGGGTGAAATTTATGTCACGACGATGTGAAAAAAAGATATAATTATAGACAAAAACATTAAACACGAGTCCTCTTAAAATTTGTGAAATTATTTCCTCGTAAAGGCGACCAGTTATCTTCCAAATCCGGGGTGAAATGTTTTCAGGCCAATAAACACTAATCCTACAAATCTGTAATGACTCATAATGTTACCCCTTCCACAATCATTGTTTGGTTTTATTTTTCGGATACATTTTAATATTTTATCAATCTTCATGATTTCAGAATTACGTAGTCCAATAATACCAATCAGATACCATCTGATTTATGCTGGAGGGTTTCTTAACCTCAAGTAACTTAAATCCCTGTTTGATAGCCACAAGCCATCTTCTAAAACCGTATGAAGTTACGCAAATCTTCCCGCATCAATCAGAAAACGCCAGAAGTAAAATCAATGTCAATTTACCGCACAATGACTATAAAAACTAAACTTAATGCATTAATACTGTCAACATTCCAAAACCAAAAAGCAAAAATAAAGCAAAAAGATAGACTCCACATTCTCACTAGTTGCTAATAATAAAAACCAGCTCTGTCAGGGTTTAATTTAATCAACTTCCTCCATCTTGCTACCCTCAGCATCAGCGTCAGCTTCCTCCAGTGGGGGCATCTCAGCATCTACTTCACCAGCATCCTCATCAATGCTCAGTCCAAGCTTCAGCATCCTGTGAATCCTGTTCCCGAAAGTGTTGGGTTCATCAAGGCTAAACCCAGAAGTGAGAAGAGCAGTCTCAAAGAGCAGGAGCACAAGATCCTTCACAGATTTGTCATTCTTGTCAGCATCAGCTCTCTTCCTCAGTTCCTCCATGATGGGATTCTCAGGGTTGATCTCCATTGTTTTCTTGCTTGACATGTACCCAGCCATACTGCTATCCCTCAATGCCTGAGCTTTCATGATCCTTTCCATGTTAGCAGTCCATCCATATTCACCAGTCACGAGACAGCATGGCGAATCAACAACACGATCAGATACCACAACTTTCTCAACCTTGTCACCCAACACATCCTTGATCACCTTGCAGAGACCATCAAATTTCTCCTTCAATTCTTCGTTCTTTTTCTTCTCATCTTCACTCTCATCAAGTTTTAGACCTTCCTTGGTAGCAGAAACCAACTTCTTGCCCTCAAACTCCTTGAGCTGTCCAACAGCATATTCATCAATGGCATCAACCATGAAGAGCACCTCATACCCCTTCTTCTTCAGCTTCTCCAAGAAGGGAGAATTCTCAACAGCTTTCTTGCTTTCACCAGTAATGTAGTAGATATCACTCTGACCTTCCTTCATCCGGGTCACATAGTCCTTAAGGCTGGTCAACTCATCGCCACTCTTGGTGGAGTGGTACCTGAGCAATTCAGCAATCTTTGACTGGTTCTGAGAATCCTCGTGAATGCCCAGTTTCAAGTTCTTAGAGAAGGCCTCATAGAACTTGTTGTAGTCCTCCTTGTTCTCAGCAATTTCAAAGAAAAGCTCAATGCACTTCTTGACCAAGTTCTTGCGGATGACTTTTAGGATCTTGTTCTGCTGCAACGTTTCCCTAGAAATATTGAGTGGAAGATCTTCAGAATCCACAATACCCTTGACAAAGCCAAGATATTCAGGAATCAACTCCTCACAGTTGTCCATGATGAAGACACGACGGACATAGAGCTTGATGTTGTTGGGTTTCTTCCTTGTGTCAAAGAGATCAAAAGGTGCCCTCTTGGGTACAAAGAGAATAGCCTTAAACTCCAGCTGACCCTCAACAGAGAAGTGCTTGACAGCCAAATGCTCTTCCCAATCATTGGTGAGACTCTTATAGAAAGCAGCATATTCTTCTTTAGTGATCTCTTCTGGTTTCCTCATCCAGATAGGCTTCTGCTTGTTCACCAAGGACCATTCATGTGACACCTCCTTAATCTTCTTCTTTTTCTTCTCTTCCTTCTCTTTTTCTTCGTCAACATCCTCTACTTTACCCTCCTCATCCTTCTTCTCTTCCTCATCCTCATCATCAGAAATCTCCTTCTCTGTAGTCTTTTCAACCCAAAGTGAAATTGGGTAGCTAATGAACTCAGAATGTTTCTTGATCAAGTCTTTCAGCCTGCGCTCCTCAAGGTACTCTAGCTGATCTTCCTTCAGGTAGAGAGTGATCTTAGTACCCCTGCCGAGAACCTCACCAGATGTATCCCTTGTAACAGTGAATGATCCACCGGCTTGAGACTCCCATACATACTGCTCATCATCATTATGCTTACTGGTAACAATAACCTTCTCAGCAACTAGATATGCTGAGTAGAAACCAACACCAAACTGTCCAATCATGCTGACATCAGCACCAGCAGCCAAGGCTTCCATAAATTCCTTGGTACCAGACCTTGCAATTGTACCCAGGTTGTTAACCAAATCTGGAAAACATAAACTCTTCAATTAGAGACAATTAACAATCATACACAACCTAAAAAAAGATCACACCAATACTAGGAAAGAAAAAAAAAAAAAAAAAAGACTATCTCACCAGCCTTGGTCATGCCGATACCACTGTCAACAATGGTGAGTGTGTTGCTTGCCTTGTCAGGGATAATGTGGATAAACAACTCTGGCTGACCATCAAGCTTGCTCTTGTCTGTCAGACTCTCAAATCGGATCTTGTCCAAAGCCTAAAACATCAAATAGTCAAAGTCACGTTCAGCACATGTAAGCAATAATCCATTTATGAATAAATTACCATTGCTATTAAGACATCAACAAATACCAGAAATCAGTAAAAAATTCATAAATGGAAGTTTTCAAGCACTTCGCCACAAAGAAATAGATAGTCAATTTCATTATTAGGAAAAATGTGAACCAGTCCTTCACTAAAAAAAATTCCCACCTTAATCCCTAAAAGCTCAATTGTCAGTCAAATCAGTCATAACTTAGCCCTTAAGAAACTGAATTGTCAGTCAAATTTATTAGGGACTAATTTGAGTACACTTTGTTCACAGGGACTAAACTACTAAATAGAGGCCTACTATTCATATCAGGGACAAAATTGTATATTTACTCAAAAAATTTGTTTCCACGATCATCCTAGTCTCAGGTGGCTCCAATTACAATTCAAATTCGTAACTACAAGATCGTAATAGCATTATTTCTAAACAAAATTCAATTTCAAGCATTAATTTATTCCACTCTTCCCAAAAAAATAAATAAAAGCGTTCACTTTTTCATCATGAAAAAAAAAAGTAACAGTTACCACAATGACATAAACTTCATAAACAGCATCCATCATATTCCAAAACCATAACAAATTATGTAACCACATGAGAACCAACACTAGAGACAATAAATAAATAAATAAATAAACAATAAAATATATACTAAGACAAAATAGGTTTAACCAGTTAATAGAAAGATATCTAAACGAAATTTGTGTAAAAAATTGGCTGATAAGCAAATTGAATACAAAAAACAGATACAGATAAAAGATCAAGCAGAAAGAGCAATATCTACATCAAAAATTCAAAGAATAGAGAAACTCACATCGGAAGCGTTACTGATGAGTTCACGAAGAAAGATCTCCTTGTTGGAGTAGAAGGTATTGATGATGAGACTGAGAAGCTGGTTGATCTCAGCCTGAAAAGCAAACGTCTCAGTCTCCGCCATTGCCGATCTACGCGAGAAACAGAGAGAAGAGACGAAAAAGGGAGAAAGGTGAAGTTAGGGTTTTGAGCGAAGAAAAAGGGTGTGAGACAGAGAAAACGAGTGAAGGAAGCGAGGGTTTATATAGAGAACAATTCATTAGGGTTTCTAGATCCTTCTATGGCTCTGACTGAATCATCAACCATATCATTTCGTTATTTTATTTTCTTATTTTCTTATTATTGGGCGGAAATTGTTTTGCATATAGTTCACGCTATTAAACGGGAATAATAAGGATGTTGTAGTAATAGTTTTAAACTTTTAAGAAATTATTAATTGGTTGGTTTTTGAAGTTGTAAAAAATTAAATCATTTCCTCTAAAAAAAATCATTTGAATTGATATTAATTATCAATGATCAATCAGATTGATTCAATAAAAGGAGTAATTTCAATATTTTTTTTTGTAATTTTAATTTAGAAACTATTATATTCTTAAAGTTAAGAATTAGGTTTAACTGTTGAGTTGGTCCCTGAACTATTTGAGAATTTTCAAATGGGTTCCTATACTAAAAAAATTTGTAATTGGGTCCCCGAACTTTTATAAATTTTCAATTGGGTCAGCGAACTAAAAAAGTTTCTAAATGGGTCCCCGAACTTTTATAAATTTCCTTAAAGTAGAAAATTCGTTAGTGATATGTTGAATTAGACAGAATATTACTGATTTCATCCATGCTGGATAAACATATCAGTCATCTATGAGTGGTTTGGATGGAGGATAAACCTTGAGATATTGTCACAACAAGATGTAGCAAGATGTAACAAGATGAAGTGAGTAGTAGGTTGCAAGTGGGGGAACTATTTTGGACGAAATTATTTCGAGAGAGGGATATGAAACTGTGATATATAAATTGGGGAAGGAAGGAACTATTTGTTCAATTGGAGGAGCAGCAGTCATAAGTCATGTTTTGGATTTCTGGTTTAACATTTTTGTCTCTTACAACCCTAAATACAATTAGGCAAATTTAAAAACTTTATAAAAGTTCGGGGACCCAATTACAATTTTTTTTAGTATAGGAACCCATTTGAAAATTCTCAAATAGTTCAGGGACCCACTCAATAGTTAAACCTAAGAATTATTATAATCGGTTTTTACCAATTTTTAAGAAATAAAATGAGAAACGTTTCTCTCCCAAATGAGAAGTTCTACATTTTCTCTCCCAATTGAGAAGTTTCCTGTCTTCTAAATCAATTTGTTACCAGTCTTGCGTTTTTTCTTAGTTCTTGTGTGTGTTGCTATGGAAGCCCGAATGGAGGGACTGTCTCTCTTAAAGGAGGAGGATGGTGGTACGACATTTGATGTGGAGCGGCATGCAGAAAACACTGAAAATGTGGAGCTTTGTTTAGTAGGGCGTTTTCTAACGGATAAAAGCATCAGAGAGCACATCATGAAAGAGAGGTTGGCAGATATTTGGCGTCCGGGAAAGGGTGTTTCTATCAAAAGGTTAGAGAATGGTGTTTTTCATTTCCAGTTTTCCACAAGCTGGATTTGCAAAGGGTGTTCAATGGAGGTCCTTGGACGTTTGACAATCATTTGCTTATTTTAGAGGTTGTCCAACCGGGAGATATCCATGCACAGATACCTTTGAATCATGTTAACTTTTGGGTGCAAGTTCACAATCTTCCTGCTGGGTTCATGACTCCTATGGTTGGGCAACACTTGGGCAACTTTATAGGAGAGTTTATTGAATATGATGAGAACAACAATGCAGGAGTTTGGAGGTCCTTTATGCGCATTAAAGTCTGTATAGATGTCTGCATTCCATTGAAGAAGGAGAAGAAGGTCTGTAAAACCTGGAGGGGAGTGGAAGGTTGTGCACTTCAAGTATGAAAAACTGGGAAGCTTCTGTTTTTTATGTGGTCGTCTTGGTCATGGAGATCAATTCTGTGACAAATTACTTGGTATGGATGCTGATGATGGTGTTCGTGGTTGGGGACCGGAGATCCGTGTGGAGCAGGGTAGGGCCGGAGGTCTATAGGTTCACGGTGGTTAGTGGAGGGAAGGCGGGGAAGTTACAAACATGCAAATAATCTTGTGAGTGGTGGGGGTGCTTCGTCCGGAATACAAGGGAGTGGGGCTAGGGAGCAACCAACACGTGTAGTGGAGAAGGAGGTTACCCAACATGCTAGTAACGAATCAGGATTAATGATTTCAAAAAATAAAGGTCTCATGTATCCTAAGTTCCTGACATAACTTTTGGAGCGGTTTCTCATCATGCGGTTATTTTGCATGTTCCCACCCTTGCGCAAGTCAACAAGTCAGTTTTGCAAGTTGTCTACGAGTCCTATGTAGAATGCAAAAGTCGATGTACTCGTTTATCTATTGTTGATTCTGTTGATACTCGCGCAACTACTTTGTGTAACATCCCGATAATTATATATGTGTGTTTGCTCGATAACTAAATTTATTAATTGGTTAAATATTTATTTTTATGTGTTTCAGCATATTTGACTTTATTTACGTATTAAACTATTTTTACTGGGTGAGTTAACACTGCGTTATTGCAGTGTATGTAGACTTGCAAAACAATAATGTGACATTATTTTCACTATTATTATTTGTTTAGAAAAATATTTTAAATAATATGACTGAAAGAAAATTATTTTCAGATTTCACTCTATTTAATTTCAGATTTAAAAATAAATTGGTTTAGAATTAATCATAGATTAATTTTGGATCATTGTTTTCTTGGTTGACCAATTCAACCATCAATCTCTACTTTAATTTTAATTTCAATTTTTTTATTTTTATCGATCTACTTTTAGAAACAAAGGTTAAAGATATATCTTTCTCTTTCAAAGTTAATCCCAAGCATTATTTCTACCTACCACAAATTTTAAAAGAAAAAAAGGAAATAAAATTAATTTGACTTTTTCTCTGTTGCCCTCTTCTCTCTCCACCACACAACCACCTTCTCTCTTAATCTTCGACAACCACCTGGCCGCCATTGGCAAAACAGAGCTCAGATTGAAGTTGACACAGGCAAACACAAGAAGGGGGGGTTGAATTGTGTTTGTTAATATTTTTCGAAAACAGCCTTTTCAAAAAAGATTTTCTCACACAAAAATAAGGAGGCAGAATAAAGCACACAGAAAAGAAGTCTTTTGAAGAATTAACAAATTCAAGTTCAAATCCCTTACAGTTAGTATAAACACGTAAAAACAAAAGAGATAAGGGATTAGAAGATTTACACAAGATGTTTTATCCTGGTTCACTCTCTTCCAACCAAGAGCTACGTCCAGTCCCTTCTACTTGAAGGATTTTTCCACTATTTTCAAATAGATTACACCAAGTATTCAACACCTCTCCAGGCTCACAAGTATTTCTTTCTTACCAAGCCTCTTCAGGCTCTACCTCTAATAAAGAGTTTTGATTTCTTTGATCTTCTAACTCACTATATGTGAGAGTATGAAAGTTTAAGATCAGATGAATATTATAGCAAGAATTCAAACTATAATATTACAGACTTTTGCTTTTTGAATGAATAAAAGAGTATTTTCTTCGCAAGAGATTTCTTGAGTTTTCTTTGTATGCGCAAAAGTTGTTTCTTCAAAAGCTTTAGTCTTCTATTTATAGGGTCCTTGATCTTCTCTTCAGCTTCAACGGTTGTATTTGAAATTCCCGTTTAGTAATAGAGTCATCCAAGTAAATATCCGTTGAGACTCAGCTGGCTCGAGGCCTTTGTACTGTGAGACAAATTCTTGCATGTAAAAGCACACCTCTGAGCAAAAGCAGCTTGAAAACAGTTTTGCCTCCTTTGTACAAGTTCCAACTATATCAGCGTAAAAAGGTGACAGGGTACACAACGTTTTGCATTGTACTATTCTGCTTTTTGCACGTCCCTTTTTTGTACTATGTTTCTCTCAATGAAACAAGGCAATGTGAACCGTTAATAGAAAAAGAGAAGAACCATTGTAAATGAAAAGAATATCAATCATAAGAAATAAATTCGCTTTGGTTCAGATTGGTATAAAAGCTTAAGAAAATCTTCGTCCAACAAACGAGAGTAAAGGCAAGATAAGCAATAAGAGTTTTAAGGCTCCGTCCACTGACGTGGCAACCAAAACTTCGTCTACTTAAAACATCGGTCTTGCCAGTACTTGCGATATCTAAAGTCTCCATCCAGTGACGTGGCAAAAGCAGACTAAGGTTATTATATGAGAGAAGCTCACGTCCACACTAAGAGAAAATCTCCGTCCACTAAAAGTATTCAAGCGCTCGTCCACTGACGTGGCACTTGAGTTAAAATGGAGATCCTTGATAGAGTGGACTCGACCACTCTTTCAGCATAAGATATTCAATATAAAACATATGGACGCGGATTTGCAAGGAGAATAGACTTAACATTTTAGCTTATAAGAACAGAGATTCTTTAAGACTAAAGGCACTTGTTAGATTTAAAGCATTAACACTTTGCTACACAAATTTAATTCTCATTGTTAACATCAAAACCTAGAGATTATTTAATCCAAATTATTTTGGTTCCAACAATCTCCCCCTTTTTGATGATGACAAAAACTAATTAAATTTATTTTGCAAAGTTTAAGAGAGCTTACAAGGCTCCCCCTAAGACAAGGCAGTCATTAGATAAGAGTAGTTAAGGCATAATAAGCTAAGTCTCTTATGCAATAAAATTGATTAATAGATCAAGATAGTAGATCAAGATAGCAGCCTATTAAACACCTAGAGTTCAAAGCAGTATCGAAGCAAGGTCATAAAAAAAATGTTAAGGCATAGTATCAGCAAATATTTATGCATTTGCAGACAACTGTGTACTTTTAAAAATCTCAAAATCTCTGTATAATAAAATTTAATCTTTCCTTTCTCCCCCTATTTTGTCATCAGACAAAAAGGTAAAAGGGAGTGGACCATCATTGTCAGCAAACAATAGAAGAATAAAAGAAACAGAGAAGAAAAAGTTTTTAGTTGGAAGGAGGTGGTGGAGGAGGTGGTTGGTTAGGCTGTGGATTTTGATTCCTCTGAAACTCCAAGATCAGAGCCAGCATTTGATTCATCACTACATTTGTAGGGGCCAGAGAGTCTTGAACTTGCTTCTGCACCCTTTCTTCAAGCTGTTGAGCCATCTGCTCAGTCTTTTCCTCAACTATCTTGCCAACCTTATCATCAACAATTTTTCCAATGATGTCTTCAAGATTGGGTGGCAAGGTAAGTTGTCTTGAGCTCTCAGCAGTGTCAGAGACAGTGTCTTGAGCCTGGGCTGCTGTTCTGACCATAGCAAGAGCTAATGGTTGAGAAGAAGTCTTAGCAGACTCAGCTCCTTGCTTAGAGACACCAGCCTCAGCAGACTGCTTAGCCTGTGCAGATGGAGGTTCAACTGAAGTAGGCTGAGAAGACAGTTGCTCATCAAGTTCAGGGCCTTCTACAATCAATTCTTGAGCTGCCTGATCTGAGGAAGATGTTGCTGGAGGTGCAGTGGCAACTGTAACAGGTTTCTGAGGTAAATCCTTTGCCCAGTGGATAGGGATAATTTCCTCCACATCCCTGCTGGTAATAGGAAGTCCCCACAGATCTTTGTAGATCATGTGCCTTACTCTGGATAGGCCACACTTTCCTCTGAACTTAGGAATTTCCTTCTTCTCTTCTTGAGTCAAGCCAGAAGAAGAAGCTTCCCTGGTGCAGTGGATGATGTGAGATAACCAGAAGTCTGCAGCCTTCATCTCTCCAATTTTCTGCACATCCTCCATATATAGATAGAAGTCAAGCTCGGAGTGATCAAAGAGTTCCTGAGACAAGTCCAGAATGGCAGAGTGAGCTTCAGGCATGACTCATTTATTTCTTTTGCACCTCATGTCTTTGTCTTTGTTGAGGTCTATCATGCCAAGCCTTGGACAGATGGGGTAGGGAGCAATGCCTACTCGAGTTTCCTTATGGTGTCTCAGCCATGTGATAGGAACCCAGCGTGCAGCTCTCTCAATCTGGAAGTAGCTGAACTCCCACTTCAGAATGTTGTAGATCAGTTGATCTGCGAAGGGGTCTGAAGCACTCCCATAGATGCTGGGATGCTCAAATTTCATCCATTTTGTGTTTGCATCCAGAATAATTGGAATGTGCCCAGATGATCGAGCTCTCTTCTCAGGTAAGGAAGGCAGATGGTTCCTTTTAGGATCAGTTTCCCATACGGGAATGATGTGCCGTGCTACCCCTTCAGTGTGAGGAATCAATGGTGGGTTTTTTTGTAGGTTGGGGTAAATTTTCTTTTGGGGAAAGCGGTTGAGGGGTAGATGGGTTAGGAGAGGGCCATGTTGGTTGTGCATCTCGGAGGGAAAGGGACCTTTAGGAGGCTGAGAGTTTGGGTATTTTGTGGTCCAGGGATACTCCTCATAGGGTTCAAAGTCATAATCTGGATGGGAGTACCACCTTGTTAAAGGAGTTTCAAGGTTAATTTCAGGGTCAGGTTGGTGAGTATGGAACAGAATTTTCCAATTCCTCTTAACCTGAGCCCAGTTCTCAGACCTATTGGCAAAAATAGTGGATGGGGGAATAATTGGTGGAAAGAGTTTTCTTAGTTGTTTAGGGAAGGGGGCACCTCTGCAGATTCCATCATCCTCTTGATGAAACCAAGGATCTGAATCAGGAATTATGGGTGGAAAGAGGGTTTTGAGTGGTGTAGGTTGAGGTGTGGTTGATTGAGTTGGGCTATTTTGTGGTGAAGATGGATTTGAGGTTTGGTCAGGTTGTTCTCTTTGTGGTGAGGGTTGGGGTGTGGGTAAAGAAGGTCTATATACATTATCAAAAAATCCTACACCCGGAGTAGGGGCATCATCATTCACAGTATTAGTAGGAACATCAGAAGAGATGTTTACCTCAGAGGCTGCAAAAGTTCTTGCTTTCCTTGCAGGTTGTCTCCTCTTGGTAGGCACAGCAGCATCAGCAGCAGTATCAACAACAGCAGTTGCTTTCCTCTTTAAAACTGTTCCCAGTGGAACATTATCATCTTCATCATCATCTTGAGGCAGAACCAGCTTTCTAGCTCTCTTGGGAGCAGGTTGAGGAACAGGTTGAGGGGCCTCATTCCCAGGCTCATTGATAACAATGCCTCTGGTAGGCCTTCTAGGAGCAGGCTTTCTGACAGCCACAGTTTTCCTTCTAGTTCCTCTCTTGAGACCAAGAATAGCTGCATTGTTGGCCTCAACTGCTTCTTCCTTAACCTTCATTTTCTCTTCTTGCTTTGACATTTCAACAAGCTTGTATGTGTCAAGGTGCATGTTACTTAGGTTGCTTTTTCCAAAAATGGCAGGTTGCATCCCCTTCGAACGAAAGATCTTGTCTTGTTCTTCTTGAGGCTTTGCATCTAAGTAGTCATACAAGCCTTGCTGCTTGAAGACTTTTGATAGAAGATGAGAGAAGGTGATGTGGGAGGCGGTTTCTCTGTTTGCAATGGCATCCTTGAAGCGATGAAACAGGATCCATGGAAGGTTTATTTTAGTCTCATAGACCAAGTTGCAGAGACAGAACTTGTGAAGGGCAGAAAGGTTGTCCTTAGACCCTGCCTTGTGAAGCACTGTCTTGTTCAGAATCTGATGAAGAATCCTGATGTGATCCTTCATTTCAGATGACTTCCATGAGTGAGTCCTCACTGTGTCATCTCGCATCAGTGTAACCGCGATGGTTTCTATACCACCAAGATCTTCTTCCCAGTTTTCTGTCATGATTAAACCCTCTTGGGCACATACGATTGCATCAGAAATAGTCTTCTCAGAGACAGTTATCTTCTTGCCTTGAACAAACCCTACTACCTCAGTTTTAGTAATCGTTGGTTTCCTCCAGAAATCCCTTATTAAGTCTGGATAAATCGAGACCTTTTCCAGAAACAAACCATCCCAACCAGCAGCGTTGATGTACTTGCTTACATCCAAGTTATACTCACACAGAATTTCAAAGTTGAAATGATGTTCAGCAGCGATATTAATGATGTCAGTAACATAGGCAGGCTCGGGAGTTGAGGTTGAAGCCATTGTTGAGTTCTTGAGTACAGGTTTAGGTTTGAAGGAGAGTTTGAAAACTTTCAGAGAGAAGTTATCAAAGATGAAGAGTAGCAAAAAAATTTTCAGAGGGAAAGGAGTTACCTTTAAAGGGTTTCCGAATACCAACAGTTTTCAAGGGAAATTTAAAAAGATTGATTAGACAAGACTTTAGTGAAAAAACGGCGTTGGTATATTGGGACCGTAAAAAGGTTACGATGGGATTGATGGAAGTAGCTGACTCAGCAAGGAAATGATTAAAAACAAATGTTTTAAAATAACTGAGTTCAGATAAATAAAGATGCAAATATTTTAAAAGCAATTGTATGTAAGATTGGGTCCACAAAGGATTGAGGGTGGACGCATAAAAACATATGTAGTGGACGCGGCACACCAACAGTAGTGGACGCGTAGACTACATGAGCTCTGGACGCCAAAAACTAGTGGACGCGCAGATAAAACATGCAATCGATACATATACCATATTAAACCACCTACAACATGTTAAGATGTTTTCTGATAAAAATAAATCTGTCCTCAGCAAGAGGTTTAGTAAAGATATCTGCCCATTGATGGTCAGTATCTACAAATTGAACATCAAAAACACCCTTTTGCACATAGTCTCTGATAAAATGATGTTTGATTTCTATATGCTTAGCCCTAGAATGAAGAATTGGATTCTTAGACAGATTAATTGCAGCAGTATTATCACACATTAGTGGAATGCTACTTACAAACACATTGTAGTCCTCCAATTGGTGTTTGATCCAGAGAAGTTGTGAGCAGCAGTTTGCAGCTGATATATATTCTGCTTCAGCGGTTGATAGAGCAATGGTACTCTGCCTTTTGCTTGACCACGATACTAGATTAGCTCCAATGAAGTGACATCCCCCACTGGTGCTTTTTCTTTCAATTCTATCTCCAGCATAGTCAGCATCACAAAAACCAACTAATCTGTAGTCTCCATCTTTCTTAAAGCACAGACCAAGATTAGTAGTACCTTTTAAATATCTAAAAATTCTTTTAACTGCTGATAAATGAGATTCTCTAGGATCAGATTGAAAACGAGCACATAAGCAAACACTGAACATTATATCAGGCCTAGAAGCAGTTAGATATAAGAGAGATCCAATCATACCTCTGTATACCTTCTGATCTACCTTTTTCTCTTTATCATCTTTGTTCAGTGTGGACGTGGGATGCATAGGTGTGTTCATAGGTTTGCAATCATCCATCTTAAACTTTTTGAGAAGTTCCTTTGAATACTTAGTTTGATGGATGAACACCCCGTCCATAGATTGTTTGACTTAAAGTCCAAGGAAGAATTTGAGTTCTCCCATCATGCTCATTTCAAACTCTTTCTGCATTAGCTTTGAGAATTCTTTGCACAAAGATTCATTAGTAGCACCAAATATAATATCATCTACATAGATCTGTACTACTATGAAGTTGGAATTAATTGATTTTCTAAACAAGGTTGTGTCAACCTTTCCTCTGACAAAACCATTATCCATTAGAAAAGAACTTAGCCTATCATACCAAGCTCTGGGGGCTTGTTTTAGGCCGTATAAAGCTTTCTTAAGATTGTATACATGTTCGGGTTGGGTTTCACTCTCAAAACCCGGTGGTTGCATAACGTAAACTTCTTCATTGATAAAACCATTTAAAAAAGCACTTTTTACATCCATTTGAAAAAGCATAATATTATGATGTGCAGCAAATGAGAGTAAGATTCTGATTGCTTCCAATCTTGCAACAGGTGCAAAGGTTTCAGTATAGTCTATACCTTCTTCTTGAGAATAACCTTGTGCAACCAATCTTGCTTTATTTCTTATAACCTTACCATTTTCGTCAAGCTTGTTTCTGTAAACCCATTTTGTTCCTATAACAGATTTATTCTTAGGTAGGGTTACCAAAGTCCAAACTTCATTCCTCTCAAACTGATTCAGCTCTTCTTGCATTGCCAAAATCCAACCATTGTCCAGCAGAGCCTCGTCTACAGTTTTTGGTTCCAATTCAGACACCAATGCAGAGTCTTCTTGCTCTCTGAAGGTTGATCTGGTTCTTAGCTTATCGCTTGGATTTCCTATGATTTGATCCGGTGGATGATAATTCTTGAAATGCCAAGTTCTCTGAGCATTGTCTTGTTGAGAGGTGGATGCTTCTGGTTGATGAGAAGGGTCTTCAACTGGATCATCAGTTTTAACCTCTTTTGTTTCTCCTGAGATGTTTAAGTTAAGATATGCAAAACTTTCATCTAGCTCTGATAGTTTCTTATCAGGCTGTTTGTCATCAAATCTAACATGTATAGATTCTTCTACTATTAAAGTTCTTGAGTTATACACTCTAAATCCTTTTGAGGTTTCAGAAAATCCTAGTAGAATTCCATTGTCTACCTTTGCATCAAACTTACCAAGTTGATCTTTTGTATTTAAAATAAAACATTTACATCCAAAAGGATGAAAATAAGATATGTTGGGTTTTCTGCCTTTCCACAATTCATAGGGAGTCTTACTCAGAATTGGTCTAATGTATATTCTGTTCTGAATGTAGCAGGCAGTGTTCACAGCTTCAGCCCAGAAGTGCTTAGGGACAGAATTGTCATTGAGCATAGTCCTAGCCATCTCTTGAAGAGATCTGTTCTTTCTCTCTACCACACCATTTTGCTGTGGTGTTCTTGGTATTGAGAAGTTGTGTTGAATTCCATTTTCTTCACAAAACTCATTGAATAGCTCATTGACAAATTCTCCCCCATGGTCACTTCTGATTGAAGCTATACACATCCCTTTTTCATTCTGTACACGTTTGCAGAATACAGAAAAGACCTTGAAAGACTCATCTTTGTGAGCAAGGAACATAACCCATGTCCATCTAGTATAGTCATCCACAATGACTAGACCATATTTCTTACCACTGATAGAAGCAGTCCTTGTTGGACCAAAAAGATCAAGGTGTAGCAGTTCTAGTGGTCTCTTGGTACTTACAATATTCTTAGATTCAAAAGAACCTTTGACTTGTTTTCCCTTCTGACATGCATCGCAGAGAGCATCAGATTTGTATTTAAGGTTTGGTAATCCTCTCACGAGGTTATGCTTATTTAGCTTTGAGATTAATCTCAAGCTTGCATGACCTAGCCTTTTATGCCAAATCCAACGTTCATCTTCAATGGACACTAAACATGAGACACTTTGATTTGAGAGGTCCTCCAAGTCAATTTTGTATAAATTGTTTTGCCTCTTAGCAGTGAATAAGATTGATCCATCATTTTTCTTGACATAACACATGTTCTTATTAAAAGAAACATCATATCCACTGTCACATAATTGACTTATGCTCAGCAGATTATGTTTTAAACCATTCACCAAAAGAACATTATCAATGGAGGGAAAAGGATGTTACCGATTTTACCTATACCAGTGATCTTTCCTTTCTGATTTCCTCCAAATGTCACCCAGCCACCATCCTTATGTTTAAGGTCTTGGAACATATACTTTTCTCCCGTCATGTGACGTGAGCATCCACTGTCCAAGTACCAAGATGTTTGTTTCTTTCCTGTTGTTAAGCAGATCTGCAACAGGTATTATCTTGTTCTTAGGTACCCAAACTGACTTGGGTCCTTTCATGTTAGTTTTCTTTGGACGAGAATATTTAGTATGCCTATTATGTATGCATCTAGATGTAGAGTGCCCACTTTTTCCACACACTTTACAAAAGGTGTTGGACGGGCCAGATTTGGTTTTTGCATACCTAACTGGAGCTTTTGAAGCTCTTTGCTGCATAGGTGGTTTTGACTTAATGTAAGATGCTTCATGCTTCTTATTATCAAAGGGTGACCTAGAATACCTTAGAATAAGACTAAGCTTATCTGAGCCTCCTACCAGTTTTGACAGAGAGTCTGTCAAGTATTTTACATCTTGTTTTAGTTTTGCAACTTCACAAGAATTGTCAGGCTCACATTCAGATTTGTCAGTTAAACTGACATTCTCTGATTTTAGCTTATCATTTTCTTGAAGCAAACTTTGTTTTTCCATGCAGACTTTATCATATTCTTTGGTTAATTTTGCAAACTTCTTTTTAAGACTTTTGTATTCATGAGACAATATGGATGAGTCATGCAGTAATTCATCAAAGGCATTTTTGAGAGTTGAAGGTTCAGAATCTGTTACCTCATCATCATCAGTGTACTCATTCTCTGATGATGTGTCTGCCATGAGGCAAATGTTTGCCTCTTCCTCTGCTTCCTCTTCCTCATCTGATGAGGATAAGTCCAAGTCCTCCCATGTAGCCATTAAACCTTTCTTTTTCTTAAAGAACTTCTTCTTCTCTTTTAGGTCAGGACAGTCGGCTTTGAAATGTCCTGGCTTTTTGCACTCAAAGCACAAAGATGGACCTTTTTCTTTGGAGTCTGATTTCTCCTTAGAAAATTTCTTGTTGAATGGCTTTCTCTTGAAATTATTTTTTCTTCTCCACATATGTTGTATCTTTCTGGAGATGAAGGATAGTTCATCTTCATCTGATCCTTCATCACTGTCTGAAGGTTCAGCATCATCTGAAGACTCAGCAGCTTTGAGAACTTTTGAAGAACTTGCTTTCTTTGCCTTTAAAGCAATGGACTTTCCCTTTCTGGAATTGTCTTCCTCATTTAGTTCAAGTTCATGAACTTTTAATGATCCTAGAAGTTCTTCCAGAGAGAGAGTGTTCAGATTCTTAGCTTCTTGAATAGCAGTGACCTTCGGTCTCCACTGCTTGGAGAGACTTCTCAGAATCTTTCTGATATGATCCCTATTCTCATATACTTTTCCCAGAGATCTGAGACTGTTTGTTATTGTTTGAAATCTTCCAAACATCTGATCTATAGACTCATGATCAGTCATTTTGAAGAGCTCATACTGGTGAACCAGCATGCTTATCTTTGACTCCTTCACTTGTGATGAGCCTTCATGAGCGAGAGCCAGTGTATCCCAGATTTCTTTTGCTGTGTTGCAGCTGTGAACTTTATCATGTTCTGATCTGGTAATAGCACACATCAAGTAATGTTTGGCTTTGAGATTTAGTTGATGTTTGGCTTTTTGATCAACACTCCAATCTGCTCTAGCCAATACTGCTTGATTTTCACCTCTTGGCTCAGTGTAGCCATTCTCTATCAGTTCCCAGATGTCTAGGTTCTGTGCATCTAGGAAGGCCATCATTCTCTTCTTCCAATAGTCGTAATCAGTTCCATCAAAGAGTGGAGGTCTGTTGATAGCTTGTCCTTCTGCATCCATGGTGATAGGATCGTACTTCCTCAGCACTTGTTAGATGCTCAACCCTTTCGAGGCTGAGCTCTGATACCAACTGAAGTTGACACAGGCAAACACAAGAAGGGGGGGTTGAATTGTGTTTGTTAATATTTTTTCGAAAACAGCCTTTTCAAAAAAGATTTTCTCACACAAAAATAAGGAGGCAGAATAAAGCACACAGAAAAGAAGTCTTTTGAAGAATTAACAAATTCAAGTTCAAATCCCCACAGTTAGTATAAACACGTAAAACAAAAGAGATAAGGGATTAGAAGATTTACACAAGATGTTTTATCTTGGTTCACTCTCTTCCAACCAAGAGCTACGTCCAGTCCCTTCTACTTGAAGGATTTTTCCACTATTTTCAAATAGATTACACCAAGTATTCAACACCTCTCCAGGCTCACAAGTATTTCTTTCTTACCAAGCCTCTTCAGGCTCTACCTCTAATAAAGAGTTTTGATTTCTTTGATCTTCTAACTCACTATATGTGAGAGTATGAAAGTTTAAGATCAGATGAATATTATAGCAAGAATTCAAACTATAATATTACAGACTTTTGCTTTTTGAATGAATAAAAGAGTATTTTCCTTCGCAAGAGATTTCTTGAGTTTTCTTTGTATGCGCAAAAGTTGTTTCTTCAAAAGCTTTAGTCTTCTATTTATAGGGTCCTTGATCTTCTCTTCAGGATCTTCAACGGTTGTATTTGAAATTCCCGTTTAGTAATAGAGTCATCCAAGTAAATATCCGTTGAGACTCAGCTGGCTCGAGGCCTTTATACTGTGAGACAAATTCTTGCATGTAAAAGCACACCTCTGAGCAAAAGCAGCTTGAAAACAGTTTTGCCTCCTTTGTACAAGTTCCAACTATATCAGCGTAAAAAGGTGACAGGGTACACAACGTTTTGCATTGTACTATTCTGCTTTTTGCACGTCCCTTTTTTTGTACTATGTTTCTCTCAATGAAACAAGGCAATGTGAACCGTTAATAGAAAAAGAGAAGAACCATTGTAAATGAAAAGAATATCAATCATAAGAAATAAATTCGCTTTGGTTCAGATTGGTATAAAAGCTTAAGAAAATCTTCGTCCAACAAACGAGAGTAAAGGCAAGATAAGCAATAAGAGTTTTAAGGCTCCGTCCACTGACGTGGCAACCAAAACTTCGTCTACTTAAAACATCGGTCTTGCCAGTACTTGCGATATCTAAAGTCTCCATCCAGTGACGTGGCAAAAGCAGACTAAGGTTATTATATGAGAGAAGCTCACGTCCACACTAAGAGAAAATCTCCGTCCACTAAAAGTATTCAAGCGCTCGTCCACTGACGTGGCACTTGAGTTAAAATGGAGATCCTTGATAGAGTGGACTCGACCACTCTTTCAGCATAAGATATTCAATATAAAACATATGGACGCGGATTTGCAAGGAGAATAGACTTAACATTTTAGCTTATAAGAACAGAGATTCTTTAAGACTAAAGGCACTTGTTAGATTTAAAGCATTAACACTTTGCTACACAAATTTAATTCTCATTGTTAACATCAAAACCTAGAGATTATTTAATCCAAATTATTTTGGTTCCAACACAGATCCGTGCTCCTCTTGCTGTCCTCTTTCTTCTCCACCTTTCAGTTTTTCATTTGACCACCGTTGCTCTGCCACCATCGTCGTTGTCTGTAACACCCCGTTTTTCGTGTTAAGCCTGTAAGTGCTTATATGTGTGTTATGTTTGACCCTAGGTTAGATATAAAGGGCTAAGTGAGACTTTTCAAGTGAGAAATCCCTTCCTGAAGCATGAGCACGGCCGTGCTCATGTATCAACACGCCCGTGCTCAAGGCACGTGCTTGGTTGGTGTCTGAGCCACAAGCACGGCCGTGCTTAGTGGGGAGAACGGTCGTGCTCAACGCGCTCGTTGACGTCGTTTTTGTTTGACCGTGCTTAAGTGAGCACGACCCCTTGCTCACGTTAAGCACGACCGTGCTCACGTCAGAGTTTATAAATAGAGGGCAGTACGCGAGGGTTTTCGTGTGGAACCCTATTTTGGCACATTGGGCAATCTTAGTGTGACAGAAACCTCTTCTCTTTCCCTTCCCTTGAACCCTTTGAAGTTCTTGGTGGTCTTGAGTCCGTTTGGGAGAGGAGTCACGCGCTAGTGTCGTTTGAGGTAACATTGTAATCTCTCTCTTAGTCTCTTTTCTATTATTAGATCTAGAGACTAATTGGTTGTTCTCTTCTTGTTTGACCAAGGCTTGGGAAACACGTCGAGCAGCTCTAGGGAATGTGTCTAATTTGCCCGCATCGTCGTTGTTTGGGAATCTTCCTACCAGGTATCAGAAAAAGGGTAGTATGAACATGTAGGCTATGGGTTAGCGTAAGATGAGGGTTAACCCATGACCCAGTTGAATGCTAATTGTCTAATTGGTGTTGTATGCTATTGTATGTTGTTGCCTTGATAATTGGTATGCCTATTTATGTATGATGTTTAATGACGTAATGAATGTTATGATGATGATGCTGTTTGATGAGAATGTTGTTTTGCTCTGAATGAGTGCTTGTTGTTGAGGATGTTAATGCCAACAAGGATGTTAATAAAACATTAAGGAATAAGGCTTATTAATGATGTAAGACATGAACATAGTATGGGAGGCAAGGTTATGCTCATAGGGCTTTGTTAAAGACCCTAGGATTGATTAGTGAGTGTTCTAGGGACATTAATAACGAAGCTGTGATTAAAGGATTAATTCCCCATAAGTGTAAGACATGGAATTAATTAAGAATAACGAAGTTGAGGACTAATGGATAGTTAAAAGCTAATAGGAATGATCCTTGAATGCCCTAGGAACTTAGTAAGGGTTGTTTAACCCTTCTGCCCAGAAACAGTATGACCACGCTCCATTGAGCACGGTCGTGCTTAACAAGGAGCACGCTTGTGCTCCAGTTTGAAATTCAAAAAGGGCGCGCTGCATAAGTACGCCCATGCTCAATAGTCATCACGGCCGTGCTTGACTGAAAGTCCAGCATGCCCATGCTGAGGGGGAAGCATGTGGTCTGACTCTATCATGCTTCTGACTCACACTCGAGTTAGCCCTGTATGCTTTGATGAACCCAAACATTGAGCAAATGATTTTAATTGAACAATCTGAACGTTGCCAATCATCTACCTGAGATGTGTAGAAAAATGAAATAATCTTAGCAGGACAATCCAATGAAAGGATCAAAGCATAGTTCGTGCGTCTGACATTTGGAAGCTCAAGCATCATCCAAAGTAATGTGTCTGATAAAAGACTCAAGCACTAAAGCATTAAAGCAATCATCATATCTCAGACTCCTTAAAGATAAAGGAAGAAGCTAAGAGCAAGAAGGTAAAGTGTTATTCACTATCAATCATCTTGAAGATTGAAGAGGAGGATAATGCATCAACCAATCAATCAAGCTACTCACGAGAAGACTCTGTTAAAGAATGAAGAGTGACCTACTCAAAGAATCTTCACCTCATCTCTCAGTTGAAGGAACAAGGAAAATCTCAAAAGGCTATACACTGATCAAATGCTCTTTAAGCAAAACTACAAAGAGTACAAATACAATCTTCTGAAGAAAGTTGAAAGAAGAAAGATCAAGTTACAGACCAAATCTTCACTAAGACTCATTCACACAAAAAGTGTCTGACTGTTTAAAGATGTGTCTGAAGTTCTGACAGAAATTAGGAAGACACTTAGCTCATGTCAGAATCATCAAAGCATCCCAAATGTGTTCTGTGACACCCTCTACTTTGCATGTTATAAAAAACATTAAATACAAAGATAATGAATAAAGACATGCATACTTCATTTAATTAAAATAAAAAGGTCCATGGGTAGAAAGGTCCCACATGAACTAGTTCTCAACAACGCGGAAAATAAAAACATAGTTTTAAAAGCAATAAAACATAAACAAGAAACATAACCCAACCCTGACGTCACATACAGAGCTGGTATACCAAATCCGGATACAATCACGGAATAACAAACTAAAACTGAACTAAGAACAACTGAAACATCTGGAAATCCTAACTAAAGAGTCGCAGCTCCTTAGAGTCACTCCTCCACTGGCTGCTCGTCGTCCTCTGTAGAAAAGATACATGCCAACAAACAGAAGCAGAGGAAACGAGGATTAATAAAACATATAAACACATCGACATGGAGATAGGAAGCAAGATGAACATACATCATAGCATAGCAAAGCAACATACAATATATAACATCATAAGTATATATAATCACATCAACATGTTAAGTCAACCAACATATACTATGCGGTGCAAACTCTACTCCGCTACTCCATTATGCATGTGGATCCAACTATCTCAGGAAGACAACTTCAGAGTTATATATCCACATTGGTTAAAAAGCACCAACACCTACACTCTACCAAACAATGGGTGAACCCCTTGAATAGCCGATGCACCATACTCTCGGATGTGCCACCACGGGGGCACATGGTTCACCAAACCTTGGGTGAACCACCCGCGGACTGCCAGATCACCGTACTCCAGGACGACCTCCCCTATTTTGATCTTCCCCCACTAACAACTCCAATGCGTGATACAGAAGCACAACAACAAACAAATGGGCAACCGCCACCTCCGCTTGGGCCAATCAGCACCTCAGTTCATCACCATCAACGTCAACACCTTCACCCATATGGGTCAAGGGCCCCTTGGCCATAAAGCACCAAGGTTCAACTTATCAACACCTTGACCAAAAAGCATTAAGGCCACTTTGGCAAAAAAGCACCAAAGCATATCAACATGCAGCAACCCATTGGGCACCGGCTTAACCAACTTATTAATTTTAACTAGTTTAATTAATCTTTAATTAAGTTATCTAGCTTGTTAACATTCAATTGGTGTATTATTTCATAATTAGGGACATTTGGGGTGAAACACCCCTTTTAAGCATTAATCTCACGTTCTGTTCTGTAGGGGGAGCACGGGCGTGCTTGCCTCTAGCACAGTCGTGCTGGACTTAAAGTTCAGCACGATCGTGCTTCCTGTTGAGAATGATCATGCTCACTGTTATGCACGACCATGCTTAAAGGGCGGCCATCTTCTAGATTTGAACTGGGAGCACGTAAGCACGGTCGTGCTCCTGGAGCTGGCCGTACTGTGTGGGCAGATTCAACATGTTATTTTTAGCCACAACTCCCTAAAACACTCTTTAATCATTCCTAGAGTCTTTGACGAAACCATTTGGCATAAATCTCACCTCACTATTAAATCCATGTTTTATAATGTTTTTGGGGAAATTATTCCTATAATTGTCATGTTAGGTAAGAGTCCTATTTCAACCAATTGGGGTCCTATTTAACATAACCTCATCATCAACCAATAGTCATTCAACCAACAATGCATGACAATATTTCAACCAACAATAATAATGGCACAAACCAAATGCTTACATTATCCTTCTCCCCATATCTGGTATGAAGATTCCGATGCCGACAACCAAACGATAAACCAACGTGTTCCCTCGAGCGGCTCAGTTAGCTTTTCAAGCATTGGTCAACAGAAAGGGTTAACCAATTAGTTCCAAATTCAAAGAACAAGAAAAGGAAACCAAAAAGGGAAGAACCATTACTTTCTAAGATTGGCACAGACTAACTAGACCTTCCCAAGAGCCTACAAAACTCCAAGAATGCAAAGAGTTTAGAGAAAATAGGGAGGAAACAAGGTGCAGCCGCACTAGGGTTTCTATTTGTGCTAAAATAGGGTTTTAAAACGCAACCCTCGATTTCTGTGCTGACTATATAGACTTCAGCCCCGAGCACGGTCGTGCTCCTCGTTGAGCATGGGCGTGCTTACATCAGCGCCTCCGAGAAGCGGTTTTCCCCTTTGAGCACGGTCGTGCTCCCTATTGAGCACTTGCCGTGCTTGTGACTCAGACAGTCACAAGACACGTGCCTTGAGCACGGGCGTGCTGGACATGGGCATGGTCGTGCTCACACTTAGCCCTTCTGTAACAACTCTAAGCTAAGTCCTAAGGCTTAAACAAGCAAACAAGCATACATATAAGCACTTAACGAAAAACGGGGTGTTACAACTCCACCCCCTTATAAAAATTTCACCCTCGAAATTTCTACTTACCTCGATCGAAAAGGTGCGGGTATGCTTCCATCATCTTGCTTTTCAGCTCCCACGTAGCACTTTCCTCAGTAGCCCCACTCCAAATAACTTTGATCGAAGGAACCTCCTTGCCTCTCAGTTGCTTCACCCTCCTATCCTCGACTCGAAGGGGCAATACCTCAAAAGTCAAGTTCTCTTTTAACTAAACCGTATCGGGTACTATCACGTGACTAGGGTCATGAATATACTTTCGGAGTTGAGACACATGAAAAACATTATGAAGGTTGGACAAAAAACGGTGGTAAGGCTATTTGGTAGGTGACTCCACCTACTCTTTTGAGAATTTGGTAAGGACCAATGAATCTAGGAGTAAGTTTCCTTACTTTCATCATTCTACCAACCCTCGTTGTCCGGGCAACTCTCAAGAACACATGATCACCTTCCTGAAATTTGAGCGCCTTCCTCCTTTTATCATGGTAGCTCTTCTGCCTACTTTGTGCCACTTCCATCTTTTCCTGAATTATCCTCACTTTATCTGTGATTTCTTGCACTATCTCAGGTCCTAGCACCACATTGTCACCAGGTTCATTCCAACACAAGGGTGTCCTACATCTCCTCCCATAAAGAGCTGCATAAGGTGCCATCCCAATACTGGAATGGAAACTATCGTTGTAAGTGAACTAAGCAAGTCCTCTAAGGACTGGATGGTCTCTCAGACTGACCATCAGTCTGTGGGTGATAAGCTGAACTTAGCCTAAGCTTTGTCCCTAAAGCCTCATGCAAACTATTCCAGAACCTAGAGGTAAATCTAGGGTCTATCTGACACTATACTAGAGGGTACACCATGTAACCTAACTATCTCTTTGATGTACAATCTGGTCAACTTTTCCAAAGGGTATTCCATGTTCATAGGTATGAAATAGGCAGACTTAGTCAATCTATCCACAAAAACCCATATAGCCTCAAAACCAGTTGGAGTCTTAGGGAGTCCAGACACAAAATCCATAGAGATATTATCCCATTTCCATTCTGGGATACTTAAAGGTTGCAACTTACCTGAGGATTTTTGTGTTCTATCTTGGCCTTCTGGCACACAAAGCACACATAGACAAACTCAGCTACATCCTTTTTCATCCTAAGTCACCAAAAACACACGCTTAAGATCCTAGTACATCTTGGTGGCACCTGGGTGCACACTCAGAACGCTCCTATGTCCTTCCTCAAGGATTAACTTCCTAAGCTTAGGAACATTTAATATACAAAACTCTATCCTTGAACCTCATGACTCCATCGCTTCCTTCCTTGAAACTAAGGTATCTACCCTAAGCAAGCAACTCTTTATGATATAAGAGAAACTGATCTATCTTCTGGCCCTCTCTAACTTGGTCCATCAAACTGTCGGTAACCTTCAAGGTTCCAAGCCTAATGTTCTTAGGGGTAACTTCCCAAGCTAAACTCGTATCGCTAAACTCCTCAATCAAATCCTTCTCCCTAACCATCAAAGCGGAGATGTGCAAGGTTTTCCTGCTTAGAGCATCTGGTACTACATTGGCTTTTCCTGGGTGATAGGTTAGATCAAACTCGTAATTCTTAAGAAACTTCATCCACCTACACTGCCTCATATTCAACTCGTTCTGATCAAAAGATACTTCCAACTCTTATGATCACTAAAGACCTCAAACCTCGTTCCATAAAGATATGCCTCCAAATCTTTAAGGCAAACACCACAGATCCTAACTCTAGGTCATGGGTAGGGTAGTTCTTCTCATAGGTTTTCAGTTGCATAGAAGCATAAGCTACTACTTTACCATTCTGTATCAACACACCGCCTAAACCTTGCTTAGAATTCAATCTGCAACTCACCAGATCATAAATCTGCATTCATTCTCTGAAGTGTTATTTTGTTGAATTGTTGTTGTATCATTGAAGCTCTGCTTCAAACAACCTTCATACTCCTTGAGCCTGAAGAGGCCTGTTTCAAGAATACTTGTTGTTGAGCCTGAAGAGGCTAGGTGTGCAAATAATACTTGTGTTTGAGCCTGGAGAGGTTAGGTGTGCAAATAATACTCGTCTGTAACCTTGATCAGTTATAGTGATAAAACTTTGTGAAACCAAGGACTAGATGTAACCCAAAGGTTGTGAGTGAACCATGATAAATCTCTGAGTACTCTCTTCCCTAAACTCATTACTTTATTTACAAGTTATTTATTGGTTGTTACTAATAGTTTGGGGAGTGTTAATAGTTGCTCTTTGTTATTCAGCTTGCTGAAAAAGGCGTCTGCCTTATAGCGTCTTATCTACATTGAACTTTTTGTGCTTGAAAACTCTGATTTGTGAAAATACTATTTAACCCCCTTCTAGTGTTGTTTTGTGCCATTTCACTTAGTGCTTTACTTCATCAAGCAATGGATAATGATGCTACTTATGATGTTAAAATTTGTAGAAATGCTCTTGCTCATTCCCATCTTTTATTTGCATATGATTGTTCATTGTTTTTCAACGCAAACGAAAAGGAGGCCGAAACAATCAAAAATGTGCTACACACTTATGAGGTTTCTTCAGGTCAAGCAATTAATTTGAATAAATCTAGGATCTTTTTTTAGCAACAATACCTAAATGGGGAAGCAGAATTCTACTGCGGGTAACTTGGGAGTAACTTCGATTATTGGTACTGTCAAATATTTGGGTCTACCATCTATGGTTGGAAGGAGCAAAAAATCCACTTTTAGCTACATTAAAGACCGAGTTTGGAAGAAGTTAAATTCTCTTAGCGGCAAGTTCTCATCTTCTACAGGTCGGGAGGTTCTTATTAAGGAGGTTCTACAAGCAATTCCTTTATACTGTATGAGTGTGTTCCTCCTTCACACATCTCTTCGTGAGGAAATTGAGAGGATGATGAATTCTAATTGGTGGGGTGCGAAAGAGAAAGGCATTCGATGGTTAGCTTGGAAACGACTTGGTATTAAAAAGGGGGATGGAGGAATGGGTTTTTGAGATCTTCATGCTTTCAATTTAGCAATGCTTGGAAAACAAGGATGGAAATTTATTTCTCATCCTATTGCTATGGTTACTAGATTTTTTAAAGCTAAATATTTTCTAATTTGTGAGTTCTTGAGTCATCTTTGGGCAACAATCCAAGCTATATTTGGCGTAACATTTTCAGTTCTAAAAGCTTGTTAAATGATGGGCACAGGTGGGCTATTGGTAATGGGTCAAAAATAAACCTTTGGTCTGATCATTGGACTTGTGATCCAGAGTTGCATCTTCAAGGCGCTGCACCTCATGCTTTAGTTTCTTCTCTTAGAATCCAAGACATTATGGTGCCAGGGACCAAGCGGTGGGATGTTCATTTTGTGCATGTTTTATTCCTTTATGAGATGGCAGAAAAGATATGTAATACCCCTCTCTTCATGGCTGTTTGAGAAGATCACCAGGTGTGGGCTCTAACGACAGTTACACAGTAAAATCTGCATATCATGCTGCTATCTCTAAGAGACCGGATATCGAACAGTTGGTGCGTGCAGTCGATTGGGATATCATTTGGAAGCTGTCAGTCCTTCCGAAAATCAAAACTTTCCTCTGGAAGCTTTGTAGCGATTGCTTGCCAACAAGAATTAGAATTCAGAGCAGAGGGCTTTCGTGTCCAGCTACATGTGTGATATGCTCTATGGAGATTGAGAATAGGTGGCATGTGTTCCTTACTTGCAATCGAGTGTCTGAGGTTTGGCTTAAACTCCATCTTTTGCATATCATTAATCCTCTTTTGATTACATGTGAATCCTTTGAAGAGCTATTCTATCGTGTATGCTCTAGCTTGTCAGAGGCGTCCAGAATTTCTTTTGCTATGAATTTGTGGAGTATTTGGAAAAGTCGCAATGAGGTTCTTTGGAATGGAAAGAATGATGGGGTTGATGATATTGTGTTTCGAGCAGCCTCTGTGTATCAGGATTGGGAACGTACTCGTGCTTGCAGATCAGTTTTGGACACTGAGATATTAGATTCTGCCAAAATTGTAGCTTGGCAACGCCCTCCTCAAGGTTATGTTAAGTGCAATGTCGATGTATCGTTTTCCAGTAGACAACATAGGACTGTGTTTGGCTTCTGTATTCGGAATGATAGAGGCGACTTTCTCATTGCTAGGTCATCTTGGTTGCCCTATCTATTCTTTGTGCGTGAAGGGGAAGCCACTGGTTTAATGTTAGCTCTTCAATTGGTGGAACATCTTGGGCTCACTAATGTAGTTTTTGAATTAGGTAGGAAAATTGTGGTTGATAATGTGAATGGTTCCTATGAGGATGTAGCAGAGTTTGGCTCTATTATCAGGCTATGCCCTGATTTGCTCCATAGTAAAACCAATGTAGTGTTTCTTTTACTAGGAGACATGCTAACGGGGAAGGCCATTCTTTAGCTCGTGCAGCTTTGTCTTTTCCTAGTAGCTGTGTTTTTCATTCTTTTCCTACTTGTAATGTACCTTTTAATGGTTTGGTAATGAATTAAGTTTGTTCCTTTAAAATAAAAGAAATAAAATGAGGATTTACTTTAGTTTGTATGTAAGTTCCAATTTATTTTGATTTTACTTAAATTAATTTATAACCTGTAAATTATTATTGAGTTGATTATAATTTTTATTTTATTTTTTCTAATGTCCAATTCGCACTTTTGATCAAATTGAAAACTTATTCTTTCTACTTTATATATTTTTTTCAAGTACACTTCTTATAATGTTCTAGTCCTATGGGATTTTCATATTATTTAGATTAATTTCTTTTAAAAATGTTGAAGTGTTTTTTTTTTTTTAGGTTAGAGTTCTCTATAGATGTTGTGGCATAATTGTAACTGTTTATTAATCTACAGGCTATGCCAACACATTATCTTTTTTTAAGTTTGATTTTTGTTCCTTCTTATTCACGCAACTCACCGTCTCACCCTTTACGAATTGAGAAGTGATAGGATGACACACATTTTTGACACACATTTTTTACACCGTATGTGTGCAGGGGAGCGCACGAGGAGTGCGGCACTGTAGCTGCACTGTGCGGCACTGTAGCGGGGCCTTTTTTTTTTTTTTTTTTTTAATTTTAGTTTTTTTATAAAAAATAAAATTTTATTTATAAAAAAAACCCATTCACCAGATAATGAACTGAAGTCACCAGATATTTGTACATGATTCACCACTTAACGAAAAATTTTATTTCTAAAAAAAAACGATTTACCAGATAATGAATTGAATTCACCAGATATTTGTACATGATTCACCAGATATTTGCACGTACTTAACTAAAAAATTTATTTCTCAAAAAAATCCATTCATCAGATAATGAACTAAATTCACCAGATATTTGTACATGATTCACCACTTAACGAAAAATTTTATTTCTAAAAAAAAACCCATTCACCAGATAATGAATTGAATTCACCAGATATTTGTACATGATTCACCAGATATTTGCACATACTTAACCAAAAAATTTATTTCTCAAAAAAAATCCATTCACCAGATAATGAATGAATTGGACCAGATATTTGTACATGATTCACCACTTAACGAAAAATTTTATTTCTCAACAAAACCCATTCACCAGATAATGAATTGAATTCACCAGATATTTGTACATGATTCATCAGATATTTGCACATACTTAACCAAAAAATTTATTTATCAAAAAATAACATTTAAAAAAGTCAAAACTTAAAAAAAAAAAAAAAAAAAAAAAAAAAAAAACGCTACAGTGCCGCACTGTACGGCACTATACGGTATAAGGTGTAGAAATGTGTGTCAGGGAAACATTTCTCTTACGAATTGCAAGTATGTGATAAAGCACAATTTTCAAATTTAGTTTCACCATATTATAATGACTGAATTTGGTTGAACAAAGTTCAACTATTTTTTTTTTTATTAAAAAGTTTAGGTGAGTTGGGTCCCGGGAACTCAATAGGGTCAGGGCAGGTCTCACGACTTAAAGAGCACTATAGAGGTACTTACAGATTACCCATCAACGAGCACTACAAAAAAAAAGGGTGTTTAGCGACCGAAGAAATCGGTCGCTATTCACTGAAATTCGGTCGCTAAATGGATTAGCGACCGAATTAGCGACCGAATAGTGTCGGTTGCTAAAACCCTAGTCGCAAACAGGTTTAGCGACCGAATTTGGAATCGGTCGCTAATAGCGACCGAATAATTCGGTGGCTAATTTATAAAAATCGATCGCTAAATTGGTCTCTAACACTTATTATAGAACCAATTTAGCGACCGAATATTCGGTTGCTAATTCGGTCGCTAAATTGGTCACTGATTTTAAAAAAAAAGTCACCAAATTGGTCCCCAACACCTATTTTGGGGACCAATTTAGCAACTGTTTTCTTTAAAAAGCTTATAACAAACCATTTTTTACAACAAATAAAAGATAACTTCTTTATTGTTGTTACTGTTGATTAAACAACCTGAACATATATAAGATAAAAATATAAATATAAACCATAACCAATTCATAACTATCAAAAATCAATATAAAATAAGCATCATAGTGTTCAATACAAAAGGACATATGAACGTGAATACAAATCAACCTGAGAAAGTATTGAATCTATGTAATGAAAGTAAGTGAATACAAATCAACTAAAGTGACTCCTACATAATCTATTCCTACAACGGACAACATTATCAATTTTACAAAGGTTCCCCTATGCAAACCACAACCAGCTGTACCAATCCAAACTGCATACAAAACCAAGCTTGTTAACCAAGAAATCCAGCTTCCACAGCGAAATCGCTGCAGCACACAAGAAAAGGAAGATCATGCCAATTTATATATACAAATGACACAAATGAGTTTCACAACCACACAGATCAGGTGTGCGATTTTCTTGCACTAAGCAAAGTGAAAATAAACACATGTAGGGGTGGTCTTCCACAAGGCCAGAAAATTGACTTACAATGTATTCGATTTCAACATGCTCTGTTTTTGTAAAGCCTAGTAACCTAAAAATAAACAAATAATAAGCCAATAAGCTACTCATAGAAAGAACAGAACCAATAAGTTAATAGAAGTACTTATTACAATTAGTAGGCTAACAATTATCAATAGCATGCTGTGTATAGAACTTTGACAAAATAAGTTTCAAATTCCCCCACTATAATGCTCTTTTATGTGATGTGCTTGTCTTGAGTTTTTAAACCCCTTAATTACTATTCTAATCTAAATAATAGTGCAAAGTGAAAGCTACAAAATGGCTATTCTAATCTAAATGCTCGCTGCTTCCTCCTCTTGCATGCAACATCCATGATATTGTGTCACGAAATCCATACATATATTGTAAGTTGTAACTAAGAATATATAAGACTTGCTAACCTGGTAAATCCAAGAACTAAAGGTCTGATGAACCTCACCAACTAGTGGTCAGGGATTACCTTGAAGGGTACCTCTATTATATAAAATAAATCAAAATACATCTATCTAGATAACAAATATAGTGCAAGGAAATTAGAAACTTAAAAAAGAGATCTAGTGGGAAAATGAGAAAGAAGACTAGCAAATCCAAGGTAATTTGTGACTTTATTTACTAATAGTATTATACACTTTCATGTTACTTACTAAAGTCCTAAAAAAACTGAAATATTTTAATCTAAGTTAACTGAGTAGAGGAAGAAACTTACTGATCTTGAAACAATATGTGGAGATCCATTAGGGCACCTCATATGTGTTGGCATTGACCAAACCAAATGGCTGCAAGAGAATGAAAAAAAGAAAAAAAATAAATAGTAGTTAGCTTCAACGAAAAAATAGAGTACATATTTATTGAATAGAGTCTCTAAAGGTTTCAAATAATGAAAGAAATAAAAGAAAGAAGAAAAGAGTAGTTTATATTCCCAAAGAAGAACAAAAGGAGAGAAAAAATTAGGTCATAGAAAGATTGGGATGGTATTACAATTAGTGCTAGATCATTAGGTCTTGATTAGTCACAATAAGAAAGTGTCCTAATGTTAGGCCGAAGAAAAGTTAGGAGTACATATTTATTGAATAGAGTCTTTTACATTTGACAATTTAACTTAATATAAAGCAGAAAGGGGCAACTTCATGTGAATATAAATCTGATTGTTTAATAGTAATGAAGTATGATAGTACTTAAACATGAGTCCTCACACTCAAAAGGCTGTCCTTGGGAAATACAGGCAACAAAAAGTCATGGTTCATGGAATTCTGCTATGGATGACCTAACCAACACAGATTATGATCACAAGAAAAACAAAAATCCAAACATAAACAGAGCCAATTTGAATTACTTAAAAATCATGAAATTTAATTTATAAATCATTAATTGAAAGTCCTAATTGCACTAAATCATAGTTAATTTCATAAACAGAGCCAATTTCAACAAGTCAGATTTGGGGTTTAGGGTTCCTAAACAAGATTTGGGGAAAATTCATTCTAACCAGATGACAATGGAATTGGCTTAGAGAAACATAAATTCATAGTCTCAATAGCATAAAACAACATTCAATTTCAAGATTATAATCTGAAATCAAAGGGTTTGGGTTAGGGTTACAAAATCAAATTTGGGGGTTTTTGAATCTAAGGCACAAGAGAGGTTTTTGACTCACCCAAGGAAGAAGAAGATGTCATGGTGGTGCTATGGTGGTGAACGGCGGCAGTGGCAGCTCCGGCACGGTGGGGGCACGGTTTCTGACCAGAAGAAAAGGGTTATGTATCACACTCCAAAGGGAAGAGAATGAACAAACAGAACTGACCGGAAAACTTACCACGACGGCGAGTTGTAGGCGGCGATGGCTCTTCGCCGGCAGCTGGACGGCGGCTGGACAACGGCTGGACGCGAAGCTTCGTGCCTGTGGTGGTGACGAGACGCACAACGAGGAGCACGAACCAGACGCGTGTGGGCTCGAGGCGCGACGGCCTCCTCACATCGGCGGGCGGCCAGCGGCGGTCATAGGGGCGGCGCACGTGGCTGGCGCAAGAAAGGAAGGAGGAGGAAGATGAAGTTGAAGGGAAGAAGAAGAAAAGAAAAAAAGAAAGAAAGAAGAGAGTGAGAGGGGGGCTGGGAATCGTCGAGTGTGAGGGAGAGGGAAGAGATAAAAGAACAACTTTTTATTTACTTAGTAAATAGGTATAAAAATGTGTGATAAATATTGAGCCTAAAATTAAATACGTTTTTAGTTTTTGAATCTAAAAATAAAGGGTGACAAATATATACTTTCAAAATTCAATTTAGAGTAAAGATTGATAGTTGAACTTATCAACTAAGAAAATCAACGATCCAAAATTAATCTCTGATTAGTTTCAAACCAGTTTATTTTTAGTTTTAGCGACCGAAATTTGCGGTCGCTAAAACGGTCGCTAGTTAAAAATAAAAACTTAGTCGCAAAATCGGTCGCTATTAGGCCCCTGTGCTTGTTCATAATCACATTTTAGCAACCGATTTAATATCGGTCGCTAAAAGGATAAAAAAAATTAAATCTCTCAAAAAATCAGTTGCTAAATCGGTCGCTAACTGGTCAAAAAAGTTGACTTTTAATATTTTAGCTTTAGCGACCGAATTAGCGACCGTGACTAATTGCGACCACTTAGTCGGTCGCTAATTCGGTCGCTAAACACCAGATTTTGACATTTTCTACAAATCAACCAAACGGTCGCAATATCGGTCGCAAATAGCGACCGAAAAGTTTCGGTCGCTATTTTCGGTCGCTAAACGAGACTTTTTTTTGTAGTGGAGGTCCTCACATCGACAATAAGATTCGAACTCACGTCCTTATGGGATACTAGCAAGGCACCCGTGCGTTCGCACGGGTCGTTTGGTTTTTACGTATATTTAAATCGGTCATGTATATAAAATTTTATAATTACTTAGAATCAGACATAGGTTGTGATGAGGTTATAGGAAACTACAACATAAAGTAAAACTGATTTGAGAAAGTAAATGAATGTATTACATCACTATGTAGATACATAAAACATTTCACCAAAAGATTGGCCATAGAATGACTTAATGAAGTTTATATTGTCTCCCTCATGCAACATTATAAAGTAATTTTAATTTTGCCCTAAACTGATCCATGATTTCTTGCAACTTGAATGAAAATAAACAGAACATTTGTTAGAGAAATTCCTTTGATTTTGTTAAAGAGAAAATACTTGTTAGAGACTTTATCTTTAGGATTGTGGGAAATCATGTCATCAGGAAACTAATAGCCAAAAAACTACAATTTGCATATAGCAATTCAAGTTAAATTATTGTAGTCATTTTCACAATTGTGTGATTGCACGAGTCACAGTGGATTCTACGCATGTTTTAAAACCACTTGTATATCTAATTAGATATTTAATAATTAAAATAATTATATCATTTGAATTTTAGAAAGATTAGTAATTTGATAGAAGTAAAAAAAGAAAACGATTGTTATTTTGAATTAATAAATAGCAAGACAAGTTTAGCAAAAGACTTGTGTTTTCCTTTTAAAAAGGGAATTTATGAAATATATCTACTTCCACAAATAGACTACTGTTCTTTTGGAGGTGTCATAAAAAATACATGTGCTTCAAAATTCTTGGATATAAATAAATAGAAACTGTCAAATGACTAAGAAAAGAGTATATCAAATAAAGTATGATCAAATAAAGTATGATTTTCTCGTAAAAAAAAATAAAAATAAAGTATGATTTTAGCTTTATTGCAATGAAACACTACTACATAAACTCTATAACCTATGCTATCAAATTGCAAATACTTAGAGCAATCCATAGTAATTGTATTATTTTCATAATTGATAAATGGGCATTTGGACTTGAGATGATTGTGATGAGCCTAAATTGCTGTATACATTGCCCAAAAGTTGTTGACAATATGGATGCATGATAGGCTAAAAAACGTATTATCTTTGTAGTCCATGTACTTACAGCATATTTTCACCGAGTACTTTGTGGAACCATTGTAGTAAATGTCCCGTCTACATAAACTCCAGACCATGCATGCAATTGTTCGTACCTGAATATGACAGCATCGCAAATAAAACCTCCCCATAACTCTGCCTATTCTATGAAATTAGCATTGCACAGTCCACATTCATCGGATAATTAAAGTAATTTAACATAAATATGTGTTTAAAATGTAGTTACAAGTTCAATAAAAAATTAAAATAAATATAAATATAGAAAAACAAAACCAGGTGTTTCAATATAATTGATTATAACACAAAAAACAAAATTCACATGGAAAGAATGTTCAATATTATCTGAATCTCCAAAAGCAGTATACATAGAAATGGAGGGGATCTCTTTCACAAACCAAAAACAGAGTTTCCTTTGCTATTATGGTCAAATTATTATGGGATTCTTTGATTAGGTCGAGGACATTAGACTTTGGGAAAGAGCGAGAATTGTTCCCTTTTTAATAGTTGTAGTTGCTCCACATGCATTTGCAAACTTGAATACTTCCCTTAACCTAGGTTTATCCTACAATTTAAAACGTGAAAATAAATTAATCACTAAAAATTCTGAAAAGTAGAGGGATCTTTGGAAATGAGGGAGCTAAGGTGAAAGTTTATTAAGGCTTAGCTAAGCAGTCACTTCAATTATGTATTGATGATCAACAATCTTGCACAATAGAAAACCAATGAAGGAATCAACAGCGCCAGTTGTAACAAAATCCATTAAGTTCTCCCAAAAAAGATAATATGCAGTTCATTGTATACCTATATCTCATAGCTGAAACTGGTGTAAAACATATTCCATTAAAATATAAGCAGTGAGCTGCAACATGTCTTCCTTGACAGCAATATAAGCTCCACATCCTTCAATTACTTTGTTAAAAATAAACCAATAGAACCCACCCATGGGAGGATGAAATTGAGCTAGCCTTTGTCTTTCTATGTGTAAGGAAAGTAGACAAAGCTTAACTCTGAGCATCAGCTCTACTTTCAGAGCTCTAACTTCATCTAATATATAAATACAAAGGATGTAAATACAAAGACAGGTTAGACACAACAGAAAATGGCACCTATATTTAAAATCCTATTGCAGAATGGTGTATAACATGAGAGAACTTGATAGAAGCTTAGTTGACGGATCCACATTTTTGTGCATAGGTGTGTGGGGAGAGGGGGAGAGAAAGGGCGACAGATGCAGATGCAGAGGGATTATTACATTAAAAGACATTAATTCTTAAATGGCATGAAAATTGAACACATGTCATGATTCAGGTCTATACCACTACTGTTCCTTCATAACACCATTCAACAGCTTTGAACTCTAAGACAACTTTCAACAGCTTGTTCATATCATCATCTTACATTTTGTTTAGCAATATTTTGTTTGCCTATTTAGAAAAAGGGAAGAAAGAAGTTAATCACTGGACTATATGGCATGTTGCTAAATCTCTATTCATTAAAAAAAGGTGAAGAAGACTTACCTCACAACATTGAAGAACTCTTTACAAAGATTAGTAACAACTCATAAATTGCAAGCATGTAAATGTTACCCAAATAAAATTGCAGCTCCAAGGATATTAGATCTTGGGCCTAACTCAATCCCAAAAGCTATCTCATTGGATAAGAATTGTCCATTACTTATAAGCTCTTATTAAACACTATCTCTAGTCAATGTAGGACTTGAGTTTTTCCTAATACAACCCCTCAAGCCCAGCACTATTGGGTTTGGTGCGTGAATAACATAGTGGGTGGCCCAACAATGGATCTAGGATAGCTCTGATACCATATTAGATTTTGGGCCTAACTCAATCCCAAAAGCTAGCTCATAGGATGGGGATTGCTCATTACTTATAAGCTCTTATTAAACACTATCTCTAGTCAATGTGTGACTTGGGTTTTTCCCAATAAAGGATGTCAATGTTACCCCAATAGAATTGCAGCTCATATAAAGTGAATATCTATAACAGTATATTAATTCCCATTATTTCAAACTCACCCACGCTCAAACTTTGTCTTTAAAAAAGAAACTATTTATTCAAACAAAATCTAACACCAAACTGCAAAGAATACATTGAGCTTACATAAATAAGCATATAAATCAAGTGCTAATATATAACCATGGTCTGTGGATATTGACATTACCTTTACAGGAATATTTTCTCCATTGATAACCTCCCCACTATACATTTAAAAGAATTCTCATGCATATATAGATATCCAACATGGCTATAAGGACTATTTGATTTATATATAAAAAACATGTATGAATGAAAGTATTCAAAGTCAAAAAATCACATAAACAGCTTGATAATTTCAGGCTTGATAATCATGGTTGGAGGGGGTTTCTTGAATTTTAACCAAATAATTTTGTCTTAAGTCTTTTAACTACTATAATTTACTACTAACAAAAAAAAAGCCTTGCCCATGGATTATGGCTTCCTGCTGATAGAAACAAATATTATCAATGACATCCGAGCTTCATTCACAGTTATGATCAAGATTCCACCATATTACTGAAATGTGATTGTAAAGAAATTCTATCAAATATAATTAACTAAAAAAATAGAAAAGAAGTTTGTTATATTCTCAAAACCAGGCTTTGCAGTCAAGATATCAAAAACCCAGGAAAGAAAAGTCTATTCTTGATTCTCTTGATTTTACTGTTCTCTTGCTTGTAGTTGTAGATTGCTTACAACATTGTTTTTGAAATGACAATTGTCATTTATGCTCCGTGAAAGCAAAACCATCATAATGAACTGTAATAGGAAAATTTATTTGCATTGAAAGAGTTACAAAGACATGTTAAATGTCAAATAAATAAATACATAAATGCCATTGAAAACTGATACTACCTCTGGACTCAATTATAAGCAAAATTAACTAATTAGGAAAGTTAGTTAATTTAGTTTAATTGTCTTGATTTGTGTAAAAAAAATGAATTACAGTTACTAAACTACCATTTAATTGTCTCGGGAGTGTGCAATGATCTTGGAAAAGTAAAAAGAGATTGGTTGGATTAGTTGATTGACTTGACTTTTGAAACACTGACATTAAATAGAGTTGAATTGGTTGGTTTTTGCTTATATTTGAATCCACAAAATATAGGTACTTTTTTGCTTATAATTGAGTCTAAAGGGAGTAGTAGGCAATGTAATAAAAAGCAATCAAAAGCAATAAAACTAAATTAATCAAATCATTAACAAAAAAAAATTAATTAATTGTAATAAACCGAAAATTCTACTCATAAGAGTACCCTACTGTTTATTGGTACACCACCATGGTCATTAGAAGAACCTTCTGTTATTTTATTTGAGTCAGAGGCAATATAGGAGGGAAAGGTAAATGAGGAAAGGAATTCAAAATTTAAAGCATTGGTTTTTTATGTATAATAATAATAATAATAATAATAATAATAATAAAGAAAAAAATAATAATTAGAAGGATATGTGATTTTGGGCGGGAAATAAAATGATGAGAGAGTGACACGTAGTTGCAAAACACAGTTTTTATAGAGTAGATAGATGAGTTGAATCCTTACCAACTGGACCAACCTTCGTTAGGAAGTTCAACTATTTAACATTACTGAAAATTGGTTTAATCACCCGAAAAACTATAGCATTATCCTTTGTTTGGATGTTGTTCCTACCACGGGTTTGCACCCGGCCCACTCTATCGGGTTAGACAAGCGACCCGTACAACCCGGAACAATGACCCAACATTTACCAAGGTCTGGTTCGAGCACAAGCCAGGCACGAGGGTTAAGGCCCGACTTAATGGATACCAGGGACAGAGTAAGCCACTTACTTGGTCAGAATGAGAAGGAATGCACTTACCCGAGAATGAGAACTCCTTGACCGAGTACTCTATTTACTCGGCTCCGAGTCCTGACTGACTCTACCCACTCCCCAAACGAGAACACTAACTACTGAGTCTTCTCGAGTACTTACCCAGTACTCGGCTCTCAAGTACTTACCCAGTACTCGGCCAAGAGTACTTACCCAGCGAGTACTCGGCCAAGCTTCTCAAGTACTTACCCAGTACTCGGCCAATAGTACTTACCCAGCCAGTACTCGGTCAAGCTTCTTGTGTATTTACCCAGTACTCGGCCAAGAGTACTTACCCAGCCAGTATTCGGTCAAGCTTCTTGAGTACTTTCCTATTACTCGGCCAAGAATACTTACCCAGCCAGTACTCGGCTAAGCTTCTCGAGTATTTACCCAGTACTCGGCCAAGAGTACTTACCCAGTACTCGGCCAAGTATCCAGTCCACAGTCGGGACCCAGGAAACTTCCCGAGAACACACTCGGCTTTCTCGGACCGAGACCTTAACAACTCTACCTGAGTACCCGAACAATCTACTCGGGTATACACCGAGATTAAGTACTCAATACTCGGTCAGACCACTCGTAGAAGACCGGGTATCTCAAGTGAGCATCGCACCTTACCCGCTATATGTACTGAAAATACCCTCGGGATAGTACACCTCGTTTAGGGCTAGCTGGCAATAAGGACGGACAGCTGTTAGAAGGACACGCGTCGTGATTACATTGGAGATCTTCCGCAATATCCGCTAACGGACCGAGAAGGGACCACGTGACGTACGGACAAGAGACACGTGTATATAAATGTCAAGTCACACATTAAGAAGGGTGCCATCTTCTAGGAAAAAACCCTACCTAAACCCTAATCTCTGTAAACTACCCATAACCCTAGTTCCACCGCTGGAACACCCCCTCTCCATCACCCTAGAACTACGTTGGCCTTGATTCCCTACCGGGATACGTAGGAACAGAGTTCTTACTCCATCAGGCTCAATCCACAAAACCCTCATTGCTCTGCCGAGCCGTAGCTCATTGTTTCTACCTGGACAAAAGCGGACGGAACAGATGTACATGTTGATCCTCGTGCCATAAATCTTTCATCATGTTGCAAATTAGTGATGAGCATGCCTTGTTTGGATAGATGAGTTGAATCCTTACCAACTGGACCAACCTTCGTTGGGAAGTTCAACTATTTAACATTAATGAAAATTGGTTTAATCACCCGAAAAACTATAGCATTATCCTTTGTTTGGATGTTGTTCCTACCACGGGTTTGCACCCGGCCCACTTTACTATCGGGCTAGACAAGCGACCCGTACAACCCGGGACAACGACCCAACATTTACCAAGGTCTGGTTCAAGCACAAGCCAGGCATGAGGGTTAAGGCCCGACTTAATGGATACCAGGGACAGAGTAACCCACTTACTAGGTCAGAATGAGAAGGAATGCACTTGCCCGAGAATGAGAACTCCTTGACTGAGTACTTTATTTACTCGGCTCCGAGTCATGGCTGACGCTACCCACTCCCCAAACGAGAACACTACCTACTGAGTCTTCTCGAGTACTTACCCAGTACTCGGCCAAGCTTCTCGAGTACTTACCCAGTACTTGGCCAAGAGTACTTACCCAGCCAGTACTCGGTCAAGCTTCTCGTGTACTTACCCAGTACTTGGCCAAGAGTACTTACCCAGTACTCGGCCAAGAGTACTTACCCAGCCAGTACTCGGTCAAGCTTCTCGAGTACTTTCCCATTACTCGAACAAGAGTACTTACCTAGCCAGTACTCGGCCAAGAGTACTTACCCAGTACTCAGACAAGTATCCAGTCCACAGTCGGGACCTAGGAAACTTCCCTAGAACACACTCGGCTTTCTCGGACCGAGACCTTAACAACTCTACCTGAGTACCCGAACAATCTACTCGGGTATACACCGATATTAAGTACTCGATACTCGGTCAGACCACTCGTAGAAGACCGGGTATCTCAAGTGACCATCGCACCTTACCCGCTATATGTACTGAAAATACCCTTGGGATAGTACACCTCGTTTAGGGCTAGCTGGCAATAAGGACGGACAGCTGTTAGAAGGACACGCGTCGTGATTACATTGGAGATCTTCCGCAATATCCGCTAACGGACCGAGAAGGGACCACGTGACGTACGGACAAGAGCTCTACACGTGTATATAAATGGCAAGTCACACACTAAGAAGGGCGCCATCTTCTAGGCAAAAACCCTACCTAAACCCTAATTTCTGTAAACTACCCATAACCCTAGTTCCGCTGCCGGAACACCTCCTCTCCATCACCCTAGAACTACGTTGGCCTTGATTCCCTACCGGGATATGTAGGAGCGGAGTTCTCACTCCGTCAGGCTCAATCCACAAAACCCTCATTGCTTTGCCGAGCCGGAGCTCATTGTTTCTACTCGGACAAAAGCGGACGGAACAATTGGCGCCCACCGTGGGGCCTCAGTAAAAACTATGCCCTGGCCGCACATCATACACCCTCCGTCGTCGACACCAACGGTGGACTCTGAGTTCTCAAACAAGAGATGAATTGTCGTTTTGCCTTCATCGGAACCCTAGTCCAGCGAGACCGCTACTCACTGAAGCGACGAAGGTCCTTCTTCGTCTCTCAGATGACGCAACTGTGCCCCGCCATCATGGACATCTTCAAATGCCCACAAAGATCACATCATATTTCCCAGAGATAGAAGACACACCTTCGAATCACGATGAGCCGCCGTTTTTAAGCCTCACTTGCAATCATCGGAGACGCCTAAAGAGGACACACTACTCAAACCCTCAAATCTACTAGAGATAGATTTGTCATGGTAATTGTGCATGTTACGGGTCGCAACCCTACCCATATCCAAACTCGGGTCAACCTCGTGCCATATAGACCTCGAGAAGATAGTTCAAGCCTTGTCGAGATAGAGATCTAGTCTTGCCGGTCCTCAAGCATTACACTATGACGTAATGGACCATGAAGTAGGGAAACCCGACCGTTTGGCCCAGAGAAAGTGTTCGTAGTCGAGAAGGCATAATATCGGGAACCTTAAAATCCACTTGTTCGAGAATTTGTTTCACGGCCCAATCGCTGCTTCTCGGGATGCCCACTAAAGGCGACTTTCACGGTGAATTATTGTTGCTTGGGATGCCCACCAAAGGCGACTTTAACGGTGAAATTATTGCTTCTCGGGATGCCCACCAAAGCCGACCTTTGATTCTTGGCCATCAACGCATAATAAACATGAATGTCATGAACATCTCGGGAATACACCAACTCAAGACGGTCCTGATCTAAAAGTGGAGACTCCAGTCCCATAACTCGGTTGAGCTCTGGCTCCCGGCTACTTGGTTGAGCTCCGGCTCCCCTTCTCGGTCGAGCTCTGGCTCCCGCACTTGGTTGAAAGCTCCGTGCTTCCCCTCTCGATCGAGCTCCAACTCCCGCACTCGGTTGAAAGCTCTGCGTTTCCCCATCTCGGTCGAGCTTCCCCATCTCGGTCGAGCTCCGGTTCCCGCACTCGGTTGAAAGCTATGCGCTTCCCCATCTCGGTTCAGTTCCGGCTCCCGCACTCTGTTGAAAGCTCCGCGCTTCCCCATCTCGGTCGAGCTCCGGCTCCCACACTCGGTTGAAAGCTCCACGCTTCCGAGAAGCCCCTTCTCGATCGAGCTCTGGCTCCCGCACTCGGTTGAAGCTCCGCGCTTCCCCTTCTCGGTCGAGCTCCGACTCCCGCACTCGGTTGAAGCTCCGCGCTTCCCCTTCTCGGTTGAAAGCTCCGCGCTTCCCCTTCTCGGTCGAGCTCCAGCTCCCGCACTTGGTTGAAAGCTCCGCGCTTCTCCCTCTCCGTCGAGCTCCGGCACCCTACTCGGTCAAGCTCCGACTCCCGGCAACTGGACTCCGGTCCAACGAATTGGTTGAGCTCCGGCTCCTAACTCTGTTGAAGCTCTACGCTTCCCAACATGGTCGAGCCCCGGCTCCTGGTAGTTAGACCCCGGTCTAACAACTTGGTCGAGCTCCAGCTCCCTACTCGGCAGAAGAAACACTAAAGCTTTTCCCTTCTTGAACAAGGCTAGTTGATGTTTAAATGAAATACAAGTCCTTTTAGGACACGACGAAAGAATGCACTTTGGTGCAACTGGTAAAATCTAGTAGCTCCTTCTCGGGATAAATCTAGTAGCACTTTGGTCAACCTTTCTTTTTTAAGTCGGGATAAACCCCTTTGAAATAGACCAAGGTGGAGCTCTCGTGCTCCCTTAGTTAAGCCAGGCACAGTCCATAAGCCCACTTATTCAAATCATGTCGGGACAAGCCTCCAAGAAATATTCCTAGAGGACGAAAACCAAGTCGGAATGTTTCTAGAAGAAATCAAGTCGGGAGAGAACTCTTCAATAGAAATAATAAACGCCAAAGTTACTTGAAGTCATCAAGTCGGGAGCAAACTAGTCCATCCCTATTGAGAAGAAACAAATGCGGAAGACTAGAGAACCAAAAGCCCCATCACCAAATGGTAAAGTCGAGGTGAAGCTTCGGCTCCCTCAAAACTCACAAGTCGAGCCCTGGCTTCCTAACATATTCGAGCTTCGGCTCCCTTACCTGGTCGAGTTCCAGCTCCCAAAGTTCAAGGTTAAACTCCGGCTCTCTACCATGGTCGAGTTCCAGCTCCCCAACTTGGTCTACCTTTAGCTCCTAAGTTTAAGATTAAGCTTCGGCTCTTTTCTATGGTCGAGCTCCTGCTCTCAGGACCAAGTTTGAGCTCCAGCTCCCAAGTAACGGATCTCTGCCTTGGTCAAACAATAGCTCCGGCTCCGGATCCGAGAAACTTCCCGAAAACACACCTAGTTCTCAGGCAAGAGCCCTTGATGGGCAAACAGAACCTCGATCACCCGACTTGGGCATCAAGCCAGCCATAGCGTACGCACCTCGAGAATAGGGTGACACACTCTGGCATATGTGGCTAATCGAGCTACTACCTTGATTGAGGGAAAAGCACACCCGGCCGAGTGCCACATGCACTCGGCATACTCGGACCCGAGTAATTGACAACTCTACCTGTATTCCGATCAAGTACTCTGCCTGCTCGGCACTCGAGCAAGCAGCTCATACACCAGGAAAAGTCGAAAACCCCACATGAGAACACAGCCGAGTACCTGAGCAATCTATTCGCGTCCATAGCAGGGAAAATTACTCGATACTCGGTCAGAGCTCTCGTAGAATATCGAACATCTCAAGCGTCTCCCAGTCACCTCCGCCTAATGTACTAGCATACAACCTACTCGGTGTAGTTGGCCTTTTAGTACAACATATACCCGAGAATGGCAGCTTATTCGGACCAACCCGTACTCGGTACTCAGTCAAACGCTTCCAAGCATGTAAGCCGGCTCAGGAGACTCCAGAAGCACATCTTCAAACGCACCGAAGGTTCCCGAGATAACATATCTCAAAAATTAATCGGACAAGTCCGACTGACCAAAATTCCCGGGCAATTTAACCATAGGAGCGGCATGATAACCAAGTTTCGGAGGAACGACTAGAGCAATCACCCGACTAAGGCTTCCATCAAACAATGGACACAAGTCCAAATCGGAGCCGAGAAGTTAAAGGTTGATATTCATGACCACGCATTGCACGGGGTCGAGTCATAGCCTTTTCGATGTACACAGCTCAAGGCTAGGGGGGCTTATGTTCCTACCACGGGTTTGCACCCGGCCCACTTTACTATCGGGCTAGACAAGCGACCCGTACAACCCGGGACAACGACCCAACATTTACCAAGGTCTGGTTCAAGCACAAGCCAGGCATGAGGGTTAAGGCCCGACTTAATGGATACCAGGGACAGAGTAACCCACTTACTAGGTCAGAATGAGAAGGAATGCACTTGCCCGAGAATGAGAACTCCTTGACTGAGTACTTTATTTACTCGGCTCCGAGTCATGGCTGACGCTACCCACTCCCCAAACGAGAACACTACCTACTGAGTCTTCTCGAGTACTTACCCAGTACTCGGCCAAGCTTCTCGAGTACTTACCCAGTACTTGGCCAAGAGTACTTACCCAGCCAGTACTCGGTCAAGCTTCTCGTGTACTTACCCAGTACTCGGCCAAGAGTACTTACCCAGCCAGTACTCGGTCAAGCTTCTCGAGTACTTTCCCATCACTCGAACAAGAGTACTTACCTAGCCAGTACTCGGCCAAGAGTACTTACCCAGTACTCGGACAAGTATCCAGTCCACAGTCGGGACCTAGGAAACTTCCCTAGAACACACTCGGCTTTCTCGGACCGAGACCTTAACAACTCTACCTGAGTACCCGAACAATCTACTCGGGTATACACCGAGATTAAGTACTCGATACTCGGTCAGACCACTCGTAGAAGACCGGGTATCTCAAGTGACCATCGCACCTTACCCGCTATATGTACTGAAAATACCCTTGGGATAGTACACCTCGTTTAGGGCTAGCTGGCAATAAGGACGGACAGCTGTTAGAAGGACACGCGTCGTGATTACATTGGAGATCTTCCGCAATATCCGCTAACGGACCGAGAAGGGACGACGTGACGTACGGACAAGAGCTCTACACGTGTATATAAATGTCAAGTCACACATTAAGAAGGGTGCCATCTTCTAGGCAAAAACCCTACCTAAACCCTAATCTCTGTAAACTACCCATAACCCTAGTTCCACCGCTGGAACACCCCCTCTCCATCACCCTAGAACTACGTTGGCCTTGATTCCCTACCGGGATACGTAGCAACAGAGTTCTTACTCCATCAGGCTCAATCCACAAAACCCTCATTGCTCTGCCGAGCCGTAGCTCATTGTTTCTACCTGGACAAAAGCGGACGGAACAGATGTACATGTTGATCCTCATGCCATAAATCTTTCATCATGTTGCAACTTAGTGATGAGCATGCCTTGACAATTTTGGAATATGTTAGGTTTGCCACAATGTCTACAAAGACATTCAAAGCATTTGGAGTAAATGGCTTTCAACTATTTTTCTCTAGAAAACTATTGGATCTGGTCAGGTAAGATTCATGGGGTTTGGGCCAGTTTTATACCGGTGCACCTCAGAAAAATACATGCTATAGCAGGTTTCAAATCCCAGTACTTTTCAAAAAATATATTTGTTTAAAAATCTATACATTATTTGTTTATCCCTTAACTCATTGTGTTGATATAAACTGGCTTAAACACTTAGGACCAGTTTGCTTTGTTTTCGGTTTCCTTTTTTATTTCTTATTTTCAAAAATAATTATAAAACTGTCACATTTCACTTTTCATTTTTTCATGTTTTTAAAGATTTGTACAAGAAATACTGAAAACAGAAAAAAAAAAAAAAAAAAAAAAAGTTGTTTTTAGTGTTTCCTGTACAAATATTTGAAAACAAGAAATAGAGTGAAAACAAAGTGATACTTTTATAATTTTATTTTAAACAGAAAATCAAAACAAGAAATTGAAAACAAAGCAAACAAAGAATTATTGTCCTCCATTATTCCTAAAGTGGACCACCTAGCCCACTTAAAGGATTTTAGAGTATAGACTTATAGTTTTTTGGATGGGTTTTTCTTTTTTTTTAAAGCATTTATTTTTCAAAAATATAAGGGCTTTTAAAGAAAAATATGAGTGTTTGATGGATTCTTAAAAAAAAAAAAAAGCAAAGGAGTGAAAAATAAGGTACAAGCTCCATCTTCTAAAAAAAAGCAGATCTAGTAAAAAAGAGAGAACGATGATGACTCAAATTTTATTGGACAATAATGTTCTTACAGCAAATCTCATAAAAGCACCTTTTTTTACAAGCTCATCCAAACGCAAAATAACTCATGCTTCTAATAATAACTTTTGCTTCTGCTTCTACATCATAAAAGCTTTTGTTTTTTTTATAAAAAAAACTCATCCAAACAAATAGACCCTTATAAGTTTGTGCAGTTGACCTATAAAATTATCACTTTAGTGAGTCGTATTGGAACCTTTTTTTCTTTTTGGGAAGATCTTGTGACCTTCTACAAAACAGCTTTATCCCTAAGTGTGGTATATTGATAATGCAAAACCATTACTCATGGGATGGGGGGATTCTACTGCGTTGTCTTCAATCCTCCCGCTCATCTTTGGAGGATGGATCCTCCAACAACAGCAACCATTGATTTATTAATAAATATAATGATTGGTCACGATTAATTGCAGGTAAAGGGAAAAACCGGTTAACAAACACTTTTATCCCTCCCCTCTGTTTAGGGTATGTTTGGGAGGATAGGGTGGGATGGTTAGCAATGGAGTGGAATGGTAAATATCCCTTCACCCATTGTTTGGGAGTTTTTAAAACAATTGAGTGGGGTGGTTGGGGATGGGAAGTCAAACCACTCAAAACCATCCAAAACCTCTATTTTTCATACCCTCCAATTTTGGGGTTTGGGATGGAACATCTCCCTCTTTTTTATTATTATATACAAATTTACAATTTTAATCATTCTAAACAAAACATTGTCATGAACAATGAACCATAAAAGGGTAGTATTGGAAATAAAATTTGTAATTCGCCCCACTCCATTACTTACCATTGTGACTTCCAAACAATGGAGTGAGATGTCCCTCCATTCTTTCGTTAAAACTCCCAAACAATGGAGTGGTATACTTTTACCACTCCACTCCACTCCATTCTAAACCACTCCATTACTACCCATTCTACTCCATCCTCACCAAAACTCCCAAACATAACCTAAATCTCTAAACAAACCTCTGTTTCCACCTCTTTGCGCCTTCACCTTTTTCAACCATTCTCTCTGCTCCATCGCCACCGCCGATCTCCGTGCCTCCGCGAACACGACCTCGCCTACGTCTCTTTCTCCCACTTCGTCAATGGACACCAAGGAAGAGGAGAAGCGCATCCTCGTCTTCTCCCCCAAGCCACACGTGACCCCGATGATGGAACCCGAGGAGGCGGCAGTAATGGAGTCTTCGGAAACACGTGTCGTGGCGGACGCATGTTACCACCTACCAAGAACTGACACCGCTGTCGCTGCAAGATCAACATCAAACAGGTCCAGAAGCAATACGCTGCCGTTGCCGCAAGATCTCTCACTCCAGCAAAGGCCAAGAAGAAATCGTCGGCATAATCTTTGAAACAAGAACAGTAATCAGAATATGTGAAATCCGATAACTCTCCTATTCCTCCTCCTCCTGCTCCAGCCGCCAACGAGGACGACAAATTGGAGATGGTGTGTCTGGTTTGTCGCGAATTCAACGCCGCCACGTTTACGGTGATGAACGCCCACACCGACGGTTGCCTCCCTCAAATCATTAGGGAGGAGCATCGTCACATGAGGATAATGAGTTTCAAATCCAAGTCAAAATCGCCGAAGAAGCGCTCCATAGCATGTAATTTCAGAAATGAGAAAAGGCAGGAGGAAGAGAAAAAGGAAAAAGAAGAGGAAGAGGAATTGCTTTTTGAAATATGTTATTTTTTATATTTATGTTGATTTATTGAAATTTTTAGGATTTAGTTGTAAATTGTAATGTTCTGCACTGTTTTAATGGAGGATTTTCTTTGAGAAATTGTGTATTGTTTGGCCATCTCTGGAATCACTTGATGTTGGTTCTTCTTCATTATCGTTTTCATTCCCACTCAGAAACCCATCACTGAAAAGCATGTAAAAAACCAGAGCCGATCTAACGAGCTTGTAATATGCTTGTTAAAGTTGAAATCTTTAACCATAAAAATTCAATAATAGGTGTGATTGAAATGCAAGAAGCCATTTTGTGATCCTTCATTTTAACAGAGTAATCACTTGAAATTACTGGTTAGAGCTTTGAAGAATGTGAAGTAATTGGTTAATATATTTTTTTATTTATTTTAAATAACCGGTTGACCGATAGTCACATTTAATGGAGGATGCATCCTCAACTTGCTAGTTGGAGGATGGAACAATCGTCCGGATTCTACAATACTCCATCCTAATAGTTGAGTTTCAATACTCCAAGGTCATTTTAGGTATTTTATTTGTAAAAAAAATAAAAAAAATAAAAGCAACACTCCATCTGCAGTTTTTTTTTTTTTCAAGTCACTCAATCCCGTCTCTCTTCCAAACCTTCATGACCCTTGTCCTTCCTCTCCTTTCGCTTCCATTCTGCATATGCCTGGACATTTGCAGAGAAGATGGTGGGACTAAACTGTTGAACACAAGTAGCAACCCACTAAAACTGATTTCCTGAAGGAATGTTTTATTGAATTCAAAGCAACATGTTGGCTTTATAGCCTTATAAAGAACAGAGATCAAAGTAGTAACAAACCATTTATTAAAGGAAAAGTCTTAACTCTATCTGCATATCCCAAAGAAGGACTTTATTTAACAGACCCATTTAAACGAAAACTGAAAAAAGAGACAAATAATGAAACAATCTATCAGCCATCTGCCTTGAAATGCTAGCTCAGCTGCCGGAACTGCATCTCGTCGGCAAGCATCTGGCCTCACAAACCCGAGTCATTCCCCGAATCTGAGGAATCTGAGTAGATGTTTTTAGGCATCAATGCTTCTATTCCGGTGAGTCCAAAATGCCGCCAGTATCTCCATGGATATGTTCCGACTAGCTAAACCGGTGAACTGAGTTAATCACCCATTTTCAGAAAGACATGGCGGTGGTGTACATTTGGGGAAGATGATGATCCTAAGTAGGAATGGCAACGGTATGGGCGGGCACAGGTAGCACCCTACCCACCCCCTCTCGTTGTGGATAAATCTGTGCCTGTCCGTGCCGCCATTTAGCGGGTATCCGCGGGTGCGACGGGTACCATGGATATTTGGTACAAGCTTTTTTCCCTAAAAAAATGCACTAATTACTTAAACAATTACTAAAAAAATTGCATAATGTAAAATCCTGAACTCCAATCCTCTTATACAGTGAATTATTTCAAAATTCTGTTTTCAAAATTCCTCCAACCTCGTAAAAATTAATTAACCAAAAGTACAAAATAAGCAAAAAAAAATTAGCATTATCTTGTCTGGGAGGAGAGTTTCAGTGTGAAGAAAACTCAAAAAGCAAAGAGGAATAAAAGATAGCACCAAACCAAGGCAAATTCCTAACCCTAACAACTCGTCAATGTTTGAACAATCAAAGAAGAAAAGTGGGAATAATACATTACATTCTAAGATCACAAAGAATAATACATTACATCCCTAAGGCATGTGTTTGCTCCGACGAACTCTGTCTCACGGTGGTGTTGTTTCCTCTGGATCTGAACATTTCTGGTTTCTCAACAGCAGAGAAGAGAGGCAAAGGGTTGAAGCAGAGACAACGGCCGGCGGTGACTGATAGTTCGTGGCGGCAAAGACGCAGGCACTCTGGACCAGCAGTGGTGGACGGACGGGGTTGCAGTTGAATGGTGCGGTGGAGCTTGTGGCGGAGCACGTGGAGGAGCTTGGGAACGGGTTCTGGGATGGTGGTGATGGGTTGGGTTAGATGATTTAGAGGGTTGAAGATGGAGGAAGGATTGAAAGAATAGTGAAAGGGTTGAAAGATCAAAGAAGATTGAAGAAGGAAGGTGAATAAAGGAGGCAGCACAAGGGAGGACAACCTTTCTGATAAGAAAGGTGAATGAGTGGGATTGGAAATTAGGGTTCAGCATAGTTAGATATATAAATAAGGATATTTTAGTAAACTTATTATCGGGAATGGGTACCCGCGGGCATGGATATTATGATACCCTCCCCCGCCCGTTAACAAATGGATATTGAAAATCTCCCATTTATTTTATACACGGGTACTCGTTAAGCTACCCGCTCGTATCCGTTGCCGATTTTATCCACGGGTACCCGTGGGTACGGGTAAAATTGCCATCCCTAATCTTGAGCACCTTCACACTTAATATCCATTTTACCCTTTTTAATCCTGACCATTAAAATATTATAATATTAGATCTAGGGTACAAATTATGGAGGATGCAAACTCCAAATCAGCAATGGAGTATTGAAGACAAAGCCCATGGGATGATGTGTTATATATGCAGAGGATAAAAAGCAAAAAGGGACTGTTGCATTTAAAATTGATCTTTAAAATGGTTATGATCAAATTAATTGGGATTTTCTACAAACATTCCTTATGGACTTTGGTTTTCCTTCTTTTGTGATTAATCTTCTTACCTGTCGTGTTTTGCTTTTTTAATCTTTAGTCTCATGTCCTATTATTTTTTTTCTTTTTCAAGGATCCATTTCCATTATCGTGTCGAACATACGCTGGATATAAGTTGTTTTTCCTAGCTACCAATGTGATAGCTTGTAGGGCTCATTTGGTAGTCAGGATAAGAGAGACATGATAGGATAAGCTATCATATCCTGTCTGAAACTGTTGTTTGGTGAGCCAGCAGGATATGATAAGTCTATCCTGTCACCTATCTTATCCTGTCTATCTAGTTAAAATTTTATCCTGAGGGGGAGCTGGGTTAGAACTCAACAGGATAGGATAAGGTGATTTAAAGTATAATAAATTATAAAAAAAATTTATATATAAAATAATTAAAGTATAATAAAATATAATATGGTTACAAAAAAGGTATAATAAAATATAAAATAATAAAAATATTAATAAGTAATTTTAAAAATTATTTTTATTTTGTCACAAGGCTAATTTTATTAATGTATATTATTGTAAAAAACTAGAAAATAAATAAAAAATATTCTAATAATTTAACTATATGTAAAGTAAAAACTAAAAATGAATATTTAAAATTATTAAAAAAAACTTAAATCTAATAAAATATGAAAACATTCAGAGCAAAAACGAAAATTTTAAAATTCCTACTAAAATTACAATGCTATCCAGTTGGTTATCTGGTGGGCACCAAACATCGGATAGGATAACAACTTATCCTGCTCATATCCTATCCTACTCCTATCCTGCTCTTTTATCCTATCTGCCCCTATCCTATCCTGACCACCAAACGAGCCCGTAAGGTACAAAACAATAGGATATATTATTTTTTTGCCAATTCGTTTACCATAAAGTTAAATACTTGCTAAAACACCAACATGTGGTTGGTCCGAGTGGTAACTGGCTCTGGCCCCTTAAACAAGTGGTCAGGGATTCGATCCATGACTCTTGTGTACGGAAAAAACCTGGTTGGGAGAGGTCAACCCTTTAATCCAGTCCAGTACCTCGAGAGATTAGTCTTCGCAGTTGCGTGCGGAGGATACCCTAGGATACCGAATTTTTTTTTTGCTAAAACCAAGTGGTTGAATGCAAGTGGTTAACACACTGCTACTTAAGGACGAATCATTCGGGTTCTGCCCGAGTTCGATCCTTGGGTATGCAACGACCCTTGGCCAGGCTTTACTAACCGCGCGACCGACTGGAGATTAGTCCCATAGCGGGTCTAAAGGATCTAAGCCGTGGGGATACTTCGAGGGCTCACTCGGTCCCAAGGATTAATTAGGGTGAGTACCAAACCAAAAAAAAAAAAAAAATACTTGTTAAAACAAAAATTTATATACCTTGACTTCAAATTTTGAGCACTTGAAACTGTTTGAACAAATTTTGTATCATTTTCTATATAACATCTAAGCCAACGAGCTGTAGAGGTCACCTGGATGTTCTGTTTTGTCTTTGATCAATTAAGGATCAACTAGAAGATGATTTACTATGTCAGACTATTACCATACATCCCTTCCTTTAAAAGTTTTTAAATTTGACCCTAGCCAAAAAGCCATTCGGCCATTCCCGGATACAATACTGTCAATACTTTTTTTTTTTAATTTTGTTTCTCTCGAAAATAGTGAGGGTGAAGGAAAAAAAATTCTTTATGAGCCAATTTTAGGTGCTGATTTCACTGTGTATCAAAAGAAGCATTGCAAGTATGCATATGCGGTAGGTTTACTTGGTAAATTGACTAGTAAACTAAATATTGAGCATTGGCATGCTTTTAATTGCCTTGATTTCAGCTAGCAAGAAGGCATGGTTAAAAGATTTATTATGTGAAATTCTTTTATGAAAAAAATTAATATTTGAGTAGTGGTACCATTCATATGAATTATGATTACGTGAATTTACAAATATACAATTCAAACTCTTACTGACTCTAGCTAGAGAGAAATTTGTGAAGATATTTGTAGAGATGAGAAGGGTTGAATTTCACTCTTTTGTTTCCAAGATATTTCACTCTCATAACACCCATAAACTAGGACAAGAATAATGTGATGGCAGATTTAGTTGCTAAATTAAGCAACTATGTTGAGAGTGCAAAGTTCTCCTCAAATACCATCTACTCACTCTATATCCTGTTCACTCACCGACCGGGTGAGGGAGGTGAAAAGCCAGCTGCCTTGAAGCATCTATGCAAGTACTGCATAATCTGGGTCTGCTGCTGATCCATAGAGGTGCGCAACTGAGCAATCTCGGAATGCAGACTGGTCTGATTAGCTTCCAACCAGTCCAACCGCTGGGTCAAATCCGTGATATCATGTTGCGGAGACATAGGCATACTCTCCACACCGAGATCATTACCGGTGTTGGGGTTCTCAAACGATGGGGAACTTGATTCCTTGTGTCTAATGTCTAAGTTGCAAAGGGCCCAGCTTCCGGGGCTAATCTCCTTGACAATGTTCATCGACGCCAAAGTCTTCAGGCTAATTGGTACCATCGGCGCTGCTACATGGGGATTTGCTTGAAGGGCGCCTAATTTAAAGGCCATGTGTGAGATGTACGAGCCCACAGAGATATAGCCCTTAGTGGATACACACTTAGGGTTTACTAGTTTTAGAACATGCAACAGAAACATTGCACCAAGGTTGACCCTATTACCCGTGGACATGCACCATAAGTAGAAGAGGTCGTGCTTACTAACTGCACCTGTACTTTCCTTGCGGGCAGAAATACTATGGGCGATGAATTTCTGCATCAGCCGCAATGATGCCAGACGAATTTGGGTTGCTTTAGACTTACTTGCACAGTATTTATCCTTCCCATTGGTGATTTGTGCCCAAAAGTCTTGCACCTTGAAACATGAAGGAAGATCCGTGAAGGCGTCACGATATTTGTCCGAGCGAATTGACTGCTCATCTTCAAATCCCATGGCGATGTTGAACTCGTCAACTGACATAGAAAACTGTTTCCCGTTTATCCGGAAGCTCATCGTCCCAGGCTCGCTCAAGGACTCTCCTGACATCCCCTTCAAAGTGGACAGAAATTCCAGTGTTGGTTCCCGGTAGGCCGGGAACTGAATATCTGCAAATCTTTTCCATCCAATGTTAGCCAAATATCCCTCAATGGTCTCTGTCAACCCGATCTTCGATATCGTTTCCTTATCTAAAAACCGGTTTGAGCAGATCTCATAATTCTTCAGCCTGTCATACTGTCTCTGCTCTAAGGTGTTAGCAAACTGCATTACACTATCAGTGTTGGCGGTACTGATTCTTTGGCGCTTCAGTGTGCTCTTCTTGTCCTCAATGGCTTTTTGGCGCTTCGATGCCATGAATACAGACAAACAGTTCCTGCTAAACCACACAAATATCACATTGTATAAGTCACTGCAACAAGCATACAAATATCCATAGTTCCAACACTGAATTGTAATTACCATTTTAGTTGCAATCATCAATTTGACTATCGTCGTATAAAAGTTTCCAAGAATTGAATTACAATTTAGATTTAGGCAATGAGAAGAATATAGATACAAGTTTTCATTATGAAGCACGGACACCTCTTCAAAAGTGCCGTGTCGCGTGTCGGACACCGACACTTCACGGACACGCCTCCGACACGTGTCGGACACCCCTCTGCGGTGTCTCAATTAAAAAATATTTTTTTTCGGCTCGGACACCTCTCAGACACTTCTCGGGCATGACTTGGACACTTCTCGGACACTCCTATCATAAAAAAATATTTTTAAAAAAAGTCAACTTAGAATTTTGAGATCATGGGTCACAAACCTAAATATTTTTGACACAAATATTTACTAAAAAGGTCATGGGTCACCAACTCCAAATTAGATCTTTTACTTTTTGAGACATAAAACAAAATGATGCCTCTTAGCATTTTTTGTAAGGCTCATTACCATAGGACCTAACTAGTTGTTTTATAAAACATGATTCATTTTCTATCTTGATATTATTTTTGTAAGAATTGCATTGTGAAATGACCCCTTAGTGTGTATGTATATATATATATATATATATAAGCGGTGTCCCGGTGTCCTATGTTTTGGACGTTAGCCGCTTCGCGGTGTCAGTGTCGTGTCGTGTCGCGGTGTCCGTGTCAGAGTCGGTGCTTCATAAAACCAATTCAATTTGTCGCTTATTCACAATCTTCAGAAGAGCATCATCCTAATAATGGCCCTAACATTACTCTATAATAAGTTGATGAACCACTGAAGCTTATATTTAAATGCAATTAAACACAATTTGACACAACGGGACCCATTATCTAGGCTTGTTTTGTCGATTAACCAACTGTCTACTTTAATCACACATAAATTTCTTCATACATAAAAATCAAAGAAATCAACGCCACACAACAATTAAAGGTAATATTGATAAAATAATTAAAGAAAATCAAAGAAAATCAAAGAATCAGAACTCACCCAATATTCAGTACTATGAAAGAGATGACCCACAACAAATACTGAATCTAACACATTAATAGGTTCATTCATCTTATTGTGAAATAATGCACCAGAACCACCAAAAACGCATAATAAAAAATAAAAAAGTACATACAAATACATACACTAGTCACCAGAGACAGAGAGAATGAAAAGAAGAAAGAATCTAGCTACATGATATCTCAAGAACATTATGAACCATAAATCCAGCTACAAAAGAAACCATTCTTTGTGTTCATTATGGTGTGTGAGAACCATCACCCCTAAAACAAAGAATCGATGCACACAATAAACAGAAAGCTTGATTAATACAACAACCTATTGAAACATAAATTACCTGTACTAGCAAACGACTACAGGTGGGAACGACACAGAGGAGTGGAGCCAAGAAAAAGGGATTGGGAAGAACGACGCGTACGGGAAGAAAGGGGTTAGGGTTTTAGGTTTAATTTGACAAAATGGCACGGCCGTGCCAAGGTGGTTTGGGTAACGGACCAATTTGCAATTTCTTACTGCATCTCTCAACCATGAATTTTCTACTTTCGTACCCCATTGAAAATTGTATATAAATTTAAGGGTATAATTAGATTTTTTTTTTAATTTAGGGACATAATTAAAAAATTTATAAAAAATTCGAGGACCTAATTATAAATTTTTTTAGTATAGAGACATATTTAAAAATTCTCAAATAGTTCAGGGACCAACTCAATAATTAAACCATGCCAATAACACACTTTCCAGGTTGCACAAAAGTAGAAAAAAATATTCCCAAAGAAAAAAAATAAAAGTGAAAAGTTGATTGAGTAAATCCCCAATTTGGTTTCTCATAAAAAAATCCTCAATTTAGTCCCTGAAATTGTAAAGTGTGGTTCCTGAATTTAACAAATTTCAAATTAGTCCCCCAAAATGTCAAACATTAATCAAGTTGGTCCCTCCTCAGTCCCAGTTAGTTGGCAGTGTTAACGGTGCTGATGTGACACATTATCTACCACATGTCAAGGGATACTTGGTGTCCATGTCATTAGACCAATTTCAGGGACCAATTCCAGGATCCATTTTGATACTATGTTAAGTTTGGTGCTGTCTAAGGGTAAAAGCACCTTGGTATGTGCCTCACCCATGTACCACCAATTTTACATTTTTCCCCCATCTGAAAACCCAATTCTACCCTTATTATTATTACATATTCTTCTTCCTTCACCATCCCTCCGACCACCACCCCAGCCACCGGCCACCGCCACCACACCATCCCTCCTACAGATCTAGCCATGACACGACCAGATCCGGCCACCGCACCGCAACACCACCCCCACAGCACTTTCCCCATCTCCATCTTCTTCCACACAGTCACACACAGCAACTGGAACTTCAAAAATGGGAATTAGGGTTCGACTTCGTGTATGCCGCCACAAACCGGCTCCGTTTCTTCTTCCCCTTCTTTCAGAAAACACAGACACTTGCAATCTCGTTTGTGTCGCTGTTAATTGATCGATCTCGTTTGCGCCCTCAAACCTTAAACACACATTTTATCGATCTCATTCATGTATCTGGTTCGCGTACTTTGTCACCGGAACTCCATTGTGCGCAGCAACTCGCAATCAATCGTGATCCGCCGCACACTCCACCACAGACCAAATCTCCCTCTGTCACGCACTTTGCTGCTAACAAGCCCCTTCACCAACCTCTACAATTGTCGTGTTCTCTGTGGTATGGTGGCGCTTGCTGCGAGGAGGCGAGAGTGTAGAATGAGCACTGCTGGAAGGTTTTCGAGAAATTGTTCAGATCGAGCGGCGACAGCTCTAAATGTGGTGGCCGTGGATTCACCGGAATGTGAGTATGTTGGACGGATAATGGGGTGGGAGGGGCAAAGGACAAAAGAGACATTTTCATATATATTTTTGTCGCTAACCTGATTAATTTTTTTAATCAATAAATCTACACCGTTGAATAAATTAATAACAAATCCTATGGTTAAAAATTGTGCTTCACTGGTGAGGCACCTACTAAGGTATTTCACCTTAGACAGCACCGTTAAGTTTTTGTTTTTGAATTTCACCAATTAACCCTCTTCCCCAAGCAGCATCATATAGCCGTCGTCGACAACTTATCTGTCACCTATCATTGAGTCTCACCGCAAGCGACCACCCAACCGTCGTGCCCCGTACAGGTCGCCCTCCATAACTATGAACGATGCTGCAAAACCGTCGTCCGTTGTGAGTTCCACCAAGTTCAGCCGTCACCACAAGTGCCGCATCCCACCATCGCCCAATTAGACCAACTAGACGCATCGTTTCCATCTCACCATTACAGAAGTCGCGCATCCTTTCACGCATCCGTTGTCCAGTCGTGCGCAGTCATCACCAGTCCTAGCCGTGCCTTGGGGTTAGGGCCGGGTGGGGGTGTCCGATGAGAAGGGGGAGAGAGAAGGTGGGGATGGGGATGGGGGTGGAGATGGGGTTAGGGGCGGGATGGGGTGGGGTGGTGATTGTAACACCCTAGTTTTTACGCGTATGATTAATTATTTTATTTGGATATTTATGTTTATTTTTGTTTATGTGGTTTAGTTTGAGTAATTAAATTACTCTTTTCAAATTATTTTATTGGGTGCATTAGCACTGATTTATTTCAGTAAATGCATGCTTACTAGACAATAATTTAGGTTATTGTCACTATTATTACCAGTACAGAAAAATGTTTTAAATAATATGATTAAGAGAAAAGCATTTTCATATTTTCATTCTATTTAATTTTAGATTTGAAAATAAACTAGTTTGACATTAATCGGATATTAAATGTTGGACCGTAAATTTTCTTAGTTGATCAATTCAACTATCAGTCCCTACCTTATTTTCAAAATTTGAAAGTATATATTCGTCACCCTTTATTTTTAGATTCAAAAACAAAAAACGTGTTTATTTTTAGGCTTAATAATTATCACTTATTTTGTACCTACTCACTAAGAAAATGACATTACCCCTTATATCTCCCTCTCTCACTCGACGCCCCCCTCTCAGAACTCTCTCCCTCTTCACTTCACCTTCCTCCTCCTCTCAACCACCAACGAAACCGAGCGCCGCCTGCCCTGCACCACCATCGGCCGCTCGCCGACGTGAGGAAACCGTCGTTCCTCGAGTCCCGCAGCGTCTGGTTCGTGCTCCTCGCTGTGCATCTCGTCACCACCACAGAAACGAGCTCCAATCGTCACTGCGTCGCGTCGCGGTGCACCACCAGCTGCTGCCGCCATCTGAACCGGACCACACGAGGACACAACCGTGACCCAGCCATCATCCCGCGCGCCTGGCCGTTGCTCCACCATTCGCTCGCCGGAACTGTCGTGATGCCGCCGCCGCTGTACTCCAAGACAGCCACCATGATATCTCCTTCACCTTGGGTAAGAGTTTTACCCCTAATCTCTTCTCTTTTGTAAAACCCCTAAATCAGTTTGAAAACCCTAACCCTAACATTTTGATTTCAGCTTTAGACTTTGAAATTAAATGTATATTCGTGCAATTGAGACTACAAATTGATGTTTTATTAAACTAATTTCATGATTCTAGGATTAGAATGAGTTTTCCCAATTTAGGATATGAACCCTAAAACCCCAATTCTATTTTTTATTGAAATTGGTTATATTTTGTAAAATTAAGTATGCATTTATGACATTGGGACTGTTAATTTAAGTTCTGACAAATCAATTTTGCTTTTCTATAAGCAAATCTTATTTTCCCCCAAATTTGGTTTAGGAGTCATAAACCCAAATCTGACATTAGTTAAGAATTGACTCATCCTTGTGAAATTAACTATGATTTAATGAAATTAGGACTTTTAATTGATGATTTATAAGTTTAATTTCATGATTCTTTAAGTAAAAACAAGTTTCCCAAATTGTGTGATGAAACCTCTTTTGCCCGAATTGATTTTATTGGAAAATCAAAATACATTTTGTGAAGTTTAAGCTCCAAACATGATTTTCCTTGAAAATGACCTTGTTTGGTAATAAGATTAAGTGTTTAGATCAAATTAGGATATGTGTTTGATCATGTGTAATTTATTTCTTGATTTCTGGTTGTTACGCGTTGTTGGATTCCCTCTCTGAGACGTTTGACACGGCTATGCTTGCTTGATGAAGTAGATAGTTACACTCTTGGAGCTAACGTGAGCTTTAAGACGAGGATCCTTTACTTGTCTTCAAAGGTAAGGGGAGCTTGCCTAGGGATATTCAATAACTGTATGCATGTGTGTATGTGTTAATTGAGTGTTGTGACTATGATTGTGATATTGAGACAATACTTGAATGACCTGTTTACTTGAACTATTGTGGTTATTACTTGAAGTGGAACATTACTTGCTTTAAAGTGTTATGAATTATATATATGTGATGAACTGTCATTAACTGTGATATTAGCATTGAACTGTGAATATATATATATTTTGCTGTTGTTGATTGAAGCTTGCTAAGCCGGACGTGTGTCTGTGCTCAATTATTAATAAGGATTAAAAGCCTTAATAAGCTTTGAAGATGGAAGGATTGGTGTTCTTTTCCAAAAGCTTAAATACTTAAAGGACTTGTTTTTAAGTGATGAAATAGTTTTGGTGACCAACTGTGTTACAAGAGAAAAATCCTTTTCGAACTATATATTTTCAAATGAAAACTTTCGAAAATATTTGACAATATCCTATTGGGGATTTTCAAAGATAAAAGTATTTCAAAAAATGTTTTATGAAGGATTTCAAAAGAAAAAGTTTTCTCCCAAATGATTTAGAAACTTTCCGATAGCCTGAATAGGTTATCGAGGATTTCGATTTTGAAATTTGTTTTCGCCAAATGAAAGATGAGTACTAAAAGAATAGGAATCTAGACGTGAGACGTCGCCTCTAGTTTTCTATGTTAAGCACGTGATCTTGGATCAGTGTTAATTCGGGACCGTAAAGTCCTATTCATGATGTTATGGGCTACAAGTCCAATTCGCGGAATCAAGGACAGTTCGTTCTGATCTCCGTTGTTGTGGGCTATTGTCCTTAGCATGTTAAGTTTAAAACATGACTAAAAGTATATTGATTTCTATTACCACAAACCTTGACTGCGGCCACGGTCTAGGGTGTTGTGATTGAGCATTCGGACAGTGTGTCCTATGTTTCTAAGTTTTCAAGTGATGGGGAAATGATGTTAAGTCATTAGCTTTGAGCTTTGACAGTGAAAGATTAACACAAAGAAAAACCTTGAAAAGGAAAGTTTTTATTCATGTGCATTTCCCCTGGCAGACGTGCCTTTTTTTTCATTGAGGATACCCGAGGTATCTGAGAGTCAGTCCATGTGAGCGGTTCGGAGTCACATGTGACGTTGCTCGACCTATAGACCTTGTGCACCAGGTTGCGGTGGCAACAGCCCGAGGGGCTAGAGATTGACCAACTCTATTTCTTCTATAGTGGTAACATGGTGATGAGATCTCATGAGATTAGGATAGAGCCTGATATTGAAGTGTCATGCATATTTTCGAAAACTGATTGTGCGGGCTTGAGACCCTTTGATATAATACTGTTATATTATGATTATGCATGACTTAACTGTTAAACTGATTACGTGTTGTATGTATCATGTATATGGTTGTTGTATGATATATCCAATTGTCGGTATCTCACCCTTACAGATATATCAGGTTTCTCCTGGTTTCGCTATTGTACCTTGGTACGCTAGTACCGATGTTGCAGAGGAGTCTTTCTAAGTCGCTCGAAGACTTGGTTTTAGCTATTTGATAGAGTGACCAGCTTAGGTTTTTGAGATGTTATAGATTTCTAATAGTATTTATTTGTATGGCTCGGAGAGCCTTTATTTTGAATGTGAAGTTTATAGCTCGGAGAGCATTTCTTTTGAATGAAAATCTAAGATTTTCCTTTTGGGTCCGGTATGGCTTGTTGATGTAATTATTTCCAAAATAATACTGTCTGGATGTATTTTAGTGTAACTGGAATTCTGGAATGAAAATGTAATTATTTTAGCAGGTGTTCTTTTACCTGGGATGTTCGAATTACAGAGGTGACTCTGTCGAAATTTTTGTAAAAATACTAGTTTTTATTCAAGTATATTTCTAAATTAAATAGACTTGCCAGGCTAGGATTGTAAGCCTGTGTGCCGATCAAAGCTTAGGTTTGAAGTCGTGACAAATTTTTATACCCAATTTCAGACGCTTATGTACTTATATAAATTATTTTCCGAAAGCAACCAGCAAGCTATCTTTTTAATTTAAATTCCGCATGTGTTACGTAGTAATACTTAGTGGGGGTGTTACAGTGATGGATTTGGAGGTGTCCGATGGAGAGGGGGAGCTGAAGAAGATGAATCAACACATATGATAACATGGTATCAAAATGGTCCTTGAAATTTGTCAAATTGGTCCCCGACTCCCTCCAATTGGTCCAATGACATGGACACCATGTATCTCTTGACATGTGGTAGATAACGTACCACCTCATCGCCATTAACACTGTCAACTAACTGGGACTGATGGACGGACCAATTTGATTAACGTTGGACAATTTTGGGGACTTATTTGGAATTTTGTTAAATTCAGGGACCAAATTGATATACCTTTACAATTTCAAGGATCAAATTATTATGGGGAATGCCAACCAGTGCCCTACTGATTAAGGAGCATTAAATGTTTGATGGTCCTACCTGTTTTATTTTGAAACAAGTGATAATTAAGTGTAGCAATTAAAATGTGAAAAGCTACGTTCTTTAAATCTTTTGAAGACAAAATTACCCCCACCCACTCAGTAAGTTGCTCGCGCTTCTCTTACTGAATAATCCAATATACACGGTCCTTTTATTTCCCGAACATGTATCGTCTCTGCACCAGCATTTCTACAAAATGAAAATGTAAACTAATTGATGGGACTCAAAGCACATGACTCATAGAAGTTACTCTTATGCGCATGGCCAATAACAGGTACCTTTATGAAGCATAGCAATTCTATTATTTTAATATTTCTTGTGTCTCTGTTAAAAAAAATATTTCTTGTGTCTATAACATAGTGGGTGTGAGTTAGTGGCAGAATGAGCTCTTATTTTTTCTTCTAATTTTTAACACTTGCAATAGATTTTTATAATATATTTTTTTTATTTGTTGTTTCTATTTATAGATGATAAATAACACAATGGATAACGTTATTACTAGAGATATGAGCATCAACCAAAGAACTTTTGATTTGAATGAATATCCTGTAGAAGATATTTTTTCAGAGAATGTTGTTCAGAAACAATTGATCAGCATTTTGATCATAATGTTGTGGCAAAAGAAGTTTTCAAAGTTGATAAAATTGAAAATTCTGAGGATGCTTCTAGTCAGAATCTTGGGATGAATGAAATTTTAGAAGAAGTTGATACAGATAGAAATTCTAAGGAGACATATATTGTTCCTTTTGTTGGTCAGTTTTTTCTTAGTGAAGAAGAAGCATTTGCCTTTTATAAGAGATATGGATATCAACATGGGTTCTCTCAATTCGAAAAAGTAGATTCATTGAAAAAATGGACTTATGAGTAGGCGTGATTTTTTTTTTTTGCCATCATGAAGGTAGAGCCTTATTGAAAATCATTGAACCATCAAAAGAACAGAGGAAAAGAGAATCATCAAAATATGAATGTAAAGCTCATTTACGAATTTCATTGCAGAAGTCTCATGATATATTTCCAAGTGAGTGGCGGGTTACAAAGTTTATTGCTGAACATAACCATGTTTTGCTAACCCAATCAGAGGTGCGTTTTTTACCAGCTAATCGAACTGTCTCAGAAGATGATTATGAGCGTGTTTTCTTGTTAAAAGAAGGTGGGCTTTCAGTTAGACAATTAATACGTGTCATAGAGCTTGAGAAAAATGTGAAGCATGGTTATCTTCCATTTATTGAAAAGGACATTCGCAATCTTTTTTTGAAAGCCAAGAAAAAAGTTGAAAGAAGTGATGTTATTGATCTTCTTAAGTACTGTGAGGATGCAAAAAAGAGTTACTCTAAATTTCAGTATGCATATACGCTCGATGAAGAAAGAAGGTTAGAGCATATTTTTTGGTCACCCGCTTCTTTTTTTTATTGGTACCAAAAATATGGTGAGGTTGTTATGTTTGATACTACATACAAGGTCAATTCTTATGAAATGCCATTTGGGATTTTTGTGGGTATGAATAACTAGGAAAATAATTTACTTTTTGGATGTGCACTCTTACGAAATGAAACAACATCTGCATTTCGTTGGCTAATGAAGGTAACTTCTAAGCTTACATTTTTTTTATATTATTTGATTATGCTTTGTTCCTTTTTTGTATACATATGTTTCTCATTTATAATTAATAAAGAAACTTTAATGCTTCCTTATTTTCTATAGACTTTTATATCTCTGATGAAGAAGCCACCAAAAACTATATTGACTGATCAAGATCCATGGATGACAGAAGCAATCTCAAAAGACTTGCCATCAACAAAACATTGTTTTTGCATATGGCACATCACTTTCAAGTTTAGTTGTTAGTTTGCAAGGTCCATCCAATATTATCAATTCACCATGAAAATGGTAATGAATTTGTGTTGTGGTATTTTAAAGATGCAAATAGTAGGAAACATGTGGTCTTTTGGGATGGTGAAATAGCTACATGTAGTTGCAAGCATTTTGAGTTTTTGGGGATATTATGTCGTCACATTCTCAGTATTTTTCTTCATAAAGATTGCCTTGAAATCCCTTCTAACTACTTGCCATCACGATGGCGGCTTCAAGCATCACATGACAATGATGAAGTAGTGCCGCAAGCCAATGTTGTCATGGAGGAACAAGTAATAGATTGTAACAATAAAGTTTGTTCACAAGATGTTGTTCATTGTCCTCTAATTTCCAAAACAAAAGGCCGTCCCAAACGAAGACGTATTAAAGGTGGGGAAGAACTATCACATAATAAGAATACTTGTGGATTATGCAAAGGTGTAGCACATAATATTGTTACTTGTCCTCTAAAAGAAAATATTCAATTTTCTATTCACGCAAAAAAAAAAAAGAAGAAGAAGAAGAAAAGTTGTGAAGATTCAAGTTTAAATCCAGTATTTCTTCCGAAAGTTTAGGTAATGATTTATTCTTCGTTTTATTTATTAAATTCTTCATAATGCTAGTTTTATATATACTTTTGTATGACCATATAAATTTGTTATTTAGAATTAATTTATTTTTTCTACTTTCTCGGTTTTATTTCAAACAGGGATGCTGGCAATATAAGATGGAAGGGTGAAGCTGATGGCACAAGCATGAAGATTCAATCCTATTTTGTTTAAATTTTCTTTGATCTAATTAAACATTTGAATCTTTTAAATTTGAGTTTTTTTTTTTGAAGATTGAGTTTGTTATTTTATTTTTTTTTAAAATAACCAAACTCATATCATTTCCAAATAAACTTGTTCAGCAATACAATTAGGAATATTACTAAAGCGACAGGAGCTAGCATATAAAATAGAAGCCCTAGCTAGATTGTGAGCTACTATGTTGACTTTTCTCCGAACAAACCTAACTTGATAGGTTGGATAGTTAAGTAACAGCTTCTTGCACTGGCTAATGACGACCCCAAACTCTGTGTGATCAGTTCTAAATCACACAGTTCTAAAACTTTGTAGACCATTCACAACGATCTTGCAGTCAGTTTCAATAATAACACACTGAAAACCTGGCTACTGCATAGTTTGAATAGCCACCTTCACTCCCAAAGCTTCTCCTTCATAAACTCTTGGTGTCCCCATATATAAGCTGGTTTGCGCCTCCAAGAAGTGACTAGTTGCATCCCTGATACAAAGTCCAGCACCATAGACTCTTTCATAATTGAAAAAAGCCATATCCATATTACATTTGACAAAGCCCATAGGCGGTGCACTCCAAGCCACATTATTTGAGGAAGATGCGATAGACACATGCTCCTAGTGCATCACTTGCACCCATTCACACAGCGTAGCCTTAACCCTGAAAACAACATCCTTTGCAGGTGTGCTTTTGTTTTCCCACACTCTATCGTTACGACACTTCCATAGACCCCATAACACCATGGCAAACAAGCTTCTCTTCCTATCATCCAACGCATCACACCCCTTCCAGAACAGCTCCACAAAGCTCTCCACATTACTCATAACCTGACCAATAATACCCCATAAGCCAGCCTCTTGCCATACTTCCACACAGAGGTTGCAACCCACAAAGATATGCCAATCATTTTCCAAGTTATTTGCGCAATGAGAACAAATACCTGGACAAGCAATCCCGCGAGCTTGAATCCTCATCCTTGTAGGAAGACATTGCCTACACACCCTCCATAGAAAATGGCGCACACGATAAGGGACCTTCATCTTCCATAACATACTCCAATACCCCTCCACAACCAAAGCACTAGTATCCAGCACATTGTTCATAAAACAGTAGTATGCAGACCTCACTATATAGTCCCCATTCTTACTCATACTCCAAATGACACGGTCCTCAACACTACTGTCAGGTGCTGGAATTTTCAGAATTTTTTCAACATCACAATCCTGTAGAAATTCATGCATAAAATCACGGTTCCAGCCCCTACCACCTGCATTCAAAATATTACTAACTGTCTGTGCATCATTCTCACTTGATGGTGTAGAGACAAGATAAGGATTAACATGATCACGAATCCAAGGGGATGACCAAATATTAACCTTCAAGCCATTACCAACACGCCATCTATACCCGATTTTCAACAAAACTTGAGAATGTCTGACACTGCGCCAAGTGAAGCTTGGGTTATGACCCAATCCAGCTTCTAAAAAAATCCCTTCTTGGATAATATTTAGCTTTGAAGACTTTTGAGACAATAGTACCAGGATTTTCAGTAAGCTTCTAGCCTACCTTCCCAAGCATTGCTAAGTTAAAACCTGCAAGATAACGAAAACCCAAACCTCCATTCTCCTTTCTAGTTGTCATCTGCTCCCATCTCAACCAATTTATTCCTCTAATTGCTCCCTTCTGCGACCCGCACCGAAACAAATTCATCATACGCTCCAATTCCTCACTAAGAGTTGAAGGAAGCAAGTAAACACTCATAGCATATGTAGGAATAGCTTGAGCAACAGCTTTCACAAGAACTTCCCTACCCGCTTTGCTTAAGCTTTTTACACTCCACGAATTTATTTTCTTCCAAATGCGATCTTTAAGATACCCAAAAAATGGCTTTCTTTTTCCTACCAACCAAAGAAAGGATACCTAGATATTTGCCAGAGCCAATAGTTTCAGTGACATTAAGAACATTAGAGATCCAAGCACGATTCAATGCTACTAATATTACTACTCAAAAAGATTTCAGATTTAGCAAGATTAATAGCCTGACCTAAGGCTGCTTCATAAGTGCTTAAAATATTCTTAATTGCCCGACACTCTCCATTGGTTGCTTGGAAGAACAGAAAACAATCATCGGCAAAGGGCATGTGAGAAATAGCTGGAGCTTGCCTACAGATCTTTACCCCACGGACATCACCACCAGCTTCAGGCTTCCTCAATAAAGCAGATAAACCCTCCGCACACAAAATAAACAAATACAGCGATAGAGGGTCTCTTTGCCTAAGGCCTCTCTCAGGGATAATAGGACCTATAGGTTCATTATTCATGATAATCGTATAGGACACAGATTCAATACACATCATAATCCACAAGACCCAACGCTGAGAAAAGCCCATTTTAATCATAACTTCCTTCAAATAACCCCAGTCAACTCTATCATATGTTTTGCTAATAATTATACTTTAATATTTTATCTTTTAAATTACTACTTTATTTTGAAGCTTTTGATATTGTTTACTTTATTTATTCATACATTTAAGCCAATTAACGTTAAACTAGAAAAGATGACTACCATTACTTATAGCGTCAGGAAGGAAATTGTCACGGTCTCATGGAAGTGGGCGGTAGAGAGTAAAATATAGTGATGGGCAAATTTGTCATTTGAATAAAAAGCAAAACTACATTGATAAACATTATTTCTAAAATCTATTCAATATTGTAATTAATTCACTACTTTTATTATTTTCAATAGACATTTAATGTTTCTTAATCAGTGCCCTATTGATTAGAATGACCCAATTATTATTAAGGATTTTTCTATCCTGTGCAAACTTGTACATGTTAAGAAGCATTAATTACCCATCTTGCATTAAATTTCACCAACTAATCAATCATCATTAATAATAATTTTCTCGCACCTAATTATGAATGCTAATAAATCCTAATATTTTGAAAATAACAATTTCTCTCACCTATTGTGAATTCATCTTCTTCGTTTATCTTCCTCTTTTCTTTTTCTTTTTTTTTCCTGCTCATTCTTCTCCTTCTTCACAGATCACAGATCCCTTCTCCCCTCTCTACCGGAGATCCAATGGTGGTGACGACGACGCTTTTGGCTCTGTGGGCAGTGACACACAGAGGTGGCGGTAGACGCGACCAGTGGTCGCAGTGGAGCCTGGCATGACCGGAGCTCGCGGTGGCTATAGGCGCTGTGCAGAGGTGAAATGGCTGCCCGTCAACGACGGGATGGTTGCGCATCCTGTACAGCGACCGGCCCTCGCGGTGGCCCTTAGTTCGGCGACGACTAGGTGCTATGGCCTGTGGGGTCGCGAAGGAGAGGTGGGATGGCTGCGCATCGGTGGCCCGCGCTCACGGTGGTACTCTTGGTGGCTGGGGATAAGGGATCTGTGAAGAAAAAACAAAGAAAAGAGGAAGATAAACGAAGAATATGAATATTCATAACTAGGAGAGAGAAATTGTTATTTTCAAAATATTAGGATTAATTCTTGTGCAAGTTTTTACAGGATAGAAAAACTCTATTATTAATAACAACAGCTAATGCTGACTATGGTGGGTCCAACCAAACTCATGAATGAACAGTTTATGTGATTACTTTTGGATAGAGATAACGCTTTACTCGGTTTTTGAGCTTGGCTGGTCGGAGTTTACAAATTGAGTATGGGAGTTTTACCATTTCGCTTGGTTCCACCTCCATGCAATGCTTCTTCTGTATCTGCATCTCCACGGTATATATTTTAGCCTCTAAGTCAATTAAGTTCATCACCATGGTTTGTCAATAACGGAGCCGGCGAAACCGTTTTGCTAAATCATCGTTCTTTTTTCTTCCTTCGAACTTATCCGAACTATCTCACTAGGAATTCAGCTTTTTGTGTACCCTTGAAAAAGCTTATTATACCCATACATTGTTCTCCTTTTCATTTATTGTTTCTGTGTATTTTATATTTATTTTTCACCAGTGTTATGGATAATTCTTAAGGTCATTTCGTTTGGTTGACTGAAGTAGAATTACCGTTCAAAATTTTAATTTCAGTTACAATTTTATCAAAATTAAAAAAACTAGTTCATAGGATGAGGATTGCTTACTACTTATAAACTCTTATTAGATATTATTTCTAGTCAATATGGAACTTGAGTTTTTTCCAATACACCCCCTCACGTCCAGCACTATTGGGCTTGGTGTGGATAACATGGTGGGTGGCCAAACAATGGATCTAATATAACTCTAATACCATATTAAATTTTGGGCCTAACTCAATCCCAAAAGCTAGCTCATAAGATGAGGATTGTCCACTACTTATAAGCTCTTATTAGATACTATCTCTAGTCAATGTGGGACTTGGGTTTTTCCCAATAAGAATCATTAAGAAGTTTGGAACAAATAGGGAATTGAGGTATAGGGTTGTAATTCTGAATTGAATTGGAGGACATTGTACGATGGTTGGAGGGCACTGCTGGCAGTGGTGGCGGGAGGATGCTGCCAGTGACTGCATCGGTGGATGCCGCTGGCGGCTGGGTACGATGGTCGAAGGGCGCCTCTTGCGATGATGGTGGGAGGATGACACTGGTAATAGTGGGCGAAGTATGCCATCAGTGATGGTGGTTGGAGGATGTCATCAACAACAGTGATAGGAGGTTGCGGTTGGAGGATGCCATCTGCAACTTGGTTGGAATCTGCAGCAATGGTTGTTGGGATATGTAACAAAGATAATGAATAATAATTATAAGAGATTGATTTTAACTTTTGTGCTTGGACCTTGGAGTTATAATTCTTAGGGTCTAGGCTAAGAAGTGAAAATGATATAAAGTAGTTATTTTCGTGGAATTGGACTCAATTGGAATTCCAAGTCTAATGTACACATCAAACAAGATAATTTGAATGGGGAGTTGTAGTTCCATTTCTAAGCCTAATTCCATGCACCAAACGACCCCTTGTAGCATTCAGTTTGTTGTTGGGTATATAAATACCAATCTGCATTCTTCATTATAGATTTTCCCTGGTTTATATTGCTGTGAAAAAATAGCTAATTTTGGTAGCATGGATAAATTTATAAGTAATATATACTGCTATGTTTTCTGAACAGTTTAAGCAGTTATATTCCAATTCAAAATAGATTATTCTAATGCAAAAACTTATCATGCTTCTTGAGAAGCATTTCTCTTGACAATGTGCTTCAAACCTTGCATAAATCCAGCTGCTTGGAGGATGCAAATCTCAACAATGCTGTGTCTAAGAGCTCACATAATATAGTATCCACAATAGCAGTCAAAAGATTTTCAAGAAGGCTAATTCTGCAGTTTCTGGGTCTTAACCACATGACATGTTATGCTTCTTCTGCTTTGGCTGCACCAGTTACACCAGACATGAAGGAACCTGAAGTCATGCGGTTTGTCTGTCTTAGACCTTTTTTAATTTCTATTATTTTTGTGAATCAAGAAGTTGTCTGTGTATTGTGATATGTGATTTATCATTCTTTTTTATGTGAAGCATCTAGGACTATGAAGCTACCCAGTGGAGTGAGGATTCAAGGTAAAGAGTTCTGAAACTTAAGTTTTATTTCTTGAGAAAAATGTTGTGCATATGGGTTAAATTGTTGATGCAAATAGGATTGCAAATACATGGTTATTGATAAAATCATTGAAACATTACTATCCTTTTCAATTGAAAAAAGTCAGGCTGTCAATGTAAAAGTACATAATATTCATCAGTTTCCAATCAGATATCGTTGATGGGGAAGGACCAGAAGCACAAGGTGGAGATTTGGTTGAATTCAATTATGTATGCCGGCGTGCAAATGGATACTTTGTTTATAGGTAATTGCATACTGTGAATTTTTCATTTATAAAATTATTCTGCAGAAAATATTTATATGACAGTGTTTATTATGACCCAAATCATTATGGCATTTAAAGACATATTACCATTTAAGTTTTTGTTTCATATTTTTTCCCCTTTGTTGTCTATAAGCTATATCTGAGCTATAACTGTCTACTGTTGCTTGGTTTCATAATGTAATTCATTATAGTACGGTGGACCAATTCAGTGGAGAAAGTAAGCCTGCTATACTTCCTTTGGATGAGAACCAGGTCAGTTTCTTTCATTCAACATCTGGAGTGCAGTGATTTCTGAAATGTGTTTACCATTCATTTTAGATGAGGTTTCTTATACATTATCATTCTTTGGACATAGATATAGTTAAATAGAGTTCCTAATTTAATGGAAAAGTAACAAATGGAAAGAAAAGATGAAAGTACAAGGGTTAGAAAAGAACTTCATGAAATTCCTTTTTTGAACTATACTCGTCAACAATTATTGTCATGTCAGTGGTAATGCAGCATTTAGCAAGTATCTGTAGTTGTAGCAACTTGCAAGTATCTTAGTGTAGCCAACCATAGACACAAAATGTTGGTTATTGTTGACTTGGATTGGGCTTTCTTTTATTTTGCGCCCAATGAAGTTATAAAAAAAGTGTCTTACTTTTTAAAAGTTCACGTGACAGCAAGAGGGCCTTTTGTGAGGGTGGAAAGAATTTGGTCTCCTTGCTTGGAGGAGCACCCATTGTGAGAGAGAGAGAGGTGAGGGCTAGTCTGTGTGAGAAATTGGTTGATTTAGGAGAAAATGAAAGCCCCCATTTATGGTGTTGTGTTGTGTGAGATGAAGAAATTTTTTATCATTTTTTTGTTTGAGTGAAAAATATTGCTTTGTCATATTGGGTGTATTGGGGTTATGGATTTGAGAGAAATATTTCAAGATTGCAATTAGTGGAGTGATTTGTCAAGTCGTGGAGATAGGAAGTGAAGGCCGGGCAGCATTAAGTTTATTATGTTCTTGTGCTTACTTGTTTGCTTGATTTGTGTGGGTGGGGGATTTTTCAAAACACAAAACATAATATCAGTTTATGATTAGAAGCTGAGACTGCAATTAAAGTACACAATAACCCTCAAATTGGCAGCTAGAGGATAGAACACCCTTATTTTAACCATATAATCAATTATATTTGACCATAAAGAGAATATATTGATAATTTTACTTTCAACTGCTTGTTTGTTGTTCATTTGTAAACAATTATTATTAATTAAAAGGTCTCATTCTGCAAGTTCAATTTTTAAACAGATGATAGTGGGTTTAAAGGAGGTTCTGACTGGCATGAGAGCTGGTGGTATGTTCCAAGATATTGTCATTATTTTCCTGACTAACCATTATTGCCTCATGATTTTCTTATATATGTTTTTGTCTAGACTTTTGGCATACAATCCTCTGTGATTCTAGATGACAATCTGGTCTGCATCTTTACCATTTTTAACCATGAGAAGTGTCTTGGGATATAGTTGCAAAATATTGAATTCTTTCTGTTTTTGTAGTTCTAGTCATGACTGTTTTTTGTGGAAATTGTACCTCTTTGATGTCATTGTGGAAATTTTTACTCTCTTATGGGTTTCCATTTCTAGGAAAGAGAAGAGCACTGATACCACCTTCAGCCGGATATGTAAATGAGAACTTGAAACCAATACCTGAAGAGGTTAGATATGAACTTAATTGCTGAGGTGAATGTCAGTAGTGATCTTTGAATATAGTATATCTTCAACAATATTGCTGGTAATTGCAGTTTGGCCCTCGACGCAGCCTTTTTTCTCATGCACAGGAGCCTTTGGTATTTGAAGTTCAACTCTTGAAAATTTTGAGTCTTGAACCACCATCTGTATTTAACTAAATTGGTTTCTATTTCTTGTGTCAACCTGCATTTGATTGTTTTATGTTAAGCTACAGATTTGATCCTTTTCAAAATCCTTGGTGGGAGAAGAATGAATACAGAGAAATGGGAAGGAAGGAGATAATATAGGAGTAGTGACTGTTTTAACAGGACGAAAAAAGGTTGGAAAAAAATAGTAATAGTAATAGTAATATATATATTTGACACTCTCAATTGTCTAATTAGCTATTTATAAGTTTTTAAAAATTAAAATTATTTTGTTTCACAAGTATGGATTGTGAATTAGTGTTTGGGAGTGCCAATAGCTTCGTTCATGTAAAGAACATACTCATTTTTTTCTTCTTTTTGGTTCTTAATGCAGTTCACAAAGCATAACTGAACGAAACACTCAAATACACTGGGTAATATAGCTCACATTACACGTTAAATCTAGAGAGTTCAATTAGTTAAACTTTTCTGCTATTTCTTTTAGTTAATTTTATGGATCTGCCTGATAGAAATCAAAATCAGAGCTGTAAAAATATCAATATATTTAAACTTGAATTGTTTATACATTATCATCTTTTTATGTCTATTTATACTTCTAATAAGCACACCACATATATCTTAAAACATATTCAACTTTTTTAACCGTTTATTTTCTAGAATATATGGATCAGAGTTCTGATCATATTACCTATTTTCTTCTATCATTTCTGTTTTGCTGAAAAAGTGAAAATCTATCAAAATATTCATAATTTGTAACTGTGTTGCTGATTAGTTTCTTTTATTGATTTTTTTTTTTATATTAATAGGGAATAGCATAAATTGAAGTTTTTAAATAAAACTCAAACTAATATAGTAATATGAAATCAAATATTGTAGACCATTTTGCTAATGGCAATAGGATTTAACTTGATTATTTTTAATTATAATATAATGTTAAAGGAAGAGTTTTTAATTGAAAAACTCTTTCGGAGATAAAATTATCAAAATCGAAATCATATTTACAGGCTAATGTTAGGGTGAGAGACCTCGTCATGTCTCTCACCATGAGCAAGTCCTTGAATGCAAAATTTTTATTATTTCAAAGTCCTTAAACTTTTCCAAATTTCAAAAATCCACCCCGTCTTCTTCTTTCTCCCTCTCTCCATCACCTCCTCCCATCCCTGTTGTCGGTTCCAATGGCCAACATTGTCAGAACCTGTAAGATTCAAACATCAATGGCTCTCTCCAAAGCCATATTCACCCACTTGAGAATCATAGCCACCCTCACAAGCATCACCGCCACCCTCACAAGCATCACCGCCCCACAACAACCCTCCCTCTGCTTCCTCTCCTTCTCCTCCACAGAACGTCCGCCGCCACCACAAAGCCAACTCCGCATCGAACCTCCTCAACAACAACAACAAAAGAAGTCTGCTACGTGGGATGTAATGCATCAAGTGTGGCAATGAAATTGAAGTAGTGAGTAAATAAAGTGTCGTGTGTAGCTGTGAAGATGAGTCAAAACTTGTCGAAGTAGTAAAAGAAAATTAGGCCGAGTGTATCTCTATGTAACAAAGGGAGAAGGTAATTTCTCTCTCCTTTCTTTTTAAAAAACTAGCCTTCAAAATTCATTCATTCATACTACTCTATTTTCACAATTTGCAAGGTAAAGTGGTAAGTCCCCTTTCCTGCAAGTCTCTCTTTTTCCTGCTTGTACTCTTCATTTTTCTTTCCATGATGACACACCTTGCCTCATACTTGTTTTCATTTTTACGACTCCTACTTTCCCTTGTACTATCTCTTTTTCATTTACCCTTCTGAATATTAACATTTGTTTTTTTTTTTCTTCTAATAATGTTTCATGGTTGGAAAAGGATAGGAAACTGTCAAGAAGTAGAAGTCATCTTGTAGCCCAAATCACACTAACAAGAGGTAGGGGAGACCTAATGATTGGGATTTTGAGACTCCCAATCTCAAAATCTTAAGACAATCATGGTTTCTTCTATTTTTATCTTTGTGATAATGTTTTAATGAGGAAGAAATAATGTTGTAATTATTAAGTGGTTGGACTGTCTATGGATTGTGAAAAAATGCTCCCCTCTCCCTTTTTATTTTCTGATTATTTTATGGTGACAAATCCATGGCTGCATGTTGATATTTCATGGAAAATTCGCTTTTTTTTTTTTTTTTTTTTTTAAGAATCCATTGATGGGAGTACTAGGTGTACTCAAACCAATACAACAAATCAAGAAAAAAAGAATGGACAGTGTAAAGTTACTTTCTAAACAACCACTAACCAACTACTTGTTCCCCTTTTGATAATGGAGAAACAACAGATTGACTACACCACCCAACTAGACTATGTAACCAACATGAAACATCAATGTACACTATATCCTCCTGTGTAAGAAATTCAATCCCCAACCCACTATTACATCACCTACAGCCTCAATGTGCAGAGCAAACAGATTTCCTGTATGCGTTTTTGAACAGATCACGCCCCTACCCCCCATGACCATATTCCAGGCAAGCAATTGGGTTAGTGCACTAGTCTGTGAACGAGAAATGTGTAGCTTTAGCTGAGTTAACACACCATTGCCAAGCTCTAATTCTCACTAAATCAAACACCTTACCAAAATCCTGCCTGCTGCCACTGAATGCAATCTCATTTCTATGGAGCCATAAGGACCAAGTGGTTGCAAAACAAAGCTGCTGCCAATTGGTGTTTGACCTCCTCGCCTTCATCAAACCTGCATGTTGTAAAAAATGTGACTTTATGTCTCCCGATAAGACCACATCTACTCCTATCCAATTATAAGTTTGCATCCACAGACAGTATGAAAATTTGCACATTAGAAGAATGTGATTCGTCTCCTCTACAGCAGAGTTGCAAAACAAGCATGATAGATTTATGCTGATGCCTCTCTTTAAAAGATTTGAGGAAGTTGGAATCCTGTCCAGATTAGCACGCCAGCAGGAGGCAGTAACCTTGAGAGGTGTATTCTTGTCCCAAATTGACTTGAAAAACTTCTGATCCACCACCTGGCCACTCTGCGCAATCAGCCTATATGCTGAATTGACTGAGTAAATTCCAGAAGAGTCGCCCAACCAAAACCAAGTGTTTTTGTTATGTGATTCAAAGGACAAGTTTGGATCAGTTGTGTTAGGTTAACCAGCAGCTCTTCCTCCCAAGCAAACATTTCCTGTGCCACTGCCACTGCCATATCCAGGAGCCATTTCTCCAAAAACCCAACTCACTTATCCTAACCTTCCTGTTGGAGCTGATATTGAATAGCCTACTGTAGTTACTTTTTTAGATTTTCCTCCCCCACCCAAACATCATTTCAGAACTCAGTCTCCCTCCCATTCCCTATTTTCCTTAACTATCCCCTTCGAAAGCCATCTCTCATTTTGTGTTCCCCTTCCCTCCAATTTCCCTAAATCCCTCCACCAGATGGAGTCCATCCTACCCGACTCTCTAAACCCCTCCCTCAGTCCATACCTCACTTTAACAAGTCATACCACAGTCCCTTGCCTTCCACTAAAAATCTCCACCTCCACTTTCCAAGTAAAGCTAAATTTAAGTTTTGTATATTCTTCACCCCAAGACCCCCATCCTCCTTCGTTTTGAAAACTACATCCCAACTAACCCAAGGGATTTTCCTACTCTCCTCGCTACCCCCAAAGGAATCTTCTTTGAATTTGAGTTAAAGTCTTTATTACCTTTTTCGGAGCTTTATAGAAGGATAAATTGTATATCGGAAGACACGTTAACACTGCATTCAGCAATATCAACCGCCCGCCAAAAGACAAGAATTTGTTTCTCCAACCGGCCAACCTCGATCTCAAAGCTTGTATAACCCCATTCCAGGTACTAGCTTTCCTAGGATCCGCACCCACCATAATCCCTAAGAACATGAAAGGAGCAGCTCCCACCTTGGAATTCATATAACTTGCTGCCCGAGTGATGAAATTATCTTCGTCTTTTATCCCCACCAAACAGCTCTTATAGAAATTAATTTTCAGACCAGATACTATTTCAAAGCACCTAAGAACTCCTTTCATAGCCACCACATTTCTATCTGAGAGCCTCCCCACCATAATGGTATCATCTGCATATTGAACATGTGAAATTGCCATTTCCTCCTCATTATTTCTGATTATGTATTGTTCATATATACCCAGGTGGACCGCCTTATTGATTAGGCCACTAAGACCCTCTGCAACAATCAAAAACAGAAATGGTGCCATTGGGTCGCCTTGTCTAAAGCCTTTTGACACCGAGAATTCCTTCGTGGGGCTTCCCATTAACCAACACTGAGACTGAAGCCGAAGACAAGCATTCTCGTATCCACAATTGCCATTTCCACCCAAATCCCATCCTTCCAAGCATATAGTTCAAAAACTCCCAACTGACGGAGTCGTACGCTTTTTCGAAATCCACTTTTAACAACAAACAAGCCTCTTCCTTCCTTTTGGCATCATCCATTAGCTCATTGACCACTACCACGCCATCTAGTATATTTCTTCCCTGCAAAAAGGCTGATTGGCTGTTTGAGATCACTGACTTCATCACCTTGCTCATCCTATTTGCAAGCATTTTCGCCAAAATCTTATAGCTGCACCCTATCAATGAAATTGGTCTATATTCCTCCAGTTTCGAAGGGTTGTCCCTTTTAGGAATTAGAGCAAGGAAAGAAGCATTAGCCCCTCTTGGGAGCTTTCCATGTCTATGAAACTCCCTAAACATTCTAATGAAATCTTCCCGTAATGAAAACCAGAATTTCTTGATAAAAGGCAAAGTTATACCCATCTGGCCCCGATGATTTGTTGCTCTTACAATTCTGAATCGCAACCTCAATTTCCTCAGCTGAAAAATCAGCATCTAGCATGTTCCTTTCTTCCACCGAAATTTGCTTGAACTCTACCCCAGCTAATGTTGGACTTTGCCAACTCTGACCGTTAAACAAATTTTTGAAAAAAACCAAATGTCTCCTCCTTGACTCATGCAACATCCTCCACCCAGTTACCTTTAACATGAAGTCCGTGAATGAAATTGTCCTTCTTCCTTTTGTTAATACAAGCATGAAAGTACTTTGTATTCGAGTCCCCTTCCTTGATCCATTTAACTCTAGCCCGTTGCACAGCAAACGCATCTTTCATTTTTGATAACCTCCAAAAGGACTCCAAACTTTCTCTTCTCTCAACGATATCCGATTCTGCTAAGTCCCCAGCCTCACCCTTTGTGTCCACCAGTTTTATCCCCTCAATTGCTTTCTAGATATTTTCATCAATGTTGCCAAAAGTGTTGAAGTTCCACTCTTTAATTTCCTTCTTAAGCAATATTAGCTTTTGCTTTACCACATAAGCACCCCACCCTTCCACCTGTAACTGTCCCCACTTTTCTTTGACCAGTCGCTCAAAATCCTTATGCAACAACCTGGAGTTCATCACCCTAAACGGTTTTGCTCCCCATTCCTGACCCTTTGTTTTCAGCAGTACCGCACAATGATCCGAAACCGACCTATCCAAACCCCACTGTGTTAGGTTTTGCCAATGACCAAGCCAATCATCCGAAAGGAAGAACTGATCCAACCTGCTCATCGAACTCTCGTCTGACTTGTACCATGTATATTTTCTTCCAACCATGGGTGGGTGTACGTTAGCAAATCCATGTGTATATTTTTAGTTATAGCTTGCTAACGTACACCTTCTAAAAAATGGGTGGGTGTACGTTAGCAAATCCATATATATATATATATATGTCCATGTGTATGTTTACATTAATCAATCCAAATTATACGTCAATAAATAATTGTCAAAATATTCAATTGAAATTACATATTTTGACATGTGAATGCAAAAATAATCAATCAAACTTGTACTTCTTCCTCAAATCGCTAAAATGACAAACAAAATACTAACAAAAAAATATACGCAATGAAAAAGAACAACAAATCCACACAACCTGTATTTTATTTATTTTTACATTTATTCACAACATAATATTATTAATATAATAATTAAGTATATAATGTGTGTTTACATTAAGAAGTCAAATTATAAAGTTGCAAAAATTGCAGATTAAAAATACCTGCCTTACACAAGTGACAAAAAATATTATATAGCAACAATATGGATAAAAACGAGTAAAAGAAATAGAAATGCAGCCAGAAAGGCACGTAGTATAAATAATTACGAATTACAACCATTCAATAATGATGGATATTAATTGTTTTAATAGGAAATAATGAAATAACCTTTCTATAAGGGGCTAAGTAAAGCTGGGCTATTAGTGTGGGATAAATGGACTCACTCTACAGCTTGGAACCCTCTAAATTATTATAATAATCTGAATTACCAAAACCCTAAACCCACACATGCCTCCCTGGCATTTTCTTCTGCATTGCCATTTTTTCTACCACCATGAACACCAACCAGATAACAATTGAGGTTGACAACGTTGATGAATTCAGTTTGTCATATATTCGGTATATAGTGAGCCCCGATCCTGAGAACATCGACGGCTATGAATCTATAAGATTCAACGTTGGTTGGAACATAACTGCTAACGTCTACTGCCAAGTGAGGAACGCCATGATTATGCATAACATATGTGGCACCGGAGCTTTACTGGGCATAATTAAAAACCCTCCCTTGGCTATTACTGGTCCACTACCACATAACCGCCCAATCATCAAGAACAATCGTTACCGCCGCGCCCGCTCCCACTCCCACTCACCCCCTTCCTTTTCCCCCGTAAACACACCCCTCGGTTCCCCTAAGTCACCCACCAGTTCCCAGAGCATATTATTTTTTTAACTAATATCTTTAGTACTCTAACTTTTTTATCAACATACAGTTCAAATGAATAACAACGAATAATATTAAACTTTCGATTTTTTTTATGTTATCAGGTACATAACAATATGAATTATATCATTAGTCAACAATCAAGAGAACATCAATGAGAAATACGGAGGCAATATGCTAGAAATAAAAGGCAAAGAATTATCATGGAGAAAAGACAACAAGAATTATTGAAGTTGACACAGGCAAACACAAGAAGGGGGGTTGAATTGTGTTTGTTAATATTTTTCGAAAACAGCCTTTTCAAAAAGATTTTCTCACACAAAATTAAGGAGACAGAATAAAGCACACAGAAAAGAAGTCTTTTGAAGTATTAACAAATTCAAGTTCAAATCCCCACAGTTAGTATAAATACGTAAAACCAAAGAGATAAGGGATAAGAAGATTTACACAAGATGTTTTATCCTGGTTCACTCTCTTCCAACCAAGAGCTACGTCCAGTCCCTTCTACTTGAAGGATTTTTCCACTATTTTCAAATAGATTACACCAAGTATTCAACACCTCTCCAGGCTCACAAGTATTTCTTTCTTACCAAGCCTCTTCAGGCTCTACCTCTAATAAAGAGTTTTGATTTCTTTGATCTTCTAACTCACTATATGTGAGAGTATGAAAGTTTAAGATCAGATAAATATTATAGCAATATTCAAACTATAATATTACAGACTTTTGCTTTTTGAATGAATAAGAAAATATTTGCTTCGCAAGAGATTTCTTGAGATTTCTTTGTATACGCAAAAGTTTTTTTTTTTCTTCAAAAGCTTTAGTCTTCTATTTATAGGGTCCTTGATCTTCTCTTCAGAGTCTTCAACGGTTGTATTTGAAATTCCCGTTTAGTAATAGAGTCAACTAGGTAAATATCCGTTGTGACTCAGCTTGCTCGAGGCCTTTGTACTGTGAGACAAATTCTTGCATGAAAAAGCACACCTCTGAGCAAAAGCAGCTTGCAAAATAGTTTTGCCTCCTTTGTACAAGTTCCAACTATATCAGCGTAAAAGGTGACAGGGTACAAAAACGTTTTGCATTGTACTATTCTGCTTTTTGCAAGTCCTGACTTGTACTATGTCTCTCTCAATGAAACAAGGCAAAAGGAATTGTTAATAGAAAACGAGAAGAACCATTATAAATGAAATGAATATCAATCACAAGAAATAAATTCGCTTTGGTTCAAATTGGTATAAATGCTTAAAAAAATCTTCGTCCAGCAAACTAGCGTAAAGGCAAGATAAGCAAAAAGAGTTTTAAGGCTTCGTCCACTGACGTGGCAACCAAAACTTCGTCTACTCAAAACAACGGTCTTGCCAGTACCTGAGATATCTAAAATCTCCGTCCAGTGACGTGGCAATAGCAGACTAAGGTTATTATTAGAGAGAAGCTCTCGTCTACACGAAGAGAAATTCTCCGTCCACTAAAAGCATTCAAGCGCTCGTCCACTGACGTGGCACTAGAGTTATAATGGAGAGTGGACTCGACCATTCTTTCAGCATAAGATATTCAATAGAAAACATATGGACGCGGATTTGCAAGGAGAATAGACTTAACATTTTAGCTTATAAGAACAGAGATTCTTTAAGACTAAAGGCACTTGTTAGATTTAAAGCAATAACATTTTGCTACACAAATTTAATTCTTATTGTTAACATCAAAACCTAGAGATTATTTAATCCAAATTATTTTGGTTCCAACAATCTCCCCCTTTTTGATGATGACAAAAACTAATTAAATTTATTTTGCAAAGTTTAAGAGAGCTTACAAGGCTCCCCCTAAGACAAGGCAGTCAACAGATAAATGCTGTTAAGGCATAATAAGTCAAGTCTCATTTGCAATAACATTGATTAATAGATCAAGATAGCATCCTATAAAACATTAGAGTTCAAAGCAGAATTGAAGCATATACATGAAGTCAGAGCATAGTATCAGCAAAATGAGTATATATTTATGCATATGCAGACAACTATGTACTTTTAAAAAAAATCTCTGTATTAATTATAAAATTTAATCTTTCCTTTCTCCCCCTTTTTTGTCATCAGACAAAAAGGTAAAAGGGAGTGGACCATCATTGTCAGCAAACAAAAAAAGGATAAAAGATAAAAGAAACAGAGAGGAAAAAAAAAATTTAGGTGGAAGGAGGTGGTGGAGGAGGTGGTTGGTTAGGCTGTGGATTTTGATTCCTCTGAAACTCCAAGATTAGAGCCAGCATTTGATTCATCACTGCATTTGTAGGGGCCAGAGAGTCTTGAACTTGTTTCTGCACCCTTTCTTCAAGCTGTTGAGCCATTTGCTCAGTCTTTTCCTCAACTATCTTGCCAACCTTATCATCAACGATTTTTCCAATGATGTCTTCAAGATTGGGTGGCAAGGTAAGTTGTCTTGAGCTCTCAGCAGTGTCAGAGACAGTGTCTTGAGCCTGGGCTGCTGTTCTGACCATAGCAAGAGCTAATGGTTGAGAAGAAGTCTTAGCAGACTCAGCTCCTTGCTTAGAGACACCAGCCTCAGCAGACTGCTTAGCCTGTGCAGATGGAGGTTCAACTGAAGTAGGCTGAGAAGATTGTTGCTCATCAAGTTCAGGGCCTTCTACAATCAATTCTTGGGCTGCCTGATCTGAGGAAGATGTTGCTGGAGGTGCAGTGGCAACTGTAATAGGTTTCTGAGGAAAATCCTTTGCCCAGTGGATAGGAATGATTTCCTCCACATCCCTACTGGTAATAGGAAGTCCCCACAGATCTTTGTAGATCATGTGCCTTACTTTGGATAGGCCACATTTTCCTCTGTACTTAGGAATTTCCTTCTTCTCTTCTTGAGTCAAACCAGAAGAAGAAGCTTCCCTGGTGCAGTGGATGATGTGAGATAACCAGAAGTCTGCAGCCTTCATCTCTCCAATTTTCTGCACATCCTCCATATATAGATAGAAGTTAAGCTCGGAGTGATCAAAGAGTTCCTGAGACAAGTCCAGAATGGCAGAGTGAGCTTCAGGCATGACCCCTTTATTTCTTCTGCACCTCATGTCTTTGTCTTTGTTGAGGTCTATCATGCCAAGCCTTGGACAGATGGGGTAGGGAGCAATGCCTACTCGAGTTTCCTTATGGTGTCTCAGCCATGTGATAGGAATCCATCGTGCAGCTCTCTCAATCTGGAAGTAGCTGAACTCCCACTTCAGAATGTTGTAGATCAGTTGATCTGCGAAGGGGTCTGAAGCACTTCCATAGATGCTGGGATGCTCAAATTTCATCCATTGTGTGTTTGCATCCAGAATAATTGGAACGTGCCTAGATGATCGAGCTCTCCTCTCAGGTAAGGTAGGCAGATGGTTCCTTTTAGGATCAGTTTCCCATACGGGAATGATGTGCCGTGCTACTCCTTGAGTGTGAGGAATCAGAGGTGGGGTTTTTTGTAGGTTGGGGTAAATTTTTCTTGGAGGGAAACGGTTGAGGGGTAGATGGGTGAGGAGAGGGCCATGGTGGGTGTTCATCTCTGATGGAAAGGGACCTTTTGGGGGCTGAGAGTTTGGGTATTTGGTGGTCCAGGGGTATTCCTCATAAGGTTCATAGTCATACTCAGGATGGGAGTACCACCTGGTCAGAGGAGTTTCAAGGTTAAGTTCAGGGTCAGGTTGGTGAGTATGGAACAGAATTTTCCAATTTCTTTTGACCTGAGCCCAGTTCTCGGACCTATTGGCAAAAATAGTGGAAGAAGGTATGATTGGTGGAAAAAGTTTTCTTAGTTGTTTAGGGAAGGGGGTACCTCTGCAGATTCCATCATCCTCTTGATGAAACCAAGGATCTGAATCAGGAATAATGGGTGGAAAGAGGGTTTTGAGTGGTGTAGGTTGAGGTGAGGTTAAGTGAGTTGGGCTATTTAGTGGTGAAGATGGATTTGAGGTTTGGTCAGGTTGTTCTCTTTGTGGTGAGGGTTGGGGTGTGGGTAAAGAAGGTCTATATACATTATCAAAGAAATCTACACTTGGGGTAGGGACATCATCACTCACAGTAATATGAGGAACATCAGAGGATGTGTTGACCTCAGAGGCTGCAAAGGTTCTTGCTTTCCTTGCAGGTTGCCTCCTCTTTGTAGGCACAGCAGCATCAACAGCAACAGCTGCTTTCCTCTTTAAAACTGTTCCCAGTGGAACATTATCATCTTCATCATCGTCTTGAGGCAGAACTAGCTTTCTAGCTCTCTTGGGAGCAGGTTGAGGAGCAAGTTGAGGAGCCTCACTGCCAGGCTCATTTATAACAATGCCTCTGGTAGGCCTTCTAGGAGCAGGCTTTCTGACAGCCATAGTTTTCCTTCTAGTTCCTCTCCTGAGACCAAGAATAGCTGCATTGTTGGCCTCAACTGCTTCTTCCTTAATCTTCATTTTCTCTTCTTGCTTTGACATTTCAACAAGCTTGTATGTGTCAAGGTGCATGCTACTTAGATTGCTTTTTCCAAAAATGGCAGCTTGCATCCCCTTTGAACGAAAGATCTTGTCTTGTTCTTCTTGAGGCTTTGCATCTAAGTAATCATACAAGCCTTGCTGCTTGAAGACTTTTGACAGAAGATGAGAGAAAGTGATATGAGAGGCTGTTTCCCTGTGTGTGATGGCATCCTTGAACGATGAAACAGGATCCATGGCAAGTTTATTTTTGTCTCATAGACCAAGTTGCAGAGACAAAACTTGTGAAGGGCAGAGAGGTTGTCCTTAGACCCTGCCTTGTGAAGCACTGTCTTGTTCAGAATCTGATGAAGAATCCTGATGTGATCCTTCATTTCAGATGACTTCCATGAGTGAGTCCTCACTGTGTCATCTCGCATCAGTGTAACAGCGATGGTTTCAATACCACCAAGATCTTCTTCCCAATTTTCTGTCATGATTAAACCCTCTTGGGCACAAACGATTGCATCAGAGATGGTCTTCTCAGAGACAGTTATCTTCTTTCCTTGGACAAACCCTACTATCTCAGTTTCAGTAATCGTTGGTTTCCTCCAGAAATCCCTTATTAAGTCTGGATAAATCGAGACTTTTTCCAGAAACAAACCGTCCCAACCAGCAGCGTTGATGAACTTGCTTACATCCAAGTTGTACTCACACAGAATTTCAAAGTTGAAATGATGTTCAGCAGCGATATTGATGATGTCAGTAACATAGGCAGGCTCGGGAGTTGAGGTTGACCCATTGTTGAGTTCTTGAGAACAGGTTTAGGTTTGAAGGAGAGTTTGAAAAATTTTCAGAGAGAAGTTATCAAAGATGAAGAGGAGCGAAAGGTTTTTCAGAGGGAAAGGAGTTACCTTTAAAGAGTTTTCGAATACCAACAGTTTTCAAAAAGAAAGATTGATTAGACAAGACTTTAAAAAAAAAACGGCGTTGGTATATTGGGACCGTAAAAAGGTTACGATGGGATTGATGGAAGTCGCTGACTCAGCAAGGAAATGATTAAAATCAAACGTTTTAATATAACTGAGTTCATATATATAAAAGCGCAGATATTTTAAAAGACAAATGTATGTAAGATTGGGTCCACATAAGATTGAGGGTGGACGCATAAAAACATATGTAGTGGACGCGGCACACCAACAGTAGTGGACGCGTAGACTACACAAGTTCTGGACGCCAAAACTAGTGGACGCGCAGATAAAACATGCAATCAATACATATACCATTTTAAACCACATACAACATGTTAAGATGTTTTCTGATAAAAGTAAATCTGTCCTCAGCAAGAGGTTTAGTAAAGATATCTGCCCATTGATGGTCAGTATCTACAAATTGAATATCAAAAACACCCTTTTGCACATAGTCTCTGATAAAGTGATGTTTGATTTCTATATGCTTAGCCCTTGAATGAAGAATTGGATTCTTAGACAGATTAATTGCAGCAGTATTATCACACATTAGTGGAATACTACTTACAAACACATTATAGTCCTCCAATTGGTGTTTGATCCAGAGAAGTTGTGAGCAGCAGTTTGCAGCTGATATATATTCTGCTTCAGCGGTTGATAGGGCAATGGTACTCTGCCTTTTGCTTGACCATGATACTAGATTAGCTCCAATGAAGTGACATCCCCCACTGGTGCTTTTTCTTTCAATTCTATCTCCAGCATAGTCAGCATCGCAAAAGCCAACTAATCTGTAATCTCCATCTTTCTTAAAGCACAGACCAAGATTAGTAGTACCTTTCAAATATCTAAAGATTCTTTTAACTGCTGATAAATGAGATTCTCTAGGATCAGATTGAAAACGAGCACACAAGCAAACACTGAACATTATATCAGGCCTAGAAGCAGTTAGATACAAGAGAGATCCAATCATACCTCTGTATACCTTCTGATCTACCTTTTTCTCTTTCTATGTTCAGTGTGGACGTGGGATGCATAGGTGTGTTCATAGGTTTGCAATCATCCATCTTAAACTTTTTGAGAAGTTCCTTTGTGTACTTAGTTTGATGGATGAACACCCCGTCCATAGATTGTTTGACTTGAAGTCCAAGAAAGAATTTGAGTTCTCCCATCATGCTCATTTCAAACTCTTTCTGCATTAGCTTTGAGAATTCTTTGCACAAAGATTCATTAGTAGCACCAAAAATAATATCATCTACATAGATCTGTACTACAATGAAGTTGGAATTAATTGATTTTCTAAACAAGGTGGTGTCTACCTTTCCTCTGACAAAACCATTATCCATTAGAAAAGAACTTAGCCTATCATACCAAGCTCTTGGGGCTTGTTTTAGGCCGTATAAAGCTTTCTTAAGCTTGTATACATGTTCAGGTTGGGTTTCATTCTCAAAACCCGGTGGTTGCATAACATAAACTTCTTCATTGATAAAACCATTTAAAAAAGCACTTTTTACATCCATTTGAAAAAGCAGAATATTATGATGTGCAGCAAATGAGAGTAAAATTCTGATTGCTTCCAATCTTGCAACGGGTGCAAAGGTTTCAGTATAGTCTATACCTTCTTCTTGAGAATAACCTTGCGCCACCAATCTTGCTTTATTTCTTATGACCTTACCATTTTCGTCAAGCTTGTTTCTGTAAACCCATTTTGTTCCTATAACAGATTTATTCTTAGGTAGGGTTACCAGAGTCCAAACTTCACTCCTCTCAAACTGATTCAGCTCTTCTTGCATTGCCAAAATCCAACCATTGTCCAGCAGAGCCTCATTTACAGTTTTTGGTTCCAATTCAGACACCAATGCAGAGTCTTCTTGCTCTCTGAAAGTTGATCTGGTTCTTAGCTTATCGCTTGGATTTCCTATTATTTGATCCGGTGGATGATAATTCTTGAAATGCCAAGTTCTCTGAGCATTGTCTTGTTGAGAGGTGGATGCTTCTGGTTGATGAGAAGGGTCTTCAACTGGATCATCAGTTTTGACTTCATTTGTTTCTCCTGAGATGTTTAAGTCAAGATCTGTAAAACTTTCATCTAGCTCTGATAGTTTCTTATCAGGCTGTTTGTCATCAAATCTAACATGTATAGATTCTTCTACTGTTAAAGTTCTTGAGTTATACACTCTAAATCCTTTTGAGGTTTCAGAAAATCCTAGAAGAATTCCATTGTCTACCTTTGCATCAAACTTACCAAGTTGATCTTTTGTATTTAAAATAAAACATTTACATCCAAAAGGATGAAAATAAGATATGTTGGGTTTTCTGCCTTTCCACAATTCATAGGGAGTCTTATTCAGAATTGGTCTAATGTATATTCTGTTCTGAATGTAGCAGGCAGTGTTCACAGCTTCAGCCCAGAAGTGCTTAGGGACAGAATTGTCATTGAGCATAGTCCTAGCCATCTCTTGAAGAGATCTGTTCTTTCTCTCTACCACACCATTTTGCTGTGGTGTTCTTGGTATTGAGAAGTTGTGTTGAATTCCTTTTTCTTCACAAAACTCATTGAATAGCTCATTGACAAATTCTCCCCCATGGTCACTTCTGATTGAAGCTATACACATCCCCTTTTCATTCTGTACACGTTTGCAGAATACAGAAAAGACCTTGAAAAGACTCATCTTTGTGAGCAAGAAACATAACCCATGTCCATCTAGTATAGTCATCCACAATGACTAGACCATATTTCTTACCACTGATAGAAGCAGTCCTTGTTGGACCAAAAAGATCAAGGTGTAGCAGTTCTAGTGGTCTTTTGGTACTTACAATATTCTTAGATTCAAAGAACCTTTGACTTGTTTTCCCTTTTGACATGCATCACAGAGAGCATCAGATTTGTATTTAAGGTTTGGTAAACCTCTCACGAGGTTATGCTTATTTAGCTTTGAGATTAATCTCAAGCTTGCATGACCTAGCCTTTTATGCCAAATCCAACGTTCATCTTCAATGGACACTAAACATGAGACACTTTGATTTGAGAGGTCCTCCAAGTCAATTTTGTATAAATTGTTTTGCCTCTTAGCAGTGAATAAAATTGATCCATCATTTTTCTTGACATAACACATGTTCTTATTAAAAGAAACATCATATCCACTGTCACATAATTGACTTATGCTCAGTAGATTATGTTTTAAACCATTCACCAAAAGAACATTATCAATGGAGGGAAAAGGATGTTTACCGATTTTACCTATACCAGTGATCTTTCCTTTCTGATTTCCTCCAAATGTTACCCAGCCACCATCCTTATGTTTAAGGTCTTGGAACATATACTTTTCTCCCGTCATGTGACGTGAGCATCCACTGTCCAAGTACCAGGATGTTTGTTTCTTTCCTGTTGTTAAGCAGATCTGCAACAGGTATTATCTTGTTCTTAGGTACCCAAACTGACTTGGGTCCTTTCATGTTAGTTTTCTTTGGACGAGAATATTTAGTATGCCTATTATGTATGCATCTAGATGTAGAGTGCCCACTTTTTCCACACACTTTACAAAAGGTGTTGGACGGGCCAGATTTGGTTTTTGCATACCTAGCTGGAGCTTTTGAAGCTCTTTGCTGCATAGGTGGTTTTGACTTAGTGTAAGATGCCTCATGCTTCTTATTGTCATAACCAAGGCCAGATTTATCAAAGGGAGATCTAGAATACCTTAGGATAAGACTAAGCTTATCTGAGCCTCCTACCAGTTTTGACAGAGAGTCTGTCAAGTATTTTACATCTTGTTTTAGTTTTGCAACTTCACAAGAATTGTCAGGCTCACATTCAGATTTGTCAGTTAGACTGACATTCTCTGATTTCAGCTTATCATTTTCTTGAAACAAACTTTGTTTTTCCATGCAAACTCTATCATATTCTTTGGTTAATTTTGCAAACTTCTTTTTAAGACTTTTGTATTCATGAGATAATATGGATGAGTCATGCAGTAATTCATCAAAGGCATTTTTGAGAGTTGAAGGTTCAGAATCTGTTACCTCATCATCATCAGTGTACTCATTCTCTGATGATGTGTCTGCCATGAGGCAAATGTTTGCCTCTTCCTCTGCTTCCTCTTCCTCATCTGATGAGGATAAGTCCAAGTCTTCCCATGTAGCCATTAAGCCCTTCTTTTTCTTAAAGAACTTCTTCTTCTCTTTTAGGTCAGGGCAGTCGGCTTTGAAATGTCCAGGCTTTTTTGCACTCAAAGCACAAAGGTGGACCTTTTTCTTTGGAGTCTGACTTCTCCTTAGAAAATTTCTTGTTGAATGGCTTTCTCTTGAAATTATTTTTTCTTCTCCACATATGTTGTATCTTTCTGGAGATGAAAGATAGTTCATCTTCATCTGATCCTTCATCACTGTCTGAAGGTTCAGCATCATCTGAAGACTCAGCAGCTTTGAGAACTTTTGAAGAACTTGTTTTCTTTGCCTTTAAAGCAATGGACTTTCCCTTTCTGGAATTGTCTTCCTCATTTAGTTCAAGTTCATGAACTTTTAATGATCCTAGAAGTTCTTCCAGAGAGAGAGTATTCAGATTCTTAGCTTCTTGAATAGCAGTGACCTTTGGTCTCCACTGTTTGGAGAGACTTCTCAGAATCTTTCTGATATGATCTCTATTCCCATATACCTTTCCCAGAGATCTGAGACTGTTTGTTATTGTTTGAAATCTTCCAAACATCTGATCTATAGACTCATGATCAGTCATCTTGAAGAGTTCATACTGGTGAAACCAGCATGCTTATCTTTGACTCCTTCACTTGTGATGAGCCTTCATGAGCGAGAGCCAGTGTATCCCAGATTTCTTTTGCTGTGTTGCAGCTGTGAACTTTATCATGTTCTGATCTGGTAATAGCACACATCAAGTAATGTTTGGCTTTGAGATTTAGTTGATGTTTGGCTTTTTGATCAACACTCCAATCTGCTCTAGCCAGTACAACTTGATTTTCACTTCTTGGCTCAGTGTAGCCATTCTCTATCAGTTCCCAGATGTCTAGATTCTGTGCATCTAGGAAGGCCATCATTCTCTTCTTCCAATAGTCGTAATCTGTTCCATCAAAGAGTGGAGGTCTGTTGATAGCTTGTCCTTCTGCATCCATGGTGATAGGATCGTACTTCCTCAGCACTTGTTAGATGCTCAAACCCTTTCGAGGCTGAGCTCTGATACCAACTGAAGTTGACACAGGCAAACACAAGAAGGGGGGGTTGAATTGTGTTTGTTAATATTTTTCGAAAACAGCCTTTTCAAAAAGATTTTCTCACACAAAATTAAGGAGACAGAATAAAGCACACAGAAAAGAAGTCTTTTGAAGTATTAACAAATTCAAGTTCAAATCCCCACAGTTAGTATAAATACGTAAAACCAAAGAGATAAGGGATAAGAAGATTTACACAAGATGTTTTATCCTGGTTCACTCTCTTCCAACCAAGAGCTACGTCCAGTCCCTTCTACTTGAAGGATTTTTCCACTATTTTCAAATAGATTACACCAAGTATTCAACACCTCTCCAGGCTCACAAGTATTTCTTTCTTACCAAGCCTCTTCAGGCTCTACCTCTAATAAAGAGTTTTGATTTCTTTGATCTTCTAACTCACTATATGTGAGAGTATGAAAGTTTAAGATCAGATAAATATTATAGCAATATTCAAACTATAATATTACAGACTTTTGCTTTTTGAATGAATAAGAAAATATTTGCTTCGCAAGAGATTTCTTGAGATTTCTTTGTATACGCAAAAGTTTTTTTTTTCTTCAAAAGCTTTAGTCTTCTATTTATAGGGTCCTTGATCTTCTCTTCAGAGTCTTCAACGGTTGTATTTGAAATTCCCGTTTAGTAATAGAGTCAACTAGGTAAATATCCGTTGTGACTCAGCTTGCTCGAGGCCTTTGTACTGTGAGACAAATTCTTGCATGAAAAAGCACACCTCTGAGCAAAAGCAGCTTGCAAAATAGTTTTGCCTCCTTTGTACAAGTTCCAACTATATCAGCGTAAAAGGTGACAAGGTACAAAAACGTTTTGCATTGTACTATTCTGCTTTTTGCAAGTCCTGACTTGTACTATGTCTCTCTCAATGAAACAAGGCAAAAGGAATTGTTAATAGAAAACGAGAAGAACCATTATAAATGAAATGAATATCAATCACAAGAAATAAATTCGCTTTGGTTCAAATTGGTATAAATGCTTAAAAAAATCTTCGTCCAGCAAACTAGCGTAAAGGCAAGATAAGCAAAAAGAGTTTTAAGGCTTCGTCCACTGACGTGGCAACCAAAACTTCGTCTACTCAAAACAACGGTCTTGCCAGTACCTGAGATATCTAAAATCTCCGTCCAGTGACGTGGCAATAGCAGACTAAGGTTATTATTAGAGAGAAGCTCTCGTCTACACGAAGAGAAATTCTCCGTCCACTAAAAGCATTCAAGCGCTCGTCCACTGACGTGGCACTAGAGTTATAATGGAGAGTGGACTCGACCATTCTTTCAGCATAAGATATTCAATAGAAAACATATGGATGCGGATTTGCAAGGAGAATAGACTTAACATTTTAGCTTATAAGAACAGAGATTCTTTAAGACTAAAGGCACTTGTTAGATTTAAAGCAATAACATTTTGCTACACAAATTTAATTCTTATTGTTAACATCAAAACCTAGAGATTATTTAATCCAAATTATTTTGGTTCCAACAATTATCATTAAGACAAGTAAATTATAAACAATGGAAGGAAAAAGGAAATCAAGTGCAAACATCATGTACTACAAGTATTTTACCAAAGTTACCATTTAAAGATTTCACAAATACACATTTGCCAGCTAGATTCGAGATTGTCAACGGAAAATAATAGTTTTAACTAAATAATAATTTATATTTTATGACTTCATTTGTTCACTTTGACATGTTATTAATAGAAAAAAACTAGAGAGATGTTTGGTTGAGAAAGAAACAGAGATTATGGAGGGGGTCGAAATAGAGCAAACTGGAAAGGTTTCAATGATGCCCATCGTAATGGTCATAATCAAGGAAGGTCATGGGGCTACCCTTACTTTCAGTTGGATAAAGAAACCATCACCTTTTACTTTACAAATTTTCCCGAGAATTTTATACAAGAAGATATGTGGGCAGTCTTTAATCGGTATGGCAAAGTTAGGGAGGTATACATCCCACCAAGGAAAAATAAAGATGGTGCAAGGTTTGGTTTTGTGAGACTAGCAAAAGTTAATGATGCAAAGGCTATGGAAGGTAGGCTTAATACAATCTTTATAGGCAACTAGAAGCTTTCAGTGAACATTCCTATGTATGGAAAGGGTGGGAAGTTGCAAGGGCAAGCCCATCTGCAGAGGTTGAATTTGGGGAGGAAAGACAACACTTTGAGAATAGGGGTCTCTTATGTTGAGGTGGTAAGGGAGCCGAATAAACAAGTTGTAGTGGTGGGAAATAATAACCCCCACTTAGAGAGATACCAAGCGCCTAAAAACAGCCAAATGATTGGCGAGGTCTTCAGTTCCAGATAAGGGAAGAAGAAATTAATTGGTTCAAGAAATGTTTTGTTGCTAAAACAAAAGAAGATAATGGAGCTTTCCCTGTTCAATAGTTACTTAATAAAGAAGGCTGGGATTCAATAGTGGCAACTCCTATTGGTGGTTCGGAAGTCTTGCTATCTGGGGCTAATAATGATGTTCTCTATAATTTTATGCAATTGGGAGAAGAAACTTTAAAGAAATGGTCTCTGGAGATTAAGGCGTGGAATCCTATGGTGGTGAGCAAGGAAAGAAGGAAGTGGGTTACAATTCAGGGGTTACCTGCCCATGCTTGGAAAGAAGAAATTTTTAGGTCCCTGACTCAACTTTTTGGTAAATTCATGGGGGTGGATGATTCAACAAGGTTGAAAAGAAGAATGGACATAGGCAGAGTGTTGGTGGAAGTTTCAAGCAGGGAAGCTATTAACAGAGTATCCAAAATCAAAATCAACCATGACTTCTTCGAGGTGAACAGAATGGAGGAACCCTTTGCACATGAATTCTTCTATATGAAGTTAGATAGACATCTATGGGATTCAGGGGATTCATCATCAAGTGAATCAGGGTTTGTTGAAGATTCGAATGCCTACATGGAAATGGTGCCAGAAACTGTTCTTTCGGTGACTCTCAGGGATGATAGGGTGGAAGAAGTTCTCAATGACGTGGAGAATTTGAATTTCGAAAATGTGGCGCTCTTGGAGGCCGAGGTTCTAGGAAGGGCTAGGGCTCTGCTGCAACAACAGGAACCAGGTTGTAGGGGTCGAGAAGGAAGTTCAAAAAGGGGAAGTCAAAGGGGCGGTGGAGGTGTTGGGAGTGTCAGAGGAAAATGGTCGGCTAAATTTGTCACCGTTTTTTTTGGGGGGGGGGGGGGGGGGGGGGTGGTGAGCTCTTTTGTGATAAAGCCACTAAAGCCCAATACGGTGGGAGCCCAATTGGAAATAGGGAAGGAGGTGATTGGGCCCTCGAAGGTTTGCGATTAGATGGTAGTCGCGACCGTCCCGTCCGGGAGCCGCGAAAAGATAAGGTAAGGACAGAGGAGTCGCCACCAATATTTTATTTGGGAAAAACATTGGAAAAACCATTTATTTTAAGGTAAACTGGTCTTTTAAAAAAGGGTAGAGATTTGAGTTCGGGAGTCGATTACGAGTAGGAAAGGTGTTAGCACCCTACATAGCCCGTTTAAAAAACGATACCTTAAGTTAGTTGTGCAAAACATTTTAATAACTTTTAAATATTTATTTTACCCCAAAAATTATTTACAAGAAAGAACTTTTTATTTTTAATATTTGTATTTATTCATCGATTTTGCATTTTAAAATTTATTGTTGATAAAACCTAAATGAGGTTGAACGTGGCACATAAGTCCACAGGGCAACCTCAAATTTAAGGGATTGAACATGGCACCCGAGTCCATAGGGCATCCCTAAATAACACAAGTTCAAATATTTTAATTTTCTAAAAAATAAAAGAGATCTTAAAATAAGGAAAATTTAGTTTTGGCTTGACAGAATGATTGATTCTGCTCCTACGCATTCCCAGATGCGATGGAAAACTCAAAGCCACGTGGTTCTAAAAAAAACACTTGATTGGTTGGTTGATTTTATTTTATTTTTTGAAAATATTTGATTTTGAAAGGATTATTTTAGTTTTATTTTTTGTTAAGAAACAAAGAGGTGAAATCATCTTTAGGAAAAGGATTTTTTGTATATTATGATTATTATTTTTTTAGAAATGATTTTTATGCTTTTGTCTTTTGATTTTTGATTTTTGATTTTTGGAAAAAAGACCTAAACATCTTTTTTAAGAGACTTTTTCCATTTTTTAAATTTTTTTTTTTGTTTTAACTTTGGCCCAAACTTTGTAAAAGAGAAAATCTCGGGCCTAACAGACAAAGCCCAAAACATTTTTCAGAAACAAAATACTTTTTTTCTTCTAATTAGCCCAAACTCTAATGAAACAAAAAAAAGACACATAAAAAAGCAAATGGGCCACATGCTGCACAAACCCAAACCCAACAAAATACTAAAACATGATAACTTAATTAAAACATTAATCAGATAACAAAAAAAAGAGAAAAAGAAATTAAAAGTAGAGGCTTTTAGTAGCCTCCATCGTTACCAACGGAGGAGAGCAAAACTGGAACCAGGGATTGTGGCTGATGCGTGGAGGAGCAGCGACACGACGGCGACGAGGGTGGACGTCCGGCGCGCGACGGTCTAGCGTGAATATTGCGGTTCTGGAGTTCGAGATGCGGCGAGATGGCGGTGGTCCTCACAGCAGATGGCAAGGCGAATGGCGGTGATGGTGGGCGGAGAAAATGGCGATGGCAGAGCACGACGGAGGAGTACGACTTGGCTCTGTTCTGTTTCTTCTTTTTTTGTTTTTGTGTTTTTTTTTGTTATATGAAAGTAGTGATGGCTTATGGTAGATGGTTTAGAGGATGATATGATGTAAGAGGGAGAAGGAGCTTGGGTTGATGGAGATGATAATAGAGGGTGTGGGGAAGCTTTATTATTTTGACCAATGGTGTTGTCTATTGAAAGTCATGGTGGTTAAAGGAAATGAAGGAAAAATGAAGGGAAATTTTGGTGTAATAAAATGGATGAAGATGAAATGAATGGAAAAGATGTGATGAGAATTTTCTGAAGCTTCCCCCTCTGCCCTGTGAAGTGTAACGTATATATATAGAATGAGGAAAAAAAAACAAATTCTGTTATTTACTCTGAAGGGGAGGATGAAAACTGTAGAGATGATGGTGCCATGGTGTGGTGCTCCCACTACTCTGCCTGGTTGTTGCAGGTGCAGGGGTTGTGTACCCCTTCTTTTGGAAAAAAGCACAAGAAAACAAAAGAAGAGAAATAAAACAAAGCTGGTTTATACCTAAAGTGGAAGAGGATAAAGCAAGGATGGGAGAATGGTACCAGAAATCAAACGTTCCCATTCTTAATTTTTTATCTTTTTCTTTTTTAACATTTTTACATTATTATTTATTGTTTATCATATTTATTTTATTTCTTTTTTTGCATTTGGGTTTGTATGACTTGGATCATGGGCTTAACAAGACACTTAAAACAACATGATGAAAATGGGCTCCACTTGATCATGTAATGGGTCAATAACAAAAAATATTTTTAGTTTTTTTTTCATTTTTATAATTTTTATTTTGTTTTTAAAAATTATTAATTAAAAGAAAGAATACCCGGACAAAATTAGGTGTTCACAATGGGTAATACGGCTAAAACAAATTATGGGCTGGGTGAAGTGCATGTAACTGGGGAAGTGGTTTCGGACTCAATTGAGTCAGTCAGTGTCGAGGCTGTTCAGATGGGAGGGTGGCATTTCGGGTGTTTGGGCTACTCAGGGGAGACGCAAGGCGAACAAATTGTCTCTACAAAGGATTTGCGGAAGCTGACGAGGAACAATGTGTGGAAGTTGTTTCATGATATTGTGGATCAACCGAATCCAATGGTGAAAGGGAAGGGCCTTCGCCGTCGTTCAGTGTCTTGGTGAGCCTAGTAGAGTCAATGGTTGGGCGTCCATTAGAGGGCGGAGGCAGATGAGGTTTCCTTCGTACAGGGCTGTGGGATGATTATTCCACATATGGTCGAACCAGGTATGCCTATCTCCGTTAGGCTTTTATGAACTGCAATAATTTAATTTATGCACAGAATAATAGGTCTGATGAGGAAAAAGTGGGAATTAGGCTTAGATTTAGGAGTCAGTTATAAAGGTAATGTGGAAACTATTTTGAGTAAATTCAAAGAGATGGAACAAAGGGACATAGGTGGGGATGAGGTTCAGGGGGTGTTTGAGGGTTCTAAATGAATATAGGAACCATTAACATTAGGGGCTTGAGTGCGGTGGTGAAAAAATAGAAAATCCGCACTCTCATTTATGTAGAAAGGTTAGAGTTTATAGCGATCCAGGAGACTAAGTTAGAGGTCATAGGTAGCATGGTATATCAGAATATTTGGGGTAATGCGAACTTTGATTGGACTTTTTATCCATCAAGTGGTAGATCGAGAGGGTTGCTAAGTATATGGGATTCACACACATTGACTTGTTTGTTCTCCTTTTATGGGTTTGGTTTTGTGGGATCATGTTTTGAAAAAGGGGATCTACGCATAAAGTGTTTTGTTGTATACATATACTCACCATGTGATTTGAATGGGAAAAGGAAGTTGTGGAATGACCTAAAAAAAGCTAAGGCAAGTTTTGGAAACGGTCTCTAGTGTTTTGTGGGCGATTTTAATGCAGTGGCAAGGCGCAGCGAGGGGAAGGGAGTTGGGAGCTATAATGGAAATCAAGAGGTGGGGAATTTAGAAATTTCGTAAATGAGTTGGAAGTAATTGATCCACCGTTGCTTGGTAGAAAGTTTATGTGGTACAGGACGGACGGCTCCGCTGTGAGCCACTTAGATAGGTCTCTTGTGTCAGAAGATTGGATGCCAACTTGGGGGGTAGTGGCACAATGGGCTCTGAACAGAGATGTGTCAGACCATTGCCCTGTTATAATAAAATATGGGAGACAAGAGTGGGGACCAAAACCATTTAGGTTCAACAACCGTTGGTTGGATCACCCAAAGTTTAAAGAGATGGTGTAAAATGAATGGGGTAACTTCTCTATTAATGGATGGATGGGTTATGTATTGAAAGAAAAATTAAAAATGCTCAAGGGTAAGCTCAAGTCGTGGAAGTGGGATGTTTTTGGAAATATGGATAAAAAATTACAAACCTTGAGACTGAGATAAGTAGGCTAGATGTGAAGGCAGAGAATGAGGGCTTGCTGAGGAGGAGGTGATTTTGAGAAAAGTCAATTTTGTGGAACTTTGGAAGGTAATGATAGCAAAAGTGAGCCTATTGGGGCAGAAATCTAGGATTCAGTGGCTGAGGGAAGGGGATTTAAACACGACGTTTTTCCATGCTAGTCTAGCTACACGGAGGAGAAGGAACCAATTGGTGGCCTTTAAGGTGGATAACCTTTGGGTGGAAGAAGTAAACCAAATAAAAATTGAGGTAAAGAATCATTTCTCTAATCTGTATAAAGAGGAGGTTTGGGACAGACCTTTGTTAGATGGAGTGATGTTCAGGTGTCTTGATGAAGACCAAAAAAAAAAAAATTGGTTGCCACTTTCTCCCGGGAGGAGTTGGAGAAAGTGGTGTTTAGCTTTGAAGGTGATAAAAGTCTGGGCCCGTATGGGTTTAATTTTAAATTCTTTCAGGAATTCTAGTCATTGCTGAAAGAGGAATTGTGGGTGATGTTAAATGAATTTTTTGAGTGTAAATGATACCAAAAGGATTTACAGCATACTTTGTGGTGCTTATACCAAAGATATCAAATCCACAAGTTTTGAATGACTTTAGACCGGTTTCTTTTTTAGGTTGTCTGTACAAGATTATTTCAAAATTGCTAGCAAACAAACTAAAGAGGGTCATGGAGAGGTTAATTTCATGTAATCAATCAGTGATTATAGCGAACAGGAACATTTTGGATGGGGTGGTAGCCATAAATGAGGTGGTAGACTTTGCGAAAAAGAAAAAGAAACAGTGTCTGATTCTAAAAGTAGATTTCGTATAAAACTCAGTTGATTGAAAGTTTTTGGACTATATGTTGGGGAGGTACGGGTTTTGTGAAAAATGGAGAGCATGGATGAGGGCTTGTATTTATTCAGGTAGGTGTTCAGTGCTGGTTAATGGTAGCCCAACAGAGGAGGTGATGATTCAGAAAAGGTTAAAACAAGGAGACCCTTTATCGCCGTTTTGAATCTGTTAGTGGCTGAAGGTTTGAGTGGTATTATGGAGAATGCAATAACAACAAGGAGGTTTGAGGGATGTGAAATAAGGAATGATGGCCCCTCGGTATCAATCTTACAATATACGGATGGTACTATTCTAGTGGGGGAGACAAATTGGGGGAATCGATGGGTTATGAAGGCAGTGTTGAGGTGTTTTGAACTGGTTTCGAGATTAAAGGTTAATTTTAAGAAGACAAGAGTAATTGGATTGTATGTAGATCAACAGTTCTTAACTTTAGGAGAGGAATTCCTTAATTGTAAAAGAGGGGAGGTGCCTTTTAAATACCTAGGACTCACGGTTGGGGCCGATTCAAAGAAAATATCAACGTGGCAACCAATTCTGAGTGATCTAGAAAGTCGGTTGGCATCGTGGAAAGGGAGAAACTTATCCTTCGGGGGTAGGATTACTTTGATCAATTCAATAATTAACAGTCTACCTATCTACTTTCTTTCCTTTATAAGAATCCCGAAGATAGTCTTAAAGATTATTATTAGAATGCAGAGGGATTTCTTGTGGGGAGGAAGTACTGAAAGAAAGAAAATTGCATAGGTCAGATGGGAGGTGTAGGTCAAGGGATGAAGGGGGTCTGGGTATCAAAAACATTGATTGGTTTAATCTAGCTTTTCTTGCGAAGTGGAGATGGCGAGTGCTTAAGGAAGAAACAGGTCTTTGGAGGGAGATTCTTAGTGCTAGGTACGGGGTGGTGATGGAGGGGGTGGCGTCTTTAGATATAGAGGCAGGAATTAGAAAGGGTTCGTCTTGGTGGCGAGGTATCTGTAGACTAGGAAGATTAAACAATGAACTCGATTGGTTCCAAAAGGGGTTGAAAAGAAAGCTTGGTACTGGGAATAAGATCAGGTTTTGGGAAGATATATGGTTTGGATCGAGAACATTGAGGGATGTATTCCTTAGTTTATATAATGTGCCAGAGGATAAGGAAAAAGTAATTGACAGTCTGGGTAGAAGGAAGGTGGGTATGGGAGCTTACTTGGAGGAGAAATTTCTTCGACTGGGAAGCTGAACTAAAGGTGGAGTTGGATAACACAATCTTACCAGTGAGACCGGAGAGAGATAAGGATGATCTATGAGAGTGGGTGCTGGATGGTTCCAAGAACCACTCATCTAAATCTGCCTATGAGTGGTTGGCTAAGAATGGGCAGGGTGGGGAGGATATGGTGGTAACACATGGCATGGTTTTTAAAAAGTTCTGGAAAGTGAAGGTTCCACACAATGTTCTTGCTTTCTCCTGGAGATCTTTGAAGGATAGACTTCCAACACGACAAAACCTTCTTAAGAGACAAGTCATCCTAGATCAAAGGGAAGCAAGATGCCCGTTGTGTGGAGAGGATCTAGAGTCTTTGGATCATCTTTTTGTGCTTTGCAGGAAAGTGGCAGTGGTCTGGTCTAAGGTTTACCAGTGGATAGGCCTAGTGATGCAGCTTCCAATGAGTATTGGGGAGCTGTATATGCAACACAAGGCCAGGTTTGAAGGAAGGACGAATAGAAAAATGGGGTTAATGATCTGGCATGCAATGGTGTGGTCTATATGGTTGGAAAGAAACACTGTGGTTTTTACAGAGGCACAATTTGATGTTTTAAAGGTCTTGGATTTGATTAGGTGTAAATCCTGGTCGTGGACTGCGACGGAAAATGAATGGAAAGTGAAGTTCTTAGCTTGGTGTGTGGACTCGATGGTGTGTCTGAAATATTAGGTACAATGTCCTAGGATGTACGGAAATAAGGGCTAGACGGAGTCTTTGGTGGTTGGGGTAGTTTTATCTGTGATAAATTAATTTATAGCATTAGAATCATAATCAAAACAATGGCCAAGGCTTTTTCAGGTGTTGCTTATGCTTGGAACTGGTAGTGAGTTTTGTGCAGGTATGCGGGTGGATTTTCTTTAGAGTAACAAAATCCTGAATATGGCGTGTGGATCCACGGTTTTTGGTGGCAGCAAGGAAGACTTTTTGGGTGAAAATCTATATTGAGAGTTAACAAATTGAGGGCTTTCTCTGTGAGGGAGAGTTTCTATGGTTAGAAAAATGATAGGAGAGTAAAGTGAAACAAACAGTGAGGGTGGCTCCTTTGGGTGCTTTTTATAACTAAGTTGATGGGTTTTGTTCTGTGTTTTTGGCTTGCAAGTGGTTTAATAGAAGCTCTCGTGAGTTTGGGTGAAGATGGGCTTGTGTGTCAGTATAAAAGTGGGTGAAGGGTTTTTTTGCGATGTGAATACTTAGAGTTGAGTGACAAAGGTGGTTTGGAGAGATAATTATATGATCTGAGTCAAAGCATGCGTTTTTTGTATTTGGGTTGGGGTGTGTGTGGATTGGCCTCTCTTTAGTGGTTGGGAAGGTTGAGCAATGATCTGGGACACAAGTACATATGATATAGTCTTTTATTGTGGTCAGGTTGAGAAGATAGGAGATGATTTGGGGTCTTGTCTTGAGTGGCCAATCCGTAGTTGTGTGATTCCTATGTTGAAATGGTTCTGGGGTAACTTGGAGGATGGGTGGGTCATCCACTTGACTAGGAGGTAGCCTGCCATGGTAAGGGGCCTCAGCCACTGTTTTATTGGTCAGGATAGGCCGAATTTTCCCTCTATATTTTGGAAGGGCATGATTCGATGTGCTTAATATTGAAATTGATGCTCTTTGGTGTTCTGTGCCAATGTTCGGTATATGTGGCCTTTTCTGTGATGCTCTAAAATTGACAATAAAGTGGTGTGGTCCAAGATTTGGTTAATGGATGGTTGGTATAGGGATAGTCTTTGGCCTGTGCTTTGAGAGTTTTAGTTATGTGAATTTTCTGTTGTTATCTTCAAGTGTAACTGTAATATGTCCTTTGGTTGCTGGATTTATGTTTGTTTGTATGCTGGAATTTCAATTGTTGGTGGCTGTGTAGAGATTGAGTGCTGGAGGCGAAGGTGTACAAGTGATTTATTTTAGGTTCAAATTTGTCATCCATGTTGGTCCTATTGGTTTGTGTAGATTGAGCTGCTTTCTTTGGGTGTGTCAATGGTCCAGTCTTGAGCTCCATGATCTGTTTGGTATGGGGTCGGGTGTAGTCTTTTGCTCAGCTGGTGGTTTATGTATTAAGTCGATTTGTGTACATTTGTAAATTTATTCCTTTTGGTTTGGGATTTGTCACTCTCTTGTGTAAAGACAATACTATCTAGAGTGTTGGGTAGTATTTCATTTACATTAGGAGGGTTTATTTGGTAACAATGTAAAAGAGTTATGATACCCCAAGTACTCTTGATATAAATTTTAGTTTATAAAAAAAAAAATTATTTATAATTTTATTTTATTTTACCTCAACATTTTATGTATGTTTACACTTATGTACTACAATATAAGATTATTAATGTATGCCTAAACTACACTTTTGGTCCCTTATCTTTATTTTAGATTTCAATTTGGTCTCTCTTTTAATTTTTGTTCCATTTTGATTCTTTATCTTTATTTTAAGTTTAAATGTAATATTTTCCATTTAAATAGTGGTACGAAGAGGACCACATTTGTATAACTTTTGCAAAATAATGGATTATTTTGGAACAAAAAATAAAAGAGGAGCTATTTCTGAAAAAAAAAAGGTGACACATTGGTTTAACTTTTGCTAAATAGGGGGCCATTTCAGAACATAAAATAAAAGAGACCACATTGGTATAACTTTGCAAAATAAGAAACAATTTTGGAATTAAAAATAAAATGAAAAAATTGAAACCTAAACTAATGATAAGAGACCAAATATATATATATATATATATATATATATATATATATATATATATATATATATATATATATATATATGGGATTTGCTAATGTACACCCATCCATTTTTAGAAGGTGTATATTAGCAAGCTACACCTTTGAATGTATTTTCCATTTTTTTAGTTATAATTTGCTAATGTACTCCTTTTAAAAAATGGGTGGGTATACGTTAGCAAACCCACCTATTTTTTAAAAGGAGTACGTTAGCAAGCTACACATTCGGGTCTATTTTCCTTTTTTTAGTTATATTTTGCTAACGTATACCATCTAAAAAATGGGTGAATGTATGTTAACAAATCCACACACACACTCACGTGTGTGTGTGCGCGCGCGCGTGTGCGTGTGTGTGTTTACAATAATTTTTTTTATAACAGAAAACTTCCTTGGACAGCAAGAAAATATAAAGAACACATGCAGATGCAACAAAAGAATTTGAAAGACAAAAAGCAAATTAGATTAATATGAATATGTCTCTCATATATATTTAAGAAAGAAAGATCTATATTGTTCTACGGCACCAAGGGCACGTGTTAGGCATGTTGAGCACTTCATGATGCAATGGTGATGATAGACATGAGAGCAAGGGTGGGGCATGCGAATTGCTTTTGATCCAACTGAAAGCACTCTAAGGCATATGGAGCACATAGGCATAGAGTTAGAGTCTACAGGTGCTCCTTCAATTTTGAACCTTTCAAGATTTTCAATGAAATCTTGAGTTGCAGGATTCACCCGACCACCATTGTTCTCCACGTTGTAGCCGTGATGTTGCAAGTCTAGGGAATCAAAGACATAAACATCATCTGTGATTGTTGTCTATAGTGTTACAGTTACCTCAACGCTTCGAGCATTCAATGCCTGAATTGGAATTACTAGCCCTTCTTGGTTACTAGTCCTTCTTGTTTCGTTGGACAGTGTTACTAAAAGAGTTTGATAGACACAGATAATCAATCAAACATATAAGTCAATAAATAATTGCCAAAATTTTCAATTGAAATTACATATTTTGATATGTGAATGCAAAAATAATCAATCAAACTTGTACTTCTTCCTTAAATCGCTAAAATAACAAACAAAACACTAACAAAAAATATACATAATGAAAAAGAACAACAAATCTACGCAACCTGTACTTTATTTATTTTTACATTTATTCACAACATAGTATTATTAACGTAATAATTAAGTATATAATATGTGTTTATATTAAGAAGTCATATTATAAAGTCGTAAAAATTACCGATTAAAAATATCGCCTTACACAAATGACAAAAAAATATTATATAGCAACAACATGGATAAAAACGAGTAAAAGAAATAGAAATGCGGCCACACATGCACGTAGTAATAATTACAAATTACAACCTTTCTATAATGATGGATATTAATTGTTTTAATAGGAAATAATGAAATAACCATTCTATAAGGGGCTAAGTAAAGCTGGGCTATTAGTATGGGCTAAATGGACTGGCCCTACGGCTTGGAGCCCTCTAAATTATTATAAGAATCTGAATTACCAAAACCCTAAACCCACACAAGCAACCCTCACATTTTCTTCTGCATTGCCATTTTCTCTACCACCATGAACACCACCCAGATAACAATTGATGTTGACAACGATGATGAATTCAGTTTGTCATACATTCGGTATATAGTGAGCCCCGATCCTGAGAACATCGATGGCTATGAATCTATTAGATTCAACGTTGGTGGGAGCATAACTGCTAACGTCTACTGCCAAGTGAGGAACGCCGTGATTATGCATAACATACGTGGCACCGGAGCTTTACTGGGTATAATTAAAAACCCTCCCTTGGCTATTCCCGGTCCACTACCACATAACCACCCAATCGTCAAGAACAACCGTTACCGCCGCGCCCGCTCCCACTCCCACTCCTTACCCCCTTCCCCTTCCCTCGTAAACACACCCCTCGGTTCCCCCAAGTCACCCACCAGTTCCTAGAGCGGATATTTTTTTTAATTAATTAATATCTTTAGTACTGTAACTTTTTATCAACGTATAGTTCAAATGGATAACAAGGAATAATATTAAACTTTTGATTTTTGTTATGTTATCAGGTACTTAACAATATGAATAATATCATTAGTCGACAATCACAATAACATCAATGAAAAATATAGAGGCAATATACTAGAAATAAAAGGCAATGAATTATCATGGAGAAAAGATAAACAATGGAAGGAAAAAGGAAGGCAAGTGCAAACAGGTACTACAAGTATTTTACCAAGGTTACAATTTAAAGATTTCCCAAATACACATTTGCAAGCTAAATTTGAGATTGTTAACGGTAAATAATAGTTTTAACTAAATAATAAATTATATTTTATTTTATTTTACTTCAACATTTTATGTATGTTTACACTTATATATAACATAAGATTATTAATGTATGGCTAAACTACACTTTTGATCCCTTCTCATCAATTTGGTTTCTCTTTTATTTTTTGTTCCATTTTGGATTCTTATCTTTATTTTTGGTTTCAATGTGATATTTTCCATTTAAATAGTGGTACGAAGAGGACCACATATGTATAACTTTAGCAAAATAATGGATTACTTTGAACAAAAAATAAAATAGGAGCTATTTCAGAACAAAATAAGGTGACACATTGGCTTAACTTTTTCAAAATTAGGTATCATTTCAGAACTTAAAATAAAAGAGACAACTTCAAATAAAAAGGACCACATTGGTATAACTTTGCAAAATAAGGGACAATTTTGGAACTAAAAATAAAAGGTTTGAAACCTTAACTAATGATAAGAGACCAAAAGTATAGTTTAGTCTTAATGTATGTGTATGTGTGTGTGTATATGTGTGTGTGTGTGTGTGTGTGTGTTTACGATAATGAATCAAACATATATGTCAATAAATAATTGCCAAAATTTTCAATTGAAATTACATATTTTGATATGTGAATGCCAAAATAATCAATCAAACATGTATTTCTTCCTTAATTCGCTAAAATAACAAACAAAATACTAACAACAAAATATACTAAATGTAAAAGAACAACAAATCTACACAACCTGTATTTTATTCATTTTTACATTTATTCACAAAATAATATTATTAATGTAATAATAAAGTATATAATATGTGTTTATATTAAGAAGTCACATTATAAAGTTGCAAAAATTACTAATTAAAAATACCTGCCTTACACTAGGGACAAAAAAAATATTATATAGCTACAACATGGATAAAAACTAGAAAAAGAAATAGAAATGCGGCTAGACAAGCACGTATTATAAATAATTACTAATTACAACCTTTCTATAATGATGGATATTAGTTGTTTTAATAGGAAATAATTAAATAACCTTTCTATAAGTGGATAAGTAAAGCAAGGCTATCGGTGTGGGCTAAATGGACTGGCCCCAGGGTTTCGGGCTCTCTAAATTATTATAAGAATCTGAATTACCTAAACCCTAAACCCAGATACGCCACCCTCACCTTTTTTTCTGCATTGCCTTTTTTCTACCACCATGACCACCACCCAGATAACAATTGATGTTGACAACGATGATGAATTCAGTTTGTCATACATTCGGTATATAGTGAGCCCCGATCCTGAGAACATCGATGGCTATGAATCTGTAAGATTCAACGTTGGTGGGAGCATAACTTCTAACATCTACTGCCATGTGAGGAACACCATGATCATGCATAACATACGTGGCACCGGAGCTTTACTGGGCATAATTAAAATCCCTCCCCTGGCTATTCCTGGTCCACTGTCACATAACCGCCCAATCATCAAGAACAATCGTTACCACTGCTCCCGCTCCCGCTCCCGCTCCCACTCCCTCTCCCTCCCACCCCTTACCCTTACCCTTCCCCTTCCCCTTCCCCTTCCCCTTACCCCGTCAACACACGCCTCGGTTCCCCACCAGTTTCCAGAGCGGAGAGGAAGGCGAAGAGGAAGACAATGAGGAATACCTCGATGGAGTCATCAGGGATGAAATTTATGTCACTCCGAGTTGCAGTTTGGATGATGGCGATAACTGTTACCTGCAATGACAACACAACCTAGAAGATGATAATACTTACAACAACTCGGAGTGTGATGACGACGGAAACCAACACCTCTGAGTAGTAAGCGATTCACCTTTTGGAAGAAAGAAATACTACTTTTCTTGAATAGGTTTACTTTTGGGATAAGACTAGCATACTTGATGGCACTTTGAATCTTTAAAGGTGGTTGAAAATGGTGTCTTCTCCTTCCACGATGGTGGAAAAGGAGGTGGTATACTTGTAAAACATTCAAACACTCAATTTAGGGTTTACACTAAGAGAGGAGACTGTGTACGAAAAGATCACCTGAGTGACTACATCCCTATATATATATAGCATAGGATAATTTGGAAGGGAGGTAATATCTAAGAGATAATTTTTTTTTTTTGGTTATTAGGAAGAGTAATAATGGGGGGATGTTAGTTTACACACATAATTGTTTAAACTTGTACATAATTTCTTTGAAAATCAAGAAAGAGGTATCCCTCACCTTTAGATACGAGATGTTAGTTTTGCCCTGGTTAAAAAGGTAATTATAAAATATTTTTAAATAGTTGAAACATTTTTAAAATATGGTTATACTTTTGATCGTCAAATGTTATAGCAATCTTAGATTCTACAGTTAGTGCTTGGAAAAGTTTTTGAAAACTGGCCTGATTCCTTCCTCTTCTTTCTCCTCATATCCTCCCTCCTCCAAGCTCCAAAAGGAGAGAGAAAAATAATAGCAAATTGCATTTACCTACCTTCCTCCGAAAATTGAAACAAACATAAATGTAAATAACTATGAGATAACTTGTAGGATCCATTTGGTGAACTTTTTAGAGTTGCACCATTGGGGTGAACAGCTGCTTAAAGTAGTACTAAGTAAAAAAATAATGAGTTGGCATGATAGAACCAATAATGAGTTTTTTTCTTTCGAAAAAGTCTTTAAAAATCATGAGCTATCAGGACCATAGTTACTTCTTGGTTAAATAACAAGCTAAAAATGTCCAATATACTAAAGCTAATTGCTTCCCCTCTATTCTGACCTTTTATCCTTGCAACCTTCGTGGCCCATTTCTTTGTCACATCCTTCTTCCTCCTTTTTTCAGTGCTCATCTCTCATTCCCCGCCCCTTTCTCTGCCGCCCTACCCACATCACCTCACGCTTCCTCGCTGTCGCATAAACCCTCCGCCGAACATCCCCATGTTGCTCTACTCGACTTGTTTCTGATTGTGGAAGTTTCGGCGATCCCGTCCTATCGGCGAGCCTGGAGCCATGTTGACTGTTGAAGACGCTGTTGGTTGGATTGTTGGAGTTTCTGCTACAACAATTTGTTTGATCCATCCAATTTTTCAAAATCATTATCGATTGAATGATTCCAATGGTTTAGCCAGGTTCTTGCAATGGTTTTTGAACAGTTTAATGGTACTTTCGATTTTTGTGAGCCAACCGAACCACAGACACAACCGGTTTCTGGTTGAACCGGACGATCCAGTTCGGTTTTTAAAACTTTGGATAGAACCCATAGAAATTAAAAAAGATAAGTTAAGTAACTACAATGAGTTGCACAATTAGAAATGCTCTTGCAGCACAAACCAAATAACTTTATCATTCTTTGCAACATTTTTTTTTGGGACTCTTTGATAATGAATTCCTGTCTGGCTTAGGGCTGGACATCGTTCGGATTTGGTCGGGTTCGGGCCCAAAAGACCAAATCTGACCCAAACCGAGTTCCTCACATCCTGGCCCAGTCCCGTCTGTTCAGCACTTCGGTTTGGGCGGGTTGGGCCTTCAACTTTTGGGCCCAAAGTTTTTAGGGTTTTTCCTTCTTCTTCTTCTTCCAGAAAACAAACAGAAGCACCCGCAATAAAAAAAAGAAAAAGAAAACAAACAGAAGCAGCACAACAGCGCCGCTACAGGGAGAAAAGGGGAGAGAGAGAGATGAGGGGAGCGGCGTAGGTGGCTGCTGTGGCTTCACTGTTCTATCCTTGGCGTGGATCGACCGTTGGTGGTGGGCGACTAGGCGTTGGAGTAGCTTTGCATATCGACCAGCCACGATAAAAAAGAATCAGGGATCGAGAAAGAAGACGAGATGATGAGCGGCGCCGATTCGAAATGATGAAGTGGTGAGATCCGAGCGGAGGCGGCATAGAAGAAATAAGAAGGGTGTGTAAATGTGTAAACATCGGATTAGGGTTTGAGGTGTATTTCTTTTGAGAATGAGGTGTTGGGCTGTTGGGTAATTGGAGCAATTCGTTGGGCTAGGTCTTTTTTTGGCCCACTAAGATTGTTCACTTTATTTTTTTAATAGTATCTCTTTTTTCTTGGCCCAATAACCTCATTTCAGATCTAAAGTAAGTTTCTCTCTCTATAGTCACTAGTCATCTTCTTCCCGAGTTTTCCTCTTCTGCGTGAGTCATCTTTGTATCTTCTTCATCTTCTGCATCTGTGCCATCTTCCACGGTCGATTTCGGTCGGCAACGAAATTTTCTTGACCTGCTCGAGCGTGCCCGAACCAAGCCGTTCATAACTGAAGCGGAGATCCGACGACCCGCCAACCTGACGTCATCCGCCTTGCACAGATTTTTCCTTCCGGGTTGTTCGGGTGCGAGTTGATACGAGGAATTTGTCCAGCCCTATCTCCTACCCAATCTGCTAGGAGGGATTTATTTGGATATAAAATGAAAAAAGAAGTTACTATTTTTATGATTTAAAGTTTTTTTTTGAGAATATGATTTAAAGTAAATATAAAAAATGAGAAAATAATACTACCTCCGGTCCTTAATATAAGAAACAAAACATTAAAACACACAAACTAAAGAAATGCATTGAAATGAACTAATTGTATTTAATGTTCATATAAATTTCCAAAAATATTCCTTCTAATTATTAAACAAATCACTTGTATGGAAAGTTGATATATCTCGTAAATATATAAATGATAATAATATTGAAAATTAACATTTAATATATGTAAAAATTTATACATATTTCTTATATTTAAAAAAAAAAAATTTACACATTTATTTTTTATATTAACAACAGGAGGTACTAATAATTGAGATAACAACTTAAAAGAAATCACAAGTCACTTAAAAAATATAAAATGTAAAGCGTAAAATTCACGATCATCATCATCTTCAATTCATCTTCGTCATAAAAATCATCTTCATTTCATCAAAGCAGCACCGAACTAATCCAGTCTGCACACAACAGTAATTCAAAAATCCACCCACCCACCTCCCCACACACCTGTATTTTCCTTTCAATCACACAAAAACAGTTTCTTTATTCATCGATCGCATTTCCATTTCTCGAATTGGGTTTGTTTGGTAGCCGAGAAAAGATGCAGGGTTGGTTCTCATCACGGAGCACCGACAGCGAGGACCCGCTGAAACCTTCTTCCTCTCTGCTGGACGATTGGAATTCCTACGCATCTGCCCAATCCTCACAGGACACTTCCAGTGTGGGCCTCCCCTTCGATATCGAATCCGCCGTTAGGTCTGCAAACGACACCGTCTCAGGCACTTTTAGCGTGTAAGTAAGCCAATGCATTTATCTACATTCACTTCGATCTCCATATGGGTTTTGCTTCATATGCATTCAAGAGTATGTTTTTAAATTTTTTAATTATATGGGTTCATGTTATTATTGTATTTGAATTGTGTAAATGCATATTCTTGAGTGTGTTAAGACTGATCTGGGGTTCTATATGCGATATTTCCTGTGGCAATGACTGTAATATATGCCACAGTGGGGTGGAGCGCATTGTAGGGGTTTGAACCCGCTCAATTACAGTTCATGTCCTGTTGTAGCTTAACCAATTGAGCGACTCAAGGGGACGAAGAGCATATTTAGTTCTATTTATGAACTTTCATGGCAATCATTTGTTATATAGAGAGAATAACAGATTTTTCACTTGGTTTTATCTATGTGGTGAAGTCAAACATATAACAAGGTTCCTAGGTAGGTGATACAGTGGGCTTTAGGGAAAAAACTGTTATTCAAGTATACTAATTTAATGAGAGACATTTTAGACTATCAATTATGAAGGTGTCATGAGTTGTGTGAAAAGTAGAATCGAGGTTTTAAGTTGCATTTGCAGTCACATTGCGGTCATTGTTAGCTGATGTAGACCCATGCGAGCGAATGCTGTCAGTGATTTAAAAACCTTGAGTAGAATTTTGGAAGTCATGAGAGAATGTCCATTTGTTATAGGTATAGACAACTTTCTTTTGTTTTACTTTTTTTAATTTTTTGTCCCATTTTGTTGATTACTTCTCTGGATCAATTTCTGTTGGTGAATGCTGTGAGTAAGAACAAAGGGGCAATGTGAATGAATTGGGAAAAGGTGAAGGCTATGATGCATGGATATGGATACGAGTATCAGGTATGACATGGGTAAGTTATGGGATATGGGTAGGACAAGATACTGCAGAACAAAACACGTATGTGTGTGTGTGTGTGTGTGTACAAAAGCATATAAAACATAAAACAAACATTTGAAAAAAAACTCTCTCAACCTACCAATTGCCAAATAAAACTTCGAATAAGTCACAAAAAAGAATAATACAATAAAAAATCATAAGCAGACAATTGCCAAATAAAACAAACAAAAGTCGCCTATATAATATTGACATTGTAGGTGAGTGAACCTATATTATATGATTATTTAATGGATAAAGACATAACAGAAGCCTATATAAAAAGTTAAAAGAATAAAAGGCTCAATGTCAGCACGGTCACATAATGCTGCATCTTTGGGTGAACTTCAGTAATATAGCTCACCAACGTCAAGGCTCTCAAAGAATGCAGCATTGTTGCCAACATTTCTCCATACAGGAATGGATTTAAGTTTGTTTTGGGTGAATGTAGTCTTCTATTCGGTATACCTGAAACGCACTGGACACAGGTATGGCAGTTGGAGAGTTGAACCAGTGCGTCGTAGGGTGACGGTAGCCATGAGAGCGTGGTTGGTGTTGATATACAAGATGAGTATCACTTGCTAGGCACTAGGCAACCATATGGACAAGAGATCTTAAATCGAGTGTTAAGAACCAAATATCCCAAAAGGCAAAAGCTGTTAGGTGAAAGGCTCATGAATGTTTCTGTATCTAACATTGAATGGTCCATCAAGCAAGATGGCAAGAGTCCTTTGGGCTTGGAAGGGTGGAAATGGACAAGCCCACCCTACCTTGTGCTGAAGTTCAACTTTTATCTAGAAGAATGGGGGAGGCACTCTCGATCACTTGGTACTATGTCATGAACCAACTCTCTCAAAAGCTTAAGCTATTTGGTGAAGGCTCATGAATGGTTTTATGTCTAATAGACTAATAGAGACAATGAAGCAAGCATGGTTAGCAAGAAATTCAATGGTCTTAACCCACATTGTTGTCATGCATTCATATGTATCGGTACATGTGTAGCTTTGGTCAGGGGTTGGCTCTGCTAGACCTCATCATTATCCTTTGTTATTATGTGGCGAAAACAATCAGTAAGTAATAAATTTTATTTTATCTTTTTATCTTTCCATTGAGGCCGAACCTAAACCTCTATATGAGAGATAGCTGCCCACAGCCCACGTACTGACTGATAAGGGATGTATTATGAGCGGGGGGTGGGGTAGCTCAAGTGGTTAGAGCTAAGGGGTTAAGGTGTTAGAGGTGTTGGAGGTCTAAGGTTCAATCCTTGGCAAAGGAGAAAAAATTAACAACTAACATACCAACCTACTAATATTTACCTATAAAAAAAAAGGGAAGTCTTATGAGCAACATATATATGCTCAAGTATTTCCAAGTCCTTTTCCAGTCGAAATATGCTTTAAGAGAAAAACTTTATTGGCGTCTTACAGTCATACTTATAGTTAGTGAGAAGATGAGAGCTATGAAGCTGATTTATGATTATTTCAAAGATGGGCAGTTTGTGCTGGTAACAACATTTTAAGTGGGCGGAGTGTTAATTCAGAAATTTGGTTGATATTCTATTTCTTATTCTAATGAGTAAAATTGATATTCTTTAGTGCTTTTTTTCTTCTTGTTGACAACTGAACATTATGTTATCACAATACAGCTTAGGATTCTTTTTAGGGTCTGTTTGGCGCACGTGGAATTGGAACTGTATTTCAAAATTTTAATGACAGTTGGTTCAGAATTATAATTCTACTATGTTTGTGTTGTGCAAAAAATTAGAGTATGGAATTGTAATTTTAAATTCAATTTCCTAGAATTGGTGGCGGTGGCGGTGACGATGTTAGTGGTGGTGGTGGTGGTGCGGTGTTTTATTGTGTTGTTTTGCTTGTGCTATCCCTCAATGTGCAAATGCACACCTACCTGTGTGCAATTGGAACTTTAGGGTATTAGTTAGAACTGGACATGACTTAAGCTAGTTATTTTTTAATATTGTTCAATTATCATGTAGAATTATGATTCTAATTCTAAAAGGGCTTCCAAACAGAAAATTTAGAATTCCAAGCGTCAACTCAAATTTCAAGCCCGAGATGCCAAATGAGCACACATTTTTTTATCAGAGCTATCATATACATATGCATGAACTTTTTCCCTTATCTTGATCATCTCATAAACTTTAATCTGACGTATAATTTGCAATGGTTGAGTTTGGTGTCAGTAACTACTAGTTTTCTTTGTGTGTCAATGCTCGGACTGGAAGTTTCCAGTTTAATTATGTGGAAAAAAATATCTATTCTTTCTGCCTTATCGGAATTAACACAAACAAATACTGAATACTAATAGTTTTGCCTGAACTTATGTACACAAGTAGTTAAGCAATTTGTCTTTTATAACTGTTTAGGGTTTCTAAAGGTGTGAGAGATTTACCTGGCAACTTCCAGTCTGCCACTAGCAATGTTCCTTCCGGCAAAGCACTCGTGTATTTTGGTTTGCTTCTAGCAAGTGGGGTTTTCTTTGTTTTCATAGCATTTACGTTGTTCCTACCTGTCATGGTGGTTATGCCCCAAAAGTTTGCTATATGCTTTACTCTTGGGTGTGGATTTATTATTGGATCATTCTTTGCTCTCAAGGGTCCAAAGAATCAGCTTGCTCACATGTTTTCAAAGGAGGTAACTTGCTAAATTTTCATATCCTGTTGTTTGCATGGTGATAAAATAACTTGGGTAGTCTTTATTTATTGCTTCAGTTGTTCGAATGGGCTTTTGATAAAATACTGCCTCTTTGATTCGATTGCTCGTGTTTGATGCTTTTTTAACTTTCTCTCTTTTTGATTATTTTATTTTTCAGAGGCTCCCTTTCACATTGATTTTTATTGGCAGTATGATTGGTACCATATATGTATCAATGGTGCTCCACAGCTACATTTTCTCTGTGGTATTCTCTGTTGTACAGGTATGAGTTTCATGTATCCTTAAAATGCTTCTTTGGTGCTTCGCCCTTCCTCATGTATTATCTGCTGCTGATTTGAATTATGCGCCAAGATTTTTGACTTTTGAGTATATTCTCAAATTTATTATAGCAGTTAGCAACAGTTCCTTCTATTTATTATAACTATTATAAATTTAAGAGATCCTAGTTCCACACTCCCAGTGGCTGGCTTTATGTGATGGGTGTGTATCTCATGACTGGATGTGTGTGGAAATAGGCCCCCCTTAGAGATTTTTGTATTTATTATTAGTCATGTTTTCTTTTAAAACAATCAATCTTGCATTGAAATCGAAATTTTAATTATACTTGCAGGTTCTCTCACTTGGGTACTATGCCATATCATATTTTCCTGGTGGATCTGCTGGAATGAAATTTCTGACTTCTGCTCTTACCTCCTCAATCATGAATTGTTTTGGGAGGTGACCTGTTTTTGGTTAATGGGAGGTGAATATTTGTCTATATGGTAATTGACTCGTTGACTTGTAAATTTTCTCTTAAGATCTACCAGTTAAAGCTTTAAACTGACCTAAGAAGATTGCTGAGTTCGTCCGACACCTTCTTAGAGTTCAATGTTTGTTTCCTAAAAATTGATTTGCCTCTTAGCCAGCCTCAAGTTTCTAATTGCAAATTAACATGGTCTGGTTGATGAAGTAAATTGTTGTTTTCTTCCTGTTCCCTCCCTTTTACAAATGGAATTTAAAATAGCTTTTCTTGAATGAGTAGTTATTTATGGCTTTCCATTATTGAATTTTTTTCTGCGATTAGCACCTGCTGTTAACAAAAGTGCCTAGTTATCACCTATATTAATTTTTTTTTTTTTTCTTTTGTTACATTGGTGTAAGCACCTGGGTGGGGGAGGGAGAAAGGTGGTCTGGAGATCTAACCTCTGTGGCGTCAACATCACACCCAAGTCTTAAAAACATGGACTGGTGCCAATTGAGCTATAAGCTTGTTGGCATTTTTTTTTTTACTATTATGTGGCTATGCATGTGCCATTGGATGGCAACCTGCCATGTCTCTTCATATTAATGGCAAAACCTGATGAGACAAACTAAGGGAACGGATCCTCTACTAAATAGGGGCTAGATGTAATGATGTATGACACCATTTAAAATCATTGGCTGATTAACTGAAAATTGCCATAACTGATGGAAGTAAACAAACTTTCACCCTATTCACTTCGACTGTGTGCACCCCTTTCTGAGGATCTTAAAGCAACTGCTGTAAAGATCATGGCTTAGCAGAATTGGCACTTTGGTTGGTTAGACTTCTCCTAAATACTTGGATCATAAGTGCTGCAATGATGGTCTTTGATGAAGAGTACATGGTTCACAATGATACATTATTTTCTATTTTTTCGAACCATTTTACAAATTTTGGGCCAAATATGAGATGTTCTTTAATTCCAATTCTATGTCTGTGCCAACTGAAATGGGGTGCCGCAGTCTTTCCATGGACGTATCTGCTATCTTCAAAATGTAACTCTTAGTGGTGATCGATAACGAACACTTTGTAATGATGGACAAAACAGGGGAAAAAAAAAAAACTTTTTTGACCAGAAGCTGGAGCTTAAAGTAAATCATCAATAGTGGGACTATCATTCCTCCTTTCATACAAGATAATTTTTGCCACTTGATACTCATTGATTGGCTAATCTATACCATTTTTTTCTGTCAGAAAATTTGCCATCATCTGCCTGAAAAGCGTCCCCACGGTGCCCTTTTCCCCCTTCTTTTGTGCCCCCCATCTTCAGATATGGTTGAATTGGATACTTACAAAGTGACATAACCCTTTCCGGGTTTAATGGACCAAAGTATGTTTCCGATGGAACTTTTGACCTGACTAATAGATTTTGATAGGGCTTGGCTTTTGCTTCAGGGGGTTTACTTAATAAATTCACTTATTCATGAAATGATATGAAAGTGAAAAATGCAAGATGCAGTGATTAGTAAAGAATAGTCTTGAAGAGTTATTTGTACTTGGAGCCCGTTTGTTTAAGATTAAAAAATAATTGATTTTGTTACAAAATAATTTAGTGATTATTTTTAGAGATTTTTAAAAAAAGCAGAAGCAGATTTGTGTTTGTTTACAATCATAAAAATCAAATTTTTTTTAAAGTAGTTAGTTATAAAAACTGATTTTTTTCTAGAAGCAACTCAACTAATTTTTATTTTAATCCCAAAAATGATTTTTTTCTGCTTCTGATTATTTTCAGAAGCAAAAACAAACACACTAAAAAACATTAAAAAATCATTTTATGATTAAAAAATGATTTTTTTAACAAAATAATCAATAACAAACAGGCTCTTAATATCTCGAAGAGTTACCTTGATGAGTTTGACATAAATGATGTAAGGTAATGTTATTATTATTATTATTATATTATTATTATTATTATTATTATTTGCTCACGACGAAAGAAAAGATAAAGGTCAAAGTAAAATTTAAAAGAAAGCAACGACCTCAAGCCCCAAAACCAGTGTGCCATTTTAATTTCCAAAGCATGATCAAGCAAAAAGACTTTGCATTATCGACAAATTTCAATATAATTGATAGATAGATAGTTGGATTTTTTAAGCATGTTCTTAAGGGGTTTCATTCTTATCATGTGTATAAAAAAAACTTCTTAGGAAGAGGTAAAACTCGTTATAGTGATCTTTATACCTTGAAAAGAATTGATCTCCTGCTATTTATCAAAGATACCATTAGTAAAAAACAAAAGACTTCACATTCAAATATTGACCGGTAAAGTTGATTGGACATGTTCAACGTAGTGTGGTTTAGGTAAAGAAAGATTTCTTAAAGTTACACTAAATAATTAGTATTTCTATTTTTATTGGATTTTCGGCATTTGTAGATTACTTATTTTTTTAATAAGGTAGGTAAATTGCTCTTATACTTTTTTTTTCCCACATCGGTCCTTTAGGTTTTTTTGTTTTTTTTGTTTCAAATTGGTCTATACACGTTACGTTTCATTTCCATGTTAGTCCTTTCCGTCAATTTTGACCTTACGGAGTCAGATCAAAAGCCACGTGTCTGACTAACGTGATAACCACGTCAGGTTAAAACGAACAGCTTTAGGTCAAAACTGACGGAAATGATTAACATGAAAATGAAATGTAACGTGTAGGACCAATTTTAAAAAAAAAAAACTTATAGGACCAATGTAAAAAGTAAAAAAAAAAAATTATAGGATCAATTTACCTATTTTGCCCTATTTTTTATATCGCTCCTTACTTTTTTATTCTTTTTTTAAAATTTTGGTTCTTGTCTTATAGTATTAGTCTTTTTTTTTTTTTTCTATTTGAGTTTTTATCCTTATAACATTTACTTATTAAAGTATTGTCTCTTAAGAAACTAGAATCTAAATTAGTGAAATTATGAAGACTTAAATCCAAAAAAACGATAGAGATCAAAACTCATGGAGAGAAAAACTATATAGACTAATTGTTTAGCTTAACCACTTTTAAAACTTTTATTTGTATCCATTGGCCATTGCCTCCCTTTGTAATAATTTATAGCCATTTGAGAGTGGTTAGGGAGCAGAAACCCTGAACTTAAGGAAATATTTGGACATCAATAATGGAAGAGACAGTGATTTGACATTTTTAATATGAAAATTATGTAGGAGCAAGTGATGTTTGTATATGAGATAATCTTTAATAATGGAATTATTGAAAGGCCCAGGTTATCATCTTCTTCATCGAGAGAAAACAAAGCTGAGGTCAGTGGAGCACTTTGAACGGTTTAAATTGGAAAGTGAAGCTAAGGAGAAAAACGAAAGTTGGAAGTTGGAGTCAAACTAATGAGATGAATGCATAATGTAAAGCATTCGCTCAATGAGAGAGTGGCAATGGTAATCTTTCTCAAACAATTTGCTAAAGGAATAGATGGTCTTGGTCTCAATTAGAGATAAATGGTAAAGCTTAAATGATTGTTTTGCATGTTATCTATCAGATGGCAATGATTTTATCCAGCACAAGTTCCCATGATCGATAAGCTTGGTTTATGAAAAGAGAAATGCTAATGAGTGTCTAAGGACATTAATTAAAAATCTAAGAAATGTAAGGGTTTGTATGCTTTGTTTCCAGTTTCCTGTTTTCATTGTGTTTCCTATTTTCAGAAATTTGTACAGGAAACACTGAAAACAAATTTTTCTATTTTCAGTGTTTCATGTACAAATCTTTGAAAATATGAAACATAATGAAAATAAAGGGCAGTTTTGTAATTATTTTTGAAAACAGGAAATGAAAACAGAAATATGGAAACAAAGCAAATAGACCCTTAGGATATTGGAAGTGATACATTCAATATAGGCAAATGCTAATCAATGCCTTAAGGAAAGTTATGGTAGTTCAAAGATTTGTTAACGGTTTGGGATTTCGGTTACTCATCATGTCCAAAAAGTCATCAACAACACTCACTCAATGCTTGCTGGGTGCGTGCTGAACCCTGGTGTTGGGTGCATGTGCCGAGGGATGAGAGTCTATTTTGGATGGCTAGATTATCATGTATATTGATAGATTACTAATTTAATTAATGTTGTCGAACAAATAATTATGAATATTTTATATGAAATTCGGAGCGTGTATATATATATATATATTATATATATATATATATATATATATATATATATATATATATATATATATATATATATATATATATATATATATATATTGAATGAACTTTAATTTTTATACTTGGCCCTCCTATCATTTAAGTTTGGCTCCGTCCCTGCTTTAATATATTGAAAATAGATATACTTAGTTTTTAACGAATAATTACCTTTTTTGAATTCTAGAAATAATGTCCTTATAACACTTGTTAGCAATATTCTTTTAAAAAACTTATTCACTGCCCTGGTCTTGTCTATGTCTATGATTCTGGGATGTAATCACATGTTGGAGGCAATTGGCCAAATAATTAGAAAGAAACAAAATCTCCAATTGTTTCTAGACAAGGATTTGTCATATTGATCGGGATTAGGCCTCCCCACCATACGTGTGTAAATTGGCACAAGGTAACTTGGCAGTACCTCTCATATGATTTTGGATGGCCACGGACCCTTTAATTGCATTTTGATGGGATTTCGTTATGTCAAGGACAAATCTTGTTTTGGATCCATTAACCTGCATTACTGTTGGGGATTCAAAAGTCCACTTAATTTACACACAATCTCCCAATTGCTGATTCCACTGCACGTGTGCCAAGGACAAAAGTTCTTATATGATGGTACCATAGCAGACCATACCAAAGGGTCCACCCTCAATGCAAATCATAAAATCTCTCACCCTATTTCTTTCTTTTTACCCTCTCATGGTTGCATAATTGTGTGGCATGGGTAAGCCATTCAATTTCATAAATAGTGAGGTTTCCAAACTATACTTGCTGGCTGTTATTTCATGCACCCAAGTTACTCTCACAATCAAAATTAAAGAAAATTGCACAATTATATATATGTGCAAACAATTAATTTGATGAAAAACTGACCATGTTAGGCCTAGTGAGTAGAATTAGAACTCCATTTAATATGTGTAGCTTCTTTCATATAGTGGCCCAATCTTCCATCACCCCTAGAACTAGATGGCTAAGTGATAAAGGTTTACCGACACAGAGAACAAGAATTTGAGACTCATTATTGTTACAAAAAAGAGTGGAGGTAATATGTTCATGTGTAAGATTAATGCTTTACTTTAAACATGTTTGGTCATTCCTACTTGGCAATCAGCATCATTCTGTCAAAAACCAAAAATGTTGTTTTGTGTCATGTGTCCAGCACCCTTATATATATTTTTACTATTATATAATCTTTGGCAGTGATTGTCTTATGCTCATCACTCATGTTTTAATATTCAAAGTTGCTGTATTGATGATGTACAGTCTAACAGCAGAAATGTGACTTAGATCCAATCATACAAATCAGAGCTTCCAAATATGATTGTCATAAACCTTCAAGATGTGATTCATGATTAATTTATTTCCAAATCGTGAAAGTTCAAACACTTATGAGTAAGGAAAGCATATAAGGTTTAAATAAATGAAAGGAAAAGAAAAGTAAGAAGAAAGGGAAAGTAACATATATTTTTTAAACAAAGCTCTTGAATTTAGCAGGTCTACAGAAAAGAAAAAGAAAAAGGACTTGTAAAAATGTGTTATCAAGACCGAAAGGAATAAACATAACTTGGTCTTTGTAGATGATAGTGTTAAGTGCCCAAGTGTTTTGAATCTTTTGACTAGTTATAGTTCAATTGGGGGGACTAATAATTATCTCTGGTTATTTAAGATGTTTAGTTAGAGATGAAGAAATTATAGTGGATGAGAATCACCACCAAACTTTTTTTTTCCTTCTTATTCTGTTGTTAATGTCTAATCTTCCTTTTTCATTTACATAATTCGTTTTGCCTCGGAATTACTAAGAGATGATGCAAAAGGGTCTTCTTGTTTATGACATCATGCCATTCGTGTGCTGCAAGAGCTTGGTGTGTTAATAACATGGCACAAGGGAGGCTTTTATGAGATAACTTTTTACAAAGAATTAAACTCAACAATATAAAATGGTGGGGTTGGAGTAGGGTCCATTTCTAACTATACAATATTTCCCCAACCATATATAAATGGTGTCTTTTGTCTTTTCCTCCTCCTCCTTTTTTTTTTTTTCCTTTCTTTCTTTCTTTCTTTCTTTCTTTCCTTTCTTTTAATATTTGTCTCTTTTTTAAACGTTATTGGTGTCCCCTAAGTTAATTTTGGTCCATTCATCTTCTCCTTTATCATGAAATGTTTCCACTTGCTTTTTCTATGAATCTTTTGTTTCCGTATGCAAACATGTTTAAAATAGTTTATATTGTTTTCCGCAAAGATCTACAATAACATTTTTTTAAAATACTATGAGTGTGTTTGATTTGCAAAAAAAAAAGTAAAGGATTGGATAACACAACTGCATTTGTTCCATGTTTAATTTAAAAAGTGATAAGAGAACATGACAAAAATAGGATGATGGGCCGGACAAAACCCAAATATTTGTACCTAGCTAAACCACCCATGAGCAAACTAATTAAAAGTCAAAATTAGCCTTCCCTGTTTAATAACCTCTCTCTCTCATTTAATTCAACCCGTTACTTTTTTTTATTGGTACAATAAAAGTTAAGATTAGGGGAAGGCACGTCCCCTTGTAAGGTCAGGAAATACCGTCAATCTCAACGATGATTTATAGTAGAATTTACATATTGCCTATAAACATGGGAGATCTAAGAATCGAACCCAAATCACAGCTAGTGTGAGCGGAAGGCTTGACCAGATGTGCCAACCCAACACAACCCGTTACTTATTAATATAAGTATAATATATATTATGGATTTAATTGATATACACTAACAGTGTAAAGTTTTTTTACACTGTCAACAAATTAGAAATTGATATACTATTATAAATGCTTGTTTCTTATCCTGACTACCTTAAAAGTTATCAATTCAATGATTTCTGATTGATTGTCAGTGTAAAAATCTTTACACTGACAGTGCATACAAATTAAACTTATATATTATATAGATAATCATATATATTATATTTATAAATAATACTTATATATTTTTGTCAAATATATAAATATATATATTTATATATATATATATATAATATAAATTTATTTTATATAATATATATTATGATATTATAATATATATATATATATATATATATATATACTTTTATTATAAAATATATTTAAATAAATTTTATATTATTTTATTAGTATTGTCTATTGTCCATCAAATTGTATACTAGACAAAGAGTTGTACTGTACCTCAAGCATTTGTTCTGTGTTGTTCTTGTTGTTATGTACCTAATTGCGAATCAAATGTACCCTAAGGGATGAACGAAAATAAATCAAATAGTAACTGTGCATTAATGCACCTATCCAACAGTAAATATTTGTTTTGAAGACCATTATAACAATTTCATAAACAAATTGAAAATTCTTGAGGACATTTTAACAAGAAGCAATTAGCCAGGAGTAGGACCATCAAAATAAGCCAATCAGACTCTCTCGGGTTAGACACCACAGATTGACAAAAAACTAACCCAGCTCACTTCTTTGTGCGCCAAAAAATAGTAAATCCGACTCAACTCACCCTGAGTTAGTGGGTTAAACAGGTTGATTCCGACAAAGCTGGCTCATTTAGACTCTAAACGAGTCTCGAGATACAAAATATAATATATTGAAGTTGATTCAATTCAAAACAAAAAACCAAGACTTAGCAATGAAATAACACCCAAGATTGTTGATTCAAGAATTTGGAATTTTACAAACCTTAAATCTCCAAATTTTAACAAAATGGGAACTTTGTAAAATTAATTTTAGGGTTCAAAGCCTAGTATACTCAGCACTAATACCACATGTTAGATTTGATAGGGATCTATACTAAGGAGAGAATGAATCCTCTCAGATTTTTTACGTGACGAGGTCATGCTAGGGATTAGAATACCAATACAAGAATCTCAAAAATTAATTAAACTGATCATGCCTCTTGAAATTGTATTTGACAAGAAACAATTTGTAAGTAGAAACACATTTATATGTCCGCAGCAGTGATCATGATCAATCTCCCTTGTCTATAACTGACACATTAATTAAGCAACGCACAACTGTTAAGAGAGTGAGTAGGTATCGTACCCTTTTAATAATTTATCATTAATCTAATTTTCACCTATCCCATTCCCAGGCTCTAGGTTACTAGACCTATTCCATAATTCACTAAAAAACATGATAATTCCCAAAACTAGTAATAGTTAAGGGTGTTTGTAATACATATACTGCTTTCTTTTGGGGGTAATATCTTAGTTACAGCTTCTTCCTTGCCCTTGCTTTGTAATGTATATGAGTTTTACTATCCTTTATACTCTTATCAATATATTTTTGTTTATAAAAAAAAAAAAAAGATCTCATAATTTGTGAGCCTATAGAAAAAGTATTAGGCTATGAATTAGACTCATTTTATAAATCAAAATATGTCAATCAATAATAACACAGCCACAGTCCAAGAATTTTTGAACAACTCAATCAACTAAGATGAAATGACGTGGTTTTACTAGTCTTACACATTACTGAGGGCTTCTGTGTATTTCATTTTATGGTAATTGTATACCTTTTTTTTTTATGCATTTTGGCCAAACAACATTATTTTCACCTAATTGGGTGAGTTAGACATGTCATATAATCTTTTAATGCTACAAATTAGCTTTTAAGGTAACATTATTAAACTCAAATGGATGAAGCAATGAAAAATTGGAGATTACAAATTTGACTAAACTGATAAAATTTTGTCTCTAAAGAACTAATATAAAGAATTGTATCATACAGTAACCGGATTAACATTTTACTCTTCACTCAAAAAGCAGAACATGGCTTTTACTATCTTCCAAGTGCTTTTGAAATCCCATGTACCATAAATCGCAAACCTATTCCTTTTACTTTGGAAGACATCTTTTAATAAACTGAAAAGCATGTTCAGTTTGGCTATGAATCAAAAGGAAGCGTACGCCACACATATTCTCTAGAAACTAAAATTAATTACTTTGACAAGTCTTCTCTATAACTAAATTATTTTGTATTGTATAAAACAATAATAATCACGTCTTATTTCGTTAAAGTCAGTTACGTACATAGATCAAACATATAAATGATTCAGTTCATTATAAAATAAGATTTTTTTTTTTTTTTTTTAAATCTCATTATCTTTTCTAGTTTTGAAGAGGAGTCTTGGCACAGCGGTTGGAGTTGTTGCCATGTGACAGGAAGATTACAAGGTTAATTTGTGGATCGGCCTCTTGCAAATATAAGATAAGACTGTCTACTATATACCTACATAGTGAATCCGACCCTTCATTAAACCGAACGCATAGTCGAGCTTATAGCACCGGATTGCCGTTTTTTTCTTTTTCTCCCTCTCATAATTTTAACCCGTGAATTCATAATAATGGCTACAACATACAAACAGGCTATAAACTGTAGAATATTTAAAGAGAAATAATTAATCTTTTGTTTTCTGCAAGTCATCTGTCATCTGGTTTTAATTTGTGAAATTATCAATTTAATAGTTGAAGATGCTGCAATGTTGTCCCTTCCACTCAAGGCCAGCATACCTTTCATTGTTTTCAATTCATTCTTTATAACAAAGACCACCCGACAACATGACCAGATCTTGAAGATTATTAAATCTTTTATTTTATTATTATTTTTTGTTACATATTCCTGACCTCCATGTGCACTTCACTTCTCAATCAGATTCCTCAAGCACTTGCTTCATCTATATAAACAAACCAATTAAAATGAATCCCAATTAATTCCTTTTAATTAATAAAATATGTTCTTTATCACAGCAGTGCTAAAAATATGAGTAAATTTATTAGGCCAGTAAATAAGGACCATGTTACCAACTAAGGGTTGGTGGAGAGGTAAGCATCTCGATTCCATAAAAAGGAGAACACGAGTTCGAATCCCGATGACAGACATTCTAGTAGGAGGTTGCGAAAATCAAGAGTTAATTCCCTACTCTAAACAAACGATCAAGGATTAGTCCCATAGCCGATCTAAAGAGCCGAAGCTTGTGGGGATACCAAGGGATGTCACTGGGGAGCCAAAGGCCCCAATTACGGTAGTTCATAAATAAAAAAAATATGGACCATGTTTTACCTTTTAATACTGAAAACAAATCCAACCTCTCTTTGCATTCTTTAAAATCTGATCCAAATATGTAAGTTAACTGCCTAGTTACAGTTTGGAAACACAGAAGGTAGCAACCACATGAATGGCTCATGAACTTCAACCACATAAAATAGATGGACCACAAAAAAGGGCCTAGCTAAGTACAGAAAGAAGTTATCTTCTAGACTAACCAAATCAAGAACCATAACATTCAAAATATCATAATGTCTGTTCTGTTGGATGATCACCCTATCACTATCAGTGAGATAATCAACTTAATGTCCTATTAGTTCTAAAGCCATTTTTCTCTCTACATTTTACTAGTCTAGTGCTACTTGGATATACCTTGTTTCCTGCCAACCATAGCAACTAAATACAAAAGGATGAATATAATGACCAAATAATGAGGGAAACAGTATAATACAAGTGTCCACGTGGGGAGCAAAAACTTTGAAATCTTCTTTACATGATTTTCAGTTCCACAGTTTTCATCTCTGACTGTTTACTACAAGTGAAACACTAGTTAACAAAGAGTAACAAATTGGAATACAAAATCCATAAGATTTCAACCTACTATTTGGGAGGTTAAATGTGAAGAATCAATATAAAAATGAAAAATTTACTGGAATTAAAAAGAAAATGAGTATGAATATGACCATCTCTTCATTATTAAACAACAAAACCTTATACAATAATAAAAGAATAAAGAAGTTGGCTCTTGGATCCATATCTTCTGCTCTTCTTCCTCTATAAACAAAACATGGGATTTCCCCCTCTACAATCCCAAAACAGATCAACCATTCTCTTCTCTCAGCAATGCCTGGAAGCTTAAGGAATCTGTCACTTTCCCCCAAAATCTTCTCCTTCACCTTGCTTTTCTCATTAAACTCCCTTCTCTTTCCATTTTGTTACTCCCTTAATGAACAAGGACAAGCTCTTATAGCATGGAAGGACAGTTTAAACAGCACTGAAGATGCATTAGCATCATGGAATCCTTCAGCCCCAAGCCCATGCAACTGGTTTGGGGTGCACTGCAATTCACAAGGAGATGTGGTGGAAATAAACCTGAAGTCAGTGAACTTGCAAGGCTCATTACCTTCAAATTTTCAATCTCTAAGGTCCTTGAAGATTCTTATCCTCTCATCAACCAACATCACAGGCAGGATTCCAAAAGAGATTGGAGACTATCAAGAACTCATCCTTATGGATCTCAGTGGCAATTCTCTCATAGGTGAAATCCCAGAAGAAATTTTAAGGCTAAGCAAATTGCAAGGTTTATCTCTCCATACAAATTTCCTTGAAGGCAACATTCCATCCAACATTGGAAATCTATCAAGTCTAGTGAATTTGACACTCTATGACAATCAACTCAGTGGTGAAATTCCCAAGAGTATTGGCTCCTTAAGCAAGCTCCAAGTATTCAGAGCAGGTGGCAATAAGAACCTTAAGGGTGAGCTTCCATGGGAAATTGGAAACTGCATCAACTTGGTCACTTTAGGCCTTGCAGAAACCAGCATTTCTGGGAGTCTTCCTTCTTCAATTGGAATGCTGAAAAGAATTCAGACCATAGCCATTTACACAACTCTATTGTCAGGCTCTATTCCAGAAGAGATTGGCAATTGCAGTGAGTTGAAGAACCTTTACTTGTACCAGAACTCTATATCAGGTTCAATTCCAAGCCAAATTGGAGAGCTCAGCAAGCTTCAAAGTCTACTTTTATGGCAAAACAACATAGTTGGTACAATCCCAGAAGAGCTTGGAAACTGCACAAAAATCAAAGTCATAGACTTATCAGAAAATCTCCTCACAGGTAGCATACCAAGCAGTTTTGGCCAGCTTTCAAATCTCCAGGAGCTTCAACTGAGTGTCAATCAGCTCTCAGGTATTATACCTCCTGAAATCTCAAATTGCACTTCTCTGACTCAATTGGAAGTTGACAACAATGCTCTTACCGGCGAGATTCCTGATCAAATCGGTAACTTGAGAAGCTTGAATCTGTTCTTTGCTTGGCAGAACAAACTAACAGGGAAAATCCCAGATAGTCTTTCAGAGTGCCAAGAACTTGAGGCACTTGATCTCTCTTACAACAACTTGATTGGTCCAATACCCAAAACAACTATTCGAGTTGAGGAAATCTCACCAAACTTCTGCTTCTTTCTAATGATTTATCAGGCTTTATACCACCTGATATAGGTAACTGCACAAGTCTCTATAGGCTGCGTTTGGATCACAATAGACTAGAAGGTAACATTCCACCTGAGATTGGAAACTTGAAGAATTTGAATTTTGTGGATATGAGCAGCAATCATCTTGTAGGGGAGATTCCTCCAATACTATCTGGATGCCAGAATCTTGAGTTTCTGGACCTTCATTTGAATAGTCTAACTGGTTCAGTTCCAGATTCTCTTCCCAAAAGCCTGCAGTTAATTGACTTGTCAGAAAACAGGCTAACAGGTGCATTAAGTCCAACCATTGGTTCATTGGTTGAGTTAACCAAACTCAACTTGGGAAAGAATCAACTCAGTGGAAGAATCCCAGCAGAGATCCTATCTTGCACTAAGCTACAACTTCTAGACTTGGGAAGTAACAGTTTCTCTGGAAAAATACCAAAGGAAGTTGGTCTAATTCCTTCACTAGAAATCTCTCTAAATCTTAGCTGCAACCAGTTTTCTGGTGAAATTCCATCCCAGTTCTCCAGTCTTAGCAAACTAGGAGTGCTTGATCTCTCACACAACAAGCTCTCAGGGAATTTAGATTCTCTCTCTAACCTTGAGAATCTTGTTTCCTTAAATGTTTCATTCAATGGCTTCTCTGGTGAGTTGCCTAACACCCCATTCTTCCATAAACTCCCTCTCAGTGATCTTGCTGAAAATGAAGGTCTCTACATTGCTGGGGGTGTTGTAACTCCTGCAGACAAAATGGGGTCCAAAGATCATGCAAGATCAGCTATGAAGTTTGCTATGTCCATTCTCTTAAGCATCAGTGCAGTACTAGTGCTGCTCACAATCTATCTCTTGGTTCGCGCTCATATCTCCAACAAAGCACTCATGGAAAATGATAGCTGGGAGATGACTTTGTATCAGAAGTTTGAATTATCCATTGATGACATTGTCTTGAATTTGACATCAGCCAATGTTATTGGCACTGGAAGCTCTGGAGTTGTGTACAAGGTAACAATTCCAAATGGTGAAACACTAGCAGTTAAAAAGATGTGGTCATCTGAAGAATCTGGAGCATTCAATTCTGAGATTCAAACACTTGGTTCAATCAGACACAAAAATATCATCAGGCTGCTGGGTTGGGGATCCAATAAGAACCTGAAGCTGCTTTTTTATGACTACCTCCCTAATGGAAGCCTGAGCTCATTACTTCATGGCTCAGGAAAGGGAAAAGCAGAATGGGAGACAAGATATGATGTTATATTAGGTGTGGCTCATGCACTTTCTTATTTGCATCATGATTGTGTGCCTGCTATAATGCATGGTGATGTCAAAGCCATGAATGTGTTATTAGGTCCTGGCTATCAACCTTACCTTGCTGACTTTGGCTTGGCAAGAATTGCAAGGGAAATTGGTGAAAATACAAATTCCAATCCAGTTCAAAGACATTACCTTGCTGGTTCATATGGATACATGGCTCCTGGTATTTTTTTTCCACTAAAATTTTAATTAATTAAGTAAATTTTCAGTACTTATTAATCCCTTGAACAATACTAATTTCTGTTTTATTTTGTTTATGCACAGAACATGCATCTATGCAACCTATAACTGAGAAAAGTGATGTGTATAGTTTTGGTATGGTTCTACTTGAGGTCCTGAACAGGAAGACACCCATTAGACCCAACTCTACCAGGGGGTGCACACTTGGTTCAATGGGTTAGGAACCACTTGGCTTGCAAAGGAGACCCATCTGACATTCTTGACCCAAAGCTGAGAGGGAGGGCTGACCCTGCCATGCATGAAATGCTACAAACTCTGGCAGTGTCATTTCTATGTGTCAGCACCAGAGCTGATGACCGTCCAACAATGAAGGATGTTGTTGCTATGCTCAAGGAAATTAGACCTCTTGAGGCCTCAAGGGGAGACCATGATGTATTGAAGGGAGGTTTAACAGCACATAGTTCACCACCACCTCCTAAGAATGTAGTTTCACATGGATCTTCTAACTGTTCCTATAATTTCTCAGACAACTCAATCAGTTGAGCAAGTATGGATCTCATGGAGAAGCATTGCTAGTGTGCTTCATACCAATTGTATATAGTCTAATGCAATGCCAATTAGAGCATGCCTAAATTATTAGTGATATTTTAGTAATCTAGTGTGATAAAATTTCCCCTTGTTCATGTAATTTCAAAACAATGGAGGTTTAGAAAATCCATGTATTGAATATATAAATAAATTTCATTTCATAGGAACTTAAATAACAACTTGAGTTTTAGACTAAATAATTTTTCTATATGATCTCAAATAAATTCTTGGCCAAAATAATATCTATGCAACCTTCCTTTGTGCTTTTACCTAACAGCTTTTTAACCTTTAAAATTCTATTTTAAGTGTAAGTGTTCAATGGGTGAATATGGTACAATTTAATAACAGTTTCCTTGGCTGAAATTGTTGACACTTCTTTGGTGTTACTGCTAAGTGCTAACAACAGAGTGGTTTCTAGGAATCAGTGAAGTTTCAATTGTCATTGAAGAAGAGAGTGACCTCAAGGCTTGTGGAAGCTGAAACAATGATTGGCAATTTTGGATATATGTATTTAGAATTTATTGATAGAGAATAAGATTCCTTGACTGCATTCTCTTTCTCTCTCATCCCCACACACAGACACAGCCAAGCCAGCCTTTCACACAGTGCCCACATGGTCCCATGTTCAATAGCTCACATGTCCATGTGCTGACTGAGAGAGACTGTCCAGCAATTGGAAACTTACATACATATAAAAATAAGGTGGGAGCCTGGGATTGAAAGGCTGTATCCTAATCAGATGCACATGTATATGCAGGCCAGGACCATTATACTGGAACAGTGAAACATGACATTAATATATATAACAATATAGCTAGTAACTACTCCCCAACCACCTTTAATATCCCCTCTCCAAATAAAGAAAGCAGCTTTGCAGTAAAAGTTTCTTCCAGTGATGACCACAATGTCAGTGGCTCAATGCTTAGGTAGAAATGTGATAGTAACCTTTCTATGCATTGTAAATTTGTATTACCAATTATGGTCATTTTAAGTGTACAAAGTATTTATATTGATTCCATTCTAATGCTTTTCATTTTAATGAAACTTAAACATCAATTGTGCTGGTCTTGTGTTGCTTGTAATTGTAAGACACACTTGCTTTGCTTGCTATCCAACCACGAAAAACTGCTGAGTCTTGCAGGCTTGCAGCATAGAACAGATTGCAAAAACTAAGTAGGGACTTTTCCATCCACATGTAAGATTTTACAGGATCTATACTAGGAATTAGAATACTGAATACTAAGTGCATATTTGGAACTAAGGTGGGAAATGCTAGAAGCACTTCTGGAACCCGTAAGCTACAATGGTTAGCTTCATGTTGGAAGTGCTTTTGGGAAGGTCTAGCTTAATTCCAAACATGCTATTAAGAGTATTAATTTAATTTGCGTATGGACAAAAGTGATTTCACCGATTCTCAGTGGAAGCGAACCGCGTAAACAAGCATATACGTTAGAAACAGAGTCACCTCGATGATGAAGCACTCAAGAGTTTGAGGTAGCGTTTGATACAAGTTTTAATTTAATATTCTCAAGATCGTGAATACGAGAATAAAAGTTTTTTATATTTGGTACAAGTTTAAAAGATTATTCCTAGGCATAAAAGATGCCCAGGAATAACATTAGCGAAGAAAGAGAAAAACTTTATTCTCAAATGTGGAGGTGAGAAAAAAAATATTCTTGGAAATGAGTTTCCCGAGAATGTAGTTTACCTGATAATAATTAAAAAAAAATCATTCCATGAACCAAACACCACTTAAAGATGTGGGGTTCTCTTAATAAAACATAGTAACCTAATGTCCATCCATCAAGAAAATTAAAGTTAGCCAACACACTCATTATTGGAAAGCCCAACAAATAATAAATAACAGTGACCCCCAAATCCACAATAAAACACATAATTATACAGCCTCTAGGCAAGTTAGCCATTCAACATGTTCCAGTAAAACAAAGGGTTTTGCTAATCAGTGTTCTAACTTAAGGAATCCAAAAAAAGCAAGCTTTTACGGGAAAGCTAAAAATACCACTTTTTAAAACAATAAATATATCACTTCTCATACAAACTTACTTTTTTAGATTCCTAAATCAGTGTAATTGACATTCTCTTAAAACAAAATACACTAATCAATATAAGTCCAAACAAACACCATAAAGTTCTTTGTTATTTTAATTATATTATTATAATAATTTAAATATTATTTAACTATTTTAATTATTTCTGTTGCCAACTAAGCAAGCTATTTGGATGTCATGTGTGCCTATATGTGTGCTATGACACTCGGGGCTGATAAGGGCGAGGAGTGCTCACCAGTGCAAAAGATGATGCATGGACATGGAGCAACTCCTAGTAGACTTTTAGGCGGAGGGACATATGAATGAACAGATTCCAAATCGGAATGAGAGGGAACCTGCGACTGTGTAGATGTGGGACGACATAGTTGAGGGGTTCCTGAGACTGTGCAGATATGAGACTGTATAGTTGATGGAAGCATAAAAGAATTGATTGATACTACCTATATTGACAAGATACATCTTCTTTTCGGGAGCCTATCAGTGAAGAACTCCAAAGTTAAGCATGCTTGACTTAGAGCAATTATGGGACTGGTGACCTCCTGGTAAGCTTTTCTAGGAAACGTGTGAGTGAGTGCAAAACATGCTAAAAAGACCCGTGTTGATTTCTGGGAACAATCGTCAATTCGTAAAAGCAGCCTGAGATGTTACATGTGCCACCTCATCAATCTCCATTAATTTTTTGACAATAACTTGATGGAGGGACTGATTTTGCACGATTGAAAAAATAGGAGGACAAAAATGGCTCAAAAATTAGAACAAAAAGTGCATTTTATAGAAGGCGAGAATCATAAGATCCTTTCATGTGTGGATTCTATGCAAAATTCAAGTTTTTAAAGCTACTTGATTTTGAAGGTACATGGTTGAATTATGCTCCTAATAATTTGGGGAATCTTTTTCATTTGAAATACTTCAACTTGAAGAATACAAGAATAAAAGGTTCTTACAAAATCCACTGGTAATTAAGCTGCAAAACTTAGAAATTACCTTATCTAAGACAAACCCTTGTGCATGAGTTGCCAAATGAGATAAACAACATATTGAAATCTTTTCCTTTTTATTTCCCCTCAAATTATGAGAGAGAAAGACATAAACATAAAATTACTTATGTTTGTGAGATTCATTCTAGTTTGCTTGTGTTTTTTCTTAAGAATATGAGAGAAAACATGAGAGATTAAAATAATAATAAAGAGTTGATCTAAATCCATAAACATGCTCACAAACTATGACATCTTTGTGCTTACCATCCAAACTTTGATGCGAGTTATTCCATTTTGGGCTTTAGTGCTTTACAAGGGGGTTAGTGATCCAAAAAGGTATTGGATGCTTGGCATCCCTGCAAACCCTTTATTATGTGGAGGTAGATCATGCATGGAGGAATAGACCTTATACAAGAGTTCGAAAAGTTGATGCAACCACGACAAGGATAGTGGGTCGTTGCAAGTAATAAAATGGTGAGAATTGGATATCGTCCACAAGGATCGGTTATCATGTATCAATTTACAAATTAAACAATTATCTAGAGAACTCAAAACATTCAAATAAACAAACAAGAGTAAAAAATTTTGGTCTTTTTGGGATTTTTTTTAAGAAACACTTAGCAAAAAGGAATGTGATTAACAAATGGATAAAATGCTGGGGTTACACTACATTAATAGTCCCTCAATTGCAATGATATGGTTACTAATACAAGTCTTAATTCAATTATGACAATAAGCCTTTCAAAATACTAAAACACTAATTCTTTAGGTAGATTGAGCCTAAAACCCCAAATTAAATCCTAATTCCTTAGGTGGATTAACATGAGATTTTGCATAAAGAGCCAAAACTTCAAAGATTGCAAGCACTTCAAGACATAGGATCATGAACTACTAAGTATTTGATTCAATGAGCATGCATTAACATCAATTTTCTAATTGTCTACCAAAGCAATAAATCATTCCAAGGGTGATCAAGCCATGAAAAACATTAAGAATAAAATGAAATACTCATGAAGAAAGAGGAACTTGCATTAAAACCAAATTGATATACAACTTAGTTTAGAAAAGTAAACATCTAATCCCGACAAAAGGATGTATGCTAAACTTAGAGTAAAATAAAATAGAGAAAAAGAGTGAAAGAAAAAACTCCATAAAATTGAGGATCAAGGAGAGAGCGCATCAGAGAGCTAACACTCTTTTTTTTCTCCTCCGTGCAGCTCTTGCTCATGCTGCTGCTGGCTGCTGGCTGCTGTCCGTCTCTCTAGTACATCCTCCCTTTCTTTCCCCCATCTCACGAGTCACCTTGGTCATTAGGTGCTTCTTTCTTTTGAACATTGCTATTAACACCTTGCAATTTGCTAGTTGCACCTTGCAACTTGATTTTGATATTTTCTTTCCAAAAATACCCTTTTGTTTATAAAGCAGCTTCCCTCCGCTAACATACAACACCTACACGGCAACACCCCACACCCAACACCCCACACCAGAAAACACAGTTCCCTCCCCCCAACACCCAACATCCTTCTCACCAGAAAACTACCCTTCCCTCCCACCATTCTCACCACCACCACCATTGTCACACAATAATGAAAGGGTGAGTTTTGTGAGTGTTTTCAAATTGGTTTGAGAATGGGTTGCAGGTTTAAAGGGCTACTTTTGTTTCGTTTTCGTCATGCTCTGAATGGTGGTGAGGTGCAAGTAAGTACATACGTAAACATTCGAAATAACCGCAATATTAATTTCGGAAAACTTCCGGAAACCCACTTTCGGAAACTATCGGGAAACCCATTTCCGGAAACACCAGAAACTATCAGGAAACCCATTTCCGGAACACTTCCAGAAATCCATTTTCGGACGCTTATTTAATTTAATGTGTTAGATTTTACACATCCGGAATTTAGTTTCCGGATGCTATTATTTTTTTCTACCAGATTTTAGTTTCCGGAGGTTTACATTTACATACATGTTGAAAAATATGCCTCCGGAATTACGTTTCCGGAAGTTAAATATTTTGTTCCTCCGAAAATTAAAATCCGGAGGTGCATTTTCATATATCTAAAATGGGTATCCGGAAACAGGTTTTCGGAGGTGTAAATTTCCTGATGCAAATTTTCTTAATCAAATTAATGCTTTCTTCTTACTATTATTTGTTATGATGCTAGTTTTAATGTTTTTTTTCAGTGGACATAGATGACTATTTTGGCAATCTATCTAAGGACATGGATATGTCAATTAATATGGGGACAAATGGAGATGTAAGAATGAATTGTGATTTACCTTGATTATTCTTCTTGACTAAAACTCATCCTTTATTTATTTATTTTTTTCAGAATCCTGTGAGCATGGAGAGGTTGGATGTTCCGAATGTAAAAGATGTTGATTGTAGTGATGCATTCACTACTGCAAAGGTGGTTGAATAATGAAATATTATTAGTATTATTTTATGAATATGTGTGAACATTATAACATCATGCTAATTTTTTATTGACAGATATTTTCTTCTCGAGATGATATGTTGAATTGGGCTCGACAAATTGGCAGAGAGAATGGTGTTGTTGTCGTCAGTCACAGGTCAGACACAGGAGGTAAAAGAAGGACGACGGTGGTGACTCTTGGTTGTGAAAGGGGTGGAAAGTATAGACCATACAAAAAGGAGTTAGCTCGCAAGGTGACTGGAACCAAGAAATGTGAATGTCTTTCAAATTAAGAGGAAAACCGTTGAAAAATGGTGATGGATGGACACTTAATGTAGTGTGTGGCTTTCACAACCATGAGTTAGCGGACACTTTGGTTGGTCATGCATATGTTGGTCGGCTAAGTGTCCAAGAGAGGTCTTTGGTCGAAGATATGACAGAGCTTGGTTAAGCCAAGAAACATAATGATCACATTGAAGGAGCATAATAAGAATAATTGCACCACCAACAAACAGTTGTATAATGTGCAGCAAGATATTAGAATATTTGAAAGAGGCCCTAGAACATAAATGCAACATTTGTTGTATTTATGTGAGCATGATAAGTATGTGTATTGGCATAGAAGGTTGGACATGTCCGATGTTGTTAGAGATATATTTTGGATACATCCAGAAGCCGTAAAACTTATGAATACATTCCCCATTGTGTTGATCATTGACAGCACTTATAAAACCAACAAGTATCGGTTGCCGTTACTTGAAATTGTTGGTGTTACCTCTACAGAGCTGACATTCTCCATTGGATTTACTTATTTGGAGTCTGAGCGAAGTAATAATTTCATCTGGGCCTCCAGGGAAGGACTGTTGGGGTTTTCATGAGATAATCCTCTTTAAAAATCATATCTCAAGACGGAAGAAAACCAACCCATGGATCGCGCATTACAAAACATGAATCATATAAAAGGCTATTTGTATTTACCTCTTGAAGCGTGCTTTCACTGTGATCACAAGTGCCACAAAGGAGAAGCACCTCTACTCAGTCCACGCGAGCAAACGGGCGTCGGAGCTTTGCGTCTTGTGCTAGCTGACGGCTCTAGGAGGCAAGGTTATCAAGACTAGGTTTAGAGCAAGACTAGTAGTCTATTTATAAACCACATACTCCTCTTGACCTAACTGTCTTCTTATTGGGCTTTGTACGCTACAAGTCCAATAACCTTTAAATTAATTAAATCATATTTAATTAATTGACCCGCTCCGCATTTGCTCTATGCGTGTGACCCTGTAGGCTCCTACTAAGTTGGCAATAATATTAAATATTACAATAATATCAAATATTAATTATAATATTAAATATTATAAATAATGAGTGGCATCTAGCAATGCATCATTACTACCCAATTAGCAAGAGTATCGGTGATCCGATTTTAGCCTTACCGCGACCAAAATTTAGTGTGCAGTAAATGTCACTTCGTCCATATGTCTTAATTGAACACAAGGCATAAAAGTGTCATCCTTGTTATGTTCAATTATTTATTCCTCGATCCCCAAGTAGACGTGTAATAACAAATGGGCTCAATATCACATATTGGCCCATTTCCGCGTGGCCACGCATATTTCACGTCTCACTCTATCGAGGGGCCCAAGACATTACCCCTGCTATGTAGGAGGGACGTGTGGATGTATGCCTTGACAGGTACATATATTTTGATGAATGACAAAAGCAATTTTAAGTCTAAAGGACTTATCTGCAAAAAGCGTGAAAAAGGCCAAACGATCCGTCAAGATTAGGCAAAGCAATCAAGAGGGGTAAAAAGGGGAATTTTACTACTTGTATTGATTGTTTAGAATAATCTGTAAATGGTAAGTAGGGTTTTCAATTTAATATGATCACTCACACACACACATATTTAACATGTGCTTTAAAAGATAAATCATTTTATTAAATAAATAATAACATGTGATTAAAACTGACAATTAAAATTGAGCTTAATTGGGCAACCTTTCCTTAATTGTCAAGTTTTTGAAAAACCACCTGATACGCACCATAATCGATTATGGAAATGCTATAATCGATTATTAGTCGTGGTTAAATGGCTTTAATGGGTGTTAATGAGTAATTATGATATTAAAGCCGTTGATTTCAAATTTGAAATATAATAATCGATTATTGAAATTGGATAATCGATTATGACCTTACTGACTTCCAACGTGCTACACCTGAAACCCTGTAATCGATTATGTAATCGATTATAGTATTTTATTAAAAAGTCAGTAACATCATAATCGATTAAGGCAATCGATTATCTTCTTTGGTGAAAAAGCAGTGAAGACATAATCGATTATGGTAATCGATTATGACCTTTCTGTCCAGACGCGTGCTTCATGTAAACACATTAAATAATCGATTATGGACTTTAGATAATCGATTATGATGCGGCTGAAATGCATTTTAAGAGGCTTGACCTAATTTCACACTGAACCCTAACCCATTCTCTATAAATAGGTAGCCTGACAGCCTTGGAAAAATGCCCCATCTACTACTCTCTTCTACTCTCTATTGTGCTTAAACTCTGATTACTATCTTATTTTACTCTTGCACTTACACGTGATCATATTATTTTGAGAAACTTATACACCATATAGGTGTTGCTATTTGAGCTTCAAGTTGTATTTCATATCTGCACTTTTGAGTGCTTTCTCATTGTAAAACTTTTATAGTTTGTTTTTTAAGTGAGTGTGATCTCACGAACGATTTCTTGAGGTTCTTGCACAAGGGATAGTACGTCCTGTGATTGTGTTAAGAATTCTCTACTTTGTAAAGGTTCTAGTTTAGCCTGTTTTAAAAACTAGAGTTGATTGAAATTCCTTGGTCGTATTGCCTTGGGGACTGGACGTAGGCCACGTGGGTAGTTGTGTGGCCGAACCAGGATACATCACTGTGTCATTTTCTTCCCTATCTCTTTATTTATCGCAACGTTTTTATTTTCCATACGCTTTATTTCATAAAGTTTCATTATTAAGTTATTGTTTATCAAAACAAGTTTTGAACTTAGTTTAATTTGCAAAAAGTTTTCACAAATCAATTCACACACAATTCACCCCCCTCTTGTGTTTGAGGTCACTTGTCAACAAGTGGCATCAGAGCTTAACTCTTGGATATAAAGGACGAAACCGTCTCAAGAGGAAAGATGACTTCAAACAGTTTTCGTAATGAGGGTAATTCCGTAAACAGACCTCCATCGTTCGATGGTGAGGGGTATGGTTATTGGAAAGAAAGAATGCAAATCTTTTTAGAAGCATCTGATATTGATATTTGGGATGCTGTGGAAAATGGTCCATTTATCCCCAGGCACGAAGTTAATGGTGCTTCGGTGGATAAACCAAAAACTCTTTGGACCGACGAGGAAAAGAAAAAGGTCCAATACAATTTGAAAGCTAGGAACATCATCACCTCAGCTTTAAGCTACGATGAGTTCTATAGGGTCTCAAATTGCAAGACCGCTAAAGAAATGTGGGACACCCTTGAATTGACCCATGAAGGCACTACCGAGGTCAAAAGGGCTAGGATGAACACATTAACCCATGAGTATGAGCTATTTAGGATGAAACAAGGTGAAAGCATACAAGATATGCAAAAATGCTTCACCCATATAATAAATCATCTTAGGGCTCTTGGGAAGGTGTTTAATAATGAAGATTTAATAAATAAAGTTCTTAGATGTTTAAATAGAAGTTGGCAACCCAAAGTAACTGCGATTTCCGAATCACGTGATTTAACATCTATGTCTTTGGCAACTCTATTTGGTAAATTGCAGGAACATGAACTTGAGTTGAACCGCCTCATTGAAAGCGAGGAAAGTGATAAGAAAAAGAAAGGGCTTGCTCTCAAAGCAAGTATAAGTGAAACAAATGAGGAGGATTTTGACTTTGATGAACTTGATGAGCTTGGTGAAGGAGATGAGAATATGAGTCTAATGGTAAGAAAATTTAAGAAATTTATGAGGAACAAAGGGAAAACACAACCAAGCTTCACTCCTCAAAAGAAGGTTGATGGAGAAGGAACCACTTATGTGCCAACGTGCTTCAACTGCAAAAAGAAAGGTCACATAAGGCCCGAGTGTCCTCTAAGTCAAAAGAAGAATGACAAGTTTGAAAAGAGGCCACAAAAGGACAAAAGAGGAAGGAGAGCATACATTGCTTGGGAAGACAATGACATGGACTCCTCCGATGAATCAGACAACGAGGAGGCAAACCTTTGCCTTATGGCCAATCATGAGGACGATGAGGATGAGGTAACTGATAATGAAATTGAAAATGAATTGTCATATGATGATTTACTTTGTGCATGTGAAGAATTGAATAATGAAAGCATGCGTCTTAGGAAAATCATTTTATCTTCAAAGAAAACCATTTCTAATCTTGAAACAAAAATAGGTTTACTAAATAAAGAAATGGAGGCTATCAAGGAAAAACAAATTCTTTCAAACAAAACCTCATCATGCTTATCATGTGAAAACAAAATAAATGAAATTTCAAAATGCAATGAATGTAATGTTTTGAAAAACAAAATTGAGGACTTGTATGATATTCTTGCAAAATTTACAAATGGGAGAGACAACCTCAATGTTTTGCTAGGAAATCAAAAAGGAACCTATGATAAAGCCGGCTTGGGTTATCACCCCAAACTACATGAAAAATCCTTTAAAAAGTTTTTTAGCCCAACCAATACTTCTAGTAGTCCTTTTGTAAAATGTTTCTATTGTGGTAGAAAGGGACATACTGCATCTATTTGCAATGCTAGAAAGAGTGTGAATGTCAAAGGGAAGAAGGTATGGGTTAAAAAGGGCAATGCGCCCAAAACTAACTCTCAAGGACCCAACATGACTTGGGTACCAAAAGTTAAAACTTGAAATTGTTTTGTAGGTGTGCCTGAAAGCAAGGAACTCAAATTGGTATCTTGATAGCGGATGCTCCAAGCACATGACGGGAGACAAAAACAAGTTCTCCTCTCTCACACCCAAAAAGGGTGGATTTGTTTTCTACGGTGACAACAACAAAGGTAGAATCTTGGGAATTGGAACGGTTGGTAAGAGTCCAAATCCCATCATTGAAAATGTTTTATATGTTGAAGGTCTAAAACACAATCTTTTGAGTATTAGCCAACTGTGTGATAAGAACTTCAATGTTGTGTTTGATAACTTAAAATGCACGGTCATAGATTCTAAAAATCAAACCAAGTTAATTGGACAAAGAATTGGAAATATCTATATGGTTTGCTTAGATGACCTACCTTCAAATGATGTATGCTGTCTAATTAGCAAAGAGGATGAAACTTGGCTATGGCATAGGAGGATGGCCCATATTCACATGGACCATCTTAATAAGTTGGTTCGCAAGGACTTAGTAATTGGTTTACCAAAGCTCCGTTTTGAAAAAGACAAAATGTGTGATGCTTGTCAAAAAGGAAAACAAGTAAAGGCCTCTTTCAAAACTAAAAATGTTATTTCTACAAACCGGCCTTTACAGCTTTTACATATGGATTTGTTTGGTCCATCTAGAACCATGAGCTTTGGTGGTAATTACTATGCACTTGTAATTGTGGATGACTATTCTCGCTATACATGGACATTGTTTATTTCTCATAAAAATGACGCTTTCGGTGCCTTTCGTAAACTTGCCAAGGTTATTCAAAACGAGATGGGATTAAACATTGTAACTATCCGAAGTGATCATGGTGGTGAGTTCCAAAATGAGGCATTTGAGGCCTTTTGTACTGAAAATGGAATCGGGCATAATTTTTCCTCACCAAGGACTCCCCAACAAAATGGGGTGGTGGAAAGGAAAAATAGGTCTCTAGTAGAGCTAGCGAGGACGATGCTCAATGAGACCAACCTTCCTAAGTATTTCTGGGCAGACGCGGTAAGCACCGCATGCTATGTGATGAATAGAGTCCTTATAAGACCTATTATGAAACAAACGCCCTATGAAATTTACAAGGGAAGGAAGCCTAACATCTCCCACTTTCACGTATTCGGATGTAAGTGCTTTGTTTTAAATAATGGTAAAGAAAATCTTGGTAAGTTCGATGCTAAAGCTGATGAAGGTATATTTCTTGGATATTCCAATTCTAGTAAAGCTTTTCAAATATATAATAAAAGAACTATGACCATTGAAGAATCTGTGCATGTATCTTTTGATGAGACTAACCCTAAAATTGTAGTAGAGGAAAGTGTTGATGATGTTGCAGAAATTCTGGGAAACACTCTTCTTGAGGAGAAAAGAACTCATGAGGAGAACATTATTGATCAATCACCTCCACAAGAAGAAGAGACACCCCTTCCAGATTTACCAAGAGAATGGAGAACATCAAGACACCATCCTCTTGACAACATAATAGGTGATATATCAAAAGGGGTAACAACTCGAAACTCTCTTAATCAAATATGTCATTACATGGCTTTCGTTTCTCAAATTGAACCTAATAATGTTGATGAAGCCATAGTAGATGAACATTGGACACTTGCCATGCAAGAAGAATTAAACCAATTTGAAAGAAATGATGTTTGGGAATTAGTCCCTAAACCCAAAAACCATTTAGTAATTGGAACTAAGTGGGTTTTTCGTAACAAGCTAGATGAAAATGGAATAATAACTAGAAACAAAGCTAGACTTGTTGCTAAGGGCTATAACCAACAAGAGGGCATAGACTTTGATGAAACCTATGCTCCCGTAGCTAGACTAGAGGCTATTCGTATGCTTCTTGCTTTTGCTTGCATCATGGATTTTAAACTTTTTCAAATGGATGTCAAAAGCGCCTTCTTGAACGGTTTTATTCAAGAAGAGGTTTATGTGGATCAACCTCCTGGTTTTACAAATTATGAATTTCCAAACCATGTTTTCAAACTGAAAAAGGCTTTATATGGGCTAAAGCAAGCCCCTAGGGCCTGGTATGAACGCCTAAGCAAATTCTTACTTGAAAATGGTTTTCAAAGAGGAAAAGTTGACACCACACTTTTTATCAAAAATAAAAAGCATGACATTTTACTTGTGCAAATATATGTGGACGACATAATTTTTGGTGCCACTAACGAAGCTTTGTGCAAGGATTTTTCAAAAATTATGCAAAGTGAATTTGAAATGTCAATGATGGGGGAGCTCAACTACTTTCTTGGGTTGCAAATAAAGCAATCAAAGGAAGGAATATTCATCAATCAGTCAAAGTACTGCAAAGAGCTTCTTAAGAAGTTTGGGATGGACAATTCAAAAGAACTATCAACTCCCATGAGCACATCCTGTTACCTTGACAAGGATGAAAATGGTAAATCCGTCGACATAAGTAAGTATAGAGGTATGATAGGCTCTCTTCTTTATCTTACTGCTAGTCGCCCTGATATAATGTTTAGTGTTTGCATGTGTGCACGTTTTCAATCGAACCCAAAAGAATCACATCTCGCCGCGGTAAAACGCATCATGAGATATCTCATTGGCACACAAAACATGGGATTATGGTACCCTAAAGGGGCAGATTGTACCCTAATTGGATATTCGGACTCTGATTTTGCGGGTTGCAAATTAGACCGAAAAAGCACTAGTGGAACTTGCCACTTACTAGGAAATGCTTTAGTTTCTTGGCATAGCAAGAAGCAAGCAAGTGTGGCTTTATCCACCGCCGAAGCAGAATACGTTGCGGCGGGTAGTTGTTGCGCACAAATCATTTGGATGAAGCAACAGTTAAATGATTATGGAATTAATCTCAACACTGTTCCCATAAAATGTGACAACACAAGTACCATAAACCTCACTAAAAATCCTGTGTATCACTCAAGGACTAAACACATTGAAATTAGACACCACTTTATTAGGGATCATGTTCAAAAAGGGGATTGCATGATTGAATTTGTTGAAACAACCAAACAACTTGCAGATATTTTTACAAAACCCCTAACAAAAGAAAGCTTCTTTTTCATAAGAACTGAATTAGGGATTTTGAATCAGTCATGCATTTCTGCATAACACACCTTGTTATTTGCTAATATGTTTATTAAGTGTGCAGGCAGAAAGAGAATAATCGATTATCATAATCGATTATGCCAAAATAAAAGCTTCAGTCCACAAAACAGAGAAGTCATAATCGATTATGCATCCACTGTCTCTTTGAGCAGCGTGGACAGGAAGATGATAATCGATTAGCACAATCGATTAGCTTCACTCATTATCTATGACTGTATATTCCTGGCACTTTAGCTTCCGTATGCACACTCTTTAATTATCTATGATTATGATGTGTGGTTTACAATTTATATGCATGCCATGGCTAAATATGTCTCATGCTTGAAATGTTTAAATCCTGGTGGATGTATGCCATGTAATATTTACTTGCTTTTCCCGCTTTTTGATAATGCCAAAAGGGGGAGAGATATTTGAGTGCATGCTTAAGGGGGAGAATTTTGAGAATTTCAAAATATTGCATGAAGTGAGGGGGAGTTGAGCAAACGTTTTAAAACTCAGATATATACACTCATTGCTCTAACTCTATATTTTAGAAATTCCCTCCTGAGATGTTTGTCATCATCAAAAAGGGGGAGTTTGTGGATGTATGCCTTGACAGGTACATATATTTTGATGAATGACAAAAGCAATTTTAAGTCTAAAGGACTTATCTGCAAAAAGCGTGAAAAAGGCCAAACGATCCGTCAAGATTAGGCAAAGCAATCAAGAGGGGTAAAAAGGGGAATTTTACTACTTGTATTGATTGTTTAGAATAATCTGTAAATGGTAAGTAGGGTTTTCAATTTAATATGATCACTCACACACACACATATTTAACATGTGCTTTAAAAGATAAATCATTTTATTAAATAAATAATAACATGTGATTAAAACTGACAATTAAAATTGAGCTTAATTGGGCAACCTTTCCTTAATTGTCAAGTTTTTGAAAAACCACCTGATACGCACCATAATCGATTATGGAAATGCTATAATCGATTATTAGTCGTGGTTAAATGGCTTTAATGGGTGTTAATGAGTAATTATGATATTAAAGCCGTTGATTTCAAATTTGAAATATAATAATCGATTATTGAAATTGGATAATCGATTATGACCTTACTGACTTCCAACGTGCTACACCTGAAACCCTGTAATCGATTATGTAATCGATTATAGTATTTTATTAAAAAGTCAGTAACATCATAATCGATTAAGGCAATCGATTATCTTCTTTGGTGAAAAGGCAGTGAAGACATAATCGATTATGGTAATCGATTATGACCTTTCTGTCCAGACGCGCGCTTCATGTAAACACATTAAATAATCGATTATGGACTTTAGATAATCGATTATGATGCGGCTGAAATGCATTTTAAGAGGCTTGACCTAATTTCACACTGAACCCTAACCCATTCTCTATAAATAGGTAGCCTGACAGCCTTGGAAAAATGCCCCATCTACTACTCTCTTCTACTCTCTATTGTGCTTAAACTCTGATTACTATCTTATTTTACTCTTGCACTTACACGTGATCATATTATTTTGAGAAACTTATACACCATATAGGTGTTGCTATTTGAGCTTCAAGTTGTATTTCATATCTGCACTTTTGAGTGCTTTCTCATTGTAAAACTTTTATAGTTTGTTTTTTAAGTGAGTGTGATCTCACGAACGATTTCTTGAGGTTCTTGCACAAGGGATAGTACGTCCTGTGATTGTGTTAAGAATTCTCTACTTTGTAAAGGTTCTAGTTTAGCCTGTTTTAAAAACTAGAGTTGATTGAAATCCCTTGGTCGTATTGCCTTGGGGACTGGACGTAGGCCACGTGGGTAGTTGTGTGGCCGAACCAGGATACATCACTGTGTCATTTTCTTCCCTATCTCTTTATTTATCGCAACGTTTTTATTTTCCATACGCTTTATTTCATAAAGTTTCATTATTAAGTTATTGTTTATCAAAACAAGTTTTGAACTTAGTTTAATTTGCAAAAAGTTTTCACAAATCAATTCACACACAATTCACCCCCCTCTTGTGTTTGAGGTCACTTGTCAACAGGACGAATCCTGTCTACATCACTTACACTCCTCAACATGATTTATTGCAGGCCCAATAACTACCTTTATGATCACCCTGTTACGCGTGACGTTTGATAGCATTAAAGCCTACAACTCCTTATGTAGGAATCGTAGTGACTTCAAGTCGAAGGACTACTTCACTATGGTCGCCATGAGAATACTTATGACACTTACATAACTATTATGAAGTATTCTCATAGTGGGTCATCCGGTATAAATATTACTCCTAATATTTATACCTGTGTGCTGACTTGATATCACATATCCATGACCCGTGAGATGTGGCCATCAGTCTACTCACACAATAGTCTCTATGTATTATTGTCGTCCTAATTAACAATAATACTCGACTACGGATCTTTAAGAATAGCGTTCTTATTATTTAATGAGGTCTCACGATTAAGTCTTGTACTTAATGTCTCATTGAATGAACTGCATATTCTAAGGACTTTATTACGCTATTAAAACATATAAGTAACATAATAAATAAAATGCCTTTATTTATATAAAAAAATATATAATCCAAAGTCATGATACAAAATGTAAATCTACTAATATAGATTGGCCACTAGGGCTTACACCAACAATCTCCCACTAGCACTAGAGCCAATTGGGCATAAATCTAATACCCATTGATCTACTATGAGCGTCATGCTTCTGCTGAGCAAGAGGCTTGGTCAGTGGGTCCGCGACATTGTCGAGTGTAGGTACTCTGCATATCTTCACATCTCCTCTATCGATAATCTCTCGAATAAGATGGAAGCGCCTAAGTATATGTTTGGACCGCTGGTGAGATCTGGGCTCCTTGGCTTGTGCGATTGCCCCATTATTATCACAATAAAGGTCAATCGGGTCCACAATGCTAGGAACTATACCAAGTTCAGTTATGAACTTCCTGATCCAAATGGCCTCCTTGGCTGCATTGGAGGCAGCAATATACTTGGCCTCTGTAGTAGAATCAGTGACTGTTTCCTGATTTGAACTCTTCCAGCTCACAGCGCCACCATTTAGGCAAAACATATAACCAGATTGCAATCTGGAATCATCCTTATCAGTCTGGAAGCTAGCATCGGTGTAACCCATTACAACAAGCTCTTCCTTGCCTCCATACACCAAGAACGAATCCTTAGTTCTTCTCAAGTACTTGAGGATGTTCTTGACAGCAACCCAGTGACTTTCACCGGGATCATACTGGTACCTGCTCGTTATACTCAAAGCATACGAGACATCTGGTCGAGTACATAGCATGGCATACATGATAGACCCAATTGCGGATGCATATGGAATCTTATTCATGCGATCCCTTTCTTCTTGAGTGGAAGGGGATTGTGCCTTTGATAGGCATATACCATGTGACATAGGCAAGAGTCCCTTCTTGGATTCATGCATACTAAAGCGTCTCAACACTTTGTCTATGTATGTACTCTGACTCAGGCCAAGCAATCTCAGTGACCTATCTCTATAGATCCTGATTCCCAATACATAGGTAGCTTCACCCAAATCTTTCATAGAAAAGCAATTCCCTAACCAAGTCTTTACTTGTTGCAAGGTAGGGATGTCGTTTCCGATGAGTAGTATGTCATCGACAAACAACACCAGAAAGACAACTATGCTCCCACTAACCTTCTTGTAGACACAAGGCTCATCTTCATTTTTGATAAATCCAAACTGTCTTACAGCATCATCAAAACGAAGATTCCAGCTTCTGGAAGCTTGCTTCAATCCATAGATTGAACGCTGCAACTTGCATACCTTCCCGGCGTCCTCTGAAGTGTCAAAGCTCTCAGGTTGTGTCATGTACACATCCTCAAGGAGATTTCCATTAAGGAAAGCAGTCTTGACATCCATCTGCCATATTTCATAATCATGGTATGCAGCGATGGCAAGCAAGATCCGGACGGATTTAAGCATTGCAACAGGTGAAAAGGTCTCATCATAGTCTATACCATGAATTTGCTTGAAACCCTTAGCTACCAATCGCGCCTTATAGGTATGCACTTTACCATCCATGTTAGTTTTCTTTTTGAAAACCCATTTGCACCCTATGGGTTTTACCCCTTCAGGTGGCTCTACCAAGGTCCATACCTGGTTAGTGTACATGGACTCCATCTCAGATCTCATGGCCTCAAGCCATTTCTCAGATTCTGGGTCAGTAATGGCCTCCTGGTAAGTCACAGGCTCATCTTGATCCATGAGTAATACATCACCTTGTTGAGTCATGAGAAATCCATATCTCTCAGGCTGGTGATGTATCCTGTTAGACCTACGTTGGTCTTGTGCTACTAGAGCAGGCTGTTCTTCCACAACATCTTGTGAAGGCTGCTCTTATTCCTCCATAGGTATGTCGCTACTTTGTGTTACTTGAATTTCTCCAAGTTCTATATTCCTCCCACTGGTTCCTTTGGAGATAAACTCCTTTTCTAGGAATACACCAGTTCGCGTGACAAACACTTTGCCTTCGGAAGGATTGTAGAAATAGTATCCCTTGGTTTCCTTAGGATACCCCACAAAGAAGCACTTATCGGATTTGGGATCAAGCTTAGTAGAAACCTGACGTTTTACATATGCTTCACAACCCCAAATCTTCATAAAAGACACACTGGGTCTCTTACCGGTCCATATCTCATATGGTGTCTTTTCTACCGTCTTGGATGGAACACGGTTAAGTGTGAAAGCTGCTGTTAATAGAGCATGTCCCCAGAAGGAATTTGGAAGATCTGCATGACTCATCATAGACCGAACCATGTCCAACAATGTTCGATTCCTCCTCTCAGAAACACCATTCCATTGTGGTGTTCCCGGTGGAGTGAGTTGAGATAAAATCCCACACTCTCTTAGATGATCATCAAACTCTAGGCTTAAATATTCACCTCCTCGATCTGATCGAAGAACTTTAATACTCCTACCTAGTTAGTTTTGTACTTCATTTTTGAATTCCTTGAACTTTTCAAAGGATTCCGATTTGTGTTTCATAAGATACACAAATCTGTATCTACTGAAATCATCAGTAAATGTAATGAAGTACTGAAAACCACCTCTAGCTGTTGTGTGTAGTGGTCCACATACATCACTATGTATGAGGCCCAAAAGATCACTAGCCCTTTCACCTTTTCCTGTGAATGGGGCTTTGGTCATCTTTCCCAATAAACAAGACTCACATGTCTCATATGATTCATAATCAAATGAGTCCAGGAATCCATCTTTATGGAGTTTAGAAATGCGTTTCTCATTTATATGACCCAAACGACAATGCCAAAGATAAGTCGGGTTCATCTCATTTGATTTGAACCTCTTGGTATCAATGTTATAGATGGGCATCTCAAGATCAAGGACATAAAGCCCATTACTCAAATGTGCACTAGCATAGAAAATATCATCCAAATAAATAGAACAACATTTGTTCTTTATTATAAAAGTAAAACCAATCTTGTCCAAACAAGAAACAGAAATGATATTCCTACTAATTGCAGGCACAAAATAACAGTTCTCTAACTGAATAATAAGCCCAGTGGGCAAAGTCAATACATAAGTTCCTACAGCTAAAGCAGCAACTTTTGCTCCATTGCCAACTCGTAGATCGACTTCACCTCTCGTCAACGGTCTACTCCTTTTTAGATCCTGCACATTTGTACAAATGTGAGAACCACATCCAGTATCTAATACCCATGATGCAGAAGTAGATAAATTGACTTCTATAACAAACATACCTGAGTTGAAAGTCCCACTTCCATTCTTCTTGCACTCTTCCAGGTATTTTGGGCAGTTCCTCTTCCAGTGTCCGGTCTTACCACAGTGGAAGCACGTACCCTCCTTAGCCACTCCGCCAATAGGCTTCAAGCCAGAAGTGCTGGGTTTGAACTTGTTGTTGTCCTTGCCCTTGCCCTTCTGCTTGTTCATAGGCCTCTTGGGCTTCCAAGGCTGCTTCTTGCCCTTTCCAGGTTGGACCATCATGATGGCCTTCCCTTTTCCCTTATTGACGTTGGTTTCAGCAGTTCTTAACATGCCCAACAACTCTGGCAGTGTTTTGTCAAGATCATTCATATTGAAGTTCATGACAAACTGATTATAACTCTCCGGCAACGATTGCAGGATCAAGTCAGTGGCCAACTCTTGGCCCAAAGGGAAACCCAACCTCTCGAGATTCTCAGTGTACCCAATCATCTGAAGCACATGAGGACCCACGGGGCTTCCTTCTGCCAGCTTGCTTTGGAAAAGAGCTCTGGAAATTTCGTACCGCTCATGCCTTGCTTGCTCTTGGTAGAGCAACTTGAGGTGTTCGATCATATCAAACGCCTCCATGTTCTCATGTTGCTTCTGAAGCTCAGAGTTCATGGTAGCAAGCATAAGACAGGCGACATCCAAGGAATCATCCTGATGCTTCTTATAAGCATCCCTGTCAGCCTTGGGTGCACTTGCAGCTGGTGGCACCTCGAGAATAGGCTCTTCAAGAACATACAGCTTTTTCTCTTGCTTGAGGACAATCCTCAAGTTTCTGTACCAGTCCAGAAAGTTAGTTCCGGATAGTTTGTCCTTCTCAAGGACAGATCGCAATGATAAGTTACTTGATGTGTTTGATGCCATGGTAATCTACACAAAAAAAATATGCAAAATATAAGTATCATGCTATTAACATATTTAATTAGGTCTTTAATTAAATACGCCTCCCACTATTTTACTCAAATCAATGACCCTCATCATTGACTCGGAAAATCCCGTTGGAAGATTTTCTAGTGAGACCAAGATCCATATTTCACCTTGTTTTGAGTCAACTTTGGCTGATCTCCCAAAACTTAGTTATTTAGGTAGGAAACTCCTTTCCAATTACATCTCATGTAACTCTTGGATCAGTTGGGTGAATAACTCTTATTCTAATCCATCTCATGGACTAAAGCCCAACTCAACGCCTCTAAGCCCTTCAATCCTATTGAATTTGGCTTAGTTAAGTTAGACCCAATGGATAGCAATTGGACATTACAATTGTCCCATCGCATCTTACTAGTATAGAAAAATGCACTCCGCTTTGGCGGACCTATACACATTCGATATTAGTCTTGATGAGTGCCATGCATTGGAAGGCTTTTAAACTTAATATTTCCTTTTGAGGGATTTTTATTAAAATGATCTCACCGGCGTTGTATCTCATACAAGACGTCTCTCAGAATACATGCATACATGCTATCATACATTTAACAAACATATATAACATTTAAAATATACATGTATACATACATTTCATGCATCACATACAAAAATATATCTCATACATTTCATGCATCTCATACATAAACATATAAGATAAGGTAATATAGTTATGGCCTCCTAAAAAATCAAGAATTAAATAACTAATTTATTACAATTCTTTGACCCTCGAGCAAGCTTCTCAAGCCTCTCCCACATCGTCATCATTTGATGTTGTCTCCTCTTCAACTCGAAGAATTACATTTATTTAAAATAAATAAATAAATAATTAAAGGCACGACACGCAGGCCGTATTTAAAATAAATAAATCACGACGCGCAGGTCGTATTTGCCCAAAATAAATAACACAATAATCTAGGGGCCATAACCATATACCTTACATTTAAAATTATTTAATTACAAATAATAATAACTCTTTATTATTATTAATATATTTAAATAATTTAAACTCTTTTTTATTTTATTTTTTAAAAAGCAATTCAACACCATCGTACAAGAATCCAAATCACATTTGTATTCATGCTCAAAATAAACAAAGGCAATCAAATCAATGGCAAAAAAAAAAACTTTCCTAAACTACTTTAGAAATCAAATTGCCTAAAAGTGTGCAGTGGACATAACTAACTTTCAAAAAGCAATTTGATTTGAACATTTGACACATTCAAAAGCAATTCACGTCAGCATATTTTTATTCAATCACATTAATTGAATTTTAAATTGAAAATCAAAAGCCGTTAAGCCAATGATATATTGAAGGAAAGTCTGCGCAAAACATACTAGACATGGACTTGGTCATACCAAATCAATTTAGAAAAAGGTTCTCATCAGAACCAACCTTCATGTAAATTGAATTTACAATTAATTTCAATAATTAAGAACATCAATCTCTGATGGTTCAAACATGCACTGCCCAATTTGAATGAAAACATGTGAAAAGAAACCCGTTCACTTTCATTGATCATTTCGCACTGGACATGAAAAACACATTAACTTCAATTTTAAAAATTGAAACATTCTCTTATTACTTTTCGAAAGGAATTTCAACGCGCAGTTCGACATCACGGTGAAAGTTCTTGTTCACGCCAGTACGGATTAAAAAAAAAACACGTGCGTTCATATATCAACATATATAAACAAAATAAACATGTGATCACAAAGAGGATAACATACATATCAATTGAATCATATTCAAAACAATAAATCATATTATCAAAGGCAAACAAGCACTAAGGATTCAAGGTAACTACGACCATGGCTCTGATACCACTGTTGGGGTTTTCATGAGATAATCCTCTTTAAAAATCATATCTCAAGACGGAAGAAAACCAACCCATGGATCGCGCATTACAAAACATGAATCATATAAAAGGCTATTTGTATTTACCTCTTGAAGCGTGCTTTCACTGTGATCACAAGTGCCACAAAGGAGAAGCACCTCTACTCAGTCCACGCGAGCAAACGGGCGTCGGAGCTTTGCGTCTTGTGCTAGCTGACGGCTCTAGGAGGCAAGGTTATCAAGACTAGGTTTAGAGCAAGACTAGTAGTCTATTTATAAACCACATACTCCTCTTGACCTAACTGTCTTCTTACTGGGCTTTGTACGCTACAAGTCCAATAACCTTTAAATTAATTAAATCATATTTAATTAATTGACCCGCTCCGCATTTGCTCTATGCGTGTGACCCTGTAGGCTCCTACTAAGTTGGCAATAATATTAAATATTACAATAATATCAAATATTAATTATAATATTAAATATTATAAATAATGAGTGGCATCTAGCAATGCATCATTACTACCCAATTAGCAAGAGTATCGGTGATCCGATTTTAGCCTTACCGCGACCAAAATTTACTGTGCAGTAAATGTCCCTTCGTCCATATGTCTTAATTGAACACAAGGCATAAAAGTGTCATCCTTGTTATGTTCAATTATTTATTCCTCGATCCCCAAGTAGACGTGTAATAACAAATGGGCCCAATATCACATATTGGCCCATTTCCGCGTGGCCACGCATATTTCACGTCTCACTCTATCGAGGGGCCCAAGACATTACCCCTGCTATGTAGGAGGGACGAATCCTGTCTACATCACTCACACTCCTCAACATGATTTATTGCAGGCCCAATAACTACCTTTATGATCACCCTGTTACGCGTGACGTTTGATAGCATTAAAGCCTACAACTCCTCATGTAGGAATCGTAGTGACTTCAAGTCGAAGGACTACTTCACTATGGTCGCCATGAGAATACTTATGACACTTACATAACTATTATGAAGTATTCTCATAGTGGGTCATCCGGTATAAATATTACTCCTAATATTTATACCTGTGTGCTGACTTGATATCACATATCCATGACCCGTGAGATGTGGCCATCAGTCTACTCACACAATAGTCTCTATGTATTATTGTCGTCCTAATTAACAATAATACTCGACTACGGATCTTTAAGAATAGCGTTCTTATTATTTAATGAGGTCTCACGATTAAGTCTCGTACTTAATGTCTCATTAAATGAACTGCATATTCTAAGGACTTTATTACGCTATTAAAACATATAAGTAACATAATAAATAAAATGCCTTTATTTATATAAAAAAATATATAATCCAAAGTCATGATACAAAATGTAAATCTACTAATATAGATTGGCCACTAGGGCTTACACCAACAAGGACTCAATAGGTAAAGGAACATCATCCACTTGCTGAAGCTGTACAGGGACCTCAACCTCCGGAGCAGGATCCTGTACAACGACCTCATGATCCTGCTGAGCCTGATTTCACGACTAGCAGCAGCACGTTTGAGACACCCCGCTGTGCCCCTTGTGCCATTAGTTATTTATTTATATTCCTCGTGTGATTAACATTGATTATAAATAAAAAATGAGAAGGAATTAAAATTTGACCAACAATGAAAGATAACATCAAGTCATATATAAATACACACTTAAATACAATACCAAAACACTGTCTAGGGCATCCTCTCAGTGAGATCCCTAGCAGGTACATCCTTATACAAACCCTTAGTTGCGGAAATATAAACACATAGTTTTAGACTCACTGGCCCTATTTACTTAAATGCTATTACTACCATCTACAGCTCGTCCTCCTACGTTTGGCTCATAAGGAGTCCCATCCAACTCCTCTACATTAAAATCCTCGGTAAAGTCCTCAGCTGGTTCCTCCACATAGTCATCACCTGGATCTTCCGTAAAATCTTCTCGTATCCATATAAGCAAAACATATACAAATACAGAAATAGGGGATAAGACACATGTCTATCATCAAAGGTGGAAAAATGCACATAGTATATAAATATAATAACCATTAACACGAACATCTCTCCAAAACTCTAGATCAACCTTGAACTACTATATGATTCCTCTACTCTTACTCTCATGCAAACTTGGCCATCTATATTCCTGTCATTAGTCAGTAGTCCGATCGGTCCGATGCCAGTAACTTAGTGCCCTGGTGCCCATACACCAATCCAGTAGTTCCCGAACTACTCATGCTATTGCGCAATTAGTGCCATGCTGCCCATACACCATTTTAGTAACCTTTGCGCAACGCGATCCCTCAGGGACTCAAGGACTATCCCGACCTCGTGTGTTCCATCACACACGGCCATGAACCTTAACGCATCTATATTTATGAATATCACCAACCCGCATTCGTTATAGCCTAATGCCTCAACCTTCCACCAAAGTCTCAATATTCATTCAATATCTCATCTCTTCTATACACTAAGGCTAGGCATATCTAATTCATCATAATCCACTCACCCAAACACATCTCTTAAATCACACATCTCGTGCCTTAACATCAACTAAACAGTTTATCATCCCAGGCAGATCATACATACTACATTATTAATCAACTACTCAAGTATCACAAGACATCATAATAAACAATTTATCACAACATAATTCAACAATCAATAAATTCAATCAACCCCGAATATCATAACATTATCCTAACGGCGATAAAGCTACAATCCTCAAATCATCCTTGGTTTCACGAAAAAGCTTCCAATGTGATTTTGGTCTTGTCGATTACTCGACCACTAGTAGGGTTTAGGTCGCCCTACACAATTATTAGAATTTAAATACTACTTATCCGTTTCCGATGGTAGATTGGTTCTTTCCCCCACCTGAGTTAGCACCGAAATCCCGAACTCGACGTTCCTCGCTATCACACCACAGCTTAACAGTTTCACCTTGAACCAAACAACATAACTATACCCACTTTATGCTAGATTCGGCCATTCAATTCAAATTAGGGCTAGGATCATTTTCTCATTCTAATCTTTTGGGTACTAACTACTTAGGTCTTAGATAGCTAGGATAAAGGATAAATTACTATAATTTGAAAATATGGAATAAAAATCATCCAACCACTTAGGGTAGGGGTTCGGCCTCAAATATAAAAACAGGTGGGAAAAATTATTTTGATTCAAGCTCTTGGATTATGAAAGTAGAGATCATAACTAGATCATAGAAATTGGTTTCACATTTTTATGATTTTTCTACAATTTTCTAGAATTATTTGAAGTTCTAGATCTAGGAATGGAAATTTATGAAAACTTGATGATCATGGCTTGATCTTAAAAAATAAATGAAGGAGAAGACTTAGATGATTAAGGAGAAGAGGTTTTACCTCTTGAAGCTTGAAGAAATGGCAAGAATGATGAAGTTCTTCACAAATCCTAATATGGTGTTCTTGGTGTTCTTCAAGAGTGTTCTTGGTGTTCTTCAAGAAATGAAGAGCAAGAATGAAGAAAAGTGAAGAGAAGTTCTTGGTGTTCTTCAAGAAATAAAGAAAAGTGAAGAGAAGTTGTTGAAGAAGAAAAATGAAGGAAGAGAGGGGAGGGGTGCGGTTTTGGTAGTGGGGGGAGGAGGGTATTTATAGACATGGATTAACCACTAGTGCAGAAAAGGGATTTCACATCGGTTATTTTTGGCTTTTCACATCGGTTTTCAAACTGATGTTGAAAAGGCCGATGTGGTTTATTACCACTTTTCACATCGGTTTTAAAACCGGTGTAAAAAAGTCTGTTCTAGAAAGCCACGTCTCCTTTTCAGCAATTTTACACATCGGTTTTTCATAAAAACCGATGTGGTAACTCAACTTTCCACATCGGTTATGCTAAAAACCGATGTGGAAAACAAACTTTCAACATCGGTTTTTAGAATAACCGATGTGGAAAGTTGAGTTACCACATCGGTTTTTATGAAAACTGATGTGGAAAAATTGGGTTTACCACATCGGTTTTATGAAAACCGATGTGAATTTTAGTTTTTTTTTTTTAAAAATCAGCCTTTTCAGTATTGACAGTCCTTTCCCCTGTTTCAGTAATCCAGTAATCCAGATCAATACAGTATCTATATTGTCTACAGAATCATTTTTGTCCAACCAAAACACACTAAATTAAAAGTCTACTAACAATAAATATATTCAATAACATTCACACAACAAAGATAATTAGAAACCAAAAAGCTATATATGATATATTATAGATTTCATGTCAAAACATATATCAGTCAAAAGTACACTATAGCTATTACATGATGCGTTTATATACTAACTACATACAAACTAATGTTGGTACACTTCAAGAAAGAAATTTGCCCAACGTATCCTTATGTTTTTTATGTCGGCATCAGAGAGTGGAGTCGGATTGTTGAATATCTGCAAGTTTAATTGGACATAATTAGATTATATCTTTTAAGTAATAAACTAAAATTAAACATATAACGAATCTATATATAATTGTTACAACTAATTGTACCAATTAGCATTTACCTCCTGCCATCTTTCAGTGATACCGGAGGAGATAATTTCGACCATCCACTTCATCACATAGTATCCACATTCCCATGATCCACGTTGTCTATGAGACTACGTACAAATGAAACCCAGTTAGAATATGAGAAATTAAATAGAAATCAATAATTATACCCACTGCGCTTGAAGCGTTTGAACTAATAAATATCTTACGTTAGGAATAATCCATCTAATAGGCCGACGCCTTTCACCACACAGCATGCGGCTTGCATCAATAGACCTATCATAAGAAAATAAACATTAATTAAAGTATATCTAATAGATTTCAGATAATTAAAACAACTTCATTACTGATTCTAACTTATTTTAATGCTTACGTTTCCATGATGTTCTTCAGTTCATTCGCCGGCCTATGGCCCATCGAGCAGAAGAAGACCACGACATTCACACGAGGGCACAAGATCAACAACTGCCAATGTCGTCTGCATTTGCGGAACAATTAGTGACTAAGTCATATATAGTTATAATTAAATAACTGGTACTTACTTATAGAGATAAGGCGCAAGGTAGAACTGATGATGGTCTCGGGCAACTATATCACGTATGGTGGCGACCGGGTCTTCTGATGCTAGGAGAACATCACCCTGAATGAGCATGGGGTCAATGAACCCATAAAGGGTGAGGTTGCCCTGATTACCTAGCATGCAATGCAGATACCTAATATATTGATAAAACATGTTAATTATCATAGTATTTAAAAATTAATTATTTAACTTATAAATAAAATGTACTTACGTGCACCATAACGAGATGTGTGCAGCACTAGCCATTTCATGGTGGAGCGCCATCTCCATAAGTTCCTTCTTTGGGATATACAGATCGTCATCCGCCCTGCCATCATGTTCCAACCTTACCAAAGCTGCATCAACCTCCATGGTGACAAGCTTTATAGCAAGACGTTGAAAAACATCACCAGGATCCCCTTTGTCGTTCCCCTAAACAACAAAAAAGATATACATTAGTAATCACATTTAAGTTATTTCATTCGTAATTAATTGAATGGTCAAATGAATACCTGAGCCGGAGCAGATTTCTCTGGTCTTCCTGGAGCTGACCTTTTAGGCAGAATATCATGATGATCATCAACATTCAGCTCACACCTATCAGGGTCGTCATCATCATCATCATCATCATCATCATCATCATCATCATCATCATCAGGCTGATGAGGAGGATCACATGAGCCCTTAGTGCTCACATGGACAGAGGGTTGGACAGAGGGTTGGACACTTGTGAATTGTTGGGACATAGCAGCCATTATTGCCATCTGCTGGTTAAACTGCTGGGTCATCTCCTGTCTAAGCTCAGCTGCAATCTCCTGTTTTAGCCGTTCTCTATCTACAGCAACATCCCTGTGGCGTTGGTGTGAAGATGAACCATGGTATTGGCGAATGCCAACGCCCCATCCAACACCAATGACACGGCCCGGGTGGTCTGGTTTACCGATGGCAGCAGCTAAGATATCCTCGCGTCCTCTAGGAACAAAGGTTCCTTGAGTGGCCTGCTCGTCCAAGGCATCCTGCAACATATAAAATATTAGGTCACATTACAATTCTGTAACATTGTTAAAATCACAATTACAATTCAAACTACACATACAATCTTCTCAGCTACTTGGCGTGCCTCCTCTGATGTATATTGTCCCGTTTTTCTTTGTCGGGCCCTCTTCCATTTACGATGGCGTGGGGGTGGAGGTGGATCAACAACTTCAGGATGATTTTCAGCATTAGGATCTGCCTGAGATGCTGCTTCCTGACATGCTTTCTTTGCCTCTTCCACCATGGTCTGAGCAAGCTTTTTATATCCCCCACGAGACAATACATGAGGGTAGACATTCTTGCTTTGGTTTTCCTGCCCCTTTTTCCTCTTCTCCTGTTATAAATAGAAGATAATTAAATTACATCAGTAAATTAATAAAATTAATGAAATTACATCAATTTAGAGACAACTCAAATAAGTTAACCTGAAAGCTAGGATCATGTCGGCTCTGAACAAAGCGATCCCACGTCGCCTGGTCAAGAAACGGGTACACCTCAAGTGGGTTCTTTTCACAGCGTGGATTGAATACATAGTATCTGCCCAGGTCCACCTTAAAACCCCTCCAACGCTCACCAGCATACTTTATCCAACGCTTCTTCATATCCGTCGTATCCGGCAGGTCAAAGGTGAGCTACATTAACAACAAAAGAATCAATGAATTACTGTATGATATTAATAAGATTAAAATAAAATAGATACAGACACAGGACGGAAAAGTATAGATACCAGAATAGTCTCCCATATCTGATCCTTCACGCCCTGAGGTACATCTTTCCAAGTCTCAATAAGTATGCTAGGCCTGCTTCGAGTAAGGGACGCCACAAAACTAATAAACTGCTCTGCCATTGGCCCAATAGGATTGAGGTTACAATCAAAGTCGATTGTTATCTTTTGATTTGAACCACGGTTGGCAGTCAAATTCCTCATTCGTGTGGCACGTCTACCCTTTCTACCCGAAGACGGGGTCTCCGACCCACTGCATGAAGGAGGGATATCCTCAGGATCAGCCATGTATACCTGTTTAGACAAAAACAAAAAGTCAGTATGTCTGGATAAATATCAAACATAACTTATAAATATCAATCAACGCAAGCATAACTTAAAAATATCAATGTAAACATATAATAGGACTTTAAACATAACTCAAACTAAACTTACACTGTGGTCAAGTAGTAACGTTCTCCCATAACCCTTCTTGGTGATCATTACGAGTAGCATGTACATCGTCCACTTCATTTTCCTCATTGAAATTAGGCACCCGTGTTGAGAAAGAAGGAGTGTCAGAAATATCAAGAGTTGAATCTTGATTTCCCTCACTACTATTATACATGTTTTTTCCCTGGAGAACCACTGACCACCTTTTGTTATAAGGATCACGGATATAAAACACTTGTTTTTGCCTGGGATGCCATGATGAAAGGCTCGTCTTTATTACCTACCTTATTAAGGTCCACCAATTTGAATCCTAACTCATCGGTTTGCACACCATTGTTACTGTCGACCCATTGACATTTAAACACAGGCACTCTAAACTTCATGTAATCAACCTCCCAGATCTCTTCAATGATCCCAAAGTATGAAACGGATGCCATAACAGGGTTTTTATCTTTCGAACTAGAGAAATGCATGGACTCAGCGACGACCATAACCCCACTGTTTTGCATAGTACTTTTGTCATCCTGGGACTTTGTATAGAAGGAAAACTTATTGATATCGTACCCACTCCAGCATATGACATCAAAGTTAGGTCCCTGTGCTAGCCATTTTAATGTTTCAGAAGCAGTACCATCCTTTGCAATTTTTTCTTTAAACCAGTTCAAGAAAGTCTTATTATGCTTGTTCAAACACCATTTTTCATTCATTCTAGGGTAAGTTTCGTTGATGATGCTTTTGTGCTCACATAAGTATGGTTCAACCTCATCAGTGTTATTCAATATATACAAATGTGCTTGAAGCACTTCCTCCCGATCCATGCTCTTAACAGTGATACCTCGTGTACCCTTCCCATCATATCTTCCTTCATGACGAGACTTCGGAAGCCCTACAGGTTCCGCTTCTGACATGTAGTCTGTACAAAACTCAATAGCTTCTTCTGCAACATACCTTTCAACAATAGATGCTTCGGGACGGTGTGGATTCTTCATATATCCTTTCAAGATCTTCATGTATCGCTCAACCGGGTACATCCACCTTAAATAAACGGGGCCACACAATCTAATCTCCCTCACTAGATGAACAATCAAATGAACCATGATGTCAAAAAATGAAGGTGGAAAATACATCTCCAATTGGCACAAGATAATGGCTGCCTCATTTTCCAAGTCATCCAACTTTTTAGTGTCAATGACCTTGCTACATATAGCATTGAAGAATAAGCATAACCTAGTAATGGCATGTCTGACTTTTTTAGGCAAGATGTCACGAATGGCCACCGGTAGTAATTGTTGCATCAAGACATGGCAATCATGAGACTTTAAGCCAACTAATTTGAGATCTTTCATTGAGACAAGTCTCTTGATATTTGAAGAGTAACCCTGTGGCACTTTGACTCCCCGTAGACATTCACAGAAACTTCTTTTCTCTTTTTTTGATAAAGTATGACATGCTGGGGGCAAATAAGTCTTCTTATCCCCCACTTTATGTGGAGCTAACTGCTCTCGTATACCCATCGCAACTAGATCCAGACGAGCATTCACACCATCCTTTGTCTTGCCTTGAATGTTGAGAAGTGTTCCGATTAAACTGTCACACACATTTTTCTCCACATGCATCACATCAATACAATGTCTTATATCAAGCTTGCACCAATATGGAAGATCAAAGAAGATCGACCTCTTCTTCCATATATTCTTCTCAGTAGCCTTCTTTTGGGACTTCCCATAGATAACATTAGTGTTCTTCACCCGTTCATAAACTTGGTCTCCAGTCAAGGCCACCGGAGCAAATGCATTCTCCGGAAGTCCATTGAAAGCTTTTCTCAACCTACGATAAGGATGATCACGCTGGAGAAATCTCCGATGCCCAAGGTAGACTGTCTTCCTTCCATGTTGCAGTTGATGGTAACATGTGCCTTCTTCACATATTGGACATGCTTTATGCCCCTTAACACTATACCCGCACAAGTTCCCGTATGCTGGAAAGTCATTGATGGTGCAAAATAACATGGCACGCAATCTGAAAGTCTCACGGCAATACCCGTCGATCACATCAATGCCTTCATCCCACAACTTACTCAAGTCTTCAATCAATGGACTCAGATAAACATCAATATCATTTCCTGGCTGTTTTGGACCCGAAATCATCATACTTAACATAATGTATTTGCGCTTCATGCACAACCAAGGAGATAGGTTGTAAATTACCAGGAGAACAGGCCATGAACTATGAATACTACTTAAGTTTCCATATGGATTCATTCCATCGGTAGCAAGTCCAAGCCTGAGGTTTCTGGGCTCATTGCCAAACTCCGGAAACAAACTATCAATTCTCTTCCACTGCAAAGAATCAGCCGGATGACGAAGCTGTCCATCACATTTCCTCTCATCTGCATGCCATCTAATATTCTTTGCATCCTTTTCATTAGCAAACAATCGCTTGAACCGCGGAATTACTGGAAGATACCATAACACCTTCGCAGGAGGACCCTTGGTGACCGCATCACAACTAGAATCATCATCCTTCACTTTGTATCGTGATACCCCACACCTGGGGCACTCGTGCATCTCTTCAAACTCCTTCCTGTACAATATACAATCATTGGGGCAAGCGTGTATTTTCTTATACTCCATACCCATCGGACACAATATCTTCTTCGCCTCATAGTTTCGGGATGGTAATGTGTTACCTTCTGGAAGCATGTCTTTCAACAACTCAAGCAATTCGGTAAAGCTTTTATCGCTCCACCCATTTCTCGCCTTCACATTGAACAATCTTAACACCGCTGACAACCGTGTGAAATTAGTGCACCCCGGATACAAAGCCACTTCCGCATCACTGCACAAAGTATCATACACATGTGCTCGCCGAAAGGACTCTTGCCCAATATCACGGATCATGTCCTCTAGTCCATCGTCCATATCTACGTCATCAACTTCCTCTCTATCCGACACCCTTGGCCTGTCTAACGATTCACCATGACATATCCATATTGTATAACTCTTGCAAATCCCCTCACAAATAAGATGATCCCGTATCTCGTCAGCTTCTAGTCGTCTCTCATTCAAACAGTTAACACAAGGACAACAAAACCTTCCGTCACTACTATCAGGAGCATTTGTTTTAGCAAATTGTAGAAAATCTTCCACTCCATTCTCATACTCATCACTTGTCCGTCTAGCATTCATCCAACCGCGATCCATGACTAAAACATTAACTTCATACTTAGTCCAACATCTTCATCAACTACTTCTTATGATAGGGTATGGCCCTATCCCATTCGAGAAGAAACTTTTTCAACATTCGGTTAACAGTTAGTCCTTAACTCTCATGGTCATACTCGACGAAATTTCGGCAGCATTTCCCTTCGGTCTCCGACGTACACAACTTGAACGCGATGCCATCCACCACGATAAAGTATGCACCCGGAGAACGAAAGGAAATGTACCAATTCGAACTTTCATCAGGTATATAACATGAGAATCAATGAATAACTATTTTAACTGAATGAAGAAAAAGTTTTTCCCAAACTGTCCAACTTGGACAATTCAAGATCCAATATAATGAGCTGTACAAGTACCTTAAGCAGGTACACGTGTGCTCATTAATATTGCATCTCAAACGGGAAACTAAGGCTTTACTAATTAATAAACACTAAAAAATTAATAAAACACTCCAATCCCCAAGTTAAAACAAACAAAAATAAAACTAGAAAAATAGAGATGAGAAACTTTACCGGGTGTGGAAGAAAAACAACAAGTGTGGAAACGAAGTCCTAAGTTCAAATAATCAAGAAACCCTGAAAGAAAGAAAATAGATATGATTCTTAGAAACATTTAGAAAATAGAAACTTGTTTTGAAAGCATAATGCAGACATGAATCAAACAATACAAATCTCAAATCTCAAACAATACAAACCAAAAAAGACCATCCAACAACACCAAAATTTACTCTTTAGCTCTTAATGATTGCCAAGAACATACTCTATAATCTATACACAACATTCATGTCTGCATTATATCTTCATGAACCAATATATAAACCATAAGGTATTCTTGTTTACAAAAGAAATACATATTGCTTCAAAAGAAAAAGAACATATATTCATGAATGCAAGTGGTTCTTATTAGACTTCATTGTTGTATATTATTTCCTTAGAGTGGTTCTTATGAGACTTTATTGCTCATTCAGTAAAGACACAGAAGCATTACTTGCATGTTAAAGAGTGAGAGTCATTATCATTCCTTGCAAAGCCAACCAAAGCATTACTTGCAGAAATTTTTAGTTCTATACATATATAAATATAATAACAGTTGTGAACAGTCTATTCTTTACTATGTAGTACTAAGGAAACCCATCCTCAAAACCAAAAGACAATAAGAAAATCAAGACAAAGTATATATAATAAACACAGTTTTGCTTGAATAAATCAATTTCATAAGAAAAATTAATAAAAATAAAAAAAATTCCTCAATGAAACAGAAAGAGAAAGGGATAGAAAACAGAGGAAGCAAAGACTCACAAAGTGGAAGCTGTTGCGTTGGGAAACAGAGAGTGGCTATGAAAACCTGCAATGGAAGACATTAACAGAGTACCCATTAGTCACAGTTCAAAGAACAAATAAATGTAAAAATAAAAAGAAAAGGAAGGGGCAAAACCTGAAATCAGAAGAGGGCAATGGAAGGGAAGAATGGGAATGATGGGGCAATGTTCATGCGCACAGCAGTGACGCTATCTGACTGTGAGTTCTTAGGGTTTGATGGCGCGACAGCAGTACCTTCGACGCGATGACAGTGACGCGATGACAGTGAGAGGAACGGAAATGGAGTTGGAAAGGGGAGCGTTTGGGTGTCTGAGTGTGGGAAGGAGAGGGAAGGGGAAAGGGTTTGGGTGTCTGAGTGTGGGAAGCAGAGTGAGCATTCAGCGCGAAAATGAAATAAAACAGACATTCCACATCGGTTATAAAGACAACCGATGTTAAAGTGTTTTCCACATCGGTTATTAGTAAAACCGATGTGTAATCTTATGCATAATTAAATTTTTTTCTTTTTTCTTTTTTCATTTTCCACCTCGGTTTTCATAAAACCGATGTCTAAAATATATTCCACATCGGTTATTTCAAAACCGATGTCTAATCTTTTGTCTGATAAAAAAATATTAATTTTTTTTTTCATTTTCCACATCGGTTATAATAAAACCGATGTCTAATATTATGTCTGATAAAAAAATTAAGTTTTTGGTATCACTTTTCCACATCGGTTTTTATTAAAACCGATGTTAAATAATTTTTCACATCGGTTTTAATGATAACCGATGTTAAAATACTTCAGTTTAATTTCAAAAATGCCACCGCCTCCTTTTTCACATCGGTTTTTATAAAACCGATGTTAAAACCTCGATGTTAAATGCGTATCTTGCACTAGTGAACCATAGTTGATCTTAACTCAACATAGGTTAGGTTAGTTTAACTCTAGTTAATAGTAACCATGGTTAATAAATATCTAGATATTTCAAATAAATATCTAGATATTTTCACTAAATATTTCCATCCGTTCCCGGCCCCGTTGTTTACCCGATTAACGACCAAAACACCCGAGAATCGTCTAATTTCTTAATTTTTTTACAAAAATTTCAAAATACCTTATCTTGTTGGAAATGTAATAAAAATCTACTTTGCTTCGTTCACGAGTCAAAATTAGGTTTTATGATCATTAAAATCTTACTATCAGTGAAAACACCGACTGATGAACTTTCACCAAAATTCGTCCGAATACACATAATTTTTTATTTCTGATCAGAAATTTGGAAAGTAGGCTTCCTCACGGACAAAATATAAAAAATCTACAAATTTCATTTCCCGGGTCAAATTAGGGTTTTCTGTCAGTATAAAATTATACTATTAGTTAAAAGCGCAGACGCTCCGTTTGAATTTTCAACCCAAATTTTTACCGTAACTTTTTACCATAAGAGAGACTATGAATATGATTTTATTTTATTAAAAATCACTTTCGAACTCTCAAATTAAAATATAATTAATTATATTTTAACCGGTTAAACAGCATAATTAAAAAAAGACTGTTACAACATTGCACGTGCAGAAGCTGTCGGTCAGTAGGAGGCCCCCGTCCACTATGAGTACGCACCATCCTGCATAAGAAATTACATGCAGAAATTCAGTAATAATAACAAGCTACATATTAAGCTTCAATAAGTATGGAGAATTACAAGTACACCATTTTTGAGAGCGAATAAAACAATAAATAAGTAGGAAGGAATACTTTTGTACGGTGTTGGGCACCATTTTTGTGTCCAATTATCACTACTCCTAAGGGGCACCCAAACCCAATACAGTGAAAGAGAATTTCAATTTCAATATATAAAAATAAATAAATAAAAAATACACATCCAGAAACTCAAATCCGGAAGAGTTCCAGAATTTGAAATCCGGATAACATCCGGAAATACAAATCCGTTAACGTCCGGAAACAGAAATCCAGAACTTATCCGGAAACGAATTTGCGGAGGGGTGCACAAATCACGTCCGGAATACGAACTCCGATAGACGTCTGGAAAACGAACTCTGGAAGATTTCCGAAAATGAATATTCGGTGGAAATCAAACCAAACTACACAGGCACTGAAACTTACGTCCGGAAATGACAATACGGACACTAACCAACATCCGCAAAACTAACGCTTGATAAACAAAGAACTCACTAATCTTGAAGAGGAAGAGATCGAAGAGTTACCTACTTGAAGAGATGGAGAACGCGATGGGGAATGTTGAGTGGGAGGTGGCGGTGCGAGAGGCGTGCGGTGCGGGAGTCACCGTGGGAGGCACTCGGTTGAGTGGCTCTATGAGGGAGGCGCGCGGTGTGTGGGAGAAGGTGGGGGAGCTAGGTTTCCGGATGTGGTGTTTAGTGAGGGAGGAAATAGAACTTGAAAGGGTATTTTTGGAAAATCAAAATAAAATAAAGTTTGCATGGTGTGTTAAGCAATAATGCAAGGTGCAAAGAGTTAGGCCCCTTTCTTTTATCCCTTCCAGGCCATCTTTGCCTGGGCCCATATGGTCTCTTTTTTAATCAAAGCCCCTTTGCCATTTTCCAAAACGTCAGCTCCTTGCTTCACGTTTGCTGCACCCGGAGATTTGCCTTCAATTACTTGAGTTTTGGAATCTTCATTTCACTTGGGCCAACGCTTCTTTGCATTTGTATTTCATTTTTATTATTTCCAACAAAAATAAGCAAGTAAAAACGAATAAACACCAAATTTGGTCCCTAAAATTATGAAAACTTTATCTTTGAAATTATCGAAATTCCAAAAGCGTCCCTGAATGATACTTAGTATCAATTTGGTCTCTCATTTTACTCACTTAATATCAATTAAGTCCCTGATATTGTTAACTTAAAATTAACTTAGTCCATACGATTTTCAACAAGTTGATTACCGTTTTACAATTTCAGGGACTAATTTGGAATTTCGATAATTTCAGGGACCAGATTGACACTACTTCACAATTTCAGGGACTAAATTGAGTGTTTACTCAAGTAAAAACACTATGAAATTAACTCTAAAAACATGAAATGAAACTAAAATATGCAAAACACTGTTAAAAACTCAACTAGCCAGGGAGAAAACTCAATCTATTAATATAATTAGGAGCAAAATTCTAACTAATAAATACACGAAAATCACATATAATCTCACTTATGTGCTTCAATAAAAGGCAGATCCACATACAATCCCATGAAGCATCTCTAAGCTCTTAACATTACTACTTGAACTTCATAATCATATCATCTCCACCCCAACTTAGGCAGCTCCATTTGAAAACACGTCTTGAGAAGCTGGCAGAGTGGACTCCAAAACTTGAGTATCTTGTTAAGGCTAGCCTTTTCCATGTTAAAACACGATCCACTAAAATCACTGAAAACTTGCCTAACCTGTTGTAGCTTGCTATCTTGGATAAAGCTTATGAATTATGATGGTGAAACTTTGCATTTTCTAGAAGGTGGATTTCCAAAACTCAAGATACTCTTTCTAGCTTATCACTTGATGAATAGAGTTAATACCATCATTATAGACAAAGGAACTTTGCTTGTTATTGAAGAGTTTAAATTTAACAATATCCATCATCTAAAGGAACCATCCTCTGGCATCAGGATTCGGAAAACCTTAAACTTATGGACTTTGGTAATATGCCAGGTGAATTAGTTGAAAGCATAGATACAGAAAACGGACAAGACCGCTGCATTATCTAGTATGTTTACGACTATGACATCCGCCCCATTCACCACCCAGGTACCCTCTTCTCTAATCATTATCATTGTTTATTCGAAATTGTGATTTCTACAAGTAATTCGAATAACTTCCGGGAACACTTGATAGTTTTGAATTTGGATTCTCTGCATTCATTATATCCACGCATTTACTGATATACATCATTTGATGAAGTAGAGTGTGCATTAAAAAAAATTAGAAAAATAAAATAAGATTGATTCAATGGTGTATTTTGTGACTTCGTGAATGCAGAGAATCCAAATTCGATAGTTTCCTAGCAAATCATGAGTGTTGCGAGAATTATTCATTTCAATACGGGTATGATACCTTAAAAAATGATTTGTGTATTGAAATTTGATAATTTGATTTTATGCTTGAAAGAAAGATAAAAATAAATAATATATCCTATTTTTTACATTATGTTTGGATGATATGTAATGAGAAAAACGGAAATGAAGGGAATGAAAATAAATTTCATTATTTAGAAATTTACTCCTAAAGCGTGCTTTGTACCTAGAACTGTTATTTCATTTTATCGTGAGAAATCAAGGGATGTGAGGGGTAGAGGTCATACTCATAGGCTAGGTAGAGAGCATACTCTGAAGGTAGCACATTCAATGATTGAAAAGATAATGAAATGAGATACACGAGGCTCTATTTATAGAGCTAGCAACTAATACAATTGACTCCCTAACAAACTGATAATCATCTGTAACAAACTCTAACAGAATTTTTTTTACACTCCTGACACCTTTTATTATATAATTTACCTTCAATAAGCAGTTGAGAAAAGCATAATATTTTTACATGATAAATACTAATAACTTCATCGTAAAATGTTGTAAATACCATGTCAACAAAAAATTGTGCAGTAGAAAACTCAGCAACATTAGAACATATATTGATATTGAAAGATTTAAATTACAAATCATGCTCTGAATACCAGATAGGTCGGACAGTTAACCTCAAGACCTCAAAACTCAAAAGTGTGTATAAAATTATGTGGGCTGGAACTTCAACAACAGTAGATGTCCCTGTACAAAAATAAATAATTATAAAAAAACAAAATCTGTCACTGTTTAACATGAAATCTTCAAGATAAACCAAAAAACTTTCCACGTGGGGTAGATCGGCTCCTTCTAAATTCAGGCATGGATGTATTACTTCCTTCTTTAACAATACTAACTGAACCATTTAAAAGCTTGTCTTCAGCTTTGCTAGCCAATAAAGGCTCTCCTGCTTGCACCATTCCTCTGCATATTGACAATTCATTACTAATGAGACCATGAATATAGGCATCATTTGAGTAAATAATTTAATTAAGCGCTTATTCAGTGCTATTTTTTTCAAATAAGTTAAAAACAACTTACTTTCATAAGTTTTTTTAATAAGTTCAATTAAATAAGCTAAAAAGATCTTACAGGAAGATAAGAAACTAATTTTATAAACTATTTGCCTAAGTTTATTTTCGTAAGCTACACTCATAAGCCCAAATAAGCTCACATAAGCTCTTAGATAATCTTTCTTAAAAGGAAACAACTAGTGAACTAATAAGCCAAGTTTCTCTATAGTACTTACTGTTAGCCATACCTTGGTTCGAGGTTCTGAGAATTCCTTGGAAAGTTCTGCCTTAACTTTTTAAGATTTAAAGCTCCCTGGACAGAAGAGTTGGTAAATCTAAGATCATTTTCGGGTTCAGGGTAATCACTTTTTGGAGGTGGCTCCAAAGTCATTTTGCCAGCAATATCCATGTCAGAGATAAATGTTGGTATCAAATCTGGCTTTTGAACCTTAAAGGAAGATAGTTGCTGATGCTTGGCCTTAGCCTTATTGTCAACCTTGCTTTTTCTAATACCACCTTGTCTTACTGCACTAAGTGCTTGCTTGAATTGTTCCTCTTCATTTTCTTGATGAACTTTCCTGGAGTTGACCTTCTGGAGGTTGAAGAGTGTTTCAGAAATGTTTTCTTGCTTTACAGGCTCTTGTGAGTTCACATACACCCTTGAGTTATTGTCAGTGGATGCAGTAGCCATTGGCATTGTGACAAGGGATTTGTTAACTGGTACTCTAGCTGGAAATGGATGCTTTAATATTGGTTGATTGTCTGCTGTGTCAATTTTGACCTTGCTTTTAATGACTGACCCTCTATCAGTGGATATTGATCTCCTTACTGGAGGTGATGGTGATCTTCCTTTCCCTGAGCTTACCAATTTTTCTTCAGTCAGAAGAGACATTTTTGGCATGGAGTCCTTGTCCATAAATGCTGAGGGAAACCTTGACCTTCTTTGCTTACCTGAAGAGCAACTTCTAGCCTGAAAATAGAATTCCATATTCAGAGAGAGAGTTATACATTATACTTCAAAATGGCACAACTTCCAAATCTATGTTTACACAGATTTCTTAGAGAGAAAGTTCACATTATACTTCACTATGGCACAATTTTTACCTCAAAGCTTCTATCATCCATGGTTCTTTGAAAAGTTTCTGGCTTCATGCTGCCAATGTTACCATATTTAGGCAAACGTAAAGGTGAAACAGCTCTTGGTTTCTGAGATTCTGCGGTGTTTCGAGCATTCCCAGCTTTCCATTGCTCCAGTTCTGTTTCCTTTCTCTCCAATGCCAATTTGAGATTTGATATCTATTAAAAGTTCAAACTGTTTATATATCTTGTGTAAGTTACATTTAAAATTGCACTTCTTATGACGAAAAAACCAAACCTCTTCCTTTAGTTCTTGGATTTCACCAGTTTCTTTATTAGATTGAGCAGCCCCAAGTTCAATGGATCCAACCCTCTCAGCAAACTTGAGTGTGCTAATTGTCTCCCCTATAGCATTAACTTCAGGATTTATATGAACAAACATCAAAGTTTTTGCGTGTCCACCTGTTGATAAAGCAATAAAAGAAATGAAGATTAAGTTATTTGCACAGATATTCAAACTAGCAAACTAACATGGCAATAACCAAATGCCCAGTAGCATTAATTTCACTATTTAAATTTCAAAATCACTTATCAACCTAATCTAACACCCTGGCCCTCATAGAAAGATTCTACAAATAGGGCCAAAATCCATAGAACAATATGATTGTCAAAAAGAGAAATGGAAAACAAAGCCAAACCTTAATGCTGCTATCACCAATAATAATGAGTCTTTTGCATTAAAAGGAAAAGAGGGGAAAGGTTCATTGGAAGTCTATTAATGTTACCTAAAGAATCCTGTAACACTTGTGTGAGCTTGCTATTTCTGTAAGGAATATGTGGACTCTTCTGTGCCAAAGCAGAGATAACATCCCCAAGTGCAGAAAGTGATCTATTTATATGTTGGGCCTCCTTTAGTCTCTCACCAACAGCCTCCGATTTGTCAACCCTCTCACTTCCAGCCAAATCAACAAGATGGAGACAACCCCTAAGAATGGAGTTAGAAACTAACTCTCTCCCTCGGACATGAATAGTCAAAACACTGCAATAAGTTGATAAAGAATATTATTAAATACATATTTGATGGCTATAGTTTATCCATTTGTACATGAAGATGGAATTTTACCTATGGGAACGGCTGCTTCGCTCATTTAGAGCTGTAGCACCCACAGCACGGTTCTTCTGACCAATTCTCATTAATTCAAGAACATCTCGAGTACAAGTAACTGGAACTAAAAATGCATCAGGCACATTAAGGCCATTCGGTTGAGAATTATTTCGTATATCTAATGTATATCTTGTCAAGGAATTGAAGAAACTAAAAAATAAATGATATCACTAACATCCATGCAAAAAAGGATTATGATGTAATATAAATATGATAAGTACTGCTTGAAGGATATCTTCTGCTAGAGCCATCACTGACTAATAAATCTCTCACTTGCTCATTGTATATTTCAATCATCTGGACAAAGACTTCATATTTTATGGCATCTGCCCTTTTCTTTGATATATGAAATAAGTCACGCAAAGCCCTATAGTTTACACCCCATGTCTCTTCGGTTGTCAGATCAGGGCCACTCTATACAAGAAATAAATCACATTAATATACATATATAAGAAAAAATATGCAACAATAATAAGTATCCAAAATGAACTTTATTCGAAAACTAGTTGTCTTTTGATATAGATAGGTTTCACAGTCTATAATGGACAATTATTTACCTTGAGTTGACGAAGAACATAATATTTAATTCAAATTTGTAAATAGGCTGTAAAGTTCAATAAGTATAAGAGTATATTAATAAATACAGGTTGTGTAAAGTTTTAAATGCGGCTCCTTTTCACGTAGAAATGGCTCCAAACCAAGATACTAAGTTAGAATTTTGTACCTTATGATAGTTTTTATCAAGCTAAAACATGAACCATAAATAACATGGAAGGAAAAGCATATGGTTTGCAATTAGTAATAACCCATGAAAAGGAAGTTGTCGTTGTAGATTAAAACCACATACATCCTCTTCTCTCTTGTGATGCTTGCATATTGAAATAACAACCAAGCAATTTATCTCACAAGCAAAACTCTAATTTAATTGAATGCATCAACATTATGTGAAATGGATGAAGATTGTCTGTCCCAAAATGGTGTCTTATTCCATATCCCACCCACTTACATTTTGTCATGTCATTTAAAAAGGATACATTTTTAATAAATAATGTAATTAATTTTCTAAGTGGCACAATATAAGTGGGTGGGACAGGGAATTAGACACCATTTTGAGACAAGTGATCTCCATCCATGTGAAATATACAAGAGCTATTATGTAACAATACCATCGTGTAGGTCTTTCCCGAGCCAGTCTGTCCATATGCAAAGATGCATACATTATAACCATCTAAAACAGACCTGACCAATGGTTGAGTGTCAGCATATATTTGTTCTGCAAACAATATAGAAAAATCACCATGAAGGGATTAAAATAAGAACTAATAAGATCTAGACTCCAAACAATATAACATTTATTTGTGAAAAAATACAACATTTATTTGTAAGTAAATAAGAAATGTCTAATTAGGATACGATATCATGATCATTGGCATATAAAGACTTGGTATATAAATCTGATATACTCAATTTACCAATTTCTTCAGCACACAACTATACCTCTCCTTAGCTTCTTAAAAATATTGCAAATCATTATTGTCAACCCTTTACTTCTAACGTAGCAATAGTCAATATATAGACAATTCTTCAATTAGAGAGTCATATAGGAAGATCCATGTTGAGCAAAACATGTGCTGTCTCTATACCTTTTGAAGTAATATGTTCAAAAATCAAATAAAATACCTTGTGTTACACTTGTTCCAAACACCTTGTTGAATGAAAATACCCTTCTAGCATCTTTTCCCTGCTTAAGAGGATTTACAATCATCATATCTCCATTTTCTCCAATATAGTCTACTGTAGACATTCCACTTGATTGTCCTGGTAAGAAGGGCCTCACTCTACAGTAGACCCTAATGGCTCCTGTAAGACAACAAATTTATTAATCAAAATATTATAAATGTAGATCCATCAAATTCATTGTTGTGAAGTTTCCCAGATTCTTATGCACCTTTGAGGTCTTGTACTTGATTGTAAAGAAGGCGGTTCTCCTCCAAAATTCTGTGGTAGGAAGAGGAGGCCACTTCAAGGCTCTTGATATGATGCTCTATTTAAGACATAGAACTTAAGTCAATCTCAAGAATATTATATTAAAAGCTTTTACATACATGGAGGATACTTATCATGGAAAACAAAGTATTAGATAGTTACCTAGCCTACTCATTTCTTGCTCCCACAGTGATTGAGTTTGTTTGACCTCCAATTTGATCTCTTCAAAAAAGTATTTCATTCCCTGAAGCAGGAGAACAACCGTTAAAGTGTATGATGCTAAACTGCTAATCTAAACTCACATGTTAAAGCAACAAGAGCAGTAAATATGATTTTCCAATTTTATACCTCAAGTTGTTTCTGTTGAGTATTGATTGCTTCAGCATGATTGGCAGAATTATTGACATTATGCTGAACATTATTATGTTTGCCGCCACAAATGCAAAATTTGGAGAAATCGTTCGATGCCAAACTACTTCTTTGATTAAGATATAGTGAGATAGCCTCTATGAACTCTCTCTTTGAGAGACAACCAATATCTCCTTTCAATATTTTCTTCAGGAAAAGACCAAGCTGCAGAAGATTGTTAAGTATATTTAAGAAAGCCGTTTTGCAGTATGGAAAAAGGAAAATAATAAGTTAATGGAAACCGAGAAGTTCAGAAACAAATGCTAGTTGCCATACATAGAGAAACGTTAAACTACGAAGTACCTGGGTGCCTTGAGAAACAAGCAAAGACGAGAAATCCTTGACTACTTTGCTGAGCAAGGCATCAATTACCTACAAATTGTCACCCATATCACAAGTAAGATTGCATGAAGCATAAGGATCTTTGTTCAGAAGTTTAATTCTAAAAACAATTTGTAAGACAATAATCCTATTGGCCAGTCTTAAATATTCAACAGCATTACAATGTCAATTAAAACAGTGATTGGCATGAACACTATATTGTCCCATTTTATGTTCTTATAAAGTAAGAGCTTCTAATGCTTATTGAGTAATGTGGTCATTTTTCAGATATTGATCTACTAGTCATACAAGTCAAGAAACAGTTTTTGTACAAACTAGAATAGAAGCAACAACGGTCCAACAATCCGGAAAGGATCTTACCGACCATTGCATTCAGAGGCAGATCTTCAATCCCGTCAGTCTCTCTAAGGTAAGCCTGAAGAAGACTTAGTCCAAAGTGATCAAAAAGGAAAGCCAGCGCATTGGCAGTTCTAGTTTCTTCAATTGAGAACTCTTCAGATAGATGAAGAAATTCTAGTAGTTGTTCATACTGTGATGACTCAGACTCGTCCAGTGATTCATCAGCACTTTCACTGCCAACTATAGAAGAAGGAGACCTCTTTGGGAAGGAAGTAATCCTCACAGTTCCTCCATACCTCCACACTCCAACTCCACCAGATAGCTTCCATTCATAATACCCTTTCAAACATAGAATGCAGTCCACAACCTTATTTGATGAACCCCCCTGCATTTTCAAGTTTCCCACATTTAATGGTGGCAACAAGCCAACAAGTTCACAAAACCCCATCAACACAAAATGTAAATTTAAATCCTATTTTTTACCAAAAGACCCAAATATGAAAATTTATTTCTAAATTAAATCAAATTAATTTTAATTCAACTGAAGTCAACTTCGTATATGTTTGAATTAGTTTATCTTACATGAACTTTTGAAAAAAAAAATATTTTTCAAGTCATGCTTTATAATGCATTGATGGTCAATGTCATTTAGATTGCACCAAGTTTTACGTTGGCTGTCGACTGTTTAACACAACCCGCTCCTTTTATACAGGCTAGGACCGGCTATGTATAGCTTTAAAACAAAGCACAACCACAACATAGGTAATCTATAGACATGATTTATCATATAACATTATGGCATCGTCTGATCTATGTAGCCGACCCCACCTAGTGGAAAAAGGCTTGGTTATTACTTATTGTTGCAAGCTTTAGAAAACATGCATTGATAATATTCCATATTTTAATGACTCCAAACACAAGGAATGAGTGAAGATCCCAACCTTCTCCAAATCCGATGCTTCAAATGTCAAGAGTTGCATATCCTTGACAGCCTCCAGAAAATTCCTCATATTCTCAAAATACTGAATTGCAGAGTGTGCCGCTCCCTCTGCAGATTGGACCGCAAGTGCAGGATTCTCCACCACCTTTGACAAAACAAAAAACAAAGGGTGATAAAGTGCATGCAATATTGGTAGGAACAGAGAAAACAAGAGAAAAGAGAGGAAACCCAGAATTTTGAAGTGGAAAAAGGTGGTACCTTGAGGACAGCACGAGGGTTGACTTTGTTGAGGACATTGCAGAGAATAAGGCCATTGCGGAGTGCAAGACAGAACTCTTCCTCGGAGGGTTCTTTGGAGAGTGATGCAAATGCAACGTGGTCCATTTTGCGCAGCCATTCTGTTGCTTGATATCTCCTTGAAGCTGAAGCCATTCAATAGAAACATGAAGAAATAACATGATCAACATGAAATGACGGGTAAACAATATGGTTCTTCTTTACTCTTTAGACCATACAACACAGTTTCAGCAATCCACAGCGTTTACAATTAGAGTTTAATTTTTAATTTTGATATCAACTTACCCCATATGTGATAGATAACGCATAAATATCAAACATTTTTAATAACATATATAATATATAAATCCTAACAATGCGTTATTAGAGTGTAACTTGGTTCCGATCTAGCTATGGAAGAAAAAATTCGGACTTGCCCAAAACAATGTTTGGTTTGGGATGACTTTTTTTGTTGTCAAATACCAACCAAATTAACTCGAACAATAATAAGTTTCACTTTGGATTATAATGTTTTTGAACAGTTAAAATGCATTTTAAAGTAAAAAAATATAGGCTAAATTACATTTTTGGTCCCTAAATTATTTTTCAATATTCAATTTGGTCCCCAAGTTGTAAAAATGTTCATTTTGGTCCCTAAGTTCCTAAAACTTATTCAATCGAGTCCTTCCGTCAAGTTGACTGACGGACATGGACGTTGACCCCAAAATAATGGTCCCCCAAGTTGTTTTTCAATGTTCAATTTGGTCCCCAAGTTGTTTTACAATGTTCAATTTGGTCCCCAATTCCGACGGACCAGACGAGGTCAACGTCCATGTCCGTTAGTCAACTTGACGGAAGGACTTGATTGAATAAGTTTTAGGAACTTAGGGACCAAAATGAACATTTTAAAAACTTGGGGACCAAATTGAACATTGAAAAACAATTTGGGGACCAAAAGTGTAATTTAACAAAAAATATATTAAAATTTATGAAAAAATAAAATAAATGTTAAAAAAAGAATTTATTAAAATTAGCTCGGTCAACTTCGATTTTAGAATTCGAATATCAAAGCAACTACATTTGATTTTAATCAATTTTTATTTAATTAGACTCGCAAATCGAATTGAACTGAGCGAATATAAACAGTGTGACTCAATTTGATTCAGTTGTTAATACTAATAATGGAACTGGTGTAAATTGTAATTGGGGTATGGTTCACGAGTCTTAATTTCATTAGTAAAAATGTAAATTTGTATCAGAAAGGATATTAGCAAGTAAAAAAACCTTATATTATGTCAACCTTGATAATTTTTTATGGAAAAATAAATAAATTTAACATCTTTACTCTAATTTCAACCACTTTTTAAATTAGTAAAAGGGATCAAAGAAGTTTACTTCTATCTCTTTTTGACTTCTAATCCGGTTACTTCAATGATTCAATCTCAATCACAAAAGACCAATGTAACAAATATTAAAGTTAAAGTAGACTAGCAATTATCGGTTGCAGCATTATGGCGTTTGAAATGGTAACAAAATTATGGATCTTGCTTGGATGTAAGGTCTTAATCGATAATGTCAAAGATTATGCCCCAAATTGTAGTTGAGTTTTGGGCCATGATACCACAAATTTTGGAGCCATCATTCCTTGGAGGCAAGACCACAGTCCCGCACCACTATTGAGTGGTGGGGTGCACTATAATATTTATTTCATAATCACACCCCCAACTTACTGCTCTTCATCATGCTTTGCTCAAACAATCTTTTGCTGCATCCCATTCTTTTTCTTTTCTAGCCACTGTTTGTTTAATATGTAAAGCCAAACTATTGTCTTTTTGTTTTTTTACCTTACTTTTTCTGCTTTTGTTAAGTAAAGGGGTCCAAGTAATAATTTGGTTGACCAAAAGAAAAAAAAAAGTAAGAAACAAATAAATTACTTTAAAATAACCAAGGAAAATTGTTTCTTTTCTTTTTCCACGGGTCATAAGAAACAACCATCACGCCAAGCAATGCGCCTCAAACTCAAGCATCTTTTCTCATCTATTTACTTTTGGCAGAATTATATCTTTTTTTTGTGAACTAAAGTTTAGGTGAATTGAAATTGTATCTTTTTAAATATGGAGGATGAACTACACAACAGAAAATATAGTTACCATTTTTTTCATTAAGAACTCAAAATGTGGATATTGTTTTATGTTTCTACCAAGTTTTTGAATTTATCGTGGTCATAATATTACAATTTTGATTGTTTCTACATTGTAATTATATTGCAGCCATATTGACTATATTTTCTTACAATTGCAGGTAACCGCAATCATTGGCTATAGCCGTAATTTAAAACTATCATTTCTACTTCTAATCAATTTTTCCAAGAGAAATTCTGGGTTCCCAATTTAGGATGAAGAACAATCTTGTATTCCAATGAAGTAAATATACCACTCATCAGACTTAATGTTATAATAGTAAATCCATGTCATAAATTTTCTTATACTCTTATAGATATTAATCATATTATTTTCAGAAGATGAAACCAAGCATAATATTAATCTTTGGTGTTCAATACCTCATCTTTGGGGTTCTAAGCATATATAATATTAATCTGGTTGCAATTATACTGCATTTAACACCCACCAGTGATAGCAATATATTACTAATGCATGCATACCTGCTTCCTCTGCTTTCCTGTGAGCCAATTCATGATCATTGATAATCTCCTCCGTGGCAGTGAATGAAGGCTCATTGCTTATAGAGACAAGACCCTTCAATCCTCTCTTTGAAGGAGATGTGAAGAGTGAGTTTTGGAAGGTCTCCTGCGGCATCTTTCTCTGATAACCAAGGAAATTGGATAACTATAGTATATAAATATTTCCTCTGCAGTAGAAGTAATTGGAAGGGAAAAAAAAAGTTTCAATAAAGATAATTCTTATGATATCATATAACCATAAAATTAAAAGAAATTGAATAAATTTTTGGTAGGTAAACAGTATGCATGACACATGCATAGAATTAAATTGTATTGTAGTGTTTATAATCAAGGAACTTGATCAGCATTAAAAGGAACATATGAATGTTGAGCCAAAAAGAAAAAAGAAAAGTGAAGAGAATGATTATTATGAAAATAAAATAAAATATAAAAATTTACCTGGGAAAGTGAAGGTTTGTGAGTGAGGTTATGGGAGTGGAAAGTGGAAACAGATCCAACTTGATTCAGGAGCTGAAAAAGAAACGAGGTTCTCGTGACTTTAGTGAATGAAGGAGCATTCAAAAATACGAAGAGGCTTATGTTAAATTCTTGGCTTTAATGTCTGTGGGTGTGTCACTGTGTTGTGTCTGTTGAGGGAGAGAGAGTGGCAGAAGAACTATAACGTACAAGTTAGAAGGCCTTGAATTTCAAACGTTATTGGTATGCTCGGACCCAAATAAAGGAAGAGAGGGTGTGCCCAAAAAAGAGGAGGGGGGTCACACTGTCATGCTATCACGCAGGATTGCAGGGAGACATATTTTTTTTTTGGTCCAACGGGAGGGGGGAATTGAGGTACAATGGGATCGAACACACAACCCCACGGGCTCCAAGTGTCCCTTGCAAGCTCAACTACCTGAACTGTGTTAGTGGGACATTTTACATTTATTTTTCATATAATGTTTTTTATCGGTGCATCTCACGGGTTAATAAATTTTGTTTTGACTAAAAAAGATATTCATTCATTCAAGTTGGTAAAATATATCAAAAACAACACAAATTCAACATCGCTAAAAACCGAAAATGATGAATCTGTGAACAAACTCACAGCACCCAGGTTAATAGCATAACGCGGCAAAATGCATACAAATGTGACAAAATCAAAATGACCGGAATACCCATGCCTCCGGATCTGTAACGTTGACGTCCAAGTCTTGATTGAATCTGTAATAAATCGAAGCTGATCCGCCAATCTGAACCAAACGAACACCGCAACAAGACGGGAAACCAAACGACGCCGCAATAAGATGACGAACAAAACACCGCTGCACGCAGATGACGAAAACACAGAAAAACATGAAAAAAAAAACCAGATCTATGTGGAAAAACCACTTATTTAGATAAAAGGAGAGAAAAAACGATGTAGAGGGGTGATTCCAGACCAAAAAATGACCCAAAACCACCCCTTCCGGTGGATGAGGAAAAAGGAAAAGAGGAGTAGAGGAAAGGTTGAGAGAGAGAGGCGGCTCTAGGTTTTATCACAGGTTAATATTTTATATCTTTAAAAAAAATTGATTTTTGTAATAGTAACTAACCCACACGAGAAAATAGATTTTTTTTCATCAATTTAATTAAAAAAAGAAATTAATTGTCATGGACCATAAATATAAAAAAAATTATATAATCAACCCATCATATATTATTATATTATTTAAAATATTTATTTTTAATAACAATCATCGTTTTTTGACAAGATATATTGTTATTTTTAATAACAATCATCTTAAAAGTCACATAGGTGATCATATGTTATATATTTAGTTTGCTACTAGATAAAAAAAAAATGTAAAGATAGAAACTAGTGAAGAAACGTTTTCCTCGTCATGGTGAGCTCTGCCAAGACAACATCTGAAATTTTGCGTCATCGTTCGTCAGAGGAAGAAGACCTCCTTCTCAGGAGCAAGAAGAAAGTCCGAGAAAAAGAAGATGATGTTCCTGTAGGGAATTCTTTTCCTGAAGGAGGTTCCCAAGATCCCAAAGTTGCTTCTTTCAAAGACAAACTCCTTAATTTGTTTGGTGAGGAAGTTTGCCCGAAACCTGTTGCTCCTACATCAAGTATTGTTGTCTCTAGTATGCAAGAAGTCCCTCAAGATCAGTCCATGTCTGAAGTGGAGAATGGTGTAGGGGTTGAAATTCCTTTATCTGATGATAAATGGAATAACTGGTCGCTGCCATGGAAGAAAACATTAGTAATAAAGGTTATGGGAAAAACGTAAATTTCATAGATAATAATCTTCAGAAAAAGTGGACCAAGAAAGGTTCTATTAAAATTGTTGATATGCTTGATGGTTTTTTTCTTGGTATACTTTTCTTCTGAAGAGGATTATGCTTTTGCCTTGTTTGAAGGCCCATGGATGATTGCTGGAAACTACCTTATACTTCAAAAATGGAGACCCATGTTTCTACAAAATGCTGAACTTGTTAAAAAGGTTGTAGTATGGATTCGTATACCAAGGCGACATGGAACTTTACAATTCAAGTTTCTTGTCAAGGATAGGTTCGGGTCTTGGGATAATGCTGAAAATTGATCGATTAACATCAATCCACTCTCGAGGTCAGTATGCAAGAATTTGTGTGGAAGTAGATTTGGAGAAACCTTTGAAATCTTGTATTATTATCCGAGGTCACAAGTTGTTCCTTGGGTATGAGGGTCTCCATATGATTTTATTCCAGTGTAGAAGTTAAGGTCATAAGGCATCCCAATGTACTGAAGGTTTGGGAAATAAAGATCAAGATTCTAATGTCTCCCCTCAAATTTCTCAACCTCCTCCTCCTTCGGGGTTAGTAGGTGCAAGCAAGCCAAAGAAACTTCCAAGAAATATCGCTTTGGACAATAATAACTCAAAGAAAGATGATAAGGCATCTGGTTATGGTCCTTGGATGGTTGTTACTCATAAACAAAAGAAGCAACAACAAAAGAATAAGTCTTCCAGTAATGGGAATGAAATCAGGAATTCAAGGGAAGAAGAGGTGGTAAAGAATTCTAGTCAAAGATCTGATGGATCTAGATTCACTTTGCTTCAGAAGGATAAGGGTGCTAATGAATTGCCCATGGACAATCAAAATGAGAAAGATCAAGCATCTATTGCATTGAATGGTGATTCTGCCAAAGCTCTTGCTTATCAGATTAAGGCCTCTATTTCCCCCATTGCATCCCCCTGTGCATCGTGTTCGCAATCCTAAAGGTGGGAAGAATTCTCAGAAAGATGCCCGAGATGAGGTTATCAGAGTTAATAAGGAAGGGGCAATTAAGAAGAGGTTTGTGCAGAAACAATCTAAGAATCCCCTAAATTTGTTATTGACTTAGCCTTCTTTGTGGTCAATAAGGGAAAAGAAGTGTGTTTTCGGAAAAATGTAAGCCTAAGGAAGCTCTTCTTGTTGAAGAATTAGAGATGATTGTTCAGCTAGCTCAAGACATCTCCTTAAATATGGTGATTTGCCAAACTTCTCAAGATGGGTTTATGCAGGTTAGTGTTCCTTCAAGAGAATGTACAAGCTCTAGTTCTAAGTCTCCTCCTAGGGAGGAAAGCATTGTTGTTGCTGTTGGGACAGTTTTGTCTAATGGTTCTGTGGGGCCTGAGACGTCTAATATCCCTGATATTCCAATATGAATGTTTTAGTTTGGAATTGTAAAGGCGCAAGTGGCCAAAATTTCCACAATCTTATTCAAGATTGTATTAGGATTTATCACCTAGACTTTGTGGCAATTCTAGAACCAAGGATTAGTGGGGAAGATGCTGCTAAAGTCATTGATTGTTCTGGCCTTAAGGAAGATTTTTGGGTTGATGCTATTGGGTTTTCTGGTGGTATCTGGTGTCTATGGAAATCTAATTGTCCTCCTGTAAGGAATGTTGGATCCTCTAGATTCTGTATCCACCTTCTGATAAATGTAAATTCTCCATCTCCATGGCATTTATCTATAGTATATGCTAGTCCTAATGCTAGTACCAGAGAAACTGTGTGGCAAGAGTTGAGAGAATTTAAAGAATCTGTTTATGGAGCTTGGGTTCTTGATGGGGATTTTAATGTTGTTACCTGTGAGAGAGAGAAGATGGGAGGTGCCCCAGCTCTTTCAAATTCAAGTATTGCATTTAATGCTTGCATCCAAGACTGCCAGTTGATTGATCTCTGGTTTTCAGGGCCTATATATGGTGATGAGTAATAAGGATTGGTTAATCTTGTTTCCTTCATGCTTCATGCTCAGTTATGAACCTACCTATTGTAACCTCTGATCATTGTGGCCTATGGTGGAGACTTCAAGACAATTCAGGCACTAGAAGAAATTACTTTAAGTTTCTAGGCTCTTGGGTTGATCACCCTGATTTTTCTAACCAAATCAGGAACTCGCGCGTGGGTGTATTCCTCTTCCTGGATTCAGAATATTGAGAGGACTACAGATACTTTGAAGGAATGGAACAAAACTATTTTTGGAAACATTTTCAGAAGAAAGGAAAGAATTTTCAGAAGGCTTGAAGGCATTAACAAAGTTCTTATGAGCAATAATATTGAGAGACTCTTATCTCTTAGAAAGGATCTATGGGAAGAATACTGCAGCATCACCCGGCAAGAGGAGAATTATTGATACCAACAGTCTAGAGGAAAATGGCTCTTTATTGGTGATCGTAATACTAGATTTTTTCACCAATCTTTGCTTATGAGGAGAAGACGTAATAAAATCTCATCCCTCATTGACTCATAAGGAAATTGGTTATATGAAGATGCCGAGTTACAAGGTTATGTGGTTCAATTTTATCAAAACCTGATTTCTAGTTACCTGCTAGCTCTTCCTGAGTTCCTTACTGTGGCTTCTTTTCCAGCTATTAAAGAGGAGGATAAATCCATGCTTTCTAGCCCTATCTCTATGAAGGGAGTCAAGTCAGCCTTCTTCAATATCAAGAACTTTAAAGCCCCTGGTCCAGATGGCTATCATCCTTATTTCTTTAAATCCCAATGGCAGACAATTGGTAATTCTATTCTTCGGTTAGTAACTGATTGTTTCTCTAATCCAATAAAAATAAGGGAGGTAAACCAAACTATTTTTACAGGAAAAATAAGGGAGGTAAACCAAACTATTTTTACTCTTATGCCAAAATGTGATGATCCCTCTCTTGTTACTCATCTTTGCCCAATAGCTCTTTGCAATGTTAGCTATAAAATAGTAACTAAAGTTATTTCTAATAGGCTAAGATTCATTTTACCTTATGTTATTGCTAATACTCAAAGTAGTTTTATTCCTGGAAGGTCGACTACGGATAACATTCTTGTTCTATAAGAAACTATCCACTCTATATCTCATATGCAAGGTAATAAGGGTTTTATGATTTTAAAATTGGACCTAGAGAAAGCCTATGATAGGCTAGAATGAAATTTTATTCTTGATTCCCTTAGACTCGTAGACTTTCCTGATCATTTATGCAATGTGATTTATAATTGTATTTCTTGTGCCTCTCTTAGTGTTAATCGGAATGGCAAAACTACTTCCTTTCAGTCTACAAGAGGGTTGAGGTAGGGAGATCCCCTATCTCCCTACCTTTTCATATTGGCCATTGAAAGGTTATGTCATAAAATAAATGATCTAGTTTCTACTGGGTGTTGGAAACCTCTTAAATTTGGTCATGGTGAAGGTCCAAAAGTTCCTCATTTGTATTTTGCTGATGATCTGATTCTTACTGCTAAAGCAACCTCAGATCAAGTGAATATGATAGAAAAACTCCTTGATAATTTTTGCCCTTGCTCTGGGCAAAAAATAAACTTATCTAAATCTAAAGTTTTTTTATTCCAAAAACATAAGTGTAGAGTCTGCCTCAGCTCTGAGTTTGGCTCTAGGGATTGAACAGACTAATGACCTTGGTCAATATCTGGGAGCACCTATGCTACATCAAAAAATCTCTAAAAATTCTTTCAATTAACTTTTAGATCGTATGAGAAAGAAACTACCTTCTTGGAAAGCAAATTATTTATCTTTTGCAGGTAGAGTAACACTAGCTTAGCTATTTCGAGTTCTATTTATGATGAAGCATAAAGGATCTGCAAAAACTTTATATGGGGTAGCACCTGTAACACCCTTCTCGAATGCTACATCGTAGGTGACATTTTAAGGCCAAGAGTAGGTTAATTAAAACTGGCTATAAAAGAATGGGATAAATTTTTCCTTTTTCTTAACTCGTAAATATAACTACTTTGATTTAAAGGAATGAACAATAAAATATTCCATTATCATAATTAAGGTTGTGAGTTCGAAAAACATTTACATAATACCCAACCCGACTCATAAACAGAAATCATAGAAATGTACAGACTCAACGTAAAGATATGGAGACGCAGCTCCTAAAATACAAGATACTTGGAGTCGCAGCTCCATAGACAGTTTACATTAACTCCCAAACATACCCAACTGGCCAAACTAAAATAGAAAAAGACAATCCTTTCTCGTACATCGTGAGAAGGAAAAACCCAACTGACGAGATCTAGTGAAACTCTATTTGAGTCCACTACCGACGTCGTCGCAAAAGGCACTACTAGAGTCACTACAAAAGTAACTCTTGGACTAAGCCCTTTCCTCTCCCAAGAGGAGAAACATGGTCTACGAACCCATCAACAATTTGGAAGACGTCCACTAGAAACTCTAACATATCGTCCGCATGCTCGAACCTCAATCTCTACGATGCGTCAGTCAAGGAACATTTTGACGTCTCAATCTTCTCAAGAGAATGTAGAAGACACCAGCCGACATAGGCAATATAAAAATAAAGAGGTGAAATTCCATTTATCGTATACATAAGGCAGACATGTGGTAGTACTACTAACAGGTACATAATACAACGATACTATATTTCTTTTATCTCCCATTTAATTCTACAACTCAAAACTCCAAGAATATAATATACCAGACTCGACGGTAAGATTATCAAGCATACCAGACTCGATCAGTTTGTCCATCGAAAGATAGGAATAGAGAGAAACTGATTGAAACCGTATTGTTCCGTTCCTACACAGCCTCAAGGAATATCCGATTCTAACATCGGAGCTAATTTGATATTTTGGAAAGGAATGGTTAGTATAGGTTTCATCTACGCCCACCTTCAGGCACCATGTGTGGCTATCATGGAACACAAGGCTCAAATCATAATCATAATGTACGTACTATCATAATCACATGTGATCTCAAACTCTCTGTGGAACAGCGGACTCTTTATGAAACCTCTACTACTGGGAAGCTTAGCTTCCTTGGCACAACGACCTTTCTGAACATAGTATCAACTTTGTGTTAGGAAAAATTACCGGAATACGTCCAATTGGTCTATTCATCGGATAACCTCGTGATTCCACCAAAATCCACTTGCTGTCAATCTCTGACGAACGATATTCCCGGGTACAAATCATCGACTAACATTAATCCACAGCTCTCAAACAGACTTGTCATTTTGTGTAAAGATGTTTTAAGGCACTTGCTTACAAGTCCTAACACATTATGAAATTGGATCGACAATCCAATCATTTATTTCTTTACACTTTTCTAATAGAGCCTTTCTCTTGGCTTCCAAGAAATCAAATAACTCTTAGTCCATTAAGTCTTATGGAAGTATGGATATTGAATTATCCATACTTTATAACAAATGGTCTTGCTTCACCATAAGTCGTAAATTATTAGATTCATATTTTCACTAAGTCATTCATGCCTTAGGTTTTGCTCTTTAATGTAAATACTAGTCTTTGAAGACTAAAATCTTCTTTTGTCTTAAAACAAAAACCTTTGGCTAAAACCAAACCATTTTGAAATCAAATTCCATCAAAGTACATAAGCACTAAATTCCTCAAAACAGTTTCTTGAAAAACATCGAAATTCTTAAAATATCTTATTACCGCTTTTTACTGTATTTCAACTTCAATTCCATATTTCCACAAATATAATCATTTTCCTCAAATCCTTCACTTTCCTAAGTTACCATACTTATGTTAAAGTATTAAAGCATTGATTTCAAACTTTACATCATAGTTTCCTCAAAAATCTTTAAAAACGCTTGACGACGGTTTCGCCGCTTTTTACTGGTTTTAGGCCCAAAAGCCATACTTTTGAAAATATGGTTCTTCACCTCAAATCTATTGTTCCCTAGGTTATAATACTCATATTAAGATGTTGAAACACTGCTTTTACAGTTTCTTTTCCATGTATACGAAATTATTAAAAATTTGACCGAACGTCGTTAAGTTTGTAAATCGCGTAAATCCTTTTTCAACGATTTTATACTCTAATAGTCCAAAACTCATTTTGGAGTTTTAGAACAGTTCAATAGGTATGAAATTTTTTTTTAACTGTCCCATTATATTTATTTTCGAAAATTACAGTTTAGTCCCTAAACTTTCATTAATTGCAAAAAGATCCTTATTCACTTAAAACCATATAAATTTTTATTTACAACTTCAAATCTCACCAAACCAACTTCTTTAGAAATGGTTTTCAGTTACCAACAAATTTCCAAAAATTGTATTTTTGGTCTCATATTTTTCAATATTTGCAAAGAGGTCCATGTTTATTAAAAAGCTCATAACTTTTTACATATTAATCCAAATAACACCATACCAATTTCTAAGGTCTTATCTTATCATTCACTTCAATTGTATGATATATTTTCATATTTTTAGTTCAGTCCCGAAATTTTCCAGAAATTGCATAAAAGTCTCTAAAGACTCAAAAATTCATATCTTTTAACATACATATCCAAATCAATCCAAACCAATTTCTATAGTCTTATATCATCAAGGGATACAATCACAAAATATAAAAATATTTTTTCAGAACTGTCCCTGAATTTCTCAGTATTTGCATAATGGTCCCTATATCTTCAATAATTCATAACTTTCAATATACTCAACCAATTCACTTCAAACCAATTTCTACATTCTTATATACTCATTCAATTTCTATAAAAATTATTTAGACAAATTAAATCAACAAGGAGCCTCCTCATCCAGCTATGGCCGAATGGCCTCAAATAATTATATTATGCATTTTTCTTAACAAATCAAGCAAACAACAATCATGGTTCCAACTTAAGGTCATTGGAACCAAAACAACCACATGACATATCATACCACAACCAAACATCAAATCAAATCCTCCAAGAGGATCACACACATATAAATCAATAATATACACTTATGAGTTACAAAACTTATACACTAAATAAACCATCAACATATCTACATTAAGGTAGGATAGTAGTAATCTCCCCTACCTCTTGTAGTTCACTCAAAGATTAAGCCCGAGTCTACTGACATCCACTACAATTTGTCACCACTTCTACCTTCAACAACCAACATGAAACAAGTTAAAGTAACTTCAGAGTTTCATGACCCTTTTTCCTATAGGGTTCAGCCAAGATAAAAGAAAAGGGTTAGGGTTATTTTCTCAATTCAATCTTTTGGATACTAGTTACTTAGGTATTAGATAGGTAGGATAAATTGCTACAAGTTGAAAATGTGAAATAAAAATTATCCAACCCCTTAGGGTAGGTTTCGGCCAAACATTGAAAAATAGGTTAGAAATTTCTTTTGATTTCAAGTTTCTAGATATAACAACTATAGGTATAGGAGAGTTGAAATCAAGTGTCATACTTTAAAAGAATGAACAAAACTTCCTTTGCCAAGAATTACATAGGTTCGGCCTTAACAAGGAATATGGGAAGGAAAATGATTTTGCTCACATGCTCTGGGAGAATGAAAGTAGAACTCATAACTAGATCATAGAAATTGATTTCACATTTTTATGATTTTTCTACAATTTTCTAGAAATATTTAAAGTTCTAGATCTAAGAAATGAAAAACTAAGAAAATGAAAGAATAAGAGCTTAAAATGATCATGGATGATCATGTTACCTCTAGAATTTGAAGAGAATGAAGAAGAATGGTGATCTTGACAAGTTTCTCTTAAGGCATGAACTTGTGTTCTTGAAGAACATAAATGGAGTTTATGTGTTTTGTGAAGAAAATGAAGAAGATGAGAGACAAAGGGGGAGGACAGCTGTGGTTTTGGGGGGTTTTATGGGGTAGATCTAAGGCTTTGTTTGGCACATTAAGCTTAGATTAATAGCTTTTGTGATTATTTAACTAATATAAACTTGTCCATAGTTAATAATTAACCTAACTAGGGTTACTTTGCTAACCATAGTTAAAATTCATGTGGCTCACATTATTTGAGTTGTGTGGCTGATTGTTGGCCATGTATACTAACCTTGGTTCCTTAACCATGGTTAAAATTTAACTCTACGTCGGTTAGGTTAAGCTAAGCTGTATTTTGGTCATTTCACTTGAAAATTCCCGATTTCTAAAATTTGAGGCCAATCTCCTTGTTCCTCTGCTACATCAAACTCCCCTAATACCTCAGCTCTATATTCGACTCCGTAGTTTACCCGTCTTAGGTTTTTACTCGTTTTTCTAAAAGATTACGCCAGAATAAAATAATATTATTTCATTGCTAACGAATTTTTCCGAAATGTGGAAAATCGTTCGGGGCGAAATATAAAACCTAATGGTTTCGTTCACGAGTCGAAATTAGGGTTTCTGCTCAGTAAAATCTTACTGTCAGTGAAAACGCAGAAAATGCAGACTGGGTTTCGTCTGAATTTTCAACCCAAAATTTCCCCATAACCTTATAAAAATAAGTATAACAGAGAAATAACCTTAGTTTCTCTAAAGTCATTTTCTAAATCTCGAATAAAATATAATCAAATATATACATATATGAATATTTACCGATATTGAAGAACAGTGAAAATCGGGGTGTTACAGCACCTCAGAGCATAGGAAATGCCACCTTGTCTCTTGGGACAAATTTTGTCAACCAAAAGAGATGGGGGACTGGGATTTAGAAGCATGAAACTTCTCAATCAGGCGTATATGACTAAATTAGCATGGCAACTTGTAGTGGATAAGGATAAATTGTGGGTACAAGTTATAAGATCTATGTATCAGTGTGGAAATCAAATTTTTCCTAGAGTTGTGACCAGAAGCTCTTCATCGAACATCTGGAAGGCAATCACCCGTGCTTGGAGTCATGTTGAACCAAATATCGAGTGGGTTGTAAATGGTGGCCATGATTCGAGGTTTTGGAGGGATAGGTGCTTACCTGGGTTTGATAGCCTTGATAAAGTTATCCCTAACCTTGTTCCACCTCATGAAGTGGAGTTCACTATTTCCTTCTATTGTGACCATAATGGTTGGAAGTCGGAAGCTATCTCCAATGTTGTTCCTAGTTTCTTATGTGAGGCTATTGCTCAAGTGAAGGCTCCTGTTGAAGGATCCTCGGATTTTCTGAGTTGGAAATTGGAGAATGATGGGAAATTTTCCATAAAATCCCCTTATCAGCTTCTAAGCTCCCGTGGTGAAGATGTGCCAAATACTCTATTTCAAAAAATCTCAGCCTGGAAAGGACCGGCTCGTATCAGATTGGTTCTCTGGAAGCTAGGGCATGGTCATTTGCTCACAAATGAAGAAAGATGTAGAAGAGGCATGTCTCAGGACAATCTCTGTCCCCGATGCCAGTCTACGCCTGAATCTTTGATGCATCTTCTTGGAGATTGTGAGGTCATTAAGGGATTCTGGAATCGTACCATCGCCCCTGGTGAGTGGAGTAGATTCTTTAGTCAAGGACTCTCCCAATGGCTTGCCTGGAACCTTGACACCAAGAAGATGGGATCAGTGTCGTGAAATTGGTTTACCTTCTTTGGTGTAGCAGTGTGGGCTTTATGGAAAGACATGAATAATTTAACCTTCTCTCAGGCTTCCGAAATGGGTAACATCTTCTGGTATAATGTGGTGAATCAGGTTCATGTCATTGAGAAGGAAAGCTATCTCAATTAGTCTCCATCCGACTCCTCTAAAGCTCCGAAGCAAATGGCAAAAGCCTCCTCTAGGATTTTGGAAGGTCAATACTGATGGAGCTCACTCGTCTAGATATGGTGGTTCTTCTTGTAGGGATATTGTAAGGGAAGATACTGGTTCATTTGTAAAAGGTTTCTTCTATAAGATTAATACCTGTAACGCTCTATATGCTAAGATGTGCGGTCTCCTCAATGGTATCAAGATGGCTAGAGATTTATCCCTCAACTAGGTCATTTTTGAAGTGGATTCCCAGGTTGTAGAAGATATGTTCAGAAAGGGATTCACTAACTTCTCTTCTATCAAACCTCTATTCGAAGAGGCTTTTCATCTCCTCAAGCTCCTGTATTGGACAACTCGCATTGCTGCTACCAGTAGAGAGGCTAATACATGCGCGGATATGCTGGCTCTTAGAGGTCATCATGGGACTTCCTGTGTTTCTGTTATTGATCATATGTTTCCTCTTCTCAGCATCGTTGTGGATGAGGACAGTGGGGGACCTTTGACCTCCTAGTTTGTATTTTTAGTTTCTTTTCCCATTTATTTAAAAAAATGTAAAGATTGATGGTACGAAATTTAAAAAATGAACATAATAATTGTAATGTTTATTACTTAAAATCTCTTTGTCATATATTGTGGTGGTTGTTTAAAAATTTATAAGGATAATTGTTTTAGACCACATACCTAGGCGGCAGACTAGTGGGGCAACTCAAGTCCATACCGAACAGGATCTGGTCATATGGTAATCTATCTCAATTAACACAATTAACTTACACATCAATTTCCCAATTGCATGTATAATTAACAATTCAATTCTAGGTTAACTAAGCCCAAGAAAGCAATAAGAATGGAGATGAATCACTCATAAATAGGAAAATGAACTTACATCAATGAAGCCAAATCAATTATATTTTGAATCCAAAATGTAAATCTATCCCCAACAAGGAAAAACTAGCTAGACATAATAAAATGCTTAAAAATAAAAGGAAAAGGAGAGATGAGCATGAGATTCCTCTCCATCTCCTCTAAACTCCAAGGAGGATCAAAATTAGGGTTCCATGTTCATTGGCCTTAGGAGGTTGAAAGATCCATTCTAAATGTAGAATTCACATTTTAATAAGGAATAGAGTTCGCCATAAATGTTGGGCACCTATTGGTCAGTGGTGGATGCCGACTGTAACACCCTGTTTTTTGTTATAAGTGTTACGTATGCTTTATGTTTTGCCTTAAGTTTGTTTGGGGATAAGTGATATTTTTGGCCTTAAAATCCCTTTCTGGTGCATGAGCACGGTCGTGCTCATGTACCAACACGTCTGTGCTCGTCTGGCGTGCTCAGTGGCTAAGTGAGTCATGAGCACGACCCAGTGTGACGTTCCTTTTGTCTGACCGTGTTGACTTGAGCACTACCCCGTGTTTAAGTTGAGCACGATCGTGCTTAATGGGGAGCACGACCGTGCTCAGGTCTGAGTCTATATAAACAAGTCAGTGTGCGAGGGTTACGAGTGTAAACCCTATTTTGGCACTTTGGGCAATCCTTGTGTGACAGAAACCTCTCCCCTTTCCCTTCCTTTGAACCCTTTGAAACTCATAGTGTTCTTACATCCGTTTGGGTGAGAAGTCACGCGCTAGTGCCATTAGAAATGTAATGGTTTAGCCCTCTCATTAATCTCTTTTCTATTTCTTGGATTGAGATTAATTGGTTGTTCCTATGTGTTGACCAAGGCTTGAGGAACTCGTCGAGCCGCAAACTGAGTAGGACTGCTTGCATTGGTATTAGTGGAATCTTCATACCAGGTATAGGGAGAAGGGATAGTATGAACCTGTAGGCAATGGGGGTAGCGTAAGACGAAGGGTTACCCATGACCCTATTGTTTGATAACATGTCTATCCTGCTATATGTCTAATTATTATTCCTTCATGATGATATATGCCTATTTGGTTACTTAGGAATGATGATGCCATGTTTGGAATGATGATGCTATATTTGGAATGATGATGCCATGAGGATTATTGATTCAATATGTTGTTAAACCACAGATGATGATTGGTTGTTGTTGTGACGGAATTGATGATAACAAGACACTAAAGACATTTAATGTTGATAACTGAAATTAAGGGATTAATTCCCAATCATTCATAAGACTCGAACCGTAGTAAGGAGTGAGATTATTGCTCAGAAACTTAGTTAAGACCCTAGGATCGATTCGTGAATGTTTTAGGGACATTAATAATGAAGCTGTAATTAAAGGTTTAAGTCCCAATAAGTCTAAGACATGAATATTAATTAAGAATAACGAAACTGATGTTGATGGTTAGTAAAAGCCAATAGGATTGATCTATGAATGCCCTAAGGAGCTTAACAAGGGTTCCTCAACCCCTCTATTGGACATCAGAACCCAACTTTACATTCTGGATTTGAATATCGCATTCTGTCTTCTCGAGAAAAGACTGAGGTTGACTTGTCTAGTCTTCCTCGATTAAACACCCAAGGAATCATCCATGTCCATTCTGAAATAGACAACTATAAACACGAGAAAGGGGTTGAACTGTGTTTATCAGAAATTAAAACAAAGTTAAAAACTTTTCGTACACAGAAGCTAGGTTCGGACAAGTGTGAAAAACATTATACAGACAGGTGACCTGTCTGGTGTGATTTGAACAGAAAAACACACAAGCACACAACTTAAAAATAAGTTTGATATTCACACTTTAACCCCTTTAGTTAGAAAGCAGATAATATATAATATAATCAAAGCAACTAAAGAGTGTAAGGAAAGAGCGATAAACACGGCTATTTATCCTGGTTCACCCTTTAACACTAGGGCTACGTACAGTCCTTAGCAGCACCAAGTTTTATCCACTATAACTGATCAGGTTACAGACTTCAATTATTATTTGCACACCTAGTCTTTTCAAGCTCCAAGACAAGTATTCTTTGCTCACCTATCCTCTTCAGGCTCACCCAGGTTGTTTGAGAGAAGATTGTAATTAATACAATTTGCAAGTCTTTCACTAACACTCAGAAGAGTGAATTAGATGTAAGCTTAGAAAGACTGTGTAATAACTTCAAATGATTGAAAGAATGAAGAAATGAATGCGCAGAGTAATGGCTCTTTAATACTGTGAGTTATCTCTTTTTCTTCATCTTCAATGACTTCTATATTTATAGCCTTCAAGCATTTAAGATCCGTTAGAGACATTCCTTCAAATGTTGGCTTCAAGCAGAGCTCCATTAAATACAATAGAGTAGTTCTGGGCAGCCATTAATATAATAGGAATGTTGGTTGTACTCTAACAAGGAAGATCAAGGCTTTATACATCATGCAGGCAGTAGCCAAATCAGGGTTGTGCAGAATGCTTTTGACCTTTGCAGAGCACATTTCCCTTTTTGTGTAATAACCAGTAGTACGAGGCAATAAAGCATGTTGGAAGCATTCTTTAACTGGACTTCATTTCTGATCTCCTAGGTTGCTTCTGAGAATGACCTTCTGACTTTCTTGATAGCGTGAGAGAGAAAACTTCAGAGTCTTACATGAAGGGACAGCTTTCAAAAGCTCTTTGTACTTGTGTTCCTCATCGAAGGACCACAGACGGGTGTGAGAACTTCGCAGAGACAAGTTGAATCTTCAATGTAGATAGTCAACATCCTAGTCATCAGACAGGTTGACTTTTACTTCTTCAGACAGGTGGTCTCTTAAGTGAGTAGACAGGTGAGAAAGTGAGTTCTTACTATTGTGATATGCACACTGGATAGACAGGTTAGCAACCAATATGAATGTTAATTAAATCATTAACAAATGTTTAGTTTTCATCAAAACTTAGGGAAAATGCACATCAGACATTTTAGAGACTTAATAACCTCCCCCTTTTTGATGATGAAAAACATTCAGATGATTTAATGAACCTTAGAAAATATCAACAGATAAGTCATACAGGATTCAGATAGGTTGAGATTTTCTTAACCAGATAGGTTGTGTAGACAGGTGCACTTAGGTTCATTTCAAATATTAGGAGTTCTTTAAGCACAGAGCATATAGCACATTATCAGATAAGTTCAATTTATGCAACTCAGACATTCAATTTCAATCATCTTAATATTTACTTACTCCCCCTTTTTGTCAACAACAAAAAGGAAACAACAATAATGCAGAAAAACTTAACACAGTAAAGATAAAAGACAAAAGGTATATTTTATTCATCGTAAGCTTTGTACAAGGTAGATGCTAAAAACAAGAGCTACTTAGGCTGACTATAAAGCAAAAACAGAGATTCAACTCTCTTTTCTAACAATAGCCTAGCATATCTTTCTTCATCCAGCTGTCTTCTGGTTTCTTCTAGCTGAGCTTGAAGCAGATTGAAGTGATGCAGATCCACCATCTGAGTAGTAGGGGATCCTGCGGTCAAGCTAGTTGATACATCAGACAGGTCTGAATGCCAGGGCAAGGCCAAAACTGGGGGTGCCCTGGGTACAAAAAAAGGTGAAGAGATACAAGGGAAGACACACTGATGAAGGGTTCTATAGTAAAATAAGGGAAGAAAAGCAAGTTTAAACAAAGGTTTGATTCTGACAAAGTCAGTATCAGGAAATGAAAAGACAGACGACAAACATTCAGATAGAGACAGACGAGTAACTCTAATCTGAATAGGAGGGGGAATAGGTTTTTGGGCAAGTACAGAAGGAGGTAGGGGTAACAAAGAATCTATGTGAGAAAAGAAAGAATTGGAACTTGTAACTAACGTAAAGAAATACCTAGATACAGAAGGTAACATTACAACAAAGGCAGGACAATGAGTTCCTTCCAATGTTCTAATGAAGATAACTATAGGGGGATAAAAGAAAATCTCCCTACAGGGTTAAGAAGATGAGATAGGGGTGAAGGAATGACACACAGATTTGAGAAACTTGCATTCATCAGAGATTGTAAGTCTGACACAAAAAGACTTGTTGATATGCCAGATTGTTCTTTGGGAGTTGAATCCCTGTGAACCACTGTGTACTGACATATATCAGACACTACATCATAAGATGATGTTTGAGTTTGATGAGAAGAGACAGGTGAGGGAGGTGGAGAGACATGTGAAAGAGGTTGAACAGACAAGGGAGGTGGAGAGGAGATAGGTAAATTTAGGATACCTTGTTGGGAGGGAGAAGATAGTGCAGTAGAGATGGATGGAATAGCTACTTGGTTTTATGACATCCTTAGCATATTCCTTGGCAGAGGAGTGTTAAGGGGGTCAATCTCAGGATAGACAATTGTCTGTGTCCCAAAAGACAGGTCTTCAGCAGTTGCAGCAGCAACTTCAACCTCTGCAGCTTCAGCTTCTGTAGGCACTTTTACCCTTTCAGTAGTTGCCACAACAGCAGGCACATGGTATCCAGACCTTCTCTTTCTAGGAATAGGTCCCAAAACGAGAGTCTTCTTCTCCTGGGGCTTCTCCAAGAGACTTGTCTTATGCTCCCCCTAAACAGGTGCTTCCTCTCTGCTAGGTGCAGACTCAACTTGTCTGGCCTTGGCAGAGGTCTTCACAAGCCTTCTCTTTTTGCTTTAGTCTCCTTAGACTTCCTCTTGGGAGACAGCTTTTTGAGTTTGAACCTTAAAGGCTCAACTGTCTCACTAGTTTCAGCAGAAACAGAGGGTTTCTCCAAAGCAGGCCTCTGGTCCTGTTTGGCCACTTTTCCAGCAGGTTTCCAGATCTTTTCAGAGATGGGGATCTCTGATTCATCAGTGGAGACCACTGGTTCCTCCATCTTCTGCTCAGCACCAGGCTTCTTCTTCTTCTTCTTCTTCTTCTTCTTCTTCTTCTTCTTCTTCTTCTTCTTCTTCTTCTTCTTCTTCTTGTCCTTCTTGTCTTCCTCTTCTTCCTCAAGAGGAATACCTTCTATGTTCATCATAGACAGGTTCTTCCTATCTATGGGAAAGGGCATGTTGATGTACTCTCCATCTCCAGGAACAAACAACTTGTTTCGAGAGTCTTTTCAGCAACATCCCATAGGGGAAAGTTTGCATGTTAGTCCTCTTGATCAGGGACTCTAGGTAGATGAAGATCAACTCATTGATGTCCACCTTGATCTTGTGAATCAAGTGGTACAGGGCAAACCTGTCCATCTTGGTCATACTGTCCCTTAAGCCTTTCCTAGGCATCACATACTCAAGCTGCAGCTTGTGCGTGAACCTGCACTTCGCAACCATGCTTACAGGCTTCAGATTTTCTGGATTGGGAACTCCATATAGAGCAATGTTCACATTGTCTGTTCCAACTTGATCTTCCCATTCAGGTCTGTAACCTACTCCAATCCTTGGGCATTTGGTGACAAGCTCCAGAGAATGAAGATCGTTGTGTCTGAAACTCGAGCCCGAAAAGACTTTGTCCCATCAGCAGGACTTGTAAGAACAACAACACACTTGTCCAGAAGTCTCTGACAAGCTTTGGATGAACCAACTCCTTTATGTCAAAGAAGGAGGTCCACTTGGAGTATTCCAACTCCTCTGTGACGTCCATGCCCCACTTCTTCATCTGTTGAAGATCCACAATCTTTCCAGCTAAAATCTTCTAAACATCAGAGATTCTCATGTTGCATTTCTCAGCAATTTCTATGGAAGAGAGATTCCTTAAGGGTGCCATTGAAGAGAGAAGAGATTTCTAGGGTTTTGAAAGCTTAGAAGGGTTTGATAGAGAAAGAAATGAAGATGAAGAGATTCAAGGGTTTTGAAACCGTAAAAGTTCAACCTTTCTGAATCTTTGGCTTTTATAGTCATAAAGTCAGGAGAGAGAAATAAAACATTTTTAATTTTAAAACGGCATGAATTACATGGGAACTACAGCGTCCACTTTAGACATAATGAAAACATGGTTTCGAGATTAAAAACTGTCATGCACATGATTAGCTTCAGATTAATAAATGGTATTAAATAATTAATAACCATTTTAACAAAAACTGTTGAGTTCAAGCATTATGACTCAGCAGGGTCAGACAGGTATCACATACAAGTGATATAAAAAAAAACATAAAACATGTAGCAAAGACAGGTTAATCATCAGACATGTCCTTCAACAATGCAATGCATGTTTAGATTATCTCTAAGAAATATAAACCTATATTCAGCTAAAGGTTTTGTGAAAATATCAGCCCATTGATTTTCAGTTTTAACAAACTTAATATCAAAGATACCTTTCTGAACATAATCCCTTATAAGGTGATGTTTGATTTTAATATGCTTAGCCTTAGAATGCTGAATTGGATTTTTAGTTAAGCATATGGCACTAGAATTGTCACACCACACAGATATATTATGCTCATAGATAGAGTAATCCTCAAGTTGATGTTTTACCCATAAGAGTTGAGAGCAACAATTGGCAGTTGAGATGAATTATGCTTCAGCAGTAGACAAGGTAATAGTTGTTTGCCTTTTGCTTGACCAGGAGACTAAGTTGGCTCCAATGAAGTGACATCCCCCACTGGTGTTTTTCCTTTCTATTCTGTCTCTAGCAAAGTCAGCATCACAAAATACCACAAATATATATTCTTTAATTCTTAAATACAGCAAACCAATATTAGTAGTCCCAAGCAAATATCTAAATATTCTTTTAACAGCTTTAAGATGAGATTCTCTAGGATCAGATTGGAATCTAGCACACATACAGACACTAAACTGAATGTCGGGTCCACTTGAAGTTAAGTATAGTAGAGAGCCAATCATACCTCTGTAGACAGTTTGGCCTACCTTTTTACCTTCATCATCTTTGCTTAATTTTGCATTGGGTTGCATGGGAGTTTTCATGGGTTTAACATTTTCCATCTTGTACTTCTTAAGTATCTCCTTGGTATACTTTTGTTGATGAATGTAGATTCCATCACTTGTCTGTTTGATTTGTAGTCCAAGGAAGAACTTTAATTCTCCCATCATACTCATCTCAAATTCTGCTTGCATTAGCTTGGAAAATTCCTTGCACAACTTTTCATTAGTTCCTCCAAAAATAATATCATCAACATATATTTGGACAATAATGAAATTCTTGTTTGAGCTTTTCTTAAACAGAGTAGTATTTACTTGTCCTCTAGTAAAACCATTATGCATGAAAAAGGAACTAAGTCTATCATACCATGCCCTAGGTGCTTGCTTCAAACCATATAATGCCTTTTTAAGTTTGAAAACATGATCTGGTTTATCAGTATCTTCAAAACCAGGGGTTGCTTAACATACACTTCTTCTTCAATTATACTATTTAGAAAAGCACTTTTTACATCCATTTGAAAAAGAATGATTTGGTGTTGTGCAACATATGACATTAAAATGCGAATAGCTTCTATCCTAGCTACAGGTGCAAAGGTTTCAGTATAATCAATACCTTCTTGCTGGTTATAGCCTTGAGACACTAACCTTGCCTTATTTCTGACAACTTTGCCATCCTCATCCAATTTGTTTATGAAAACCCATCTTGTTCCAATGACAGATTTGTTTTTGGGCTTGGAGACAAGTGTTCAGACATCATTTCTGGTGAACCGATTGAGTTCTTCTTGCATAGCAAGAATCCAGCTTTCATCCTCAAGAGCTTCCTCAATGCGTTTTGGTTCCATTTCTGATAGGAATGCCACATTGCTTGATTCTCTTAGAGTAGATCTGGTTCTTACTCCTTCTGAGGGATTTCCAATGATAAGATCCTTAGGATGATGAGTTTTGAACTTCCAGTCTCTCTTGTGGTCATCATGAAGATCTTGACTTGTCTGCTGACTTGTCTGTCTAGCTCATTAACATGTTCTGTCTTGGTCAGATCAGGTTGTTGGCTTTCTGGCTTGTTTATGTCAAGACCTGCAAGATCATCTTCTAGATCTGGTAGTTCCCTATCAGTCTTTAAACCATCAACATGAACAGATTCTTCAATAACGGAATTTCTGGAATTATAGATTCTAAAGGCTTTAGACATTTCAGAATAGCCTACAAAGATGCCTTTATCCACTTTGGAATCAAACTTCCCAAGTTGATCCTTAGTGTTCAGAATGAAACATTCACATCCAAATGCATGAAAGTAAGATATGTTGGGGCTTTTTCCTTTCCACAACTCATAAGGAATCTTCTTTAGAAAAGGCCTTATAAGTATTCTATTTTGTACATAACATGCAGTGTTTACTGCTTCTGCCCAGAAGTACTTAGGGAGATTATTCTCATTGAGCATAGATCTAGCCATCTCTTGCAAAGATATGTTCTTTCTCTCAACTACTCCATTTTGTAGTGGAGTTCTAGGTGCAGAGAAATTGTGAGAGATCTCATTCTCCTCACGGAACAATCTAAATTGCTCATTTTCAAATTCTCCCCCAAGATCACTTCTAAGGGTTGAAATACAGAAACCTTGCTCATTTTGTACTTTCTTACAGAATACAGAGAAAGCCTTAAAAGACTCATCATTGTGGGTTAAGAAGAGTACCCATGTAAATCTAGAATAGTCATCAACTATGACAAATCCATATTTCCTTCCAGCCAAGCTAGCAACACTAACAGGCCCAAACAGATCCATATACAACAGCTGAAGAGGTCTAGAGGTTGATATTTGGTTTTTAGATTTGAAACTTGATGTTACTTATTTACCTCTCTAACATGCATCACACAAGACATCTTTCTTAAAACTAATATCAGGCAATCCTCCCACAAGGTTATCCTTTTTCAATTTTGAAATTAGTTTCATACTAGCATGTCCTAGTTTCTTATGTCATAACCATCTTTCATCCTCTTTAGACATCAGACAGGTTACACTTTGATATGAGAGATTAGCCAGTTCAATCTTGTACATATTTTGTTACCTTCTAGCTGAAAAGATGGTTTTGCCACTAATGTCTTTAACTATGCACAAATCCTTGGTAAAGGAGACATCAAATCCACTGCCACATAATGGACTTATGCTAAGAAAATTGTGTCTTAATCCTTCAACCATAAGAACATTAGATATAGAGGGAAGAGGGGGTTTACCACTAATAGTACCAATGCCTATAACCTTCCCTTTATGATTTCCTCAAAAGGCAACATATCCTCCTTTCTTAAGTTGGAGATGTAGGAACATAGACCTTTCTCCTGTCATGTGTCGCGAGCAACCAATGTCCAGGTACTAGCAGTGGTGTTTTCTTTGTCCTATTAAGGACATCTGCAACATGAATTATTTGGTCTTTAGGTACCCATAGTTTTCTGGGTCCTTTTCTGTTAGTTCTAGGAGTCTGTGAAGACTTCATTCTCTTCTTGTGAATACACTTAGACATAACATGTCCAGTTTTTCAACAGAAGTTATAGACAGGTATGGATTTAATGAATGTTGACTTAACAGACACTTCAGAGTTTTTAGTTGATACTTTATGATGTGTCAGATGGACATGTCCAATACCTTCTTTGTTAAGGGAGTGTCTCTGACAACCAAGCAGCTTAGTCAGATTGTCTCTATCATTAACAAATTTGGCAACATCAGAAGTGAGCTCTTCCACTCTCTATTGAAGTTTTTCAACTTCTTTAGATTGTGATGTTTCACTAGAGATCTTAGCTTCATCAGACTTTCCAGTCTTCAGCTCACTGTTCTCTTTGGCCAAATTCTCATACTCTTGAGATTTCTGCTTATGCTCACTAAGGAGCTTTACATACTCTCTCTTGAGGGATTTGAAGGCCTTAGATAAGCAGTTGGATTCCTCCAGCAACTCCTCATAGGCATCAAGTAATTCCTCATAGTCAGGGTGTACTTCATTATCTGAGTCTGAGTTAGTGTTGGCCATTAGACAGAGATTAGCTTCTTCCTCTGTCTCTTCATCATCAGAAGATGTTGACTCCAGATCCTCCCAAGTAGCCATCATCCCTTTCTTCTTCTTTTTGAAGAACTTCTTATGAGGGGCTTTCTTGAGTTGAGGACACTCATCCTTGATATGATCAGGCTTCTTGCACGCATAGCAGACAATTGAACTTTTGTCTGTTGAAGTGGATTCTTTGAAGTTCTTATCCTTGTTGAACCTTCTGAAGGGCTTATCCTTTCTGAACTTATTCTTTATAAGAGAAGTTTTATCTTCCTGGTTAGGAGAGATAATTCTTCATCACTTTCAAAATCCTCGAGTTCAGACAGGTCAGCATCACTAGATAACTCATCTGCCTTCAGAGCTTTTGAAGCCTTTGATGACTTTTGATCAGCTTTCAAAGCAATTGACTTGCCCTTCTTTGTTGCAATTTCATCACCAAGTTTGTGCTCATGAACAGTGAGTGTACCAAGAAGTTCATCCATAGTCAAGGTAGTGAGATCCTTGGCTTGAGAGATAGCAGTGACCAAAGGTCTCCACTGCTTAGGAAGTCTTCTTAGTATCTTTCCAACCTTCTCAGCATCATAATAAATTTTGCCATGAGACTTCAGGCCATTGATGATAGTTTGGAATCTTCCTATCATCTGAGCAACATATTCACTTTCCTCCATGAGAAAAAGTTCATGCTTTCTTACAAGTATGGCAATCTTTGATTCCTTAACTTTGGTTGTTCCTTCATGAGTGACAGCTAAAGTATCCCATATTTCTTTTGCAGAATCACAGGCACAAGCTTTTTCAAATTCTTCAGGACTGATAGCACAAATGATGTTGTATTTGGCATTGTGATTCAGTTCCCATTTTATCTTTTTTGCAGAGGTTCACTGAGCTTTTGGCTTGTCAGTGTTGTCATCATTTTTAGGAATGAATGGACCACCAGTGATGACATCCCATAAATCAAAATTTATTGATAGGATGAACCACTGTGTTGCCTTAAAAACAGTTGTTCTTTAAGCTTGTGCAAGTATACACAATCGCATCAAGTAATATAGAAAGTAAGTTCAGATATCGTTCCCACAGGGATTGTAATGCTGTAGCAAATTCCAGTTCAGATTATATGTTCTAGGAGTTAGAGTAGATAACCAAAAATTGTTGTGTGAATGTGTGATTTTAAAATATTAAAAAGGACAATATTAAAAGACAGTAATAAGATAGCAAGATAATAAAATAGGGTTGTGAACAAAGATGGTAAAACAGCTACTAGTATGAATCCCTTGTAATTTCTAATTAGCTTCAGTTATGCTTCGCCATGCTGTAGCATCAGCTCCAGGAAATTAAAGTTGTGTTTTCCAACACTTGAAAGATAAGGTTCATTAAATGCCTTCTATTCCTATATTCATATTAATTACACCCTCTTATTAATAAGCAAATTCCAGCTAGCTTAAGGACTTGAATGATTATTCCTAATCCATTCAACATCTACTAATTTTCCAATTAGAGACTTAACCCTTATCTTTTAACCAAATCCACTTAACTTTACTTTTCCAAGTTCAGCAAGCTGAAGTTCTACTTAAGATAGCCAAGCTTAAATAAAACAAAATTTAAACACAGATTAAGAGAAAATGCAGTAGCAAAGCATCACATAACAGCAACTAACATTCATTACAAGTTCAGCATACCAGTACGCTGCAGCAAACTAGCTCATACTGAGCTTACAAAATCTGGAAATAAAATAAGAAATGGAAGAAGAAGTCATGGGAGCACGAAAATGGAACCATGGAGAAGAGGAAGAAGACCCTCCAGCTGCTGTCTTCCTTCGTCAGAAATTAGAAAATGAAGTGTGTCCTCTTTTAGGGTTAAAAAGGGCCTCTTTTTCTCTTCCTTACTTTTGGACCATCAAAGTAATGTATTAAAATAAAGGCTTGGGCCCATTTCCTCAAATATACCACCACAAAACCCAAAAGAATCAATAAAGTCACGTCCTCAACTTTTAGGATAGCCTGTCAGGAGAGAGAAATTGGTGTTCAGTTTTTGTCCTTTTCTGATATGGAATTTGCGTCCGTATGCTGCAGCATGCCCAGAGCATTTTCAAGCAGCTTTTCTAAACTTCAACAAAAACCTAACAAAACTCAAGAAACACATTAAGCATATTCTTAGACACTCAAAAACAGAAAATTAAACGAAATTTATACAGAGAGACATATTACACTAAACTAACTTAAAACACCTAAAATATCCACATAAAATACTTAAAGATTACAAAAACTCAAGCTAAGAAAGAGTAAATAACTGTTCATTAAAAGAGTTATCACACCCCCAAACTTGAATCATTGCTTGTCCTCAAGTAATGGAGAAGAAATATAAGAAACAGAAGAATTCTATTTAATGAATGGCATGCATGGATCACCCAAATTTTTCATTCTTTTTAAGACTCAGAATTCCACACTTGCATTTCTAACAAAATACTCTTTCTATCCTGCACAAATCAACAATTATTACACAATTGGTCTAAAGTCAGATTAACATATGCTGCAGCAAATTCTCTCAGAACAGTTGGTTCTGCTTCTCACCCTCTCATCAGAATTTCACTCTCACCACAAACATGTATCTCTGATCTAAACTTGATAAGATTCTATCACAATCAAAACATCACAGAATTACACACAGCAAGAGGTCTTTTATGGTTGTAACAGGGCTTAGGACAGGTGGGATTAAGAAATTTGGGTAAGTAGCTAATCTCAAGGTAGAGCAAAAGGATGTTTTTCAATTCAGCTCACAATCCTCATTGTTCCTACAATCCACACATTTGTTTCTTCCTTTCCTCACTAAGATCCCAGTTTATTGTTTTTGTTGTGAACAAAGAATAGATTGTTGTTAACTTTCAGATTTTTCTTTGTTCTTAATTGTTTTTTTTTTTGCAAAACATATATAAAATAGGGGAATTTTGCAGCTTCAGTTTTTTTTTTTTTTACATTTGAGAGTTCCTTTCTCCTTTGCTGCTTTCCCCCCTTTTATTTGTAAAGCCTTGCAGCTGCATAAGTATTGCAGCATAGCACCCCCAAACTTAAATTGGTGCTTGTCCTCAAGCCACCCCTAAACTTATCTCAAAACATAGCTCCAAAAAGCATCCTTAAGCTCCACCTATTTAGGTATTCTTTGTTTTTCCAATTAAGGGCTTGTAATGTGCTAGTTTTCTCAATAAAGAGCTAAGGCTCAAATGGGTAACACTAAGGACTTTTAGATTGAGTGGGTCGGCTGTTTAGGTACTGGCTAAAAATAAAAACAAAATAAGAAAATGCCTCAAGCATAAAGTGTGTGCAATCATGTGTGTTTAGATCAAACAGAAACAAAGCAAGCCTTCCAGAAAATGCATGAGTGTGGTTTATATGCACAGTGTAATTTTGTCACTCAGGCTCACATTTATATGTTCATGCTGCAGCACATGTGTCTTCTAGCTTAGACAGTGGTGCAACAAAGGTAATGGTGCCCAGTCAAGCTAGAGCATTAAGTTAGTCAGCAAGTGTTTTATTCAAAGAATCTTATTTTCAACACAGCAAAAAGGCCAGAGGCCACTTCCATTTAATCATTAATCATATGGAATCAAAACAGGGGTGGGGCACATGCACAACCATTAATTAAGCAGAAATTTAAAACAACTATGGCCCTACAAACAGTTAAACAGAAAAGGTCCTAATGACCACTACTTGCAGAAAAATTAAAAGCATGGGTTATGGTAATGAGGTGGAGGGTTTAGAAATGCATCCTGATTTGGGATGCTGCAGCTTGCTGTAGTACTCCTCTAAGGCTCTATTTCAAGCCATTGGTGCTTTCATGCGGTTGCTCCTTCTGGTGCCCCCACTTTTGGTGGTGACACGTTACTTGGTGTTGCTCCAGTGACTTGGGCTTCATCTTCTTCTTCATTTTCACCTTCTTCCTCTCTTTGTGTAGCAACCTTTTCTTGATTATTGTTGGCTCCAATGATTCATACTTTCTAGACCACACATGTTGAGTTGCCTTGCTGTCCAAGAATTCCACCCCTTCCTCATCAGAGAAATAAATAGCTTCTACTGATGCTGCAGCATTGCCATAATCAGACTGATTCTTCAGGAAGTGCTGCTGCACCAGCTCATCAAATGATTGTATGAAAGAGCATTCTTCCATGTCTTCATCTGGGTACTTGAGGGGTGGAGGAGGTCTTTTTGGAATCAGTTTGGGTATAGTAGGAGATGCTGCAGCATTGAGTGTTTTCTCAGCGACTTCAGGTTTTTCTGTTGCAGCATCTGCTGCTACTACCTTCTTTTCAGGCTCTGACTTTTTCACCTCTGGTTTCTTCTTTGGTTCAGCAACCTCCACATCTTTACCACTCATCAAGTGAATCACCTTGCATTGTTCATTTCCTCCTCCAGATCTTAAGGATTTAGGATCTTCAATAGATGCAGGTAGTGTGCCAATCTGACCTTGAGTTGAGTGCACTGGCTAGCTGTCCCACTTGAGTTTCTAGATTTCTCATTCCAGCCTTGGTTTCTGTCATGAATGCCTTTAGCACAGATTCTAGAGATGATTCTGGAGCTTTCTGTTGTATTTGTGGTTGCTGCCACCCTCCATTGTATGTATTACCATAGGAATTGTTTCCTCTGTTGTTAATGTTCCCTACATAGTTAACTGAGGCGAGATTTGCAGAGCAGTTCTCAAAAAGATGTTCTCCACCACAGTATATACAGGAAACAGAATCTGCACTGTAAATATGTTCATTTACCATTTCTTCAGTTCTGGTAGGTGGAGCCACAGAGTTTCCTTGGTTTCCCATAGTCATTCCCTTTACCATATTGGTTAAGGCAAATATCTGAGCTGAAAGTGCAGATATTTCACTCGCTTCACAGGCTCCTGCTACAACATTGACCTTGCTAGGAGCACGTCTAGTTGTTGGCCACTGATAACTGTTAGCAGCAATTTCCTCTATCAGAGCATGGGCTTCATTGTAAGATTTAGTGAGCAAACTGCCTCCTGCTGAGGCATCCAACATCATCCTTGAGCTAGGTGAGGCACCAATGTAGAAGTGCTCCATCTGAAGACAATAAGGGATGCCATGATGAGGACACTTCTTCAACAGTTCCTTGAATCTCTCCCAAGCTTCAAAAATGTCTCATCATCATGTTGCCTGAAAGCCATGATCTCATTTCTCATCTTTGTATTCATGGTTGGAGGGAAGAACTTAACAAGAAATTTCTCAGCCAATTTGCTCCATGAGTCAATTGAGTTTGGCTCTAGAGTATTCAACTAATTCTTTGCCTTGCCTCCGAAGGAAAATGGTAACAATCTCAGTCTGAATTCATCATCCGTGATGCTTGGAATCTTGAAGTTGCTTGCCACATTTAGAAATTGCTTCAAGTGCAAGTGAGGATCCTCTGTTGCAGCACCATTAAATTGTCCCATTGATTGCAGCATTTGGAACATCACTGGTTTAAACTCAAACTATAGTGCAATGATTGGAGTCCTCACAATTCTAGCGTTCATAGATTCAGCGTCAAACACAGCATACTCTCTGATTGCATTGTCCCTATTGTTGGCCAGATCCATACTATCATGTTGCTCTTCTTCAGCCATTACAGAGCTTGCAGCAGATAGTGTTGCAGCAGAAGCTAGTCTGTAATCAGGTGTCAAAAACCTGTGCATACAGTTTTTGTACTCGGTGCTACAGCAAGTCACCCAGAATATTAGAAAATCTAACTACAGAACTAATAATCTAAAAACAGAATTTTAACATCATTAACAATCCCCGGCAACAGCACCAAAAACTTGTTGCCTTAAAACGGCGCCAAAAACTTGTTGCCTTAAAAACAGTTGTTCTTTAAGCTTGTGCAAGTATACACAATCGCATCAAGTAATATAGAAAGTAAGTTCAGATATCGTTCCCACAGGGATTGTAATGCTGTAGCAAATTCCAGTTCAGATTATATGTTCTAGGAGTTAGAATAGATAACCAAAAATTGTTGTGTGAATGTGTGATTTTAAAATATTAAAAAGGACAATATTAAAAGACAGTAATAAGATAGCAAGATAATAAAATAGGGTTGTGAACAAAGATGGTAAAACAGCTACTAGTATGAATCCCTTGTAATTTCTAATTAGCTTCAGTTATGCTTCGCCATGCTGCAGCATCAGCTCCAGGAAATTAAAGTTGTGTTTTCCAACACTTGAAAGATAAGGTTCATTAAATGCCTTCTATTCCTATATTCATATTAATTACACCTTCTTATTAATAAGAACATTCCAGCTAGCTTAAGGACTTGAATGATTATTCCTAATCCATTCAACATCTACTAATTTTCCAATTAGAGACTTAACCCTTATCTCTTAACCAAATCCACTTAACTTTACTTTTCTAAGTTCAGAAAGCTGAAGTTCTACTTAAGATAGCCAAACTTAAATAAAACAACATTTAAACACAGATTAAGAGAAAATGCAGTAGCAAAGCATCACATAACAACAACTAACATTCATTACAACTTCAACATACCAGTACGCTACAGCAAACTAGCTCAAACTGAGCTTACAAAATCTGAAAATAAAATAAGAAATGGAAGAAGAAGTCATGGGAGCACGAAAATGGAACCATGGAAAGGAGGAAGAAGACCCTCCAGCTGCTGTCTTCCTTCGTCAGAAATTAGAAAATGAAGTGTGTCCTCTTTTAGGGTTAAAAAGGGCCTCTTTTTCTCTTTCTTACTTTTGGGCCATCAAAGTAATGTATTAAAATAAAGGCTTGGGCCCATTTCCTCAAATATACCACCACAAAACCCAAAAGAATCAATAAAGTCACGTCCTCAACTTTTAGGACAGCCTGTCAGGAGAGAGAAATTGGTGTTCAGCTTTTGTCCTTTGCTGATATGGAATTTGCGTCCGTATGCTGCAGCATGCCCAGAGCATTTTCAAGCAGCTTTTCTAAACTTCAACAAAAACCCAACAAAACTCAAGAAACACATTAAGCATATTCTTAGACACTCAAAAACAGAAAATTAAACGAAATTTATACGGAGAGACATATTACACTAAACTAACTTAAAACACCTAAAATATCCACATAAAATACTTAAAGATTACAAAAACTCAAGCTAAGAAAGAGTAAATAACTGTTCATTAAAAGAGTTATCACATTGAAATCTATCTTTCCAATAGTTGGAGTTGTCTCCGTTGAAGAATGGAGGTCTGGTTAGGGAAGCTCCTTCAGTCTGGTGGCTCCCACTTGAACTTGCTCCAGCAGTCATGTCTATTCTTTAGGACCTCTACCTCTACACTGTTAGATGCTCAACCCAGAGGCTGAGCTCTGATACCAACTGAAATAGACAACTATAACACGAGAAGGGGGGTTGAATTATGTTTATCAGAAATTAAAACAAAGTTAAAAACTTTTCGCACACAAAAGTTAGGTTCAGACAAGTGTGAAAAACACTGCACAGACAGGTGACCTGTCTGGTGTGATTTTAACAGAAAAACACACAAGCACACAACTTGAAAATAAGTTTGATATTCACACTTTAACACCTTTAGTTAGAAAGCAGATAATATAATCAAAGCAACTAAAGAGTGTAAGGAAAGAGAGATAAACACGGCTATTTATCCTTGTTCACCCTTTAACACTAGGGCTACATCCAGTCCTTGGCAGCACCAAGTTTTATCCACTATAACTGATCAGGTTACAGACTTCGAGTATTATTTGCAACCTAGCCTCTTCAGGCTCCAAGACAAGTATTATTTGCTCACCTAGTCTCTTCAGATTCTCTCAGGTTTGTTTGAGAGAAGATTGTAATTAATACAATTTGCAAGTCTTTCACTAACACTAAGAAGAGTGAATTAAATGTAAGCTTAGAAAGACTGCATAATAACTTAAAATGATTGAAGAATACAGATTGAAATAATGAAGAAATGAATGCACAGAGCAATGACTCTTTAATACTGTGAGTTCTCTCTTTTTCTGCATCTTCAATGACTTATGTATTTATAGCCTTCAAGTATTTAAGATCCGTTAGAGACATTCCTTCAAATGTTGGCTCCAAGTAGAGCTCCATTAAATGTAATAGAGTCGTTTTGGGCAGCCATTAATACTATAGGAACGTTGGTTGTACTCTAACAAGGAAGATCAGGGCTTTATGCATCATGCAGTAGCCAAATCAGAGTTGTGCAGAATGCTTTTGTACTTTTGCAGAGCATATTTCCCTTTTCGTGCAATAGCCAGTAGTACGAGGGAATAAAGCATGTTGGAAACATTCTTTAATTGGACTTCATTTCTGATATCCTAGGTTGCTTGTAAGAATGATCTTCTGACTTTCTTGAAAAGCGTGAGAGAGAAAACTTCAGAGTCTTCTACATGAAGGGACAGCTTTCAAAAGCTCTTTGTACTTGTGTTCCTCATCGAAGGACCACGGACGGGTGTGGGAACTTCGCAGAGACAAGTTGAATCTTCAATATAGATAGTCAACATCCTAGTCATCAGACAGGTTGACTTTTGCTCCTTCAGACAGGGGTCTCTTAAGTGAGCAGACAGGTGAGAAAGTGAGTTCTTACTATTGAGATCTGCACACTGGATAGACATGTTAGCAACCAATATGAAGGTTAATTAAATCATTAACAAATGTTTAGTTTTTATCAAAACTTAGGGAAAATGCATATCAGACATTTTAGAGACTTAACATATTCTAATCCAATTGGGCTTGCTGCACTTATGAGTGAGAACTAGTCACCAATTACATTTATCTGAACTTGACTATGTACTGTCTCACAATCAGTTGTTTATCGTTTTTCAGGTACTATAGCACTCAAGCTCAATAGAAAGGATTTTGAAAGATTTTTTGCCCTCGGAAAGAAGTGTGGAGATGGTACACCTTCTCAACCCCAGGACATTCCTCATAACCTCTTCCGGATTCTAAGAGAACCCAGAGTGGTCTGATTCCTTGTCGCAGAAACCGAAAAGTTGATGGCGAAGCTGAAGGTACATCAAAGAAATAAAAGAAAAGTGAGGCTACAATCCTAGCGCCAAAGTCCACTAGTAAAATTGAGTCACCCGCGGTGATTGATGTTGATGATGTGTGCGACCATCACAAATTTCTCGAGAAGATGTCTTCTGTTCGTCCCGATGTGCGATCCTTTTGGAACAGAAGCATAGTTACCAAGAAACTCGTGGATGAGCATCTACTAGCGAATGCAGACGTTCATCTTTACAACAAGCTAGGGGCTGTTCAAATTAGCAAGTTGTTCAAACATTTGGTCTACAGCTAGTGGCTCTTGGCCGATATAATGAACTTGATTTATCTGCTGCCGAGAAGAAGAAGTCTCAGCTCGAAAATGATATAGAAAATTGAAGAAGGAGATTGCTCTGTACATGAACAGAATTTACAATGTTTTCTCAGCTAGAAATGGATTTAGCTAAGACTAGGAGTTAGCTTGATCAAATGACTGAAGAAGCCGTACGTCTCAATAAAACTATTCAGAAATTAATCGAGAACAAAGACCAGTTGTCTACAGAAGTGGAAACAATTCGTCAGGCCCTATCTCAAAGGAAACCTCTAGGAAAACTGTTGAAGAGAAATTCCAATTGCAAATCAAAGAAATGAGATTTTCCATGGTTCGACAATTTTTTGAAGGTTCCCAAGCTGACATGGAACAAGTAGCTTGTGTATCTCCTGACTTTGACTTTTCTCAAACCGGGATGATGGAGTCATCGTGGATCGACCAAATGACGAGGAAAAAGAGGATGCCGAGGAGAACAAACAAAATGAAGCTTCTGAAGCAGAAAGCAGCAACGTTTGAATTTATGCTTTTAAAATTTGTTTTTGTACAATTTTACTTTTGTTGCCACTTTACAGACCCTTGGGTCCTTTTTCCTGGATCTCGTTTGGACTTAATTTTAGATGAATCTTTCAAATTGTTGCGTATATTTTGGCGAGATATCGCCAAATTTTCCTTGAATTTTATAGGATCAATTAGCCCTAATTTGCTCCTCGGATAAGTTGCTATCAATCGCGTAACACTTCGCGTTTGACAAAAGGATATTGAAGAATTATAGTGCTAATTTCCCTCTTGAGATACTTCTGAGTATATTTCGGATTAACAAAAGATTAAATTATCTGAGTATTCCTCATATAAACTTTAGAAATTCTAGTCCTTTGAGGAAGGACCAAGATTTCTAAGCTTGTCGCAGTGACTCGGCATTCCAAGTTATGTTCTCCTTGAGAAATCTGGTTATATAACTGAGTAAAGACATGGAATTTCCAAGTTAAGTTCTCAATGAGAAACCTCGTTCTCTTTTAGATATAACCGAATGTTTCTCGGTTCTAGAATTTCAAAATTCTAATTGAGAAATCTTGTTCTCTTTGAGATATCACCGAATATTTCTCGGCTCTCTCATATGAGCTTAGAATTTCTAAGTTACGTTCTTATTGAGAGTCTTCGTTCTCTTTGAGACATAAATGATTTTTTCTCGATTTCCTCTTATGAACTTAGAATTTATAAGTTATGTTCTCATTGAGAGATTTTGTTCTCTTTGAGACATAATTGAGTGTTTCTCGGTTATGTAAATTTTCTCTCCTTATTAAGGATATTTCTCTTTGAGATTCATCCAGTATTTCCCAGACTTGCTTAGAGTTTTGAGTTGTTTTCTAGTTGTCTCTTGCTCTTTGAGAGATTAATATGGACATATAGTATATTATATCTTTATAAAAACTCAATTATTCCTGAATAAGAAATGCTTTATTGAATTTAAAGGTGTGCCTCATTAAAACCTTCCCAGCCAAAAACCCTCTTTAGGGAAAAAAAAGACCGGCAAGGAAAAAGAGTACATCACCATTTACAAACTTAGTAATGATAGAACTTCAAATGAGAAGAATTCCAAGTCCTTGGAATCTCCTCCTCTCCTGAAGTTTCTAACCTGTAAGCACTATTTCCCACAACTTCTCGGATTCTAAAAGGACAATCCCACTTGGCAACTAACTTTTCGTCCTCTTTCTCCTTTTGAGGACTTTGGCACAATCTCAGTACCAGATCTCCTTGCTTCAAACTTCTAGGTTTCACTCTAGTATTATACCTTCTTGCTGCTCTCTGCTGTGCCACTGCATTTGGTACACGAGCATCTTGTCGAATTTCTTCTAGAATATCTAACTCCGCCAGATGTGTCTTATTCGATTCCTCTTCTGAGAAGTGTTCTCTGCGCCATGAAGGTTCTCCCACTTCAACAGGTAACATAGAATCCAATCCATACATCAGGCGTAATGGAGTTTCTCGAGTATATGAGTGAGGAGTGACATGATATGCCCATAATGTACTTGGCAACTCTTCCGCCCATAAGCCTTTAGCTGTGCCTAATCATGTTCACAGCTAATTGAGGATAACTTTATTGGAAGCTTCACATTGCCCATTCATTTGTGGATGCTCTACTGATGCAAATTATTGCTTTGTGCCCAGCTGAGCGCAAAATTCTTTGTACACCTTGTCGGTAAACTGCTTTCCATTATCAGTGATGATAATGTGGGGCAGACCATATCTGCACACTAACTGCTTCCAAGTGAATTTAAGAACCTGCTTGGTAGTTTTCCGAGCTAAAGGTTTAGCTTCTATCCACTTCGTGAAATAGTCAATCCCTACAAGCAAAAATTTTACCTGACCCTTAGCTGTAGGTAATTGGTCGAGTATATCTAGGCCCTATATGTGAAAAGGCCAAGGGGATGTGATGTTGTGAAGGGACTCCATAGGTGCCTGCTGAAACGGGAAGAAGCGTTGACATCGTTCGTAATTCTCGGCCCAGGCTATGCAGACCGCTCTCAGGGTGGGCCAGAAGTATCCGGCCTTCATGACCTTTCCTCCCGTATGCATTCCACATACATCATCATGGACCTCACGCATCACATATTCGACCTTCGACGGAGACAAACACTTCAGCAGAGGAAAAGAAAATCCCCTCATGTACAATTGACCGTTTTCAATTACAAAATAACTTGCTTGTCTCCATAATCTTTTTGCTACCTCGGAGTCTTCAGGTGCTTGTCCTTCTTTCAATAACATCCATATGGGTTCCATCCATCCTCCTTCCTCTATCTCAGTGTTATGGATTTCTTCATACTCAATACTGGGACTATACAAGGTTTCTTGGATCACTGTTTAATTATGCCCTGTCTTTTTGGAACTTGCTAATTTCAACAACAAATCACCTATTATATTCTCTTCCCTTCGTATATGTTCAATAGATAAATTATCAAAGGTTAAGATCAAGTTATTAACCTTATTCATGAACCTTACCAAGTAGGCTTCTCTGGCCTGGTACTCTCCTGCTACCTTTCCAGTGATTAGTTGAGAATCACTGCATACCTTCACATTTTTTGCTCCAACCTCTTTCACGAGAATTATTCCTGCAATCAACGCCTCATACTCCGCTTGGTTATTGCTTTCTAGAAAATCAAAACTGAGAGATTGCTCCAATATAATCCCATTGGGACCTTGTGGGATAATTCCACCTCCACAGCCTTTGACGTTTGATGAGCCATATACAAATAAGGTCCACCAGCTTTCTGCATATTTTTATTGCTCCGTGGTTAATTCTGCTATTAAATCTGAGAGACAATGTGCCTTAGTTGGTCCCCTTCGCTCATAAGAAATATCAAACTCTGACAGCTCTACAGTCCAAGCTATCATCTGCCCTGCTAATTCCAGCTTCTGCAGCATTTGCCTGATGGGATGATAAGTTTTAAAAATCATCTTATGGCTCTGGAAATACGAGAGTAACCGCCTTGCTGCGGTGACTAAGGCTAGCACTAGTTTTTCAAGAAACTGATACCTATGCTCGGCTCCCTGGAGTACTCGGCTAAAATTATATATCAGTTTCTGATTGAGATCTTCCTGCTCTTGGACAACGACAACACTAATTGTGGCATTAGTAACCGATAAATACAAATAAAGAGGTTTACCTAAAACAGGTTGGCATAGGACAGGTGGCGTGGTCAAGAACTTTTTAAGCTCTTGAAATGCTTGCTCACACTCAGTTGTCCATTTGAAATCTATCAGCTTCTTTAATAATCGAAAGAATGGTAGTGCTCGGCAAGCTGACTTTGGCAAGAAATGTTGTATAGTCGCCATCCTTCCCGTCAACCTTTAATTTCTTTGATATTGGTAGAGCTCTTCATCTCCATTATCACTTTGCACCGCAGGTTAACATAAATCCTAGGAATTTCTCGCCTTGAACATCGAAAGAACACTTTTTTGGATTCAAGCACATGTTATACTTTCTGACTTGGTTGAAGATTTCGGCGAGATCATCAACATGGTTGATGGCAAGCTCAGATTTAACCACCATATTGTCTACATACACTTCTATGTTGAGGCCAATTTGTGATTCAAACACCTTTTCCATCATTTTCTCATAGGTGGTACCTGCGATTTTTAAGCCAAATGGCATGACCTTGTAGCAATAATTTGCGTTGTCCGCTATGAATGTTGTCTTTTCATCATCCGGAGGGTACATCCAAATTTGGTTGTACCCGGAGTAGGCATCCAAAAAAACTTAGCAGTCCATGGCCCGAGGCACCATCAACTAACCGATCTATAATCGGAAGAGGATATGAGTCTTTCAGACACGCCTTGTTTAGATCTGTGTAGTCAGTACACATCCTCCATTTGCCATTAGCCTTCTTCACCATCACCACATTAGCCAACCACGTCATCTAATCGATTTCTCTGATGAAATTTTCCCGGAGCAACTTCTGGGTTTCTTCAATAATGGCGTTGTGTCTATCCCCTCCTATTCTTATTTTGCGCTGAGTTACTAGAACATCTTCTGGGTAAATAGCTAATCGATGACATATGATTTCTAGATTTATGCCTGGCATGTCAGATGCAGTCCATGCAAACAAATCAGCATTCTGTTTGAGTAGAGCTTCTATCTGGATGTGTACCTCTGCTGTCATTTCCTTACCCAATTTGGTACATTGCCCTTGCTCCCTTCCCAATTGGAAAGGTATAAGATCGTCCAATGGCTGTGGTCGTAAGTCCTTCATTTCCTCCCTAGGATCCAACTCTACCAAGTTCACCTTAATTTGTGCCAGTCCTACAACAGTTTGCGGAGGTCCCATCTCGAATACAACATTGACAGTATCCGGCTTAACCTCAGGAAGGGGTTTCTCTGTCCGACTCTTTCTGACATTCAAACTTTCCAAATAACATCTTCGTGCTAATCGTTGACCAGCTCGAATGGTAACAATTTCTCCTGAAAGGGCCGGGAATTTCGTGGCGAGCTGTGGGGTGGAAACCACCGTACCCAGCTCATTGAGAGATGGTCGACCAATCAATATATTATAGGAATCATTAGCACCTATCACCAAAAATTTAATAGGAATGCTACGACCTAGATTAGGCTCTCCAAACATGGTCAAAAGTTCAATAAATCCCCTTTACCTCGACATGTTCACCGGAAAATCAAATGAGTGTTCCTTGATATGGTTTGAGCAGGTCTTGAGACATCCCAATTTCTAGAATGTCGTCCAATAAAGAATATCAGTCGAGCTTCCCTGATCCACCAATGGCATTTTCACTATGAAATTTGCCACCTCCATAGTAAAGAACATCGGATCATCTTGGTTGGGTACTACTCCTCAGAGATCATCATCTGAGAAGATAATAGGTGGGGATACCTTGGTTTGTGAAAGAGCCACCATATAAACAAAATTGACAGTCCTCAAATTCCTTTTTCTCGTGAATAAGGTATTACCTCCACCTGCAAAACCACCGGCAATTGTGTTTATGACCCCTTAAGTTCTGGCCTGAGTGTTTTCCTCTTGTTGAGTTCTTCGCTTGTGGCTGTCATGTCGGTGTCTATCCTCTCTGCCATCATGATGTCTTCGTTGCTGCCTATATCCTGGGCTACGATCTCTATCTCGGCGTTCACCAGATCTATCACCATTGATTCCAATAACATATCGACCAAAATGTCCCCTTCTTATCAACTTTTCAATGTCATCCTTCAGGGTTCGACATTCTTCAGTGTCATGTCCAGGATTACGATGATATTCGAAAAGCTTACTACAATCCGCACCTCTCGGGGTTTTTCCTCGGGGTGGTAACTCCAGCAAATTAGTGTGACAAACCTCCCTCAGGATGTCCGCTCTTTTGTCTAGTAAAGATGTGTAACTGTCATACTTCGGCTGCTTTTCACCCTTGTACCAGCGAGGTTCATTTTTTGCCTTATCGCTTTTTCTTTTACTAGAATCTTCTTGAACGTCTGAGCTTGACATGGGCTCCATTCCTGACCAGGATGATAATACCTCCTCCATAGTGATATAGCCATTTGCTCTCCTTCTTAATTCATCTATGTCAGCAGGTGGCTTTCTAGCCAAAGATTTGCAAATGGTCCCTGACGAAGACTTGTGAGGATAGCATGCAGAGCTACAGCTAGGCTGAAATCTCGAATAAGTAGGGTCTCCTTACTGAACCTTGTCATAAATTCCTGACATGATTCTCTCAATCCCTGTCTAAAATTTATTAAATTGGCCGAAGTTTTCTAATGAACTCGACTAGTTTCAAATTGCACCGAAAACCTCGTGGCCAAGTCATCAAAACTAAAAATGGAATTGGGAGGTAGGCGAGAATACCATACCATTACAGGTCCCCTGTGTGGTGGGAAATGCTCGGCACTTCACTGAATATGTTGCTATTGTTAACAGCATTTGGGCATTAAAGAATGTGAGGTGCTCCTCTGGATCTGTGCTCCCATCAAAAGAATCTCCTGACAACGCCTTGAAATTCTCGGGAAAAGGTGCACTCATTATATCCTACGAGAAAGGATGTCCCACTTTCTTCTATTCCTTATGAATTGGGGAATCAACGTGATGAGTTTCAGACTCATCATTCTCGTTCTTCTGTTGCTGAAAAATCTCAAACTGCCTTCTGACATCTTCATTCTCCTTTCTTAACTGTTCCACTGTATTACCCATGGGTTGAAAAGCCACAAGATAAAACTACGGATCCATGATATGTGGTGCCCGTAAAAAACTTCCTAGTCTCTATCAACAATCCAAAGGTGGCGAAGGAAAAGTTTCACTGGGCACCACGGTGGACGCCAAATGTTCGTGTAAGAACTAAGAAATCCAACAGTATCTCGGATATAGAAGTATTGTATGTATTGAAGTTGAACTGTCGAGTACATGGAAATGTTCCTTATATATAGGCTAACTATAATACAAGACTACTCGTATACTTCTTCAGTTTTCCTCTCCTGTCATAATGATCCGTTCATCCTTTACTCTTCGTCCGTTATCTTTTGTATCCTAATGGCTTTTACCATTTGTTACATTATCGCCGAATATATCTTAATAACAAATAAAGGTCATAAAGTGCTAAGAATATTCCTTGGCCGAGGTGACCTCGGTAGTAATGTATTGGTTACTTGGGCTAGTTTTCCTTATACCAGTTATCACTTGGCCCATAGTATAACAAAAGCCTTCCCGTGCTTTGGGATTGCTCTCTTTTAGCCGACTTGTACTCGGTCCATATCAGAACATCTACTAATCTTCTTCAACTCTTCATGCTCGTAACCCCATTTTATTTAATTCCTAAAATGAATACACACAAAGAGAATAAACAAGGTCTATAAAGCAATAAATTTACTTAGAACTGACAAAACAATTTCAATTTGAAAGCAAACATTAAACTAATAAAACTTAGGGTTAAACATCTTTTTTTGAAGAGGAGAGAGGATGAGAACCTCAATGGTACTTACACGACCAAGTCAGGTGCTTCTTGGCTTTTGAAGAGGAGAGAGGATTTGCAACAGGGCCAATCTTGGAGCCAGATTTGGAACTTAAAAGCTTCGGAAAATATCAAGTTTCTTATTTGGTTAGCTTGCCATCATGCCACCCAAACCCTGGACGTGCTCCATCATCGTGGGATACATGGAACCAGTATTTGTGATTGTTGTTTAGGTGAAGAGAGATGTTCCTCCACTGTGCTCGTGACTGCCCCTTGTCAAAAAGGTTATGGGACTACTTAGGCATTTGAAGTGACATATTTAGAAGTCAAATAGATCCTTACCTTTGGTTAAGAGAGAATACTTCAGGGACGCAAGGTTTCCTCTTTCTTTCTGCTCTTTGTGTGGACTTGGAGAGCTCGAAATTTTCATTGTATAAAGTAGGAAATCATGCCTTTGTACAAGCTTGTTTTAGCTGCTACAAATCATGCCTCTCAAAGCTGCTTCTTTGGCCATATAATAATAATGCTATGGTTAAGCGTTGGGTCAAATGGAATCATAATCATGCAGATGGGTACATTATGAACATGGATGGGAGCTGGTATGGAGACTCGGGTAGGACCGAGTTTGGTGGTCTTATACATAACCAGGATGGAGCTTGGGTTTCAGGTATTGTGGGATCAATTGGTGTATCCGACAATCTCCATGTTGAGGTATCGGCTATGTACCATGGTCTTCACTTTGCTTGGGACATGGGTCTCTGCCAGGTTACTTGTTTTTCAAATGCAAGAAACATTATTGAGTTGATATCAAACCCCATTCCTCATTTCCATAAGTATGCATCCATGCTCCTTGACATTTGCAGCATGCTTCAAAGAAATTGAACAATAAAAGTGGAACATACTTTGAGGGAATGGAACCAATATGCTGACTTCATGGCAAAAATTGGTTCTAATCAGGATGAGAGTTGGAAGACTTTTCTTTCTCCTTGTCAAGGCCTTAATTAACTTGCTTTTAGCTGATATGGCTAGTGTTGAGTTTATCAAATTGTAATTTTTCTTTAGTTTTTGGTTTCCTTTGTTGTCTTCGTCCAATTACCCAAAAAAATATCTTCAGAAGACTACCAAAGGCATAATAAATCACTCAATATCACAAATAATCACATATCATCAACATATAATAATATTAAATTATAATATACTCTACTTTTAGTGATTGAATATCTTATGCCACTATCATTTATTGAATAACTTTGTAAAAAAAAAAATCATTTATTGAATAACATGTTATCATTTTTTTTTAATTTTTTTTTGGATAAGCAAGATGTATCATTTTTAATTTCTCTTCTTTTAATATTCAATTTAATTTTTAAATTTAATTATGCATACATTTTTTTAATATTTCAATATTTTTTTCTTTTAATATATATTATTTTTAAAGTCTACTTCAATTATATATATATATATATATATATAGTTTTAAATTTTCATATATGTATAGTTTTATTATATTTTATATATATTTTTATATCTTTTTGTAAATTCAAAAGCACACACGTGATGCACGAAACGTTTGCTAATAGAAAAAAGTGAAAAACAATCAAATAGCCATTGCGTTAATTCGTGAACAATTGCACTGTAGTTTATAGACTTTTGGGGAAAAAAAAGGTCTATTAATTGTACTGTGATATCTCCTGAATTGAAAATTAATCAAATAAACTTGGATAATTAAATTGTAAAAGGAAAAAATGTGAGGAAAAAATTCACGATCATTTGACTAAAGATTAATCAACTTGCTTAATGGAAGCACTGATTTCGATTAAGATCACTGAATAAAATGCCAATTCTCTCCTTCCGTTTGATCCTTTTACTTTTGTTAAAACTGCTGTAACATGATTTGTGTTTGGTAAGAAAAAAAAGAAAGTAGGCAAGCTCTTCTCGTCGGGATAAATAAGACATTTTATTGTAAAAACCTTTTTTTTTAAACATAAGTAAGATAAATTAGACATCTTAAACAAGTTGTCAGGGGTTCGAATCATGGCTCTTATATATGGAGAAAACCTAATAGGGAGAGAAGAACTAACCTTGTGTGTCCAACAGGTTCCCCAACGGATATTAGTCACTATTAACGGTGGTGGATACTTCATACTTATAACATGGTTAAAAAAAATATATCACATTCGTTATTACTTATTAGTTGAAATGACATAAATGACAGGATGAAAACTATGTCATAAACACTTGATGGTGGGCCAGATTGCTTCACCAGAAGAATAAAGGCATAAATAAATATATTTATATAACACTAGACACTAGTGTACGTTAGATTTTTGAAAAAGAATGTGAGCCAAAAGGACTAATGTTTGTTATACTGTTTCCAATTCCGAACGTTGGATCCCCACAACTCAAATCATTGCATAGGTTCGCTTTCTGCTTTTCCATGTATTTTTGTTTTACATTTTGCACCCCATTTAATGGACCACACAAAGGGACCTTCTCGTTTCTCTTTCTCTCATTATAATGTTGATTCACTTTAAATCTTTGATAGCCTTTTTTCTTAGGTTGGTTGGTTAAAGAGGGAAGAGAAGAGACTTCATCTACAAGCATCCATGCTGTAGTTGTTGCCAATTAGCATTAGTATTAACTCTGTTCTCAAAAGAGAAAAACAAATATATTATGGCTAATCATATAAAGATTTTCCACTAGATAATGCCTGCTTAGTCCATATGCGAACCTCACTACTATATTTATGTGCATGCCTATTTTGTTGTCTCTTTTGTCTACAACCTACTTATTAGAGATATGTTCCCACTTAAATGGTCAAAGCCCAATAAGCCTAAGGACCTTTCGGATCAAGGGGCTTCGAGGGTCTCAATCCCAAATTTGCCTCCATAAAAATGCCCACATGAGTGAAGAGCACCTGCCTCTGGGGATTCATCAATCGATCCAAAAATCGAGCAAATAAAAAACTGAAAAATCGTATTTTTTCATTGGATTGGATCGGATTTTGGATCTTTAGTGAAAACCGATTCACTTCGAACCAACATACTATATACATATACTATTATTTTTTAAATTATAGTATTACTCATACTTAAGCATTGTTTTTCATACTTTTATGAATGAACACCCTCATTCTCTTTAATATATTTTTTTGGAATGACATGTATGAGGTTATTTAGAATAAATTATGTCTTGAAGTTATATTTTTGCTAAAAGTGTTGATGTATATCATATATATACTTGATTAAGTAAACGTGAAAAATAGAAAATCAATTAAGTAAATTTGAAAAATAATTAGGTATAATTTATTTGTAGCTGATTCAAGGAGAGAAAAAAGGAAAAGTGAGAGTTGATACAAAGATTTAACATCAAAGAATATTTATCATCAAAGAACATGTTTTTTTTTAACATGTTAAAAAATATCACTAATCATTTTTTGTCAAACTCCTAAAATCGGTCAAGAATTTTCTAGAATTTTCCTCACTCGTCATCAAATCAAATAATGGTTAATTAGGAAATAGTTATTGCCTTTCATTAAGGTTCTACGGTTCTATTATAGAGATAGGTTAAAATAGGTGTTGGACACTCTAAACTAGCTCCTTAAATTAAGATTATTTTTTGTCAATTATTAAATCAGTAAAAAGGACACTTTACATAAGAAAAAATAAAATTTGATAAAAACCAAATTGTCCAATTCAATATAAGTCGTATTTGATTAGATTGGATCAGATCAATTTTTTTTGTAAGGAAGCAAACCGATCCAATTTAAACCGCATGTTGTTTCCATCATTGTATCGGGTGACTTTTTGGTTCAAAATCGATCCAATCCAATCTGCGGACACCCCTACCTACCTACATGACGTGATATCATGATTCATAAGGAAGAGCATTCCCACGAATCATGCTATCAGAATGGAGGATATGTTGGGAATTTGCGCATCAAACCAAGCGCAGCGGAAAAATTCCCACTAAGAATCCTTGCAAATAATCATGGTTCATGTTAAAAAAATTACCTCTTGAAGGGCAAACCTTTGATTCTTGTCGTGTTTCAAATCACGAGCACTGCTCTAACAGCAATGCCTCTACGAAGTCCACACGAGAAGATGAACATGTCCCACGTGTTTGTCCTCGGAGTGCATCTCTAAGCACTGCTAGATATAAGATGAGATGCGCAAACTGAGTGCAGAGTGCGACCAGAGAGAATGTTATGCGGCTCAGCACTCTTACACTACCATATATAGGTAACGCACCACTAGGGTGAAAAGGGTTTGACTTGGCCCTCATGGGCTCATCTATCATGAGCGTGGCCCAATAAAAATTTGGGTCTAACCTAATTTCTTTTTGTTCCGATTAATCTGCTCTAGGTGTGTGACCCTATAGGTTCCCATAAAGTTGTCAATAATATTAAATCATATTTGATATTATAAACAATGAGCGGCGTCTAGCAACACTTCATTGCTACCCAAGTAATGAGAAAGTCAGTGATTGGACATAACCTTTCCGTGACCAATGTTCATGTGTATTATTATCCCTTTGTCCTGATATCTATATTGAACACAAGGCATAGAACATGTCACCCTTGTATAGTTCAATATCACGTTCCTTTATACCCGAGTAGACTTAATAATAAATAAGGTCAATATCTCATATTGACTCATTTCAGCACGACCATGCATTTTACAGTCTCACTCTATCAAGGGCCCCACAGATATTACTCCTGTTATGTAGGTGGGACAAATCCCATCTAGATCACTCACATCCCTCTGCATGGCTCGCGGAGTACCCAATGACCTACTTTATAGTCACCCTGTACAGATAATGTTTGACGGTATTAAATCACACAACTCCTCATGCAGGGATCGTAGTGATTTCAGGTCAAAGGATTGTATACATCATTCTCACTATGAGAACTACTTATGACACTCACATAACGTTCCATGTAGTATTCTCATGGCGGGTCAATCCAGTACATCATTACTCTAATGTGTACCTATGTGTGTGACTTGATATCTTATATCCATAACCCGTAAGAAGTGGTCATCAGTCCACACACATAATAGTCTCGATGTATTATTATTGTCCTTATTAATAATAGTACTTGACTACAGATATTTAAGAATAGAGTTCTATTGCTTAATAGCGTCTCACTATCAAGTCGTATAATTGATATTATATTAAATAGAACTTTCTCTTCTAAGGACTTTATTACGTTTAAACAAACAACATAATAAACTGTAATGCCTCATATCATAAATAATAGCAAGGTACAAATATAAGTCCAAAGAAACAAAATCATTGGCCTCAAAGGCTTACACCAACAATATCCCACTAGCACTAAAGCCAATCAGGCATAAACCTAATACCCATCAACCGAGTTTGACCATCATGCTTCTGCTGAGCAAGTGGTTTCGTAAGCAGGTCAGCAACGTTGTCAAGTGTTGGTACTCTGTATATCTTCACATCTCCTCTATCGATAATTCTCTCAAATGAGACGGAAGCGCCTGAGTATATGATTGGATCGCTGGTGAGATCTAGGTTCCTTAGCCTGTGCAACGGCCCTATTCTTGTCACAATAGAGATCAATGTGGTCCACAATGCTAGGAATTGTACCAAGCTCAGTAATGAACTTCCTGATCCAAACAGCCTCCTTTGCTGCATTGGAAGCAGCAATATACTCGGCCTCTATAGTAGAATCAGCGATTGTCTCCTGCTTTGAACTCTTCCAGCTCACAGTGCCACTGTTTAGGTAAAACACATAACCAGATTGCGATTTGGAATCATCCTTATCAGTCTGGAAGCTAGCATCGTTGTAACCTATTACAACATGCTCTTCCTTGCCGCCATATACCAAGAACGAATCCTTAGTTCTTCTCAAGTACTTGAGGATGTTCTTGACAGCAGCCCAGTGACTTTCACGGGGATCAGACTGGTACCTACTAGCTATGGTCAAAGCATATGAGACATCTGGTCGAGTACACAGCATGGCATACATGATAGACCCAACTGCAGATGCATATGGAATCCTACTCATGCGATCCCTTTCTTCTTGAGTGGAAGGGGATTGTGCCTTTGATATGCATATACCATGTAACATAGGCAAGAGTCTCCTCTTGGATTCACGCATATTAAAGGGTCTCAACACTTTGTCTATGTATGTACTCTGACTCAGGCCAAGTAATCTCAATGACCTATCTCGACAGATCCTGATTCCTAATACATAGGTAGCTTCACCCAAATCTTTCATAGAAAAGCAATTCCCTGACCAAGTCTTTACTTGTTGCAAGGTAGGGATGTCATTTCTGATGAGTATTATGTCATCAACATACAACACACCAGAAAGACAACTATGCTCCCACTAACCTTCTTTTAGACGCAAGATTCATCTTCATTTTTTATGAACCCAAACTGTCTCACAACATCATCAAAACGAAGATTTCAGCTTTTGGAAGCTTGCCTCAATCCATAGATTGAACGCTGCAACTTACATACCTTCCCGGCATCCTCTGAAGTGTCAAAGCCCCCAGGTTGTGTCATATACACATCCTCAAGGAGATTTCCAATTAAGGAAAGCAGTCTTGACATCCTTCTGCCATATCTCATAATCATGGTATGCAGCGATAGCAAGTAAGATCCGGACTGATTTAAGCATTGCAACAGGCGAAAAGGTCTCATCATATTCGATACCATGAATCTGTTTGAAACCCTTAGCGACCAATCGTGCCTTATAGGTATGCACTTTATCATCCATGTCGGTTTTCTTTTTGAAAACCCACTTGCACCATATGGGTTTACCCCTTCAGGTGGCTCTACCAAGGTCCATACCTGGTTAGTGTACATGGACTCCATCTCAGATCTCTTGGCCTCAAGCCATTTCTCAGATTCTGGGCCAGTAATGGCCTCGTGGTAAGTCATAGGCTCATCTTGATCCATGAGTAGTACATCATAGTACATCACCTTATTGAGTCATGAGAAATCCTTATCTCTCAGACTGGTGACGTATCCTATTAGACCTACGCTGGTCTTGTGCTACTGGAGCAGGTTGTTCTTCCACAACATCTTGTGAAGGCTGCTCTTGTTCCTCCATAGGTATGTCGCTACTTTGTGACACTTGAATTTCTCCAAGGTCTATATTCCTCCCACTGTTTCCTTTGGAGATAAACTCCTTTTCTAGGAATACACTAGTTTACGTGACAAACACTTTGCCTTCGGAAGGATTGTAGAAATAGTATCCCTTGGTTTCCTTAGGATACCCCACAAAGAACCACTTATCGGATTTGGGATCAAGCTTTGCAGAAACCTGTCGTTTTACATATGCTTCACAACCCCAAATCTTCATAAGAGACACACTGGGTCTCTTACCAATCCATATCTCATATGGTGTCTTTTCTATCGTCTTGGATGGAACATGGTTAAGTGTGAAAGCTGCTGTTAACAGAGCATGTCCCCAGAAGGAATTTGGAAGATTTGAATGACTCATCATAGACTGAACCATATCCAATAATGTTCGGTTCCTCCTTTTAGAAACACCATTACATTGTGGTGTCCCCGATGGAGTGAGTTGAGATAAAATCCCACGTTCTCTCAGATGATCATCAAACTCTAGGCTTAAATATTCACCGCCTCGATCTGATCGAAGGATTTTAATACTCTTACCTAGTTTGTTTTCTACTTCACTTTTGAATTCCTTGAACTTTTCAAAAGATTCTGATTGTGTTTTATAAGATACACAAATCCGTATCTACTGGAATCATTGGAAAATGTAATGAAGTATTGAAAACCTCCTCTAGCAGTTGTGTTTAGTGGTCCGCATACATCACTATGTATGAGGCCCAAAAGATCACTAGCCCTTTCACCTTTTCCTGTGAATGGGGCTTTGATCATATTTCCCAATAAACAAGACTCACATGTCTCATATGGTTCATAATTAACTGAGTCCAAGAATCCATCTTTATGGAGTTTAGAAATGTGTTTCTCATTTATATGTCCCAAATGACAATGCCAAAGATAAGTTGGGTTCACCTCATTTGGTTTGAACCTCTTAGTATCAATGTTATAGATGGGCATATCAAGATCAAGGACATAAAGCCCATTACTCAAATGTGCACTAGCATAGAAAATATCATCCAAATAAATAGAACAATATTTGTTCTTTATTATAAAAGTAAAACCAATCTTGTCCAAACAAGAAACGAAAATGATATTCCTGCTAATTGCAGGCACAAAATAATAGTTCTCTAACTGAATAATAAGCCCAGTGGCAAAGTCAATGCATAAGTTCCTACAGCTAAAGCAGCAACTTTTGCTCCATTGCCAACTCGTAGATCGACTTCGCCTTTCGCCAATGGTCTACTCCCTTTTAGATCCTGCACATTTGTACAAATGTGAGAATCACATCCAGTATCTAATACCCATGATGCAGAAGTAGATAAATTGACTTCTATAACAAACATACCTGAGCTGGAAGTCCCACTTCCATTCTTCTTGCACTCTTCCAGGTATTTTGGGCAGTTCTTCTTCCAGTGTCCGGTCTTACCACAGTGGAAGCACGTACCCTCCTTAGCCACTCCGCCAACAGGCTTCAAGCCAGAAGTGCTAGGTTTGAACTTGTTGTTGCCCTTGTCTTTGCCCTTCTGCTTGTTCATAGGCCTCTTGGGCTACTTCTTGCCCTTTCCAGGTTGGACCATCAAAATGGCCTTCCTTTTTCCCTTATTGATGTTGGTTTCAGCAGTTCTCAACATGCCCAACAACTCTGGCAGTGATTTGTCAAGTTCATTCATATTGAGGTTCATGACAAACTGATTATAACTCTCTGTCAACGATTTCAGGATCAAGTCAGTGGCCGACTCTTGGCCCAAAGCGTAGCCCAACCTCTCGAGACTGTCAATGTACCAAATCATCTGAAGCACGTGAGGACCCACGGGGCTTCCTTCTACCAGCTTGCTTTGGAAAAGAGCTCTGGAAACTTCGTACCGCTCATGCCTTGCTTGCTCTTGGTAGAGCATCTTGAGGTGTTCGATCATATCAAACGCCTCCATGTTCTCATGTTGCTTCTGAAGCTCAGAGTTCATGGTAGCAAGCATAAGATAGTCGACATCCAAGGAATTATCCCGATACTTCTTATAAGCATCCTTGTCAGCCTTGGGTGAAATTTACAGTTGGTAGCACCTCGAGCATAGGCTCTTCAAGAACATACATCTTTTTCTCTTGTTTGAGGACAATCCTCAAGTTTCTGTACCAGTCCAGAAAGTTTGTCCCGAATAGTTTGTCATTCTCAAGGACATATCGCAATGACAAGTTACTTGATGTGTTTGATACCATGGTAATCTACATAAAGAAATATGCAAAATATAAGTATCATGCCATAAACATATTTAATTAGGTCTTTAATTAAATACGCCTCCCATTATTTTACTCAAAACAATGACCCTCAACATTGATTCGGAAAATCCCATTGGAATATTTTCTAGTGGGCCAAGGTCCATATTTCACCTAGCTTCAAGTTAGCTTTGGCCGATCGCTTAAAGTTTGGTTATTTAGGTAGGAAACACTTTACAATTGCATCTCATGCAACTCTTGGATAGTTGGGTGAATAACTCTTATTCTAATCCATCCCATGGACTAAAGCCCAACTTTATGCCTCTAAGCCTTTCAATCCTATTGAATTTGGCTTAGTTAAGTTAGACCCAATGGATAGCAATTAGACATTACAATTGTCCCATCGCATCTTACTAGTATAGAAAAATGCACTCTGCTTTGGCGGACCTACACTCATTCGATATTAGTCTTGGCAAGTGCCATACATTGGAAGGCTTTTAAACTTAATATTTCTATTTGAGGGATTTTTTTTATTAAAATAATCTCACCATTAGTTAAACTCTTTAACATGCTATATATACATACATTCATCTCATACATATATCAAAAGCAAATAAATGTGATATGGTTATGGCCCCTAACGCATTTATTCTCCCAAGCCAATGAGAGAATCTTAACTAAAACCTAGGAGCTTCCAAGCTTCTCCAAGCATGATCTCCCACCAAGTCCTTTTATGATGTCGCCTTCTTGTCGCTATCATTACAATATTACAATATATTACATAAAGTATAAACCTCGTTTTACATACGAGGGGAGTGAGGTGAGAAGAGAAGGTACAAATGGAATACATGAGAAAGACACGACACGTAGGCCGTATTTCAAATAAACCAAAAGATAAAAGGACTAAGGTCATAACCATTCACCATGCATCACCAAATAGATAATAACAAACAATAATAATACACAATTATTATTATTAATATTGTTATTAAATAAGATTTCAAAATATCCAAAATTTGAATTTCAAAATTATAATAAAACACACATTAATAATACACATAATTAATATTAATGTTTCAATTAAATAGGTGATACAAAATATCCAAATATATTTGAATTTTGAAATCATAATAATAAAACATAATAATTATCATTAATGTCGTCATTAATGCCGCACTTAATATCACACTACGCAGAGGTAGCACAGGGTTCCCGCTGCCCGATCAGCGGGCGGGAGTCAAGGGGAGGTCGCCCCTTGTGGGGTTTAGGGCAGCGCCCCGTTAGAAAAAAATTTCCTCTGAAGCGTGCCTCGCCTCCTTGATGGCTAGGATTTCAACCACACAACCCTAAAACCACAAGGTCCATGAACGCTTCACTTTGCAAGGAACAGCGGTGGTGCCAACTCTTGGACCTTCACAACCGCGAGAACATGAATTCTTCATGTCTCATAAGACCCTTATCGCTGCCATCATAGAACCGAAACCAATCATGTATGGCATCAACACTTGACACCGTCACACATAAAAGAATTCCATAACCAACTTACATATCATATATATACAAAATTCGCATAATACGAAAGCAAACATTTTTAAGAAAACAATTTCATAAAACGATTTGGCACTACAACATGTTATCACAAATAACAGGTAAACCACGTAAACAAAACCATGGTTTCGCAAGCGGCTCTGATACCACTGGTGGGAATTTGCACATCAAACCAAGCACAGCGGAAAAATTCCCACCAAGAATCCTTTCAAATGGTCATGGTTCATGTTCAAAGAAAGTTATCTCTTGTAGCGCAGACCTTTGATTCTTGTCGTGTTGCAAATCACGAGCACTGCACGAACAACAATGCCTCTACAAAGTCCACACCAGCAGATGAACATGTCCCACGTGTTTGTCCTTGGAGCGCGTCTCTAAGCACTGCTAAATGCAAGATGAGATGCGGCGGTATTTTCCTTTTCACGCAAACTGAGTGCAGAGTACGGCCAGAAAGAATGTTATGCGGCTCAGCACTCTTACACTACCATATATACGTAAGCGCACCACTAGGGTGAAAAAGGTTTGACTTGGCCCTCATGGGCTCATCTATCATGAGTGTGGCCCCAATAGAAATTTGGGTCTAACCCAATTTCTTTTAGTTTCGGTTAATCTGCTCTAAGTGTGTGACCCTATAGGTTTCCATAATGTTGGCAATAATATTAAATCATATTTAATATTATAAACAATGAGCGGTGTCTAGCAACACATCATTGCTACCAAGTAATAACAAAGCCAGTGATTTGACATAACCTTTCTGTGACCAATGTTCATGTGTATTATTATCCCTTTGTCCTGATATCTATATTGAGCATAAGGCATATAACGTGTCACCCTTATATAGTTCAATATCACGTTCCTTGATACCCGAGTAGACTTAATAATAAATGAGGTCAATATCTCATATTGACTCATTTCAGCACGACCATGCATTTTACAGTATCACTCTATCAAGGGGCCCACAGATATTACTCCTGTTATGTAGGAGGGACAAATCTCATCTAGATCACTCACATCCCTCTGCATGGCAAGCGGCGTACCCAATGACCGATTTTATAGTCATCTTGTTACCGATAACGTTTGACGGTATTAAAGCACACAACTCCTCATGTAGGGATCATAGTGATTTCTGGTCGAAGAATTACATACACCATTGTAGCTATGAGAACTACTTATGACACTCACATAACGTTCAATATAGTGTTCTCATGGCGGGTCAATCCAGTACATCATTACTCTAATGTGTACCTATGTGTGTGACTTGATATCTCATATCCATGACCCGTGAGAAGTGGTCATCAGTCCACACACATAATAGTCTTGATGTGTTATTATTGCCCTTATTAATAATAGTTCTTGACTGCGAATATTCAAGAATAGAGTTCTATTACTTAATAGCATCTCATTATCAAGTCGTATACTTGATATTATATTAAATAGAACTTTCTATTCTAAGGACTTTATTACGTTTAAACGAACAACATAATAAACTGTAATGCCTCATATTATAAATAATAGCAAGATACAAATATAAATCCAAAGAAACAAAATCATTGGCCTCTAGGGCTTACACCAACAGGATCACCCTCTCCTAACAGAATCACACTCCACATGCTACTATGCTAAGGATTGAGCATATAAAAGATTGACCTCAACAGAAGAAATCAAGATAGAGAGTACAAATACACTATGCTCTAGTTTTCTTTCTGCCCACTTGACTCTCTTTTAATTTAAATATTTTGAATGAGCACTAGAGTATCCGTACCCGCACTCATACCCATTAAATTTTGCAGGTAATTACCCATATCGGTACCCACACTTATTAAGCGGGTAATTACCCTACTCATCACGAGTATTTTTTGCAGGTATCAATCGGATCCGTTACCCATCACTATCCCCACTCTTCATTTCACTTAACCAATTGTGGTGTAGCTACTAGTACAAAGGTTTCACACACATGCCTATTACGTTGCAGCTTACCATCTGATTTTTTTTTTTTTTGGTGAATTAAAGAGGGACGACAGCCAGCTAGTTATTATTTTTTTATGCTCAATAACCAGCTAGTTACATTCTTTAACTTAGTTTTACTGAAAAACTATACGATTATTATCAACTCTAGGATTTTACATAGCGTGCCGGGCCTCAACGCGAAATCTACATTTAGTTATGGCTTAATGAAGTTTTCGATCGGTGAAATTATGGATCGTTTTGGTTTTAATCTCTATCTTTTGTTTGCTTTGCTTTGGTTTCTTGTAACTTTTTTATTTTGAAATAGGTCCCTCCCGTCAAGTGTTATCGTTAACTGCTGACGTGGCAAACGAAAGCCCACATCAGTAACGACATATGGACAAAATATTATTTTTATTGCTACGTGACTTATTAAAAGTATTTTTGGTCCCTAAAAATATAAGTTGTTTTGGTCTTATTCCTTATCTTTTTTTTTCGCTTTGCTTTTGGTCCTTGTAACTTTTTTTGTGAAATAGGTCCTCGTTGTTCATTGTTGACGTGGCAGACGGAAATCCACGTTAGCAGTGACACATGGCATGATATGTCATATGCTTTTTTAAAAATTTTAAACACCCTGATCTAATTAATCTCACTTAATTTGAGTTAATTATTTTATGATTTCCCCTTATTTGTTATTAACCCTAAATATCCCCTAATTTAATAAATATGATTACCGTAATTTATGAATTAATTTGATTTTCTGACAGATGAAGACAAATGTAATTTTGAGTGGGTTGATTTTCGAAGCAAGTAATCATCCAATTGGATTTAAAAAATTTATAAAAAACTTATATTACGTGTCATGCCACGTGTCACTACTGACGTGGACTTTCGTCTGTCACGCCAGCAACTGGTGACAGGGACCTATTTTAAAAAAAGGTTATATGGACCAAAATCAAAAGCAAACAAAAAATAAGGACTAAAACCAAAATGACATATATTTCCGAGGACCAAAAACTTCATTAATAAAAATACTTTTAATAAGACATGTGACAATAAAAATAATATTTTGTCCACATGTCACTACTGACATGGACTTTCGTTTTCTACGTCAGTAATTAACAGTAACACTTGACGGCAGAAACTTATTTCAAAATAAAAGAGTTACAAGGACCAAAAGCAAAGCAAACAAAAGATAGGGACTAAAATTAAAACGACTTATTTTCAAGGACCGAAAACTTCATTAAGCCTTTAGTTAGGTCATGTGCGATTTTGGTCTTTGTGGGCTTTTTTTTTGTACATCTAATCTCTCTATTTTTTCAATGTTTCAAATTCGGTCATTTTGTCCAATATACATCAACTTTTCAATGATCAATAGTGACGAACCACTACTTTAAGTGCATAAAACCTCTGCTAACATACTCTTTTCACAATTCAAAAAATGTTTTAGTGACAAAACTATAATTAGATTGTTAAATGCCCGAGTGACCAAATAAACACGGTTGTTAAAATACTAGTTGCTAACCCATTTAGTGATTGCACATTTAACCGGTCACTAAGTAGCAAAAAAAATAATAATCTCTAACAATTGATTGCAATGTTTTATTGCTGACCAATTTAGCAACCAGAATGATAATCGCTAAATGGTCAATCAAATGGTTTGGATGAGCCAATTTAATGGCTGAATTAATAGTGATTAAATTGATAGCTAAAAGTAATGTCCAGGTTTAGCAACCAATGTATTTGATTGCTAATTTCATTATTTGTTTTATTTTCAAATATCCTTTTTAGTCTTCGATATATTCAGTCATTAAACTATATTTTTTTCACTTCACTATCCAGAGTCTTACCAATTTCATGACCCCATGTCAGCATAAACACCTAACAAATGCGACAAAACCCTATACGTCGATATCGACCTTCATGGATGCAATGACTACTCAACTAGGTCACACCACGACCTCCACGGCCATCGTCTGCTGCCATCTAACCATCGTTGATAGCCATTATATGGAGCTCTTCACTCGAAGACTCTCCTACCGACGTCCTCTCGACATATGAAAGGCATTCATAGTAGGCATAATACACCACACCTACGGTCCCCTAGTAATCGTAGGGACTGATTCGTAAATTATTAAAAAATCCACTTAACTGGTTACACACAACATATCACAAGTAGGGGTGGGAATAGGCCAGCCACCTGACAGGGGCCTATGACCTGGCCTGCTTAAGGCCTGGCCAGGCCTGTTTAGTAAAAAGACCAGGTTCAGGCTTTCAAAAATGCCTTTTTATTTAAATAGGGCAGGCCCAGGCCTACAAAAAAGCCTTTCTGGCCTGTCAGGCTGGCCTGATTATATATGTATAATATATGATATTTTTAATAAAAAATAAAAATAAAAATTATATTAAGAATATTATTGATAATAAAATAAAATGAATTTTAAATTTTATTCATGACTCGTGGGCTCCCATTTTCTCACTCTCAAACTCACATTTCAGAAGCCCTAAGGGTATGCTTGGGAGGATGGGGTGGAGTGATTAGTAATGGAGTGGAGTGGGATAAAAGGCTTGACCCATTGTTTGGGAGTTCATTCATTAATGGAGTGGGATGGTTAAGGATGGTAACCCAAACCACTCCATCCCATCCAAACCCCCAATTTTTATACCCTCCAAATTGGAGGGTTTGGGATTTCCCCCTTAAACTTCCAAACAATGGAGTGGTATATTCTGACCACTCCACCCCACTCCACCCTAAACCACTCCATTATTAACCACTCCACTCCATCCTCTCCAAAACTCTCAAATATAGCCTAAATGACTAAACTTCTGGACCGTGCGACTCTCTCTCCCATTTTCTCATTCACTCCCATCTTCGGACAGTCCGACTCCGACTCGCCGCTCCCTCGACTTGCCGCTCTCGTTTCGTCTGACTCCGCCGCTCACGCTCTATCTGACTTCGCTGCTCCATCCAACTGCGCCGCTCGCCAAGTTTTGTCCACCACTCGCCGTGGTTCCATGGTTTGCTCGGCATGGTTGGAGAAGAGCATTCGAAACTCAGGGCCCCATTATCAATAATCCTTCGCAAAGTTTTGTGAAAAGTTAGTTTAGCTTTTTCTATTAACTTTTTTCTACAAACCCATTGTTGAAACCCTTGTTTTCTATTACTTTTGTTTACTGTTGTGGTCGCCGATTAAACTTTGTGATACCATGGCCTGGACGGCTGGACCACAAAGTTATATCATGTCCTCATCTTCAAGTTTTATTGTGATACCAAGTTAATGATGGTTTGCTTTGTATATCATATATTGTATTTTTATGTAATTCACTCCTCTTTTGTTGTTTTTAATAGGCCTATTTTTTTATTTAACGGGCTAATTTTAGATAGGACAGATAGAAAACGAGACCTAAATAGTGGCCTTTTTGTTGGGGTTTTCATGATATAATCCTCTTTAAAATCATATCTCAAGGCGAAAGAAAATCAACCCATGGATCGCGCATTACAAAAAACATGAATCACATAAAGGGCTATTTGTGTTTACCTCTTGAAGCGTGCTTTCACTGTGATCACAAGTGCCACAAAGGAGAAGCACCTCTACTCAGTCCACGCGAGCAAACGGGCGTCGGAGCTTTGCGTCCTGTGCTAGCTGACGGCTATGGGAGGCAATGTTAGCAAGACTAGGTTTAGAGCAAGACTAGTAGTCTATTTATAAACCACATACTCCTCTTGACCTAACTGCCTACTTATTGGGCCTTATACGCTACATGTCCAATAACCTTTAAATTAATTAAACCATATTTAATTAATTGACCCGCTACGCATTTGCTCTATGCATGTGACCTTGTAGGCTCCCACTAAGTTGGCAATAATATTAAATATTACAATAATATCAAATATTAATTATAATATTAAATATTATAAATAATGAGTGGCATCTAGCAATGCATCATTACTACCCAATTAGCAAGAGTATCGATGATCCGATTTTAGCCTTACTGCGACCAAAATTTACCGTGCAGTAAATGTCCATTCGTCCATATGTCTTAATTGAACACAAGGCATAAGAGTGTCATCCTTGTTATGTTCAATTATTTTTTCCTCGATCCCCGAGTAGACGTGTAATCACAGATAGGCCCAATATCACATATTGGCCCACTTCCGCGTGGCCACGTATATTTCATGTCTCACTCTATCGAGTGGTCCAAGACATTACCCCTGTTATGTAGCTGGGACGAATCTTGTCTACATCACTCACACTCCTCAACATGATTTATTGCAGGCCCAATAACTACCTTTATGATCACCCTGTTACGCGTGACGTTTGATAGCATTAAAGCATACAACTCCTCATGTAGGAATCGTAGTGACTTCAAGTCGAAGGACTACTTCACAATGGTCGCCATGAGAATACTTATGACACTTACATAACTATTATGAAGTATTCTCATAGTGGGTCATCCGGTATAAATATTACTCCTAATATGTATACCTGTGTGCTGACTTGATATCACATATCCATGACCCGTGAGATGTGGTCATCAGTCTACTCACACAATAGTCTCTATGCATTATTGTCATCCTAATTAACAATAATACTCGACTACGGATATTTAAGAATAGCATTCTATTATTCAATGAGGTCTCACGATCAAGTCACGTACTTAATATCTCATTGAATGAACTGCCTATTCTAAGGACTTTATTATGTTATAAACTAATAACATAATAAATTAATGCCTTATTCGTATATCAAATATATGATCAAATTCATGATATAAATAATGATCTATTCAAAATAGATTGGCCACTAGGGCTTACACCAATAATCTCCCACTAGCACTAGAGCCAATCATGCATTAATCTAACACCCATCGATCTAGTGTGAGTGTCATGCTACCACCGAGCAAGAGACTCCATTTGCGGATTATTTAGTGTGGTTATTTTGCATATCTTCACATTCCTCCTCCATCGATCATCTATCGAATGAGATGGAAGCACCTAAGTATATGTTAGGATCGTTGGTGAGATCATGTTTCCTTAGCTTATGCGATTACTCCATCATCATCACAATGAGATCAATGGAGTTCGCAATGTTAGGAATTATTCCTAGTTCATAAATGAACTTCCCGATCCAAACGGCCTTTAAGTCTGCATTTAAGGAAACTATATACTTGGCCTCCGTAATAAATTCTGCAACTGTCTCACACTTGGAACCTTTTCAAGCATACAGTGCCATCATTAAGACAAAACATAAATCCAGACTGTTTGAAAACAGCGTCGATATAACACCTTATAACGACTCTTTCCTCACCTTCATTTTTCAAGAATGTATCCTCAGTTCTTCTCAGATACTTAAGGATGTTCTTGACTACAGTTCAGTGACCCTCACTGATATCAATTGGTACCTTCTTGTCATGCTCAAAGCATACAAGATAACTGGTGTAGTACATAATGTACTCTGACAAAGGCCCAACAACTTCAGCGATCTATCTCTATAGATCCTGATACCTAACACGTAGAAAGCCTCGCCTAAGTCATTCATCGAGAAACAATTCCCTAACCATGTTTTCACATTTTTGTAGCGTAGAGATATCGTTTCCGATAAGCAGTATGTCATCCACATACAATACAAGAAAGACAATCTCACTCCCACTAACCTTCTTGTACACACAAGGTTCATCCTCATTCTTGGTAAATCCAAACTATCTTACAGCTTTATCAAAACGAAGATTCCAACTTCTGGAAGCTTACTTTAATCCATGAATGGATCTCTGCAACTCACATATCTTTCCAGCATCCTTTAGATCGACAAAACTCTCGGTTTGTGTCATGTACACTTTCTCGAGGAGATTCCCGTTAAGGAAAGCAGCCTTCACATCCATCTGCCAGATCTCATAGTCATAGTATGCAGTAATAGCAAGCAGAATCCGAATAGATTTAAGCATCGGCATCGCTATTGGGGAGAAAGTTTCATCATGGTCTATACCATGAATTTGCTTGAAACCTTTCCCAACCAGTCGCAACTTAAAGGTACCCACTTTACCATCCTTGTCAGTCTTCTTCTTGAAGACCCATTTGCACCTTATGGGTATTACCCCTTCAGGGTGGCTCAACCAAGGTCCCTACCTGGTTCATGTACATGGATTCCATCTCGGATCACATGGCCTCAAGCCACTTCTCAGATTATGGGCCAATTTTGGCCTCTTGGTAGGTTACAGGCTCATATTGATCCATGAGCAGCACGTCACCTTCCTGAGTCAGGATAAGTCCATATCTCTCAGGTTGGTGATGTGGCATGTTAGACCTACGCAAGTCTTGTGTTACTTGAACCGGTGGTTCAACCACAACATCTTGTGGAACCAGTTCTTGTTCCATTGTAGGCAGGTCAATATTTTGTGGTACTTGGATTTCTCCAAGCTCTACAATCCTCCCACTGTCTCCTTTAGAGATATTCCTTCTCAAGGAACACTCCAGTTCTAGAGACAAACACTTTGTCCTCGAAGGGGTTGTAGAAATAATATCCTTTGGTTTCCTTAGGATATCCCACAAATATGCACTTATCTGATTTGTGCCCAAGTTTATCCGTCATAAGACGTTTCACCCTAACATACCCAAATCCTCATAAATGACAAATTAGGCCTTCGGCCCATCTATATCTCATATGGAGTCTTTTCAATCACCTTAGATGGAACACGTTTAAGAGTGAATCCAGCTGTAAGTTGAGCAAAGCCCCAGAAAGAGTCAAAAAGGTTTGAATGACTTATCATGGATCGTACCATGTCTAACAAGGTGCGATTCCTCATTTCGGACATACCATTCCATTGTGGCATTCCAGGAGGAGTGAGTTGGGACACTATCTCACACTCTCTTAGATAGTCATCAAACTCTTGGCTTAAGTATTCATCACCACGATCTAATCATATGACCTTAATACTTTTGCCAAGTTGGTTCTCTACTTCATTTTTGAACTCTTTGAACTTTTCAAAAATTTCTGATTTGTGTCATACATAAATCCATATCTTCTGAAGTCATCAGTAAATGTGATGAAGTAAGGAAAACCACCTCTAGCAGACTTGTTTAGGAGCCTACATACATCACTATGTATCAAGCCCAAAAGATCACTGACCCCTTCACCTTGCCTGATGAATGGGGTCTTAGTTATCTTCCCCAACAAGCAAGATTTGCATACATCAAACGATTCACAATCGAATGATTCCAAGAGTCCATCCTTATGGAGCTTGGAGATGCGTTTTTCACCTATATGGCCTAATCGGCAATGCCAAAGGTTTTCGCACTTTATATTATAGATGGGCATATGACGATTAAGGACATAAAGTCCATTATCCAAATACTTGCTAGCATAGAAAATATCATGTGACTGATGTTTCTACCAATAGCTGGAACATAATAACACTTATTTAGTTCCAAACAAGTCCTGAAGGCAAAGTCAAAACTTCTATAGTTAATGCAACAACTTTTGCTCCATTTCCTATTCACAGGTTAACTACACTTTTAGTCAACGTCCTACTTCCTTTGATCATTCACATTAATGTGAGATCCACATGCGGTATCAAATACCCATGCTTTTGAAGTAAGTTGACTTCTACAATATAATGCTCGAAGAGGAAGTCATACTTCCTTTCCTTTCATATACTCTTTATGGTATCTTTAGCAGTTTTCAAATGTCCGGTCAAACCGCAATGAAATCAACCGCCTTCCTTTGCAACCCTACCTATTAGCTCCAAGACAGAAGTACTGGGCTTGAACTTATTGTTGCCCTTGTTCTTCTCCTTGTTTAGTAGGCTTAAGATTTTTCCTTTCAAGACTATCACAATAGTCTACCCTTATCTACTTTAGAGACTCTGCTCGGTAGTTCTCAACTTCCTTTGCAAACTCTAGTAGAGGTCTGTCAGAATCGTTCATAACGAATTGACTATAACTATCTAGCAACAATTGCAAGATCATATCACTGGCCAACATTTGGCCAAAAGGAAATCTCATTTTACCAAGTTCTTAATGTACTCAATAATATGAAGCACATCATAACTGTCGGGATTTCCCTTCTCTTAGTTCGTAACTAAAAAATAGGGTCGGGATGACTTGTGGTTCTTATGCATTGCATGCTCTTAAGAGAGCATCACGAGGTGCATGATCATATCACGCACCTTCATGGTTGCAAGCATGAGGAATCCTACATCTAGGACATTGACTTCATGCTTCTCGTAAGCATCCATTTCGATCCTAGTAGGAACTAGTTGCTCAAGAATTACTTGCTCAAGAACATACAGCTCTTTCTTGTACTTGAGGACAATCCTCAAATTCTTGTACTAATCCAGAAATTTAATTCCGGATTTCTTGTCCTTCTCAAGGACAAATCGCAGTAATAAATTATAGTGTCTTATTTCATGGTAATTCTAATTACAGAAATATGTAAAAAATAAGTATCATGATAAAACATATTTAATAAGGTCTTTTATTAAATACGCTCCCACTATTTTACTCAAATCAATGACCCTCATCATTGACTCGGAAAATCCGTTGGAAGATTTTCTAGTGAGACCAAGATCCATATTTCATCTCGTTTTGAGTCAACTTTGGTTGATCTCCCAAAACTTAGTTATTTAGGTAGGAAACTCATTTCCAATTACATCTCATGTAACTCTTGGATCAGTTGGGTGAATAACTCTTATTCTAATTCATCTCTATGAATTAAAGCCCAACTCCCTGCCTCTAGGCCCATTTCAATCCAATTGAATTCGGCCCAGTTAAGTCAAGCCCAATGGTTGGCAGTTGGAGATTACAATTGTCCCATCGCACCTTACTAGTATAGAAAAATGCACTCCGCTTTGGCAGACCTACACTTATTCGATATTAGTCTTGATGAGTGCCACGCATTGGAAGGCTCTTAAACTTCCTTTTGAGGGATTTTTATTAAAATGATCTCACCGGCGTTGTATCACATACAAAGCGTCTCTCAGCATACATGCATACATGCTATCATACATTTAACAAACATATATAACATTTAAAACATACATGTATATATACATTTCATGCATCACATTCAAAAATATACATCCCATATATTTCATGCATCTCATACATAAACATATAAGATAAGGTAATATAGTTATGGCCTCCTAAAAAAAAGCAAGAATTAAATAACTAATTTATTACAATTCTTTGACCCTCGAGCAAGCTTCTCAAGCCTCTCCCACGACGTTATCATTTGGTGTTGCCTCCTCTTCAACTCGAAGGATTACATTTATTTAAAATAAATAAATAAATAATTAAAGGCACAACGTATTTAAATATAAATCACGATACGCAAGTCGTATTTGTCCAAAATAAATAACACCATAATCTAGGACCATAACTATACACCGCACATTTAAATTTTTTAATAATAAATAATAATAACTCTTTATTATTATTACTACTATTATCTTTAAATAAATTTAAATGGTTTAAATAAAACCCATTTTTCTTGAAATTGAAACAAATGAATTCAAGTCCTTTTGAATTCAAAATAGGATATGTGTGTCAAAATGCATATCCTTTAATAACCAATATGATTAAAAGAATGCAAATGTCTAGGCGTAAAAAATGGAACTGGCACGTACAATTTTATTTCAAATTCAATTCATTCTCTTGATTTTGAAAATCAATTTTGTAAGTGGGATTTCAAAATTAAAAGGCAAAACACTAGATATATCAAAACCAAAAAGCAAATCACGTGCGTATCATTATGGTCCTATACGAATTCGACGAACTCCCAGTTTGCAAATCATAATTTTTTTTATTTTTTTTATATTAATTATAATATAATGGCAATCAAGGAAACAATTTCCCCCAAAATCATGGCCATTTGACCTTGTGCGCATGACCATGGCCAATTGAACCTCCTGTGCGCATGACTTGTGCTTACAGTTATAATGCACGGTGAATTCAGTGTAATTCGAGTGAAGCTTGAAAACAAAAGGAAACCAATGGATTAATATATCCAGTTCACGAACAAGTACAACTTTTGTTTTTGTTTCAAAAATATATATATGCAGTTCACGCAGACACACAAAAATTGGAAGCTGATTTCTAGATCTGGAAGTTCTTATTCAGGCCAGAAACAAATTTTGTCCATATATATCAACATATATAACTAGAACAAACATGTGTTCACAAAGAGGATAACATATATTTCAATTGAATCATATTCAAGACAATAAATCATGTTATCAAAGGTAAACAAGCACCTAAGGATTCAAGGTAACTACGACCATGGCTCTGATACCACTGTTGGGGTTTTCATAAGATAATCCTCTTTAAAATCATATCTCAAGGCGAAAGAAAACCAACCCATGGATCGCGCATTACAAAAAACATGAATCACATAAAGAGCTATTTGTGTTTACCTCTTGAAGCGTGCTTTCACTGTGATCACAAGTGTCACAAAGGAGAAGCACCTCTACTCAGTCCACGCGAGCAAACAGGCGTCGGAGCTTTGCATCCTGTGCTAGCTGACAGCTATGGGAGGCAATGTTAGCAAGACTAGGTTTAGAGCAAGACTAGTAGTCTATTTATAAATCACATACTCCTCTTGACCTAACTGCCTACTTATTGGGCCTTATACGCTACAAGTCCAATAACCTTTAAATTAATTAAATTATATTTAATTAATTGACCCGCTCCGCATTTGCTCTATGCGTGTGACCTTGTAGGCTCCCACTAAGTTGGCAATAATATTAAATATTACAATAATATCAAATATTAATTATAATATTAAATATTATAAATAATGAGTGGCATCTAGCAATACATCATTACTACCCAATTAGCAAGAGTATCGGTGATCCGATTTTAGCCTTACTGCGACCAAAATTTACCGTGCAGTAAATATCCCTTCGTCCATATGTCTTAATTGAACACAAGGCATAAGAGTGTCATCCTTGTTATGTTCAATTATTTTTTCCTCGATCCCCGAGTAGACGTGTAATCACAGATAGGCCGAATATCACATATTGGCCCACTTCCGCGTGGCCACGTATATTTCACTTCTCACTCTATCGAGTGACCCAAGACATTACCCCTGTTATGTAGGAGGGACGAATCTTGTCTACATCACTCACACTCCTCAACATGATTTATTGCAGGCCCAATAACTACCTTTATGATCACCCTGTTACGCGTGACGTTTGATAGCATTAAAGCATACAACTCCTCATGTAGGAATCGTAGTGACTTCAAGTCGAAGGACTACTTCACAATGGTCGCTGGTAGCGTGAATCCGCAAGTGTATGGTTTCGTCGTCAAGTAATAAAAAGATCGAACCCACAGAGACCGTGATCTTAAATAACAATTAATTATTAAATCAATTTAACTAAACTATATATAAAAAAGATTTGGAAAAGATTTGGTTTTTAAAATAAAGATTAACTAACAAATCAAATATCTAAAACGAGATCAGTTAAAAATCGCAATCAAATCTAATCTGGTGTTTTTCAAATTAAAAGATATTTCCAGGAATTGGGTTACCAACAAGACTGCTTATGCTACTAAATTGACTACCCCTCTTGTTAACTATCAAAATTGCTTTGAAGGTGAATTTATCCTAATAAAGTTAATGTTCCCTCTCGAGATACAAGAACCGTGCCCAATTAAACCAACCCCTACTCTCGTGGTAATTGTATTTAAATTGAACTCATTAAGATTCGTGACAATTCAATGAACCCTCGAAGGACCGCTTCTAACTCTCGTGATTTAAGTCCTAAGTTCAATTCCTATAGATCCAATACCTAAGTTCACCGCTAGGTTCATCCTTAGAGTATCTAAGACATGCAAATAAGTGCACACCAAATTTACAAGTAATTCATGCAATAGGAACTAAATCGAAAGCAAATTGAAATTAACAAGAAGTAAATCGTCAATTCATCACATAAAACGAGTCTTGGGCATAGCCCCAATTCCTAGAAATAAAATGACTACTCACACATCGCCATGTTCATAGCAACGTTGAATAACAAAAACATGAAAATCCTAAGAGAAGAGAAGAAATTGAGAAGAAGAGAAATCCTAAAATTAGGCCTAAGGTAGCAGCCAAGAGGTCCCTATTTTCGAGCCTAATTCCTCTATTTATAGTGTAGGTTAACTTGGGATTAAATCAATTACAAATCAGATCAAAAACAAATCCCAAAATCCCAGATTTTACGCGTCACGGCCGTGACGGCTGTCAGGGCCAGGCCATGACAGCTTCTGCTTTGTGAATTCTTGTGCTGATGGTCTGTCATGGCCATGATGGCTGTCACGGCTAGGCCGTGACAGCTTCTGACTTGCACTTTCTTCTTTTTTCTTCAGTCCCACGCGATCACGGCCGTGATGGTTGTCACACCCAGGCCGTGATGGTCTCTGCTTTGCTCATTTTCCTTGCTTTTCAAGCTCCATCTTCATACAAACTTCGATTCAACTGGATTTGATTATTTTAATCATGAATTCCTGCACACAAACACCACAGAACCACCTTACCCGTTCCAAGGTAAAAACTAACAAAAATCAAATTAAATATGTCTAACCTATATGAAAAATGCATGCAAAATGATAAGGAAATATGAGGTGAAATCACACTCATCAGTCGCCATGAGAATACTTATGACACTTACATAACTATTATGAAGTATTCTCATAGTGGGTCATCCGGTATAAATATTACTCCTAATATTTATACATGTGTGCTGACTTGAAATCACATATCCATGACCTGTGAGATATGGTCATCAGTCTACTCACACAATAGTCTCTATGCATTATTATCGTCCTAATTAACAATAATACTCGACTTCGGATATTTAAGAATAGCATTCTATTATTCAATGAGGTCTCACGATCAAGTCACTTACTAATATCTCATTGAATGAACTGCCTATTCTAAGGACTTTATTATGCTATAAATTAATAACATAATAAATTAATGCCTTATTCATATATCAAATATATGATATAAATAATGATCTATTCAAAATAGATTGGCCACTAGGGCTTACACCAACACTTTTAGCCAATTTAGAGATAGGCCAAATGACCTGTTTGGAGGTCTTAAAATGAGGTAGGCTTTTAAAAAGACTAACAGACTAAAAAGACCAGATTAGACTTAAAGTAAAGTAGTGTTATAAAACTCGGATCGGACCGACCGGTTCGATCGGTTAGCCCGGGAACCGGTCACCAGGCCGGTCCGGTTAGGATGTTGGACCATTTAGCACATCGACTCGGATTGACCAGGTTGACCCGGCCGGGTTTTTGTGAAACTCGGTTGACCCGGCCCAAAAAAATCAGTTGACCCGACGGGTTTTTATTTTATTTTATTTTTTTTATGATTTGTATTTATATTATAATGATACAATGATATATTGATTCCTGATACTGATAATATTCAAGTAATATATTGATAATTATTTGAACTGACACAATACTGACACTATACTATACTTAATATTACTCTCCATAATATTGAATTGTTTTTTAGTTAGAGATGTCTTCTACTGAATCTGAACCACAATCTGAACTACTGAACATGTTAAATTATGTTTGGCCTATGTATGAATATTTTAAAAAAATTAATGTATATCGAGTCAACTCCTGCCAAATATTATATATACAAAAGTCAATCATAAGAATTTATATATTTAATATATACTGGTTCATCTGGTTTAACCACTGACCTTAATTGGTATTTGTTTAATTAGATACTTTTTTATGGTAATGATTTTAAATTTGGAGTATGGACATGTTGAACTATGTTGCCATATATATGAATATTTTAGAATTTTTTAATGTATACCGATTTAAACCGAGTCAACCAGCGACCCCCGATTGAACCCGGTTGAACCAGTAACCTATTAACCCAGTGTCCTGATCGAGTCGATTACCGGTTCGATTTTAATAACATTGAAATAAAGCCTTTCACGTGTATTAAGTTAGGCTTAGACTTTTAATTCTTTAAATAGGCCATGTCTATTTAAGCATGTCTAGCCTGACGTATTATCACCTCTAATTTCAAGTGACTAATTTTTTTAGTAATATATATATATGTGTGTGTGTGTGTGAGAGAGAGAGAGAGTTAGGAAAAGTCTCTCATGCTGAGCGATATACCAACACGCCGCCTTAAACTAAATCATTTGTGCACAAGTTGGCCAGGTTCTATTTTCTGATGTTGGGATTTTCTACTCGTCTTATTTTCATAGTTTTTTTTTTTGGACTTAGGACACGTTCATTAAAAAAAAACATTTTATAATATCTTTATACTTGTTTAATCTAAGATAAAAATCTAAAACATGTGTTTTGAAACGAATATCTTTTATATTTAGATAAAGTAACATAAAATAATATATGATTTCTAAAAATTTATCTAAAGTAAATTTATTTATAAAATCAAAGGCTGCATATATATATATATATATATATATATCCCAAAAACAAAAATACACAAGAATTTCACCGATTCAGAGGTGGAAGATAACAACTAGTTGGACCCAAGTGAAGCCCCTGTGAGAGATGAGAAACAGCACGAAACTCCCTAAAACAGTAAAACGACATGACGTCGAATTAAAAAATATAGATATGGATAGCGAGTGGGCCCCATGTCTGATTCAGTGCCAACTTGGATCCTCCAAAATCTGATCAGCTTTGACGCACCCACACAGACACACTCAGACACCGTACAGTTTCCTTTAAATACAGTACACTGTAGATACAAAACGAAATAAAAATTGCAAAAAATTGAAACCGACATTAGAAAATTACAAAATCTTTATCTTTATTACAAATAAGATAATATAAATACCACATCTAAGAAATGAGTAAATATATTTCAACAAAAAATTTGGATACCTTGTATAGATAAATAAAATAAAGTTATTGCTTAAAATAATAAATAAAATAAAAATATTGTCAATTTTTATTTTGAGTTATTTAATTTATTTTATTATTTATTATGTTATTTTATATTTTAATTGAGGTTTTTATTAAATAATTTTAATATTCTTAAACAATATTTTTGCTTGTTATTAAATATTAAATATTTGACTCAGTTTAATATCTTAATATTTTGTTATAAAACATGAATTTTTTAGCATAATTTCATATTTTATTATTTTCTTATTATCATTTCAAGAACTAAATTTTGTCTTTCAAATTTATTTATTTATTTTTAATTATTATGCTAAACAATAGTTTTTTTCACTAAGTTTTTTTTTTTTTATTATTATTTTAAATCGTGAGTTTTTTCTCTCATATTCATATTTTGTCATTTTGTTATTATGTCAAACAATATATTTTTTAAATTTCATCATCTATCATTTTATTATTTTTTATTTTATACATTCACCTTTTTAGTTTAGGGACCAAATTGAAAATTTTATATAAGTTCAGGATCTCAATTAGAAAATTTTTAGTTCAGGAACCCAATTAAAATTTTATAAGTTTAGGTACTTAATTAGAATTTTTTTAAATCAGGAACCTAATAAAAAATTTTCAAATAGTTCAGGGACCAACTTAATAATTAAACGTTAAAAAAAACCACAATATTCATATCCATTGAATATACTTTTACACACGGTTAATTAATCATAGATTACATTCACAGTGGGAATTTACCTGGGCAATGGTAGGTGAAACTGGTAATTCGAGGGGAAAATTCCAAGAATGAGGGCTGCACAAAAACCTTCATCACAATCATCATCGTCATCATCCTATGTGTTGACAATATTAACAGCCCACTGTACGTACTGATAAACTCTTACCTTCCTGCTTTGCCCTTTTCCATTTCATTTCACCTCATCGCCTCTCTCTCTCTCTCTCAATCTTGTGTTCACCTGGTAAGTTCCGGAATCAGCATTCGGTTATGTGATACAATACAACAATTCTTCTGTGCATTGCTTGGTTACTTTGGGAGTCAATTTTGATCAAATCTGCTATCTTTTTATTTATTTTTTATTCTCTCCAATTGGATCTGGATTTGGTTGTGGAAAACCCATTTGAGTATTTTGTTCTGTGGTTACTAGAGTGTGTGTTTTTGTACAATGATGAAGTGTGGTGAGCATAAAGTTTGCTTTTTTATTATCTTATTTTTGTTTTTGTGCTGGTTGCATTGGAATGAGCTTAAGTTATTTGGTGCACTTAACTGGAATCACTTCGGGCTACTTTGTTAGAAGGATTTTCATGAATTCAATATGATCATGTCTATAGATAATTTATTCATTTGTTGTTTACACTTATTCTTCCATCATAGATTAGGGGGAAATGCAATTGGACAAGTAAAGTTTTGTGTTTTAGTTAAGGAATTTGAGTGCTTAGTCTGGTTATAGGGTTTTGGGGAAGATTTAAGAAAATGTATGGTATGAAAGTTACCAGACCTAGAATGGGTGTTCCACAATCTGACTCAATCTGCAATGAAGAAATACCTCCAGAAGGTGAAGAAACATTGTGCTACTTTAGGACCAGGTTAATTTATTCAGTAGACCAAGTCCTGTATCAGAAATAACCAAAAGCACCAAAGCAAAGGTTGAAAATTGAAATGGCCGACTTATCCAATCATACACATTTACAATCTGTTAAAACTAAACATGAATGCTTTTAGATGGTGGAAATCTGTGTAAACACTACCTATCCATATTTAATATATTTATTTAATTTTCTCCAATATTTGTTTGTGTTTTTTATTTCTCTATATGTGATTTTCAAGCATTATTTTTCCAGGTCTTTGCCAATGGATACTAAATCAGCTGTAGATTTAATGGAGTCTTCCTCTGAGGTTCATTTTTCTGGATTTCACATGGATGGTTTTGAGCAAAGAAAGGATGGCACAGAACCGACAACATCAGCAACTGACATGTACAAACAACCTTTTGTCATAGGTGTGTTTTCGTATGGCATGCTGCCAACGTAGTAAAGAAGTCACCAACTACCTATTTGGGCCCTTGAACTCAGTGGTGGTGCACTGATTTTGTCCTGTTTTCTTGGATCTTATGGGTAATAGATGCTAAATATACTATCTTGATGGATTTTTGCTAGGAACTGAGGTGCTAGAGCCCATAAGTGGATTGGGTTGTTTCCTGTTATGACGGAGAAAATGTCACTAACCCTGTCTTTGTCACTTTTTGATGTGGTTCACACGATCCATTAGGTTGTGTTGGAAATTACATGAAATATATCATCGTTGAAAAGTATCAGACATTACCACAAATTTATTTTAGTTAAAGTATTGGAATTTCTTGAAACATGTGTTTCTCTGAAAGAAAAATGATCAGAATTCATATCTGCTATACTGAGTATCATACTCGTCTTGCTTGAGTTATTAAAAATTAATATGAAATTAAAATTACTCACTATTCTATATCCCATTCTTTGTTCTAACATCATAACATCATTTGAGTTAATCATTCCAGTCACTTGGTCATTTTATGCTTTGAAAATTGTGTCAACTTATGTATCATGCTATGTTTATAAAATAGAGCTTCCGGCACAGGTAGTTTTTTTTTTTTTTTTCCAGAGTTTGGAACACATTACTTTTGTAAATTATCGTACATCACGACATCCTATGTTTGGATGCTTTGTTAATTTTTACTTTTTTTATCTTGATTATTATAATTTATTTGTTTATTTTTGTTTTATGTCGCAGGTGTTGCTGGGGGTGCAGCATCTGGCAAGACAACAGTCTGTGATATGATTATTCAGCAACTTCATGACCAACGAGTTGTGCTGGTTAATCAGGTGACGAATTCTTTCTATAATATATACCTATATTTATTGTCTGTGACTCGAAATTATCATTGAGGACGTACAGTTAACGGGTTAGTGCTTTAGGCATCATAAGCATCCCGTTCTCTCAATTTTTTGAATCCTGTTGGGGTTTTATTCTGGTTTCATTTTCCATATGATTCAACAAATTCATGGAGTGCTTTTTAGAGCTTTTGTTTTTTCCTTGTAAAATAGACTTAAAACACCAAAATACATCACCCTCTGTCCATTTGATTATTTGTCGTATTCTGTCATGCTTCTTCCTTGCCTTTTCTCCTATTACGAACATGTACATTTGTTTGTCAGATTTTCCCTCGAAATTTCATAAATATGAAGATATTATACACCATTATTTTGCTTAATATAGTAGATAAATACTCTGGATGTCTTTTCTTTTTCATTAATGTCGTTCATTGTTGTCTTCTTTTATTTATTACTTCTATTACTTGTTCCTTTCTTCCTTCTGTCTTTTTATTTTTTGGAGTAGGTGTGTTTCAAAATTTGGGCTTAATGTTTCTTATTGTACTTATATTGAGACATTGGGCCTAAAATGAACTATTTAACTTGTGACAGGATTCTTTTTACCATAACTTGAGTGAGGAGGAACTTACAAAAGTACAAGATTACAACTTCGACCATCCTGGTCAGTAAAATTATACTTCTTAGTCTTTCATGGTGACTTTCTTTTGATATTAAATGTTATAAAGGATGAAACATTGACCTTATTGAGATGCTTCTTTATATTTCCTCTTTCTTTAGTTCTATTTATTGACCAAAGCTGGAATTCTGTCTTTCCTAAAGTGCCTTTTGAGGATGAGGTTCTAAAGCCTTAAATAAATCTTATGTTTTAGTCATTCCAGTGAACCAATTATGAACTCATTAGCTAAGGCTACATGCTATTTGTAAATAATAATACTCTCTAATATTTGATAGGGTAGAAGGATAAGTAAAATATATGACGTTTAAATTTTCATAATGCATATGTGAATGTTCTTGAACTGCTGTTATGATGTGACGTCAGATGCTTTTGATACTGAGCAATTGCTAAGTGTTATGGACAAGTTGAAACGCGGCGAAGCAGTAGATATTCCGAAGTATGATTTTAAGAGCTACAAGAGTGATGTGTTTCCGTCAAGAAGGGTATATCTTTGGAACTTCTGTTTCTGATTGCTAGTTTTAACACCCCACCCCCACAAACACACACTTAAAATGCTTGATAGATTAAGGTTGAATAGTTTTCTTTTTTAATGCTTAGATCAAGTATAAATTATATTTGCCATGACAATCTAAATGCAGAATTTAGACATAGTTTAGTGTACAAAGTTGTTGTCGTTATCATTCCATTTTATGATGCTTTAACGTGTTTTTCAGGTAAACCCTTCAGATGTTATAATTTTGGAAGGGATCCTTGTTTTCCATGATCCACGTGTTCGGGAGTTGATGAATATGAAGATATTTGTTGACACAGGTCCTTTATTATTGTTGTTCCACTTTTAACTCATAGGATTTATTTTATTGGATGTTTTCTGTAGCATTGGTTAATTTATATGGGATCTGTTGTTAGATTCTTTTTCTTTTCATCTCATAGAATCCGGTTTTCCCCTCGTAATCCACATCATGCTGGTATAGGAAAATTTATATGCTCCACTTAGTTTACATATTATTATTTAAGTAAATGCATTTTTTTTATATTAATTAATGTGTGTTCTTTTTGGGTCCAATGAGTCTTACACTTCGACCCTATATCTTTATATATTTCTTTTCCCACTTTTTTGTTCTTTACTTGTTCATTATTTTATTAACTAATTTCCTATCTGTACCTTCTAGTTATTTGATATGCCTACACGTCTTTGTTTAAATACTAAGTTAAGCTGTCACTTTACATTTTAACATGTTCAGTGCAGATGCCGATGTTCGTCTAGCTAGAAGGATTAGGCGTGATACTGGTGAGAAGGGTCGGGATATTGGAGCAGTTCTTGATCAGGTAGCAACTTTCTGCCACATTGCCTACATTCACTCCATTGCAAGACTTGGGAAATATTATTTTAGTTTCACGCCACTGATGAGCTACTATGCAACTTCATTTATTATGAAAATTATTCAGTTTGTATGGAATTAAATCATTAAGGAATGATTTTGTGCTTATTATAATATTTATCTAGCTAACATATTTCTTATAAATTTTGATGGTTAGCTCGTTCAATTTAATGGATTTTGGTAGCTGACTCTTACCTTATACTTCTTGCAGTATTCAAAATTTGTGAAGCCTGCTTTCGATGACTTTATTCTTCCAACAAAGAAGTATGCTGATATCATTATACCCCGTGGAGGGGATAATCATGTGGCCATTGATTTGATTGTACAGCATATCCGCACAAAGCTTGGTCAGCATGACCTGTGTAAAATATATCCAAATTTATATGTGATTCAGTCAACTTTTCAGGTACCCTTTTCTTGATATCTATTGACGTTTTCAACCTAGACCTCCAAACTTTGATAGTTATATATTATGAAGTTCAGATCATCATCATAATTGCTACTATGCAGATACGGGGTATGCATACCCTGATACGGGATGCTCAGATAACGAAGCATGATTTTGTATTTTATGCTGATCGTTTGATTCGTTTGGTTAGTAGACAGGCTTCATTTGTTGCTTTCTTAATTTATTGGTGAAATGACATGTTTTCTTATAAATTATAATTATTATTATTATTAATTAATGATCATAATTTCTGTGCTGGACCAGGTTGTAGAACATGGCTTGGGGCATCTACCATTTACCGAAAAGCAAGTAATCACTCCCACTGGTAAGCTTCTCTTTTTCAATACTTGCCTTGTAAGATTATTCTGATGTAGAAGTTTTAAGTGCTATTTTCCATGTTTTTGCTCCTTGCAGCTAAAGCTTTTAATTGAATATGTTGAATACCAATGTTTGTATTATATTTGCCTTTGCAGACGCTCCATTCTCCTCTTTTCACTGCATAGTGTCGTGGATGATGTGAATATTCAATATCTGGTTTCTTATGTGATGGCATACTGTTGTCACAAATTTGAGTAGTATAAGAATTACATGTTCTCACTTCTCGGCCATATTATAGAATTTTCTGTGGCTATAGTTCTTGTTTTTAGTGGAAAATGTCCATTAAACCTCCAGCTTAGGCTAGTCTTGGTAGAGCTACTACTTTTGCCAAATGAAACTGATTCAATAGTATCAGCATTTGTATGTGCCCCCAATATTTTACCTTTTCATGCCTCCTTCCCCAGGATGAAACTATGGTATGTTGGCATGATATTCTACGTCAATCCATATGAAAGGAGACTTCAAAAACTGTTGCATATTGACTTCCATATCAAGGAATTTTTCTTAATTGATTGGGAGCCAAATATGTATCTTGTTGTAGTACTTGAGAGACATGTTCTGTTTTCCATGATGTTAATTGCAGCAATTGCTGTGCTGAACTAAAAGCTTTTTATGTCTGTCTTAATGCCATCTTCAATCTTGTTCTTCTGTTGACTAACTAATTAGGTTGTTTAATGTTAGAAACTTTTTATGGTAACCGTTGTTTCCTTCGATGCAGGTTCTGTATACACTGGTGTGGATTTTTGCAAGAGGTTGTGTGGTGTCTCTGTCATCAGGAGGTATTAGTCAAGTCTAAAGCTGAAGACACTTGTGCATATTATTAAGCATTGTAATCCTTGTTTCCAAGTGTTGATTAAAATGTCTTCTCTTAATCGTCCAAGAATAAGTCAATAAACAAAGAAAAAATCTTTTGTTGATTTGGGTTTAGAAGTACTAAATTGATTAGATTGCATATGGTGGCATTTCTTTACTAGTTCTTTCCCCATCTCGTTGGTTTGATGTGAACTTATATATCTGCAGTTTATAATTTATTTAGAAAAGCACTTTCTGTCATTATATATAGTATCTGATAATTTCAGTGGGGAGAGTATGGAGAATGCTTTACGAGCATGCTGTAAAGGTATCAAGATTGGAAAAATTCTAATTCACAGAGAAGGTGACAATGGTCAGCAGGTTTGTCGATCTGCATGTATGCTTCCGTACATGTCCATGTTTCGTTTCATGATCGCTGACATCTTTTCCTCTGATTTATGAGCAGCTAATATATGAAAAGTTGCCAAATGATATCTCGGACAGGCATGTATTACTGTTGGATCCTATCCTTGGCACAGGTTTGTCATTCTCGTTTGTTTTCATGGTTGTTCTGAAGTTGGTAGATTCTAATTTTCTGCAACCTATTGCAACTTAAACTTAGACAGTAGTCAGCATAATAAGAGTGAATTTAAAATTTGATATTTGGTTTGCTGGTTTTCGTTTGGATTAACCTCAGAAGACTTCATCTTTAGGTAATTCGGCTGTTCAAGCAATTTCTTTACTTGTAAGAAAGGGTGTACCAGAGTCCAACATTATATTTCTTAATCTCATATCTGTAAGTTACTTAGTTCCTCTATACCTCTTGCTATTTTCCTTCGCATTGTTCTCTTGCTTTTTTCTTTTCTTGTGTCTTATTCATGATTTACACTTCTCATTTTGCCAGGCACCTCAAGGTGTGCATGTGGTCTGCAAAAGCTTCCCAAGAATAAAAATAGTGACATCTGAGATTGAGATTGGTTTGAATGAAGATTTCCGTGTCATACCAGGCATGGGCGAGTTTGGAGATCGGTACTTTGGAACAGATGATGATGAGCAGGTGGTGGCTCCTTCACAGTAGTTATACTTGGGTAAAATCCACAATGTTTTTCAGTTCATCATCATTATTAATGGGACTTATTCTGGACAATAGGTTGAAATTTGCTGAACCATTACTGTGCTGGGGTCTGAAGTTTTAGTTTTAAATCAGTTTTGACTCTATTAGGCCTTGGATCATCATTTCATTATCCTTTTGTTTTACAAAAAAGACATATTGTGGGAATATTCCAATAAAAATTTCATGTTACCTTCTACTATATACCTAAATTGCTGTTCTTTGAACTTATTTTGGTTTCTTGTATACTTGCTTATGGAGATACATGTCCATAAACCCACATATTTATTCTGTACATATAGAAATGAAAATATATCAATAGATAGACTTCAATTTGGGTAGGTTGGTTTGTTTTGTACAAGTTTCTCTTGTATCACAGTGAGGAAGATATGCAGAGGTGAATTGCATGTAGCTTGAGAATGGTACTTGATTCTGAGGCAAGACAAAAGGACAAACAGTAACAAATAATAATCTTGGTATGTAAGGTTTGATAGCTAAAGACAACAGAGGATGAGTGAAATATTACTTAAACCATGATCTGCTACTTGGCAATGAGAGGGATCACTTGTTGCTCTATCCAAGAGTGATAACCATCTTGAGGCTAATCCATGGATACGTATTGCTATTTTATAGGTGGATACTCTTGGTATACGTATTGTTATTCCCTAGAGACTTTTTCTATATAGGTTTATCTTTGGTAAACTCAGTTTTCGAACTGTTACCTACTATCTTTTCCTGCTATCCAATATTTTTAAAGCTTGAACCATGTCTGCTTTTGTGGGCAAGTATGCAGAATACTCTTTTTCAAACACCCCCACCCATCCTGTTCCTGTAGGATATAAGGGTACAAATACTTATAGGATATGGCTCTTCTCACTTCTTAATCTCATATGATGAAGATGAGTAATGATATTTCAAAATGATTTAGTTTATAAAGTGAGAAAATAAAAGTACATTTATTCTTAATTTGATAAAGTACATTATGATTTTAACTCACTCAATGAAGTGCCAACTTGCCAAATGATGATCTTAAAAATACCTGATTAACAAGAGTCTGTAAGCCTAGAAATGTAGCATTATTATCTTATCTAATCTCTTCAGAAGTTCAACCCTTTAATTCTCACATAAACAAACTTTAAACCATTGGAAAATTTCTTGGGTATGAAGTATTTACCACACAAGTACTCAAATCAATATTTGATGTTTTTTTAAAACATGTAAATTTTTATTACGAGCCAATATGCATTTACACATGTCAAAGATTTTAGTGCCTATGGTAAGAACTTTCTACCCATAAATCACTCAAACCATTCAAGGTTTCATGTCATGGAAGCACCTTTCAACACTCTTTCACGTTTATTTAATCATAATTCCTAACTTCTTGAGTATACAGGTGGTTTTTATTTAGATGAACTCATAAAAAATGCCAAATACATAGCCACCCCTCGCAAGGGCATTTTAGCTGCAGATGAGAGCATTGGCACCATCGGGCATCGGCAAGCAATGGAGAGACCACCACTCAAGGCTTTGACTCACTTGAGCAAGGTGCCAATAGTAATGCAAGGCTGTTGCACGCTCTGCTAAATGGGGTGCAGTCCTCAAAATTGGGCCCAATGGGCAATCTGAGTTGTCCAATACAAATTAAAAAAAAATTGGTTGCTGCTTTTTACACCGTTTTTTTTTTCCTCGTATACCAAAATTTTAAAAACATTTTAATATCCCTAAATACTCCCAATTATCTTAATATATCCCTTAACCTACTCTCTGAAATACACCACTCCCCTCTCATCTTCTTCCTCTTCCCCTTTCCCTCTTCACCTCACCCATTATTTTCACTCTTTTTCATTCTTTCCCATTGAACAACATCATTCATTAAGGGTGTGTTTGGTTCAAAGGAAGGGAGGGGAGAGTGGAGAATTTAATGGAGGGAGGGGAGGGAAGATATTTTAATTAGATATTGTGTTTGGTTGAGAGGAGGTGAGGAGAAGTGAGGGGAAATAATACTTGCATGTTTGGCTCAGGAGGGGTGGGAGAGATTTTAAAACAACTTTACTTTTAAACCCTTATAATTATTTATTTAAAAGCAGACAAGTTGGGATATTTTAGTCAACATATATAAAATATTTTAAAATCTTCCACCATCCAAATCCCCATAATATTGGAGGGGAGCCAAAAAATTGACTTAGGCTTTGTTTGTGAGTCTTGTTTAGGAGGGGAAGTAAGGGAAATTGAAGGTTTATGAGAACCTTTCCCTTGTTTGTGAGTGTAAAAAATTGGAGGGGAAGTTTTTGAGGATTTTAGAAAAACCTCCCAAACCCCTCCTAACCTCAATTTTTTGGTTTATCCCAATTTGGGGTTTTTTGGGGGTTTACCCCAATTTTTAGAGAAAAAAGAATAATATTTTTTTTTGTATTAGTATTTTTTTTTTTTGGAAAGGTGCATTAATATTATTTCAAAAATATTACTTATATTAATTTTTAAAATAAGGGTAAGATTGTAAAAGTATGTTATAAAACCCCCATTTACTCCCCTCATACAATATGTACTCACAAACAAGGGGAGGGATAACACTCTCCGTCCCCTCCCTTCCCTTCCCTTTCCTTTCCATTTGATCTCCTCCCTTTCCTTTCCCTCCAAAACTCACAAACAAAGCCTTAAGGATGGATTTTGCTCCCCTCCCCTCCAAAAATTGAACCAAACATGATAGATTTAAAAAAAATCCTTCCCCTCCTCTCTAAATCCCTCCAACCAAACACTGTGTAAAAGAATTTTCTCCCCAATTATCTTAACCAACTCTTTTAGCTAAGATTTCAATTAGCTTTCTTCTCATATGTCCAAACCATCTTAGGTAGGATTTTACTATTTTTTAATTACGAGGTGTGCCACTTCTACTTTCTCTCCAATACATTATTTCTGACCATATATATATATATATATATATATTGGTTATCTTACATTTTTATCAGCACCAACATTTGGCATTGAATGTCATTGTCAACTACTTAACAAACTCTCTTCTTTTATCACTTACGTATATTTTTGAAGAAAAAAAATATTAATCAATTTTTTTTTTAAATTTTTGGGACTCTTATTTTTGAGTTATGCATCTTATTTACTTGATGTATTTTAAGAAATTCAATTGAGAAATTCGTAGTCAGAATGCTATAAAAATATTTTATTTTTAATATGTAATATTATGTACACATAGTTTTTGTTTATACAACATATGTTTGCATGCTCGTATCTACCAAAAAATTTGTTTGCATGCCCGTGCTTTAACTTAGAAACTTTGTAGCACTCTGTACCGATAGCACTCGGTTCTGTTTTCATGCATCCTCCACTCTTATGGTGTGTTTGTTTGGAGGGAAAAAAGAAGGAAAAAATGTTGGAAGGAAAAGTGAAGGAAAATACAATTTTTTTGGTTTGGTTGATAAAGGAAAATGGAAGGAAAGAAAATTAAAGTTTTCCTTAAAAATTGGGAGGAAAAGGGGTGAGAGAGAGAAGGGAAAATGGTGAAAAGATGTAAATACTCATGACCCTAAGATATTTATGTCATTTCATAAATATGTTTTTTTTTTCCTTTTCCCTCACTTACTACCCAATCGAATTAGAGGAGAAAAAAGTTTGAGTTATATTCCCTTTTATTTTCTCTCATATTATAACTAAATAATCATCTTATTTTCTACTTATTTTCTCTTATTTCCCTTTCTTTCCTCTCATTTTCTTTCATAAATCAAACAAAGTGTTAACTTAAAATTATCGGAGTCATATTTTATTGATAGCAATTGAAACCAGTGGGAATGGCATACATGTTAGATACAAAATCGTCCATTCCTAAATCTGCTTGTACATTTCATTATCTCATTGTAAATTTGTAATAATATTATTTAATTTACGTTGTGAATGAATTTTTCAACCTTATATACAATGCATGCCCAGTTACCTACGGGATTTGCTATACAACTATTTATAAATTTATGATTGCCCAACTTGATATTATTTATATAATCATTTGGCTTGCTTACCAAATTTTGAAAGCATAATAACTGCAATTGGAGGTAACCAAAAGCAAAAGTACATTTTTTGATAGGTCCCTTTTGTGGTGGCGGATGGAAGAAATGGCACTGTCTATTCTCTCTGGTAAAAGTGATGAGGGAATGGCTTTATATTCCCATGTGTCAATTTTCGTTTCTATTTCTGGTTATGTTGCTGTTCCTTTTTGCAGCAACACTTCAAATATTTTTAAATTTTGACACTAATTTCAGAAATTTCTTGCATCGTGGAATGTTTGTAGACCCTGAACAAGATGAAAATTGCATATCCCCGGTTGCAGTGGTATGATCTGGGGTGGCAGCTAGCTAATTAAGTTCTGATGCCTTCTGGTTGGCATTTCGTTGGGTCAAATGTTTCTTTCCCTTTTGATCATTCAGAATAATAGTTAGGAAAAAGGATGTTTTGCTGTTTCCAAGTAAAATGGTGCAAAACTGATTTTATTCAATCTGAGCTTGTTTGTCCTCAACTCATGATACAGGCGATTTCAAACAAAATGGAGCTGAGTCTATATATTGTAACACCCTGTTTTTCATAATTTATTTAATTAAGTTGGATTTATCGTTCGAGGGCTTAGTGAGATTTTTGGTTAAAAGTCCCTTTCTGGTACATGAGCACGTCCGTGCTCATTAGCCAGCACGCCCGTGCTTAAAGTCAAAAGCGTGTTTCTGATTTTAAGTTGAGCACGCCCGTGCTCAATATGTAGACCGCGTCTTGGTGACGCTAAGTGGAGCACGACCGTGCTCAAGGGAGCACGGTCGTGCTTAAGGGAGAGCACGACCGTGCTCAGGTCCGAACGTTATATATGTGAACAGAACTCGAGGGTTAACGTCATAACCCTATTTGTGACGGCTGCTACTACCCTGTTGCGGCCAGAACTCACCCATTCTGTATTTTTCTCTTTTCCGAGCGATATAGTAGAGTCTGGAGGCCGGTTGGGAAGCTGGTTGGTTTGTGGTAGTCCAGAGGTAATGGTTCCCTCTTCTCTATTAATTTTCTTTTCAGTTTTTACGATTGGGAAATTAATATTGGTGTGTTTCCTTTGTTTAAGGCGTAGTTTGAGGTTGAACCATATTGAGAGGAGGAACCAGATTGCTATACGTTGGTTGATAGAGCTACCTTCAATCCAGGTATGGGGAGAAGGGTAGTGTTTACGTAGGCATGGGGTTAGGGTAAAGTAAAGGGGTTCCCATAACCCCGCCGTATTGATTTGATGATGACCTGATTTAAGGCTATGTTTAATGTATGTTTTTCTGGTTTGTTTATGATAATTGTGTTCTGTTGCATATGATTATGGTTGCTGTTGTAATTGTTGTTATTACATGATGATGTTATTGCTGGGTTGATATCACGGTTGAATTGGTTGTTGTTATGATGATGAGTTTAAGCCTGAAAACATGCTGATAATTGATGTTAGGATTAATTGAGTAAAAACTCTGGAATTTGGTTAAGTTTCAGTCTCTGTTCATGCCCAGAACAGCACTATCGCGCGATGAGCACGACCGTGCTGGACAGGGAGCACGACCGTGCTCCCAATTGAATTCTGGGTAAATGGCCGCGCTGTTTAGCACGGCCGTACAGGACAAAGAGCACGACCGTGCTGTTGAGCACGACCGTGCTCAATAAGAAGCACGACCGTGCTTCACTTAAAGGGGAGCACGCCCCTCACGTGCTTAAGCACGATCGTGCTGGGTTACGAGCACGACCGTGCTCAACCCACCTGGACAGAATAGAATTACAGGAATTAAGGGGTTTTCAAACCCCACTTCCCTATGATGATAAATGATTAGACAACTTGGCTAATGTCTACTTAAGATAATTAAAGATGATGAGACGGTGAGGTGTTGAGTTTGATAAGTCGGTGCCCATTGGGTACCGCAAGCTGATGAGCTGTGCCTTGGTGCTGTTTGGCTAAGGAAGCCTTGACCCCGCGGTTTGGGTCTAAAGTGGTGTTGTTGTTGTGTACCTTGGTGGCCGAGAGTTTGCCCCAGGTACTGCGGTTGATTCCGCTTAAGTCCTCAGGTAGATTCCGCGAGGCAAGTTGTTGCGGTTGATTTCGCTGTTACCTTCGATCAATTCCCTTGGAGTTATGGAGGTGGTGTTGCCGTTGTTGTTGTGTTGCATACGCATTGCATCGGAGATGTTGTTTAGGGATGTTCGACATAGGGGAGGTCGTCCTAGAGTACGGCGATCTGGCCATCCATGGTTGGAGTAGATTCTCCTGGCGCCCCCATGACGAGGCATTCGTTGGTTTGATGCGTTGGCTATCCAAGGAGTAGATTCTCCAGCGTTGAGTAGATTCTCAATGTGGATATTTAACTCCGAAGTCGTTCATCCCAAGTTTAGTGGATCTACATGCATTGATGGTTTAGCGGAGTAGGACTGCATTGCACTGCATAACATAATGATGATAATGATGATGTTGATGTTTGATGTGATGTTGCTATGCTGTTTACTTTACTACCTTTCTCCTTGCTAATATGTTTATACGATTCTTACTCCCTTTATATGTCTGCTTGTTTGTGTTTGGCCTGATTGGCACCTTGCAGAGGATGACGAGCAGCCCGGAGAGGAGTGACTCTGAGGAGCCGCCACTCATTGTAGGGCTAGTTTGTGTTATGTTGGTTTATTTCAGTTGTATTCCGAGGATATGTTTCCGGAACGGTTATACCAGCTCTGAGTTGTGACATCAGGGTTGGGTTTTTGGATAATTTGTTATGGTTTAATTGTTTTAAACTTGTTTTCCTTTTCCACGTATAACTGGTTCATGTGGGACTTTTCTACCCATGGACATTATTTTATTTTATTTCCAGTAAAATGCATGTTTTTCACTTAATTGTTTTTAAATTAAATGGTTTTTAACATGCGAGGTAGAAGGATGTCACATACATAGTTTCCTTCCACTCTTTATCTTTGTCTTTATTCTTTGATGCTTGTCCTTTTAGAACACTGAGTAGAGGAGGAAATGATCATATCTATCTTTCCTTGTTTATCTTGAATACAAACTTAATCAAGAAAAGCTTTTCCAAATTTATAGGATACCACCATTTCCAAAACTTCAAAAGTGAAAGCAACAATTTGTTACTTGAAATAAGAGAAGAGCTGACAATGCATTTTTTTAACACTCTCTCCAAAATACTCCCGACTATTGATTATTGGGTGAATTTCATATGAGACTGACTAAATAGAGTGGGTTCCTATAAAATTTATGGTCCCTCGTGGAATTCATCCAATATCATATAATGTGTTAGAGAATAGAGAAACTGAGTGTTAAAAAAAGTCTATCAATAACATTGCTCGTAAATTAAACTTAGTGTATATAAACCTAAAAGCAAACCCACCATAACATGAGATGTTACATGATTGTGCCTCATGCATATGTTTCCCTAATATACTTGTCATGGGCATCTGGTATTCTCATTTATTCTAAGCCCTATACAGGTTTTTTTGGGATTTGGATTCCCTGCATTTACAATTTCCACGCATTGACGCATTCATAGGGCTTGGCACGCTAATGCAATCATTTTCCAGGAGAATGGGCTTGTCCAATTGTTAAGCCTAAGATTTGGCTCCTGCTACCCCGCACCACCCCATTTACTCCATCCATCACCACATCTTTATTTTAATTTTTTTATTTCCAAAATACCCCTCCCTGCACCACCCCCATTCTCACTCATCACCCTCACCTCACACACCACCCCACAGCACAGGTAGCAACCCCTCTTCTTTCTCATCTCCCTCCATCCCCTCTTCTCTCTCATCTCCATCTAAAGAATATAAACATGATCGCAAGTGTCTGATGCGTTGTTCTCCGTCATGTAGGTACTATATTGGGTGGGCGTGCGTTTTTTTGTTTCGTGTTTTCGAGATCTTCCAACAATTAAGTATCAGAACTCAAATAACTATGACTTTCGGCAATTAATTGTCAGGACAATTTTTTTTATTTGAAATCATAAATCCGACGATTAGTTGTCGGAATACCAAAAATGTGTTTCCGTCAATTAATTGCCGAAATACATCTTTTTGTATTCCGACAACTTAAAAAACTTGAAAAAAATATATAATCAGACAATTTGTTGTTGGATGTTGATGAATGTGCAATATATGTTAGTTTGTAAGTGTAAATAGGAATAAGTTTGTAAATAATCTTAGGAATTGTGAATGAAAATGATATGAAAATATGCACATTCGTTGGATTGAAGTTTAGATCTTTTTATGTGAAAAATATATTCAAAAGTGGTCGAAAATGCTTAGGATTGAAGGCCGGGCGCTCAGCTCTGGAATTGGGCGCTCAGCCCGGACAGAAACGGAAAAGAACAGAAGTGGTGCAGGACCATCAGTAGCGCCCAGCGCTGGTATCAGGCGCTCAGCGCTAGCAGAAGCAGCAGCCAGCAGCGCCCAACACTGGTATGGCAGCACTCAGGGCCAGGAAAGACAGAGAGCTGCGTTTTCGTGCAGCAGAGCAGCGCCCAGCGTAGGCCAGGGGCGCCCAGCGCTGGGGGACGAGCAGAAATCATATAAATTCGTGTTTCTGCAGTTGGAAAGGGATCTTTGGCTTATTTTTCACATTTTCTGACTTTGGTTCATCACTTTCTCTCCACTTCCTTGAGGATTCAAGCTTGGGAACAAGAGTTGAAGCTTCTATGGATTCTTCCACACTCTCCTACTCAAGTTCTTCCATCTCTACTCTCTCTATTATGAGTTGTTAGATCTCTTAGGTTAGGTTTAGGATGAACTCAATTGAATCTTGATGTAATTGACTTTGATTTCTGATTTCAATTCTATTTCATTCAAATTGAGTAACTGCTTCTATGCTTATTGCTTCTATTGGATTGATCAACTTTGGATTGATGTTAGATTCAATTTCACAATTGGAAAATTGGTTATTGGATTGGAAATGAACTAGATTACCATTGGAATGTTGATTCTAGGAATAGAACTCTATTGCAATGCATTCTTATGAATTTCATGCTTAATGTTTGTGCTAATTCTTGAATCACCTAAGGAATTAGGGTTCTTAATTGGTACAAAAGGAATATCACCTAAGGGATTAGGGATAAATCTAGGTTAGTGATTTGAATGTCAATTGAATGGAATGAATTGGAATTTGGATTGAATAAAGTTACATCAAGTGAAGAATTTGAGGATTCCGATACCTAACCACTTTTACCTATATTGAATTCATTCTTTATGCGCTATTGTTTCATTCATTGTTGTGACAACTCTAAATACAAAAATTCATAAAAACTCTTGGAACCATGACATTCATTCGTTCAAATAGCTATTGCCTAGGCTACGTTGATACTTGAAACACAATCCTCGTTTGGGAACGATACTCTACTTTCACTTTATTACTTGTACGATTTGGTACACTTGCCAAACCATCAACAGATGCTAATTGTTACATATTCCAACAACTAGTGCTGATCGCCAAAAAATCTTGAAAATTTATATCCGACAACTAATTGCCGACATTTCAAAAAAGTTGAGAAAATATAGTCCAACAATTAGTTATCATGGGCTAAGTGTTAAACTCACATGGACAAAAAAGTCTTTTCACGCTCCAAAATTAAACGTGAGAAAGTAGATGGAGCAAAAGTGGTGGTGCGGGTAGCAGGTGCCCTGAGATTTTGACTGATGACATTACTAAGTGTGCTGCTGTCACTGACGCTGTGCTTGCTGCAGTTTACAAAGCACTGAATTGATCGGCATGTTCTTCTTGAAGGAACTCATCTCAAGTCCAACATGGTTACCCCTCTGGCTCAGATAGCCTAAGGTAACAGTAAAAGTTTTAGACAAGTTATGATGTAGAGCCAATAGAGGTCTCTAATTTAATTTGAACTAGTTTATTTTGTATTTAAAATCACTTATGATTAAACTGATTCAGAAAGTAAAGGTAACAATCTAATTAAAAATTATTCTTACATTCAATATATGATGTGAAGTGGACAACCCTAAATATGAGAGTAACACCTACAATGAACATGTATCCTTCTAAAGCTGTATCTAATACAATTGTGCATTAGCTACAAGTTATGGTACTTTCCATTGGAAAATTCTACAGTAATTTTTGTTAGAGTAGTGTTTAGGATGCTTTGTCAAATAATGTATATTTGTCAACTCACATTGAGTACCATATAAATTTATTTTCCTACTTGGTGGGATCATTTTCCCGGATCAAACAATTATACAGTGTTTTAGTCAAAAAACTAAATCTTTTGATAGGTCAATGGGGTCCAAATTCTTTATAATGGTATCATGTAAATTTTTCTTTGTCTTTTTCCCCCTTTTACTATCAGGCTATCCTCCATTTAACCAACTCTTTTAGCTAAGATTTCAAATAGTCTTCTTCTCATATGTTCAAACCATGTTAAGTAGGCTTACCCAGAAAAAATAAAAAAAATAAAAAAAACCATCTTAGGTAGGATTTTACTACCTTTGGATTCAATTATAAGCAAAAATAACTAATTTCACATTTATTAAGGAAGTTAGTTAATTTAATTTAATTATCTTGATTTATGTAAAAAAATGAGTTATAATTACTAAACCACCATTAATTGTCTCGAGAATATGCAATACTCTTGGAAAAGTAAATGGAGAATTGGTTTGATTAGTTAATTTTCTTGATTTTTGGAATACTTATATTAAATAGAGTTAAGTTGATTGGATTTTGCTTATATTTAAGTACAAAAAATATATGTATTTTTTTACTTATAATTGAGTCCAAAGAGTAGTACTACCTTTCAATTAAGAGGAGTGGGCACTTCTACTTTCTCGCCAATACATTATTTCTGATCATATCTTATCTTACATTTCCATCAGCACCAACATTTGGTATTGAATGTCAGTACTTACAAACTCTCCTCTTTTATCACTGACGTATATTTTTGAATTTTTTTTTAAATCATTCTTTTGAATTTTTGGGACTCTTACTTTTGAGTTATGCATCTTATTTACTTGATGTACTTTAGGAAATTTTATTGAAAAATTCGTAGTCAGAATGCTACGAAGTATTTTATTTTCAATATTAATTATGTACACATAATTTTTATTTATAAACACATGTTTACATGCCCGTTCTTTAACTTAGAAACTTTGTTGCACTCTGTACCTATAGCACTCGGTTCTGTTTTTACACTAATGATATTTGAACATCCATTTGAGACATTTTTTTTCTGGACATCCTAGACACAATGGCAATTGTATAAATAGACACAATGACAATTGTGTTAATATAAGTGCACTATTAACAAACACATTTTTGAATGTCCATCTTGGGTATCCATTTTGGATGTTCATATAACATACCTCTGTTTTTATTCATCCTCTACTCTCATGGTTTGTTTCGAGAAAAATAAAAGGAAAGGAAAAGAGTAGAAAAATAAGAAAATGGGTAAGAGAGGAGAGAAAATGGCGATAAAGACGCAAATGCCCATAACCTTATTACCTTATTACATTCCATTTTTATTTAAGAGTATTTATGTCATTTCATAAATATATATTTTTTCTTTTTCCTTACTTTCTTTCTACCCAATCAAATCAGATAAGAAAAAAGTTTTGATTTTATTTCCTTTTATTTTATCTCCTACTAAATAATTAAATAATCATTTTTTTTTACTCATTTTCTCTCATTTCTCTTTCTTTCGTTCCACTTTCTTTCCTCCAATTTTCTTTCATAAATTAAACAAAGTGTTAGCATAAAAATCTCGGACTCATATTTTATTGATAGCAATTGAAACAAGAGGGAATGGAGTACATGTTAGATACAAATGTTCATTATCTCATTGTAATATTATTTAATTTAGATTGTGAATCAGAACCTAATACATGTTAGGTTCAGTTAGTTAGTTAGTTTCAGTATATCAATTAGTTTGTTGCTAGTCATTTCAGTTAGTGCAAGTTAGTTGTTTCTATTATAAAGTTGTTAAGAGCCTTATATAAGGCAATCAGTGAATCAATAATATTCAGTAGATTGATAATCATTTTATAGCATACTCAACAATTGGTACCAGAGCTCTTCACGGGGCCTGATACTGAAATCGCAATTTCTGTTTGAGAAAAGAAAGAGAGTAGAGTGAAAGAATATCATGGCGGATAGAGTGGATAGCAACTTTGTGCAGCCTACTATTCCAAGGTTCGATGGTCACTATGACCATTGGGCAATGCTCATGGAGAATCTCCTTAGATCAAAGGAGTATTGGAATTTGGTGGAGAATGGAATTGCTGTGGCTCCAGCAGGAGCGCAAGTCCAGAACAGTTAAAGACTGTAGAAGAAAGTAAGTTGAAGGATCTAAAGGTCAAGAACTACCTGTTCCAGGCCATTGACAGGAGCATCATCGAAACAATTCTCAAGAAAGACACGTCTAAAAGCATAAATATTTATTTATACAATTATTTGGCTTGCTAACCAAAATTTGAAAGCATAAATAAAAGCCGCAAGTGGGAGTTAACCAAAAGCAAAAGTACTGATTTTGTGGCGGAGGTTAGGTGGTAGGATCCACCTTTCTTGTTGATAGGTCCCTTTTGTGGTGGCCGATGGAAAGAATGGCACTGTCCATTACCTCTGATCTTCTGATCCTGATGTTTGTTTGTAGGCCTGTAGCTTATAGCCTAAGAGAGCTTAACCTGCAGGTTAAAGTGTTGAGGGAATGACTTTACATTGCCATGTGTCAATTTTCGTTTTTATTTATGGTTATGTTGCTTTCCTTTTTGCAACAATTTCAAATTTTGACACTAATTTCAGAAATTTCTATTTTCTAGCATCGTGGAAATTTTGTAGACCCTGAACAAGATGAAAGTTGCATATCCTTTAAGTTCTTGATGCCTTCTGGTTGGCATTTCGTTGGGTCAAATGTTTCTTTCCCTTTTGAATCATTCAGAATAATAGTTAGGAAAAAGGATGTTTTGCTGTTTCCAGGTTGGACTAAAATGGTGCAAAACTGATTTTACTCAATCTGAGCTTGTTTGTCCTCAACTCTTGATATAGCCAACGTTTTATGATTTCAAACGAGTCTATACATAGCTTCCTTCCACTCTTTATCTTATTCTTTAATGCTTGTCCTTTTCTATCAAGACTCTGGATATACATTTCATTTACTTGTTTAGTTTAAAAACAAACTTAATTGAGAAGATATGTCCCAAAAAACAAAAAAACTTAATTGAGAAGAGCTTTTTCCTAATTTATAGGATATAAAATCATTTGGATTTTTAAGGTTGCATTTGTTTTTCAGTTGACACACATTCCAAAGCATGGAAACAATATGAAATAAGAAAAGTGCTGATAATGTTATCTTTTTAACATTCTCTCAAATATATTCTTGATTATTGATTATTTGATGAATTCACATGAAACCGAATAAATAGAATGAGTCTAACATCAAATTGAAAGCCCCATATGAAATTCATTCAATAACAAAAAGTATGTTGGAGAGTGTTTTAAAAAGAGTGTATTCATATCATTGCTCATGAAATAAACTTGAGTGTATACAAACCCGAAAACAAAGACACCCTAACATGAGTTTCCCTAACGAATAGCACAAATTCAGAAATTCTCGTGTATTCTCAACCCTTAACAGGCTATTTTGATAATATATCAACATGGGATAATTTTGCATAAGTTTAAATGGATCATCCTCCAACCTCTTATTTGGTGGGGGACTAGTAGGACAAGGATATTCCGATAAATACCTCTGCTCATATGCTATTTCTGATTAAACTAAGGTGATTGTCTGCTTTGAAGATTCTGGATTAAGCATAGACTTCTGATATTAAAGGCTCACCATGATAAACTATGCATGTATATTTATAAAATTCTCGTTGGTACCCCATCAATCTTTGCAGAGCTCTTTTCACACTTTGGCTTTAACTATTCTAGACAGTAAAAAAGGCATCCAATTAGTGCAGCTGATACAACAAACACTATAAAAAGGAGAATGATAAAACAGTATTGCTCCAATAATTTCTTTAGTGAGCCAGCTAGTAAATTACCAACCTATCCATGAAGAGACACTGCTGAATTGATTGATATTGATAATTAATAAATAAAATGAAACCCACCCACAATATGTTTTTGATGTTTCTATCTATAAACCAAAATTGAATTTATCCTCTAATCATCTTTTTTTTCTTTTCTTTTTCCTTTACCAACTAAATCATATTGTATACCTACCAAGTATTAGAATCATTCTTTAGCATACTAGTATAGTATTTAGTATTTACCATAAGCTACAAAACCAACCAGAGTAGAAAGCAGTAAACAAGCAAAAAGAATTCTATCCTGCAAGTTCATCTCTTTGTGATGCAGTTCCTGGCTACTAAGACACCACCTGGTGGACTAGTCATCTCTATTTGGCATCTGCTATGCAGCAAGTAAGATAAATGGATGAGACCAACAGTGATTTTCACTTTGAATCTTCCCCTTACATTGTAGTTGACCCTGTTACTTTGCACCTGCCTTTGAAGCTTCACACCAAGATCCTGAGGCAAAAACACCAAGCTGGATATGAAGTGCACTGATTTCAACCTGCTTTGTTTACTTCTCTGAGTAAAAGGCTGGATTGACTGTGCTGCTATGATCCTATCTGAGAATAAAAGCTCAACATCCAAAGACTCAAATCTCACATCAAATTTCCTGTTGGGGTTGGTAAAATTTGCAAGGAGAATGAAGTCACCATTGAAGTATTCTGGTGAGTCAAAGTACACCACATTGAGGATTGCATTTGGGATGTCAAAAATGGGGTTTCTTGGCTTGATGGCAAGGAAGATTATCAAAGTTGCAATTCCAAAGAAGATAAGTACAAGGCTGAAAATTAGGCACAGCACTGCAGCAAACCATATGATTGGATTGGTCCTTTGAACTCTAGGTTGCCTTAGTGTTAGTGGCCTGCTCAACTTTGTTGTAACATTGTTTGGTGCATGTGATTCAAGAGAAAGTTGGTTCCTGGGTTGTTTTGATATGACAATTTGGTTAAGAGAGACTGGTTTGGTTTGTCTTGCGGGTGGGGGTGAGAGTGCAGGTGGAGGTGGAAGGGCAAGTATTTCTGAGCTAGAAAAGGCCATTTCAAGCAAACTAAGGAAGAGTATATGGAAGTGGAGATTAAGATGACGATGTTTATTTATTCTAAATGGAGTTATGGGTTAAGGAAAGTGAAAAGAGAAAAAAAGAAAGCAGCTTTTAATTGAGCAATTTTTTTTGAACACTTGGAATGTGACAGCACTCTTGTAAATATTATATTGGATATTGATGTAAGTATTTTTTGTTGGAACTCATTGGAATTAGAGTATTTGGCTCCCTGGTGGGTCCATGGAGTATTCCATAAGTTTAGGTCCTTTGGACTCATTATGAGACTAACCTCCGTTCAATTGCTTAATCATAATTAAGGTTATGTGCCCCTCCCCAAAGATGCGTTTTGTGAGATTCGAATCAATTTCTTTCCCCACAAGTTTCGTCTGTGCATGGAAGTATGATTGAATTATGAAATATCTTGTATTTCGTCTGAGTGTCAATTTTAGTTGCATAAATAATTAAATTATTAGTTGAATATAATAGCGGGGACAATGTGTTTTTCTAGGTATTGGACTATTGGCAAAAGGTAAGCGTTGGTGGAGCTAAAGTTAGAGACCACACTGAGGATTGGATTTTGAATGTTAATGCTTTTGTATGTGGCAATGTTTGAGAGAGTCCAAGGAGAATCAGTTCAAATGTTCGGGATAGTCCTCACATTCTTTAATCTTTATTTTTCCTACTTTAAGGCTGTTAAGTACTAAATGGCTGTCAGACTTTGTCAAATGGTGAATGTATAAGAAAATAGTCCATTCAATTAAAGGCTTGGATCAAGCATGGGTATCAATTGTAATACGGTGTTTTCCCATTATATGAAAACTATGTATGTGATGTTTAGGATGTTTAAGCACTAAGGAAGAATGGCAGCTAGAAAGTGAGCCCTCCTGGTAAAGCTTCATATATATATATATATATATAGACCTATCAAGTTGGATGGTGACCCCTTCCTTTTATAAGGATAGTAACCTACTTTAGGTGCGCTTTGTGCTGTGTCAACCACAATAATTCAAAATTAATAGTGAGACATGTGATAAGTACCGGTCACGTTGATTTTTACACATGTTAATAAATGATTTGTATATACTAATAAAATAATATATACTAAATCCATTTATCCAATTTATTGTTATTAGATATCAATAAGTTGATATTCATATACATTTTAGTTTTGTATACTTTTGATCAGCAAATGTAAATGTATAAAATTTTATATGAACAAAATAATCATGCATTTGAGCTGTCCAATGTATATGGTATTTCTTCTTCTAAAATAGAATAAAAAACTTCATATGGTTTTGTATCTATGAATCAGATTGCATAAATTATCATTTAGTTTTTTTTTTTTCGATAAGCAAAATATAGTAAGAAAGAGTACATGAGGTACTCAACCCATATACAAGGGAACACTAAGGTTAAAAAAAACCCCAAAGTGTTAAGAGAACCCCCAAAGACCAAAAAATAAAACTGCATGGGGTAAGTACCCAAGTGAGTACAATCGCAGCCAATAACCAACCACATCATAAGATCAAGATCCTAAACTTCCTGCAACAAGGCTTGCAGCGCTCACAAGACAGCACGAACCAGCCAAAACCAAAACAAAAAGGCCAGCTGCTTGGTTCCAAATCAGTAAAGAGACTAAGAACATAACCACTTTCGGAGACCAAAACCAGCCACATCAAAAGGAAATAGAGCACAACTTTGAAAGAGACATAAGCCAACCTAGGACAAGCAACCAAAGGGGGAATACACCAATCTGTATAATTATACCTCAAAGGTTGATGAAGAGAGGAGTACCAATGCCACGATCTAGCTTTAATCAGCTGCACCAGAACCAAGAAATCCATCTTCCCATTTTTGAAAATAACTTCATTTCGCAAAAACCAAATAGACCACATTGTAGCGTGCCATATAACCTGCCATGACTTCTTAGATTTCAGCATTCTAAATTTGGCTCTATGCTCTATATAGTGCTGGCAAATGTCTGTCTGCAAAATCGGAGGGAAGCCCAGCCATGTGTGAACATAGGACCAGACCTACAGAGAGAATGGGCAAACAAGAAATAGATGACTTGCTGATTCCTGTTGGTGACCGCAGAAAACACACACAGCTTGAACAACATCCTGTAAAACCATCCTATGAAGAAGGTTGAATTTTGTTGGCAAACGGTCAAGCACTAGTCTGCATGAGAATGCTAATACCTTTGATGGAGTGTTACACGACCAGAAGTTTTTAAAAATCTGCTGCACTGCTGGATTTGAGAGTAGAACCTGTTGCTGAGACTGAATGAGATCATAAGCTCCCTTTACCGAGTATTCATTGGAGCAACCATCTAACCACACCCAATAATCATTCATTTGCCTGTTAAGACAAACTCCTACCAAAGTGTCATTGAATTCCTTAAAAAGCTCCTCCTCCCAAGAAAAAAACACCCGCCTCCAATCCCAACTCCATCTCCAACACTCGCCATCCCACCAACCTATTTCCGCAATTGTTGCCTCTTTTTGCCTTGATAAGGAAAACATCCTAGGAAAGGCTTGCTTTAAAGAATGAGTCCCAAACCATACTGCATTCCAGAAAATGTGCCTGCACCATTCCCAACCTCCCTCCTTAACCCCTCAGAGAACAAAAACTCACACCCTGGGATGCCTATTTCAATATCCCTCAAATCCCTCCACCATTGTGAGGAATTTCTAGACAACCACCTACCCGCGAGAGCTCAACTCCCTCTGAAACACCGTACCTAGAGGAAATGATTGGTTGCCAACAAGCTTCATGATCCACTAAAATTCTCCACTGCCACTTTCCTAGTAAGCTCATATTGAACAATTCCAAGTCCTTGATACCTAGCCTTCCTAATTATTTTTTGGAGCACACATTCCACCAACTAACCCACGAGATTCTCCTACTAGCCTTACATCCACCCCACAAAAAAGTCCTTTGAATCCTCGACAGGATCCTTAACGCTTTCTTGGGAGCCCTGAAAAAAGAGAAGAAATAAAGAGGTAGACTTGAGAGCACTGACTTGATGAGCACAATTCTTCCACCGAAGGAAAGGTGCCTACCCTTCCACCTTGATAATCTTTTCCACATTATATCCACCACCGGTTGCCAAGTTGAGGATTTCCGCAGACTCACTCCTATTGGAAGCTCGAGGTAAATAAAAGGAAGAACACCACTTTTACAACACAGGAAATTAGAAGCAGCCTCTAAAAACCCATCACTCACATTCAGGCCATATAAGAAAATCTTGTGAAAATTAACTTTTAAACCTGAAGCCAACTCAAAACTTCTGAGCACTGCCTTTAAAGTCCAAAGATTATCAAAGGAAGCTTTACTGACCATAAGAGTGTCATCTGCATATTGTAAATGTGAAACTGAGAGAGTTTCTTGAAAGTTATAACCCTAAAAAATTCCCAACTCTACCGCTCTAGTCGTCAATCCACTTAGCCCTTAGAAACAAAAAAGAAGACAAAAGGTCTCCTTGCCTAAGACCCATTTGAAGCCTCACCTCCTCAAACGGGCTCCCATTAATAAGGACCGAGACATCACCTTTGAACACACATGCTTCCATCCACCCCAGCCATTTATCACAGAAACCCATCCTTGTCAGCATGTACCTAAGAAAACCCCAATTTATCGAGTCATAGGCCTTTTTGAAGTCTACTTTGAAGATAAGGCAGTCATCTCCTCTCTTTCTAGCAAGATCAACAGTCTCATTTATAGTCAAAACCCCGTCTAAAATCTGCCTTTTCGCAATAAATGCCGACCGTGAAAAAGAAATTAGAGAACCTATAGCTCTCTTGAGCCTCGCCGCAAGCACCTTCGAAATCAGTCTATGGATCACACCAATGAGTGAAATTGGTCTGAAATCTGAAACCATTTGTGGATTGTCACGCTTCGGGATCAAAGCAATGAAAGATGAGCACACACCTTTAGGGAGAGTGGACCTGCAAAAGAACTCTTCATCTAGTTGTAGGATTTCATCCTTGATTAGAGACCAGAATTTCTTTACAAAAGTGAAGTTATATCCATCCGACCCCTGGCTCTTGTCTCAATAACAACTCCAAACCGCTTCCTTGATTTCTTCCAAAGAGAATGGAGTAGATAAAAGAGAATTATCCTCCACCGAGAGACATTTAAAAGGAATACCATTCAGCCTTGGTGTAACACCCTGTTTTTCGGTTTAATTTTAATTAAGTTGGATTTATCGTTTAAGGGCTTAGTGGGATTTTTGGCTAAAAGTCCCTTTCTGGTACATGAGCACGCCCATGCTCATTAGCCAGCAAGCCCGTGCTTAAAGTCAGAAGCGTGTTTCTGATTTTAAGTTGAGCACTGGTAGCAGCAGCCTTGTGTGTGCGGCCAGAACGAACTTTCTTCCTTCTTCCTCCTTCTTGAGCAGTTTGGTGGACAGTGGAGGCTCTGGGAGACTGTTGGATCATTGGTGTTAGTTTCGTAGGTAATGTTCGTTTCCCTTTCCTTAGTTTCCTTTCATTATTGTGAATAGGGAACTAACCCTTGGTTGTCTGTTGATCCAAGGTTTGTTCGGTGTAAGTCGCTGTAAAGGGGAAGAGCCGGTTCGTTGCTTAGGACACCGAAAGAGCTACATTCAATCCAGGTATGGGGAGAAGGGTAGTATATTCGTAGGCTTGGGGTTAGAGTAGAGTAAGGGTTCCCATAACCCAGTTTGTTGTGCAACTATCTGTTGATATGTGTTACTTTTGATAACATGCTCTGGTTGGTATTATGATTTTTATGCTTTCTGTTCATATGATGCTATTATGATGATGGTTATGTTGATTGGTTGATATGAACATGAAAATGTGGATGGTTATTTGGTTGATGCCAATGCTGTATGAATGCTGATGTTAACGCTGTTGTCAACTCTTAAAACATGTTAAGAATGGACTTAGGATGTTAAGTGATCAAATCGTTAAAATTGGTTGAGTATCAGCCTCTGTTCCTGCCCAGAACAGCACTGTCGCGCGTTGAGCACGACCGTGCTGAATAGGGAGCACGACCGTGCTCCCAGTTGAATTCTGGGGAGATGGCCGCGCTGTTGAGCACGGCCATACAGGACCAAGAGCACGATCGTGCTGCTGAGCACGACCGTGCTCATTAAGAAGCACGACCGTGCTTCACTTAGAGGGGAGCACGCCCCTCACGTGCTTAAGCACGACCATGCTGGGTTACGAGCACGACCGTGCTCAACCCACTGTGACAGAACCAGATTAAAGGACTTAAGGGGTTTTAAACCCCACTTCCCCATGATGATAACTGATTAGACAATTTGGTAAATGTTAATAAAGATAAATAAAGATGATGAGATGGTGAGATGTTAAGTCGATACCCTTTAGGGTGCCGCAAGCTGATGAGTTGTGCCTTGGTGCTTTTTGGCCAAAGAGGCCGTGACCCCACGGTTTGGGTCTAAAGTGTTGTTGTTACGTACCTTGGTGGCCGAGAGTTTGCCCCAGGTACCGCGGTTGATTCCGCTTAAGTCCTCAGGTAGATTCCGCGAGGCAAGTTGGTGCGGTTGGTCCCGCAGTTACCTTCGGTCGATTCCGTTGGAGTTATGGCGGTGGTGTTGCTGTTGTTGTTGTGTTGCATACGCATTGCATCGGAGTTGTTGTTTAGGGATGTTCGACATAGGGGAGATCGTCCTAGAGTACGGCGATCCGGCCATCCACGGTTGGAGTAGATTCTCCTAGCGCCCCCGTGACGAGGCATTCGTTGGTTTGATGCGTTGGCTATCCAAGGAGTAGATTCTCCGGCGTTGAGTAGATTCTCAATGTGGATATGTAACTCCGAAGTCGTTCATCCTAAGTTTAGTGGATCCACATGCATTGATGGTTTAGCGGACTAGGACTGCATTGTACTGCATAGCATGATGATGATGTTGATGTTTGATGTGATGCTGCTATGCTTGCTGTTTACTTTACTGCCTATTCCCATGCTAATATGTTTATACGATTCTTACTCCCTATATATGTTTTTTGTTTGTGTTTGGCCTGATTGGCACATTGCAGAGGATGATGAGCAGCCCGGGGAGGAGTGACTCTGAGGAGCCGCCACTCATCGTAGGGCTAGTTTATGTTTCGTAGTTGTTAGTTTCAGTTGTAATTCCGTGGATTTTATTCCGGAACGGTTATACCAGCTCTGTATGTGACATCGGGGTTGGGTTTTATTGTTTTGGTTGGTTATGTTTTCGTTACTTAAAACTTATTTGATTTCCGCGTTGTAAACGGTTCATGTGGGACTTTTCTACCCATGGACAATTGTTTATTTTATCCAGTAATTGCATGTTTTCTTTTAAATGATTTTAATTTAATTGGTTTTTAACATGCGGGATAGAAGGGTGTCACACTTGGTCTTTCCCTCACTATTTCAGTATACATATCCTGAAAGTATTTTTTAACCTCTAACCTAATACTATCAACTCCTCTCACCCACTGATCACCCACACGGACAACAGTTAAACAGTTCCTCATTCTCCTGGAATTTATACATGAATGGAAAAAGGAAGAATTCGCATCACCTTTTATAATCCAACGCACCCGCGACTTTTGATCCAGCAAGTTATTTTTCAAAGAACGAACATGTAGGAGGTCATTAGTTGTTTACCTTCTAACTCTGGATTCCTCCTCAGAAAGATCTCTAAGACTAGCCAAATCATCTGATGAATTTAATTCCGCCACAAGCTTTTCCACTTTTAAGTCCAAGCTCCCGAAAACTTCTAAGTTCTAGTTCTTCAACTTGACTTTTAAGATTTTGAGTTTTTCCTTAAAAGCAAAAATCCTCCAGCCATTTACTGAGGTATTCTTCTAGCAAAGATCAACAAAAGCAGCAAACTCACTATGCTCTAACCAACAATTATTAAACCTGAAAGGTTTCGGACCACAACTGATGAACTCCCCTTCAAGCTTGATCGGGCTATGATCTGACACGTCCCTCAGTCCCACCCACTGAGCATTTAGACCCCACGTACTGATCCAAGAAGCCGAGACCAGAAACCTATCCAACCTACTCATGGCGGACCCATCAGGCTTGAACCAAGTGAACCTCTTATCAAGTACAGGTAGATCAATCAAATCCATGTCATTTATGAAGGATTGGAACTCCATATTCTGTGAAACCTGCAAATGTACACACCACACCCCCTCTTTTCAGCTGAGTTCTTAACCGAATTGAAGTCACCAGTAAGACACCAAAACTGACCACCAAAACCTCTTTTGGACATAACCAGATTGTTCCACAAAACACTCTTCTCCAAGATGATACACGGCGAGTACACATTAACAATTGTGCAGCTGACATTTTTCTTGACCCAATCTCCACAAACAGCTAAAAACCCCAACCCTGAAAACTGATATTTTAGAGTGAACATGGAGGTAGACCACATGCTTAGGATACCACCTGATCGGCCCTCTGCTGGCAAGAAGACCCAATCTACATCCTAATTCCCCCAAAAACACTGAACAAGATTTCTGTCCACCGCTTCCAGCTTCGTCTCTTGTATAGCCAAAAAATCACATTTCTCCTCCCTGATAATTGCTCTAATTTTTTCTTTCTTTATTCAACCCCAAGGCCCCCTAATATTGAAGGAGATGATCTTCATTATCCACCAGCATTCCCACCCCTGCCATCCTTGGCCAATCTATCCCACTTGTAACATCCGTGATTTTATGTTTTGCTTACGTTAGAGGATCAGGTTTAAGACTTGGTTTATATAGTTAAGATGTTGTTTGAGGTCTAGGAACCTTTGCATGGAAAGTACACAGCCATCTAGAGTGAGATTGAACTAAAAAACAGCTTAAGGTTTTCCTGATTATCATCTTTAAGGCGTATGAGTGTGCAACAAGAAATTTGGAGTTAGGAATGAGATTAGACATTTTTTATGGTTTGAGGTTGTTTATTAGGTCTTGATGAGGCTATATCTCAAATTTGAGGTCAATCGGACGTCGAACGGACTTAGAACGCGACGAAACGTCTTCTGGTCAATGGTCAACGCTCAAGCATGGAAAACCCAATGCTCAAGCGTCCACATAATGCTCAAGCGTGGGTGTATCAACACTCAAGCGTTTTGGTCAATAGGAAAGGTCTGGCATTGACCTGCCACATGTCAATCAAGGCTTGTGTGGCATCTTAGGATTGGTTGCATGGCTCGGTGGCCTACCTGCCTCCAACGCTTGAGCGTGAAGATGCCAACGCTCAAGCGTTGGAGCACTCAAGCGCTAGGGTTCCAGTGCATCAGCGTTGGTGCGCTGTTGAACAAAAATAAAAGGTGACTTAAGTCACCAAACGAAAACAGAAGGCAGAGAGCTCAAAGAGCATAAAAGAGAGAGAGAGAGTTTAGAGCGAGAGGGAGAGAAACCTAGAGAGAGAAAGAGTCTTAGCTTGAGTATCGACTCGATCATTCATCCCATCACGATTCCGAGAACATGGTTGCGATCGTGGCAACGACGCCTTCACTTCTCTATCCTTCTTTTCTTCTCTAGTGGAGGTAATTTCTACTCTCTTCATGTTAAAATGCCGTCAGTTACGGTATTTGAATTATCTTTAGTTTCGGTTATCAAAATTCAATTCCGACTTCGTATTAGGACTCCTTGCAACGTGCGCTTCGTCATGTGATCTTTAGGTGAAATTTCGGAGGCTTGGGAGCCTTAGAACTACGCATGACATAATCGAGAGGATTCGAGGATGACTCATTACTTAGCATTCTTTCACAGTACGCCTTTCCAGGTGGGGGAAAGAAACCATCAAACGTCGGAAACGACGAAGTGACATTTATTTCGACAATGGCGTAGGGCGACCTAAACCCTACTAGAGAGCGAGTAACGGACAATGTCAATATCACATTGGGGACTACTTAGTGGTACCAATGATGATATTGAACTTGTATGTTTATCGCTGTTACGTATAATTTTTTTTTTTATTAATGCTGACTGCTTTGACTGATTGGACTGGTTTGACTGTTATGAGTATGTTGTTGATATATGATGAGTTGTCTGTGTTATTTGTGCTTATTGGATAATAGATAAAATTATATTATTTTATTTTATATGGAGATGACTGAAAAGATGACATGTTGACATGATGGTGATTATTGTGATTAGAGATTTTATGAGCATTAATACATGATGAGTATAGTGATGTATGTGGGGGTTCATGATACAAGAGTTCAGAAGTGCCTAGCCGAGATGATTATTATGATATGGTGATGAGACTGATGAGATGTGATTATTATTGAGGTTATCTATGAGATAGTGATGAGAGGTTAAGGTACTAGGGGGCGACCGGAAACATGGTCTGTGATATTTTCATAAGGGTAACCTGAAACATGGTTTGTGATATAGTGCATTGGCACTAGGGGTCTTTTTTCCTCAAAGGATGCATTCCCGGGGTTTAGACTATTGGCAGGACCGTCCCGGACATTATTATTATTATGGCAAAATTATTTGATTGGTCCCTTAAGTTTATTTGTTTTTTCGATCTGGTCCCCTAAGTTTATTTCGTGTCAAATAGGTCCCTAAAGTTAGGTTCGGGTGACAGACTTAGGCTTTTTTTTTTTTTACCATTTCTCCAGAATTTGTCATCCACTTGCCTACAAGGCACTCCGAACCTACCTGACACTGCTGACATGTCAATAAATATAATAAATTAATAATTTAAAAAATAAAAAATAAATAAATGATTTTTTTTAATATTCTCTTCATCTCCTCTATCTCTTTACCTTCATCTCCTCTAACTCCCGAGCACAAACCAGAAACAGGACTTTCCCAACCAGCAACACCAAACAAATCATTTTCATTTCTTTCATCCACTCTCAACACCCACACGCACAAAAAAACCAGTGAGGGAGGCACGGTGCTGGATGGCACAAGGTGGTCGCGCATCACGGTGGCTCGGCTGGTGCACGGTGGCTGGCACAGCGGCCCAACTGTGGACGCATAGGTCAGATCTGGTTATGCATCGTGGTGGAGCTGTGCAGCTGAGCGACACTGCGAGGTCTTGTGAGCTGCAGGGACAGAGTTAGGCGGCGTACGTCGCGGGGGAGATTTGTGGCCTGAAGGAGACGTCACGCAATGACGGCTATGCGAAGCTAGCAGTCCTGGGATGACAGTCTACAAGGAGGCCGGGCTGTGGTGCAGGGACTCTGACACGATGGTTGATTAGGCTGAGGAGAGGGGACGGTGGAAGTCCTTTTTTCTCAGATCTATCTGTCGCTGCTGTTGATGGGAAAATCTTCTGGTTGAGGTTTTCAACAACAACAAAAATAAGATTTGAAAGGAACAATATGAAGAAAATGGTGAAAGTTAAGGTGCTGAGAATAGAGACGGAAAAATGTGAGAGATCGATTGCAGAGAATGGTTGAGAAGGGTTGAGTGATGAATGTGCTTTTGTTGAAGGTCATGATGGTTGAAATGTTAAGAAGTTGCACTTTTTTATGTTTGAATGGTGTTATGGAAAGAAGTTCAAATGTTTCATGGTGGCTATGATGCTCTGAAGATGATGGTGTTGATGGTTGGGAAGGTCCTGTTTCTGGTTTGTGCTGGGAGTTAGAGGAGATAAAGGTAAAGAGATGGAGGAGATGAAGAGAATACTAAAAAAAAATGAAATAAATTTTATTTATTAATTTTTTTCTTTTTTAAATTATTAAATTATTATATTTATTGACATGTCAGCAGTGCCAGGTAGGTTAGGAGTGCCATGTAGGTAAGTAGATGATAGATTTTGCAGAAATGGTAAAAAAAGCCTAAGTCTGTCACCCGAACCTAACTTAAGGGATTTATTTGACACGAAATAAACTTAGGGGACTATATCGAAAAAAGAAATAAACTTAAGGGACCAATCAAATAGTTTTGCCTATTATTATTGTCGCAGCTATAGTTCATGCATTACATGAGCACCCTGGCCGGGGATCAGTGGTGTGCACCGACGTGTATTGTGCAACTATAGTGCCATTACTTTGCATGGGCATTCTTCCTCTGCGGACGAGAATGTGCGTCAGGGACTCTTGAGACGTGTCATTATGGATATCCAGATATGTGACCAAACTTGATTATACACATTGCATTGCATTGCATCATGATGGAGGGTAGAGGAAGAATAATAGACGTTGTCACGGATGGTTGTGTTATATATATATATATATATATATATATAAAGAGAGAGAGAGAGAGAGAGAGATATGGAGATGGATGTTCAGTGTGCTGTTATAGATTTAAATGTCACTAAACCCTTTCCATGTTTGACGTTAAATCGTTTATTATCCCCTTTCTTCTTGCTGTGGTGTTTGTTTTATTTTTATTGTTGTACCTTAGACCCTGAGCACTAGGATAGCACACTGGGATCACCCATGGATGACTCATGTTGACCGTGGCAACCATTACCCAAGAGGGGGGGTGAATTAGGTTTTAAATAAAAATGAAATCTTTTTCGATAAATCAAAAACCTTTTCAAAATATAAACATAATTTTCAGCGGATAAAATATTCTTTTCAAATTAAAGCTCTTGATAAAATAAAGTACGATAATGTAAATGGCGTAAATGTAAAGAGATATGGAAAGAAGATGAACACGACGATATATCCTGGTTCGGCCACAAACTACCCAGTGGCCTACGTCCAGTCCCCAAGGCAATACCACCAATGGTTTCCACTAAACTCTAGTTTTTAATCAGGATCAACTAGAACATTTACAACTCAGAGAACCCTTAATACAAATCACAGGACATACTATCCCTTGTGTATGAGCCCCAAAATATCCCAAGAGATATACCCTCTCTTGTTTGGTAACCAAAAAGGTGGTTTGAGTCAATTCGACTCTTGCCGAAATAAAGCACTCTCAATAGTGCAGATAAACAAATTGAAGAACAATCAAGTGCAACCTTAAATATGCAACAATGCAAACAAGAACCTAATGATATTCAAAGTATAACAATGACTCAAAATAGTTTTTCAGAATAATAGAGTAGAGAAGAAGAAGATGAGAAAGATGATTCAAGGTGTAAGTTCCTTCTTCTCAAAATGGTCTCAAAAGGATATTTAAAGACGTTTGAAAAATAGAGTTGTTAGAGTGATAAATGAATTCCATTAATTGAAATAACTCCATAATCTGTTTTGAAAAACTAGCCGTTAGAGCCATAAGTGTAGCAAAAAAGAAATAGAATATTTTCATTTATGCGCATCATAATCGATTATAATAATCGATTATGGCTTTTCTGCCAAGACTGGGATTTTAATAAAACTTGCATAATCGATTATCCTAATCGATTATGCCTTCTCTGTAAAACAACCCAGTTTTGTAAATTGGTCATAATCAATTATTTCCGAATCATAATCGATTATATCATTTCCGTCTGTCAAAAATATTTTTCGCGTTTAAAACTTAGACTGACTATAATCGATTGTATAATCGATTATTTTCCCGAAAATTATTTTTCCAGATAAAATATAATTTAAAAAAGTAAAAAATAATATTTCTTAAAAACCATATTTCAAAAATCATTTTTGAAGATTAAAAATATTTTTAAGAGTTGAGCCATTATTATCCTTATCATACCTCACAAATATTCTAAGACCCTTTCTAACATACCCCTTCTTAAGTCCTTTGTTCTTGGTCTTGAATTTTGTTCTTCTTGAAGTTCTTCCATCAATGTCCTTCAAATATTAACTCCTTAAGTTCTGGACATGTTCTTCCATTGTTCAAGATGATTGTATGATTGACCTTTTGTCTTTGCTTTTCAAGCTCTTGACTTCATAGCTTTGCTTATTCCAACCTGAACCTTTCTATTTCAAAATATTTCTCATAGATCGCATTAGTTCGAGGCACAGAAAATAATGATAATATTTCACAGTTAATTACATAAACAAAGCCATATATAATATTTCATAAGACATACATTAAGATAATATCATATTTAATATTCCTTATGTCTTTGGCATATAATAATAATTCCAAGTATGATTCCATGCCAATTTATTATATTTGTCAATCACCAGCATATATTATATATAATCAAATATCACATGTGCATTCACTTAATATTATATTAAACAAAATTATTTAACACATGTATATTTAATTAATATAATATTCATTAAGCACACAATCATTCTTTAAGAACCCAATCAAAATAGTCACACGACATTTATATGATATATATTAACTTCACTATTATTTTGAATTAATACTATGATTATTTGTCAACAGCAAAACCTATTGATTGGTTCATTTACTCCTCTTAGTACTATATTTGTCAACATCAAAACCTCTATGATATTATGGTTGGGTTCCCCCTCACGGGGACGTTTGAGTTCGAGTTTGTAGATCCCAACGGGTGGCTTGTGGACCCAGTCACCCGGTTCGTAGTATATACGGGTCCAGTCTCGGTGACTACCAGATTCGGACAGGGAGCTCCTTTGGTTCTGATTGGTACGTTCCGAGCCGATCAGACATTTCCCTTTCCCATCGGATTTCCGGATGCGCAGTTACCTCCTATGCCACCGATGCCGGAGATGGCACCAGTTCCCTTCCTAGTACTCTTTGAGGTACTTGTCCCAGAGCCCGCACCGGCACCTACACCTGCACCGGTTCCAGAGAAGGACCCAGTAGCACCAATTCTTGATCCGATGCCTGCTCCGGAGGCACCGGCACCTCCTGAGGTTAAAGCAACAGGATCGGAGTCCTCCAGAGTGTCCTCCAGGCTACCATCCCGAGATAGCAGAGCTTATAGACGGTTGTTCCAGAGATCTTCTGATAGGAGCTCTTCCAGCGGTAGCGGAGGAGTAGCGATACCGTCGAGACCCCAGGGCGTCAGTAAGGGTAGTAGTTTGTGATGGCTCAGGCCAGTGCTATCTGTATAGGTGTGTCTGATGTTTTGATGTAATTTTGAGAGGGGACTAGGTGTAGAGAGTTGGCGAGGTATCTTCTGTTCTAGTCTTTTGATGTATTTTTGTTGTAGTCATCAGTCTGTATATATTCGGGATCCTACTTCACGATTAGGTTTTAATATTTTTGGGTTTTCTTTAATGGGACGTCGGGGCATCTCATTTGGTGGTATTAGAGCAGTTCAGTTCTAATCGGACTATGAATTAGGGTACACTGGCCATTTAGTTGAATCCACACCGGGTGACGACTATGCTTAGAAGTTGGGTAGTGAGTCCGAATATGGTATTTGTATGACATATAGTATTTATATTCCAATTTTATGTAGTATTATATGTCATATTGATGTGGGCTAATGATTTCTTTTAACAGGATCATGGCTCGATGTAGAGGTCGAGGACGTGGCAGATGTGGTGGTGGTAGAGCTATAGAGGGAGACCCTAGAGTGGGTATTGAGGATGAGCATCAGCCTGAGGTAGGAGTTGGAAGTGGAGGGGAGTCATCTGAGACTCTCCAGACCATTCGGGAGTTAGCATCGTTCTGTTGCAACAGGCACAACAGAATGCTCAGAAGATGCAGCGAGATGCAGAGTTACAAGAGCAGCAGGAAAGGAGGAGAGCTGCTGAGGCCGAGGATGCAGGGTTGGCAGCCTTCCTAAAAGAGAAGCCACCCCAGTTCAGAGGGGACCATGATCCAAAGTGAGCTGAGTGGTGGATACAGGAGTTGGAGAAGTTCTTTGACACCATGAGATGTAGAGATGACAGGAAGGTGACTTATGCTGCCTTCATGCTGACAGGAGGCACAGAGTCATGGTGGAGAGGCAAGAGGAGGTTGCTAGAGGTAGAGGGCAGGTTGATTTTCTGGGAGGTGTTCTGAGATTGTTTCTTTGAGAAATACTTCCCGCGGTTGGTCAGACACGAGAAGGAGAGAGAGTTCATGAGTCTCCGACAGGGGGACTTGTCTGTAGGTGACTATGCGACCAGATTTGAGGCCTTGATACAGTTTTTCGAGTTCTACCAGAGGTTTCTAGACAAGGATTAGATGTGCCGGAGGTTTGCGGAGGGTTTCCAGCACGAGCTGAGGAGGGCTATAGTACCCTTGGACATTCTGAGTTTTCCACAGTTGGTGGAGAGGTGCAGTGCTATTGAGAGTATGGACCAGAGGCAGGCTGCAGAGTTGAGGCAGCAGTGGAGTGGAGGTCCTACTAAGGCATGTCATAAGAGGAGAGGAGATAGGGGTTCTTAGTGGAGGAGAGGACCTTATACTAGACCAGGGCAGAGTACTCAGACATTTGCACCAGTTATAGCAGCAGCAGCAGTTAGTAGAGAGGGCCAGTAGCAGAGAGGCCCAGTTTGTTTTAGATTCGGAGGTCCGCATTATATCAGGGAGTGTCGCAGAGATCTGGTTGTTACATCTGTGGAAAACTAGGTCATTTTGCTAGGGAGTGCAGGCAGAGAGGAGGACAACAGCAGCCGGCTGCCGGCAGAGGAGCCAATACTCACAGAGGTGGAGCTGGGAGAGGAGTTCCAGCGGCAGGACGACAGACGGCCAGACCTCAGGCCACAAGGAGGGTGTTTACCGTGAGAGGAGCTGAGTTCTCTCAATCTGCAGATCTTATTCAAGGTATGTGTTTAATATCTGGCAGACTCTTGTCTGTGCTGTTTGACTCAGGCGCTACACATTTGTTTATTTCACACGAGTGTGTGGATCAGTTACATTTACCCATTTCTCAGCTACCATATACTTTGACAATATCTACCCCGACAAAAGATTCCTTGATTATTATGTCTTTTTACCTACAGTGTCCTATAGTTGTTGAAAATAGAACATTCCTTGTGGATTTTATCTGTTTGCCTATGCAACAGATAGACATTATTCTTGGAATGGATTGGCTTTCGGCTAACCATGTAGTGTTAGATTGTGCCCGAAAGACTCTATCTTTTCTTGAGCCTTCTAGCATAGTATCTGCCAATCAAGGAGCAACTATGAAGAGTGACGATTCTCGACAGTATGTGATACTTTTCTCTTTGGAAGCTAAGAAGACTCCGAGTATAGATTCTATGCCTATCGTGAAAGAATTTCCTGAGGTTTTCCCTCCTGATGTTCCAGGTTTGCCACCAGAGAAACTACTCTTGGTTCCCTCGAAATGATCGATGAGTTCCCCAAGCCTTGGCCAAACATAGAAAAAGAATCATAAATATCCAAATTCAACAAGCAAGAAGAGGATATTAACAAAGGGGATAACAAGGTTACCTTAATTTGACACTAGCGCGCGACTTCTCTCCCAGAAGAAAGTAAGAACGCAAGATCTTCTAAGAGTTCAAAGGGAAGAGAAAAGGAGAGGTTTCTGTCACACACGGATTGTGAAAAGTGTCAAAATAACGGTTATGACTTGCAACCCTCCGAAACTCTCTTATATATAGCATCAGACTCCGAGCACGGTCGTGCTCACCCTGAGCACGGGCGTGCTTAAAGGAGCATGGGGTCTGCACTAACTCCGTCACACGCTCCATTTTCTGACATGGTCGTGCTCCCCTTGAGCACGGATATGCTCATGGCTATCGCAGCCACTGGAGCACACCTGAGAGCACGAGGTCGTGCTGCACATGAGCACGACCGTGCTTATGCGTCAAAATGGGACTTTTCTCCAGAAAAACCCATTTAACCCCATTTTAACTTCCCTAAGGCATATTTCTAATAAACTAGCATAACAACAACCATACATAACTCATATAAACACATCAAGGCTTATATACGAAAAACGAGGTGTTACATCAAGCATCTAACACTATGTAAGAAGTTAATTCACCGTGCAATAGTGCAATGACTCTTACCTCGTTTCATCGATCAATAAAAAATTTCAGAGGGAGACATAGCTTTGATGTGGGCCTTAAGGAAAATGAAGAGGTAATCCTAATAAGGAAGAATGCTGGTCTTAATGAACATAGCCTATACAAGATGGGCTTCGAGTTGGTGGGAAACCAGTGGATTCCAGGGGCATCGATTCGCTCACAAAATCAATATTGAATTATTGCTTTAAGACTTTCTCTTCTCATGTTTCGTGTTTGAATTCTTGAATAAGAGTGTGCTTTTAATTGTGACATCACTTCTTAGCACTCTATTCTGTTAGACATAAACATTATTCAACAAGAGGTTTATTTGACATTAAGTAGTATTATAAGAAGAAGAATGAAAGTCAGAAAGGTCATAATAGATTAACATAATCGATTATTTGAAGGGAAAAGGCAAAAATCGATTAAGGAATAATAATCAATTATGAAGCATATAAAGTAAGAAGATCGAATATCAACATTTATTCTTTTTCTGATCTTCTCATATAGTTATTCCTTAAATATGAAATGCAATTAGATGTTATTCCCTTGTATATTAGTTGCTAAAAAATTTTCAAACATAGAAAGGTTCTCATAGTCAATAAAGCCAAATCTTAAGGGGGAGAAACCTTTATAATAAATGCACAGTTTTAGGGGGAGAAATAAATCCTTTTTGGTGTTGTTAAATAGGGGGAGAAAATAGCAAATATTCTTGAAAAATAGCAAATATCTCTTAAAGGAATATTGGAAGGAAAAATAGCAAATTACCAACTATATGGGTTAACCCTTCATCTTACGCTACCCAAAGCCTACATGTTTATACTAGCTCCCCACACCTGATATGAAGATTCCCAACAACAACGACGCGGGCAAACTAGACACGTTCCCTCGAGCGGCTTGACGAGTTTCCCAAGCCTTGGCCAAACATGAAAAGATTAACCAATTAATCCCAAATCCAAGAAAACAAGGAAAAAAGATTAAAAGAGGGATAAACCGCTAACTTTTAATTGGCACTAGCACGTGACTTCTCTCCCAAACGGACTCAAGAACGTCAAGAACTTTGAAGGTTCAAGGGAATGGAAATGGAAGAGGTTTCTGTCACATTAGCATTGCCCAAAGTGCTAAAATGAGGGTTTTCACTCGAAACCCTCGCAGACTGCTCTCTATTTATAACTTCGGACCCGAGCACGGTCGTGCTCCTCCTAAGCATGGTAGTTCTTAACATGAGCACGGGGCCATGCTCACTTAAGCACGGGCTCACAACATCACCGTCAACGAGCGTGTTTTCCCTTGAGCACAACCGTGCTTGTGACTCAGACAGCCACAAGGCACGTGCCTTGAGCACGGGCTTGCTAATACAAGAGCACGGCCATGCTTATGTACCAGAAAGAGATTTCTCACTTGAAAAGTCCCATTTAGCCCTTTATAACACTCCTACGGTCAAACTTAACATATATAGCATACACATAAGCACTAAAAGGCTTAACACGAAAAACAGGATGTTACAGCTGCTCCCTCGACTGTAAAATATCTTTGTGCATCTTCCCATCAAATATTCTCATTATCCCTCAATGATCAAACCTTCACTGATTTGATCAAATCTTCTTTTCTGCTTTCAGTTGTTCAATATGTCGAGTTTTCTCACTTAATTGCGCTAAGTTGACAAGGTGATGATTTACTATCTTCTTCCTGGTATAGTAATCTAATCCCCCAGCAGCAATCGTCACAATCTCTTCCTCAAGAATTGGGGTGAAACACCTACTTCTAATATGTCGGAACCTACTCAAGTAGTCATCGACTTGCTCATTGAACATCCTTTGATTCCAAACAAATAAGTTAGATCCACGTTGAGGTCACCTACTCTCATATCTTTATTGCATGCCTAGCAATGTTTTCGACAGTTAATTCACTACTATCTCCAGTGAATTTTGACAATTTGGAGACCTTGATCCCCCTAGGTATTTTGGCCTATTAGACCTAATTAGGGAAGGCCGACACGAAATATGGTTGATTTGAATAGCCTACATTGAAACCAAAACGGTTAAGGGCTTGTTCAACCACTTGGTTCACATCTTGTTCCACCCTTGGTCCTCCAAGCTATTGTGGAAGGAATCTCAGGGTCTGATTTCGAACAATTCTGTGATCTCGATTCCTTCGGAGTAGGTTTAGTTGTTCCTCTTGTTGAGGTTGTTCAAATGGTATTTGTTGTTGTGGTCCTTGATTAACACCTTGGTTTACAACTTGACTCACACCCTGGATCATACCTTGGTTTACATTTGGCTCTTGTCCCCCAGCCTGATTAGCAACTACAACTTGTGGTTGCACAACCGGCTGGTTGACAGGAGGCATTTGTACCCCCAAGGACCTGATTCAATAATGTCAATTGATGTGCTAAAATGGTGCAAACATCATTATTATTTTGCATTATTGGTGTCATCACTTCACCCATTTGCTGAGTAAGTAAATGGACCATATCATGATTACTAGAGTCCATTTGTTGGCGCAAAACAACCAACGAGGTTGGTGTAAGCGATCCATTTCCGAAGCCCGGGGCTTCCACATTTAGTCTTTCCAGTCTAGTCGTGGCTAGTGTACTTGTCAAAGCCAAAAGAGTTTGGTTATGCAAACTTGCAGATGTAGTACTAGGGCGTCAATGTAGCATCCCTTAAGGGTACCTGGGATCATTTCTCACCTGTATTGGAGATGAATACACTCCCTGCGCTGTTTGTCCCATTGTTGCATGGAACGAAGGGGTATGATCTCTGAAACCACTGGTGCTGTGAAGGCCGACATTGTAGACCCTGTTGCCCCTGCTGTGGTAACAGCAACACTTCGTGCCGGGGCAGTGGTACTCACTTGCATTGGTTGTGTCTCGACGTTAGTAGCGTTGCTCATGTTGTTTATGTCTTGAGATAGATCAGATAATGATATAATTTTTCCACATCTCAAACGCATGAAACGCATGACCATGTATGACCCTAAAATGAGTTACTCTGAACTCGTCCCACCGGGCGTGCCAATTTGTTTATGGTGATTTTTGGTTCAATGTCCAAAACCCACAACAAATGAATTTTTATCAAATGAGTGTGGGATCCTCGAGTTATATGGTAATCTCGTTACAAGTTTCGAAAGGGATTTTGATGCAAGTTCAATGAGCGAAACCAATTTTAATGCAAGAATATAAAGACAAATTAAGTAAAGTTGCATGAAAATAAAAGAAAACAGATAAATGACTGAAGTGTAAAGAAAAGCAAGTAAATGGGCAATAAATAAACAATAGGAATGTAAATGACTTGAAAAGTAGATGAACAAGAATTTAAAGGCTGGTAATGTAAATGGCAGGAAGCAAAATGAACAGGAAAGTAAAAGACTGGAAAATAAATGGATACATACTCGACGTCAATTATAGCCAAGTTGAACAGGAAAATTGGTTCAATTGAGTTGTTGTGATTGTTCTCCTATTCTCTTGGTCACCTTTTGTTTGTTTCTCTTTTCAATTGTTATCCACTTTAGCCAAGTTACAACCTAAAATAAAGTCCCTTTGATTTGTGAATGCTTGTGGTTTGTGATCTTTTGGAATTAGATGAAAGGCAAATCTATGGTTCCATGACTATAATGTGTGCTTCTAGGGGAAACACTTCACCATATACTCGAATGATTATTTGATGAATGTGCATCTTGTGAGGACTAAGATTCTATTGATTCTTCCCTTGCCAAATTGCCATGATTTTTAACTTTTAAGAATATAGAGATTGCAAAGTTGTTATGTATTTTGCTTCTTAACATTTTTGAATGTGAGCTTGCTACTGGTTGATGCTTCTATTTTCGGAATTAGTCCTTGTGCAATTTTGCCTTATAGTAATTTTGTATTATTGTGCTCTCTTTCAGTTTTCCCAAATCATATAAGAGCTTGGAATGTTGTCCTTAGTGTTTTGTGTGCTAATTTGGGTTACTTTTACTTGGGGACAAGCAAAATCTTAGGTTTGGGGGAGTGATAATCTTCTAGATTATGTGATTTTTATGTGCTTATTTGGTGGATAGTCTACATTGAAACCAAAACAGTAAAGGGCTTGTTCAACCACTTGGTTCACATCTTGTTCCACCCTTGGTCCTCCAAGCTGTTGTCGAAGGAATCTTAGAGCCTAATTTGGAACAATTTTGTGATCTCCAGTCCTTCGGAGTAGGTTTACTTGTTCCTCTTGTTAAGGTTGTTCAAATGGTATTTGTTGTTGTGGTCCTTGATTAACACCTTGGTTTACAACTTGATTCACACCCTCGATCATACCTTGGTTTACATTTGGCTCTTGCCCCCCAGCCTGATTAGCAACTACAACTTGTGGTTGCACAACCGGCTAGTTGACAGGATGCATTTTGTATCCCAAGTGGCTGATTCAATAATGTCAATTGATGTGCTAATATGGTGCAAACATCATTATTATTTTGCATTATTGGTGTCATTCCTTCACCCATTTGCCGAGTAAGTAAATGGATCATATCATGATTACTAGAATCCATTTGTTTGCTCAATACAGCCAACGAGGTTGGTGTAAGGGCTCCATTTCCGAAGCCCAGGGGTTCCACATTCAGTCTTTCCAGTCTAGTCGTGGCTGGTGTACTTGTCGAACCCAAAAGAGTTTGGTTGTGAAAACTCGCAGATGTAGTACTAGGGCGCCAATGTGGCATCCCTTAAAGGTATCTAGGATCATTACTCGCCTGTAAAGGAGATGAATGCATTGCCTGCGCAATTTGTCTCATTGTTGCATGGAACGTAGGGGGTATGATCTTTGAAACCACTGGTGCCATGAAGGCCGATATTGTAGACCCTGTTGCCCCTGATGTGGTAACAGCAACACTTTGTGTTGGGACAGTGGCACTCACTTGCATTGGTTGTGTCTCAGGGTTAGTAGCATTGCTCATGTTGTTTGTGTTTGAGATGGATCAGATAATGATGTAATTTTTGCACTTCTCAAACTCATGAAATTAGTTCCATGTATGACACTAAAACGAGTTACTCTGAACTCATCCCACCGGGCGTGCCAATTTGTTTATGGTGATTTTTGGTTCAATGTCCAAAACCACAACAAATGAATTTTTATCAAATGTATAGGATCCTCGAGTTATATGGTAATCTCGTTACAAGTTTCGAAAGGGATTTTGATGCAAGTTCAATGAGTGAAACCAATTTTAATGCAAGAATATAAAGACAAAGTATCTAAAGTTGCATGAAAATAAAAGAAAGCAGATAAATGACTGAAATGTAAAGAAAAGCAAGTAAATGGGCAATAAATAAACAACAGGAATGTAAATGACTTGAAAAGTAATTGAACAAGAATTTAAAGTCTGGAAATGTAAATGGCAGAAAGCAAAATGTACAGGAAAGTAAAAGACTGGAAAATAAATGGATGCATACTCGACATCAATCCTGGAATATGCTTGATGTGAGATGTAAAAGATTTCATTCAACTATCCAATCATCACAACGGCTTAGACAAGCCTTATTTATAGACAACAACAAGAAAAACTACATATCCTATCACTTGCCACGTGTATATGGCAATTTTAACTATCCCTAATACTTAATAACACAAGCATTAATACAAACATACTAATATACATCAGTACTTATATTTACAATACTTTCGACAACTTTGTCGAACCTAACATACTCGACCATGATGTCGAGCCTTCAGTCTTCATCTTCTTTCGACTGTTCCATAACTTGTGCAAATTTTCATCATCTGTTGCTCCCTCGACTATCGAAGATCTTTGTGTATCTTTCCATCAAATCTTATCGTTTTCCCTCACTGATCAAACCTTCATTGATTTGATCAAATCTTCTTTTTTGCTTACAGTTGTCCAATCTATCAAACTTTCTCCCTTAATTGCGCTAAGTTGACAAGGTGTTGATTTACTAACTTCTTCCTAGTATAGTAATCTAATCCCCCAGCAACAATCTTAACAATCTCTGCCTCAGAAATTGGGGTGAAACACCTACTTCTCATCTGTCGGAACCTACTCAAGTAGTCATCGACAAGCTCATTGAACATTCTTTTGATTGCTAACAAATCAGTCTGGAAAACTGCTCATGGAAACTTTTTTCCAATTGAGCCCATGTATGCACAGAATTAAGCCTCAACGTTGAAAACCATGAAAAGGCATTCTCTATTAAGGAACTAGGAAAGTATCTCATTTTAAACCTTCATCCAATGCTAACTCTCATAAATCTCTATTGTAAACCTAGCAATATGTTCGACAGTTGATTCACCACTATCTCCGGAGAATTTAGACAATTTGGGGACCTTGATCCCCCTAGGTAATTTAGCCTGTTGGACCTAATCAAGGAAGGCCGACATGAAATATGGTTGATTTGCATAGCCTACATTGAAACCAAAACGGTTAAGGACTTGTTCAACCACTTGGTTCACATCTTGTTCCACCCTTGGTCCTCCGAGCTGTTGTGGAAGGAATCTCAGGGCCTAATTTGGAACAATTCTGTGATCTCCATTCCTTCGGAGTAGGTTTACTTGTTCCTCTTACTGAGGTTGTTCAAATGGTATTTGTTGTTGTGGTCCTTGATTAACACCATGGTTTACAACTTGATTCACACCCTGGATCATACCTTGGTTTACATTTGGCTCTTACCCCCAGCCTGATTAGCAACTACAAATTGTGGTTGCACAACCGGCTAGTTGACATGAGGCATTTGTACCCCAAGGGCCTGATTCAATAATGTCAATTGATGTTCTAATATGGTGCAAACATCATTATTATTTTGCATTATTGGTGTCATTCCTTCACCCATTTGCTGAGTAAGTAAATGGACCATATCATGATTAATAGAATCCATTTGTTGGCGCAAAACAGCCAACGAGGTTAGTGTAAGGGCTCCATTTCCGAAGCCCAGGGGTTCCACATTCAGTCTTTCCAGTCTAGTCGTGGCTGGTGTACTTGTCGAACCCAAAAGAGTTTGGTTGTGCAAACTCGCAGATGTAGTACTCGGGCGCCAATATGGCATCCCATAAAGGTATCTGGGATCATTACTCGCCTGTAAAGGAGATGAATGCACTCCCTGCGCAGTCTGTCCCAATTTTGCATGGAACATAGGGGGTATGATCTCTGAAACCACTGGTGTCGTGAAGGCCGACATTGTAGACCCTGTGGCCCCCCTGATGTTGTAACAGCAACACTTCGTGTCGGAGCAGTGGTACTCACTTGCATTGGTTATGTCTCAGCATTAGTAGCATTGCTCATGCTGTTTGTGTCTTGAGATGGATCAGATAATGATGTAATTTTTTCCCTTCTTAAACGCATGAAATTAGTACCATGTATAACACTAAAATGAGTTACTCTGAACTCATTCCACCTGGCGTGCCAATTTGTTTATGCTGATTTTTGGTTCAATGTCCAAAACCCACAACAAATGAATTTTTATCAAACGAGTGTGGGATCCTCGAGTTATATGGTAATCTCGTTATGTGGGATCCTCAAATTTTTATCCTCGGGTTTTGGTTCGGTCTTCATCTTCTTTCGATTGTTCCATAAGTTGTGCAAATTTTCATCATCTGCTGCTCCCTCGATTGTCAAAGATCTTTGTGCATCTTTCCATCGAATCTTCTCATTTTCCCTCACTGATCAAACCTTCACTGTTGAGTGGAACACTTCTTTTCTTCTCGCTGGATCATTTTTCTATCCTGTTGTCGAACTTTCAAAATTATAATTTTGACCCTAACACACGGCCAACAACTATTTTAATAATTAATTATTTAATAATATTTTATTATAAGTAGCTTATTCCAACGTGTCACTTGATAGAGCGTTTGTCACATAGGTATTTTTCATTAGTTATCGAATGACAAACTAATGTTGCAAAGCAAGAAAATTCTGAGGACTATAATCGCTCAAAAAGAAAAACTAGAGGGGTCGAAATCGCCAATCCAATCCGATTAAAATGCAAAATACATTCAATTGGAAGATTAAGTTTTTACCGACACAACAACTTAAAAGTAAGTCTAAATAACATCAACAAATATAATATATAACATATTTAAAAATTAAAATTTTATCAGCTAACAAATACCAATTTTATGTTTGTAACATTAAATATAGTATAAAATTAAATCACATCAAACTAAAAAATATTATCAAGAAAACAAAAACCAACATATAGTAATAATATTGCGTTACGTTAGGATAATTTATAATATACTCATATCTAATATAGCGTCGCATACTAAAAATAGAATAATTATGTATTGAATCTTATATATGTGATTCGGTTCAGTATAAAAAACAAAAACTAAATCTAACTGATCCATTTTCACAAAAAAAAGTATAAAAAAAAATCCAATAAATATTTATTTTCAATTTTTTATCCTTGTTTTCGATTTTTTGGGATAGGTTCGAATCTAACATTCCTGCCATGTAATAAGCATGCTCACAAGATTTAGTTTTGCATGCTTGTATTGGTAACATCATATGATCTTCATGAATATTGATTATAATAAGCTCGTTAGATAAGCGTTTTGCAAAGTAACAATTTCCTTTTCCTTTTTAAATTTCTAATAACTTTTTTTATTTTCTATACATGGTCCTGGTGTCAATACACTGCTTTGTTTAAATGAAAAAAAAATGATTTTTATATTCTTCAAACAACCATGTCCTCTATTTTGATTTGTTTTTTTCATCTCATCAATTCCTCTTTAATATTTCATTATTTTCGCTTGATTGTTTGAAAATGACGAGATGTATCAAATTGTTTAAAGACTTTAATTATTCTATTCTTTCATTAGTTTCCAAACACTGAACAAAGCAATGTTGTTGTCATTTGATAAATGTTAAGTTACCTAGTGTTCATGTATATGTTATTACTGCCTCATAATTAGATCGTTGCTTTGCATAAATTTTATCATAACTTTTTAAAAAATTATTTTTTTACACTGCAAAATGCTTCTTACTAGCATTTGTCATCAATACTCTACCTATTAATATGTTATCGAGAAATACAAAAATGCAAAATCAAATTTATATTATTTACAAAAAAATTGGAGCATGCTTGTCAGAATAATCAAATGTAATAAGAACATAATAACAGAAAGAGTAATGCAATATGGTACAAAGGTTTTTCTATACGATTCATATGAATACACATGTGTTAGTCTTTTAAAGAAACAATAAATGATTCAGTTGTTGTTTGCCGAAATTCATAGGGATTAATGGCTAATAGCACGCATTCATTTTTCTTCGTTCAATTACCCTTCATACTTTTAAGCATTTTCCTAACAGTAAAAACTTTTTTTTTCCACAATTTGGGTGCGTCATTCACCTTTTACTATAGCAACATTTACAGGCCATGTGATTTGTCCAATTACGTTTTTCTAAAGCCTTGGGGTTGTAAATTAACTTAAAAGTGTTACACTTAACATCTGTAACTGTCACTAGGGCTGGACATCAGTCGGATTCGGGCCCAAAATGCCCAATCTGAACCAAACTGACCATCTATCTATGAGACCTATTCCCATCCGTTTACCTCGTCGGATTAGGCGGGTGGCGGGTAGATGCGGGTGGGTTGATACGGTTTTGGATCCAAAGAAATTGATATAGAAATTGCAATAGGAGGTAAGAATCAGAGGAAGAAAAGCCATGAAAATCTGAAACTTTCAAAAAAATCATAAGAATAAAAGCCATAAAAATCCAAACTTTTACAACAAAATCACAAGAAAACACATAAAAATCAACACTTTCGAGAGAATCAGAAAAAAAAAAATCAAAACTTTACAATAGATAAACAATAAACTTGGTTGAAGACAGCAGCACCATCTCCTTGAAGTACAGAAACTCAGAAACAAGGGGAACAAGAACATAAAGCCAAAAATTCAAACTTTTTACAAAATGATAAAACTTTCAACCAAAAAACACCTTCTTCTTCGCAGATCTGAAGATGCATCAGTAGGGAACACCTTAATTTTCGTAGATCTGAACATACATCGATAGGGAACACCTTTTTCTTCGCAGATCTTAACACCTTCGCAAATATGAACATCCACCTCGAAGATCTGTCCGAGAGACTAGAGGAGGCTTGGTCGAATCTTCCATTTCGTGCGATAGGGCAGGGTCGGTTGTTGGGCTGGGCGTGGTGGTTGTGCAAGCTCGGCGATGGTGGTGGTTGTGGATTTCTAGCGGTGGTTCCAAAGGCCTCTCTTCGATGGTGGTGCCGCGATTGATGGCTTCATGGTGGTAGATGGTGCAGAACGGCGGAGAGGATGAAAGATGGCAGAGATGATAGAAGAGATGATAGAAATGAAGAAGTGAAGTGTAATGGGTGAGGCATTGGGGCGAGAGATGCACAGGATGAGGCAGACTAGGGTTTCTGAAAATTAAAATTGAAATGAAAGAATTATGGTATGTTTGGATTGATGGAATTAGGTGGAATGGAATGGAATGGAGTGGTATGGAGCAAGGTTCCATTGTTTGGATTTTTAAAAAATGAATGGAATGGAATGGAACATGGTGGGATGCATTCCATCCCATTCCATCCTCTCCTCTTATTTTTCTTCCCCTCCAATTTGGGGGTATAGGATGGAATCCTTTATCCTAATTAATTTATTACTGGTTTGCCCCTATTCTATTTCACATGTATACACACTCTTCTCCTTCCAATTCTGGTCTCGTACAACAACTCTCCATACACTCTCCACACAGACTGCAGCTTCCTGCAAGATATGTTCTCTGTTTCTCCATGGCACTATGTTAGACCGCAGCTTCCTGCAAGATATGTTTCTCCTTTTCTCCATGGCACTATGTTTCTCTATTGTGTTTATAATATTGAATCAGCACACTTTTCTCAATGTGAATTTGCGCAAAGTTTTGGATTTCGGGAAAGTGAAATGAAAATGAAGAGTCTGAAAGATGGAACACCAAAAATATTTATTAAACTTGGAACATATATATATATATATATAAATTCAATCCATACATATTTTTAAAAAACACCAAAATGGAAGTGTTAAATATAAAAATAAATTGTTAATTTAGTATTGATTATAATAAATATTTAATTATTGATTTTTTTCTTTTATAAAAATGATAGTCTTTCTTTTTAAATAAGGGTGAAAAGGAATAGTAAAATTTTGAACCATTCCATTCTGTCCTCTTTCAAAACAATGGAATGGGAACTTTGTTTCATTCCATCATGTAAAATACCCAAACGATGGAATGATATTTTTGTTCTGCTTCGTTCCATTCCGCTCCATTCCATTATGTTCTATTCCATTCCATTCTATTCCATCATCTTCCGTCAATCCAAACACAGCCTTAGAGTTAGGGACTAGAGAGAATAGAGAGAGTCAGAGACACTTGAGAGAGAAAAAGAAATACACAATGGTATCATCTTAGCCGTTAATTACATATCTGATCCTCGTCATTTTAATCCAATGGTGCTCCTCGGTTGGGTTCGGATTTCGATGGATTTCATTTTCTCCAACTGAACCCGCCCGACCTAAACCTTTTAAAACCGAAATTCTGATCTGACGGCACGTTCACCCACCCTCCCGTGCCCGCCTGTCTGCTAGAAATTCCTATCGGGTTCCTCGGTTCTCGGTCGGCCCATGTAAATTTGTCCAGCCCTAACTATCACCTCTCTTATTGTTATAACCAGGGTAATCTTCTTTCTGAAGTCAACATAGTCAATCAATGTCAAAAAGTTTTGTATATAGTAAGCTTCTCTATGTTCCAGTGGCTAAATGGAGCAGTGCTTTTATGATTAACATGAATTTCACCATTGGCGCAAAGCAAGCAACTTACATTCTTAAAGAGGCCATGGACAAGGTCCTTATGCATCATGTAAATTCAGAAGAAATAGCATTAGAAGTTTCACACATCCATAAGTATGATGAAATATAAAAATTTAACGTAGTTGAATATACAAACCAACAATTCTATACAAACTAGAAATGTGTAGAAGAAAATGTTATACCATATAAGACCAAGCCGAAGCTGGTGCTTTAGTTAGATTCCAACTATAAAATTTGCTACTCATGTTCTCTTTTTGGAAAGACGTTGAATAACTAAATTAGTGTCACTTGCCACTTCCACAAAGGCCAGAAGAGAGAGCCAAGCTACTAGCCACTTATTACAGATTTGGAAACTTAACATCCAGTGAGTACAACATTGCTTCCTTTAATTCTTAGAAAGTAATGAAAGGACATAACTAAAAAAATTAAAAATCTTTATAGAAGCCATTTTCAAAACAACCAAGTGAAAATAATTAGACATTAAAGGAAAAATGAGGAGAACATATCTATTAATATATATTCTCTAATTTTAGCCTTCATAATGCTCTCAAATGGACAATTTACTTGATCAGTACGGAGTTGTCTTCCCTCCTATGAATGCCAACACGAGGGAAGTTGAATATAACAGTGTTATAAAACTCGGACCGGTCATCAACTTGGTAAGTGCACCAGGTTAATGGGTCATTGGTTGAATCAGTGAGTCACTGGTTCAACCGTATGAACCGGTTGTATATTTATAATTGAAATATCTATATATATATATATATCATATTTATTACATGTATACTAAAGGAGGTCGGTGGTCTAGGGGCAGGGCCGTATACAGACAATTTGGGGCCAAAGGCATATTTATTAGAGAATTTTTTTCTCGAATTTCATTGTATATATAGAAAAAAACCATTACTTTATTAATTGCAATTCACTGTTATTAACAAAATCACATGCGCAACTGATTTTTCTCCGACGGTACCAATGCTTAATCTTCTTAATGCCAGTTTGTGCTAGAAAGCCATGTTGTTACTTGATGCTTTAATAAAATCTCTCTCAGATATATGTTGTTATTGTTTGGCCTTTGTCATGTTTTGATGTATTTACTACATATTAAATTTTTGGGCCTTTATATAATATACAAAATTACAAAGGGTCAATAGCTAATTAAATGTGGGGCCTAAGGTAAGTGACTTAGCGGCCTTATGGCCTCCACGGCCTTGTCTAGGGGTAAGGCATGTGGCTTGAGGTTCAGGGTTCAAATACGCATGAGTGTAGGTAGTGGGAAGCACACCACCAAGTGTGCATTGGACAGCGGGAGAGCAGTGGGGTCTACACAGCAGGCGCGTGTTGGGCATCATAAATGGTTGGACTACGGGCCTAGTCAGTTGGTTCAAATGGTTTAACCCCAATTTGATGATGTCAGCACCGATTCAGTTGCATATCTGATGTGATATGCTGACCGGACCGGTCATAGATCTGGTTTTCGTTGAAACCGGTATGATGGTTTCAAGTTTGGTGTGAACTGTTTGATCTCATATTAACTAGGATTTCCAATCTTCTCGCAATTCATGTTTATCCTTGTTGTGGTAGAGGATGAAAGTGGAGAAGGAGCGTGATGGTTTTCACAGGGAAAGGAGGTTCTGATTTGGGCTTTCGTATTTTTTTAATGTTTTAAAATGTTGCCTTTTTGGGATCGTTAGATCATATGGATGGATGAGGATTTTGCTTTTGTTTTAATTTTATCTCTATTTATTTTTTATCCTCAGCTACTTAACTCTTGAAGTGGGTCCGGTGAGACCAGGTAGGGGCCTTAGACAAGGTGACCCCCTTTCTCCATATTTATTTATCATGTGTGCTGAAGGTCTAACTGCTCTGATTAAGAAAGCTGAGATATCAGGTACTATCCATGGTATTAGAATTTGTAGAAGGGCTCCAATAATATCCCATCTTCTATTTGCAGATGATAGTTTCCTGTTTATGCGGGCTACAGAAGGAGAATTTCTTGCTATAAAGGAGATACTCACAATTTATGAGCAAGCTTCAGGCCAATCCATTAACCTCCAAAAGTCCGAGGTGGCCTTTAGTACGAATGTTGCTGATAATTATCGTGAGCATTTGGCTAGCTTGTTGGGTGTGTCTCAGAGGCTTGGTACTGGCAAATATCTTGGGCTTCCGTCTCTTGTTGGTAGAAGTAGGAAGGCTACCTTCAGTTTCATCAAGGATAGAGTGTGGCAGAAAATTAGCTCTTGGAAAAGTAAGACCCTCTCTTTAGCTGGAAGAGAGATCTTAATTAAATCCGTTGTCCAGGCTATACCTTCCTATTGCATGAGCATGTATTTGATCCCTCCTTCTCTTGGGGATGAAATTCAGAGAATGATGAATTCTTTTTTCTGGGGTAATAGTCAACGAGAGCATAGAGGTATTAACTGGATGGAGTGGGATAAACTTACGATTTCAAAGAAGCATGGTGGTATGGGATTCAGAAATATTTATGCTTTCAACCTTGCCATGTTGGCGAAGCAATCTTGGAAATTTGTTCAACATCCAGAGGCTTTAGTTACCAGAATTTTTAGAGCCCGTTACTTTCCAAATGGAAATTTTCTAGACGCCTCTCTTGGCCATAGCCCGTCCTACACTTGGAGGAGCTTATGGTCAACCCAAACTTTGTTGAAAAGTGGCTCTCGTTGGTGCATTGGCAATGGAGAATCGATTAGTGCTTTGGACCCTGCATGGGTTCATGATGTCCAGAGCTTTACAAGCAACCCCTCCAATGTCTCAGGTGTTGAAGTATTAAAGGTGAAGGATCTTATTCTTCCTGGCCGGAAAACTTGGAATGCCCCTCTTCTATCCTTGTTGTTCTCTTGTCCACAAGTGAATGCTATCCTTAACACTCCTTTGTTCCAATCTGTGCAGCAGGATAAACGAGTTTGGTCCCTTACAACTGATGGCTCATACACTGTTAAGAGTGGTTATTTTCTTGCCATGAACCAGCTAATTGATAGCAGCCAGCTGTGGAGTGATGGGGATTGGGATGCGATCTGGTCTTTGCAGGTACCTCAACGCTTTAAGCTGCATCTGTGGCGAGCTTGCCGTGACACCCTTCCGAATCGAGACATCATTAGGCAGCGTGGTATCCAGTGTAGTAATCTGTGTGTGCGTTGTGAGGACCGGATTGAAAGTAACTGGCATCTCTTTGTTTCATGCCCTACTAGCCATAGTTGTTGGCGCAAAATAGGCCTATATGATAAGGTATGTATGAATATGGCTGTTGCGAATTGCTTCAAGGATTGGTGTTTTAGAATGTTGAGTTCCTTGGAGTGTAATGACAGAAATGTGTTTGCTTCAGTTTTGTGGAGCATTTGCCAGTCTAGAAATGCTAGATTGTGGAACAATGAAGCCCATGAAGCATCCCACACGTGTGATCGAGCTATCCAATTCCTTCATGACTGGGAGCAAGCCCGTGTTCTTAACCACGGAAAAGCTAGTTCTCAGCCTCCGTTTTCTGATCCTAAGTGGGTACCTCCTCCTTCTGGTTTTTATAAATGCAATGTTGATGCATCTTTTTCACAGGAAAGTGGTATCACAGGTTGGGGCTTGTGTCTTAGAAATGACCATGGTATGTTCATTGAAGCCAAGACGCTTTGGAGCAACCCGTGCTTGAAGGTTCCAGTTGGAGAAGCACTTGGACTCTTCTTTGCAATCCAGTGGGTCCAGAATCTTGGGTTATCTAATGTGGTTTTTGAGACTGATTGTAAGTTGGTCGCTAACAGGATAAATATGCCTAAGGTTGACTTTACAGAATTTGGGTGTATCATTACAGACTGTATTAGGCTTTTATCTTTTTCTCATAACCTTAGGGTGAGGTTCATTAGGAGGCAAGCTAATGGAGTTGCTCATTGTTTAGCAAAGACAGCTCCTACTCTACCTAGCCTCTACACCTTTTATCATGTTCCCCATTGTATTGATTTGCTTATCGCAAGTGAAATGAATTAATTTTATTTCCCTCAAAAAAAAAAAAAAAAAAAAAAATTGTACTATTACATTTTTCGGAAAAAAATAATAATCCCATATTGAAATCATAAGAAAAAATCGTAAAATTTATCGCCATACAAAAATCTCGTGAAATCAAGTATCTAGTATTATGCCAATACTTGATTATTGTGTTATCTGAATTAAAGCATAAATAAATATGTTTAAATCCATGATTTATTATGTTGATTTATTCAAATTATTATATTGAAAAAAGGACATGCCACGTCAGGAATATTCAAATGGAGCAATTTTAAATTCTCCCATTAAATTCTACTATTATTTCTTTTACTTATTCAATAAAAAATATTATACTATTTTTTTTTATTTTCATGATATTAAATCCATTAATTTCTTTTTTTAAATATTTTGTTGATTTAACAGCAGAACAATTAGTAGGAAAATTTTATAATGTAATATAGCAAAACTCATTCAAATAACGAAGTTTGAAGCGATAGAGAAATGATAAATAAACATATTTTTAGGACATCATGTATAAATATCATATGCTGGTGTGTTGTTTTTAAATATTAAATACATGTGATGAGAGAAAAAAAAAATAATATATATATATATATATATATATACACACACACACGAATGATGTTGGATACCAAAATTGTGACTATCATTACTCAAATGAAAGGCATGCCATTGTGAAAGACTCTTGCACTTCCACCGAGAAGAAGAAGAAAAGAGTGTGCGAGAAGCAACTGATCATGCAGAGAGAAGAAGGAGCAGCCGTTGCAAGATGGATAACACACTATTGCAGTGATCATGAGATACTGTTGGTGGGTGAGGGTGATTTCTCTTTCTCCTTGTGCTTGGCTCGCTCTTTTGGTTCAGCTGCCAACATTGTTGCTTCATCACTTGATTCCTACGGTCTCTTCTTTTTCTCTTCTTCTGTCTTTCTTTGCTGTCCCTTTGTTGTTGTGCTTGTGTTTTTGGCTTATGTAGCATGTTTCTATGTGAAAGTTTCCACCTTGGATAGATGGGGTGTAAGGAACATGTGTAACAATACTATTCTTGTTGCTTAGCTTGGACAAGGATGCTATTTTCGTTTTGATCATGTATCATTTTTCTTTCAAGGAAACATTCCTTTTAAACATAAAATAAAATAAATTTTATATTCTTTTTAAACAACCAAGTTCTATGTTTTGCTTTGTCTCCTCATTTTTGCTATCATATTTTATTATTTTCACTTCTTGTTTTGAAAATGATGAAAGATATCTGCTTGTGTAAAGATTTTAATTTTTTTTTATTTTTGTCCTTTCATTACTTTCTAAGCATCAAAGCAAACAATGTTGTAGTCACAGTGGATAAATGTCAAGTTTTCAAATCTGAATCAGTGGCTAGGGACTGACTATAGTATATATATAGCTTTTGCATTTGTGATGTTTCTAGCTAAAAGAAACATTTGTCCATTTTGGCTTATTTCCTTTGGTTTGTGTAGCTTACTATGAGTTTGTATGAGCATTTTAAAGGGTTTAAAATATTTGACTTCCATTTGATATTTATGTTGTTTTAAGCTTTAGGAATGGACTGCACTTTGTACTTCTTGCTATTTTATTAAAGCCTTCAGCCATATTTCTGATTCTCCACAATTTCAGCAATTGCTTGTGAAGTATTTTTCTTGCATTTACAGGGCATTAATTATGTCAATGAACACCATATGAATTTTTGTTTTTTTGTTTTCTATTTTATTTTATATAATCTGCTTTAGCTTTAAAATGTTCTTGCTGGAGTGAAAATGGGAACGTGGAAAACAGATGAATGGAAATAAGGGATAGCTTTAAAGTGTTCAAAATCTCTTGCTTTATCAATTGTTGCTCTTCCGATTTCCACCTTTGCATTTTCACTCCAAACAAGGACACCCTTAATTTGTTTAGTTGTATTTCTTTCTCTGAAACATTTTTTTTTTAATCATAAAATAAAAAATAAAATGTTACTCTTCAAATGCTACTCTGTCTATTGTCATCAATGCTCTACTCTGCCTGTTGATGAAGATGATGTTACCAAGAAGTACAAGCATGCCAAGTCAAATTTAGATGATTTACAAAACCTGGGAGCATGCTTGTTACACGGAGTGGATGCAACAAAAATGAAGTTCCACTCAGATTTGAAAATGCGACGATTTGATCGGATCATATTCAACTTCCCTCATGCTGGCTTTCATAGGAGGGAAGACGACACAATAATGATTAAGTAAGTTGATCATTTGAGTTCAATTTATTGATTAATTAATGTCATCAGTGCATTGTAAAGGACAACATTTTATTTGAAATACTGATGCTTCTGGTGTGTTGCTGTTGGGCGAAAATTAGAGAATGGATATGAATAGAAAGTGTAGCTTGGCTCTCTCTTTTGGCCTTTGTGGAAGAATGCACATGGCACCAATGTAGTTACTCAATGTGTTTCTGAAAAGAGAACATGAGTGGCAATTTTTACACTTGGAATCTAACTAAAACACCAGCTTTTGCTTGATGAGTATAACAATTTATTGTGCATATTTCTAGTTTGTACTATGTTAAGTTTTTCTTTTTCATGATACTTACGGATATATGAGACTTATAATTCCCATACTCCTGAATTTACAGGATGCATATGGACCTTGTGTTCGGCTTCTTCAAGAATGCAAGTTGTTTGCTTCGAGCCAATGGTGAAATTCATGTTAATCATAAAACCACTGCCCCATTTAGTCGCTGGAACATAGAGTTGCTTGCTATACATAGCTTTTTGACATTGATTGAGCGTGACGACTTCAGGAAAGAAGATTACCCAGGTTATAACAATAAGCGAGGTGATAGTTATAGATGTGATGAACCCTTTCCACTTGGTAAGTGCAACACTTTCAAGTTTATTTACAATGTTAAGGGCTTTGAAGAAGCATAAGAGGTTGAATTACATGGATTCTAGACAAAAAAGAGATCTCCCATTTCAAGGGATTCAAGAAGCTGTGAAGCAATCACCAACCTTAGTTGATCTCAACTATTATCACCAAACTAGTCACATTTCAATATATGGTGTCTACTTGAACAATGCAGCTATTCTGCTCCTTATGCTAGCTATTCTGGTAGCATACGGTAGAGTTGCTCCTTGTGCTAGCTATTCTGCTCATGGTATGACTCTAGGTTCTGAGAATCTGTTGCAGCCTTTGCAACCAATGCAGTCATTGCAATCTTTTCAACCGAATGAAAGTTCTGATGTTGTAGAGAAGGATGTTTGTGACTCCTGATCATGGAGGGAATGGAAATCTGCAATAGAGGAATTGCAAGACTAGTAAACAATTTTTTTTTTGGGTTTTGGCTGTCTTCTTGAACTGTTTTTGTTATGCTATAGCTAGCTCAAGTTATGCTGCTTGTAATTTGTAATCAACATTTAGCTTATTTATGTTGATCTTTTGCAGCACACTTTTGTTGGATCAATTGTGCTGGTAAGAAATTTATGCTTTTTTTTCGAGGTTCTAAATGAATTGCTCTATTATAACACTAAATTCACTGGTCTTTTTATTTTTTTCCCCTTTGTAAAAGACTAGCTAATCTAGTATTTGATTAATATTACGTAAATATTATTGCACCTAATTTATAAATTCAAATAAAACTTGGTTCTTTTTTCTATGACTATGAACTTCTCTTTGCACCATATTTGGAATGGCACTACACTACACAGCCAGTTTACGAATGACTGCACGACTTGGAAGGTTGAGGAGGATAGGTGGCTCAAGCAGCAAGCCAGTTTGAGTTTTGTGGTTAAAGAGCTTTTGCAATGTAGGTTTTGTACACATAAAAGCACTTCTAGGGTAGGTTGTTATTCTAGTTTACAGGAAAGTACTTGTGGGAAGGGATTACCTCAGTACTCTGAATAGGAACTAATTGAAATTTTTGTAAAGAAAAATGGTCTTATTTTTTTATGATAACAAACATCTTAAAGGCTTAATGCACATCTCTAAAAAAACTCAGTAACATCCATTTTGGTTGTATGTTTAAGTGTGCAAAGTATGATTGAACATGCAAGTGTACGTTTGGAATTACTTTGGGATGGACTCAAAAGGACATTTGAGTGATCACATTTTGTGTTTTGGAAGGTGTGTTTTTTCATTGGATGTTCTTTCTGAGTTATGGTCCACTTCAATATTGGAGAGGCCAGTATGAGAGAGGAAGAGAGAAAAAAATGAGTTGATGTAATATATTTTATTTATTATTTAAAAAATTTAAAGATTTTTTTTTTGCTTCTCTCTTCCTCTCTCGTACTGGCCTCTCCAGTACTAGAGAGGACCATAACTCTTTCTGACAAACGTAAATCCACACATGACACGCCCTAAAGGACTTCAAAGATGAAGACTACACTTAATGAAGTCTGAGTGGTTCTAAAACAAGATGTTCCTACCCAGCAGCAATACAAGTCCTTGATCATCTCAGACGATATTTTGACATTCTGATTCTTTTATCATCAGTACACTCGAGAAGGGCTTCACAAAGACACAAACATTTTTTCCTTGGGTGAATCAAAGACGAAGTTGACTTTAGAACTTTTTGAGGAAAGAGAGTAACAACGTTTTATGCTTAAAGCAAAAGTTATTTTTCAGCTTCACAACCTACATCATACACAAAGGTCGCGTTTGGGAAAACAACTTAATTAAGTATTTATCGCATAAGATCTTATTGCATGAGAGCTTATGGTATAAGCGCTTAAATTCAATAAGTTATGTGCATTTGGATGTACACTTCGAAAAGCACTTATACCAAATTAAGGCGTTTGGATACATTACTATATAAGTGCTTATAAACATTTTAAAATTTTTTTATATAAAATTACAATAAAAATGTAATTTTAACAAACAATTTGATTATCTTAATTAACCCAACAACAAAACATCAACAGCAACACATCAACAGCAAGCGACGGATCTTGTTCATTATGGGATCTGGAGTAAAGCACATATAATCAGATCTGGCAAGGAAAGGGAAAGGGGAAGGGAGACCTTCGTGGACGGCGGCAAGCGACGGATCTTGCAGGATGAGGCGGCGCTAGGCGGCAAACGAGCTTGCAGGCGGAAGGCAGGAGGTGGAAGGAGACGCGCGACGAGGCGGAGGACGAAGGCGCAAGTGACAGGCGAGGCGGACGAGGCTGAGGCGAGGCTCGACGGGGCTGAGGAGAGGCGAGGCGGGGCGGAGGCGAGGCGCGACAGGGCGGAGGCGGCGCAAGGGTTAACAAAGAAGGGTCATGTTTCTTCTCTGATCGAAGAAGGCTAGAAGAAATAAGGAAGCAAAAAGAAAGAAAAAACGAAGAAAGGAAGGAGGCAGGATTCGAAGAGTGAAAATCTCGCTAGTGCTCCGCATAAGTTATTTTGAGAAGGACCCATAAGCTACTCCTACCAACTTATGAAAATAAGCCCAAAATAACTTATGAGATGATATAAGTTATTTTGATAAGCTTTGCCAAACACCTCATATAAGGGCTTATGACATAAGATAAGTCATAAAGAACTTAGTTAAGCTCTCCCAAACGCCCCCTAAGGGAAACATGATTTCTGAGATCCTCCTTATACCAAAAGTAGTCCTCAGTCAAAGCAAAAGGAGACCCAAAGCATGAGGAAAAGGAGAAACGATTATAAGTCTGTGTTTGGTTTCACGTTAGAAATCTTTAAAATTGATTCTGTTATCTGTCAAACGTGATTTTAGTAAAAAATGAGATGTTTGGTTATTGTCAGGTAGAATTGATTTTGCATCCAGAAGCTATTTTGACTAGAAGCTACAAAAAAGTAGCTTTTGAGTTGAATTGAAAAATTTACATAAATTTTCACATCAAAATTGTTTTCAAAATAAAAACATTCAAACATAAATCACTTCACTTCAAACTCAATTTTAACAAAATCAATTTTAAAAAATCAATTATGTTCAAAATCACTTTTATCAAATGCATATCCAAACACGCACTAAGTATTCTAAAGCTTTTATTAAAAAGTTCTCGCTACCATACCAATAGTCTCAAAACTCAACCCGTTTTATGATACTTTTCTCGTTTTATGATATTTTTGCCAACGATCCAGTCGATAAGGATAAGATTCATAACCCACAAGGTCATGAGTTCAAATCTCACTACCGATGTGAAGATCTCGTTAGTGGGTAATATTTAAGTACCTCTATAAACGTTCTTTGAGCCGTGAGACTTACCCGGACTCTGGTGAGCTCTTGGAACCCAACCCACCTAAAATTTTGTAAGACAAGGGAAAAAAAAAAAAAAGCTGTGCTTTTAAACAGCGGTGCAACGGCCAGGGATCAAAATAATAGTATGTGTAAATATGAATGAAATTTTTTCATAACGTGCTATAAGGAGTGTGAATAAATCTGCCCTTGTTAAGGGGCTAATTAAATTGGGGACAGAAATGAACATAAACATATAAACATATTTTATTAAGCATCATCCAAATTTTATAAAATGTCTTTAACTTCTCTCCTCGCTCAAAATAAAATAGACATGCTCATAACGATTATTCCAATAGAATAATGTTAAATCTTCATTCTCATATTTACTAAGAGTCTAATTGATAAGTGATAACATCAATCAGCTAACTTATAGCATATAGCTTATAACGGATAAATTTATAGTTTTGCTTGGTAAACGTTAAACTCTAAATGTTATAAGTTATCTACTATAAGTTTGGTAAACCGCTAGTTTTAATAAACATTATTGTTTATTTGCTATTCATTATCAGTCATCAGTAAGTTCATCTATTGATAGTTAGCTATTCACTATCAGTTATCAGTAAGTTCATCTATTGATAGCTAGTTTATCCGATATTCATTATTAGCTAGCTTATTTGTTATCTACTAGTTTTTACTAAACAAAGCTTAAAAAGAGAAAACATTGAACATCTTCTATATATGTTTTAAAGGTATTAAATGAATTAACTTTTTCATTTAATATTTTGTTTATGAATTTAATTGATATCCATAATTAATGTAAAGATTTTTTATATTATCAATAAATCATAAATTGTAATATCATTAAAAATATATATTTGACTTTTATCATAAATACCTTAAACATCATATGTGTATAATATAATGATTATCATTAATTATAGTGTTTTGATACTCTCGTGTATTAAAATTAGGATTTAATCAATATGTATAATTTTTTGAATTTATTTTTACATTTTCAATCGATCTTGAAAGTTGAAACGCCACGTTATTAAAAATAGCACAATCTTAGAATTATCTCTTTTTATTTACAAAATTGATAGCAGTGTTGTGAAACCGGATATTAGCCAAATTCATTCAAATAACGAAGTTTATTTTATTTTATTTTTTTGGTAATCCAAATAACGAAGTTTAGAATCACAAGCATACCAACCAACATACCGTTGTGAGACACTATTGAACTTCCCTAGGAAGAAGAAGAACAAAAGAGTGTAGAAGAAGCAAGTGAGCATGCATAGAGAAGGAGAAGACTTTGCAAGATGGGTGACACACTATTGCAGTGATCATCAGATACTGTTGGTGGGTGAGGGTGATTTCTCTTTCTCCTACAGCTTGGCACGCTCTTTTGGTTCAGCTGCCAACATCGTCGCTTCTTCTCTTGATTCTTACGGTATTTTTTTTTTTTCTTCTTCCTTTATTATCGTGTTTGTGTTTTTGGATTATGCAGCATGTTTCTATGTGAAAGTTTCCACCTTGGATAAATGGGGTGCAAGGGACATAACAATACCGTTCTTGTCACCACTTAGCTTGGTTAAGGATGTTATTTTCGTTTGATCATGTGCCATTTTGCTTTCAAGGGAACATTCCTGTTTTCTACAAAAAATTAAAAATTAAATTTATAATCCAGTTCTCTGTTTTCCTTCATTTTGTTATACTCATTTTTTTCAATTGGTTGTTTTGAAAATTATGAAAGTGCCTGCTTATGTAAAGATTTTAAATTTTTTATTTCTGTTCATTCATTACTTTCTAAGCAACAAAGGAAGCAATGTTATAGTCACTGCATAAATGTTAAGTTTCCAAATTTGTAATCAGTGGATAGTGACTAGTATATGCCTTTTGCATTGGTGATGTTTCTAGCTAAAATAAGCATTTTTCTGTTTCAGCTTATTTCCTTTGGTTTCTGTAGCTTACTATGAGTTTGTATGAGCATTTCAGAGGGTTTTAAGTATTTGACTTCCATTTGATATTTTATATTGTTTTAAGCTTTAGGAATAGACTGCAAATTTGTACTTTTTGCTATTTTATTAAAGCTTTCAGTCATGCTATGATTCTCCACAATTTCAGCAATTGGTTGTGAAGATGTATTTTTCTTGCATTCACAGGGCATTATATCAATCAACACCATATGGATTTTTGTTTTGTTTTCTATTCTATTTTTATATAATCTGATCTCACTGGAGTGGAAAACAAATGTTTGGAAATAAGAGGATACCTTTAAAGTTAGAGTGTTAAAAATCCTATTGCTTTGTCGATTGTTGTTCCTCCAATTTCCACCTTTTCATTTTCACTCTTAACAAGGACACCCTTAATTTGTTTTATTATATTTCTTTCTCTGCAAAAAATTTATCATAAAATCAAAATTAAAATGTTACTCTTAAGCGTTTCTTACGGCCTATTGTCATTAATGCTCTACCTGTTCATAAGATGATGTTACCAAGAAATACAAGCACGCTAATTCAAATTTAGATGGATTACAAAAGTTGGGAGCATGCTTGTTACACAAGGTGGATGCAACCAAAATGAAGTTCCACTCAGATTTGAAAATGCGACGATTTGATCGGGTCATATTCAACTTCCCTCATGCTGGCTTTCATAAGAGGGAAGACGATGCAATAATGATTAAGTAAGTTGTCCATTTGAATTCAATTTGATGATTAACTAATTTCATGAGTGCATTATAAAGAACAAAACTTTATTTGAAATACTCATGCTGGTGTGCTGCTGTTGGGCCAAAATTAGAGAATGGATATGAATAGAAACTAGAAAGTATAGCTTGACTCTCTCTTCTGGCCTTTGTGGAAGTCTGCACATGGAGCACTAATTTAGTTAGCCAACATGTGTTTCTGAAAAGAGAAAACTAGTGGCAATTTTTACACTTGGAATCTAACTAAAGCACCAGCTTCGGTCTGATCCTACACATTTTCTTCTGCACGTTTCTAGATTGTACATAATTGCTGTTTTGTATATTCTATTATGTTAAACTTTTCTATTTCACGATACTAATGGATATATCAGACTTGTAATCTCCATTCTCCTGAATTTACAGGATGCATATGAACCTTGTGTTCGGCTTCTTCAAGAATGCAAGTTGTTTGCTTCGAGCCAATGGTGAGATTCATGTTAATCATAAAACCACTGCCCCATTTAGTCACTGGAACATAGAGAGGCTTGCTATACAAAGCCTTTTGAGTTTGATTGAGCGTGTTGACTTTAGGAAAGAAGATTACCCAGGTTATAACAATAAGCGAGGTGATAGTTATAGATGTGATGAACCCTTTCCACTTGGTAAGTGCAGCACTTTTAAGTTTATTTACAATCCTAGAATTATGGGAAAAGGTAGGAGAAGTTACATGGCTTCTAGACAACAAAGAGATCTCCCATATCAAGATATTCAAGAAGCTGTGGAGCAATCGCCATATTTAGTTGATCTCAACTATTATCCTCAAACTTGTCACGTTACAAAAATGAATGAAGCAGTGACATCAAGATTTGGGTTGACAAATGGATACTCTCCAATCTCTAGTGGCTACTTTAACAATGCAGCAGTAGTACACGGAAGAGTTGCTCCTTGTGCTAGCTATTCTGCTCATGGTATGAGTCTAGGTTCTCAGAGATCATTGCAGCCTTTGCAGCCAAAGCAGTCTTTGCAGTTTTTGAAACCGTGGCCGACACCAGCAAATGTTAGATTTTCTCAAACAGATCATGTTAGAACATTGGATAATGTTCCTTTATCACTTGGTGCTAGGAACGAAGCACTTGGTCAAACTTCGGAGAATGCAGGTTATTCTTTTGATAGGGTAAGGCCTCGCTTTGAGAGGCACATTGCTGAAATTCCTTGGAGAACTTTGAGTGGTGCTAGAAATGAAGGATATCATGCATTTGCTGGCAGCTCAAATTATTCGCCAGGAGCATTTGGTAGAACAGCTGAGAATGCAGGCTATTCTTTTAATAGACCAAGGCCTGACTTTGAGAGGTACATTACTGAAGTTTCTAGGAGAACTTTGAGTGGTGCTAGAAATGAAGGGTATCATGTATTTGGTGGCAGCTCAAATTATTTGCAAGGAGCACTTGGTAGAACAGCTGAGAATGCAGGTTATTCTTTTGATAGACCTGACTTTGAGAGATGCATTGCTGAAATTCCTAGGAAAACTTTGAGTGGTACTAGAAATGAAGGGTATCATGTACTCGGTGGCAGCTCAAATTATTTGCAAGGAGCACTTGGTAGAACAGCTGAGAATGCAGGTTATTCTTTTGATAGGCTAAGGCCTGACTTTGAGAGATGCATTGCTGAAGTTCCTAGGAGAAGTTTGAGTGGTGCCAGAAATGAAGTGTATCATGTATTTGGTGGCAGCTCATATTATTTGCAAGAAGCACTTGGTAGAACAGCTGAGAATGCTGGTTATTCTTTTGAAAGGGTGAGGCCTGACTTTTAACATTGTTGAATTGCCTAGGACTTCTAATGATGATTCCAGAGTGAGCTTCACCGAATGAATATTTGGATGTCACAGAGAAGGATGTTTGCTGTGTTCTGATCATATAGTGAATGGAAGTGCAACAGAGGAATTGCAATTTTTTCGGCATATAGAGGAAGTGCAATAACTAGTAAACAGTATATATTTTTTCGGTTTTGGCTGTCTTGAACCAATTTTTTTATGCTATAGCTCTATAGCTCAAGATATGCAGCTGGTAATTTTGTAATCAACATTTAGCTTATGTTGATCTTTTGCAGCATGCTTTTGTTGGATCAATTGTGCTGTAAGAAAGTTGTCGTTTTTGGTTACATGTTCTAAATGAATTGCTCAAGTAGGACACTAAACTCACTGTTCTTTTTATTTTCCCTTTTGTAAAAGTCTGCCTAATCCACAGTGTGTTGATTAATATTACATAAATTTGTTCACCAAAAAATAATTTGCCGAAATTTATTGCACGTAAATATTAAGGGCATTGCTCCCAGACCCTCAATGATGGGAGGGTATAATCGAATGCCAAGTGTTCTACTTGGTCCACGTCATGTCTGTTGGTAAGTTCTTTTAAGTTTTGCATTTTAGTCCTTTTAAGTTAGATAATTTTACAATCGGTCCTTCAGATTCAAATAAATCAACATAAGTGTTATTTCATCTTCTTCTTCTCCATTCATTCTCTTTGTGCGACAACTGGTGAACGGCTTATAGGTCTGTTAATTTTCTCCTTCTTGCTTATCTTCTGGTTCGTTTTCGTGATTTTCCTTTTAATTGTTTGGGTTGTTGATCATCGCTTGCTTATCGTTTGGTTCGTTTTCAAACGTTTTCGTGATTTTCCTACTTATCTTCTTGTTAATTTGTTTTTTTTTATGGTTTAGGAACCTGCCCCTTTCTCTGAAAACGAACACATCGAATGTGCATTCTAGATTCCGGGACTTTGTATTTTTACACTCATTACATGTATTTGATTGTTTGTCGCATTGAAATAGTTGGTATTATAGTGACTTTTATGTTGGAAAGGGACCAATAGTCACTGTTTTGTCTTATTGCATATATGTTGTTCGTTAGAAGGTCTAAAATGAAATCATAGCATATTTTGGCATTGTAGCATATTTACTGCTGGGTTTTCTCCTTTGTCTTTCAACTGTGTGAGTCCTTTGGTTCTGCTTACTGCACAATAGTTCACTTTTTATTCTCTTAGAGAGTGTAAATGAACATTGAATTTGATTGTTGATTTCATTGATAATCTACATCAGTGCCGCCCTCATCATAAAGTTTCGCTTCTTTGAAATGTCATACGTCAACACACCAGCCCACACTTCTTCAGATCATCGATCAAAGCTGCAAATATCCATGAATCCCAGCCTTCGGATTAGATGGGCCCGGTATGAGACAAGTCAGAAACATAAACGGTTTTGACATGCACATCTCGGGAGGAAGATTGTACGATGTAACAATCACTGGCCAACATGAATATGGCGAGGCTGACACCTGAATGTATGGGGTAAAACCATCTGAGCACAGGCCAAGTCGTACAATGCAAGGATTTGATGCAAAATCACGGTGTACCCGATCGAAGTGTTTCCAGGCTTCACCATCAGAAGGGTGGCGTAACACGCACGTACTTCTTCTATTTTCATAAAGCCACCTCATCTGTTCCGCAGTTTGCATTGATGCTAACATTCTCTACAACCTTGGAATTATTGGCAAATAGAACATTGCCTTCACAGGAACTGGTTTGTTCTTACGGTCACTAGTTTGGACAGAGTACTTGGGTCCCCGACAAAATTTACAATCTTCCAATGTGCTATCATTTGTGCCCATAATAAAGCATGCACATGTTCGGACAACAATCAATCCTCCTAGCCCCCAACCCCAGTTTCAACACCAACCGCTTCGCATCATAATAACTTTTTGGCAACATCCCTTTGAAGGGTGTCACATCTTGAAGCATTTTACAAAAAAATTTCAAACACTGCTCAGGGACGTTCCAATTGGACTTGCAAGCTAAAAGTCTAACACAAATTGATAATTTTGAATCTGGTGCCCCTTCAATCAATGGCTTATTTGCCTCTAACAATAGATTGTAGAATCTTTGTGCCGCTTCATTGGGAGGCTCTTCCATGTCATCAGACTCATTCGCCTTAAAAGTCTCACATTGCCCGAGACAATCATCCACCATCCACTGCATTGACTGGAGTTGTTTGACATAGTCGTCGTGTAATCCACTGCCTGAGGCACCTATGTAGTGATCGTCACCACGGACTTCATTTAGATCAATATTCTGCAACTCTTCGCCATGATCAGTCTATATCCAATAATTAAGCTTGAACCCACGACGATACAGGTGTACCTTCACTTCATCATCACTCAAACCTTTGAGGCGAATCAACGAGTAAGTAGTATAGCAGTGGAGAAAAAGTTTCTTCCCAAACTGTCCCAATTGGACAATTCAAGATTCAATAAAATGAGTGATACCATGACCACGAGTGTACATGCTCAATAATATTGAACCTCGAACGGGTAACTAAGGTTTTTCTCAAGAACATGTTAATTATACTCTAAAATAAAATAAAACTTTAAGTAACAGGGATAATTTGCATAAAGTTTGACATTATTAGCAAACAATTAAGCATATAATTAAGCAACCATCATAAACAAAGCATTAGCAAAAAAACAATCACTTACTACAATCAAAATTTATTAAATTAGTCGCGCAATCTTTCGATTAAATCTTTAATTTTTTATATTATTTTTATTTATTCAATCATTTTTTATTTAATTAATATAATTTTAGTGTTATGTAATTATTAAGTTATTTACATATTTAACTTTTTTATTGTTGAATAAAATTAATTATACTTAGATATTTAACTATTTTCATATTCTATTTTTTATTTAATTAATCAATCATGTTTTTAATTATTTATTCAAACTAATCTTATTGTTATGTAAATATTTTAAACGATTTCGTCGTCCACGCTTCTCGATGCGCCATGAGCAGATATTCCCGATGCGCCATGCGCAACTATTAACTTTATTATTGTTGAATAAAATTAATTATACTTAGATATTTAACTATTTTCATATTCTATTTTTTATTTAATTAATTAATCATGTTTTTAATTATTTATTCAATCTAATTTTATTGTTATGTAAATATTTTAAATGATTTCGTCGTCCACGCTTCGAGATGCGCCATGAATAGATATTCACGATGCGCCATGCGCAACTATTAACTTATTTGTGAGATGAATGATTTAATTAACTTCTTAATTAATTATGAATTATTTTTTAATTATTTAAATAATTAATTCAACATTTTATTATCCGTTAAATATTTAATTCATTATTCCAGATCGTGCTTATACAATCAACATGAGCTATTAGTGAATATGCTCCATAACAGTTGCAAGAATATATGGGAGGAAAACGATTTTACCCATTCTCTAATCCTATCTACACTAAATCCTATCAACACTAAATTTTATCCTTACAATTTTATTATATTAAGTAAATTCATTAATTTTATTACGCATTTAGTAGAAACAACACATACCACATTTAAATATAAAAGTTCATAATTGATTTGTAAACAAAAACACTAATTAATTGACAAAAAACACACATTAATAATTTTGCACACACTAGACAGATATATAAATAAATACATGCACGTAATACATCTAAAGCAGTATCATTCACTAACATAAAATATACAAACAAAAACAAAAACAACACATGTTCAAAAAAAAAAATATAACAGCACAAACAGGAACAAAATGTCATAAAAAATTCAATGTACCACGAACGCAGTGTGACTGTTGGTTGCTGTCGGAGGAAGCTGGTGGCTCTGAAACAAGGGCTCTGAAACAATGCAAAAAAAAAAAAAAGAATATTACACTCCAAACCAAAAATCAGTAAAAAGGGAAAAATAAAAAAAAAATACAAAGTAGGGAATCCATACCATATAGCTGGTGGTGGTGGCACGGTGGCGGCGGTGGCAGAGAGGGAAGAGAGGTGGCAAAGAAAGATGAAGCAGAAAAGGGAAGAAGAAAGGGAGGCGCGGTGGTGATAGAGAAAGGGACAGAGGTGCAGTGGTGGTGGTGTGGTGGAGGGCGCGGAAGAGGGACGGTGCTCGGTCGTGGCACGGAGGTGGGGTTTTCGGTGAAGCAGAGAGGAAAGAGAGAAGAGAGAAGAGAAAAAAGAAAAAGTGAGGGAGAAGAAGGTTTTCGGTGATAATTGTTGGTAATGGCTACAATCTCAAGAGGGGGGGTGAATTGAGAGATTGAAAACTTTTTCAGTAATTTAAAGCAAAACAAAGTTTTCTTAAAGAAAATTAGTTTTTACTCAATTTTAATTCTCAAGATTCAGATTATTAATCAAGTAATGATGTTAAGAAAGATTACAAGAAGGAAACAATAATCTTAACAAGAAGATTCAGATTAAAGATTCAAGTTAACAAGCATTTAAGACTCATTTACATCACACATATGCATATAACAAAAATATGAGTTTAGAGATGAGAAGAACACGCAAACCGATTTATCCTGGTTTAGCTACCTCCTCTGGTACGCCTACATCCAGTCCCACACTTCTATGGTTTTCTCCACTATAACCAGAAATTACAATATCTAATTACAGCAACATAAGGATAACCTTCTTGCACAAACATTTCACCAAAAACACACTTGCTTTTCTTACCCAAGGATCCCTTCTATCCTTGTTCAATCTTAAGAGATACCCTCTCTTAATCACACTAATTTGCAGAAAGAATTGAGTAGAAGAAAGACTCTAATAGTCTGATTATACAAATTGAAGCTCTATGAAATATCACACTTTTCTCTCAAAGATGAAACACTTTTGGAAACTTTGAAATATTTCAATTTTTCATTTTCAGAATGTGTAAGGTATTGAAAAGTGTTGTTATGAAGTCCTTTTATAGGTATTTGAAGATTTAGATTTGTGGGTCTTATCACATAAGTTGTTATAAGTGATTAAAAATCAGTTTTGCAAAGTTGTAACAGAACAATCTGTGTACTACATCTGTGTACTCGTGTTTTTCAGACATTTTCAAAGCTCGTACACAGATTAGCTTCTTTGTACATCTGTGTATTAAACCAAGTCTTCAGCTTTTTCAAACGCATACACAGATGTATAGATTTGTACACGTGTGTATCTCTTGCCTTGTTCTTGAATACACATGTGTATACCTTTGTACACAGGTGTATATTAGAACACCAACCCAGATTATTCCAAAACTCAATACACATGTTGTGTACATCGATTTATCATTGAAGAACGAGTTTTGAAATATTTGAGATATTCTATACACAGGTATATCATTTTTGTACATCTGTGTATTCTTCATATTTTTCAAAACATAACGCTGATACACATGTGTACAACGCATGTGTACAGATTCGTAATTTCAGACCCGATAGCTCAGTTTCGAATACACAGGTGTACAACACATGTGTACAGACAGATTTTCTTTTGCTTTTAAAACTCAACTTATCATACACATGTGTATGACACCTCTGTACAGAAATGTTCTTTCTAAAACTTGAAATTTAGCTTTATATACACATGTGTACAACACATATGTACAATACACATAATTTCTTAATCCAATTAACATCTTTTGAAAAACATTTCCTTTGAAACATTCATTTATTTTATACCTTTGGAAAACTTAGTTTATTCTTAAATTCCAAGTGCTTCACCTAAGGAATCAAGTGTGCTATTTTTACAATAGCATCTAAATAATGAAATCTTCATGGCTTGATGCTTTATTCCTTGTCCATTGCTTTGTGTCCTTGTCCTTGCATCCTTTGATCCATGACTTTTCTTTTTCATGAGTGATCTTGCATAATACTTAACACACTATAAGTATATAATCAATATCAAAAAGCTTATGCAAAATACACTTTGTTTGTCATACATCAAAACATTAATGAGGGTTTAGTCTTACAAACTCCCCTTTTTTGATTATGACAAACCTTACCATACTTAACCTTAGTAATTGAAATCAGAGTGCAGCTTTATACTAAGCATGGTTCTTGACACACTTTGATCCTCCCCCTGTCTCATAGACATCTTTCAAAAGATCAAGTGTTATCATATCATTATCATAGAAAGTCATTTTCTTGATGCTTAGAAATTCAAAGTTAGTTTATGTATCAAAGCCTATTCATCCATGTATCATAGCTTATAGCTTTTTCAATATCTTAATATCTCATGTAAGATACATCTCATGTATGGTACATCTCCCCCTTTGTCATTATCAAAAAGAAAATATGGAAGATATAAACCAAATTTGAAAATTCATATTGCTTTCATAAAATTCATCATTTCCTGGCAAGAGCAATACATCAAAACATAACATGGTTTAAACTAAGTTAAATAAGTAAAGCACAACCAGAAAACATAAATTTTGATTTTAAAAAAAAATTCTGGGCTTTGTACATCGATTATGTACACCTGTGTATTTAACCATTTTTGCTTAGTGTACACCTGTGTACAAAAGTGTCAATCTGTGTATAACGCATCAGATACAAGTCTGATAAATGTCTTGATATATACATCTGTGTACATATCCTGTGTACTGGTGTCCTAGTAACATTTTTACGCAGTACACCTGTGTACTGAGCTTGTGTACAGAAACTTTAACACTAAAAAGGTTCAATACATCTGTGTACTAAGGCTATATACAGATCTAACAGAAATTCCAAATCAATCAAGGATTCAAAACAAACAATATATCTCATACAAATTGATTCAAACAAATTAAAAACATCATTTAGGAAATATCAAGCAATTTAAAACATCAAATATCAATCATTTTGAAGATCAATTATGCCCATAGCCATTTATCTCGCTTTATTTTTCACTATGGTTCATTCTCATCAAAATCGTTCATAATAAAAAAATTCATTTGGTTCCAATGGTTGGTTCATGATTGATGAAATAGCTTTAAACAAAAGGATGCACAACCACAGTTTCATAATAATAATTGGAGAAGATATTCAATCAATATTCTTTCTTTATTGTTACCCGTAATGTGCTTGGAAAAGCCTCTATCATAGTACCAATTTGAGTTCTCGGCCTTCAAACACATCTGCAACACAGAATTTATGTGTGTTCTATAGGTACCCAAATCTGGTTGGGTCCTTTAGTGTTAGTAGCAACATATGTTCCTTTTGGAACCCAAATTTGTTTAATGCCAACATGTATATTCTTCCTAAGTTTACAAGTAGCAGCAGTATGACCTTTCTTTAAACAATAATAGCATTTCACAAAAGGACTAGTTGAAGAACTAGGTGCAACAAAAAGCTTCTTGAAAGATTTTTCATGTACCATTGGTTTATATCCAATTCCAGCTTTGTCATAAACACCCTTTTGCTGTCCTAATATGGTATTCAAGTTATCTCTACCCATAGTGAACTTATATAGAACTACATTCAGTTTTTCAACTTCCTTTTCTAGTGTAGTACATTTGGTGCAAGTTGAACTAGATGCAAGCAATTGTAAATTCTTAGCTTCTAGTTCTTTAAGCTTTATTTGTAAAGATGCATAATCACTACATTGTTTTGCAATTATCTTTCTAGAAGATATAAGTTGTTTGCCAATTTTAACATACTCTTCATACAATTCATCAAAGGCATCTTGTAAATCATCATAGGTAGGTGAAGTGTCATTTACCTCGGTTTCACTATCACTTTGGTGACTTGCCATGAGACATAGATTGACTTCATCATTTTCAGATTCACTAGTGGAATCCATATCATTCTCTTCCCAAGCTATGTATGCTCTTCTAGGCTTTCTTCCTCTCTTCTCTTTGTTGCCATTCTTCTCATACTTTTCTTTCTTTTGCAGCTTTGGACATTCATTTTTGTAGTGTCCAAGCTTTCCACATTCAAAGCATTTGATAGTTGAGGAAGAGCTTTCACCTTTGTTTGTGTTATTCTTGGTAGGAAAACTGAATTGCTTCTTGTTTCTATTCCTTTTGATGAATCTTCTAAATTTCCTCATAAGCAATTCCATATCTTCTTCTTCGGATTCTTCATCTTCATGAAGGTCATCATCTTCATCACTTTCTTTTGGTTCTTTAGAGACATGAGCCTTGAGTGAGATTCCTTTCTTCATTTTCTCCTTATCTTCATGGCTTTTCAATCTATTAAGCTCCAATTCGTGTTCTTTCAACTTGCCAAATAGAGTTGCAATCTGCATGGTGTCTAGATCCTTTGCTTCAGCAATTGCAGTGATTTTTGTTGCCATTCACGACTCAAACATCTCATGATTTTGTTAATTTGTTTCTCATCTGTGATTGTATGTCCAAGTCCTTCAAGCTGGTTCACAATGTGTGTAAACATCCTTTGCAGCTCATCTATCTCCTCACCATTCTTCATGTGGAAGAGTTCATATTCATGGACTAGTGCATTCATCCTTGCTCTTTTCACATCGTTGGTTCCTTCATGAGTGAGTTGTAGAGTATCCCACATTTGCTATGCTGATTTACAGTTGGAGACCCTGAAAAACTCATCATAATTCAAAGCAGCTGTTATAATATTTTTTGCCTTAGCATTATAACCAACTCTTCTCTTATCATCATCATTCCAATCATCGTTTGGTTTATTTTGTATATTTCCCTTAGCATCAAGAATAAATGGAACATAGGGACCATTTTCAACAGCATCTAAAATATCTAAACCAGCAGCTTCGAGAAAAATTAGCATTCTCTCTTTCCAATACATGTATTGGGAGCCATTAAATCCAGGGGGTCTAATGAGAGAAGCCCCTTCACCCAGGATGTCATTTGTAGCCATCTCTTGAAGCTATTAAGCTTTGTAACAAGAGACTTAGCCCTGATGCCACTTGTTGGTAATGGCTACAATCTCAGGGGGGGGGGGTGAATTGAGAGATTGAAAACTTTTTCAGTAATTTAAAGAAAAACAGAGTTTTCTTAAAGAAAATTAATTTTTACTCAATTTTAATTCCCAAGATTCAGATTATTAATCAAGTAATGATGTTAAGAAAGATTACAAGAAGGAAACAATAATCTTAACAAGAAGATTCAGATTAAAGATTCAAGTAAACAAGCATTTAAGACTCATTTACATCACACATATGCATATAACAAAAATATGAGTTTAGAGATGAGAAGAACAAACAAACCGATTTATCCTGGTTCAGCTACCTCCTCTGGTACGCCTACATCCAGTCCCACACCTCTATGGTTTTCTCCACTATAACCAGAAATTACAATATCCAATTACAGCAACACAAGGATAACCTCCTTGCACAAACCTTTCACCAAATAGCACACTTGCTTTTCTTACCCAAGGATCCCTTCTATCCTTGTTCAATCCTAAGAGATACCCTCTCTTAATCACACTAATTTGCAGAAAGAATTGAGTAGAAGAAAGACACTATTAGTCTGATTATACAAATTGAAGCTCTATGAAATATCACACTTTTCTCTCAAAGATGAAGCACTTTTGGAAACTTTGAAATATTTCGAATTTTCATTTTTAGAATGTGTAAGGTATTGAAAAGTGTTGTTATGAAGTCCTTTTATAGGTATTTGAAGATTTAGATTCGTGGGTCTTATCACATAAGTTGTTACAAGTGATTAAAAATCAGTTTTGCAAAGTTGTAACAGAACAATCTGTGTACTACATCTGTGTACTCGTGTTTTTCAGACATTTTCAAAGCTCGTACACAAATTAGCTTCTTTGTACATCTGTGTATTAAACCAAGTCTTCAGCTGTTTCAAACGCATACACAGATGTATAGATTTGTACACGTGTGTATCTCTTGCCTTGTTCTTGAATACACATGTGTATACCTTTGTACACAGTTATATATTAGAACACCAACCCGGATTATTCCAAAACTCAATACACATGTTGTGTACATCGATTTATCATTGAAGAACGAGTTTTGAAATATTTGAGTTATTCTATACACAGGTGTATCATTTTTGTACATCTGTGTATTCTTCATATTTTTCAAAACATAACGCTGATACACATGTGTACAACGCATGTGATTCGTAATTTCAGACCCGAGAGCTCAGTTTCGAACACACAGGTGTACAACACATGTGTAAAGACAGATTTTCTTTTGCTTTTAAAACTCAACTTATCATACACATGTGTATGACACCTGTGTATAGAAATATTCTTTCTAAAACTTGAAATTTAGCTTTATATACACATGTGTACAACACATATGTACAATACACTTAATTTCTTAATCCAATTAACATCTTTTGAAAAACATTTCCTTTGAAAAATTCATTTATTTTATACCTTTGGAAAACTTAGTTTATTCTTAAATTCCAAGTGCTTCACCTAAGGAATCAAGTGTGCTATTTTTACAATAGCATCTAAATAATGAAATCTTCATGGCTTGATGCTTTATTCCTTGTCCATTGCTTTGTGTCCTTGTCCTTGCATCCTTTGATCCATGACTTTTCTTTTTCATGAGTGATCTTGCATAATACTTAACACACTATAAGTATATAATCAATATCAAAAAGCTTATGCAAAATACACTTTGTTTGTCATACATCAAAACATCAATGAGGGTTTAGTCTTACAATAATGAAAGAAAGTTTTCGACGAACTTATTTAAATTACCGACGGCTTTTCCGTCGGTAATTCAAAAAATACAATTACCGACGAAACTGTCCCTCGGTAATTATAACATGTTTTCCAATGGACGTTCTGTCTGTAAGCTTATTTGGGGTTACTGACGGATAAGTCCGTCGGTAATCTTTCGAGCCAACTTTTTCCCCCTTCACGCCCATAATTCAGAGGGACTTACCGATGGAAAAGCCCTCGGTAACATTTTCGACGAACATTCCATCGGAAACTTTTGAAGCTTTTGGTATTCACATTTACCGACGGGAAAATCCGTTGGTAATCCCTTTACTACCGACAATTGATGTCCGTCGGTAAAAGGCCGTTGGTAATAGCGTATTTTCTGGTGGTGAGTGAGTACAACATTGCTTCCTTTGATGCTTAGAAAGTAATGAAAGGACAGAAATAAAAATTTAAAATCTTTATAGAAGCCATTTTCAAAACAACCAAGTGAAAATAATAAGACATTAAAGGAAAAATGAGGAGAACATATATATTAATATCTATTCTCTAATTTTAGCCTTCATAATGTACTCTTGATGTTAATTAATCAACTAATTGAATTCCAATGGACAATTTACTTGATCATTACGGAGTTGTCTTCCCTCCTATGAAGGCCAACATGAGGGAAGTTGAATATAACAGTGTTATAAAACTCTGACTGGTCATCGACTCGGTAATGGCACTAGATTAATAGGTCATTGGTTGAATCAGTGAGTCATCGGTTGAACCATATGAACTGGTTGTATATTTATAATTGAAATATCTATATATATTTTATTTATTACTTATATACTAAAAGAGGTCGGTGATCTAGGGGTAAGACTTGTGGCTTGAGGTTCAAGGTTCGAATACGCGTGAGTGTAGGTAGTGGGAAGCACACCAGCAAGTGTGCGTTGGACATCGGGATAGCAGTGGGGTTTACATAGCATGCATGCATTGGGCAGCATAAATGGTTGGACTGCAAGCCTAGTCAGTCGGTTCAAATGGTTTAACCCCAATTTGATGACATAAACACCGATTCAATTGCATATCTGATCTAATATGTTGATCGGACCAGTCATAGGTCCGGTTTTCGGTCAAACCGATTTGATGGTTTCAAGTTTAGTGTGAACTATTTGTTCTCATATCGACTAGTATTTCCAATCTTCTTGCAATTTTTGTTTATCCTTGCTGTGGTAGGGGATGAAAGTGGAGAAGGAGCGCGATGGTTTTCATAGGAAAGTGGGTTCTAATTTGGGTTTTGGTATCTTTTTAATGTTTTAAAATGTTGCCTTTTGGGATCGCTAGATCATATGGATGGATGAGATTTTTGCTTTTGTTTTAATTTTATCTCTATTAAATTTTTATCCTCAACTACTTAACTCTTATATCTAGACTTTTTTTTTTTATCTTGTTACTAAAATTGTATTACTTTTTTCGGGAAAAAAAAATCCCATATTGAAATCATAAAAAAAAAATCGTAAAATTTATTGCCATACAAAAATCTCATGAAATTAAGTATCTAGTATTATACCAATACTTGATTTATTATGTTGATTTAAAGGACATGCCAAGAGTATTCAAATGGAGTAATTTTAACCAACTGAGGTTGGTGTGAGTGATTAAAGGCCTCTCGCTCCTTAACCAAGGTCTTGGGTTCGAGCCTTGGGTATGGAAAAAACCTCAGCTGGGAGGGATGCCACCCATCGAGGTGCCGAACAAACTCCCGCGGGAGATTAGTCCCCGTCGATTGGCGGTGGGATACTCCTCGAAGTAGATCGGAAAAAATGGAGTAATTTTAAATTCTCCCATTAAATTCTACTATTATTTCTTTTACTTATTAAATACAAAATATTATATTTTTTTATATATATTTTCATGATATTAAATCCATTAATTTCATTTTTTTTAATATTTTGCTGATTTAATAGCAGAACAATTAGTCGGAAAATTTTATAATGTAATATAGCAAAACTCATTCAAATAACGAAGTTTGAAATGAAGGGCACACCATTGTGATAGACTCTTGCACAGGTGTGCGTAGGACGGGTTGGGAGGGTTTGGCTTGTCCCTTACCCGACCCTAAACATTGACATGACCAATTCTTTGAACCCGAACCCGTCCCTAAACCCGAAGGGAATCCGATCATATCCGGGTTGAATTATGACCGGGCCAAAGTGGGACGAGACCGGGTTGACCTGAAGTTGAATAGATCCCTTATAAGTTCATGAATTAATTTTTGTAAGTGAGAAACATAAATTGGAACTTTGTACAGCATGACCATGTAACTTTTATAATGCAGTAAAAACAATATATATATTATAGATATAGAGATTGGCATCAAGTCTGACTCCTATAATAGGAGTATCAACAATCATCTAAACACAATTGAAGCACTATCACAATGTAGATATAACACTTGTACAGTCATAACAAGTAATACAAATTGCATAACTGGAATAGGACTATCACAGTGTGTGTTATAAACTGAAACAGGACTGAAAAATAAAGATAAAAACTAGCTTCTAAATGAATGCAGTTATGAACACAAGGTACTTCTTAAAGTATGTCACAAGAGTATATATATATGGCTGCCAACTAAACAACTTGACTCCCCTAAAATCATGCACAGGAAGACTTGCCCAAAATCATGCGCAGGGAATATTAACAATAATGATAACAAAGTGATAAGCTATCTAGTTACAAACAACATGTTAACATCCTAAGATTTGGTCAACCCATCTATACTGAGAGGTAATTACAGTCATAACAGGTAGAACAAATTGCATAACAACTTCAAGCATACTCAAAACAGTCCAAACAGACTGAGATAAACACAGTAACTATAAGCTGCCACAAGCAACTAGTGCAATAACTATAACAATCCAGTAAAGCTGTAACAATAATTGAAATTGTCCATTGTAACAGTAACAACATAACATAAAGCTGCTACTAACATTTAAATTGTCCACTGCCATACTAAATAATTAAACTGAGTTTTACATACCAGAATTCAAAACATAATCAAAATCTGCCTATTAGTCAATATCTTTGGCAAGGCTGCATTCACAAAAAATCCTTGCCACAAAGTTGCTTATCATTTACAAAAAAAATATTTGGCAAGGCTGCTATATAATTCACAAAAAATCCTTGCCGCGAAGTTGCCTATCATTCACAGAAAAATATTTGGCAAGGCTGCTATATCATTCACAAAAAATCCTTGCCACAAAGCTGTCTATCATTCAGAATTAATTCATAGGCACTTGACGCTCATCCTTTGCTCCTTGGAACTCAAGAATCTTAGCAGAAACATCTGCAAAAACACATAAATTGAATCTATATCAAATACATATTTTTAAATTAATTAATCAATAAAAAACAAAGTAGTAAACTCACCATCAACAATCTTCTCGATGCTATCAAATTGGTCAAACTCCTTATCGTCAAACTTGAGGCCATTGGGGTTTAACTAATTTTGAGTGCAGATAAGAGCTTCAGCCATTCTAGGTGACAAAGAACTGCGGAGGACATCAAGCACACGTGCGCTAGTTCTAAAGCATGACTCCGATGCCACAGTAGAAACCGGAACAGCAAATACATCACCAGCCATGACAGAAAGGACTCTGTATTTTGTAGAATTTGCCTTCCACCAATCCAAGATGTTGAAGTTAGCATCATCAATGTCATCCAAGGTCTCTTCTCCCAAATACCTCTCAAGATCAGACTTTTCAGAATTTGTTCTAGCCACCTTTTGTTTTTTCCAAACTTGCATCCTGCTCCCCGAAACACCTTTGATATTAATAGCATGTGACCCTTTAAGATTGTCATCCAAGGTTGCACTCTTGGAAGAATCTCCACCATCTTCACTTTCCTTTATATCAGAGATTCCTTTTGCAAAAAATTGGTACAAGTCATCCAAGGTCTCTTTAACCAAAGTAGACATAGTACATGCCAACTCTTTATCATATGTATCCTCTAAACTCCAAGTGATATAATCTAGTTTGTAGCGAGGATCCAAGACAACAGCAACAAATAACAATGGGTTAAACTTGTCCACATTTCCCCAATATTTTTCATACTTTGCTTTCATTGAACAAGCCATAGACCCCAAAAGTTTAGATTGGTTATCACTCCATGATATCAAAGCAGCTTGTATTGATGCAATTTCATGATAGCAACAGTTTAAAGTCACATGCAAAGAACCAGAGAAACACAAAGTCATTTCATAAAAGATTTACAAAATTGAATAAATACCCTAGAATTGGACCAATCCAAACTTGTTGGCGGACCAACTTTCTTTTTCCCTTTCTCATCTTCACGAAACCATTTACGAAAATCTGATTCTTGATCATAAAGCCTATCAAACGCCTTCTCAAACTTCTCGGCATGTTCCAACATAATGTAAGTTGAATTCCACCTAGTTGGAACATCCAAGCACACAAGGCTTTGAGACTTAATCATTTCGGCCTCGATGCATTCCTTAAATCTTTTAAGTCTTTGGGGAGAAGACCTAACATATCGCACATCATTCCTAATGCTATCAATGGAAGGTTGTTGCTCCTTTATGCCTTCATTTACAATTAAATTCAGATTATGAGCAGCACACCTCATGTGCAAATATTTGCCACCACATACTAGCCCACCCCTAGCATCTAATTTCTTTTGAAGGTATAAAATGGCTTCACCGTTTGAGCTTTGCGTTATCAACTGTGATTGTGAAAACTTTATCAATTCCCCATTCTCTTAAGCACCTCTCAACCTCTCTTCCAATGGTCTCACCCTTGTGATTTTCAACTAGACAAAAGTTCAAAATTCTTTTTTGATGCTTCCATCTTCATCAATGAAATGTCCAGTCAAACACATGTAGCCTAAATTCTAGTTTGAAGTCCAGCAGTCTGTAGTCATAAAAACACGATTGCATGACTTCATAAACCAAGCCTTTAGCTTCTTCTTTTCATCCAAGAACAGCTGGTAGCAGTCCCTTGAAATTGTGTACCTAGATGGCACAATAAATCTAGGCTCTAACCGGTTCATCATTTTACGGAACCCATGGCATTTCATCGCATATGACAAATTCAGCCACGGCCCTCCTGCAATCCTCTAAGTTATAGCTAACATATTTTTTTGCATCTAGGTCGTCTTCTCCCTCATTGATCTTTGGCATATAACCATGAAGTGTCCCCATCTTCCCCGTTTTAGAAAATATCCACTGATGAGACTTATGCAGGTGTTTGTTCAAAGTATTCGTGCCATGCTTGTTTGGGTTACAGACATACACGGTACGACAATGGTTACATTTGGCCTTATGTTCGCCCTTAGTCTCCTCTAAGGGAAGCTTGGTGAAATGATCCCAAACCATGGAGGATTTCTTACTCTTACTTCCTTGTCCAACAGTCTCAATTTTTTCAGCCCCTATCTGCTGAGATATTACTGGTACAGTAGAACCATCTGCAGGAGGGGTTGGGTTGCAAATTTCAGTCGCAATTGTCATAGATGGAGTAGGCTCTCTATCTGCCATTTCTTGTTACCTAAACAATTGTGATAAAAAAAAAGTAAAAATCAGTAACAAATATTAACTGACAAAGATTAAGCATGTATCTGCACACACCACCATACTAGTCTTAAACTAGTTGCATACAGTGACTTAAAAAGTGTCAAACAGCCTTTAAACCTAAGCCAAGGTGTTAAGTTGTATACCAAAAAAAGCAACTAGAAAGACTAAAGCCATCAAATGTGTACATCAAGAAACTAAATATTCTAAGTATCTACAAGAAAAGATCCCTGCTTTCACATTGTTTTAGGGTTTCAAAATAGTAAGCACAACCCTGTATCAGTTCATTGATTCATTAATTAATAAAAATATAAACAACACTTAAAAGCTTGTTCTAGTGTATTGGATTATCCAAATTAAGAATAGGTGATAACTTCGCAGTTGCATAAAAACAGAAACATAAATACACATTGTAAAAAAATAAAATAAAATAATAATAATAAAGGCTAAGGTAACGATCGTTGGATTCAAATTCAAAACGGTTGTCGTGCACGAAAGTTCTACCACATAAATCAATTCAAATTCTTAACTCTTAATAGTCACCATAAAATAATAATTGTCACCATAAATCAATTCAAATTCTTAACTCTTAAACTGAGAAATTGTTTAAGGGTTTCAAAATATTAAGCACAACCAAGTACAAAAGTGAAAAAGACTACCAGAGCTGGGAAATTGTTTTAAGGTTTCAAAATAGTTTTAGGGTTTCAAAATTTTTTTCAAAGATTTGAGAGAGAGAATAGAGTAGAAGAGAGAAAAGAACATACCAAAGCAAAGTTGCAAGGACGAACGGTCGTGAGTGGTGGTCCACTTTGCTGCAACACGAATGTCAAACGGAGTTGCAGGGACGTGGTGGGTCTCCTTGAGTTGCAGGAGGCGGCGCGCAGCAGGTAAAAATGGTGCGGTGGGTCTCCTCCTCGCGAGTCGACGCCGTCGTGGGTGGGGCTGAGGATTTGTGTTCGTGTCTTTGAGAGTGAGGAGAGGAGTCGATGAGTGTGTGTCTTTGTGAGTGAAAATGTGACAAATTTTTAACCTAGACTGAGTGAGTGTGGCAGTGTGCATTGCGTAATGGGTTGGGCCGACACTGAAGGTATAAAATTTTGGGACAAATAAGAGTGTAAGTATATTAGGGACGGGCCGGGTAACCCGAAGGGTAACTCGGGCCCGTCCTAAACCCGGTACCCGGACAGAAAAATAGGACAAGGTTCGTCCATTTGTCTTTTCCGGTCCATCTTTTCTTCGTCCAAAACCAATCGGGCCGGGCCGGGTTACCGGGTCGGACCGGGTCATGCACACCCCTAGACTCTTGCACTTCCACCGAGAAGAAGAAGAAAAGAGTGTGTGAGAAGCAACTAATCATGCAGAGATAAGAAAAAGGAGCAGACTTTGCAAGATGGGTGACACACTATTGCAGTGATCATGAGATACTGTTGGTGGGTGAGGGTGATTTCTCTTTCTCCTACAGCTTGGCACGTTCTTTTGGTTCAGCTGCCAACATTGTTGCTTCCTCTCTTGATTCCTACGGTCTCTTCATTTTCCCTCTTCTTTAATCTGTTGTTGCTGTCCCTTTATTATGGTGCTTGTGTTTTTGGCTTATGCAGCATGTTTCTATGTGAAAGTTTCCACCTTGGATAGATGGGGTGCAAGAAACATGTTTAACAATACTATTCTTGTTAGTTGTTGAGCTTGGACAAGGATGCTATTTTTGTATGATCATGTGTCATTTTTCTTTCTAGGAAACATTCCTTTTAAACATAAAAATAAAATAAATTTTATATTCTTTTTAAACAACCAAGTTCTTTGTTTTGCTGTCTCCTCATTTTTGCTTTAATATTTTATTATTTTTACTTGTTGTTTTGAAAATGATGAAAGGTATCTGCTTGTATAAAGATTTTAATTTTATTATTTTTGTCCTTTCATTACTTTCTAAGCATCAAAGAAACAATGTTGCAGTCAGTAGATAAATGTCAAGTTTTCAAATCTCAATCAGTGGCTATATTGCTTTTGCATTTGTGATGTTTCTAGCTAAAAGAAACATTTCTCCTTTATGGCTTATTTCCTTTGGTTTGTGTAGCTTACTATGAGTTTGTATGAGCATTTTAAAGGGTTTTAAATATTTGACTTCCATTTGATATTTTATGTTGTTTTAGGCTTTGTTTGTGAGTCTTGTTTAGGAGGGGAAGTAAGGGAAAGTGAAGGTTTATGAGAACCTCTTCTTTGTTTGTGAGTGTAAAAAATTGGAGGGGAAGTTTTTGAGGATTTTAGAAAACTCCCCAAGCCCCTCCTCAACTCAATTTTTTGGTTTACCCCAATTTGGGGTTTTTTTGGGGGGTTTACCCCAATTTTTAGAGGGAAAGGATATAATTTTTATTGCATTAGTATTATTTTTTTTTTTGAAAGGTGCATTAATATTATTTAAAAAATATTACTTATGTTAATTTTTTAAAATAAAGGTAAAATTGTAAAGGTATGCTATAAAACCCTCCATTTAATTTCCCTCATACAATATGTACTCACAAACAAGGTGAGGGATAATACTCTCTTTCCCCTCCCCTCCCTCACCTTTCCTTCCCCTTTGATTTCCTCCCTTTCCTTTCCCTCCAAACTCACGAACAAAGCCTTAAGCTTTAGGAATGGATTGCACTTTGTACTTTTTGCTATTTTATCAAAGCCTTCAGCCATGTTCTGATTCTCCACATTTTCAGCAATTGCTTGTGAAGTAAATTTTTTTTTTTTTTTTTAACATTTACAGGACATTATGGCAATGCACATCATATGAATTTTTGTTTTGTTTGTATTTTATTTTATTTTATTTTATATAATCTGCTCTAGCTTTAAAATGTTCTTGCTTGAGTGAACATGGGAACGTAGGAAAACATATGAATGGAAATAAGGGATAGCTTTAAAGTTGAAGTGTTCAAAATCTCTTGCTTTATCAATTGTTGCTCTTCCAATTTCCACCTTTTCATTTTCACTCCAAACAAGGACACCATTAATTTGTTTAATTATATTCCTTTCTCTGAAACTTTTTTTATCATAAAATAAAAAATAAAATGTTACTCTTCAAATGCTACTGTCTATTGTCATCAATGCTCTACTCTACCTATTGATGAAGATGATGTTACCAAGAAGTACAAGCATGCCAAGTCAAATTTAGATGATTTACAAAACCTGGGAGCATGCTTGTTACACGGAGTGGATGCAACAAATATGAAGTTCCACTCAGATTTGAAAATGCGACGATTTGATCGGATTATATTCAACTTCCCTCATGCTGGCTTTCATAGGAGGGAAGACGACACAATAATGATTAAGTAAGTTGATCATTTGAGTTCGATTTTTTGATTAATTAATGTCATGAGCTCATTGTAAAGGACAACATTTTATTTGAAATACTGATGCTTCTGGTGTGTTGCTGTTTGGCCAAAATTGGAGAATGGATATGAATAGAAAGCGTCGCTTGGCTCTCTCTTTTGGCCTTTGTGGAAGAATGCACATGGCACCAATTTAGTTACTCAATGTGTTTCTAAAAAAAGAACATGAGTGACAATTTTAACACTTTGGGATCTAACTAAAACACCAGCTTTGGCTTGATGAGTATAACATTTTCTTGTACATATTTCTAGTTTGTACCATGTTAAGTTTTTCTTTTTCACGATACTTAAGGATATATGAGTCATGAGACTTACAATTCACATTTCCTGAATTTACAGGATGCATTGGACCTTGTGTTCAGCTTCTTCAAGAATGCAAGTTGTTTGCTTCGAGCCAATGGTGAGATTCATGTTAATCATAAAACCACTGCCCCATTTAGTCACTAGAACATAGAGATGCTTGCTATACAAAGCTTTTTGACATTGATTGAGCGTGCTGACTTCAGGAAAGAAGATTACCCAGGTTGTAACAATAAGCGAGGTGATAGTTATAGATGTGATGAACCCTTTCCACTTGGTAAGTGCAGCACTTCTAAGTTTATTTACAATCTTAAGGCTTTGAAAAATCATAAGAGGATGAATTACATGGATTCTAGACAAAAAAGAGATCTCCTATTTCAAGGGATTCAAGAAGCTGTGAAGCAATCACCAACCTTAGTTGATCTAAACTATTATCACCAAACTAGTCACATTTCAAAATGTGGCGTCTACTTGAACAATGCAGCTATTCTGCACCTTATGCTAGCTATTCTGGTAGCATACGGTAGAGTTGCTCCTTGTGCTAGCTATTCTGCTCATGGTATGACTCTACACTAGTGCAAAATATGCATTTAACATCGAGGTTTTAATATCGGTTTTAACAAAACCGATGTGAAAAAGGAGGGGCAGTGGCATTTTTGAAATTAAACTGAAATATTTTAGCATCGGTTATAATGAAAACCGATGTGATAAAATATTATGTAATTTTATTAATTTTATTAATTTACTTATGTAATTTAATTGTCTTCTATTTATAAAAGGAGAAGAGGAAAAAGGGGCAGGAAAACCAAAGCAAGAATGTCTACCCCCATGTACTGTCTCGTGGGGGATATAAAAAGCTTGTTCACACCATGGTGGAAGAGGAAAAGAAAGCATGTCAGGAAGCAGCATCTCAGGCATATCCTACCGCTGAAAATCATCCAGAAGTTGTTGATCTACCTCCACCCCCACGCCATCGTAAATGGAAGAGGGCCCGACAAAGAAAAGGGACAATATACATCTGAGGAGGCCCGCCAAGTAGCTGAGAAGATTGTAAGTATAGTTTGAATTGTAATTGTGATTTTAACAATGTTACTGAATTGTAATGTGACCTAAAATTTTATATGTTGCAAGATGCCTTGGACGAGCAGGCCACTCAAGGAACCTTTGTTCCTAGAGGACGCGAGGATATCTTAGCTGCTGCCATCGGTAAACCAGACCACCCGGGCCGTGTCATTGGTGTTGGATGGGGCGTTGGCATTCGCCAATACCATGGTTCATCTTTACACCAACGCCACAGGGATGTTGCTGCAGATAGTGAACGGCTAAAACAGGAGATTGCAGATGAGCTTAGACAGGAGATGACCCAACAGTTTTCCCAGCAGATGGCAATAATGGCTGCTATGTCCCAGCAATTCAAAAGTGTCCAACCATTTGTCCAACCCTCTGCCCATGTGAGCACTAAGGGCTCATGTGATCCTCCTCATCAGCCTGATGATGATGATGATGATGATGATGATGATGCCCCTGATAGGTGTGAGTTGTATGTTGATGATCATCATGATATTTTGCCTAAAAGGTCAGATCCAGGAAGACCAGAGAAGTCTGCTCCTGCCAAGGTATTCATTTGACCATTCAATTAATTACGAATGAAATAACTTAACTGTGATTACTAATGTATATCTTTTTTGTTGTTTAGGGGATCGACAAAGGGGATCCTGGTGATGTTTTTAAACTTCTTGCTATACAGGTTGTCACTATGGAGGTTGATGCAGCTTTGGTAAGGTTGGAACATGATGCCAGGTCAGGTGACGAACTGTATATCCCAAAGAAGGAAATTATGGAGATGGCGCTCGAGCATGAAATGGCTAGTGCTGCACACATCTCGTTATGGTGCACGTAAGTACATTTTATTTATAAGTAAAATAATTAATTTTTAAATACTATGATAATTAACATGTTTTATCAATATATTAGGTATCTGCATCGCATGTTAGTTGATCAGGGCAACCTCACCCTTTATGGGTTCATTGACCCCATGCTCATTCAGGGTGATGTTCTCCTAATTATGGGTTCACTGACCCCATGCTCATTCAGGGTGATGTTCTCCTAACATCAGAAGACCCGGTCGCCACCATACGTGATATACTTGCCCGAGACCATCATCAGTTCTACCTTGCGCCTTATCTCAATAAGTAAGTACCAGTTATTTAATTATAACTATATATGACTTAGTCACTAATTGCTCCGCAAATGCAGACAACATTGGCAGTTGTTAATCTTGTGCCCTCTGTTGAATGCCGTGGTCTTCTTCTGCTAGATGGGAAATAAGCCGGCGAATGAACTGAAGCACATCATGGAAACATAAGCATTAAAATAATTTATAATCAGTAATGAAGTTGTTTTAATTATCTGAAATCTATTAGATAAACTTTAATTAATGTTTATTTTCTTATGATATTCTATTGATGCAAGCCGCATGCTGCGTGGTGAAAGGCGTCGGGCTGTTAGATGGATTATTCCTAACGTAAGATATTTATTAGTTCAAACGCTTCAAGCGTAGTGGGTATAATTATTGATTTCTATTTAATTCCTCATATGATGATTGGGTTTCATTTGTACGTAGTCCCGTAGACAACATGGATCATGGGAATGTGGATATTATGTGATGAAGTGGATGGTCGAAATTATCTCCTCCGGTATCACTGAAAGATGGCAGGAGGTAAATGCTAATTGGTAACAATTAGTTGTAACAATTATATATAGATTCGTTATATGTTTAATTTTAGTTTATTACTTAAAAGATATAATCTTATGTCCAATTAAACTTGCAGATATTCAACAATCCGACTCCACTCTCTGATGCCGACATAAAAAACATAAGGATGTGTTGGGAAACTTTCTTTCTTGAAGCGTACCAACAATAGTTTGTATGTAGTTAGTTTATAAACGCATCATGTACTAGCTATAGTGTACTTTTGACTGATATATGTTTTGACATGAAATCTATAATATATCCTATGTAGCTTTTTGGTTTCTAATTATCTTTGTTGTCTGAATGTAATTGAATATATTTATTGTTCGTAATCTTTTAATTTAGTGTGTTTTGGTTGTACAAAAGTGATTCTGTTGAGAATATTTACATTCTGTATTGATCTGGATTACTGGATTACTGAAACAGGGGAAATGACTGTCACTACTGTAATGGGGGTTTTTAAAAAAAAACTTTCACATCGGTTTCTGAAAAAACCGATGTGGTAACCCCACTTTACACATCGGTTTCTTAAAAACCGATGTGAAAAACAAAGTTTCCACATCGGTTTTTAGAATAACCGATGTGGAAAGTGGGGTTACCACATCGGTTTTTTAAGAACCGATGTGGAAAGTGCTGAACAGAATTTTTTGTCTTGCAAAAACAGTTTATTTTACATCGGTTTTAAAACCGATGTGAAAAGTGACAATAAACCACATCAGCCTTTTCAACATCAGTTTGAAAACCGATGTGAAAAGCAAAAAAAAAAACCGATGTGAAATCCCTTTTCTGCACTAATGCTAGGTTCTCAGAATCTGTTTTAGCCTTTGCAACCAATGCAATCATTGCAATCTTTTCAACCGAATGAAAGTTTGATGCTGTAGAGAAGGATGTTTGTGACTCCTGATCATGTAGGGAATGGAAAATCTGCAATAGAGGAATTGCAAGACTAGTAAACAATTTTTTTTCTTTTTTGGGTTCTGGCTTTCTTCTTGAACTGGTTTTGTTATGCTATAGCTAGCTCAAGTTATGCAGCTTGTAATTTGTAATCAACATTTAGCTTATGTTGATCTTTTGCAGCACACTTTCGTTGGATCAATTGTGCTGTAAGAAATTTATGATTTTTTTTTCGAGGTTCTAAATGAATTGCTCTATTATAACACTTAAATCCACTGGTCTTTTTTATTTTTTTCCCCTTTGTAAAAGACTAGCTAATCTAGTGTTTGATTAATATTACGTATATTTTATTGCACCTAATTTATAAATTCAAATAAGACTTGGTTCTATTTTCTATGACTATGAACTTCTCTTTGCACCATATTTGGAATGGCACTACACTACATAGCCAGTTTACCGAATGACTGCACAGCTTGGAAGGTTGAGGAGGATAGCTGGCTCAAGCAGCAAGCCAGTTTGAGTTTTGTGGTTAAAGAGCTTTTGCAATGTAGGTTTTGTACACATAAAAGCACTTCTAGGGTAGGTTGTTATTCTAGTTTACAGGAAAGTACTTGTGGGAAGTGTAACACCCTGTTTTTCAGATTAATTTAATTAAGCTGGTTCTAGTTAAGTGGGATTTATCGGTTGAGGGCATAGTGGGATTTTTGGCTAAAAGTCCCTTTCTGGTACATGAGCACACCCGTGCTCATCAGCCAGCAAGTCCCGTGCTTAAAGTCAGAAGCGTGTTTCTGATTTTAAGTTGAGCACGACCGTGCTCAACAAGGAGCACGCTCGTGCTCAATGTGTGGACCGCGTCTCGTGACACTAAGTGGAGCACGACCGTGCTCAAAGGAGAGCACGTTCGTGCTCAGGTCCGAACGTTATATACGTGAATAGAACTCGAGGGTTTACGTTTAACCCTAGTTTTTGGTGCGTGCAGCAGCCTGAGAGTGCGGCCAGAACAAGCTTTCTTCCTTCTTCCCTCATTTTGATCAGTTTTGGTGAGAGTTGGAGGCCTTGGGAGACCACTAGCATAGCTGTGTTGTTGCATAGGTAACGTTTCTTCCCTATCTAAGTTCCTCTTTCCATTATTGTGAATAGGGAACTAACCTTTGGTATTCTGTTGATCCAAGGTTCGTTTCGGTGTGAGTCGCTGTAAAGGGAGGAACCGGTTCGTTGTTTAGGACACCGAAAGAGCTACCTTCAATCCAGGTATGGGGAGAAGGGTAGTGTACTCATAGGCTTGGGGTTAGTGTAAAGTAAAGGGGTCCCCTAACCCCGATGTGTTTATATATGTATGTATGAATAACATGCTGAATTGGTTGTTTAATGATGGTATGCTCTTGGCTATTTTGGTATGTTATTGGTATACTGTTCATGTTCATAATATGTTATTAATGTTTGTGTTGGTTGCTTTTCTATGAACATGATGCTGTTGGGTTGATGCCATGATTGAATAGATTGCTGTTATGATGATGAGTTAAGGTCTGAAAATATGCTGATAGTTGATGTTAGGATTAATTGGTTAAAAACCCTGGAATTTGGTTGAGTATCAGCCTCTGTTCCTGCCCATAACAGCACTGTCGCGCGATGAGCACGACCGTGCTGAACAGGGAGCACGACCGTGCTCCCAGTTGAATTCTGGGTAGATGGCCGCGCTGTTCAGCACGGCCGTGCAGGACAAAGAGCACGACCGTGCTGCAGAGCACGACCGTGCTCAATGAGAAGCACGACCGTGCTTCACTTAAAGGGGAGCACGCCCTTCACGTGCTTAAGCACGACCGTGCTGGGTTACGAGCACGACCGTGCTCAACCCACCTGGACAGAACAAGATTAAAGGACTTAAGGGGTTTTAAACCCCACTTCCCTATGATGATAACTGATTAGACAACTTGGTAAATGTTACTAAAGATAAATAAAGATGATGAGATGGTGAAATGTTAAGTCGATACCCTTGTGGGTGCCGCAAGCTGATGAGTTGTGCCTTGGTGCTTTTTGGCCAAGGAAGCGTTGACCCCGCGGTTTGGGTTTATGGTGTTGATGTTGCTGTGTACCTTGGTGGCCGAGAGTTTGCCCCAGGTACTGCGGTTGATTCCGCTTAAGTCCTCAGGTAGATTCCGCGAGGCAAGTTGTTGCGGTTGATTCCGCTGTTACCTTTGGTCTATTCCGTTGGAGTTATGGAGGTGGTGATGCCGTTGTTGTTATGTTGCATACGCATTGCATCGGAGATGTTGTTTAGGGATGTTCGACAGAGGAGAGGTCGTCCTAGAGTACGGCGATCCGGCTATCCACGGTTGGAGTAGATTCTCCTAGCACCCCCGTGATGAGGCATTCGTTGGTTTGATGCGTTGGCTATCCAAGGAGTAGATTCTCCGGCGTTGAGTAGATTCTCAATGTGGATATGTAACTCCGAAGTCGTTCATCCCGAGTTTAGTGGATCCACATGCATTGTTGGTTTAGAGGAGTAGGACTGCATTGCATTGCATAGCATAATGATGATGTTGATGTCTGATGTAATGTTGCTGTGTTTACTGTTTACTTTACTTCCTGCTTCCTGCTGTATATGATTACATGAACTTACTCCCCATGTTTGTTTGTGTTTGGCCTGATTGGCACCTTGCAGAGGATGACGAGCGTCCCGGAGAGGAGTGACTCTGAGGAGCCGCCACTCATAGTAGGGCTAGTTTATGTTATCGTAGTTGTTTGTCTCAGTTGCAATTCCGTGGATTTTATTCCAGAATGGTTATACCAGCTCTGTATGTGACATCGGGGTTGGGTTATATTTATTGGTTTGTTATGTTTTTACTGTTTAAAACTTATTTCATTTCCGCGTTGTAAACGGTTCATGTGGGACTTTTCTACCCATGGACAATTGTTTATTTTATTCAATAATTGTATGTTTTTCCTTTAATTGTTTTTAAATTAAATGGCTTTTAACATGCTGGGTAGAAGGGTGTCACATTTAGTGGTATCAGAGCAGTTCGACCTTGTTCGGACGTGGTATGAGTCTGTTGTGTGACTCTTGTTTGAATTGTCTATACTTGGTATAGATAATGATGCTTAAGTTAGCTGCCTGTAGCTTTTACTTGCTAAGTTTCTGTATTAAAGGTTGCTTTGGGTATGTACAGGAACTAATGGCCGGTAGAGGACGCAACGATCAGGCGATTGCTGACGCATTGGCACTTCTGGCCAATGCTATCGGATAGGTCAACCCTAACAACGGTGGGCCAGCTGAGTTCCAGGGACTGGATAATTTCCAGAGGAACAACCCCCCATCGTTCAAGGGAGCGTATGACCCAGAGGGAGCATTGTTGTGGCTGAGGGAGACAGAGAAGATCTTCCGTGCGATGGACTGCAATGATCAGCAGAAGCTCATCTTCGCCACTTTCATGTTGACTGAGGAGGCGGAGCACTGGTGGGATAACTGCAGACAGAGGATGCAGGCAGAGGGCACAGTGGTGACTTGGGCTGTGTTCAGGCAGAGGTTTCTGGAGAAGTACTTTCCAGTAGATATCAGGGACAAGAAAGAGATGGAGTTCTTGTCCTTGAGGCAGGGGTCACTGTCAGTCGGTGACTATGCCGCTAAGTTTGAGGAGTTGGCTAGGTACTACACTCCTTACCAGCATGAGACAGACGATCGCTCCAAGTGTGTAAAGTTTGAAGCGGGACTCCGGCCTGAGATCAAACAGGCCATCAGCTATCAGGAAATCCGATTTTTTCCGATTCTAGTCAACAAGTGTCGGATTTATGAGGATGCTAGTCAGTTCAGAGCTGCCAGTTCTAGAGGATCGGACAATCAGAGTGGCAAGAGAATTGATCAGAGGGATAAGGGCAAGCAGCGGTATGCCCCGACGGGCAAGGACTTCAAGCAAAGCGGCAGGAAGCCCCAGTTTCAGCAAAGTAGCTTCACGGGTGGGTTTTCTGATGCCCCTAGAGCTATGAGGTGTGGAAAGTGTGGAGCATAGGACCACTATTCATCCCAGTGCAAGGAAACACAGGTCATCTGCTTCAAGTGTGGCAAGCCAGGCCACATCAGCCGAGAGTGTGATAGAGCTAAGGCCGAGCCTCCCAGTGCTAGCAAGAATCAGAAGTCCCAGGCCAACAGACTGAAGACCATTGGGAGAGTCTTTACTCTTAGTAGAGCTGAAGCCTCCGAGTCTGATGACTTGATCCAAGGTACGTGTTTAATTGATGGAACTCAATTAACTGTATTGTATGATTCGGGTGCTACTCACTCGTTTATATCGCATGATAGGGTCAAAAGTCTTAATTTGCTTGTTATCTTCCTTGAGTTTGATTTGTTGGTTTCTACACCTACAAATAAACCTGTTTCTACTTCTTATGCATGCAAGAACTGCCATATTGTTATAAATGATAAAACTTTCCTTGCTGATCTTGTATGCTTACCCTTGAAAGACCTGGACGTTATTCTGGGTATGGACTGGTTATCTTCCAACCATGTCCTTCTAAACTGTTTTGATAAAACCTTGATTTTTGGAACTCCAAAGGAGTCTAAGAATCCAGACCTTCTCTCTGCCAGCCAAGTACGAGCTTCGATGAGAGACGAAGCCCAAGTGTACATGATGTTAGCTTCCATGGATGTAGAGAGCAGCCCTCCTGATGTCGCCAGCATGCCTGTTGTGCGAGAGTTTCCTGAAGTATTTCCTGGGGATGTTTATAACTTACCCCCAGAAAGAGATGTTGAGTTTACCATAGATTTAGTGCCTGGCACCGGGCCGATATCCATAGCACCCTATAGAATGTCTCCTCTAGAGCTAGCTAAGTTGAAGGAACAGTTGGAGGACCTGATGATGAAGCAGTTCATTAGGCCGAGTGTGTCTCCGTGGGGAGCACCTGTGTTGTTGGTGAAGAAGAAGGATGGTAGTATGAGGTTGTGTGTCGACTTTCGACAGCTCAACAAGGTGACCATAAAGAATCGGTATCCCCTCCCTAGGATTGATGATCTTATGGACCAGTTGATGGGCGCTTGCATCTTTTCAAAGATAGATTTGAGGTCAGGGTACCACCAGATTCGGGTTAAGTCTGAGGACATCCCGAAGACAGCGTTTAGGACGCGATATGGTCACTATGAGTACTTGGTTATGCCTTTCGGTGTGACCAATGCTCCTGCGGTCTTCATGGACTACATGAACAAGACCTTTCACCCTTACTTGGATAAGTTCGTGGTGGTGTTTATAGATGACATCTTAGTGTACTCCAAGAGTAAGGAGGAACACGAGGAACACCTGAGGGTTGTCTTGCAGACCCTTAAGGAAAAGTAGTTGTATGCTAAGTTGTCTAAGTGTGAGTTCTGATTAGAGGAAGTGAGCTTCTTAGGACATGTCATCTCTAAGGGTGGCATAGCAGTGGACCCAGCTAAGGTAGAGACGGTGCTCCAGTGGGAAGCGCCAAAGTCTGTGACCGAGATTAGGAGTTTCTTGGGGTTAGCCGGGTACTATAGGCGGTTTATAAAAGGTTTCTCTAAGATAGCTTTACCCTTAACCCGTCTCACCAAAAAGGGGCAGTTGTTTGTGTGGGACTCTAAGTGTGAAGAGAGTTTCCAAACCCTTAAGAATAGGTTGACATCAGCACCAGTGTTGGTTTTGCCAGATCCTAGTGAACCCTTCGTAGTTTACTGTGATGCTTCTAAGCAAGGGTTAGGTGGTGTGCTGATGCAGAATGGTAAGGTAGTCGCTTACGCTTCTAGGCAGTTGAAAACCCATGAGAAGAACTACCCTACCCATGACCTAGAGTTAGGAGCTGTGGTATTTGCCTTGAAGATCTGGAAGGCATTACCTGTATGGAGCGAGGTTTGAGGTTTTTAGCGATCATAAGAATTTGAAGTATCTCTTTGATCAAAAGGAGTTGAATATGATGCAGCGTAGGTGGATGGAGTTCTTAAAGGATTATGACTTCGAGCTGACCTATCACCCAGGAAAGGCCAATGTGGTGGCCGATGCCTTGAGTAGGAAAACCCTGCATATCTCCGCTTTGATGGTTAGGGAGATGGATCTGATTGAGGAGTTTATAGACCTTAATCTAGCTTGTGAGTTTACCCCTAAGAGTATTAGGCTTGGTACCTTGAAGGTTACCAACAGTCTGATGGATCAGATTAGAGAGGGTCAGAAGTTAGATAAGTATCTCTTAGACCAGCGAGAGTTGCTCGCTCAGGGTAAAGACCTAAGTTTTAAGGATGGCAGTGATGGTATCTTGGGGTTCAAGGATAGAGTTTGTATACCTAATGTTCCTGAGCTTAGGAAGTTGATCTTAGAAGAAGGTCATAGGAGTGGATTGAGTGTGCACCCAGGTGCCACTAAGATGTATCAGGATCTTAAGAGAATGTTTTGGTGGCCTAGGATGAAAAAGGATGTAGCTGAGTTTGTATATGCGTGTTTAGTTTGTCAGAAGGCTAAGATCGAGCATCAGAGGCCTTCGGGTAAGTTGCAACCTTTGAGTGTCCCAGAATGGAAATGGGATAGTATCTCCATGGATTTTGTGTCTGGACTCCCTAGGACTCCAGCTGGTTTTGAGGCGATCTGGGTTGTTGTGGATAGACTGACTAAGTCTGCCCATTTCATTCCGATGAACATGGAGTATCCTTTGGAGAAGTTAGCTAAGCTGTACATCAAGGAGATAGTTAGGCTTCATGGTGTTCCCTCTAGCATAGTTTCAGATAGAGACCCGAGGTTTACCTCTGGGTTTTGGAATAGTTTGCAAGAGACCTTAGGAACAAAGCTTAGGCTTAGTTCAGCGTACCACCCACAGACTGATGGGCAGTCTGAGCGGACCATCCAGTCCTTAGAGGACTTGTTGAGGGCTTGTGTGTTAGAACAGTCAGGAAGTTGGGACAAGTTTTTGCCCCTAATAGAGTTTACCTACAACAACAGTTTCCATTCCAGCATTGGGATGGCACGTTATGAAGCTCTGTATGGGAGGAGATGTAGGACACCCTTGTGTTGGAGTGAGCCTAGTGATAGTGTGGTGCTAGGGCCAGAGATAGTCCAGGAAACAACAGAAAAGATTAGATTGGTTCAGGAAAAGATGAGAGTTGCACAGAATAGGCAGAAGAGCTACCATGATAAAAGGAGGAAGGCGCTCGAATTCCAGGAAGGTGATCATGTATTCTTGAGAGTTACCCCGACGACTGGGGTCGGTAGAGTGATGAAGGCGAGGAAACTTACTCCGAGGTTCATTGGTCCTTACCAAATCCTCAAAAGAGTCGGCGAAGTCGCCTACCAGATAGCCTTACCCACGTTCTTGTCAAATCTCTACAATGTTTTTCATGTGTCTCAACTCAGGAAGTATATTCATGACCCTAGTCACGTGATAGTACCCGACGCTATACAGTTGAAAGAGAACCTGACGTTTGAGGTGTTACCTCTTCGAGTCGAGGATACGAGGGTGAAGCAACTAAGAGGCAAGGAAATTCCTTTGGTTAAAGTGGTTTGGAGTGGGGCCACTGAGGAAAGTGCTACCAGGGAGCTGGAGAGCAAGATGATAGAAGCGTATCCGCATCTTTTTCCTTGAGGTACGTGTAAATTTCGAGGACAAAATTTTTATAAGGGGGGTGGAATTGTAACACCCTGTTTTTCAGATTAACTTAATTAAGCTGGTTCTAGTTAAGTGGGATTTATCGGTTGAGGGCATAGTGGGATTTTTGGGCTAAAAGTCCCTTTCTGGTACATGAGCACACCCGTGCTCATCAGCCAGCAAGCCCGTGCTTAAAGTCAGAAGCATGTTTCTGATTTTAAGTTGAGCACGACCGTGCTCAACAAGGAGCATGCCCATGCTCAATGCGTGGATCGTGTCTCGTGACGCTAAGTGGAGCACGACCGTGCTCAGGTCCGAACGTTATATACATGAATAGAACTCGAGGGTTTACGTTTAACCCTAGTTTTTGGTGAGTGCAGCAGCCTGAGAGTGCGGCCAGAACAAGCTTTCTTCCATCTTCCCTCATTTTGATCAGTTTTGGTGAGAGTTGGAGGCCTTGGGAGACCACTAGCATAGCTGTGTTGTTGCATAGGTAACGTTTCTTCCCTGTCTAAGTGCCTCTTTCCATTATTGTGAATAGGGAACTAACCTTTGGTATTCTGTTGATCCAAGGTTCATTTCGGTGTGAGTCGCTGTAAAGGGAGGAACCGGTTCGTTGTTTAGGACACCGAAAGAGCTACCTTCAATCCAGGTATGGGGAGAAAGGTAGTGTACTCATAGGCTTGGGGTTAGTGTAAAGTAAAGGGGTCCCCTAACCCCGATGTGTTTATATATGTATGTATGAATAACATGCTGAATTGGTTGTTTAATGATGGTATGCTCTTGGCTATTTTGGTATGTTATTGGTATACTGTTCATGTTCATAATATGTTATTAATGTTTGTGTTGGTTGCTTTTCTATGAACATGATGCTGTTGGGTTGATGCCATGATTGAATAGATTGCTGTTATGATGATGAGTTAAGGTCCGAAAATATGATGATAATTGATGTTAGGATTAATTGGTTAAAAACCCTGGAATTTGGTTGAGTATCAGCCTCTGTTCCTGCCCAGAACAGCACTGTCGCGCGATGAGCACGACCGTGCTGAACAGGGAGCACGACCGTGCTCCCAGTTGAATTCTGGGTACATGGCCGTGCTGTTCAGCAAGGCCGTGCAGGACAAAGAGCACGACCGTGCTCAATGAGAAGCACGACCGTGCTGGGTTACGAGCACGACCGTGCTCAACCCACCTGGACAGAACAAGATTAAAGGACTTAAGGGGTTTTAAACCCCACTTCCCTATGATGATAACTGATTAGACAACTTGGTAAATGTTTCTAAAGATAAATAAAGATGATGAGATGGTGAGATGTTAAGTCGATACCCTTGTGGGTGCCGCAAGCTGATGAGCCGTGCCTTGGTGCCTTTTGGCCAAGGAAGCCTTGACCCCGCGGTTTGGGTTTAAGGTGTTGATGTTGCTGTGTACCTTGGTGGCCGAGAGTTTGCCCCAGGTACTGCGGTTGATTCCGCTTAAGTCCTCAGGTAGATTCCGCGAGGTAAGTTGTTGCGGTTGATTCCGTTGTTACCTTCGGTCGATTCCGTTGGAGTTATGGAGGTGGTGATGCCGTTGTTGTTATGTTGCATACGCATTGCATCGGAGATGTTGTTTAGGGATGTTCGACATAGGGGAGGTCGTCCTAGAGTACGGCGATCCGGCCATCCACGGTTGGAGTAGATTCTCCTAGCGCCCCCGTGATGAGGCATTCGTTGGTTTGATGCGTTGGCTATCCAAGGAGTAGATTCTCCGGCGTTGAGTAGATTCTCAATGTGGATATGTAACTCCGAAGTTGTTCATCCCGAGTTTAGTGGATCCACATGCATTGTTGGTTTAGCTGAGTAGGACTGCAAAGCATAATGATGATGTTGATGTCTGGTGTAATGTTGCTGTGTTTACTGTTTACTTTACTTCCTACTTCCTGCTGTATATGATTACATGAACTTACTCCCCATGTTTGTTTGTGTTTGGCTTGATTGGCACCTTGTAGAGGATGACGAGCGGCCCGGAGAGGAGTGACTCTGAGGAGCCGCCACTCATAGTAGGGCTAGTTTATGTTATCGTAGTTGTTTGTCTCAGTTGTAATTCCGTGGATTTTATTCTGGAATGGTTATACCAGCTCTGTATGTGACATCGGGGTTGGGTTATATTTATTGGTTTGTTATGTTTTTACTGTTTAAAACTTATTTCATTTCCGCGTTGTAAACGGTTCATGTGAGACTTTTCTACCCATGGACAATTGTTTATTTTATTCAATAATTGCATGTTTTTCCTTTAATTGTTTTTAAATTAAATGGCTTTTAACATGTTGGGTAGAAGGGTGTCACAGGAAGGGATAACCTCAGTACTCTGAATAGGAATTAATTGAAAATTTTGTAAAGAAAATGGTCTTATTTCTTTATGATAACAAACATCTTAAAGGCTTAAGCACATCTCTAAAAAAACTCAGTAACATCCATTTTGGTTGTATCTTTAAGTGTGCAAAGTATGATTGAACATGTAAGGCACTCTTTGGTTTGCCAAATCCGCTAGCGTTTAGCAGATAGCGTATAGCGGATGGAAAAGTAGTCCTGTTTAGTAGTCGTTTTTAAAGTTAGCGTATGACGTTTTTTCACTAGCGTATAGCGTTTATCCCAGACACTTCTTGAAGTAGCGTTTTAGCTTATAACGTATAGCGTTTCATTTTTTCTTCCATTTTTATCCCTACCATTTTAATTAAATTCCTCACTTATCCTTGATTATAAAATAAAATACTAATAATTTAACATAGTATATAAATAAGAATTAATTTCGCGATTTAGATCTATATTTAAGATAAAAAAAAAGTGGAAAATATATTTTTATCTATAAAAAATAAAACTTATATAAAAATCAAAACAATATATAATTTTATTTTTATGATTCCATTTATTTATTAAAAATAATTAAAACTAGATTAATATTAAATTAAAAATTAATGATTAAATTTTCTAAAGGATAAATAAATTTTTTTTGACGTGATAAACGATAAATAATTTAGAATAAAATAAATTGTTATAAGTGATAATTATTTTAAAATAAATAATATAAATAATATATATACATATAATTTACATAAAAAAAATGCAAACATATCCTTTTATGTCATTTTACATTTATTAGCTAGTCCGACCGTTAGTTTTACCAAACACTTCAAATCCAATCCGCTAGCTAATCCGCTATCAGCTATCCGTTATCCGCTAGTTTATCCGCTAGCTTGTCTGGTATCCGCTAGTTTTTACCAAATAGAGCCTTAGTGTACGTTTGGATTTACATTGGGATGGACTCAAAAGGACGTTTGAGTATGTATTTGGTTTCATGTTGGAAACTTTCAGAATTGATTCTGCAATCTGTCAAACGTGATTTTAGTAAAAATGAGATGCTTGGTTACTGTCTAGTAAAATTGATTTTGCCTTCAGAAATGATTTTGAGTAAAAGCTACAAAAAGTAGCTTTTGAATTAAGTTGAAAATTTTACACTGAATTTTACATCAAACTTGCTTTCAAAATAAAAAATCCAAACATAAATAACTTCACTTCTTACTCAATTTTAATCAAATCAATTTTACAAGATCAATTACATTCAAAATCATTTTTATCAAATGCTCGTCCAAACACATGTTGAGTGATTACGTTTTGTGTTTTGGAAAGTGTGTTTTTTAATTGGATGTTCTTTCTGCTAGATTCCAACCTAAAACCAATTGGTATTAAGTGGAGTTGCCCAACAGGTATTTACACCGCACCCTAGGATTTGAGGCAAGCGATGTGGGACTTCCAACACCCCTCCTCCACAAATACCTGCCAGAACAGGCGGTACACAGGAAGGTGCCATAATAGGCGATACACAGGAAGATGGGCTCTGGCTCTGATACCATGTTAGATTCCAACCTAAAACCAATTGTGGTCAACAAGTCAACATGCACTGGTCAACGAGTCAAAGGTGCTGGTCAATGAGGCAACCCGCGGGTCAAAACGGGTCAGAGCTCGGGTCAGAACGGGTCAGCACACAGGTCAAAGGCGGGTCAGCACGCAAACCGAGGCAGGCGCGTAAACAACACGCGCTGACGGTCTGGAGGCGCGTGGCGGCACGTGAAGGTTCGGACGGGGATGAAATTTCACTGACAGGTAGATCGAACGACGACGATTGCAGTGGTACTGGAGGTGAGAGAAACCGATCATGGGAAGGGTCTGAACTGGAGTACACCGACGGAGGGAAATCAAGCCAAGAAAGAACAAGGGAAGGAAACAACTTCAGGAGCACCACAGGGACTCAAACACGATGAGAACATCACAGGTAGGTAGGAATCGAAAGCCTAAGCTCTTGATACCATGTTAGATTCCAACCTAAAACCAATTGGTATTAAGTGGAGTTGCCCAACAGGTATTTAAACCGCACCCTAGGATTTGAGGCAGGCGATGTGGGACTTCCAACACTTTCGAACGTAAATCCACGCACCCTAAATGAATGAAGTCTGAATGCTTCTAAAACAACTCAGATGATCCTACCCAGAAGCAATACAAGTCCTTGAACATCTCAGACGATATTTTGACATTCTGATTCTTTCATCAGGACACTGAAGAGAAGGGCTTCACAAACATTTTTACCTTGGGTGAATCAAAGACGAAGTTGACATTAGAGCTTTGAAGAAAGAGAACGTTTTATGCTAAAAGTAAAAGTTCTGTTTCAGCTTCACAGCTACATCATACACAAAAAGGGAAACGTGATTTCTGAGATCCTCCTTGTTGCACCAAAAGTAGTCCTCAGTCAAAGCAAAAGGAGATCCAAAGCATGAGGACAAAGGAGAAACGGTTATAAGTATTCTAGAGCTTTTATTAAGAAGTTCTCTCTACTATACCAATCGTCTCAACTCAACTCTCAACCCGTTTTATTTTATTTTCCTCCTTTATAAAACAGTTGTGCTTTTTTTTTTTTTGGTAACAAAAGAGAAAGAAACCAAAAGCAAAAGACAAAAAGGGCCCTAAGGCCTTACAAAAACTATCCCCATAGAATCAGTGAATAACAAGCTATCCATCCGAGCAGGAGGTTGATCCAAAATCACCAAGGAAGAATCCGTTATGACACCCATCTTTGCTACGAAGTCTGCGCAATGATTACACTCCCTCAAGGTATGAGTTAGGTTGAAGTCCCAGTTCCTTGATAACATGCTCCTTATCAAAGCAATCTCATTAGCAAACCGATGAAAATTCTGGTCACCATCCTCAACTAGCTTAATAATGTTCAAAGAATCAGAGTAGCAATTAACCTTTCGATACCCAAGCTCCCAACAAAGAGACATTCCATGGAACAAAGCCATGAGTTCTGCATGCAAGATATCTGAGATACCCACTGTTCCATAATTAGCCATGCCGAGTCTCTCATAAGACCCCTAAAACCCGCCATACTTGGGTTATTAAATGTGCTACCATCCACATTGAGAGCAATGCGACCCTCCAAAGGTTTAACCCAAGAAACCTCTCTAGGAACTCGCCCATTCCCACCATCATCACTATCTCCATACGCACGTACAGTGTCACGTAAAAGAGCTTTAACCTGCATGCCAACCAATCTAGTAAGTGTTTGAGTCTGCTAAACCAATCTAGTTGGTAACGCAGAATGACAGAGCTTCCAAACAAAGAACTGGATATTGGAAGGAATTTTGAGTTTCCAAATCCAACTCCAAGGAGCCTCTAAATCACCATGCAGCTGCTCTTTCATTAACCAAAGATAAGCACTCTTTGTTGAGTAGATACCCGAAGAACATGACTGCCAAGTCAACCTATCCAGCATCCCATCCACAAGCCTCGGTTTTAGACTCACAATGGACTGTTTTACATCTTCTGGAAGATCAATGTAAAGCAGATTTAACCTCCACACCCAGGCCACCTAACTTTCGCGGCTTAGTAACAATTTTCCAACGGATATTTCTATGGTGCCTTTGATAATTTGACTGAATGATGGCAAGTGGGATCGAGCTCAAGACCTCTAAGAACAGTCCAAACAAACTTACCACTAGGCTATCACACAAACTCGTTACTAATATTACAAATTTTTAATATATAACATATGTTCATCATAAAACCTTTGAATATCATATATACCAGTTCATCGATTCAACCAATGATTCACTGGTTTGACCAATTACCCACTGACCCAGTGTCTCAACCGAGTCGATGACCGATCCGATTTTAAGAACACTGCTTTTTTTTTAATCTAATAACTTAAAAAGATTGACGTCTTCCGCTTGAACAAGGTTCGATCCTCAACTTTTGCAACTTCAATTTTTTTCCTTTTCCTTTTAAATAAACAAAACTATGGTGTGTTCTAGAAAAAATCGACAGAAGCTTCGATGGGAATAGAGCATGCAACCTATCGACTTAAATGGGAACAAATGGTCCTCAGCCTAAACATTGATGTTTTGTTAATGACCGTCTTCTTATATTAATAACCTATTGTTATTTGTTACATCTATGATTTAAAGTTTATATTATGGATGGTGTCAGTCACACTTAAGGAAAATAATTTTATAATTATAAAATTATTTTCCATTGCCCATTAATTTTAATATTATTATTAACTAATTAAATGTTTATAACACTACTATTTTCATGACATAACCATAATGTATTCTAAGAAAAGTTTTAAATAATATGAAAAAAAAAACTAGAATGAACTTTCAAATATCCAAACTCAACCTTAATAACCTTTAACCCTACATTTGGAGTGAAAAATAAAAAATAAAAAATTCATATTAGCATACAGAAGACTTAGTTGGATCATCCACATTCCACTATACTACATAGGGATGGCAATGGGTAGGGTGCTTTAGTACCCGTCCCCATATCCGGGTTTGAAAAATTTACCCGTACCCACTTGGGTAGCAACTTTAGTACCCTTACCCGAATCTTCTGGGTACCTAAGTATCCGTACCCGCACCCGTTACCCATACTTTAAATGTGAAAAGGCAATAAATAACAAAAGAAACGTTATAACAATTAAAAAACTATTCAAAGGTCTTTTAAATCTACTCATAAAACATTGCAAATCAAAATATTTAAATAAATAAAAACATAAAAACACCCAAAAAGGAATTTTAGATACAACTAGGTTTAGAAAGTTAAGAATCTTTAGATTAATTTTGGTTTTAAAATTTGTATTATAATTAAAATTATATATATTAGTAATATAAATAAATAAATAAATAAATAAATATACATATACATATGTGCGGGTATGGGGCGGGTAGGTACTATAGTACCCGTACCCGCACCCATACCCATTCAAATTTACGGGTAATTACCCGTACCTGGATCCTTACCCATTGTATCGGTAATTACCTTACGCATTATGGGTAATTTTTGCCGGTACCCAATGAATAGGGTATAAATTGCCATCCCTAATACTACACCTTTCATGACAACCACATTTTAGGGTTGAATTAGGGTATTTGGAAGCTCGTTCTATTTTTATTTTATTTTAAAAATTAAACTATTTTAGAAGACAATATGATTATGTCACGAAAGCGGTAGTATAGTGGATGGCACCTGTAACACCCTGATTTTTCACTACTTTCTAATATCGGAAATGTATATAAATACGTTTATATTTTTATCTGAGACTTAGAAAATTATTTTAATTAAATCGAAACCTTATTTGCACTCTACTTAACGGTAGAGAGTTATGATTAAAATTTAGGTTGAAAAGTCAGACGAAACCCGGTCTGCGAATTTCACTGACAGTATAATTATACTGATCAGAAGGCCTAATTTTAATTCATGAACAAAATATTTAAGGTTTTTATTTAATTTCCAACGATTTTGGATTTTTAGAATTATTTCATTAAAAATGAAATAATATGTTATTTTCGGGCGTTATATTCAATCGAGCGAACGACGGAGCTGAATACGTGGTTTTCGGGACCCGATAAGTGGATAAATTTTATGTTCTCTTAAAACTGAGTCATCCATGTGAGAGGATTAATGTGGTACAAGGTTATGTAGGCAATTTTTAATAACTGCATTTTGATCCTTAAACTTTCTTTTAATTTCTTTTTGGTCCTAAGTTAAACTGTCAAGTTGTCATCAAATTGGGCCAATTCCTTGCACTCCAAACCATGGTGGGCTGTGGCAGGCCCAAAATCATGGCCAAGGTGGTACTCTTTATGAAACCATATATGTATTCTAAACTTATCTATGGTTTGATTTTTGTCTTAAGCCATTTTCAAGTTTGTAAACACTTAAACTTTGTTGGACTTCTCAAGCCCATTTGCACCAAGCCCAAGCCCATCTTCCTTGCGTATAAATTCTTGACAAGTCTTGAAGACTCTAGTTTCTTCTCTAATCTCCTATCATCATCTTCCTTGTTCTAACTTTCTCTAAGTTTCCATTGTTGAGTTTGTGAAGCAACTTGGTAATCCTTGCATTTTTCTTCAATTCCAAGAGGTAATTCATGATCCTCATCATCATTTAACTATATGTTCTTCAATTCATTTCATGATTAGAAGCCTTAATCATCATTTTCTATTCATGTGTTCTTAACTTTGAAAATCCATAGAAAATCATAAAAAAAATCCTATAAATATGAAACCAATTTCTATTAGTTTGTTATCATCTCTATATTCATAATCCAATAGCATGATTTAAACAAAATTTTCCTTCCCATTTATCTCAATGAGGCCGAACCTCACTTTGTGAAGTGGAGGGATTTTGTTCAAATTTTCTTAGAAAGTAATCATTGATTTTAAATTTCTATATTATATATGTGTTGAATCCAAGTTGTTGTATCAAAATGAAATCCCTAGCTCATATTTTCTTCAATGGTCCGAAATTGAATTTTTGTGAAGTTGAAATATTTGATTTCATTTTTTCATGTATTATGATCATTGACCCTATGTCATGTGTACTTAAGGATCACTAATCTAAGGATTTTAGAATTTTAGAAATTCTTAGCCACCAAAACCCTCACATGGCCGAAACCCTCATGTAGGAAATAGGTGTTGTTTGATTGAAATTGTTTGGTTGTTGTTTGTTGAAGGTTAAGTGTATTAATTATACGTTGGAGAGTGAAACCGGAATTTGACGTTTGTTCGAGGAAAGATATCGGGAAGAAATTCTTCAAGAGGTAAGAGGGGATTGCCTGCTGGATTTTTCCGATGGCTACGTGCTATCAAGTTGTTGGTTGTGATATTTATCTGTGGTTGTGGTGCTTGTTTAATTTGGTTAAAGTTGTATTAGTTTTATCTGTGTTTGTTTTGCAGTTATATATTATAGTGTTTTGATGTATGATCTGTGTACCACCCCCCTTGGGCATTACTTTGTAACACGTGCGGAAATAAATTAAAAAAAAATTTTGCTGGTTGCTTTCGGAAATTGATTTATTTTGGTGTTAAAAAAAATGTCTGGGTGTAAAAAAAATTCTTTCTGAATACTTCGAACATACATGCACGTCACAATAGTAAAAACCCTATTATTCACAACAGAATTTCAAACAATATAAAGGTTTTTAAAACACCTACACAGACTTTCTCAAAACATACCACCCAAAGAAAATCCTAAGCTGGTCGCTCTACAAAACACTCACTGGTAAGACCTCGTGATCATCCCTATGATCATACCTCTTTCTGCAGTCTGTACTCAAGTCTCCAAATGACTTAAGGAAACTCTTCTGCAACATCTGCACTTGTGTACCAAGGTACAACAGCAAAGCCAGAAGCACAAATATATGCAAGGATGAGTTCCAATATATGGATTTTAAAACGATAACCATATGCACGACACACAAATAACATTTAACATGTATATTCAACAATAAACAATTTATTTATCAAAGGGTTTCATACCCGACAATCTTCGTTGTTTTAAAAACCATGACACTTCAATATTCATCAACTAGCTTTTGTACCTAATCTCCGGAGCTTCAAACACCAAATAAATGAGCTGATCAGGCTCTCGTTGCCAAATAAGGCAGAATTTAATCGTTGCCAGATAAGGCAGAATTTAATCGTTGCCAGATAAGGCAGAAATTAACCATATCACTGTCAAAAAGGAGGCACAGTGGTTACTATTTATAGTATATGGTTTCGTGGTCATTTATCCATCAAGGCACAGTGGTGCAAACGCCATGAATACTTGCCATCAAGAATTCAAGTCCTATGCAGAGGCACGTCTGCCCAAAAATGCATGTAAAACGTTTTGTTCACGTCATTTTCTTTGTGTTCATCCTTTCCTTGTCGAGGCTCAAAGGCTCACAACCAATCCAAAGTTTAAACATTTAAGTTTAATCCATCATTCTAATAAATCAGACTCCAAGTCAAAATATGCAAATCACGAAATCTAGACCGATGCACCAGATTTAGATTCGTAAATTTTGGCGCACAAAAATCAATACAGATTTTTATAAGACATCAAGTCCATAATTTCATATTTAGGACACACGGTCAATACCATAGAACACTAGACCCGACGTCTCGGCAACTAGGTTCGTCTTTCAATTTAAAAACATTTTCTTTCTGTGAAACACAAATTCAAAACGAAACTCCACAACTTATCCAAGTTGTTGGAAATAATATCGTTGTATAAAAATACTTTACAGAAAATTCTTTTACGTTGAAAATTCATTTATAAAATCATCAAATCACTTGAAACTCGTTTTCGTCTTAAAATCTTTATTTGAAACTTTAGTTCAAAGAAAACATCGTTTGAGACTAAATTGATGTTTAAAACAAATACTTTTGTTTTCGAAAATGCTTTCTGTAAATATTTTCGGAATGGTTCGTCGCTTGATGTTTTCAAACGTTTTAAGTCAAAATATGACTTTTCTAGTAAAATAATTTTCCCAACACTGTAATAAAATTATTTTTAAAACTTATTTTTTTATAATAACATTTTCTAATACTTAGAAATTTCTTACGTAAAAATCAGTAGTACTAAAGTATTTTCACGGTTACGTCCTCACTTTAACTCATAAAACACTCTTACACCGTTAAATCATTAAAATAATCACTTTTTCATTTATTCCTCATTTCTAACCCATCAAATACTTAAGTAGTATTATGTTTCTATTTCTCATCTATTAAAACTCATTATTCCGTAAAAAGCTTTTTAACGCTTTTAACCTCGTTATTAATTGAGCACTGACCACTGTCAGGCTTTTCAATCCACAATCAACATCAATAACAGTCTCATGCCAATAATACAGCAAATCGCAATTAATGGCATACAACAAAATATAATAACAATTAAATGCAGATAAATAAATAATTTAAAAATAGATAATTTAAAAGCAGTTATTTCTAACTACGTAAAATAACAAATGCACCCAAATAAATCATACAGACCACAAACAAATTACAGACAACTATCAGAAAAATCCCTCAAGTACTCCCCTTACCTCTTGGAGATTTTTCCTTCTGAATTTAAGTTCCGTCAAACGTCCAATCTCCGCAAAACACGTATGCTATTCACACAAAAATCACCCTTCAACAAACCATAATCAAAATCATCAATCAAACAACTAAATACACCTATGTTCCTACATGATGGGTCACGGTCATGAGGTGATTAAATTGGCTAGACATAATAAAATTTTGCAAGCTTTTGGATTAAGGATCCTTAAGCAAGATTAAGACATAAACAACACTTACTTAACAAAAATTGAATCAATATCATCTTAACCACAAAGTTAAGACTTTCGGCCATGGGGTGATTTTATGACTAAAAATTTCTAAAAATCTTAAGCTCTTTGGATTAGTGATCCTTGATCAATTAGAACCCTAAATCAATGATAAACATACAAAGATTGAAATCAAATATTTCAATCCTTCAAGAAATAAATTTCGGCCATGAATAAAATAATGGCTTAGAGTTTTCATTTTGATTCAACAATCATGGATTCAATACATACACAAGCTATAAGATTGAATCAAGCAAAACTAGTTAAGAAAAAATGAACAAAGTCCTTCCCCCACAACAACTAGGGTTCGGCCTTGACAAGATCATATGGCAAGAAATTTTTATTTGATGCATACTCTTGGATCTTAAATATAGAGATGATACTAAGATCATAGAAATTGGCTTCATGATCATAGGATTTTTCTATGAATTTTCAAATTTCTAGATCTAAGAATTGAAAATAATGATCATGGCTTCAAAACACAAAAATAATTGAAGAACATGATGATGATTGAGTGAGAGAAGCATGGTATACCTCTTGGAATTGAAAAATGAGCAAGGAATCAAGTACTTTCTTCACAAATCAAAGCTATGGAACTTAAGAGTTTTTAAGAGAAATGGAAGCAACTTGATGAAGATGATGAAGCATGGCTTTTATAGCAATGAGATGGGCTCTCTCATGGAGGGGTTGGGCCATGGGAAACTAGGGGTAAAAGGGTCCAAGAATTTTTTATTTTAGGGACAAAGGTGTAATTTCACTCAAGGCAATTTTGTGATTAAGTTAGGACTTAAGGATATTTTGGTAATTTACCATAAGGTAATCATGAAAAACTTGTGGTGGTAATTTATAGATGATGTGGCTAGTTTTGCACCACATAAACAAGATGAAAATGCCTTAACCATGGTTATAATTTAACTAGGATAGGTTAAGTTAGGGATATTTTGGTCATTTTACACTTAACTCATCATTACATTCCTTAATTGCTAGGTGAGTCACCCCTATGACTCACCACCCTAGGTGGCAATATATCTCAGCATTCGATGTCGGATTTTGTCTCTGCACGTCCGTTCTCGATTCCATCGATTACCCGATTTAGGTTTTTACTCCCGAATCAAGTATAATAACCTATTTATTTTGAAAATTTTCAAAACAACCTATATTGTTGGAAATGAGATATAAAATCTATTCATTTCGTTCTCGGGTCAAAATTAGGTCATTTGAGCAGTGAAATTTTACTGTCAATAAAACGCAGATCAGGGTTCCATATGAATTTTCAACCAAATATTTAACCGTATACTTATAAAAATAAGTATAATATGAATATTACTTTGGTTTTCCAAAAATCATTTTCTAAGTTTCAGATAAAAATATAAACGTTTATTTATATTTATACCGATCTTAGAAAACAGAAAAATAGGGGTGTTACATCTTTGGATATTTGTAATTAAGCAATAGGTCTTTGGATAATCAATTAGAGAAGAGATATTTGCATCTTGAACATGTTCAAAGTTTTTCTAAATTGACAACATATCTTAAAGTTTGACTTCAATTAAGTGGTGATAAATTGTTTTCATGATCTTATTTTATTAGTATATTAGCAAACAAATTTCCGAATTTAAGGTTTTTTTTTTTTTTTGACAAAATGAATTTAAGTATTTTTGTAAGCATCAAATTGACATATGATATAGGGAAAATTGGTAGATCGGTCCTATATGTTTTTTTACTTTTCACATTGGTCCTATAAGTTTATTTTTTTCCTTTCAAATTGGTCCTACATATTACGTTATGTTTTTACTTTAGTCCTTTCCGTCAAATTCGACTTTACGAAGTCAGATAAAAGCCACGTGTTAGACAAACGTGATAGCCACGTCAGGTCAAAATCGACGACATTAGGTCGAAATTGACGGAAAAGACTAATGTGGAAACGGAACGTAACGTGTAGGACCAATTTGAAAAAAAAAATAAACTTATAGGACCGATGTGAAAACTAAAAAAAAATGTATGGGACAAATCTACCTATTTTGCCTATGATATATATCATCGTTCATTATAATTTGTCCGCAATTCCTTTTTTTCAATTTTATTTCATCCTATGCGTTGAACTTGAAAATATATCGACGAAGAAATTTCTTAGATTTTTGTCAATGTAAGCTAAGGCTTTCCAAGTACGGTGACTTCTAGTGTGAAGTACCACTTTTAGTGGTATACTCATATACCACTATTTTCAAGGTAAATAATTAATTTTATTAAAAAAATTTATTTTAAGATTACATTTCTACCCCTACTCCTTTCCACCACTCAACCTCCATCAGCAACCGTACCAGATGAGCAATCCAATCTTCTTACTCCAGATCGTCTTCTTCCATTGAAAGGCAACATCGTCTTCCTCCGCTGTCCGACTGGAACCACTGCAACGCCACCCCGCCACCGCCGCCTCAACCTCTCCAACCACCAACTCTCTGCCGCCTCCCTTCTCTCCCCTCCATATGGGCATGAACAGTAACTATTCTACCCAGAAGACATTAAAAGCTGCGTTGATTTATCAAAAGTAAATGAGCTTGAGCTTTAATTAGTAGTTAAGGTCTAGCAAGCTGCAACTTGATTTCTTTCACTGTTTTGTTTGTTACCCACCAACTGTTTGTTATAAAACCAATTCAACATAGAAAAATAAAACTTGTTTTCTGATGAGAATCAAAAACAGGGGAACGAAGACAAGACAGAGCATCAATTAATCCACCAAATTGCTATTTTATTCCAAATCCATATTCATGTGTAGCAAAATGAAAAATTATCCAACAAATCAAAACAGACACAATGATCTTTTGTATTCCAGATTCGGAAAAAAAAAAATCAACATCCAGATTGAAACTAAATTGCTCTTCCAGATCTAGAAGGAGAAGGGAGATGAAGACGATGGTAGTGGTGGGTTTGTATCAGTATGAGGAAGATGAAGAGTGAGGAGAGTTGTTCGCTGATGATGTTGAAGCTTCTTGATGGCGACGGATGAGAGGAGGGAGGTGGTGGGTTTTTATTGAGGTGGTGGTTGGGGGGTCTGTGTGGTGGTGGTGGTGGTTGGTCAGAATCAGGGGAGTGGTGCTGGTGGTGGTAGTGAAGGATAAGAAAGCAAAATTGTAATTTTGGGTGTTCATTGAATTTGGAAGCTTCCGGAGGTGGATGGTGGTCGGTGATGCCAGGGGCCATGAGAGAGGGAGATGGGGTGAAGGGCATTAGAGTCTTTTCAATTTCTTGGTATTTGTTTGGACAAAAAAATCTGGACCGTTCATTATTATAATAATATATCTGATGGCTGAAAATTATTCTTGATGAAAAAATTGGTGCCTCACCGATATACCACTAAAAGTGGTACTTCATGCTAGAACCCACCTCCAAGTACCGAGGAGAAAGTTTGTGCAAGTTGATATCTCTTATCAATTAAACCAGGAATTTTGCTGATAAAATAATGTGATGATCAATTATTGATGATATACATTAGTTGGGATAGGTAGAAAGACGACAGGAAACACAGATAAATTTATCTAAAGATTCATTGAATGTTTTGATTATAATAAAAAAAAAAATTTGTTGAGGTTGCTTAATAGATATTGTGCATTGCATGTTTCTACGAGTCAAAACAATTTCAAAACAACTTATGGAGGCAAGAATTTTGTTGACCCCTATTACCTGGATTTGCTTTCATTTTGTTGAGTAATGGGATTCTTGGATTGTGCATTAAAAAATATTTTTGTTTATTTTTTTAAAGCTTAGAAAACCCAACCGAAAAAAGGTATTGTAGCTTCCGGTAGTGATTTCATTCTACATTCTGGAAGTGTTTCATTGTGCTGAATAGTTAATTACTCTTTGTAGCCAATTACGACAAGATTCTCCCTTAAATGATAGTTACCTTTTTTTCCTTAGCCACCCAAAAGTGACTTCATCAAGTGTATATCTGGTTGATGATTAGATAGAATATTTTTTTGGTGTTGTGAATTATTGATGTATGCATTATTGATGTTAAAACTGTTGTTAAAACATTAAATTTTTTTTTGTTAGAGCATTTGCGTCTCAATTTATTTTCCCATATTTTTTTTTTTTTGATAACGAATAGGGGAAAAACAAACTAAACAACCCAAGGTGAGGAGCCACCTCTTACATCATTTAACAAAAAAAGATTAGGACTAGGGAAGCTATCTTCCAGAAGAACTCCATCCAGAGAAGAAGAGTGTCCCTTGTTTGCCAAGAGGTCAGCACATTGGTTGGCTTCTCTATATATGTGAACCACAGATGTTCTCCAATCCGGGAGGTAGAGAATAGAAGTTACCTCTTGAAGAAGAGGTTGGAGGAAAGAAATATGAGTAGAGCCAGAGTGCACCATATCAACAATAACTTTAGAATCCAATTCAAAGATCACACAAGGAAGTGCTAAATCTCTAGCAAGCTTGATCCCCTTCCTCAGAGCCCAAAGTTCGGCCCAGGTAGCATTACACGAGCCAACCCTGCCATAGAAACCTTTAATGAATCTGCCAAGGTGATCACGAGTTAAGCCTCCACAAGTTGAGCTGCCAGAGCTACCATAATGGGAGCCATCTACATTAATTTTCACCCAGCCCTCAGGAGGGGCTTCCCAATTAACATCAATCACTCTGCTGCCACTATTCAGTAAATTACCAGCTGACTTTTGCTGATGGAGGATGAAATTCATGTTACTGGAAACCTGGAAGAAAAGATGTCTATCGAGATGAGACAATTGTGAGAAGACCAAGGAATTCCTATCCTTCCAAAGGTCATGAATCGTAAAGCCAAAAAAGACAGGCCACTGCAGGTTCTGGCCACCAACCAGATTGGTAGAGAGGTTCCAATCTAGCCAGTAAGATAGCCCACTGCTAAAGAACGTACTCCAGTAAGTAGGGTCAATAATGTTGCTCCACCAGTCTTTCATATCCGGGCAATCTCTAAGGAGATGCATAATCGTTTCTGGACTACTATGACACCGAGGGCAGAGGTCACAAGCCGTCATACCCCTCTTTCTCCTTTCTTCATTAGTCATCAGCTTAGCATGGCAAACTTTCCACAAAAAGGCTCTGATTCTACTTGGGCCACACCATTTCCAGACTTTCCTAAACAGAGGATTCTGGACATTGAGAGAAGAAAAGGGTTGGTTCAAGAGCTCATAGGCTGATTTCAGGGTAAAGAAGCCATCAGAAGAAGGATTCCAACTAGGGAAGTCATTGTTACCTGGAGATGGAGGATTAACAATAGCTATCTTATCACATATCTCCACAGGGATATGTTGCTGAATTTTAGTCTAGTCCCAAGCCCCATTGGCCGAATAGTGCAACACAGAAAACTCCAATTCTGCCATCGGAATTGAGTCATGCAACAGATCAATAAGGGCTCCACAACCGGGGATCCAACAATCTTTCCAAAACCGGATATTATGCCCATTTTTCACAATCCAAATGATATTGTTTTTGACTATATCCCAAGAGTTAACTATGGCTTTCCAAGTATTAGTAGAATTAGACTTGTGATTAAACTTGGGGATAACTTTCATGCCACAAGAATATTTAGCTTTCATTACTCTAACCCATAATTTACCAAATTCAGTTAACATATGCCAATTCAGTTTCATCATGTGAGCTTTGTTTAGTTTTGCTAAGCTCCTAAAACCAAGACCACCCTCCTCTTTAGGGCTGCAAAGCTTATCCCAAGAGATGAGATGAGATTTCCTTTTATCCGCAATTGACCCCCAAATAAAATCACGACAAATCTTTTCAGCCTCTTGACAAACAGAAATAGGAATTTGGGAGGTTTGAAACACATAACCTAGAATATTAAGCAAGGAGGATTGAGCCAGAGTTACTCTACCCACAAAGGACAAGGTGTTGGCCTTCCAACCATTGAGCTTCTTCCTCATTTTGTCTAATAAGTAAGAGAAGTAGTTTTTAGACATTCTTTGGTGAATCAGAGGAATACCAAGATATTGACCAAGGTCTTTGGTAGCTTGAACACCCATGGACTGGCTGAGATTGAGGGCAACATTTTCTGGAACATTTTGGGAGAAAAACACTGTGGACTTATCAAGATTGACTTTTTGACTTGAGAAGTCACAAATCCTCTCTGAGAATTCCCATAACACAGTTAACTTGACTAGGAGAAGCTTCAGCAACTAAGATGAGGTCATCAGCAAAGCATAAGTGAGATAATTTTGGACAGTCACCTCTACCAAAACTAAAGGGAATCCAGTCTCCATTCATAACAGCATCTTTAATCCTGTGACCTAACCTCTCTAGGCAAAGCACAAATAGATAATGAGATATAGGGTCTCCTTGTCTAAGGCCTCTCGAAGAACTAAATGGGTTAGTCACATTACCATTCCAATTAATTTTCATTGTAGCAGAGGAAATACAATGGAAAATAATAGATTGAAGAGCAGGAGGAATACCTAGGCATTGCAAGGAATCTATAACAAAATCCCACTCCAGTCTGTCATAAGCCTTTTCCAAGTCCAGCTTCAAAATCATATACCCTTTCTTGCCCCTCAAGGATTTAAACGAGTGAACTGTTTCTTGCAGAACCAGAGCATTGTCCACTGTAGATCTCCTAGGGATGAAGCTACTTTGGTATTCAGAAACCACATAGGGCATGATAGATCTGAGTCTTTGAGCAATGACCCTAGTGATAACTTTGTAGGCCACATTGCAAAGAGCAATTGGTCTAAACTGGGTGACTTTGACCGGATCATCACATTTGGGAATCAAGGTTAGGAGGGTCTGATTCACTTCATGGATTTTTTCAGGATGCTGAAAACAATCACAGATAAACCTATGGAGAGAAGAACCAATAAAATCCCATTGAGATTTGAAAAGGATGGGATGAAAACCATCCGGCCCTGGGGCTTTCAAATTCTGCATACTGAACAAGGACTTCTTGGTTTCTTCCATGGAGATGGGACTATTCAGCATAACAAGATCACAGACTAGGATTTGACGAAACCTTGTTTGAGAAACAAACCCAGCACCCTGCAGGCCATTAGACGTGTAAAGACTAGAGTAGAAGTCAGTAACCATGTCTTGTAACTGCCCATCCTCATAAATCCAAACATTGTCATTATTGAGCAGAGCAGAAATGCGATTATGCCTTCTTCTAATAATGGAAAACTGATGAAAGAATTTAGTGTTATTGTCACCTTGAGTAAGCCATTTACACTTGGCTTGGTGGTGCCAGTAGCTTTCCTCTTGGCTAACAATATCATTGTAATCATTCCACAAATCATTTCTAAGATTCACTAATCTATCATTGTTACCAATCATAAGCTTGTTGTTGATACCTTCAAGTCTTCTTAGAATTCTCTCCTTCTTCTTGAAGATATTGCCAAACACTTGCTTATTCCAGGTTTTCAGATTCTCTGTTGTCCTGCTGATATTCAAATGCCAGTTATCTGAGGGAATCCAAGAAGTTTTGATCTGATTTTCAAAGTCAACATGATTGATCCAGGGGCTCAGGAATTTGAAATAATTCCGTCTCTGATGCAGATGACCAGGGCAAAGTCTCAACCACAAAGCACAGTGATCTGAGGATGAAATAGGAAGATGGGTAACCGAGCTATTTGGAAAATTGGATTGCCAAGAGGCGTTACAAAGAACTCTATCCAATCTTTGCCTCAAATCTCCTTTCTTCCAAGTAAAAGGGTGTCCATTATACCCCATATCAAGCAGTTGGCATTCATCTATACAAGAGGAGAAAGCAGAGCTACCTGTAACATTAACCGGACCTCCACCTTGTTTCTCCCAATCAAAAATCACTTGGTTGAAATCTCCAGCAAGACACCAAGGGGAATTAAGGGAATAATGGAATTCACGAAGTTCACTCCAAACTTCATTCCTCTGGTACAGGTGAGGACTGGCATACACAATGGATAAAAAACCAAGCATCCAGAGAGTTTGCATTTACCTTTAGATGAATACAGAAATTAGAGGAAGAATGAACCAGGATAAGAAGACAAGACTCCCTCCAAAGACACCAAATACTCCCTGAGAAACCTTGGGCATCTACTTTAGCAACATTAGGAAAACCAATTTTCTAAATAACTTTCTCAGCCTTAACACCACTGATTCTTCGTTCTAGAATAGCAACAAAATCTACATGAAGGATTCTCGAAATATCCTTGATTAGGGCAGGAAATTCCTAACCTCCAGCTCCTCTGCAATTCCATATGAGGCAATTCATTGGGAACCATTGGGAAGAGATTGAGACTTAGTCTCAGACCAATCCAAATGCATAGAATTAACAGCATTAATTTCCACCTCCATATCATTATTAGGACAACTCTGGTTGATAGAAGGTTCCACGACGGCTCCACCCCCCTCGAGCTAGATGTAGCGCCATTACCATCCTCTGGAGGAGGATTATCATTCGAGCCTTTTGGAATATTTTTTCCCTTGAACAATCTCTGAGCTTCAGCAAATGCCAAGGTTTCTTCATCAATTTCCACTATAACTTCCTCTAGAGGATTCTTCCACGGTTGACCAACTTTGAAACTCTCATACTGATTCTTCTGCCAAATTCTGATATGTTCTAGTTGAACATCATATTTCTTTCGGGGCCCCACATGGGCAGAGTCTTTCTTCTTAGAGCTTGGGTTTTTGACATCACTTGGTTGTTCTTTTTGTTTGGGAGGCCCATTTTTTTTATAGTTTGCAGCTTCGGCCGTTTGACTCGATTGGGGATTCTTTCCTCCTAGAGGATGTTTCACATGTTGGAATTGGGCCCGATGATTGGCTAGCCCATTAAATGCAAACTCAGCAATTTTAACATCAGTATCAACCTGACAATCTTTCGGCACAAGGTCCGGACTCAACACAGTGAAGCGGGATCCCGAGGAAATACTTTCCTTATCAGGTTTGGAAATAGAATTGCCTTCATTAGTGCTTTTATCAACTGCCTTTGATTGATCCTTGCCTTTTTTAGTTGCTATATCTTTTATCTCTTCCTTCTTATTATTGATATCGGTAATGTAAGTATAATTTGTACCTTAGTTCAATATATATTGGTTGATTTTGGACTATGGTAGTGTCTTCTATATATTCTCATTCAAACTTCATGTACCGCTCTATTGTTTTTCTGTTGGAAGAGTGTGGATTTTGCAAAGTTTTCATTCCATTTACTAAATTTAAATATCAAGCTCTATGTATAGTTAATGATTATTTTTAACTAAATAATTATATATATAAATCGTTTTAAGACATGCGTAGGTACCCACACGGCCGTGTGGGTAACCGACTAGTTTATACATAATTAAAAGAATTAAAAGAATGTGAAATTCCAAACCTGATTAGGAGGACCTGACATATAACCCGAATTTGGGCTAAATACACACCGGGTCTGATTTATAAAATCCAAAATCCATCACAATTAGTTTAGAATGGAAAGGGATTACTGGGATGAGACGAGTTTTGAATTCCTCTCTATTACTGTTAACTACTGGCACTGATACTTGTGCGATGCACGGGATATTCCGAGGTATGAATAATATTTTTTACGTTTTATATATGGGTTATATTTGAAATGAGAAATATGTTCATAAAAAAAGAAAAATAAATGAGAACTATAGTTAAAAAATTGAGTTACATATATTAAAATAATTGGATGAATTTTGAACGTAATCGTACGGAGACTTCATGTTCTTTTTTGTGGATGAATGATATTTTAAAAGAATTTCGGAATGAAACATTTATTTATTTTGTCACTTATCTCTATTTTTTTTTTATCTCATTTTATAAATAATTTTTGTAAAAATTAGTCTCTAAATGCAATTTATTTCAACTTTATGGCATACAGTTACAAATAGAAAATAAAATTGCTAATTTTTTTTTTAATTATCAGATTTTTAAAGATTTAGCTTGTTACTAAAAAGTATCCTAACATCAAAGCACGATTATATGATGATTTATTTGTAAATAATCAAATTATAAATGGCATGTAAATTTGTATAAACTATCAACATGAAAGGTATTACATCTAAGATCACATTTATCAAAAAAGATAAAAATCATATAAATCTAAAAGATATAAATGACTCTTAAAATAGGAAAATGAAAAATTGGTTTAATCCTTATCACATGTTTCTTTACTTTTATGTGGTGAGATATGATTGGATAATTGTGTAACACTTTGTTATACTATCATTGTATATCCATTATTGTTCCAAGTGACGTAACCAATTAGTGAACAATAAATTGAATACTCAGATCCAAAAATATTGAGTAGGAAAAAAAGGAGGAAATAAAATTATAAACTTAGGATAATTTCTGCCCAAAAAAAATAAAATAAAAAAGATATAATTAACACCTGATGAAGTAAATTCAATTTATGATCAAATCTAAAAAAATTATTAAATTATTTAATTCGAATAACTTAATAGTTTAAATAATCATTTGTAATTTAGTGATGTTGACACGTGATGTAGAAAATTCAAGTTAAAATCAAATCTTAATAATTTACTAAATCATTTTTTTTATTTTTTTTACACAACTAAATCATTTAGTTGGAAATTTAATATTTGTAAAAGTTGACATAAAAATATATTTTAGAAACTTTACTTGAAATTTAGCATGAATTTAACATTTAAAAAAAGCTATATAATAAATCCATTCAAAATTTATATGATTGTATTGTTCCCTCACTCGATGCTAAAAATTTAACGCAAAATCCATTCTACAGAATTGTTTGAATAGTATAATTGAAATAGTTTACTAATTCAAATAGGTAGAGTTAATTTAGAAATGTTTATGAAATCCAAGAAAAGTGTCTTACTCTATAGTATTTAATTTTTTTAAAATTTGTATAATATTTTTTTTCTACATTGTAATTTTTTTTAGACATACATTATAATTTTATTAATATATATTTTTTAAAAGACACGAAATTGAAGCTTTGAAAAAATATACCTGTTGAGATTGAGAAATTTGAGGTTGGAAAGGAAAGAAAAAGAGCTGTAACTTTTGTGTTGTTGGTAATCACAATTCTCATAGTGTGATTGAGCACTGGCTCCGCCCCTGGAGCATATGCAAGTTTTTTTTTTTTTCCCTAGGCAAAGCGGATGGAAGTTATAGAGCTAGGTTTTACGTTTTTTATGAGAGCCTAATACATAAAATAGAAAATGTGTTGAATGGAATTAATGGAAAAGAGACAATTTTATAATTAATTACAATTTTTTAGAAGTAGATTTACAATTTTGCCCTAGCACCACCTTACTTTTACATGCCATTCTCAAGTGATTTTACAAATATGCCCCCAAACATTTCCTTCCTTATTCTCAAGTGATTTTACAGATATGCCCCCAATCACCTCCTTCCTTTTAATAATAAAAGTATCATAACATCAAAGCACGATTATATGATAATTTATTTGTAAATAATCAAATTATAAATGGTATGTAAATTTGTATAAACTGTCAATATGAAAGGTATTACATCTAAGACCACATTTATAAAAAAAAAAAAAGGTAAAAATCATATAAATCTGAAAGGTATAAACGACTCTTAAAATAGGAAAATGAAAAATTGGTTTAATCCTTATCACATGTTTCTTTACTTTTATATGGTGAGATATGATTGGATAATTGTGTAAAGCTTTTTTATACTGTCATTGTATATCCATTATTGTTCCAAGTGACGTAACGAATTAGTGAACAATAAATTGAATAATCATATCCAAGAATATTGAGTAGGAAAAAAAGGAGGAAATAAAATTATAAACTTAGGATAATTTCAAGTTAAAATCAAATCTTAATAATTTACTAAATCATTTATTTTTACTTTTTTTTTTTACACAACTAAATCATTTAGTTGGAAATTTAATATTTTTAAAAGTTGACATAAAAATATATTTTAGAAATTTTACTTGAAATTTAACATGAATTTAACATTTAAAAATCAAATATTTAAAAAAAGTTATATAATAAATCCATTCAAAATTTATATGATTGTAATGTTCCTCACTCGATGCTGAAAATTTGACGCAAAATCCATTCTACATAATTGTTTGAATAATGTAATTGAAATAGTTTACTAATTCAAATAGGTAGAGTTAATTTAGAAAGGTTTATGAAATCCAAGAAAAGTGTCTTACTCTATAGTATTTAATTTTTTAAAATTTGTATAATTTTTTTTCTACATTGTAATTTCTTTTGACACATACATTATAATTTTATTAATATATATTTTTTAAAAGAGCCAAAATTGAAGCTTTGAAAAAATATACCTGTTGAAATTAAGAAATTTGAGGTTGGAAAGGAAAGAAAAAGAGCTGTAACTCTTGTGTTAATATCACAATCCTCATAGTGTGATTTAGCAGATGCAAGTTTTTTTTTTTCCTTCTAGGCAAAGCGGATGGAAGTTATAGAGCTAGGTTTTAAATTTTTTATGAGGGCCTAAGACATAAAATAGAAAATGTGTTGAATAGAATTAATGGAAGAGAGACAATTTTACAATTAATTACAATTTTATAGAAGTGAATTTATAATTTTGCCCCATCACCACCTTACTTTTACATGTCATTCTTAATTAATTTTACAAATATACCCCCAAATACTTCCTTTCTTATTCTCAAGTGATTTTACAAATATGCCCCCAATTACTTCCTTCCTTTTAATAATATTTTTAAGTGATTTTACAAATATGCCCCCAATTACTTCCTTCCTGTTAATAATAAAGATATATATCAAATTATTGAACAAAAGTTGATGTAAGATAGTGAATCGTGGGCTCCGGAGGCTTATTCATTCACGTGGTGTGTTCCCATTATCGGGGACCCAGTGTTTTTACTTTTTTGTGCTTTCGGCCATGATTGGGTTTTTACTTTAGATTTTTATAACTTACAAAGTTACATGTGTTAAAAAAATTTAAAAAAATTGTATTGGAAGCAGTAATTTTTTTTATTTTGTGCTAATGGAAGAAATAATATTTTATACTTTTTAAGAATTAAATACGTAACTTTCAATACAATATTTCATTTTTGATTTTTTAATAATGTTGTATATGATAGAAAAATCGTTTTACTTTTAACCAATTGGTCATTTTCCACATTAGTGTCTTTCAAATTTATTTTTAAAAGTATTAATTTTATAGATTTAATTGGTATGTATTGTCAATATGAAATTTTTTTATGTTCTCAGCTAATTATAAATTGTCACATCATTAAAAATATTTTACTTTTATACTAACTACCTTAAAATCAATTCATAATATGATTTGTTATTGATTGACTATATTGAAAAAATTTACACTGATAGTACATATAAATCAAACTTTAATTTTTTTTGAATCAATAAATTAAACTCTAATTTTACTAGTATGTGAGAAGTGAGCTTTTTTGAAAATAGGTTAAAAAAATTTATATATCAAAAACTAAGTCGAAGAATTTTTTAGAAACAAATTTAGATATTTATTATTTTTCTTTACTTTTCACTTTCGCTTTATTTAATTTAAAAAAAGAAAAAAAGAAAGTTGTTATAACAACAACTTTACCCTGTCTAAAAAATAAGGTGTGGTTTCGAATTACAACTTTCTAAAATTTATAATATATATATAATTTTAAATCAAAAGTTATAGTATCATAGACGTCACTTTCGTTCCGGCTTTCTTTTTAGTGCGTCTTTAGTCCCACTGAGGAATACTAGAATTGTGTTTGGTTGTCCTATGTTAAACTTTATTTTAGTAAAAAAAATACTTGAAGCACGACAAGCACTTGAAGCTGTGCTAGGGTTTTATGGAACCCGAATTCCCACCCTTTGAGCCCCTCGTCCCAACTCCGTCTCACCGGCCTGACCGTCCCCCGGGGCATCCGGGCAAAGGAGGACAGCCAAAAAAAGTGGTGGGTACAACCCTTTCCTTTAGAGACAAGCTGCTGGGTGGCAAGGTTGCTCCACCACCCGGGCCTAAAGTTGATCTTCTGAAGGAAAAACTTGTCAGAATCGAATTTGAGAAGGATAACCCGCTATTGCCCAAGGTCATAGTGGCGAAAAGTGTGTCAAAGAAACTGAGTGCTCCTTGGGAAGACGCCCTAATAGTCAAGCTTTTAGGGAAAAACATTGGTTATCTAGCAATGAAAAAGAAGCTAAAAAATCTATGGAAGCTAGTCAGGGACATGAATATTATGGATCTAGGCCATGGTGCTTTCATGGTTAAGTTACAAGATGAGAATGATCGGGTGAAGGCCATGGAAGGGGGTCCCTGGATAGTCTTTGACCATTGCCTTGCGGTGAGCAGATGGACGTCCAACTTCCACCCTGAGCAAACTATGATAGACAAAACGTTGGTTTGGGCTAGGTTCCCAGGGTTAAATCTCATGTACTACGATGAAAGTTTTTTGATGGCCATGTCATCAACTCTAGGTACTCCAGTGCTAGTTAACAGAAACACCATGGGAGTGGCTAGAGGCTGCTTTGCTAGAGTCTGCGTAGAGATAGAGCTTCAAAAACTGGTCATCGGAAAGGTTTGGTTGAATGGTATTTGGCACAAGGTGGAATATGAGGGCCTCCATCTCATATGCTCATCGTGTGGATGCTTTGGTCATTTGGGAAGGGATTGTTTGAAGCCAGCCAGAGGTGCGCAGGACATGGCGGCACGTGGGGAGCCCAAATAGGGACATGGAAACACGAGCAAGGAGACAGAAAAAAGGCAAGGAGAAAATTGTGGAGCAGGAGCAGAGATTGAGGAAACCCCGCATGGGGATTGGATGATGGTTACTAAGCCAAAGAGAGTTAGTCCGAAAAATAAGGGAAAACCCGATCAGAAAGAGAAGGAGCAAGCCTCGAAAAACAGCTTCAAAATCCTTTCAAAATTTGGTGCAGAGGAGGTGCAGCGAGATAGTTACGTCCCCCATGCAAAGGACATGCAAAAAAAGGGGGAGGCGCTCATTAATGCGCCAAATGATAAGACAGGAGTGCATACTAAACCCATGCGCCAGTTAGGGGAAGACCAACCGGATCAACAACAAAAGAAAGGAGAAGCCCAAAAGGGTAAGATGGGAACCATGAGAAACAAAAGGGGCTGCTTAGCCAGTCCAGTCAAGAATAATAAGATGGGCCCAGCAAAGAAATATCCCAAAGCCATCACAGGAACCAAGTCTGGGGACTTTAATCCAGGGTGTGTCACTCCTGAGGAAAAAAACAAAAAAGATCAGGCCACATAGAAATATTGGACCCACAAGCAAAACTGGGTGGAAGCCCGTGAGAAGACCGAAGTCCCTCCTGAAGGTAGAACTCAGTCCCTTCCCAGACCTAGGATAATCCCGGGTATGCGGCGACCAAAGTGGAAGTTAGCAACTTCCATGGCATCTTTGGAAGCCAACCGCTTGAATCACAGTGTTTGGAGGTTGAGAGTGCCGGAGGCACAGTCGATCATGGCATTGCAGGTCAGGAAGGACCAGAGATGGTGGCAGAGACCCAATTGGCGGTTGTTAAGCAACCCTAAGGGTTCCTGGTCTGGGCTTTTCCCGTTATTTATATCAGTTTTAATGATTGGTTTTAAAGGATTTTCTTTCATGTCTTGGAATATTAGAGGTGCAGCTAGTGACAAGGCTAAAAGACACATCAAAGAGTATGTTAAGAATTTTAAGCCTACTGGTATTTCCTTCCTTGAAACTCATGTCTAATTTTCCCAGGTGAAGCGCTTTCTTGAGAGGCTAGGTTTTTGTGTGGTTCACATTGTTGAGGCTAGGGGGCATACAGGAGGTATCTGGTGGCTCTCGTCATCACCTGATATCTCCTTCTCTGTTCTAGATGCTAACGACCAAGCTATCACTTGCAAGATCTCTAAAGGTGACTCTAACTGGTGGTGTTCGGCCGTCTACGCCAGTCCAATTCCCTCCATTCAGCAGCAATTGTGGGATCACTTGATTAATTTGCGTGGTCCTATTCCCGACCCCTGGATGCTGGTGGGGGATTTTAATGAGATCCTGCTACCTAATGAAGTGAAAGTGGGCTATGGCTTTTTAGAGCATAATGGAAGACTGTGGTTTGGTGGACTTGGGTATCAAAGGCCCAACTCATACTTGGCATGGATCTATTAATGGGTGTCATAGGATGTCGAAAAGGCTCGATAGAGCAATTGGGAATTGCGACTAGAGAATTAACTTCCTGGAGGCGTCTTGTTTACACCTTCACAGGATGTACTCTGACCACAACCCGATTCTTATTCGCTTCTCCTATCAGGATTCGAACAGAGGAGCCCGCCGCTTCAGTTTTGTTGCTGCCTGGGTTTCTCATCATGAGTACAATGATCTGGTTAGGGATTCTTGGAATTCAGGAGCAGGTAATGCAGTGACCCGTTTGAATCAAGTCAGAGAAGCCTATGTGATTTTTAATAAAGATGTGTTCTGCAACATCTTCAACAGGAAAAAGAGCATTATTAACAGGTTGACTGGGGTCCAGAAAACTTTGGAGAATGTTGATTCTGTCAGATTAAGTATTGTGGAGGCTAATTTGAGAAAAGAGCTAGACCTTATCCTTTGGTAGGAGGAGTCCATTTGGTTTCAAAAATCTAAGGAACAATGGGCTCAATTTGGAGATGGCAACACCAAATTATTCCATACCCAAACTATTGTCCGCCGGAAGCGGAATAAAATTGAAGGCCTTTTCTTATCTGATGGTTCCTAGAGCACCGATCCTATTGCCATTCAAACGGAAGTAGTGAATTACTTTCAGAATTTGTTTGCCAACACTGAGGCGGTGAGCCCAAACTGTCTTGTCCTCGATGAAGAGAAACACATTGGAGATGTTTGTGCTGAAACTCTCACCCAAGATGTGTCGAAGCAGGAAGTTTGGGAAGCTCTTAAGTTTATGAAGTCGTTCAAAGCTCCGGGTCCGGACGGCTTCCAACCATTCTTTTTGAAAAAAATACTGGAATGTAGTTGGAGATAAGGTCCATGACATTGTTAGGTTAGCTTTTCGGGATAGCAGGGTTGATAGTTCTTTGGGTGAAACTTTGATAACTCTCATTCTGAAAGAAGACAGCCCTACAAAGAGCCCCCAGTTCAGACCTATAAGTCTCTGCAACGTCATCTATAAACTGATCACGAAGGTTCTTGTCAATCGTCTCAGGCCCTTCCTTTTGGATTTCATCAGCCTCCTTCAAAGCAGCTTCATTCATGGAAGAAGCACTCATGATAATATTTTGGTTGCTCAAGAGATAATGCACTACATGCATAAATCTAAAAGTAGGAAGGGTGCTATGGCTTTCAAAATTGACTTGGAAAAGGCGTACGACAGAGTCGATTGGAGGTTTCTTGAAGCAACTTTGAAGGACTTTGGCTTTCCCCAGAGTACCATCAATCTGATCATGTCCTGTGTTAGCACTTCGTCCTTATCTCTCCTTTGGAATGGCAACAAGCTACCTGCTTTCTCGCCTAAGAGAGGTCGAAGGCAAGGAGACCCCTTGTCTCCTTACCTTTTTGTGATCTGCGTGGAGAAGCTGTCTCTGCTCATAAACAAGAAGGTTATTAGAGGGGAGTGGAAACCGCTGAGTTGTAGCAGGCATGGTCCTAAGATATCACACCTTTTCGCGGACGATCTTCTTCTTTTTACAGCGGCTTATATTTCCCAAGTGAGGGTCGTGAACATGACCATCAGCGAGTTCTGTAGAGCTTCGGGCCTTAAAGTGAACATAGCCAAGTCTAACGTTGTTTGCTCTCATGGTGTGCCCAGAGTTAGGAGAATAAGGATAAATGACATCTCCAACATCCAGATAGCTCCCAGTTTTGACAAGTACTTGGGTCTTCCTCTCCTTTTTGGTAGAACTAGGAAAGAGGATTTCAATTTTATAGTTGATAAGCTTAGGTAGAAGCTTGCCTCTTGGAAGAACAAGCTCCTGAACAGGGAAGGGCGCATTACGCTTGCCAAATCCGTGCTCTCAGTCATTCCCAATTATAGGATGCAATCCATGTGGTTTCCGCAATCTGTTTGTACTAAAATTGATTCCTTGGTAAGGAGGTTTATTTGGAGAGGTACTGAGGGGAAGGGGCTCCATCTGGTCAAATGGGACTTTATCTCCCTGCCTAGAGCTCTGGTGGGCTTGGGATTCGTAGATGCAGAGAAGCGAATGTGGCAATGCTTGGCAAGCTTGTTTGGGATGTGCCTAATACCTCTGATAAGCTTCAGGTGGCTATCATGCAAAGTAAGTACATAAAAAATCAGGACAACATCCTCACTCACACCCGTCCTACCAATTCCTCTTTTAGCTAGAGATCTATTACTAAAGCGGCCCTTTGTCTGAGATCGGGGTTTATGTGGAGAGTTGGGGATGGTTCTGCGGTGTCTTTGTGGTTTGATAACTAGCTTGGGGAGGGTCCCCTTTCGGATTCAATCTTTTTTCTGTGGAGCTGTTTGACCTCAAAGTTGCTGACATCATTAACAATGGCTCATGGGATCTCAGCCTGATAAATGAGCTAGATTTGGGTGCTTCCAGAAACATGATCCTCCACTTTGCTTTATCCAACTTTGGAGGCATTAATGACCAATTAGTGTGGGGAGCTGATAAGTGTGGCATGTACTCCGCGGCTTCTGGGTAAAAGTGGCTTACCCCCAACACGTCTTTCAACCTGCAAGGTAAAGGCTGGAGATGGTTATGGAGATTAAAGGTCCCTTAAAAAATCAGATTGCTAATTTGGTTTCTTCTTCATAAAGGCATCCCAACTAACTCTCTCAGACATCATAGGAACCTTGCCCCGAATGCGTTTTGTCCTAGGTGTGAGGGCCTTTTTGAGGAGACTATTCTCCATTGTTTACGTGACTGCCCTCAACCCAAGCAAGTTTGGATGTCTCTTGGTTTTGGTTCCCAGGTTGGTTTTTGGCATCATGATGTGGAGGTTTGGCTTATAGAGAATTTGTGCAATCCTTCCTTTTCTTGTTCCTCCCCTACCATTTTTGCCTGTTCACTGTGGTGGTATTGGCACACCAGAAATGAGGGGGGGTTCTTGGCTTGTGTAAGACTCCTTGGCAGAGTGTTGTTCACAAGGTGCAGGCCCTAGTTCACTCTTGCATTTCGGGTTTTGGTTCTCACAACCCCGATCTGCTGAAAGAGCAGAGATGGATCAGCTGGCACAAGCCTGAAGCAGGGAGCATTAAGATCAATGTGGATGGGAGCAATTTCGAGAACCCCGGGAGAGCTGGGTTCGGTGGAGTTGCTAGGGACAACAATGGAACTTGGATCCTGGGTTTTTATGGCAGTATAGGGGATGCTACAAACCTTTTGGCAGAGCTCCAGGCCATCAAGAATGGCTTATCGATCGGCTGAGGAAAAGGGTGGAGGTATGTCACTTGCAAGACTGATTCAATGGAAGCTATTGAGTTAATTGAGAAGGCGGACATACGCTTCCACTCTTATGCTGGAGTTATCCAAGACATTAGAGCTCTTATGAAGAATCCTTGGCAAATTGAGTTGAGTCATGTGCTTAGAGAAGCCAATCAGGTGGCTGATTGGTTAGCCAAGTCCGGAGCTAGAAGCAATACCTCAGTTTGGCTTCTGGATCAGGTGCCTGCTAGGCTGCAAACCGTTTTGCTAGCTGATGCAATTGCCTTTTCTTTCTTGAGGCTTTAGTCTTTTCTTTCTACTCTTTGTATCACAAAAAAAAAAACTTTATTTTAGCCATAGCTGCTTGATTATTATTAACAATTAAAATTGATTTTGTCTTTAAACGTGATTTTAGTAGAAGTTATAGAAAATAGTTTTATATTAACTTGAAAAATTTGCGCTCATTTTTATATCAAACTTGCTTTCAAATTAAAAAAATTCAAAAATAAATCATTTCACTTCAAGCTTAATTGTTACTAAAAATCATTTTACAAAATTAATTTCATTCAACATCACATTTACCAAATGCTCATCTAATACAATGCATTTTGGTCTCTTGGTTTAGAGTACCAACTTTTCGTTTACCTCTATCAAACGTGATTTTAGTAAAGATGGTGTTTGGTTATTATTGCCCAAAAATTATTTGGCCTTCAAACGTAATTTTATTAGAAGATACAAAAAGTAGCTTTCATATCAAATTTATTTTCAAAATAAAAATATATCTAAAATAAAACTTTTTACTTCAAACTCAATTATAACCAAATTAGTATTATGAAATCAATTTTATTCAAAATCATGTAAATAATTAATTTGATTATAATTTAATTTAAAGTAAAGTGATTTATGTTTAAATATTTTTATTTTGAAAAGTATAATTTTTCCTACAAAGTCAAAAGCTACTTTTTGTTTCTATTACTCCTATTATCTACAAAATCGATAGTGTTTTGAAACCGGATATGGCCAAACAAACTCAAACTCATTCAAATAACGAAGTTTAGAATCACAATTCACAAGCATACCGACATACCGTTGTGAGATACTCTTGAACTTCCCTCATAAGAAAAAGAAGAGAGGGTAGAAGAAGCAGCGAGCATGCAAAGTGAAGGAGAAGGAGAAGACTTTGCAAAATGGGTGACACACTATTGCAGTGATCATCAGATACTGTTGGTGGGTGAGGGTGATTTCTCTTTCTCCTACAGCTTGGCACGCTCTTTTGGTTCAGCTGCCAACATCGTCGCTTCTTCTCTTGATTCTTACGGTATTATTATTATTTTTTTGTTTAAAGTAATACTAAGGTCCCTATACATGATACGAATTCTTAATTTGGTCAATATATATAAAAAATTATAAAAATATCCATATATATACAAAAAGTATTCGTTTAGTCACTGTTATACAAAATGTTAGTGACTGATTTAATAATTTTTTGCTCGTATAAGGATTAAACGAGTAATGTATAGGGACTAAATGGAGACTTTTTATACGTATATGGATCACTTTAATAATTTTTTATGTATAGGGATCAAATCAAGAATTCGTATCACATATAGGGACCAAAATATTATTTTAACCAATTTTTTTTTCCTCTTCTTTTACTTTTTTGCTGTCACTTTATGATCATGTTTGTGTTTTTGGCTTATACAGCATGTTTATATGTGAAAGTTTCCACCTGGGATAAATGGGGTGCAAGGAACATTTGTAACAATACTGTTCTTGTCGCTTAGCTTGGATAAGGATGTTATTTTCGTTTGATCATGTGTCATTTTGCTTTCAATGGAACGTTACTTTTCTTTAAAAAAAATTAAAAATAAAATTTATAACCTAGTTCTCTGCTCTCCTTCAATTTGTTATATATATATTATATTTTTTTTTTCGCTGGGTTGTTTTGAAAATGATGAAACTATCTGCTTATGTAAAGATTTTAATTAAAGATTTTAATTTTAAATTTTTTATTTCTGTTCATTCATCACTTTCTAAGCATCAATGGAAGCAATATTATAGTAACGGCATAGTTAAGTTTCCAAATTTGTAATAAGTGGATAGTGACTAGGGGAGTTATAAGATGGCTTGGTGGTTTGGGATAGGGTTTGGAATGATAAGGTGGAGGTCATGAGTTCAACTCTCCCACTAACATAACAAATACTAACAATCTAACATTTGCCTATAAAAAAAAAAAAAAGTGGATAGTGACTAGTATATGCCAGCATTTCAAAGGGTTTTAAATATTTGACTTCCATTTGATATTTTATATTGTTTAAAGCTTTAGGAATGGACTGCACCCAAATTTGTACTTTATGCTATTTTATTAAAGCTTTCAGTCATGCTCTGATTCTCCACAATTTCAGCAATTGGTTGTGAAGATGTATTTTTCTTGCATCCACAGAACATTATGTCAATCAACACCATATGGATTTTTGTTTTGTTTTCTATTCTATTTTGATACAATCCGCTCCTGCTGGAGTAAAAATGGGAACCTGGAAAACAAATTTTTGGAAATAAGAGGATACCTTTAAAGTTAGAGTGTTCAAAATCCTATTGCTTTGTCAATCAATTGTTGTTCCTCCAATTTCCACCTTTTCATTTTCACTCTAAACAAGGACACCCTTATTTGTTATATTATATTTCTTTCTGTGCAAAATTTTTATCACAAAATTTAAATTAAAATGTTACTCTTTAAGCGTTTCTTACTACCTATTGTCATCAATGCTCTACCTGTTCATAAGATGATGTTACCAAGAAGTACAAGCATGCTAAGTCAAATTTAGATGGATTACAAAAGTTGGGAGCATGCTTGTTACATGAGGTGGATGCAACCAAAATGAAATTCCACTCAGATTTGAAAATGCGACGATTTGATCGGATCATATTCAACTTCCCTCATGCTGGCTTTCATAAGAGGGAAGACGACGAAATAATGATTAAGTAAGTTGTCCATTTGAATTCAATTTGATGATTAATTATCGTCATGAGTGCATTATAAAGGAGAAAACTTTATTTGAAATACTCATGCTGGTGTGCTGCTGTACACTTGGAGTGTAACCAAAGCACCAGCTTCGGCTTGATCCTACACATGAATATAACATTTTCTTTTGCACATTTCTAGTTTGTACAGAATTGCTTGTTTGTATATTTATTCAAGTATGTTAAATTTTTCTATTTCACGATACTTGTGGATATATCAGACTTGTAATTCCCATTCTTCTGAATTTACAGGATGCATATGGACCTTGTGTTTGGCTTCTTCAAGAATGCAAGTTGTTTGCTTCGAGCCAATGGTGAAATTCATGTTAATCATAAAACCACTGCCCCATTTAGTCAATGGAACATAGAGACGCTTGCTATACAAAGCTTTTTGACATTGATTGAGCGTGCTGACTTTAGGAAAGAAGATTACCCAGGTTATAACAATAAGCGAGGTGATAGTTGTAGATGTGATGAACCCTTTCCACTTGGTGAGTGTAGCACTTTTAAGTTTATTTACTATCCTAGAGCTTCTAGACAACTAAGAGATCTCCCATTTCAAGATATTCAAGTTGTGGACCAATCACCAGCTTTAGTTGATCCTCAACCTTGTCACGATAAAAAAATGAATGAAGCAGTGACATCAATATTTGGGTTGACAAATGGATACACTCCAATCTCTGGTGCAGTAGTACACGGAAGAGTTGATCCTTGCGCTAGCTATTCTGCTCATGGTAATAGTCTATGTTCTCAGAGATCATTGCAGCCTTTGCAGCCAAAGCAGTCTTTGCAGTTTTTGAAACCGTGGCCGACACCAGCTAATGTTAGATTTTCTCAAACAGATCATGCTAGAACAGTGGATAACGTTCCCTTGTCACTTGGTGCTAGGAATGAAGCACTTGGTCAAACATCAGATAATTCAGGTTACTCTTTTGATAGGGTAAGGTCTCACTTTGAGAGGCGCATTGCTGAAAATCCTAGGAGAACTTTGAGTGGTGCTACGAATGCAGCGTATCGTGTATTTGGTGGCAGCTCAAATTATTTGCAAGGAGCACTTGGTAGAACAGCTGAGAATGCAGGTTATTCTTTTGATAGGCTAAGGCCTGACTTTATTGAAGTTCCTAGGAGAACTTTGAGTGGTGCTAGAAATGAAGTGTATAATGTATTTGGTGGCAGTTCAAATTATTTGCAACAAGCACTTGTTAGAACAGCTGAGAATGCAGGTTATTCTTTTGATAGGCTGAGGCCTGACTCACTTGGTAGAACAGCTGAGAATGCAGGTTATTCTTTTGAAAGGGTGAGGCCTGACTTTTAGACATTGTTGAAGTGCCTAGGACTTCTAATGATGATTCCAGAGTGAGCTTCACCGAATGAATATTTTGATGTCACATAGAAGGATGTTTGTTGAGTCCTGATCACGTAGTGAATGGAAGTGCATTAGAGGAATTGCAATACTAGTAAACAGTATATATTTTGTGTTTTGGCTGTCTTGAATCACTTTTGTTATGCTATAGCTCTATAGCTCAAGATATGAAGCTGGTAATTTTGTAATCAAAATTTAGCTTATGTTGATCTTTTGCAGCTGTTGGGTGGGTCACTCCTAATCTCTATCCACTCCTAAGTGGGTCCTACATTATTTTAAAAGAAAGAAAAATAAACAAATAAATAAGAGTTGCTAATGGCCCAAGCTCATGGCACGAAGAAGAAGAAGAAAAATAGGAACTTTGGGCTCTTCATCATATGGGTAAACTCCTTCCAATCTCTATGAAGTTTTAGTATGTTGTTTCTGGTGTTGAGAGCTACATTTTGATATCATTATATTGTTGTTTTGCCTTCTCTTTGAGTTGGGTTGTTATACCCATTTTTATGGGGTTTCTCTCTTGTTTCTTATTTGTATCCACCTTTTGGGTGATGTGTTGTTGATTTGGTGTTCCTTAGTGTTGTTAGGAAGATTTGGTGTATCCATTATTATTTATAGTGGAATTTTTGCTGAACTTGATTCCGTGGTTTTTCTCCCTACACTGGGGAGTTTTCCATGTTAAAATTGTGGTGTCTTTACTATTTATTTTTTTGCCCTTGATATTATCCTGTGGAAGAATATTTTTTTTTCTGTGCCTATTTATTTGCACAGGTAGGGGAAAAATATTTGCTTCATTAGAGATTGTTATCTCTGATTTTTTTCCCAACAAAGTGGTATCAAGAGCTTAGGTTGTTTTGTTCTGTGCATTTAAATGGAGGAAAATCAAGGGCCAAATATGATTAAGTTGAACTCTTCAAATTATATATTTGGAAGACCCTCATGGAAGATTTGTTATACAACAAAGACTTGTATGATCCCATTGAGGGGGACACTGCTCAACCTAAGGATAAATCTAAAAGTGGATGGAGGAAGATGAATAGAAAGGCAGCTGTTTTGATTAGGCAGTGGTTGGATTTGAGTGTATATCATCATGTAGACACAGAAACAGATGCTCAGAAAATGTGGAAGAAATTGGCCGAGTTGTATGAGTGAAAGAATGTGCAAAATAAAGCATTTCTGATCTGGAAGCTGGTGAATATGAAATACAAAGAAGGGGATTCAATGGCAGAGCATATGAGTATTTTTCAGAATACTGTGAATCAGTTGACGGCAGCAGATATTAAATTAGATGATGAGTTGCAAGCTTTGTTGTTGCTAAGTACCTTGCCTGACAGTTGGGAAGTTCTAGTTGTGACACTGACTAATTCAGCTCCAAATGGGAAGTTGACAATGTCAATGGTAAAAGAGAGCATCCTAAATGAAGAAGCCAGAAGAAAGGAGCGTGGTTTGATTGTTACCTCCACTCAGTCAGAAGCACTAGTTGTTTAACACCCTGTTTTTTACTGTTTTAAATAACAGAAATACATACGAACATGTTTAAATGTTTATTTGAGTTTTATAAATTATTTTAAATAAACAGAGTTCATCACTCGACTCTACTTGAACGTAGAAAGCTATGATTAAAATTTAGGCTGAAAAGTCAGGTGAAACCCGGCCTGCGAATTTCACTGACAGTATATTTTACTGATCAGAAGACCTAATTTTAATTCGTGAAAGAAAAACTTATGGTTTTTATTTTATTTACTACGATTGTGGATTTTTGGAATTATTTCATTAAAAGTGAAATAATATATTATATTCGGGTGTTATGTTCAATTGGGCGAACGATGGAGCCGAATACGGGGTTTTCGGGACTCGATAAGTGGATAAATTTTTATGTTCTCTTAAGAATGAGTCATCCATGTGAAAGGTTTAATGTGACTTAAGGTTATGATAGCAATTTTTAATAATTGCATTTTGATCCTTAAACTTTCTATTAATTTCATTTTGGTCCCTAAACTAATTTCCATGATACACTAAGTGAAGTGGATCAATTTTGGCTCTTCTAAACCTTGTTGGGCTGCAGTTTTTGAGGCCCAAAACCATGGTCAAGAGTTCATTTTCCATGAAGCAAGTTGTGCTCTTAAACTTTCCTATACCATTCATTAAGACTTAAGCATTTTATGCTTAAAATTCAAGTAATGGACTTGGACTTTCTCAAGCCTATTTTCGAAATGGCCCAAGCCCAAGCCCATGAGGTTTTGCTTCATCAACTTGGATGAGCCAACTTTCTTTCCAAGTCTTGCTCATTCTCCATTCTTCTCCAAACTTCTCCATTCTTCCATTTTCTTTCTAACTCCATAAGCTTGAGTTTGTGAAGCAACTTGGAGATTCTTGCACTTTTCTTCAATTCCAAGAGGTAATCCATGATCCTCATCATCATCTAGCTATATGTTCTTCAATAAGTATTTCATTTCAAAGCCTTAATCATCTTTTTCAATTCCTAGATCTAGAAAATTTCAAATTGTCTAGAAAATCATAGAAAAATCCTAAAAATATGAAATCAATTTCTATGAGTTAGTTATCATTTCTATAATCATAATCCAAAATATTGATGCAAACAAAATTTTCCTTCCCATTTATCTTGTTGAGGCCGAAACCTCACTTTGTGGGTGGAGGAACCTTTGTTCATTTTCTTTGAAAATAATCATGGATTCCATCTTTCTATTGAATATGTATGTTCAATCCAAGTTGTTGTGTTCAAATACAATCTCTAGCTCATGTTTTCATGTATGGCCGAAATTGAGTTTTGGAGGAATTGGAATATTTGATTTCAATTCTTTATGTTAAATTATTAATCCTATGTCTTAAGTATTAAGGATCATTAATCCAAAGACTTAAGCAATTTAGAAATTTTTAGTCACTAAACCCTAACATGGCCGTGACTTACATATAGGGAATAGGTGATTTTATTTGATTGTTTGTAATTGGTTGATTGTGGTTGTTGAAGGTTAAATGTGTTGGTTATACGTGAGTCGTGACACCGGAGTTTGACGTAAGTTCGAGACAAGAAATCGGGAGATAAGTTCTTCAATAGGTAAGGAGAGAATACCCGAGCAGTTTTTCCTATCATGTGTTATCTAGTTGATGTCTGTATTATTTATCTGTAGTGTTTGTTTCAGTTGTGTTATTTTTATCTGTGATAATTTATCTTCATTTAAATTGTTTATCTGCAGTTATATATTATGATGTTGTGATGCATGATCTGCCTGGGAATATTGATATGATGTTGTTGATTGTTGTTTGAGAAGCCTGACAGTGGTCAGTCCCCAATTAATTAAACGGGATAGAAGCTTTTAAGAAGCTTCACAAGTAATATTCAGTATTTAATTGAGAAATATTGGGATATATTATGATTTAAATAATTATTTGAGAAAACAAGAAATTTTCGACAATATTATTATTTTTACTGATTTATCGGTGTAAGAGTGAACTATGAGTCATAGTGAGGACGTAACCGTGAAATTATTTTTGTACCGCTAATTTTTACTTAAGAAAAGTTATTTTATGAAATTATTTTTCGAAAATAACTTAATTATGATTTTAGAAAATGATTTAAGTGGAAAAAAGATAATATTTGGCTTAAATGCCTTGAAAAAGGCTAAACGACCACAATTTGGAAAAGTATCGACGACAAATATTTCTAAAGCGGCAGTACGTATTTTAAACAAGTTTGAGCCTCAAGTGACTCTCTTTTCTAAAAATTAAATTTTTAGTAACCGATGATTTTATAAAGGAATTTTCAATTAGAAATGATTTTCTATAAACGAATTTTTATTCAACGATGTTATTCCATCAACTTAGATAAGTTGCGAAGATTTTGTTTTGAATTTGTGTTTCACAAACAAAAGATGGTGTTCACATTGAAAAATAAATCTAGTATCTGAGACATCGTGATACCATTATTCTATAATAAAAACACGAAGATCTTTGGTCTATGTGACGATGAGAATTTTAAGATGTTGAAAATGATGAGACGATGAGAATTTTAAGACGTTGAAGATGATGAATAGTCGTAAGCCACTTTGAGCTTCGACAAGAATATAATGAACGAAAAGAAAATGACGAGAACAAAATGTTTTACATTTGCATTTACGGTAGACGTGCCCGACGTTGTTTAACGTGAGACCTTAATGGAAAGGTATCATGTGACAGTGTATCATTATGCTTGAATGGATAATGAGACGATGTATATGTATCATTGTGCTTGAATGGACAATGAAAGGATGTGTATATCATTGTGCTTAAATGGACAATGAGACGATGTATTATTGTTGTGCTTAAATGGACAATGAGATGATATATCGAGTTTGATCAACTCATTTTGAAGACGTTGGGATCTCCGGAGATTAGGTGTGAATGTTAGACAATGAACGTTGAAGTGTCATGCATATTTTTAAAATAACGAGGATCGGTTATGAGACCCAGTGATAAACTACTTGTTTAGTTATGAGAATCTTATGTTGTTATGGTTATATATGTCTATGTGCTAATTTTGTATGTCGTGCATGTGATTATCGTTATAAACTCATATATTGGCATCTCACCCTTATAATATATCAGGTTTTCGGGTTTGGCTTTTGTGTCTTGATACATGAAAGTAGATGGTGCAGAAAAGTTCTTAGCCTCACTCGGGAGCATAGGTTCCCATACTTGAAGAGATGTTTGAGTGTGGGAATGACCACGGGGTCTTTCCAGTAGATGTCTTATAAGGCGACCAGCTTAGGATTTTCTTTGGGTTGTGTATTTTTGGGAAAATTGTTATATATGGTTTGAAACACCTTGTAAGGTGTATGAAAAACAATTTCAGAAAAGCTTATATGTTGCGATGTTTTGGTTTACGAATAAATTCAGTTTGCATGTAAGTATAATGTAATTATACTATTGTAATGTATATATCTTTTTCTAAAGTATTTCGCAGAAAGAAAAATTTTACCCCATTTTTGGACTTATTGAAAATTTAAAGGTTATTTTTCGAAAGCACCAGCGAATTATAATTTTTTTTTCCGTATTTGGGTAACTATGTGATACCCCAAGAAGGGGTGTCACAAGTTGCAGAGTCACGAGGGAGAAGCCAAACCCGACATTTCCATAAGCATGGAAAATATGACAGTCGTAGCAAGTCAAGAAGCAAGTCCAGGACTAGAAAGGAAGTGACATGTTATCACTGTGGCAAGGTGGGACACATCAAAAGACAATGCAGGTTCCTCAAGAGAGAGGATTCAAGGGAAAGAAATGAAGATAAAGAGAAGAAAAATGATAAAGACACAGCTGCAGTTGCATTTGATACTGATGTTTACATTATCTATGATGATAATTCTATAAATCTAGCATGTCATGATTCCAGTTGGATTATTGATTCTGGAGCCTTATACCATGTCACTCCTAGGCGTTATTTCTTCTCATCTTATATTGTTGGTGATTTTGGCACAGTTAAAATGGGAAATGAAGGAGTATGTAAAATTATTGGCATGGGAGATGTTTGGATTGAAACTAGCATTGGGTGCAAGCTGCAATTGAAGAATGTTATACATGTTCTAGATATCTGTCTCAACTTGATTTCTGTTAAAGCCTTGGACATAGAGGGCTATCACACTTACTTTGGTGGTGGCATATGCAAGCTCACCAAAGGGTCACTAGTGGTGTCAAAGGAAGAAAGCTTCACTACTCTCTACAGGATTCCTGGAAAGTTAAGTAAGGAGGAGGTGAATGCAGTTGAGGATGTTTCTACTGATTTATGGCATATGTGCCTTAGCCACTTGAGTGAGAAAGGACTCAACATTCTTGCCAGGAAAAATTCTCTTCCTATGAAAGGTACACCTTTAAATACTTGCTCTCATTGTTTTGTTGGAAAACAACATAGAATTTCATTTCATAGTTCTGGTCCTCATAGGAGGCCCAATGTTCTTGATTTAGTTCACACTGATGTTTGCACTATGGAGTGTAAATCTCTTGGTGGTGCTTCATATTTTGTTACTTTTATTGATGATCACTCAAGAAAAGTGTGGGCTTTTGCTTTGAAATCTAAAGACCAGATACTCGGTGTCTTCAAGCACTTTCATGCAACTGTTGAAAGAGAAAAAGGAAACAAGTTGAAATGTGTCCGAGCAGATAATGGTGGTGAATACAAGGGTCCGTTTGAAGAATATTGCAAAGAACAGGAATGATGCTTGAGAAGACAGTTCCAAAGACGCCTCAGCATAATGGAGTTGCAGAGAGAATGAATCGTACCATTAATGACAGAATCAGGTGTATGCTCTCTCATGCAAAATTGCCCAAAGCCTTTTGGGGTGAAGCAATGAGAACTGCAGTGGACTTGATCAACATTTCTCCTTCTGTGCCACTAGATGGAGATGTTCCAAACTTTCCTTGGACAGGGAAAGATGTCTCTTATAGTCATTTAGAGTGTTTGGCTGCAGGACTTTTGTTAACATTCCAAGAGATAAGAGGTCCAAGTTTGACGGGAAATCCAAACAGTGTGGCTTCTTGGGTTATGGTCATGAAGAGTTTGGTTATAGACTCTGGGATCCAGCTGACAGAAAAATTATCAGAAGTCGGGATGTGATATTTCTTGAAGACCAAACCATTGAAGATTTTAAGAAGGCTGAGAAACAGAAACCAGTTGTCAGAAGTTATATTGATGTTGCGCCTAAACCTCCTACTAGAACTTTTGTTGATGGGGGAGATATACAGGTAGATGATGGGAATGCAACTGATGAACATGCACCTCACCATGATGAGCCAGTTGAAGAGGTTCCATTTGAGCCACCAGTTGAGCCTCAGTTGAGAAGATCCACTAGAGAGCGTCATGTTTCCCAAAGATACACTCCACATGATTATGTGATGATCACTGATGCTGGAGAGCCAAAAAGCTATGAAGAGGCCGTTGTAAATGAGCACAAGGAAGAGTAGTTGAAGGCCATGCAAGAAGAAATGAATTCCTTGCATGAGAATCACACATTTGAATTAGTGAAGTTGCCTAAGGGTAGGAGAGCACTCAAGAATAAATGGGTATTCAAGTTGAAAGTAGAAGAGAATAGCTCCCAGCCAAGATACAAAGCAAGATTGGTTGTGAAAGGCTTTAATCAGAGGAAGGGTATTGACTTTGAAGAAATTTTCTCACCCGTGGTGAAGATGTCCTCTATTCGAGTTGTGCTTGGATTAGCAGCTAGCTTGAACCTAGAGGATGAACAACTTGATGTGAAGACAACATTCCTTCATGGTGATTTGGAGGAGGAAATTTATATGGAGCAACCTGAAGGCTTCAAGGTCAAAAGGAAATAGCAGCTTGTGTGCAAGTTGAAGAAAAGTTTGTATGGACTCAAGCAAGCACTAAGGCAATGGTACAAGAAATTTGATTCTTTCATGGAGAAACATGGTTATAGTAAAATCACTTCTGATCATTGTGTGTTTGTGAAGAAATTCCCTGATGATGATTTTATTATCCTCTTGCTACATGTGGATGACATGTTGATTGTTGGTCATGACACTAAGAAGATTGATTGTCTGAAGAAACATTTGAGCAAGTCCTTTGATCTTCACCCCCTGGTGCTTTGTTGGAGACTATAATGTTGTCCTTGGTGCTCATGAGTATAGAGGTAAAGGTATTCCTTCTCAAATTCCATGTCAGGACTTTAGGGATTGGACTAGCTGCAACAGCCTTACTCACATCTTGACCAGGGGAGTACAGGTCACTTCGTCAAATGGGAGAAGGGGTAGGCATATGACAGAAAAGACACTTGATAGAGCAATTTGCAATGACTCTTGGTTAGATTTTTGGTCAAGTGTTACCTGTGCTTCTCTGACTAAGTCCAGATCTGACCACTTTCCTTTATTGCTGGAATTCAAGAATGAAGCTTTTAATTTTCCCTCCTCTTTCAAATTTCTAAGAGTTTGGGCTAGTCATCAAGATTGTGAAAAGATTATTAAAAAAGTTTGGAATGCTAGTTACAATGGCTGCCCTATGAGTGTTCTTTCTCAGAAGCTAAAAGCTCTTAAGCTCAAGTTGAAAGACTGGAATAAATTAGTGTTTGGTAATGTTAAAGATAGAGTGCAGTCTGCTACTGATGAGTTAGATAAGGTTCAGCAGCAGATCGATGTTGTTGGCTTTAATGATGCTCTCTGTATTGAGGAACAAGCAGCTCAGTTAAAGTTAGAATCTGCTCTTCATGATCAGGAAGTCTTTTGGTAGGAAAAGTCTAGATTGAATTGGATGTTGTATGGTGACAGGAATACAACTTTCTTCCACAAAATTACAAAAGTCAGAAATATGTCTAAACAGATCACTTTGTTGAAAAATGATGACAGCATTCTTTCTGATCCATCTGCTTTGGAAGCTCACATTGTCAGTTACTATGAGAATCTTTTTAAGGGTGATAATGTCTGTGTTGATGATGGCCTTGTAGAGGAAGTCATTACTCCTTCAGTTTCCAGGACTGATAATCTGATGCTTACAAACCTGCCTTCAGTTGTAGAAATTAAGGAATCTGTGTTTAGTCTTAATTCTGGGGGTGCTCCTGGTCCAGATGGTTTTGGAGCTTTCTTTTTCCAAGAATATTGGCAGATCATTGAGCAAGATGTTGTTGGTGCTGTGCTGCAATTTTTTCAGCATGGTTGGTTGCCTCCAGGTTTTAATTCTAACTTGATTGTCTTGATTTCTAAGATTCCAAATGCTGATAGGATAGATTTGTTCAGACCTATAGCTCTAGCTAACTTCAAATTAATATCATTACTAAAATTTTAGTTGATAGGCTATCCAAGATAGCTCCCAAGATTATATCCTCTAATCAAAGAGGGTTTATAAAAAAGGAGGGAGATTGGGGACTGCATTTGTCTTGCCTCTGAGGGCATTAATTTTTTGGATAAAAAGTCTTTTGGTGGAAACTTGGCAATGAAGATTGATATTAGGAAAGCTTTTGACACAATTGATTGGAGGTTCTTTCTCAAAGTTTTGAGTTCTTTTGGCTTTGACAGTAAATTTTGCACTTGGGTGGATTCAATTCTTCATTCAGCAAAGCTTTCAATTTTTGTGAATGGAAAATTTGCTGGTTATTTTTCTTGCTCAAGGGGGGGTTAGACAGGGTGATCCCTTGTCTCCCTTGCTCTTTTGTATTGCTGAAGAGGTCTTAAGCCAAGGTATTTCTAAGTTGGTGCTAGATGGGGGTCTGCAGTTAATGAATGCTGCTAGAGGCCATGTTGTTCCTTCTCATATTTTGTATGCAGATGATATTCTACTGTTTTGTAAGGGTTCTCAAAGAAACCGCAGAAATCTCATGCATCTCTTCAATAGATACAGCTTGAATTCAGGCCAAGTAATTAATCAGAGCAAATCCACTTTCTACACTGGTTCTGTCAGTGCTAGAAGGAACATTGAGATTGTTGATTTCCTTGGTTTTAAGCATGGATCTCTGCCTTTTACTTATATGGGAATCCCTATCTTCAAGGGTAAACCTAGGAAGCAACATCTAATGCCAATTGCAGATAAAATTAAGTGCAAGCTAGCTTCCTGGAAATCCTCTATGCTGGCAATAGCTGGCAGAGTGCAACTAGTGAAATCTGTGGTTCATAGTATGTTGAATCACAGCTTCTTGATCTATGCCTGGCCTGTCAGTCTTATCAAAGAGGTTGACAAACAAATTAGGAATTTCATTTTGGGGGGGCGGGGGGGGGGGGGGGAGGGTGACACCTTGAACAGAAAGCTTGTGATTGTTGCTTGGAAAAAAAGTTTGTAGGCCTCTTTGTGAGGGTGGTTTAGGCTTGAGATCTCTTAGAAGTTTAAACAATGCTGCCATGCTCAAGCTATGCTGGAATCTGATTTCATCTAATAATCGGTGGTCTGTTCTTTTGAGATCCAGGGTGATCAGAAATAGATCTGTGATCAATCACCAGATTAGTTCTTCTACCTAGCCTGGTTTGAAGCCTTTTGTTAGTATTGTTTTGCAGAATTCCTCCTGGTTGATTGGTAATGGTTCAGAAATTTATTTCTGGAAGGATTGCTGGCTTACTGAACCTCTTGTGGACTGTTTGAACATTCCTGCTGATCTGCACTACTGTCTCCAAGCCAAGGTCTCTGATTTCATTGATGATGAGGGTTGGTGTATTCCTGCTGCCTTGTTACAGAAGTTCCCTAATCTTCAGTATCTCATGGAAAACTGTCATTTGCCTCCCTCTGGTTGCTCGGATGAAAGAATGTGGAATCACACTGCCTCAAGTTCTCTTCCTCATAAGGAGGCTTATTAGTTTCTCAATCCTACAAGCCCTTCTTTGGACTGGTGTAAGTTGATCTGGCATCCTTTCATTCCTCCTTCTAAATCTCTGCTTTACTGGAGACTTGTTCATCAAAAGATTCCTACAGATGAAATTTTCAGACTAAGAGGTTGCACTGTGGTTTCTATTTGCTGTCTTTGCCACTCGGCTGCTGAATCTTCTCTCCACCTTTTCTTTGATTGTGTTTTTGCTAAGTCTCTTTGGAATTGGCTTGGTTTGGCTGCTGGTTTTAACATTAGTTGTACCTCTTTGCAAGACATTTTGTCCTTGTCTAGCCAGTTCACAGCATCTCAAGCAACTTATACCTTCATTGCTGCTGTCATTAATATTATTCACTGCATATGGTTCAAAAGGAACAGGCTGAGATTCGAGAATAAATCTGTTCACGCCTCTTTCATTCATAGCATGATCTTGGCTAATGTTTATCTGGTTGGTAGACACAGTCCTGGCCATATGTCTAATTCATTAAAGGACTTTAATTTTCTCAAGTGCTTTAAAGTAGAGTTGAAGCCTTCTAAAGCCTTGAGTATTAAGCAAGTTGATTGGCACCCTCTTATTGGTCTTTGGATGAAGTGTAATACTGATGGTGCTGCTAGAGGTAGCTCGAGCCCGGCTGCCTGTGGTGGCATCTTCAGGAATTCCAATTCAGATGCCCTTGGTTGTTTTGCTGAAAACATTGGAGTTTCTTTTGCTTTCAATGCTGAATTATGTGGAGCTATGAGGGCGATTGAGATTGCTCATGCTAAGGGTTGGCACATGCTTTTGTTGGAATGTGACTCTTTGCTTGTAGTTCAAGCTTTTGATAATTCTTCTATTGTTCCTTGGCATTTAAGAAACAGATGGAGAAGATGTCTAGTTCTGGTCTCTCAGATGACCTTCCATGTTTCCCACATCTATATAGAAGGCAACTCGTGTGCTGATAAGCTTGCTTCCCATGGTGTTGGTCTTCAAGGATTTATTTGGTTGGCCCTTTTGCCCTCTATTATTAGGGATTATTTTTTTAGGAATAGAGTTGGCTTACCTTTTTATAGGTTTAAATAATTGCCTTTTGTTCATGGGTTTTGATTTATGTCCCCCAATGATTTTTTGTGCTTTTTATTTTCTTTTCAATGAATTAGGGTACTCTTTTTCCTTTTGGTGTTTTTATCCCTAAGGAGGGTTTTGCACCTTAAGGTTTTAATGAGGCCCTTTTTTCTTAAAAAAAAAGAGTCATTTGCCATGAAGGACTTGGGTCCTGCAAAGCACATCCTTGGCATGAGAATTACTCGTGACTGGAAGAATAGTAAATTGTGGTTGTCTCAACAATAATACATTGAGAAGGTGTTAGAGAGGTTTAACATGAGCAATTCCAAACCTGTTAGTACTCCACTTGCAAGTCATTTCAACTTGAGCTCTCAACAATGCCCTACAAGTGAGAAAGAAAAAGAAGAGATGAAGAAGGCTCCTTATGCATCCGCGGTTGGTAGTTTGATGTATGTTATGGTATGCACAAGGCCGGATATTTCTCATGATGTTGGAGTTGTTAGTCGTTTTCTTTCTAATCCTGGCAGAGATCACTGGCAAGCAGGGAAATGGATCCTCAGGTATCTCAGAGGAACTTCCAGAGTATGTTTATGCTTTGGTGGTGGTCAACCTTTGTTAGATAGCTACACAGATGCAGATATGGCTGGTGATTTTGATTCTAGAAAATCTACTTCTGGATACTTGATGACCTTTGGAAGGGGGAGCAGTGTCTTGGCAATCAAAATTACAAAAATATGTTGCTTTATCTACCATTGATGCTGAGTATATTGTCATTACTAAAGCTTCTAAAGAACTTTTGTGGATGCAGAAATTCCTACAAGAGTTGGACCTTAAGCAAGAGAAGTTTGTGTTATTTTGTGACAGTCAAAGTGCAGTCCATCTCAACAAGAACCCGACTTTTCATTCAAGGTCAAAGCACATTGAGGTGCGGTATCATTGGATACGAGAGGCGCTAGAGATAAAGGCACTTTCATTTGAAAAGATCCATACTGATGAAAATGGTTTAGATATGATGACAAAGACTTTGCCTATGACAAAGTTGATTTGCTGCAGAAAGAAGGCAGGCTTGGTTGAGCAGTATCTTCCCACTTGAGTCGTGAGGGGGAGATTTGTTGGGTGGGTCACTCCTAAGTGGGTGCCACATTATTTTAAAAGAAAGAAAAATAAACAAATAAATAAAAGTTGCTAATGGCACAATCCCATGCGCCATTTGAAAAGGGTTTGAATAATAGAAAGAAAGCATGGTGTGTGTATCTGGCGTGAGAGAAAGAAAAAGAAAGAGAGCAACCGAGAGGGACGGGACGACGCAAAGGAGAAGAAGAAAAATAGGAACTTTGTGCTCTTCATCTTATGGGTAAACTCTTTCCATTCTCTATGAAATTTTAGTATGTTGTTCCTGGTGTTGAGAGCTACATTTTGATATCATTATATTGTTGTTTTGCCTTCTCTTTGAGTTGGGTTGTTATACCCATTTTTTTGGGGTTTCTCTCTTGTTGCTTGCTTGTATCCACCTTTTGGGTGATGTGTTGTTGATTTGGTGTTCCCTAGTGTTGCTAGAAAGACTTGGTGTACCCATGGACTTGGTCCTGTGGTTTTTCTCCCTACATTGGGGAGTTTTCCGCGTTAAAATTGTGGTGTCATTACTATTTATTTTTCTGCCATTGATATTATTCTGTGGAAGAATATTTTTGTCATGCCTATTTATTTGCACAGATGAAGGGGAAAAATATTTGCTTCATTAGAGATTGTTATCTCTGAGTTTTTTCTCGATAGCAGCATGCTTTTGTTGGATCAATTTTGCTGTAAGAAAGTTGTTTTTTTATACATTTTCTAAATGAATTGCTCAAGTAGAACACTAAACTCACTGGCTTTTTATTTTTCCCTTTTGTAAAAATCTGGCCAATCCAGAGTATGTTGATTAATACTATGTAAATTTTATTGCACCTAATTATATAAATTCAAACAAGACTTGGTTCCATTTGCTATGACTATGAGCTTGTCTTTCAACCGTATTTTGTTTAGAGGTGACAAAATCGATTGGTTTCGATTGGTCAACCCTTTTAACCCGCCATTTTTGGCGGGTTGGGTTGAGGTCCCCAACCCGTTAACCCATTTTGACCCGCCCCGCCTAACCCATCAAGAAAATGGGTTAAGGGCTGGGCGGGTTGGCCCGCCAACCCACATTTTTTTAAAAAAAAATAAATTTTATGCTAAATTATTTTAAGTTTACTCACCTACAAAGTCATTAATTAGTCCACTTCATTCACTAATTATTTTATATGTATTTGTATATTTTAGTTTGCAATTATCCACCCATTAGGATTATATATTAATATATAGTTCACCCCATTCAATAATATACTAATATATTAGTTAGTCCACCACCAAAAAATATTTTTTTGTATGTTGTGATGTTTTAGAGGCTTTTTTTCCAAAGTGACCCACTTTTAGAAACTATATATCAAAATAACTTACTTTTGAAACAATTTACCAAACTAACCTACTTTTGAATAAAATATTAATTATTTTGTTGACTAGTGGCGTCAGTTTGACTGCTGCCATTGACTTGTTGACTTGCCATGTGGCAGGCCCTGAATGGTTCGAAAATCTGCCAAAAAAAAATTACAAAAAAAAATTTTTTTTTTTTGAAAAAAAAGGAAAATCAGGTCAACGCCACGTGACACACTCTGGTGGAGTGGTGCCATTGACCTGCCATGTGGCAACTTCCTATTGGTTTGTCAGTTTTTTATGAAAAAAATTTTAAAAAAAAGGTTTTTGGGCAAAAAATTAAAAAACAATTTGATTATTAATTAATTAATATAATTCTATTAATAAATTTTATTGTTATATAATTATATTAATTAATTATTAATAATATAATTATATTAATATTATTATAAACAAAAATCACTAATGTAATTAAGGGAAAAATATTATATTAATGTTATTAATGCATAATTATATTATTAAATGTTATCATTAATTATATAATTATTATAATTATATTATTAAATACTAATTTTATAATTATCAATATTATCATTATATAATTAATATTAATAACTACTACCTCTGGACTTTTTTTTGTTTTTTTTATCTAAGCATGGGCGTGCAAAGGCATCACTGTAGCGGAGATCATCCCAACTAGGTTGGCACCAAAACCACTACCAATCACATGCAGCACACCCTAAATTTATTAAGAAAGAAAAAAGAATACAAAAAAAGGGGGGACATCAACCTTACCCAAGAGGAAACAGAAAACTACTTAAATCTATAATTAGGCAAGCCCCATCTATTACATAAGAAATCATGCCTAAGAAAGTTAGGGATCAAGTCCCACCAAGTATAACATTTTGAGCTTACACCAAAATTAGCCAACTTATCGGCACATAGATTGGCCTCTCTGAAAACATGGGAGATCAAAAAATGGAAACTGGAAGTCAATGCTATGCAGTTTCTCCACTTATTTCTAAGCTTCCAAGGGACAATTTCAGGCTTGGAGAAAGCTAAAACAACCATAGCAGAGTCACACTCCATCCAGATCCTCGGCCACCCCTTCCTAACAGCAGTAAGGATGGCTGACATTGCAGCCTGCAATTCAGCTGAGAAAGAATCCAGCAAACCATAATATTCTGCAAAACAACCTACAATTGCTCCACTTTTGTCTCTGAAAATTGCACCACCACCAGCATGACCAGTAGAGCCTTTTGAAGCTCCATCAGTGTTCACCTTAATCCAACCAGCATTTGGAGGGATCCAATCAACTCTGATAAAAGATGGAGCTCATCCCGGGTGGCCCTTGATGCCAAGAAGACCAAGAATTTTTAATTCCTCCACTGATGAATACATGACATTATTAGACAGCTTACCCGACAGACTTATTGAAGCTTTAATAATACTAATAGCTGCTCTGGCTGAGATCCTTTTGCCTTCAAATTTCAGATTATTTCGAGAAAACCAAATAATCCAAAAGCAGTTTATAACAGAAGCAGCAATGATATCCCTCAAATGCAGACTCCAAGACTGATTACAAAGGGAAATAATTGAGAAAACCGAAGATGTATTCACTTGCAAGCCAATAATAGAACCTAACCAGTTCCAAATCTGTTGTGCATAGGGACATCTAAGGAAAAGATGATCTGAACTCTCCGAATCAGAATAGCAAAGGCTGCATATCGAAACAGAGGTGCAACCCCTTTTCTGCAGCTGGTCTTCAGTTGGAAGCTTATTTTGGAGCAGTCTCCAAGTGACCAGGGACTTAGAGGGAGGAATTACACAATTCCAGATCCACTTAGACCACTCACAGACTCCTTGACTAGGATTGAATAAGAGGAGAGCATCCTTGAGGGATAAAACACCTGAGGAAGTGCTTTGCCATATAATCTGATCTTCAGCAGGAAAAGAGGGAATAGTTAAGAGAGGCAGCTCCTGGGCAAGAATAGGGAGTCTTGCATAAAGAGAAGCTGGGACAATCCAGCTACCATTGAGGATGAAATCAGAAACCTTGGCATTCAAGTTCTTTTGGAGACTAATAGGAATGTTCAACAAATCCACTAAAGGTTGAGAAAGCCATTTATCCTTCCAAAAGCTAATTGAGGAACCATCACCAAGCTGCCAAACAGTGTTACTGAAAACAGAATTTAGGTGGATTTTGACTCCAGGCCATAGAGAGGACTTGACATAGTTAAGAGCTGGTTTCTTGTGCATAAAGAATCTGCTTCTAAGAAAAAGGGCACTTTCCTTATGTGAGGCAACCAGCTCAAATGAAAGCTTTAGGAGGGCTGCTTCATTGAGACTTTTTAAAGATTTAATGCCAAGACCACCTTCTCTAACAGGCTTGCATAGCTTCTTCCAAGCAACAGTGCAGATTTTTCTCACATTTGAATCTCCAGACCATATGAAATTTCTAATATGCCTATCTAAGACTTTGAGAACAGAGGAAGGCCAGCAGTAAACATGAAGACTGTGAAGCATCATGCTATTAATAACAGATTTGACAAGCTCAACTCTACCCATGAAAGATAAGATATTACCCTTCCAATTGGCAAGCTTAGAGAGGATTTTATCAACAATAGGCTGAAGATGGATTCGTCTTAGGTTTTCCTTTGAAAATAGGAACTCCAAGGTAATTAAAGGGAAAGGATCCAGCTGAAAACCCCAGAGTATTAGCTATTTTGGCTGATTTGGAGGCAGAGATGACACCTGAGTAGTACTTACACTTGTTAAGGCTGAGAAACTGGCCTGAGGCCTTTCCATAATCCTCAAAAAGCTTCATCAAAGCCTCAAGGCCTCTTTTATTTCCTTTGCAAAAGACTAGCACATCATCAGCATATAAAGCATGGCTAGGAGATGAAAGATTTTTAGGGCCAGAGATAGTTTGGAGCAAACCAGAATTGACTAAGCTGGTGATCCCTCTACTCAACACCTCCTCAGCCAAACAGAAGAGCAATGGGGAGAGAGGGTCACCCTGTCTAACCCCTCTTTTGCAAGCAAAAAAGCCTTCAGTTTTGCCATTGATCAAAAAAGAGAGTTTGGCAGATTGGAGGATTGTTAGAATCCAATTACAAAAGGTGTCATTAAAACCAAAAGCTTTTAGAACCCCTAGAAGGAAATTCCAATCCAAAGTGTCAAAAGCTTTTCTAATGTCAAACTTTAGAATCAAGTTACCCCCAAAAGCTTTATAGTCCAAAAGATTAGCAGTTTCAGAAGCAATACAGATGCAGTCATGAATATTTCTACCCTTAACAAAGCCTCTCTGATGGGGAGAAATGATCTTGGCAGCAATATCAGCTAATCTATCAGCAATGACTTTGGTGATGATTTTGAATTGGAAATTGGCAAGAGCAATAGGCCTAAAATCCTCAACTCTATCAGCATTAGGCACTTTGGGGATTAAAACCACTTGGTTGGAATTCATGTTAGGGAGGAGCCAATTCTGCTCAAAGAACTGGGATACAGTCCTACAAACATCCATACTGATGATATCCCAAAAGGATTGGAAGAAAACATCCTCCAAAACCATCAGGGCCAGGTGCACCATCACTATTCATGGCAAAAACTGCATCTTTTATCTCCTCATTAGATGGCATTCTAGTTAGAAGGTTGTTATCTTCTGCTGAGACAGAATTTGGGATCACTCTATTGATAAGATCATTAGCTTGACAAGCATTAGGGACAGCATACAAGTTTGAGAAGTAACTAATCACATGCTGAGCAATAGATCCTGCATCCTCTAAGATATCATCCCCATTTCTGAGCATGCTCATCGATTTTGCAGCAAATCTAGTCTTAGCAATTTTGTGAAAGAAAGAGGTGTTCCTGTCACCTTGACAATGCCATTTGATTCTGGATTTTTGTCTCCAGAATGCTTCTTCAAAATGTAAAGCCTGTTGTAACTCCGACTGAGCCAAAACCTCTTGGTCCATCAAATCATCTGAAGCACTTGAAATGTTAATTTGCTGTTGAATACCATCTACAGCTGCCAAGGCAGCTTCAACTCTTTGATGAATGTTTCCAAAAACAGTCTTGTTCCAAGTTCTCAACTCAACTTTCAAAGCTTTTAATTTTTGAGAAAGAACAAACATAGGACAGCCCCTTACAGGTTTGCTCCAAACTTCCTTGACAAGTCTATGACAATCATGATGATCTATCCACATTTTTTGAAATTTAAAAGATGATGGGAAGGAGTGAACCTGTTTAGTACAATTCAGCATAATAGGGAAATGATCAGATTGACTTCTCACCAATGTGCAACAAGAAGTTGTGCTCCAAAAGTCTAGCCAGGCTTCATTGCAAAGAGATCTGTCTAGCCTTTTTTCAGTGTGAGCAACACCCCTCCTACCATTACTCCAAGTATAAGAAGCTCCTCTAGTAGGCAAATGAACAAGATTCCCACTGTCTGAGAAGTTCTTGAAATCTTGACAAGCAAGTCTTGAAGGCAAAGAAGAGCTTCTCACTTCATGAGAACCTAAAACAGAATTAAAATCCCCTAACATGCACCAAGGGCCCAAGTGGCTAGCTTGCAGGTTTAATAACTCAGTCCACAGAGCTCTCCTAGAGAGGTAGGAGGTACTGGCATAAATAGCTGAAATGAATAGGTCCTGACCATCTTTATTGATTGAAAACGAGCACTGCTGAGAGGAAATCAGTAAAGTAACAGGATTCAAGTGAATATTACATAACCCCCAAAGGCTAGGAATAAGACTGTCTCTGTCATTTAAACAAAATAACTTCAAATTCAACTGACTCCAGAAAGATGCAGGGACATCAGAAAAATTGATCCAAGGCTCAGCTAGGAAGACAAAGTCTGGCCTATTTGAGTCACAGAAGCTCTTAAAAACTGATCTGGTTCTAGGGTTGCCAAACCCTCTACAGTTCCAATAGATAAACTTCATTATGCAAACTGTTGAGGACCACCTCTAAAACGGGCTAGATTCTTCTCTTGCTGAGCTGCCTTGGCTGCTTTTTGCCTTAGTTTTTTCTTTTTAGATTTAGACAGCACAGTAGAGAATTCTTGTTGGTCACTATTACTGTCAAGAAGATATTTGCTTGGATCCATGGCTGTGATAGGAGAGGGTTGCAAATCCACACTGTTTTCACTCTGACCATCCTCCTCTTGACCCCAAAAAGGACTCACAATTTGCAAGTCAGAGGTTACAAGCTAATTTGGAAAGATAGCATCTGGAAAGACATTAACAATACTGTTATCCATTGTAGCCTGAGGCAGAGGAGTGCCTTGTTGTTGTAAACTATCCAAGGGAGTTTCATCAACAAAAGAACCTTCTGAGCCACCTAAGAGGTCTTCACCATCATCATAAATCTGAATCGGACTATGAACCAGAATGTGCTCCACATTAGTTTCCGGGCATTGAACTAGACTCATATCAGCAATAGGCACAAAACCTATTAGAGGTACTACCTCTGGACTTAATTATAAACAAAAATAACTAATTTCACACTTATTAAAGAAGTTAGTTAATTTAGTTTAATTGTCTTGATTTTTGTATAAAAAAAGAGTTATAATTACTAATAAAGGGATAATTGATTTTAAAAATTCATCATTGATGTTTAAAAAAATTAAATAAATACTAATATAATTATATGAATTAATTAATATAATTCTATTGTGAAAAAATAAAAAAAAATGTTTTTGGGGTTAAAAAAAATTAAAATTAAAATTAGATTATTAATTAATTAATATAATTCTATTAATAAATTTTATCATTATATAATTATACTAATTAAAAATATTATTAATATAATTAATAATTAATTAATACCAATTAAATTTTATCATTATATAATTATACTAATTAATGTCACTTTGGAAAAAAAATCAACAGGCAAAACGTTTTAAAAGGCCTCTCTGCATGATTATTTGCATGCTGCAAGATTCCTTCATGTCCTACAACAATGGGTCTCGTGAGTTAGCAACTAGAATAGTAGACTGCAAAGATGGCCAGCTTCGTCACATGGCCTCCCTGCAGTGATAAGACCATGCGTGATATATGAGAGACTTATGTGACAAACGACCATGCGTGATTCTCTCTCTCAGGCAGAAGATGAATTAAGATCATACAAAAGAAAACAAAGAAAAAATTGCATAAAAGAGAGATGTAGGTGACAACATAGCATTCACGAGTACAAAACGTTTTCTAGAGGGAAAAAAAAACTATTTCATGTCATCTATTTTGTTTTAACTTAGCATTGTTATGATTTGATTAATTTTCTTTCTCAAAACTCTTTTTTTTGTTTACTCCTATAAAACTAACTTCTAAACAAATATTATTAAATTATACAAATAACTTTATATTAATTAATTATTAATTATATTAATAATATTATTAATTGGTATAATTATATTTAAAAATTCCTCAGTGATGTTTAAAAATATTCAGTTTGGTCCCTCAATTGTTTTAATAACATAATTATGTATTAATAATATTGATATGTATTTATAATATTGGTAATTATGTATTAATAATATTAATATTAATATATGTTAATATAATTAATAGATTTATATTAGTATTTATTAATATTAATTAATATTAATAACATAATTTTCTTTTACTTAAATTTTTTTAACCCCAAAAACCTTTTAATTGGTATAATTATATTTAAAAATTAGTATACTATTATTAATTAGTATAATTATATAATGATAAAATTTATTAATAGAATTATATTAATAAATTAATAATCTAATTTTTTTTTAATTTTTTTAACCCCAAAAACCTTTTTTTAAATTTTTTCCATAAAAAACTGACCGACCAATCAGGACCTGCCACATGTCAGGTCAATGGCGTCAGTCAAACTGGCGCCACTCCACCAGAGTGCGCCACTTGGCACTGACCTGATTTTCCTTTTTTTTTGCAAAAAAAAAAATTGTAAATTTTTTTTTTCAAATTTTCGGACCAATCAGGACCTGCCACGTGGCAGGTCAACAAGTCAATGGCGCCAGTCAAACTGGGGCCACTAGTCAACAAAAAAAATTAATATTTTATTCAAAAGTAGCTTAGTTTAGTAAATTGTTTGAAAAGTATGTTATTTTGATATATAGTTTCTAAAAGTGGGTAACTTTGGAAAAAAAAACCTGCCTCACATTGCACTACTTTGATGCTACCCCGCCGCCAGCAAAGGAAGGAGGACATGACCGGGGAAGGGATGGTAGAAGGTGGTGGAATCGAAACTTGTTATGGACTGAAATGAAAAAAAAGAAAAAAAAAATCAGAGTTTTTTTTTTTTTTTTGAAGCAAGAAACTCAATGCAATTCATTAATAATCAAATGAGCAATACATGGTGGAATATGATAAAAAACTTGGTGGCTAGCTAAAGAAGACGTCGCCTTAGCTAAACTATGTGCTACGCCATTCGCTTTCCTCCTAACAAAACTTACACCAAAGTTTGGAAAAGACTTAAGAATCTGTCGACAAGCCTGAATAATAACACCAAACTCAGAGACATCATCCAAAAGGGATTTAACCTTATTCACCACCACTTGGCAATTAAGCTCAAAATAGATTTGTTTTGAATTAATATCCAAGCTCTGCACCCATTGAATGGCCTTATATAAACCCATAGCCTCTCCTTCTCTTACAGGTAGACAGAAGAGGATACTTTCAGATCTGGCAACAACAAACTCTCCTTTGTCATCCCTAATACACATGCCAATTGTTGTTTTACCTGAAGCAGAGTTGAAACTTGCATCCACATTACATTTATAGGCACCTAAGCTAGGAGCAGACCAAGTAGAAGAGCCAGTGTTTCCAACTTGGACAGTTGCTGATAATCTTGAGACATTAGCAAGTTTCCAGTCAGATAAAAAAGAATTAGCACGAAATATTATGGAATCCACAGATACTAATTTGTTGTCCCACAACTTATCATTTCTAGCGTTCCAAAGGCTCCACATAGTCATTGCAAGGGTCTCCCTTTTGTCATACTCCAGGGAACCCAAAGCTTTAAAAAGAAATTCTGAGAATGAGCCTTCAGAAAGGGTAAGTGGCGCAAGAGTACTCCACAAGAGTTGTTGGGACCAACATGCTTGGCTAATGGGACAAGTAACAAGCAAATGCCAAATGTTCTCCAAGTCACTATCACAAAAAATACAAGTGGCGGGGCAAGAAATTCCTCTCTTTTGAAGCTAGATCCTAGATGGCAAACAGTCACGGCAAGCCCTCCATAAAAAAATCTTAACTCTAGGTGGGATTTTAAGCTTCCATAAAAGAGACCAATCACCATTCTCCTGCAAATGAGAGCAGTCCAAAAAAGAAGAGAGTGCAAGATGATAAGCTGACTTTACCGAATAATTCCCATCCTCTGCAGCTTTCCACACCATGCGATCATTAGAGACCAAATCATTAAGAGGGGTACTCAAAATTTGCTTGCCCAAAGATTCTGGGAACATACTACGAATCAACTCCTCATCCCACACTTTTTTATTTGCGGTCCATAGGTCCCTAACCAACAAGTTGCGCACTTCAGGAGGGAAGGAAGGTGGACACTTCAGACTGGAGCCATCTCTTAACCACGGAAAATCCCAAAGAGGTAAGCTGCTATTAGAACCAATCAACCATCTTGTACCTTCTCTTACTAAAGCTTTAGAGGACCAAAGACTCCTCCAAGCATATGAGGGGCTGTGACCCAAACTTGCATCAAGAAAAGTCCCTTGTGAAAAATATTTGGCTTTGAAATTTTCTAGTCACAAGGGCATTGAGGTCCACCAAAAATTTCCAAGCTTGCTTACCCAACATGGCAAGATTAAAAATATGGAAATTCCGAAAACCAAGACCACCCTAATGTTTTGGCATAGATAGTTTATCCCAGGAGAGCCACTTTATACCTCTTGAATCTCTATTCTTCGAGCCCCACCAAAAGGAATTCAGCATTTTTTGAATCTCCTCACTAAGAGATGGAGGAATTAAGTACATACTCATGCAGTAAGTAGGAATAGCTTGGGCCACTGATTTAATCAAAACCTCCCTACCAGCCATAGAGAGCGTTTTACCTTTCCAAGAGCTCACTTTATTCCAAATACGGTCCTTAACATAATTAAAGACTTCTTTCTTATTTCTGCCAACAATAGAAGGGACACCCAGATACTTCCCAACATTTAATTGTTCATGGATTCCAACCAAATTAGCAAGATCATTGCGCAAAGAAAGAGAGACATTGTTGGAAAAAAAGTAGAGCAGACTTTTGCAAGTTAATTGCCTGACCCGAAGCATGTTCATAAATTTGCAAGAGATCCTTAATACACCGCATCTCACTTTCAGTAGCACGCATAAAAAGGAAACTATCATCCGCAAAAAATAAGTGTGTAATAATTGGTGCTCTTCTACAAATTTTAACACCATGAATTTGGCCATGTCTAACTGCATTCTTAATTAAAGAAGACATACCTTCAGTATAAAGGATATATAAATATGGAGATAAGGGATCTCCCTGACGAAGGCCACGGCCAGGAATTATTGCCCCAGCTTCCTCATTATTCATAAGAACAGAATACTGAACAGAGGAAACACACATCATTATCCAGTGAACCCATTGAGGGTGAAAACCCAATTTGAGCATAATAGCGTGCAAATAATCCCAACTCACACGATCATAAGCTTTACTAACATCCAACTTCAGAGCTGCATCACCATTTACCCCGTTTTTCTTGCATTTCATATAATGGATAATCTCAGTTGCTATAAGGGCATTATCTATAATAGATCTACCGGCAACAAAGGCAGATTGCTCCTCCGAAATACATTTATTAATTACCTTGGCCAATCTGTTAGCAAGAGTCTTGGAGAGAATTTTATAGATTACATTGCAGAGGGAGATAGGCCTAAGATCACGCATAGAATGAGGGTTGTCACACTTGGGAACAAGAGCAATATTTGTAGTATTGAATCAGAGTTAAAGAGTTGAAACATAAATAATATAAATGTTTTGGACTAAATACTTAATACTAATCTTTTTTGACAAGAAATACTTTATACTAATCAAAGGACTCATAACTTGTAATTATAGGTAAAGTAAATGGTATATATATAATAAAGCTAAACTTAGCATTCACCCATTTGCATAGTGATGATCAAGTCACTAAAACTCATATATGCGATTTGATTCATGAAATGTTTTATTATCGAGTAAAATACATTTTCGGGTATTTTAATCGTCAAAGATTTTAACTTTTATTCAAAAATAAAAAATTTATTCTTGATCATCTTTTATGACTTTTTATCACTTTTATAACAACAATTTTTAAGTATGAATACTACAAAACCCTTAATGAATTATATATTAGAGTGATACCATGTCATAATCAAGGTTTTCATATAGTGATCTATAGGTTGATCTATCTCACGCTAATATCTCGGTTTTGGTAACATAGTGTTTTTGGAATGTATCAACTAGTGTTTGTTGAGTGCATAAACCTTTCTCACAATTCCCTCAGTGATTGTGGGCTTAATTTCTCATCAAACAAGAAGCTCAACACACTTGTTTTGAGAGAAAACAATTTCCATTGTCCATTGCCTCATTTGAATACCTCTTGGCTTCAGACACTTAATACAGGGTTTTTTTTTTTTTTTTGACTAAAGTGAACGTCTTTTAAAAACTATTTACCAAAATAACCCACTTTTGAAATAATTTACTAAAGTAACCTACTTTTTGCCAACCTGAAATATTTTATTATTCTTTCTGACGTAACTGGCGCCATTGACCTGCCGCGTGGCAGCGTCCTATTGGTCCGTTGGTATTTTGTGGAAAATAAAATAAAATAAAAAATTTTGAACGGAAAAATAAAAATAAAAAAAGAATATTAAGAATGAATACTACAAAACCCTTAATGAATTATATATTAATATTATTAATATATAATTATATTATTAAATATTATCATTAATTATCAGGCTAAATTACTCTTTTGGTCCCTTATTTTTTTTAAAATATTCAATTTGGTCCCTCCATTATTAATATATAATTATATTATTAATTAATATATTTTCATGTATTACATTAATGTTATCAATATTATTAAGGATTAAAATAGTATGCACTGTCGGTGTAAATTTTTTTTTTTACACCGATATCCATTAATATCTTAATATAATTATCTTAATATTGTTAATATATAATTATATTAATATAATAACCACAATAAATGACAATATTTAATAATTAAATATATTTATAAAAAATTAAAAATACAACATTAATATTAATAATTAGGCTAAATTACTCTTTTGGTCTCTTATTTGTTTTAAAATATTCAATTTCGTCCCTCCATTATGAATATATAATTATATTATTAATTAATATATTATAATGTATTATATTGATGTTATCAATATTACTAAGGATTAAAGTAATATGCACTGTTAGTGCAAAAAAAAAATTAAACTGACATTCATTAATATCTTAATATAATTATATTAATATTATTAATATATAATTATATTAATATGATCACCACAATAAATGACAATATTTAATAATTTAATATATTTAGAAAAAATTAAAAATACAAAATTAATATTAATAATTAGGCTAAATTACTCTTTTGGTCCCTCATTTATTTTAAAATAATCAATTTGGTCTCTTCATTATTAATATATAATTATATTATTAATAATATCGTGAAGTTTGACCGTTAACTTTGACTCTCGCCGGAAAACACCGCTGGAATCTTGAAAATAGAGGGACAGAATTGAATATTTCAAAACAAATGAGGGACCAAACCAAATATTTTAAAACACCATTGGCGAATTTTCCAGATTCCGATGGTGTTTTCCAGGGAGAGTCAAACTTAACGGTCAAACTTTAAACAAATGAGGGACCAAATTGAATATTTTAAAACAAATGAGGGACCAAAAGAGTAATTTAGTCTAATTATTAATATTAATGTTGTATTTTTAATTTTTTATAAATATTTAATTATTAAATATTGTCATTTATTGTGGTGATTATATTAATATAATTATATATTAATAATATTAATATAATTATATTAAGATATTAATGGATGTTGACAATGCATACTACTTTAATCCTTAATAATATTGATAACATTTTAATAATATAATTATATATTAATAATATAGGGACCAAATTGAATATTTTAAAACAAATGAGATACCGAAAGAGTAATTTAGCCTGATAATTAATGATAATATTTAATAATATAACTATATATTAATAATATTCATATAATTATACTAATTAATAATATAATAATGGGTGGGTGGGGACGCGCCACGTGGCGCACTCTGGTTGTGGTGCTAGTTGCAATGGCGCCACTCAACCAGAGAGCGCCACGTGGCATCGGCTTGAATTTTCTTTTCTTTATTATTTTTTCGTTCAAAATTTATTTTTATTTTTTTCCCACAAAATACTGACGGACCAATTGGATGCTGCCACGTGGCAGGTCATTGGCGCCAGTTTGACTGACGCCATTACGTCAGAAAAAAAAAATATAATATTCCAGGTTGGCAAAAAGTAGGTTACTTTGATAAATTATTTCAAAAATGGATTATTTTGGTAAATAGTTTTTAAAAGAGAGTCACTTTGGTCAAAAAGCTACAAGCTCCTATGTAGGCAATCCACAGTTTTGTGGTCCTCCACTTAATATAACATGCTCGGGAAACGTGTCATTTGAAGAACTACAACATTGTAGTGACAGTGAAGGAAATAGAGAATATGAACATGATGATGGCTATCATGAAGACTCTTAAGAGTAATTTAAATATTAGTTGGTGGTTAGAGTGATTAGTTAGAAACTGGTTTCTGAGTTAGTTAAAGTTGTTAGTGTTAGTTAGTTATGTAGTAAGTGAGTAACAAAGTGCACAATAGAGCACTATAAATAAGTGTAGTGTGTAACATCTCAGACTGCTTTATAGATTCACGACTGTCCCCACAAACCAACAAGGGTCTTTTCAGCATGCTTTGTCCTCACTCACACGCTTCCTGGGAAAACTTCCCAGGAGATCACCCATCCCAGAATTACTCCAAATTAAGCACACTTAACTGTAGAGTTCTTAAGTGAGGGGCTACCGAAAAGAAGATGCATCTTATTGATATGAGTCGTACCAATCAATTCTTATAAGCCATCCTCAGCTGCATAGTCCCACACCTACACATTCTCAGGATCCCTCTCATTCCGGTGTGTAATCGGTTCATTCATGTGTCCCTCCACCTAGAAGTCTGCCAGGAGCTGCTCCTTGTCCGTGCCTTCATGCACCGGCGACCACTCCCCGCCCTCGTCAGCCTCGGGTGTCACATAGTGTATGTGTGCATGCAACAGTGTGAAAAATTTATACAATTTTCAGATTACACTTTGTTCTCCAATTCTCTCTTTCTCTAATTTTTCTCAATCTTTCTATGTGTGTGCATTGTGAGTGAAATTGAGTACCTGTGTTCCAACATGGTATGGGTCCGTGGCTACAGAGATTGAGGAGATTATCGGTGGGGATTTATTAATCCCTTTACCTGTTCTTGATGGCAATAACTTCCATCAATGGATGGTGAAGATGGAGAACATTTACAATTTCCATGAGGTGCTGGAAATAGTGAAAGGTGGGATCCAAGAAGAGGAGGACAGTGCCTCCTACAAGGAATCCAAGATTAGAGATTACAAGGCTCTCTTAATTCTTTATCAATGTGTGGATGAAGAAAATTTAGTGAAGATTTATGCAGCCAATACAGTAAAAGATGCTTGGGACATCTTAAACAAGGTGTATGGAGGTGCTCAACGGACCGATAGTGCTGCACAGCAAGCAGGAAGGAAATTGATAAAGAAAATGCAAGAAAAGTGTGATGCTGAGTTGGTGGAAACAGAGAGAAGGATTTTCAAAGTGGAGAACATGTCGACCGAGGTGGATGGAGTCAAGAAAACTGATCATGCCACAAATGTCAAGGTGGAGAAGATAGTCAAGAAGGAGAAACAAGTTTCTGGTGTGAAAAGAACGTAGTCACTGTCTAAAGGGTTAAGAGAATGTCGTCAATGTCTGAACCGCCAGAGACGCTGCTGGAGCTGCAGGATCTGGATGCATTCGTGGAGGAGTGTGGTTCACTTTGGAGTGGCAACAACCGAGGCGGGGTGGATCTTGAAGGGGTTGAACACACCACCACCTGACACGCCGGAGAGTGTTCCATTTATGGTGGCTGATGACACCAAGGCTGCATCGCTAGAAAAAGATATGGGAGCCGCCCAACAAACCCAAGCCAACAGCATCGGCATAGACCGCTAAGAGAGGAAGAAGCTCGCTGCAAAGAATGAGAAGGAGATGCGGGAGCAACTCCACAAGGAGGACAACACGGAGGAGAAGCCCGAGGAGGCTGACGCGCAACGATGCAAGGAGGTTGCTGCTGACCTGTATGATACCTTCGACATGAGAGTGAAACACCGTTGGATCAAGAAGAAGCCGGAGGATGCATCATTGGTCATGCCGTGGCCATCACCAGAGCTGCTGTGGTGTGCTGTCAGTGGGGTGAACCTGCTGCGTATAGACGTGAGGAAGAAGATGGTGTCAGGTTCAGGGATAGTGCCGAAAAAGCTTCTGAACGACCAAAGGAAGAAGATGACTATAGTGGCAGTGTTGAAATTTCCCATAGTAGGTCAATTTTATGGCCTATTGGGCCAAGCCCAGATGTTTTGGGCTAATATGAGGGTGATGCAACAAGCCCATTATTTGAAGCAAGAATACCAAGCCCAAATTAGTGAAGAAATTGAATTGGGTCTTCGGTTGAGGGAGGATAGGAACAAGGGCCAATTTTAAGCGTTCTTGCTGACCTAATGGGCCAAGCCCAATTCTTCAAAAATTGCAATAGGATCTTAGTGGACAGGTGGACATATGTGGGTGTTAGTGACAATAAGGTGTGCGTTACAAAAATGCAATTTGGGTGTAATAAAAAAAATGGTGTAATTAGGATATTTGAATTATGGGGGAGTGTTGAAGTAATTCAAATATTAGTTACTGATAAAGTGATTAGTTAGAAGCTTATTAGTGAGTTAGTAAAAATTGTTAGTATTAGTTAGTTATGAACTAACTATGTATCAAAGTGCACAATAGAGCACTATAAATAAAGTGTAGTGTATGTGAGTAATAGTGTGAAAAGTGTATAAAATTTTTAGATCACACTTTTTTCTCCAATTCTCTCTTTCTCTCATTTTTCTCGATCCTTCTATATGGTACACTATAAGTGAACGTGGGTGCATGTGTTCCAACAAAGACAACGGTGACCCAGTGAGTGGTGGCAAATGTATCCATTCTACATAGTGTTCGGGCCGGGTCTTAAAACCCGTAATGTTTGAGCTGGGTCTGACCATAACCCGTAGAAGATAAAGGACTAACTCGCGTCACATTTAGTGACCCGATGTCGGGTCAGAGACTGGTCCGGGTTGACCTTCGGGTTACCCAACCCGTCCCATATAATAAAATCTATTTTTATTTTTATCTCTCCTTAACTTATGTTTCACATTTGATATATTTTATATATTTTGTGGCTTTTGTAATATTGAAAGAATCAGGTTTGATGAAAGTATCCTATTTTTAACAATGTAATTTTGATAACACGAGCATCAAGGAAGCATCTCTATTTGTTGGTATTTTGTAACATCCAATTTTTGATCTATTTGGTGACACGAGATCAATTGGTATCTTTTAGATAGCATCTTTTACCGATATTTTGGCTATTAAAAAATATAACATTTTTTCTCACTCACAGAAATTTAGTTTGCAAAATTTTTCTATATAACTTCGAGTCAACCCGGTTCCGTCTCATTTAGACTCGGTCCTAAACCAATCCGCATATGATCGGGTTCCTTCGGATCTACGGACTGATTCGGGTTCAAAGAATTGACCCTATCATTACTTAGGGTCGGGTAAGGGAAAAGCAAAACATGTCCCAACCCGTCCCACGTTCACCCATAGTGTAGGCTTTTTAACTGGATTTTGGCCTTTTTGGGTGTTCTGCTTCTCGGGCTCCTTAATATTCATCTCATCTCGAAGCTATGCTTATTTCAGTTTCCTAGGCTATACGAATGACATGATCTATGGATCCGTTTGATTTGCAATAAATCATGGGACAGCACAGCACAATCCCACTTGTTCTATGTTTGATTTTCAAAATAGGTGTGAGACAGAACAAAAAAGTATGAAAGGACAGGACAAAAATACAAATATTTGTTACTCACTTTACCACAGGACAAAAAGTTGTCCCATGAACAATACAAACAAATGTCATAATTACCCTTCCCATTCCCCTCTCTCGTACTCATCTCTCCCATCACCCACCTTCGTCTTCCACTCCCCCTGATCAGTCCAGAACCACCGCAACTCCAGTCTAGAGCCGCCGTGTCGGAGCCGCCGTCCTCCACGCACTGATCTGCTCTGCCACTCTGCCGCTTAGCTAATCTCCACACGTAGCAGATCCGCCATCCTCCATAGATCTCTGCTCTACCCCATCGTCGATCCGCCATCGCACAAATCTGCCGTCCTAGACACATAGTCCTGCACGCGAGCCAAACGGCGTAACCGCCGTCACACGTCAATCTTGCTCAGACCACGGTGAGCCACACCAGATCCGCACCTGTGTCTCCGATCTGCACACGCGTCACTGTGGATCAGAGCCACCGCCCACCGCATAACCCACTTCGTCTCCTCCGTCGTGACCATCATACGTCGTTCTTGCTCAGACCACCACAAGCAGCACAGATCAGCGTCCACAACCATGTTCTCCGAGCTTCACGCTTACGTCACGGTGGATCAGAAGTCAGAACCACTGCCCACCGCCAACTGCCATCTTGCTTCATCTCCTCCATCGCTGTGTAGGTTGAAGACACTGAGGCATTCTGGTCCTTCTCTTTTTGTAATGATTTTTCGTTTATTTTGTTTTTCTTTTTTTAGTTTTTGCTTAATGGGCTGGTCACAAAAGGATAGTTTAGTCAATTTAGTTTTGTTCTGTCCGTGTTTTGTATCAATTATCAAACATCATACAGGACAAAAGGTTGTGCTGTGACCCAGCTACTTGTCCTGTACTGTTCTTATTGTTCTGTCCTATATACGAATCAAACGAACCCTATATGTCATTATAGTTGTTCCAGTAGCTATCTCAAGTGGTGTAAATATGAATGAGATTTTGTCATAACGTGCTATAAGTGGTGTGAACAAATCTTCTTTTGTTAAGTGGTTAAATGAGAAAGTAAAATAAACACAAAAATATCTTATTAATGGACTATTCAAAATTTGTAAAATCTCTTTTATAATTCCTCTCTCTCCCCAATAAAAACGAAAGACATGTCCCCAACTCCCCATAACATAATTCAACTAAATTAATTTTAGGTTAAAGTAATATTTTGATACCTATACTTGACATGAATTCTCGATTTGGTCTCTATATATAAAAAAATTATTAAAATGGTATACGTACAAAAAATACCCGTCTGGTCTCTATACATTACACGTTTGGTCCTTATATGAAGCAAAAAATTATTAAATCATTCCCGAACATGGTGCACGACATGGACCAAATGGATGTTTTTTGTACGTATATAGATCATTTTGATAATTTTTTTATATATAGGGATCAAATCGAGAATTTGTATAAAGTATAAGGACCAAAATGTTGATTTAACCTTAATTTTAAATCCTCCTATCATTTCCTAAAAGTAAAACCAACTTTCGAATAAAAAGCCGAGACTGTTGTACTTCCATTGTAAGAAGATGAAAAGGGTGTGCAAGAAGCAAGTGAACATGCAAAGAGGAGGAGAAGCATGCCGTTGTGAAGGACACTTGCACTCCCATTGTAAGAAGATGAAAAGGGTGCGCAAGAAGCAAATAAGTATGCAAAGAGAAAGAGAAGTAGAGGTTGCAAAATGGGTGACACACTATTGTAGTGATCATAACATACTCTTGGTGGGTGAGGGTGATTTCTCTTTCTCCTTATGCTTGGCTCGCTCTTTTGGTTCAGCTGCCAACATTGTCGCATCCTCTCTTGATTCCTACGGTCTCTTCATTTTCCCTCTTCTCTTATCTTTTTTTTTTTTTTTTTTTTTGCTGTCCCTTGATTATGGTGCTTGTGTTGTGTTTTTGGCTTATGCAGCATGTTTCTATGTGAAAGTTTCCACCTTGGATAAATGGGGTGCAAGGAACATGTGTAACAATACTATTCTTGTTGCTTAGCTTGGACAAATATGTTCTTTTCAATGCTAGCCATTTAGCTAGAAAGATAATATTTTTTATTTTCGTTTGATCATGTGTCATTTTTCTTTCAAGGGAAAATCATGTGACCAGTTCTCTGTTTTGCTTTGTTATGTTCTCACTTTTCCTCAAATATTTTATCATTTTCACTTGGCTGTTCTGAAAATGATAAAAGGTATCTGCTTGTGTAAAGATTTTAGATGTTTTATTCTGTACTTTTATTACTTTCTAAGCATCAAAGGAAGCAAAGTTGTAGTCACTGCATAAATGTTAAGTTTCCTATTCTGTAATCAGTGGTTAGTGACTAGCATGTAGCTTTTGCATTTGTGAAGAAGCAATCTTCTATTTGGGCTTATTTTGGTGTAGCTTACTATGAGTTTGTGTGAGCATTTTAAATATTTGACTTGCATTTGTATTTTATATTGTTTCAAGGGTGTGTTTGGTTCAAGGGAGGGGAGGGGAGGGATTTTAATAGAGGGGAGGGGAGGGAAGGGATTTTAACTAGCTATTGTGTTTGGTTGGAAGGAGGGGGAGCGGAGAGGAGGGAAAATAACACTTTCATGTTTGATTCAGGAGGGGAGGGGAGAGATTTTAAAACAAATTTACTCTTAAACTCTTATAATTATTTATTTCAAAATAGATAAGTGGGGATATTTTAGTCAATACATAGGAAATGTTTTAAAATCCCTCCCCTCCCCTCCAAATCCTCTCATTATTGGAGGGGAGCCAAAACTAACTTAAGGAAGGATCTTGCTCCCCTCCGGTCCAAAACTTGAACCAAACATTAAAGTTTTAAAAAAATCCCTCACCTCCCCCTCCAATCCCCATCAACCAAACAGTATGTTAAGTTTCAGGCACCCAAATTTGTACTTTTTGCTATTTTATTAAAGCTTTTCCCTCATATTCTGATTCTCCTGAATTTCAGCAATTGTTATGTCAAGATGTATTTTTCTTGCATTCACATGACAGTATCTCAATGAAGTATGAACACAATATGGATTTATGTTTTATTGTTTTCTATTCTATCTTTATTTAATCTGCTCTAGTTTTAAAATGTTCTTGCTGGAGTGAGAATGGAAGGTGGAAACAGATGAATGGAAATAAGGGATTCCTTTAAAATCCTATTGCTTTGTCAACTGTCTCCTCCAATTTTCACCTTTTCATTTTCACTCCAACTAGGGACACCCTTAATTTGTTTAATTACATTTGTAAGTGCACAAATTTTATCATAATTTTTAAAAAAAAAATTGTTACTCTACGAAGTGTTTCATACTGTCTTCTTTAATTGATGCTCTAACTGCTCATGAAGATGGTGTTACCAAGAAGTACAAGCACGCTAAGTCAAATTTAGATGACCTACAAAAGCTGGGAGCTTGCTTGTTACACGGAGTGGATGCAACAAGGATGAGGCTTCATCCAGATCTGAAAATGCGGCGATTTGATCGGATTATATTCAACTTCCCTCATGCTGGCTTTCATAGGAGGGAAGACAACACAATAATGATCAAGTAAGATGTTCATTTGAATTCATTTTGATGATTAATGAATGTCAATAGTACATTATAAAGGACAACACTTTATTTGAAATAGTTTGGTGTGCTGCCGTTGGGCCAAAATTGGAGAACGTGTATGAATTGGAAGTATAGCTTGGCTCTGTCTTCTGGCTTTTGTGGAAGATGACACACATCACATTTAGTGCGTGTTTGGATAAACGTTTGATAAAAGTGATTTTAAATATAATTGATTTTGTAAAATTGATTTGGTTAAAATTGAGTTTGAAGTAAAGTAATTTATATTTGGATGTTTTCATTTTGAAAGCAAGTTTGATGTAAAAGTGTAAATTTTTTAACTCAATGTAAAAGCTATTTTTTACCACTTTTAGTCAAAATCGTTTCTGAAGACATAATCAATTTTACTCGACCGTAACCAAACACTTCATTTTTACCAAAATCACGTTTGACTGGGGCCGGAATAAGCCAAACACACAGTTACTCAATATGTGTTTTTGAGAAGAAAACAAGAGTGGCAATTTTTACACTTGGAATCTAACTAAAGCACCACCTTCAGCTTGATTCTAAACACGAGTGACAATCTAACTGATTTATACAGAATTGTAGGTTTGTATATTCAAATATGTTACTTGTAATGCCCATTCTTCTTAATTTACAGGATGCATAAGGATCTTGTGCTCAGCTTCTTCAGGAATGCAAGTTGCTTGCTTCGAGCCAATGGTGAAATTCATGTTAATCATAAAACCACTGCCCCATTTAGCTACTGGAACATAGAGAAGCTTGCTGCACAAAGTTTTCTGACATTGATTGAGCGTGACAACTTCAGGAAAGAAGATTACACCGGTTATAACAATAAGCGAGGTGATGGTTATAGATGTGATGATCCCTTCCCACTTGGTAAGTGCAGTACTTTTAAGTTTATTTACAATCACCGAGCTTTGGGAAGATGTAAGAGAAGAAATCGCATGTCTTCTAGACAACATAGGGATCTCCCTTTTCATGAAATTCAAGAAGCTGTGGACCAATCACCAACTTTAGTTGATATCAACTATTATCCTCAAACTAGTCGCGTTTCAAAGGCGAATGAAGCAGTGACATCAAAATATGGGTTGGCAGATGGATACACTCCAATCTCTTGTGGCTACTCCAGCAATTCAGCAGTAGTACACAGAAGAGTTGCTCCTTGTGCTAGCTATTCTTCTCTACATTCTCAGAGATCATTGCAGCCAAAGCAGTCTTTGCAGCCATGGCCAAAATCAATTATTGTTAGTTTTTCTCAAACTGATCATGTTAGAACAGTGGATATTGTTCCCTTGTCACGTGGTGCAAGAAATGAAGCACTTGGTGAAACATCAGAGAATTCAAGTTATTCTTTTGATAGAGTAAGGCCTCACTTCGAGAGGCGCATTGCTGAAATTCCTAGGAGAACTTTGTGTGGTGCTAGGAATGAAGGGTATCGTGTATTTGGCGGCAGCTCAAATTATTTGCAAGAAGCACTTGGTAGAAGAGCTGAGAATGCAGGTTATTCTTTTGAAAGGGTAAGGCCTGACTTTTAGACATTGTTGAAGTGTCTAGGACTTCGAATGATGATTCCAGTGTGAGCTTCACCGAATGAATGTTTTGATGTTAGAGAGAAGGATGTTTGTTGAGTCCTGATCACAGAGTGAATGGAAAGTGCAATGGAGGAATTGCAATACTAGTCAACATTATTTTTTGGGTTTTGACTGTCTTGAACCATTTTTGTTATGCTATAGACAGCTCAAGAAATGCAGCCAATTTTGTAATCAACATTTAGCTTATGTTGCTCTTTGGCAGCATGCTTTTGTTAGATCAATTGTGTTGTAAGAAACTTGTAGTCGCTTTTTGTTAAAGGGTCTAAATGTCTAAATGAATTGCTCAAGTAGAACACTAAATTCACTATGCTTTTTATTTTTCCCTTTTGTAAAAGTCTGGCTAATCCACACTAAATACTTAATCCTAATTAAAGGATCCAAAACTTGTTATTAAAGTAAAGTACGAGGTATATAATACATGCAACAACTGTTTGCTAACAACACTTGGATTGTCTTTGTATAACATATGATGTATGTGCTAAGGAGGTGTCAACATAGTTTGAATGTCCTGATAACACTACTTGAGATATTTTGTTTGTATTAATTGTGCTGTTGATATTGACTTACTGTATTTTTTATAGTAAGTTTTGTCCTACTTGTTGGATAATAAAATTTGACATTTATCCAAAATAAATATTTACATTAAGTCGCCTTAATTGTGAAGTGTATCCTAAAAATAAAGCTGCTTCCAATTAGCATTTAACATTCTGTCGATTGTATATATCACCCAAATTCTTAATGTTTAAGCTCGAGAGAACAATACTAATGTAAATATTGCCTTATATTATTTATGCAAGATCATGCAAACAATCTCTACAGCTACGTAAGCACGAGATTACTTTGTCTAAGATAAAAATTACTGAGAAGTGTAAAGAGCAATAACTAAGCTTTTTTGTTGGTGCAGAATAACTAGTTAGCTTTGCTTGTCTTTATAAGAGACACGTATAATATGTTAATACAAAGTACAAAGGCAGCAATTTGGGCCAGATAAATGTTTCATATCGCACTGAAAATTGTATCGTTGACAGATCCCACCCCCACTTTGAAGGGACAAGGCCCATTCAGCCGTTACTAAAACTCTTAATAGCAGTCTAGCACCCTATTTTGCTGGAGTATTAAACAGCCCTAGCTAAGAAAAAAAATTATCTAAAACAAATTTCAACATAAACTATAATTGTGGGAAGAAACAAAATGTGACAGTGACACACATTTTCCTACACAACCTGCATTTTTCTGTTTCTGAATAGATCTGCATTAGTTTAGTTTTTTAGAGCATCGTTCCAGCAAAATAGGGTGCTAGACTGCTATATATTGGGAGGTGAATGTTTACTTTCTTATATTTTATTTAATTAAGTGTTACTCTAGTAATAACTCCTCCCATAAATTTTACTTTTTAGAGTAGAATTGTGTCTCTCTCATAAATACAATCTCTGTAACTTCATTGGATAACTTCAAAAGCACCAAAAAAACATAAAATCTTCAATAATGTAATCCCTCTCTCTAGCTATGTTGATTGAAACAAGTGTTTAATGGTACTAAAACGGTTTTCGTTTGCTTCTTTACGATTGAAGTGGACTGATCTGTGTCAATCATTCTACTTTTTTTTTTAAAAAAATTAATAAATTTGTATTTATGAAATGAAATATTACACGTATATTCGTCAGATTTCATACGAGTTGGTTCCATGTAGCAAAATCCTAATGGAAATTGTCAAAAAGTGCATTGTTTTATACTAACACGACAAAGTCTAGATAGTTCTACTGAGGATAATGATTTTAAACTAAAATTTCCATTTTTATAAATAAAAACAGAAAAGGTACCTAGGCTTGAAGGAATTGATCAATTTCATCTCTCCGTTGTTTGATTTGAAAGGAATTGAGACTACATTATGTCGGTAATTAATTAACTAATTATGGAGTGAAATCTGTAAGCTGAGGCGGCTGGGATTTTTCAATGAGAAAATAATGGATTGATAACGATGGGGGCTATGTGGCAAACCCGGGTGGCTGCTGCTGCTTCTCTTCATCTCTCTTGATGCTAAATATCAAATAAAGGAACCAGCGAAGAATTTAATATATTCAATATATAATATATATCCATGATCATAAAACCAAAAAAGATGGAGAAAAATATGTTAAACATAGTTAACAAACGCCTCTTTCTTTAAATGAAAGATTGTACAAAAAGTACGACTTAAAATTCATGAGATTTTGATTACCAAAAAAAAAAAAAAAAAGATTAATCAATTCCCATTATCATTATGTTGAACATTTAATCTTAATATATGTATTTAATTCATTATTATTTATTTTTTAATTAGTATTCACTATCAGTGTAAATATTGTCACTATGAATATTTTTTAACTATCAACCAATAATAAATTGTCACATCATAAAAAGTGTTTGATTCTTATTATAATTACCTTAAGAGTTACATATTCGTTCATTATTCACTTATGTTTGGTTGATAACATACTCTAAAATAGAGATGATAGTGGTTAGGATCTGGATAGGGTATAGTACTCGTCCCCATACGCGTGCTTTCAAAAAAAATATTCATACCCGTGTGGATAACAACTTTAACACTCGTTCCCTTACCCGTTGGGTACTTAAGTACTCATACCTGCACCAATTAATTATATGTATTTTTAATTAACTATAAAAAAAATCAATAAAAAAAAACTTTGATTAAAGATATCTGATAAACTGTCGTTCTGCCTATTTATTTGTAAGAATTTATGGTGGAAATTATCATATTTTTTACTGTTGATACTTGTATTTCACCTATTCCCCTTTATTTATGCAGAATTGAAAGAACAATTGAATTGGGTGCAAATAGTGACATTTTAGGAGGATATGGTGCTGAAAAGACTATGAAAGTGCTTCAGGTAGTTATGTATGGTCGTACATGGGTATGAACGGCCGTGCATATATGTCCATCTAGCACCTCAATCAACCACTGGTTTGCAGCTTCACGTTGGATTCCTGTGCACCCCCTACACATAATCATGTACTGCCTGGACATATTATGTCCCACTTATATATCATGTCTCGCGTCGATTCCCTGGAAGCAGCGCGTATAAGTTATGCACGACCATTCATAGCGAAGCACGGCCGTACATACTGACAGAGTCAGAGTTACGCTAGGTTTCTTCTTTTCTGTTATAAATACCCAAAGTTATGGGTGTTTGAGGGATTCTGCACACTCAGCCATCGCAGATTAAAAAATGATGGTGACGTAGAGAGAAACAGAGCCGTCAAGCGAAGGATTGTCTCTCCATTGATTTGAAGACTGTTTTGCATCAAAAGGGTGTTCGGGTTTTAGTTTCCTCATTATCTTTTATGGATTGTTACATGTTTGTGATTTGTATAGTGATTTTTATGACTATGCTTAGCTAAACTTATTCCTAGGGTAGTGGTGGATCTTATGTTTTGATACCTTTGATGTTTTCCCAATTTTAATATGATTTAATGCTTCGTTTAATTGATTGGTTTAATCCTTGCATTTGAATTTCTAAAAGGTTTGATCGTCCATTACCAAGTTAATTAATTGATTAGCGACCGTACCACAATTAGTTAGTGGAACTCTAGGATTAATCGGATTTGGGGTTACATGGACCAAACGCAATCCCCTGTTTTCAATCAGTTATTGATTTAACCAACTTGCCAGTTCTTTGTGCTTCTTTTAACTGTTTGCCTTGCATGACCATTGGGGGTAACTGATTAGGAGAAATAATATTAATATTGCATGACCATCGGGTATTAATAGTTTTAGAGCTAGTGATTGGCAATCAATAAGGAACACATATCATTGAGAAATTGGGTAATATCATAGGTGTTGACATAAGTGAAACCTGGCACCCTAGGCTTTCCATAATTGAACCTTTGCTTGTGATTCTTTGCTTTTCTTGGTTTACACCATCTTCTTGTTTTTAATTACTTGTTTACAAACTGATCGATTGTCTGGATAACATAAGGACTTAATTAATCTAGTAGTTATCACCAATCCATGTGGGTTTGATACTTAGAGTCTCAAATACTCCTATATTACTTTTGCGATAGGGTGCACTTGCCCTTAAGTGCAGTTTTAGCACAACAAGTTTTTGACGCCATTGCCGGGGATTGTTTTTGACAATATTAGGGAGATTAAATCTATATACAATGTTTAGCATGAATATTTTGGGTGCCCCTGACCCTGATGGCTTTGGAGGATGTTTCTTCCAAAGCCATTGGGACATTATACAGCATGATGTACTTGCTTCTAGTAGTCAGTTTTTTACACATTCTTGGCTTCTCCCTAATATAAATTCAAATTTAGTAACCCTGATCCCTAAGTTCAAAGGAGCTGATAGGATAGCTGATTATAGACCTATTGCTCTAGCAAATTTTCAGTTTAAGATCATAACTAAAGTGTTGGCTGATAGGCTAGCTGTCATTGCTCCTAGAATCATTTCAGACCAACAAAAAGGTTTCATAAAAGGAAGAAGCATTTTGGACTGTTTATGCACTGCATCAGAAGCAGTAAACAGATTGAACCATAGGTCTTTTGGTGGTAATATTGCCCTGAAGTTAGATGTTAGAAAAGCCTTTGACACCATTGATTGGATGTTTTTATTAAAAGTGTTGAAAGCTTTTGGTTATAATGAAACTTTTTTGTAATTGGATTCCTATTATCCTTCAATCTGCCAGGTTGACTTTTTTTTGTAAATGGGAGTGTTGTAGGCTTTATATCTTGAAAAAGGGGTGTAAGGCAAGGAGATCCCTTATCATCCCTTCTCTTTTGCCTTGCTGAGGATGTCCTCAATAGAGGGATCAATTTGCTAGTAGAAACAGGGCAGTTGCAGCCCATGGCAGGATCTAGGAACCTAGCCTTCCCTAGTCATTGTTTGTAAGCTAATGACATCTTCATTTTTTGTAAAGGAACTAAAAGAAACCTTAGGTCTTTAATGCATTTGTTTACTGAGTATGCTTCCATTTATGGTCAGCATCTTAGCCTAGACAAATGTAAATTTTATGTTGGTTCCATGTCAAGCAGAAGAATTGCTGAAATTTCCAATTTTCTGGGTTTTGCAGCAGGTAAGCTCCCTTTTACATACCTAGGTGTGCCTCTTTTTCAAGGTAAGCCTAGAGTATGTCACTTACAACAAATAGCTGATAGAATTAAGTCAAAGCTAGCTAACTGGAAGGGTTTTACTCTTTCTATAACGGGGAGAGCCATGTTGGTCAAGTCTGTCATTCAAGGGATGTTGCTTTATAGTTTCCAAACTTACTCTTGGCCTGTTTCCCTTTTAAAAACCTTGGACAGATGGATAAGAACCTTCATTTGGTCGGGGGACATTCTCATTAGAAAAATGGTAACTGTCTCATGGTCTAAGCTATGTTCTGCTAAAGAATTAGTTGGTCTTGGCTTAAGGTCTCTTAGGTCAATTAATGAAGCTGCCCTCTTAAGATTAAGTTGGGAAATGCTCTCTTCTAGCCAATGTTGGGCAGCTATTCTTAGATCTAGATGCTTAAGGCAGAAGTCTCCTATATTGTACTATGTAAAATCATCTATTTGGCCAGCAATAAAATTGTTTTCAAACATAGTTATAGCTAATAGTTATTGGATGCTTGGTAATGGTGAAAGTATTAGCCAATGGAAGGACTATTGGTTGCTTGAATCTTTAACAGATTTGTTGCATATTCCCCATGAATCTTTCCCTTTTTTAAATGCTACGGTTAAAGATATTATTCATAATAATGAATGGTGCTTTCCAGAACCTTTTCTACTCTTCTGTTATGATTTTATTCATAAATTCATAGTATCCAAATTCCAATAATTGAGAAAGCTGACACTCTTGTTTGGAAAGGTTCTGCTACAGGTAATTTGACATTTAAAGAAACATACAACTACCTATGTAATTTGCAAAATACTCAGCAAGTTTATTGGGGTAATTTTATTTGGAACTCTTTTATTCCTCCATCAAGATCTTTTTTGATGTGGAGGTTATTGCATAATAAACTTTCCACTGATGAGAATTTAAAATCTAGAGGGTGTACAATGGTATCGGTTTGTTGTTTATGTGGAAAGGCTGAGGAATCATCTTCTCACTTGTTTTTACATTGTAGTTATGCTTTATCTATTTGGTCTTGGCTTGCATCTGTTTTACATCTGCAGCTAGATTTATCTTCTTTTGTTTCAATTCTTTCCATTTGTGGTGGTAGCTGGAGTTCACAAGTTAAACACATAATGCTATCTACTATCATTCATGTAACATGGTTTGTTTGGTTTGCAAGGAACCAAGTTCGATTCCACAACAAGTCACTTCATGTTAAGTCTGTTATTTCAATGATCAAAGCAGCAGTTAACCTCTCGGGCAGTTGTTCCTCTGGCACTATGTTTTCTTCTATTGATGAGTTTTGTATTGTTAAGGCTTTTAATGTGCAGGTTCATCCTCCCAAAGCCGCAAAGATCATTGAAGTAACTTGGCAGCCACCCCTTTGTGGATGGTTCAAGTGCAACTCAGATGGAGCTGCAGCCAATGATTGTGCAGCAAGTGGAGGACTGTTTCGAGACAGCAGAGGTGCCATCTTAGGTTGCTTTTCTGAGTTCATTGGAGCTGCATCTTCCCTTGAAGCTGAGCTATGTGCTGCCATGATATCTATTGAAATCGCATTTCACAAGAATTGGTGCTGTTTGTGGCTAGAGATAGATTCAAAGCTAGTGGTCCAAGCCTTCACAAATGATGAGATTGTTCCTTGGAAGCTTAGGTCTAGATGGTTAAATTGCAAATTCTTTTGTAGTAAAATGAAATTCATTGTTTCTCATGTATATAGAGAAGGTAATTATTGCGCGGATGGTCTAGCAAGTTATGGCCTATCTCATAGTAGTTTCATATGGTGGGATTTAGTTCCTTCTTTTATAGAAGAAGATTTCTATAGAAATAGGTTCTTCTTGCCTAGTTATAGATTTTGTTAAAACATGGGTTTTGGCTCAATGTCCCCCCATGCCTTGTATGTTTCTTCTTTTTTCTTTTTCTTTTTTTTTTAATAAATTTTTAGAGTGCTGCAAATGATTGATGAGGGTAGGGGTGCCAACATAGTTGGGATGTCTAGTCTCATAGTGATGCCTTTGCACTCTTCGTTTGGCTTGAAAAAAAATTAAATCCTAATATTAATTACTACTATTATCTTAAAAAAATTAAAAAATTAAAAATTAAAGCAGTCATTCTTTTATTTTTTTTCATTTAATTAATTAATATAATGTCACAATTTTATTTTATAATTCTAAGTTATAATTATTAGATTACTTTTCCGTGTATCGCACGGGTATAATAATAATAATAATAACAACAATAACAATGATGGTAGTAGTGCTTACTCTTACAATTTTATTATTTTACAAAAGGAATATGAAGGCTACCAACAGGTTTTTTCAACTGTTAAAAAAAAACATGTTTTTTTCAACACTTTTTGGGTACGATATTTGTTAGTGTGTGTGACTTACTTACTAGATAATGGATCCATGTATTTTGTAGATTTCATATGAAATTAATAATAATTATTCTCTCTTTGTAAGAAAAAAAAACTCCAGCCTATACTACACTAAACTGACGAACATTTCTATATAAACCCTATTACATCCAAGAGTTTAACACTGAATAATAAATAATAGTGCAAACCTACATCAATAATTATCATTTCACACTAATCTTTTACACATGATTAATAATATATAAATTTATCTCTTAAAAAAATATATATAAATTATGATTAATCATGTGTATTAAATGATTAGTAGGTGCTTATAAAAAAAAAAATGATTAGTAGGTTAATCATTAACTGAAATTGTATCCGTTAAATAACCTCTACGCATGATTAACAAAAATTTATACATCATTTAAAATAGTAAAAAAGTAGTGTAAAAATATAGGATATTCATATTTAAGTTAACTCAATGAACTACCACCACAGAAAAAACTGAACTTCACATCTGTCATTCATATTTTATCTCGTGACAAAATTTGTGAATTGTGCCAAGCAATGTTCTCTCATTCATTCATACATGGGTAACTTTTCCGGCCATAAAAAAATAAAATCAAAATCACCTTTTTTTTTAAAAAAAATTATTAATCATGTTAAAAATTATTATATGTTAATGGTGGATTATTTTATTACCAAGGAAACAACTGGGCAAGGAAATTAGCATGCCGAGGATAAAGTGGGATTCTAATGTTATTTGTCTCCAATTAGTCATCCACTTCTTAAAAAAAAAACATTAGTCATCCACTTGCTCTAGTCAAGATCATAATAGATCCTCATTCATTGAAATGGTAACACCAAAGGATGGCTAGATCATGTCCATATTCATTCATGATTATAAACAGATTAATTAAAAAACAAAAAAAGATAAGGTTATTTATTGATGGCCAAGATGAATGTCAGGATTGGCAGCCAACCTATTCCCCAAATGGTGCGTGGTCGATTCACCGTATAAATTGGACCTTCTAGTAACTAGGAATAGGTGAAATGTTCTATCTAGTATCTCCCATTACCTCCTTGCAGAAGTTAGTTTATATATATATATATATATATATATATATATATATATATATATATATATATATAATTTCTTCAACTCACCCATAGCCATATGAATTTGGTTTCTCTCCGACTACTAGACGGTCCAGCAGCCTCAAAATACAAAGAAAAGTTATCGAGTCCAGTAGCTTTGATGTGTGACAAAGAGGAAAAAAAAACTTGGTAGACTGCTGGAGAGAAGCTAAATCTTAGCCATATATAGGCTCCAATAAAAAAAATATGATCCAATGCACGAGACTCCCACTTAATAAAAATTGGGGTTGATAAATGTATGCAACCTTGACCCCACAAAAAACTATTTCTAAGATTAATTAAAATCATCATCTCCAAGTCATAAGAGAACAATCTTACTCTTGCGGCAAACTGATGTATATGCGGCAATCAAATAGTCTTTTTTTTTTCAGAGCAAAAATATATATATATAAGTTTGGACATTTCATGGAAGAAAAAACCAATTGTATCTTAAGATTCCAACCTTCTTAATCAACGCCAAAATCATACTCCGCCTTGTCCTAATTTCTGTATTTTAATGTAAAATTGCTAAGAAAATTCAATTACCTTCCACTTTTTAATATAGAGTAATCATGTTGAATTGCATCTAGCTTGGATACGAGGGAAAGCAAAGTCAAAAGTTGGTTACTTAATTATCATCATTAAAGAAATATAAAATGACCTGATGATGGAAATTTGATGAATGGTAGGTGTGTTATCTCAGCAATGTATGTATGCATGCTGTTGCTTGCACATTGGAACCTCTCCTTAGGCTGAAAAGGTAGTTTTCTATGTCCTTTTCTTTCTCTCTTTCTTTCTTAAAATGGATGTGAGAAAATAAGAGATATCCTTATTATTTTACAGAGATGTTTTTTGAACATTTGGTTGGGACACCATTCGGTGTCCTTTTGCTTTTTTATGTGACACCCACCAAAACAAATAGTTTCACATGAAATCCACCCAATAATAAAAGATGTGTTACTAGGAGTTTGATAAAGAATATGATGCTAACATTGCTCTAAAGAGATAGCTAATTAAATCAACTTGAGTTTAACTATATTTGCATAAAGTTAATAGTAAATAAAGTATAAACACTGGGTTCAACTTGCAAGTGAGTCAGCAGTCCACTTGCATCAGCAGGAAAAAAGAATGGGTAGATGCTGCATAGAACTGATTTTTCTAAGGACCCACTACTGTAGAGCCTGGCCCATTTCAGAAGGTTTTGCAACTCAAATGTAGCAGAGCAGAACCTACAAAGTGATACAAAAGCTATATGAAGGATGCCATAATACTGCTTAAATCAGCACAAGAGTCACACAAATTAAATATCACAATATAATTGTACCCAACAAATAATAAATATATAAATATTGCAAGATGAAAAGTGATAACTTGGACACCTGGATAGAGAATCAAGAGGATGATTCAATTGGGTAATAGCATCATCAATATATATTTTGGGTGGTAACCCAAAGTATAAGGCTTCCACAATCCAAAGAATTAAGGTAGTTTAGAAAATTAGTCAAAATTTTAAAGCAACAGATACTTTGCTTCAAAGCACCAAAAATTAAAATATTCTTTCCCTTCCAAGCTCAATAGGATATTTCTGACTCAATGCATCACCCAACCAAACACATATACTTGCTTGCTTCCCCAATGATATAAGCAATATAATGTGAGACCTGCCAAAATCAAAACCAACCAATACACATTTATCATCAACCCATCACCATCCCTACCAATAAAAGTACACTTCTGTGTAAGCCAACAAAACCAACAACAAATCACCATCTCTCTCCCCCTATACATTTTTAAAAAATCATTTTTTTTTCTTATGCAAGAAAAGCTTACCATCAATGGAGTAAAAGCAACTCCCACATCCTTGCGTGCCCGAAACCTCCGAAAGAAATTGCAAAATAATCAAACCCCAAAATTTGAATGTTTTCTACATTTCTAAACAAATAAAAAAAAAAAAAAAAACACTTGTTAAGTGGTAGTGAACAGAGTAAGTGGGAGAAAAACAGAGATTGAAGGAACAGAGGATCTGCATATGAGGAGTGAAGAAGGTCGTTGCAAAAGAAGAAAAGAGTGTCAACCTGGGAAAGCACGGAGAGTTTTTGTTGGAGGGTATCTTAGATTGCATCCATGAAATCACGACAGCACTTGCTTTTGCTAATAGGATGAGCGATTCTGCATACAGAGTTGAAACCACATCACGTCTTGCTCAATGGAAAATCGAAAACTTGGCTTCTTGCACTTACCGCAAATCCGATCCTTTCAAGATCGGGAAATGGAATTGGTATCTCTCTCTCTCTTCTCTCTATATGAAAGTGATCATGTTTTTCAAACAAAACAATAACGTAGGAGATGCAGAACAACATAGGACACAAGTGGGGTTGTGTTGGTTGATGAAATGAACACAACCCCACATGGCTAAATAGCTTTGAATATGTGAGTACGTGTTTGGTGTAGCAGAAAGTTTGGTTTTTTATGCTTTAATTTGAAGACCCTTTTTTGAGAATTTTAGTTATTGATTGCCAAATTGGAAAATAGAGTGTGGCTTACTGAGTTTTTTTTTTTTTTTTGGTTTGAAATGAAGGCATTTGTCGGTGGAGAAGAACAGGGTTTTATATGTTAAATTATACCCAGAAATATCCAATCTAACAAGAGACTATCCCCCAATTGCATCTTTCATCATTCGGGTGGTTAGTTCTGTTGGAGATCGCAAGGCCCTCACACATCCAGGTGATCAAAGTTCTTACTTTTTGTGTGTTTATTCTTTTCTTCAATTTTTTATTTTTGTGAATAGAATAGAAAATAATTAATATTTGATTATTTGATTGTGGGGGTTACTTGTATGTATGTTGTACTCAGGCTCAGCACAAACTGCATAATAATGTGTGTTTTTTATTGTTTATGCCACTTTTTGTTTTTGGAATTTCTCAGTGATATTTTGCTGTGAAGTTCAGTATTTTTTTTTTAACAGTGCAACAGTTTTTCATTTTGACTGATTATTCCTACATGGTGCAGAAATAAAGGACAAACTACTAAAGCACAACGAGGACTTTGTTTGGGCAATTGAGGTTCCACTAACTGGGAAATTCATTATTGACGTTGAGTTCCTTGATTTGAAGACCACATCCCCAAACGTACATACTACATTCACATCTCTTTACCTCTTGTTGTTTCTGCCTGCAGTATTCATTGCAAATGATAATTATTTTGCGACATTTGGATTTTGAAAGTACTAATTGGATTTTTGTAGTCCAATGTTATAATCATGAGCACTTAATTAATCCCTTTGTTCAGTCATGATGGTCATGGATAATCACCAATGATGAATGATGTAGTAGAGAACCATAAGATATAACTGAGTACTAACAGGAGAAAATTATATGTCCTCTTTTTTGGTTAGACCTGAGCTATCTCCACAAGTTTGGCCTATTTAAACTGTTCATGAGACTAATCCTCATTCGACGGCACAAAGGGTAATCTCCTCAAAAGAACTTCTCCTTTGAGATTTGAACTCACATTCTCGTCTCAAGGGGTCGAGATTGCCTACCACCTCAACCTGCCGTGTGTGGTATTCTTATGTACTCTCTGAGTAGTACACCTAACAGTTCATATTTTATTATAGAATATTACTTTATTTTATGGCACAGATTCAATTTGTGTGTCACATGTTATGTTTTGATAGTACTCTACGATTACATATAATACCTTGCCGTGTTTACAACTTTCTTTTTCAATACAGGGTGGAGAACTTTGCTCCATCTGGGCTGACGGATTTACTCAGAAAAGATCAAATGCAACAGCCCTCGAGTCTCTTGGTAGAATGCTAACAGAAGGCATCCACACAGACATCACCATCAATGCTTCTGATGGAAGCATAGGAGCCCATCGAGCTGTTCTTGCTGCCCGGTCGCCTGTCTTTCACAGCATGTTCGCGCATAATCTTCAGGAGAAAGAGCTGTCTACCATAAACATCTCAGACATGTCAATTGAAGCTTGCCAAGCTTTTCTCAATTATCTTTATGGGATTATCAAACATGAAGAATTTCTTACCCATAGGCTGGCCCTTCTACATGCAGCTGACAAGTATGACGTATCTGACTTGAGAGAGGCATGCCATGAGAGTCTTCTAGAAGATATTGATGCAAAAAATGTACTTGAGAGGCTCCAAAATGCATCACTATATCAATTGGTGAAACTGAAGATGAGCTGTATCCGATATCTTGTGAAATTTGGTAAAATATTTGATATTCGAGATGATTTCAATACCTTCCTGCAAAATGCAGACAGGGATCTGATTGCTGAAGTCTTCCATGAAGTTCTTGATGCGTGGAAAGGATTCTGAAGATCTTGCAATTTCAAAGAATGACATGAAGATGTGCTGTTATATAACATACCCACAAAATAGGTTGTTTGAATTTGTTGTGCAGGATTTGTTTTGATGAATGTAATTCTTTTCCTCAGATGGATTTTTATGATTTCATTGTACATAAATATGTAAGGCTCTTCATATATAAACCACAAGGTATTCTTGTATACAAAATAAATTCATATTGCATCAAAAGAAAAAGAACATATATTCATGAATGCAAGTGGTTCTTATTAGACTTTATTGTTGTATATTATTTCCTTAGAGCGGTTCTTATGAGACTTTATTGTTATATATTGCTTCCTTCTTTGTTAGGATTTTACATCCAGATTTTACCCCTACTCATTCAACAAAGACACAAAAAGAGAACCACCATACCTAGTAATTAGTACACTGTTTAGGAAAAGATGATACATCTTTTATCATATTTGTACCAATTAAGCATGTTAAAGTGACATCATTATTCCTTGCAAAAGTTGATATCCTATGGTTTAGGGGCAGCTCTACATTAAATGCACAAGGCAAAGTGAGATGAAGAGTTTTAAGTTTAACTTTTAGCATAATATTCGAAAGTTATTCTCAGTTTGAATATAATTTGCACTCCATTTAGGCAAATTTGTTAGCAAAGGAGATTCTCCAGTGATTGCAACGGATGAAATATGAGTGTACATACCAACGTGAAGAAAGGGGAAATACTAGGCAAGTCAGCAAAATCAGCATGGGCATATATGACCATGAGTTCAAGACAGTGAGAGGACATGCCTCTCACAAAACGGCCAGCTCATTTCCAATCTTACAAGAATATAGTAACATACTCTTAATTTCACAGCAGACTCAATTCATCACAACAGTTCAAAAATTGCCAAAACTCAAAAGTTAGAGGATGTATTCTGATATGCAGGTAGAAATCTTGAGTTTTTTCATGTAGCAAAAAGAACTTAAAGCAATTCGAAATGTGTCGACCATGTTACACTCTAAAATATATTCTTAAAACCAAGGGTGTTAAGATGGAACAGACTGAGCTCATATTGTTTTTGTTCCACAAGTCACGACATAGCACCCACAACATTGGCCTTAAGAGTGGTGTTGGTAAACTCAGCTATAGTTTTAAAAGAATTTGGAGCAATATGTTGCAGAGGCTTATGTTTAGAGGCTATTTTCTTTACCATCTATAGAGCAGCAAGGAGGTGGGGAGTAATAAGTGTTAGACTCGATGCAGAGAAGCCTTTGCATAGGTCAATCATACCTGATGAACTAAGTTATGTTGGAAAGAGAACAGAAAGAACAACATAACAGTTCAAGCTTAATACTTTGATTAACATAAGTCTCTTGCATATCAAGTTTAATACTTTGATTAACAAAATTCTCTTTTTCCAGCCATTAATGTCCAAGTTTGCACGAATGAATATCTGCGAGTGACCCAACTTTATGATACGCTTTGATAGCATGTTAGAATAATTGAGCCTAACCCCACCCAAAAGCTATCTCTCAGGGGGAGAATATCCAAGTAATTATAAATGGTTCTTTGCGTATATACTTGACTAATGTGGGAATTTAACATAGAAGGATCCAAACCATGGACAAACTTAAACATAAAATCCAGAGATTTCCTTATCTTTTGCAGTTTTCTTATAGATGATAGAATTGACTTGCATACAAAGAAAAATCTTTGAGCTGTGAGAACTTGGAAGTCAACCTCCACAGGAAGTGGGTTTTCTCTTTGAATATATTAGTATTTTTTTTTTCTTCATTTAAATTAGCATTCATCATTTATATTTTTCACTTTCTGCCAAGTTAACCTTTTGGAATTAAACAAATAGAAGGGAATGATGATAAGAAGACTTTCCTTAATATATCAGAATAATATCACACATAAAGGAGAAAGGAAAGATCTCTTCATATCTAAGGTAAGATGAACCATTCCACTGTCTCCCAATAATTAAACACCTATAATGGCTAAGAAGAAAGAGCCCCTCCCCCTCTTCTTTTCATATATTTTTTTTTGCCTTCCAAATTGCAAATGTGGACCACAAAGTTTAGCTCACATAACACAGATTCATTTCAGTTCCACAGAAGTTTAGCATCAAGACCAAAACCAGTTTGCATAACACAGGAACTAAAACAACCACAAGGCAAAAAAAAGAAGGGTCTAACTTGAAACTTTCAAGATGGATCAAACAAACACAAGAGAGCACAAGAAGTTGATGTGCTCACCTTTAGCTTTAACACAAAGTCATGGGGACGGGTCATCATCCAACCAGGTCCTTCACTAGAAGTAGTTAGCTTTAAGTTGGAAGAGAAAACTATGAGAATAGGTAAAGTTTACAAGCAAGTGCATTATGCTTTATGGAATATTACCAGGATCTTCTGTTTGCTGCTAGTGTATGTTATTTGGCACTGATATTAGAATCATTCAATTTTATTTTATTTTCTGGGTTTTCATTCTTAATTGATATATTTTTCTAGGTTACTATCACAAATTTTAATACATTTTTAATTAATCTCTAAACCTTAATCAATGTCCCAGTCGATTGTTTTGTTTAATTTAATTTAGAAGTTAGTTCGCTAGTGATGATAGTACATAACAACATCTTATCTTTTAATTCAGTGATTATGAACTATTTATTAAAACCTGATTTAAAATATATTTTTTATTTAAAAAATATAAAAAATTGTTTTAGAATAAACGTACTTTCTATTTTGTAAGAGATAATATATTTAAAATAAAATTTTGATTAATAAATTATTAGTCCATATTTAATATAGATGGACAAATAAGATGTCACTACATAATATATCACTATATTAGTGACGTAACGCATCTTTAACGGAAGGGCCTATTTAGATATTACTTTAAGTTTAGGGACTAAATGGTAAAATTTCAAAGTTCATCGTTATAAGGGAAAAATGCATACACACCCCCTAAACTTTAGTGCAATTGCAAATGGGCACCTTCAGCTATTTTTTCTTCCTAATTGGTTCTTAAACTCCTACTATTAATAAAATCAGTTCTTCAACTAAATTTTCGTCTCAATTAATCCTTAAACTCATCTTATTAGTAAAATCAATCCTTCAACTAACAAGCCTCAAGGCTTTTTTCTTATTTTTTTTCAAAAAATAAAAAAATAAAAAAGTACAATCAATGAATTGTATTTAAGCAAATTGAATGATTGGATTTATTCACCATTAATGATTTAACTGGGAGCTAACAAAAGGATTGATTTTACTAATATCAGGAGTTTATGGACTAATTGGGACGAAAAAATAGTTGAAGGATTGATTTTCTAATAATAGGAGTATAAGGACTAATTAGAAAGAAAAAATAGTTGAAGGTGTTTATTTGCAAATGGGTTAAAGTTGATGGAGGGGGTATGTTTACACCTTTCCCGATTTACAAAATAGCCAAATTTTAGAACTACATATTTCTTTATCTAATTTGTATTATAATTACAAAAATAATACTTTATTGTCATTCAGTTTTTAAAATCTTGTGAAATAAAAAGTTAAAAAAAATACATTATCTCTTTCATAAATTTTAAAGTAATAAATAAATAAGAATAAGATAGTATTTTTATAATTTAAATAAAAATTGTAAAGGAATCAAACACTCCTTTATGCTATGTTTGGTTTATGAAAGAAAATAAAAGGAAAGATAGTAGAAGGAAAGAAAGGGGAAGAAAAGAAAAGTAATGAAAAATGAAATGATTATTTAGTTGTTTGGTTAAAGAGAAAATGAAACGAAAGAAAACTAGCACTTTTTCCTCCTCTTGTTTGATTGTATAGAAAGTGAGAGAAAAGAGAAAATATATTTGTGAAATAATGTAAATGTCATCACATCATAATTTACAAATATAAAATAATATTCCTTTTTTGTCTTTTTACATAAGAAATCAAGTTCTGAATCTTGATTCCCAACTAAATAGGCCGCATCCTTGAGTTTCGTGCTTTCCGTCCGATTTGAGGAGAAAGGATAAACACGTGCGTCTCACTTTTTTTTTTTCTACCTTCCCTCTACCTTTTCTTCAATCCAAACAGGGGGGGTCGTTCCCTCCTCCCTTTTTCTTTCCTACCTCTTTTCACCAAACCAAACGAAGAGTTAATTTTCTCCTAAACTACATACATCGTTGGCTAGTTTTCTCTCAGCATTTTGACCTACCTAATTTTTTTTTGTAAACTAGGTGAAACAAAGAAAAAGAAACTACATGTGAAGGAAGGCAACACCAGAAGCATCCACTATCAGCATGTGATTTAAACAAGAAGGGGGACCTCCAAACCAGAAAAGCATCATCCTTTTGCGCTCCCAATTTAGCTAAAATATATGCGCAACCATTACCCTCTCGAAGAGTATGACAAAGACTAACATCCCAAGATTCAAGCATAGAGGTGCAGAGAATTATTCTCACTCTGAATCAACTTCACTGCATCCAAAGAATCTGTTTCATAAATGGCATGCCTGTACCCTGGATCCCAAAGAACCTGAAGCCCTTTCTGAATGCCCTTGAGTTCAGCCAGAAGATTAGTAGCATAACCAATGGAGTCAGAAAAACCCAAAATCCAGCTACCAATTTCTGTCTGAACCAGACCACCAATGCCATCCCTACCGGGGTAAATAATTTCAACCTACAGAATAGTAAGTTTCTGTTATTACTCATCCATCAAAATAAATTTAATTTTTAAAAAAAAATTGAACTTTAAGATTGAAATAAGAATTGCCTAAAAAAAAGATTGAAGTAAGAATTAGTTTTAACCGCTTCCAAAAAAAAACTTTTAACCAACATGGGACATATGTATATAAGAAAGGGTAAAACTTTTTTTTTTGGGTGTATGAAAGCTTACGTGAGTTAGGTCCCGGTAGTGGTGGCCCTGAGCATGGTTGGGATGGGCGATCGTCCAGGGCCCGATATTTTGAGGGCCACAGATTTTTTACTTAGGATTTTATATAATTTTAAATATATTAATTATAATTATTAAAATAAAATTAATATATTTAAAATTATATAAAAACTTAATTATAAAAAGTTAAACAAAAGCAGTAATTAAACAAAGTTGATGTCAATAAAAACAATTAAACAAGTTTCTAAAACCAAGTCAACTAATGAGTGACTAACTAATGAGCGACGTTCCATTTCTCTTGTATCAACAATACACCCACCGTCTTGGACACTGACACAGCAGCAGTCATTTAGACTCAAAAGTTGGGGTCTCAACGAAAAAAGGGGTTCTATATAAGTGTCCGATTATGGTCCATTTCTCTCAATCTCTTTGTCACATGTCTTTTTCCCTCATTCTCTGTTATCGTTGATCTTTCTATCCGTTTGAACCTTCTTCTATTTTCCTCTAATTTCTCAGTCCCTCTCTCTCTAGTCTCTCTATGCCACCGAAAAACACGAGTCCTCCATCTTCTTCTCCTTCTCGCCATACACCAGTCACTGTCATGGACCCATCTACAAGCCGCCATAGCCATCGAGAATCACCCACTTCCTAGCAACAATAAGCCTCCGTCACATCTTGATATCATGTTTCAAACATCTTGAAACTTATCTAAAGCATAATAATTCTTATCATCTTGATGATGAAATTCTATTTGAAGAATTAAAAGTTATTAGAGAGGTTTTAAGAGTTGAGTCAAAATCAAGCTTTAAGATATTTAGTTCTATGAAGATGTTTATTTAGTTTCCTAATGCATGCATAACTAATTGAATAATTTTAACTACCCATGTTATTGTTGTATCTGTTGAGAGAAGTTTTTCCAAATTGAAATTGTTAAGATTAAAGATAATATTCAAATGATTATGAGGGTATCATTTTCTCGATTCGCCCAGGACACCCAGAGCCCGTTTGGATGGGTTTTTTCTTAAAAAAAAAACTTTTTTTAAATAAAATTACTATATAAAAAATGGGTGTTGGGAAGGGGTTTCTAAAAAAAGTAAAAGCACCAAAAAAGAGCACATTTTGTGCTTTTCTGAGAAGCTACGATTGCTAACTTCTAGAAAAAAAATAGTTGTGATAGATGAAAGAGAAAGTCCGGAACCGAGAGGCGGTACATGTTTAATGAAATTTTTGACAAAAATGTCCTGTATAACATCTTAAATGACACCCCTTTTCTTCTTGGATTCGGATTCTCTCCTGCGAAGCCTCTCCAGCCCCTCTCCTGCAAAGTGATCTGGACCGTCCATCCAGATCTGACTGTCCAGAAAAATCAGCCTATTTTAACATTTAAAAATTAAAAAAACCCAAATGTTCATCTTCCCCCATCGTGTTTACTACTGCCCAAACCACCCATCCTTGTTCCTCACTCCACCTGCAACCGTCATCCCTCCGCCGTGAACGGTCAGTCACCGTCAGTCGTGGCCAGCCACCGGTCCCGGCCAGACACGTCACTCTCCCTCTCCCAGCTCCCGTTCTATCTCCCTTCAATCGTTCTCTCCCTTCTCCACCGTGGTTCAGCACCGCCGCCGCCTGTTCCGCCGCCCGCCATTCACGCCTACCACGCTACGCCGCCACCCCCTGCCGTCGTCCTTACCAGTAGTTCTATTCCAGGTGATGAGATTATTCTCTTCATATATGAATTTTTTTCTCTGTATGTATTCCCAAATATAGTTGTCTTCATTGCCATTTTGAATCATAGATTCCGTTCACTGTTTCCTTCAACGCCAAAGAGAAAATGAAAACCATGCTGCATCAATGGAACCTGCACATTAACTGTTTGTTAAATTTCCTGTAAGAAACTCGGTCTTGCTTATGCATTTGTAACATAAGTTTTGGTGTTCATTGTTCACACAGTGCTACTTCTGCAATATGGCTCAAGTGAATGCTCCAGCGCTACAATTTAAGAACTGATGTCTTTGGAATCCACCCAAAATATTTATTTGCTTTTAGATTCAAGGTGGAAGGGAGAGAGATGAGAGAGAGAGGGAAACGATCGATGAGAGAGAGAACTAGACCTGAGAGAGGGTCTCCTAACGTGGCGTGGTGGCGGCGACAGCAAATCGGTTGCAGGTGGCTGAGGAATGGATCTGGATCCTCTCCTGCAAACATTATGTCCAGTCTCTCTCCAGCAGGTAATCTTGACCATCCATTATATCTAACGGTCCCAAAAAATCACTATTTTAAAACATTAAAAAATTTCAAAATCCAACCAAAAAACCCCTTTACTCTGAAAACCAGGTCCCCTTCTCAGGCTCTCACCCATCACCCCACCTTGGCATGCGCTGACCAATCCGCTGCCGTCCACCACGCCGCCATACGTCGCCGTCCGATGCCGTTCACGTCAAGTCGCCCCCTCCTCGTCTCTCATCCCTCTCCCTTCTCCCTCGCGCGGATATCATTACAGAGCGATTCGCCACCGCCGCATCGCCGTTCATGGTGAGCACGCTATCACAACGCCATTCGCTGCCTACCACCGCCGTTCTCACTGACTTCAGATGCTAATTTTGATTTATTGATTTTGGAACCTAAACTTAGATAACTGTCATCTGATTACTGCCAACCATGGGCATATTTATTTGTTGATTTTGGAAAGAAAGAAACTCCTCTTGACAAGTCATTCCACTCACTCACATACTCCCTCTCTGTCAATCCTGGACCATCAACATTTTATTTAAAGATGGCAAATTTTCTCTTGTCATAGGCAAAGTATGCTATTGAAGTGTATGCTATGTATCAACGTTGATATAGCATTTCCCTGTTGATGGTATTTCTTACCTCAACGTTTTTGAATGCCGGATCTCGTGACTGTTGTGTCCAAGTAAACAAAGAGACGTGGAGGTGGCAGCTTGTCGTGAACGGCGGACGACGGCGGATTGGTGGTGGCTTGCCGTGGTGGGGTGAGTGGTGACTTGAGAGGGAGCCTGGTTTTCACAGAAAAGTTTTTTTTTTTTTTTTGGGTTTTGATATTTTTTAATGTCTTAAAATATTGCTTTTTCAGGACCCTTAGATGTAATAGATGGTCAAGATTACCTGCTGGAGAGAGGCTGGACATAATGTTTGCAGGAGAGGATCCGGATCCCTGAGGAATAGGGACGGAACTTATCCTCGATGGAGAGGAATCAACATTTGGGTTTTTTTTAACTTTTTTAAATGTTAAAAATGGTGATTTTTTTGGACCGTCATCTCTGATGGATGGTCCAGATCACTTCGCATGAGAGGGGTAGGAGAGGCTTCGCAGGAGAGAATCCGAGCTTTTCTTCTTCTATGTTACTGTTCATACAACATCTCTTTCTCTTTCAGTCGTTCTCTTTCCGTCGTTCTGTATCATCAACTCTATGTTACGCTACATCTATTTTTTCTTTTTTTTTTAACACAAGAGTCTGAGATCTTGCACCTTCCTCTGCCAATGCAATGAATGCATCACAAAAAGCTCTATGCGTGATGAAGCTACCCTTCCTTCAAGTTTTTCTTTTTTCTTTTTTTCCCACAAGCCCCATTTCTCAGTTACGATCAATGGAGATCCTGATTATGATTTGTAAGTAGGAGTGAGAACAAGGCGGTTTACTTATAATTAATATTATATTTTAATTAAATATATAATATACAATATAAAAAATTTAATTTTTATTAGAAATTTAAAAATATAATTAAATTTATGATATCGAGTTCTTTGAAAACATTTAATTGTTTTTGTAATACATGCATGACTTATAGAATAATATTAATTATTCTTGTTATTGTTGCATATGTCGAAAAAAGTTTTTCTAAATTAAAATTTTTAAAATCTTATTTTCAATCTACTATGTCATACGATAGATTAAATAGTCTTGCTTTGATTTTTATTGAAAATGATTTTTTAAAGAACCTTGACTATGAACAAATTATTAATGATTTTGTAGCAAAAAATGTAAGGAGGACAATATTCAGAGATTAATAGGGCGTCGATCAACTTCTTTCTTCAGCCCTTGTGATTCATTTGATTAATAGGGCGTCAACATGTTCGGGTTGATAGATATAAGTATAAATATTTTTGCTATAATTCTATTGTAGTTTGTTACTATAATCTTTTCGTTTTCTTCAGTAATATTTTGTTTCACTTGAGGTTGTATTCAAATAATTAATGGCTAGTTTTTTACACCTCTTTGTATGTTTTTGATAATATATATGAGTGAGGATCCACTTACTCTAAGAGTAACTCTTGTTAGAGTTACTCCCCTTAATAACTCTTATAAAAAAAGGCACTAATTTCTCAATTCGTATGGGATACTCAAAATCTCAGGGAAGGCCCTGGTTACGCATCCTTGTATCCTTTTTCTTTCTAATTGTTCTAATCTAATTTTTGTTTTCTTTCTCTCTCTCTCATTTCTATTTTTCTCTATTTTTTTTTAACACTTCCTCTTTTCCTTGATTCTCTATTTATTATCTTCTTGCCCTCCAAGTATGGTGCACCGCACCATTATATTCTTTATCTCAATTAGATGTCTGGTTCTCTAAAAGCTTCCTATCTTTTGTTCTATTTATTTCTTAAAAAAATATAACAATCACAAAAAATACTTTTGCATATCCTTTTAAGTAATTTTATTCAATTAGAAGGATTTTTATATAGTTGCATACAAACGTCTTTTGTGATTTAAAATACTTCTCGATCATTGCATCCAAACGTAAAATAACTTTTGCTATTAAAAACAATTTCTGTTTCTACTACTACATCATAAAAGTCCTATTTTTAAAAGCCCATCCAAATGGGCCCCCAAAATCTCAGGGCCGACCTTGGGTCCCAGGGGTTCACCAAGATCAGGACAGGTCTCACGTCTCAAAAAACGCTTATAGTACAGTGGAGGCCCTGAGCATGATTTGGTGGTGCGACCGCACAGGGGCCCATTTTTTAGGAGGCACCAATTTTATTTTTTTTTTGCTTAGTATATATATGTATGAATTTTTATATTAAAATAAAAGTTTTATATAGCTAAATTTTTTACTTGAGGTCCCAATTGTTTTTTAAAACTCAGGCCAAAAACTTGACAAGTCTTATAAGTAGGAGTGAGAATAGGCCGACCTGTTTACAATTAATATTATATTTTAATTAAATATATAATACACAATATAAAAAAATTATTATTCTTATTATAAAATTAATATATTCTTCGGTAGTATTTTGTTTCACTTGAGATTGTATTAAAATAATTAATGGCTAGTTTTTTCCACCTCTTTGTGCGCTTTTGATATAATATATATATATATATATATATATATTTGGCTTATAAAAAAAGGGCATCAATATTTCAGTTCACACAGGGCATCCAAAATCTTAGGGATGGCCCTGCTACAGATGTACTTATAAATTACCTATTAGTGAAGTCCTTACATCAGCAGCAAGATTTGAATTCACGTTCTTATGGGATATAAGCGTTGTATCCTAACCTATTGCACCAACCTTTGTTGGCAGAAAGGGTAAAACCTTTTGTATATTCCTTATCCAACATGGACATACTGAAAAGTATGCAAGAATACATTTACCCGTAAAACTTTTAACACTACTAGGCAATTATACATGATTACACATGTGATCTTTAAAGTTGTTATCATAATTCATACATTTTTTATGATGTAATAATATATAATTAATTGATACATCCATTTACTGATTAAAAAAAATATAATTAATTGATAGTGTAAAAAAAAAATTACATTGATAATGCATTACAATTAAATTCAAAAGGAATAATTAACATGACAAAGTAGTCAAATAATTTAGTTTCCAGAAGAGTAAATAATAAAATAAAATAAAAAGTTGTGAGTTGTGAGAACCATATTTTTCTCTTAAAAGAGAATGAAGGAATTTCTAAAAGTAGAAAAAATAAAAATAAAATAAAAATGTTTTGAGCCCTTTGTTGACTTACTAAAATTTACTTTATCTTCGTGGACATATAAAATTTACTTTATCTTCATTGGCATGTTTATTTTAAGAGTTTAATTGCTATTCACTGTCTGGGTAAAACATTTATATTGAAGACTAATCAGAAATCACAGTACGAGTGATTTAGGATAAAATTCAAACATTTTTTGTAATGATGTGTCAATTTTTCATTAATTAATTGTTTAAAAAATTGTACACTAATAATATATATCAATTAAATCTTATTTTAGTTACATTATTGACTCTTTTCATAATGGTTTTAAAAGTGAAAAAAAAAAATTTAGAAAATAATAACAAGTGATTAATTGGCTGAGCTGTGATAGGTTGTTGATGCTACTGTATTTTAATTTAAAAACCTCGATTGCTTAATGTGATTCATGATTAATTTTTTAAAGAAATAGAAAATAAAATGAGTATTTTGAATATTGCTTGAATGTTTTTACCAAAAAAAAAAAAAAAAAAGAATATTGCTTGAATGTTAATTGCTTTGTTTAAGGGGTAAAATAATCATATGTTGGGTTGTTAATAATTTGTACAATTAATAAAATGATCAAAATAATTTGTGTAATTAATTAAAATAATGGTCTTAGGATAGAATGCATAGGTGTAATTTTCACATATCTATGTGCACAATTGACTCTTAAACTCAATTTGATTTCAAAAGCATTTTTTTCAAAAGTTTTTTTTTTTTGACGGAAAAGTTTTTTTAAATTTTAAATTTGAATAAAATTGATGATTCTTCTTTTTGTTTTTGAAAACAATGTGGCATTCCATGAGATTTCAATTGTGACATACAGAGTAACTGTGATTAAAAGCATTTTCTTTGCTTAACTAAACATATGGGTTACCTCTACCAACATAATCATCATTATTTGGAGCGTTCACAAAGCAAAACCTAGGCCTAAGAAAAAGCTTTTAGTCTAACATAAGCAATTGTTTGAAGATTAGATAGCTTGTAAATAGTTAAATTTTCGATGATTACCCCTATTAGTGGGTGCTAACAAGTATTAAACTTACAAGGAAGGAGCAAATAGTTTACCAATTAAACTTGAAATAACATAACACTGTAAACAAGTACAATTTATTTCACTCAGTACGTAATTATGGCATTCAAACAGAGTTGGTTATCAGGGAACCTGTTGGCCTTGAAATTTCCTCTGCAATTTAGCAAGTGCAACAGCTACAGTGACATAGATCATGTCAATCATGTTGCCAAGGAAACAGAAATAAGCATACCTCCAAGATTTGATCAATATTAAGGAACCCCAGAACACCCAAAATGCAGTGAAAAAGCCTATACTCATGCTTATGTAGAATGGAGACATGTCCAACCACCCACTGTTGTCTTCATGGTTTCCATCATGCTCATGTTCATGTTCTCTGTCTCCTTCACTGTCACTACAATGTTGCAGTTCTTCAAGTGACTCGTTTCCCGAGCATGTTCTGTTAAGTGGAGGGCCACAAAGGTGTGGATTGCCTAAATAGGAGCTTTCATCAAATGTCAGAAACTGATTCGAATCTGGAATTTCCCCAAACAAGGTGTTGTATGACAACTTCAAATATTCGAGGAATGTAAGTTCAGCCATGCTGGTGGGTATGGTGCATGACAACTGATTCCTCGACAAATCGAGAGCCTCCAAGTTTTTCATTTCACCAATATCAGTTGGAATAGAACCCACCAGTTGGTTATTTGACAAATTTAATGACGACAAACTTGTGAGCTTTGTAATTTCTCTTGGAATGGTGCCACTTAATTCATTAGATGATAAGTCAAGAATACGTATATGATCTATGAAATCAGGATCCATGAACCTTGTAAATAAAAGGGCATCTCCAATCCAAAAAAGGACAACTCTAAAATGCGGCAAGTTTTCATATAACAACATCATACTCTGTCGATAAGCATTGTATGGATCATATGAATCAATCTCCTCCAAAGCCATGGCATCAAAGAGACAAGGTGGAATGGAGCCAAATAAGCGATTCTCAGCGAAGTCCAAAATTTTTAAAAGCTTCAATTGGCACAATTGTAATGGAATATTTCCTTCAAACACATTAAGACGAAACAACAGTACCCGCACATACTGCAAACCTTTCACCAATCCATGTTGGTATATTTCCTGATAACTGATTGTGTGAAACATCTAAAGCATATAGACTCGTGCAGTTTTGCAATGATGCAGGAATTCGCCCAGAAAGCTTATTGAACCTCAAATTTAAAAAGCTTAGCCGAACCAGATCACCAATGGAGTCAGGGATTTGGCCAGTGAGGGAGTTGTTTGAAAGGTCTAGAATGGCCAACCTACTCCCAAATTTCCAACAATCTGGGATTCTCCCTGATAAATTATTTGCAGACAAATCAAGATAACGGAGGAAGCTGTTGACACCCAGCATGTTGCAAACATGTGACACATGGCCAAAAAAATTGTTCTGAGCTAGGTCCACTGTCTCCAAATAGGGACTTCAAATGAGGTAATGGACAATGGAAATTGTTTTCTTCCAAAACAAGTGTGTGGAGCTTCAAGTTTGATGAGAAATTAAACCCACAACCACTGAGAGAATTGTAAGAAAGATTCATGTACTCAACTCTACTTGATAGACTCCAAAACCAATCCGGCACCAAACCTGAGATATTAGCATTAGATAGATCAACATATGAGAAGTTCTTCTGAGATTGAAGCCAGTTTGGAATTGAGGCCCTAGCTCAATGGACCTCAATCTTATGGTCTCAAGTTTGAAAGGAGGGGTCCAGTTTTTGCTCACATTCAATATCAAATGGTTTGATGAAAAGTCTAACACCCTCAAGCTGCTGAAATTCGTTAAATGACCATCATCAATGATGCCCTGTAAGTCATTTTCAGCAATGTCCAACACAATCAATTCTGAGATTTGCAGAATTCTTTCTTCTAGTCTCCCACTCAAATGATTGTTTGAAAGATGCAATTCTTTCAAGGATGAGTGTATGCCAAGCTCCTTTTGACTTTGTGTTTGGCCCAATGTTGATGGGATTGGACCACTAAGGTTATTATTTGAGAGATCAAGAATGGCAAGAGACTCAAGATTCTCAAATTTGTCTGGAATTTGACCATATAACACATTTATGCTAAGATTAAGATATTGAAGGGTAGGACCAATTTCAAACAACCAACTAGGTACCTTGGCATAAAGGCGATTGTAGGATAGGTCAAGAATTTTCAGAGAAGTGATGTTAACATGAGCTACATGCAAAGGAAGTGTAGGAAGTCTACAAGTAGATAAACGCAACACCACAAGAGAAGGAAGCTTGTTAATTACATCAAACCAATTCTTTGCCTTGCTAAGATCAACCTCACTCATATCAAGTTCTTTCAGGGAAGAAAGACCAGATAGCCAGTTGAGGTTATTGACTGACAAGAAAAACTTGCTGCCACGTAAATCAAGAGACTTTAATTGTGAGAGATTACCAAGATGGTAGGGTATTATTCCTCTGAAATTGGTGTTTGATAGGTTAAGATATTCCAAATTATGCAAAGAACCAAGAAACTCAGGCACATTTTGCATGAAAGTATTTCCACTAAGATCCAAATAACTTAAGTATGGCAATTCAAGCAAAGATGATCTTAACTCACCGGAGAGTTTATCTGAAGAACCTGGACTACGGATATCAAGAGAAATAACATGACCTGTGGTTCTGTTGCATCCAACTCCTCTCCATTGGCAATGATCCTGGCCAGGTTTCCAAGAAGATAAGAGATTTGAAGGGTCCTGTAGGCCTTCACGGAACTTAAGAAGAGCCTCTTCTTCATGGTCTATGAACTGGGCATTGAATCCTCCATTGCACAGAATGTGCCCCTGGATTACAAGGTATAAAATTCCAAAAATCTTTGACAAAAGTTGAAGGAATCTACATGCACACTCATCTTGATTCTTAAGGCTCTCAATTCCATGTTATTCATTTTGTTACAGATTATTTATTATTTATAAAAGGGTGTGTTGTCTTCTTTCCACAAAGAGAAAATAAATTCTAACGGAGTAATGAAAAGTGTATCTCAAAGTCATCCATGACCATGTCTCCATTATTATCATTTTCTAGTCTTCTGACAACCACTCATCCAATTTTCCCACAATTTAGTCAAAGTCTTCTATGAAGTCCAAATTATTTTGACATTGATATGATGTGGAAAAAATGACGTGGATTTTGGATGAATGCTTTTACTATAAAAGTAGAATAGCACCATTCAACACGGAATACATAATTGATTGGTTCCCAATAACGAAATAACGAAGAAACTAACTGCATAATAATTGAAGAGGAACAAGGAGCAGAGATGGCAAGTAAGTGAATCGTATATTTTACTCATTTGCTTTGTTTTCATCTTTGAAGATTAGAAAACAGAGAACAAGTCATTTTGAATCTAAAAGCTATTGTGTAGCTTCGATGGGTGCATAAAAATGATAAAATCCAAATTTTGTTTAAGTGGTAAAATGAGTTAAATAAGTGGTTAGTAAGTTTGAAATTAACTATAAATAAATAGTTAATGAATTTGAGTTTAACCATAATCAAATGGTTAACTCAGTATTACAGTTAGTTAATACTTCAAACATGTGTCCATAGCTACATATGATAATAGCCTTGCAGTTGTGTAGGAAAATGTGTGTAATATCTGTCACATTTGTTTGTTGTCAATTATGATAGTTTATATTGGGAATTCTAGTAAAAGAATTGAAAGGATAAGGGAAAAACTCATGATAACTCATTTCAGGTGATAAATGCCTAGCTACTAATCAGGATTGAGGTAGTATTGGTAATGTCAAATAAAATTATCAATTTAAAAGACTAAAATGAATATGAATTATGAAGAAAAATCAGAATGAACCCTTGAGATGTGAATTCAATCAATATCTTCATCCTTGGGACCCCTTCTTTGAAAATTGAATTGAAAAGCAGGAACCCACAACATTGGTGTTCCTCTGCCATGCTCAATGCAATTGGACATTTGTAGCATCAAAATAAATAATGGAAACTGTCTACGAAGCCAAGCTTGTTCTAGGAGGGCAGGGATATTTTCATGCTAAAAGTAATTCTCATTTGGAAGTGATTTAGACGCAAGAGCCAGATCATGATTGTCGGAAGGATGAACGTAATAAGGACCAAAAGCATCATCAACGGCACAAATGGAAGCCAAGGATGAAAGGGAGAAAGTGAGGGGGAAAAAAAGGTAATGGGATCAAGACTAAGACGAGTTCTAGGGTGAGCCACATGTTCATATCGAACATGTCGCTCACCGTGAGAGACAATTTTTAATCATTAGATCTAGTAAATGAAAAATTGGACGGATGAGATGACTTGTGGCTACCGGTTCCATCGGTTTCGTTACCCTTTGCAATCTGTATTTCAGATGCTTCTTCAATCCTTCACTTTCATTCTCATCACATCCTTCCATGCACTGAAGAATGGTGAGTTCACAAGCTTCCGGATTAAGATACACTTGGCCGATGTGGTCTTCATGGGTAGCCTAGTGTCGTGTCAACAGATTGGGCTTGTGTAATTTTGCGATAAAATTTCGGACCTTGTCTCTTGAACTTGTGAAATTGTGTCCTTTAAAGTTTTAATCGTAGTTGGGGTCGGGACTTGTATGCCAGTGAAAGCTTTTTGCCAAATTGAATAATAAAATGTATGATGGATGATGGATATGATACATATGCGTTGTAGTTGAGTTCCTGTTGAAGAAGAAGGGGAAAAAAAAAAGACAGAAGGGAAGATGGAGACGAGAATGAGACAAAAAGGGATAGCAACCAGTTTAACCTATCATAACAGGTAAAATAAGGTCATTCATCGTGAGAGACTTTATTAGGTTGCTCACCCAAGAATTTGCCTCAAGACTAATTAGGGATGTGAGCAATTCTATACAATCAAATTTAATCATAGCAATGACTCATATCAGGTGTAAAAAGTGTAAATTATTTTTTTATGTAAGTAGATCCCTATATATATATATATATATATATATCATTTTTTTTAAGATCAAAATTAATGTAAATGTTTTAAATCTAGGGTTCATTAGTGTTCAAGAGAGCGCAAAGGTCAATTTTACATCGAATGTCGTATCAAAAGTGATAATACATGAATGTGTGATAAAAAAAAATGCTAAGACTTCTCACAATTTTCTTCAACACACTCTATTATTGGATGAATTTCATGTGAGACTCATTAAAACATATCATTCTACATAAATTTTACCTAATAACAGAGGGTCTGAAGAATGTGATGATTGCATAGCATTGGAGATGTATTTTATAGTTTTTTTAACAAAAGAAATTAACCTGTGACCACAAATTAATTAACTTTAAATTCATGGGATTTAAATTCGATTTTTACACTCACATTTGGATAAAGCTCATCAAGAATGAATTTGAGTGTAAAGTAAAAAAGTGAAAATATATTTCTTCATTTATTTATTAATAAAGTATATGGAGATTTGAACATATTTTAACTAATTGATAATGAATATATCATCATTTTCTCACTTTACATCAAGTCCATTTTAGAGGGGCCTAAATCCTTTAAAAATATGTTACCTTTCAATCAATCATATATTATTACATCATAAAATTTTTGAATTTTACAATAATTTCTTTATCTTAAAAGTCATGTGTGTGATTAGTTAACTATGTATCAAAATTAAGCAAGATATACATTATTACAAAAGGAATCAATTACCATCTTTGGGGGAAAAATATAATATGAATTTAATTAGTATACATTGTTAGTATAAAATTTTTTATACTATTAAAATTTAAACAATCATAAATTATCATTTCATTGAAAATGTGACTCTTACCATAACAAATTCAGATGGCTCCTTTTGTTCTCTCATGTTTTCTCTCAAGTTATGAGAGAGAAAACGATAAAATCAAATTTGAATAGGCTTCGCAGACAAAAAAAAAAAACCATGATTTTATGGCTTCCTCACAACATCGTAGAAAATAATACGAAAGAAAAAAAAAGGGAGAAAATCCAAATCTTATGATAATTATGTTAAAAGTCCAATATAAAATGAATTATGATTAGTTGTTGGTTGTGAATATTAAAAAAAAAATCACTAATGTTGTATCAAAGTTAAGGTCATATACCAACATGATGTGACACGGTTGGTAGATAACTGGACCCCTTAAGCATGTGGTCAGAGGTTCGATTCCTGGCTCATGCGTATGGAAGAGCATCTGTTGGAAGAGGGCAACCCCTTAAATGAATCTCAGTATCTCGAGGGATTAGTCTCTAGCTACCGACCGAAGGATACCCGGGTTTACCAAAATAAGTTAAGATCATATAATATAGCGTGTAAAAAAGTTTGATTGAGTCCCATAATTAATGGTACTACAACTTCATTAACAATATTTAACCATATCAAAATTATTTTAAAAATAATCATATATAAGATGTTATAGGACATAAAAAAAATATCTTGTAAAAAAAAGATATAAAAATTTAAAATTATAATGTATCAAAGGAAAATTTTAATTTAGAATAAAAAACATAACACATATTTGATCCCAAAAGAATGGAAAATACCATTTTGAAACATTTTAGTCGCCAAGAATTTTAAATGTTCAAAATAGTCTCTGGTATGGACTAAAATAACCCTAAAACTTATCCTAAAAATGACTATTTTGAACGTCATTTATATTTTTGGGACTAAAATGTCCCAAATTGATATTTTCTATTTCTCAGATACTAAATATATCTTCATATTTTTTGTCAGGACCAGTTTGGTTCTTTATTCTATAATTTATAAAAATGGAAATATTTGCATAACAATTTATGAAATATCTCTAGGGTGCGTTTGATTTGTATTGAGATACAGGACAAACCTACAAGTTGTATGACTAGTTTGGGTCTTTATTTATTTTTGGGAGATTCTTTTTACGTCACAAAAATCTCAAATACAGCACAAATTTTTTTAAGAACATTTCAAAATCTCTAAAATACCCCCACTCCCCTGCCTCTTCTTCCTCTTTCCCTCTTCTCCTTCTTCACCCCTACTCATCCAATAATTTTCCTTTCATAGTTGACAGGTTTCTAGTTTTTTTTTTTCTACTTAATTTTTTCTATTTCATTAAACCTGGTTCGGTTTAGATGACATATACTCGACGAAACGGCCAAGTGGGCATCAGAAAGTGACGCCATTTCTTTCACCTTCTTCCATCTCGAGAAGGTTCTAGACATGGATGATGGAGAATTTTTATTTGGAAAAAAAAGGTAACTTTGGGATTTTAACAAAAGCAATTGAGATTCTACAGTAATGTTTTGGAGAAAATTGGGTTTGTTTCAATGACCCAATTGAGAATTGAGAAAACAATTAGTGAAAGAGAGAACAACCATGGATCTGCATAGGTGATTTGGATTGTGGGGGGTGTGTTAACTTATGAAGTTTATGTATGAGGTAGAAGAGAGAAAAAATGAAGGGGGAGAGAGAATGAAGGGAAACTTGCAAGGGAGAGGATTGAGCAATAAGAAAGTGCCGTCTACACTTCTTTCATCTTGGATTGCACAATTCGCAGCCATCAGCTACTTTTCTGGAAGAAAGCCGATTAAGAAAGATCGCAATTCATTACGGCTTTCTTTGGAAGAAAAGGAGAAGAGAGAAAAATGTAAGAAAGAATATGAGAAGAGAGAAAATAATAAAAAATAGAGTAGATTTTATGTATTGTTTGGTATAAGAAAAATAAGAGATAAATAGAGAAGAAAGATGTGTTTTCTCTCTCTCCCCTTTGTTTGGTTGGATAGAAAATAAGAAGAGAGAAAAGTAATTTTTTTAAAAAAGACAAAAATATCTTTAACTTAAAAATCAATATAAAAATATATAAATTTAATTGATTTAAGTTATTTTAACTAATCAAATAATTTAAATTAATTTAACTGATTTAAGTTATTTTAAATAAATTTATTAGTTTAACATAATTATTTTATTTATTTCAATTTAATTTAATTAAATAAATGATTAATTTAATTCAAATTATTTAAATTTATTAAATAATTGACTGGGAACAAAAAAAAAAAGGGCACAAAAGTCATTTTAGATGAAACATTCTCTCCCTCTTCTATTTTCTTCTCACTTGGGGAGAGAAAAAAATTTGAGGTGGGTCCCACCAATTTTCTTCTCTCTTATCTAGTTCTCTCCCCACCTAACAAGAGAAAAATATATTTTCTCATCATTTTCTCTCTTCTTGTTTTCTTTCTTGTTATTTTCTACTCTAACAAACAAAGCCTAAGTTCACCACCACAAGCGTATTTTCGGAATGCATCATAAACTAAAAAAGACTATCGGATGTATAATTCCGGTTTATAAAAAATGTACCAATATGCAGACCTATGTAAATGAAGCTTCGCGCATTAGGAATGAGCAGTTTCATTAAAAAAAAAAAAAAAAAAAAAAAAACAAAGGGCAAGGATGAAATAAATAAAAGACTAAACCCCCAATTTGGTCCCTGAGAAAAACATTCGGGTCTGAAATAGTCCCTATCCAAAAAAAATATATATCCATTTAATCCTGAAGAATGTAATTACCGAGACACATTAGTCCATCCGTTAGTTGACTACCTTTGACCTCAGGTAAAACGCTGACATGGCCCATAATTTTGCTGATGTGTAGGTTAACCTTGCTAAGGGGAAGTCCAGCTTGGAAATTCTAAATAAAAGTAAAATAAAATAAAAAAACCAAAACCCCAAAGCACAAAAAGCAGATGTTTGAAGGGAGGAATTGCCAAGGAAACGATGTTGTTTCCCTTGTGGTCTGAGTGAAGCAGGAGAACGTGAAGGGTCGACAGCCATAACCCTCTAAGACATTTCCCTCTCCCTAATTCATACCCTAAACTTTGTATTTGTCAACTCTTAGTGGCGAAGGAACTGAAGGAGATGGAGAAGGGAAGGAACTGAAGGAGATGGAGAAGGGAAGGAACTGAAGGGACAGAAATCATCTCAAGGAACTCTCGTTTGATAGGCTTCCAGTTCAAACTCAAGAACCAGTTCAAGGAAACCCGACAACACATACTGACCAGCCGCAAGGTACTATTTTGTCCTCCTTGAATTTTGTAAGGGATGAATTTGGGTTACTAATATATTTGTTAGGGACTAATTTGTCCCACAAATCTATTGTGTTCTATGTTCCTCACTGGTTTGATTTGTCTTATTTCAGGAAATGGGTGATTCCACCACCACTGCCACCAGCTGTAAGGCCACCCCTTATCAGGCCATGTGCTCAAGTTACACCACATTTCACTCCACCTCCTTTCACCCCAAGTCCTTCTTCAGCAGTGGAAATCCAATTAATATGCGCACCGCCACCTCCAGTTAGGCCATTTAGGCCTCCAAGATATGCTCAGGGTGAAGGAGAAAGTGTGTCAAATGAGACATTGGCAGCAGCAAGCAGTGGGACAACAGAGAGGCTATTTAAGTTCATTCCAACACCTAGATACCAACCACCCCCAGTGAAAGATAATGGAAAGGGGGCGAGATAGCAATTAGGGTTTCAGTTCAAATTGATGAGTGAAAAGGGGCGCAGTGACGAGGGTAGCAATCAGATAATGGAAGGAGAAGAAAAAGACCAATAGTGATGAGATGTGACCATGAGTGAATGCATAGGGTTCCTTTGAGTGTAACAAGGAAGGAAGAAGAAGAAGCATCTTAATAGTGAAGGAGGAGACCCAAAACGGCGTCATTTTGACAGGGATGAGGAGGGAGAGAAAAATCCACGTATGACTACCGTAACGGCCACATAAGCAACATAACGGGACACCTCAGCAGTTTAACGGAGGTCAAAGGTGGTCAATGATATGAGGGACTAATGTGTCCCGGTAATTACATTCTTAAGGATTAAATGGATAGTTTCTTTTGGATAGGGACTATTTCAGACCCGAGTGTTTTTCTCGGGGACCAAATTGAGGGTTTAGTCTAGATAAAAAATAACTTATAAATCTATCAAAGGGAAATTATTGAATGGGTGAAAGTGAGGTGGGAAAGAGAAAAGGGAGTGGTGTAATAAGATAGGTGAGAGTATTTTAAGGATATTAAGATATTTTTAAAAAATTTGTGGTGGATTGGAGATTTTTGTGGTGTAAAAAGTTGCTCTCTTTATTTTTTGGTAAACAAAGGGGCAAAAGACCAAGACTAGTTTGGGTCTTTATTCTTTAATTTTTTTTTTTTGTTAAAAAAAATTTATTCTTTATTTAAAAAATATATATATATATATATTTGCATCACAGGAAATTTACGAATATTAAACCCTAGAGTACCCCCCTCTCTGTTGTTGCGCCTTTTTTCTGTGAGGCCGCTACATCCGCTTCATTCCTCCCAGACGATAGAACGTACTCCATTCTCTTCCGTTCGCCATCGCCGGTACGTGCTCCATCTTACTCTCTCTCTCTCTCTATCTCTCTATAATTTGATTTCTTTGATCAAAACGAGGTTCTCACTGGATATGGGTGTGGGAGCGACGGAACATCATGGGGTTCCTTCAAAATCCATTTTTTTTTTACAGAATTCAAATGGGGTTTTCACATATGTTTGTGTCTTCGTTATATTAGCTTTTTTTTTTTGCTGTCTTATTTGATCCGATGAATATGTCTTTGGTGTCTGAATTTAAAGCATTATATGAGATTCATAGTTTTTTTTGTATTAGTTTTTAATTTGCGTGGGAATAAGAATTTCAATACCTACTTTGAGAGATGGAAGGGATTAAAAGAGATTAATTAGTAGGATAAATTTTGTTGCTAATCAAACAAGGGCTCTAGATCCCTAGCTTCATGTTCTCTCGGTGAAAACTGTTTCTGTATCAGGTGAGATATTCTAGTCTTAGTATCTATCTGGCATTCTTGCTTCATGCTGAATGCTCTAGAAAATGCAGAATTTTCAGAAGTTATAAAAGAGGTGAATTGTATTGTTTTATGTATTAGTTAGCATAATATTTAAATTTTTGAAGTTTGCAGTGTGTTGGATATATAAGATAGTACTTGTATTGGCTCAAAGTTGTAATCACCAACACGCCGATAGAAATTTGTCTAGTGTGCCCTTAAATGTTGTTACTGAACTGCTAGTATTTAGAACTGTAGTAGTGGATTTGGTTTATGAACACATTTTTTTATGTTTACTTCTATAGATCTTAAAGCAACTTTTATTTTGGGTTTCCCTTGGAACAGTTGCAAAATGCAGTCAAACGAGGCATCTTCTTCAATGGAAATTGAAGCTGTCTCATCTGAACCCAAACTTTTGCCACCAAAGCCAAAGTTTGAGCCTTTGAAACCTCATGAGATGTCTGATGGTCAGGTTCAGTTCCGCAAGGTGTCTGTTCCACCACATCGTTATACCCCTCTCAAGAAAGCTTGGATGGATATCTATACCCCCGTATATGAACAGATGAAAATTGACATCCGTATGAATTTGAAGGCTCGGAAAGTTGAGCTGAAGACAAGGCGAGATACACCTGATATTAGTAACCTACAAAAATGTGCTGATTTTGTCCATGCTTTCATGCTGGGTTTTGATGACATAGACGCCATTGCTCTTCTGCGTTTGGATGAGCTCTATGTTGAGTCCTTTGAGATCAAGGATGTCAAAACACTTAGAGGTGATCACTTGTCCCGTGCTATAGGAAGATTATCTGGTAAAGGTGGTAAAACAAAGTTTGCGATTGAGAATGCGACGAAGACCAGGATTGTGATTGCTGATACCAAAATTCACATATTGGGATCTTTTTCCAACATTAAGATTGCCAGGGATTCTCTTTGTAGCCTAATCCTAGGATCTCCAGCAGGAAAGGTATATTCGAAACTAAGAGCAGTTACTGCTAGATTGGCAGAAAGGTTTTGATCTTCTCTTAATCATGGCATGGTAAGAACTTTTTTCTGTTTCCATAGAATTTTCTATAATTTATCTTCGACGTCAGGTCTGATGAGGATGAGTTATTGTAAGGCAGCTGTGCTTCGGTGGTTACTTCATTTTATTTAATTCTGGATGTCAATATTCAGCAATTTGCCAATTTCAAATCAAAGTTATAAATGTAACAGTATGGCTGTCAAGTTTTGATTGTGAACATTGATACATGATTGTAGAGTTATTTATGGATTGATTGTTACAGAAATACTAGTAAGTTTCTTTCTTGTAATGTGCCAGTTTCATCCTCGATGATCAATAGACAAACCATTAGTATCACTGTTTCGTGTTTTTTTTCTTTTTCAGTATTAGAGACTTACTCTTGCCGGACAGACAAATGTTTTTTTCTTCGGAGAAAAAAGTTCAGGAGAACTAGTTTGGTACCCTTGGTTGTGCCTTTATTACACTGACATTCATTTATATAGACAAAATTAATCTTGAAAAAAAAAAATGTCTCAGAATTCATAAATGATAAATTGCACTAAAAAAATTCATACTAATATTTGGACCACCAAAAGAAATTCATACTGATATCAAACAAACAGGTGTTGTTGATGCCATTCTATTCAAGATTTTTATAGTTTCTATGTCACTATTACTTACATCAAAGAAACACAATTGGTTTAGTTTAGAGATAAAAATAAGAGATTTGAGCCAGAAATGTGATTCTGATGTAAACCCGATGGTGCAAAAAGAGATGATTTTTCCAGTGCGCGCGCGCTCTTATGAATCTTGTCATGTGCTTTCTCTTGTGTTATGACAACATAGACTACAGAGTAGAGAGATAGGTATAAAGTTTATTTTAATAAAAAAAAACTACAAATTTTAGCTAGACTACTATTATATCATCTCTGTGTTTTTCTTTGTTTCTTACGAGCACCTGACAAGAAAAATTGAAGTTATTCATTTCCACTCTTGTGAAATATATTGGAAATTATCATGAACAAAACACATGCCTAGAACAAATTGTCGAACGTGTCAGAAGATGTGGAGGTAATACACAGATTGGTAGGGTCAATTTATATAGATAGGTACTGCCAAATTACATTTTCATTTACAAATCCTGCATCACTTATATTTGAGGAAGCAATTCAGGCACTGGACGAAAGCAACAACACGTTAGTTCATTCTATTGGGTAGCATAACTTACAGTTTACTGGTATAAGTATTTATATATATAAAAACAAAACAATATCCGGATAAGTTTAATAAGTAATTTATTCACCTCTAAAAGGTAACTTATTTTGAGAGACCAATTTTTTGAGCTTCTTAAAAAGTTGTATGAAAACTCATAATATACATTACCGGAAAGTTGTTTTGCATAACCGCAGGTCTTTTTTATCATTACAATTTGAAATTCTATAAGGACCAAACTATTTATCCCTCACCTTCAATACTCTTGACCCTATAGATTTTAAAAGAGCTTTTCTAGATATGTATCTAAATACTAAATAACTTAATTTGAAAGCTTAGTCAAAAAAAAAAAAAAAAACTTAATTTGAAAGGAACTTATGATATAGAAGTTTTTCAGATAACACATTCTTAAATAAGTGCTTAAATAAGTTGTTTGTCGACGGTGAGACCATAATAATCCCACAAAAGAGTACAAAAGTGAGAATGCAACTTTGGTAGCATCAGGCTATAGTGATATGTTAATCATTATAGACAGAGCTCCAAAAAGACAGCTTCCAACAAATGGGAGTGAATTGCTCGTCGGGTAAAGTTTCTGGAGAAGGCAATTATAGACAAGGAAGTTGTATAATCTTTAAGTAAGCCTATATGGAAAGTCATACTCGTCACTCCAAGCCTGAAACTGAAAGGAGGTTGGAATCCAACACTGAAGACATGTTCATTGATAATGTAAGTTTGACAACACGCTAGCAGAAACTGAACTGATAACTTTTGATCTTAAAGTCGTTTGGCAAAGATTACTTCACTTATTTTTCAAAAGTTTTCTAAGAAAGCTTTTGATTATAAAATGTTTTAGAGTAGGTTGTTAATTCAGTCCTTAAAAGATTATGATATCATCAGATAGGTTGTTAAAAGTTTCTTTAATCATAAATTAAGTCCTTGAGAGTTTTAACATATCACCACATTTGTCCTTCAAAGGACATAGTAGGTGATAAAAAGTTTTCAATTTAATATTATCTTAAATCTTTCATAGACTTAATTGGTGACAAAAAACCTTTCAAGGACTTATCTAATGACACCATAATTTTTCGATGACTGAATTGAGGATTTACTCAATATTTCAAAACACAAAATCCAAATACTTCAAACCAGCAATACTAATGGGTGCTCATTAAAATTTTAATTTTTCTTTTAAAAAGAAAAATACAGTTCAGGGGTCCAAGCAAAACAGAAGGCATGGTAACAGTTGTATTTCAAATGGTTTTTCATGGGACAAAAGGAAACGAGGTGCAGAATCCATCAGCTGCAAAAATATATTTGGCATTTGAGGTATTGTTTTTGGGGGGAAAATAACTTTTGAGCAAACTAATTGCAACAAAATTTACAAAATAGCATGTTTGGATTAACTTAATTTATAAAAAATAATCATTTATTTTTTAAAAGCTCTCTCAAGCTTTTGATCATAAACTATTTTAAACACAATCAACCAATTCAAACACAGTTTTATATCTCCATACTTTAGGTGTGGAATGGAAGCAATCAACGCTAGTCATATATATGGCCCTGGCTCAATGTGCTGGCATTGAAATTCCATCTCCTGCATTGCAAGTACTGTTGGCCCATATATAAATCAAGTTACCAATTCGGCCTCAACATCTAGAAATTATTACATGCAGCATTGAGTAACAACAATTTGGTTTATCAATTAAATAGAAACATTCCTTACAGTATGAACAATTCCCAATAAATGGCATCAAGTCTAAAATTTCGTTTTTAAAATTTGTAATGAAATTGGCCAAAAGTAAAAATTATTTCAAGTTTTAAATTAATCCTTTCCAATAAGAAATTTTATTTTTCAGCCCTCAAAAAGAAAGCCAGCTGCCTGTTCCTCATTGCCATTGAATAATTGAAGAGCTTGTATAACTGCATCTCTTCCAAATCCAAACTCAACAAGCTTTGCAACTTTGGCTTCAAAATCAGGGTCCTGCAACCATAAAGATATATTAGATAATAGTAAAAAAAGTGAAATCAGTAGTAGTAAAAAAAACAAACACATTTGCAGGCAGAAAGTTACCACAACACATAAAACATGTTCCATTCTTGTCATGAATAGGTTTGGTAGAATGCAAATAACAGTAACTGGTCTTAGCACAGTCAAAGGAAGTTTAGCAAACAAATAAGGATTCTCTCTTATAACATATAGTTCATTATGTTTTCGCCTTATTGTTCATCATGTTCTTGAAATGCTATAGTACATACTACATTTTGCATTATAGACCAATTGACCAACAGTAAAATAAATACTCCCCCCAAAAATTTATTCTAACCCTGCATGGGAATGAAAGCCAATAATCACAGACAATGAAGTACAAGATTCAAAAGGACATAGGAAAAAGTAAAAAGCTGGAAAAGTTGTGTTGTTGGTACTTGATAGCATACCTTAGACCTGTCTCCAGAAGCTCCTCCTGAAAAATGAGTAATAAATAAATAAATAAGTATGTTGTTAACATTAGTTGTATTGATAAGTTTAGCAAATGTGAAATATGAAATGGGAAATAAAACGAATATACTTATATGGGCACCTACTCAATAAACTACTGCCTAATTTACATTGTATAGAAGTAAGGTTAACCAATACTATCTAGAAAGAGTAATTATATACTATTTAAGATAAATTGCAAGCTTCATTGCACCAAAAAAAAGTTTGCAAGCTTCAAAAACTTGTTTAGGGTGAGTTTTAATGGAAATCTAGCCAATTGAAGCTCAAAATAGGACAAATACAAAATGAATGTGAAAATTTTAAGCCCAAAAAAGAAAAACATTTTCACACATGCTACAAGTTAAAACAATCTCCAGTACTAACCAGAAGACTGGCCTCCTTGTGATGGATTGTTGGTCTCGGTTGTAACCTGAAGATATACAAAGTCATCAAAACAAAATGACAAAGCAAACCAGAAAAGCCATAACAATTTATGACATTGTATCATTGTTCAAATCTTTTTCTTTATTCATTTGGTCTGGAGACCATGATAAAAAATGCACAAAAAATTATCTGTCATGGGACATTTTCATCCCTTCTTATATGATATGAAACTCATCTTGTTTTTGATAAATGATATGAAACTCATCTATTATAGAACCATCGGAAGATCAAGAACAAATGACAGCATTCCATATCTGGAAGTAGATTTAAGTGTTACAGTTTCGACACAGCGGCTTTAAGAAAAGCTTTATAATTACAAGTATACTCACCAGGCCACCTGAGCTTGAAGCATCCTTATACCTTCCGTCATCTAGAAACCGAGCTGGTATGTCTTTCTCTGAACATGACAGATAACAAGGTTAACAATATATGAAATCGACAACAGGATCGAGTTGAAATGAGAACAATGCAAACAAAAGGAGAAAAAAATGGTCATTATTACAAATATGCAAATTAGAAAACCAACCTTGCAAAAATGGCACAGAAACTTCTCCTCCACCAAGTCGCAAAACATTCTCTCTTAAATCAATTATACACTGCAGACATGAGCGACATCTATAAGAAAAGCATCTTAGTGTAATTACTGGACAATGACATCACAGATTGCAACGAAGGATGGTACCTGGTGCTTTCGGAGCATATCCAGCCCAAAGAGAAACTCCATATTGGAATCATCCAGCACTAAGAATGAGCACGGGTAAAATACATTTGCAATCTACAGAGAAAAAGACATACACACAATGGAAGTTGGAGTGAAGCATAAAATAGACAGAAACATACTGCAAGAGAATGGTCAGTCATTTTAGTGCAAATTAAAATAAATTAATCTCAAACGATTAAATTGGAATAACTAGTTCATAAATGATTCGACATTTTTCCATCGGTGACAGTGACATGTGAGGAGAGATGTCACCAAAACTGTAATATACAAACATGACCTCGGATAGACACTAGAACATGAAGAGAAGTCATACACTATACAATAAGCATTCACAAGAAAATCAGGAGAAAAAAGCTTTGTATTTCTGTTATACCAAACAAATGCTTTATATTTCTGTTAATTTTGCTCCGTAATGTAATGTTATAAGAAAAAATACAACACCAAATATAACTGATCTCCAAGATAGACATCTACAAAAATAACTTGAAAATATTGTCATTATGTACCAATACCAGCAAGCAATAAGAGACGACTTCAGAGCAACATAAAACTCTCTTATACCTGTTAAAACATTACCTTGATTGGAGCTACATGTATTCGACCTAATATCTCTTTTTTCCCAACTCCATAAGCTGTTCCTCTGTAACGCGTATCCAAAAGCCTCAACAATCTGGAAGATAACAGGACCATTACAAAATTCCCACATTTTAAAATATGGCAACTCGTGAAACACTATTTATCAAGAAATACAAGCAAAGAGAATAAGAAAACACTATCAATTTAACAACCACAGTAAACCAGAGAGAGAGAGAGAGAGACCCTTAAGGCTCACAAAAACTAACAATGGTTTTGTGATGAAACTTCATAAAAGAAGCAACAACAACAACAACAACAACAACCAAGCCTTACCCCACTAGGTGGGGTCGGATCAAACTGAATGGATTTAGTGTATCTCTGCACAGAAGCCTTACACAAGAAACCCTTAATGCCTCTCAGCTAGATTTAAGCAGCATCGATCTTCAAAGTCACTCACAAACTTATCTTGCACCTACCGCTAGTAATTATTATTGCATAATTCACAAGCTTAACAAATGTCAGGCCTAAACATCATGTTTCAAGCTCTTGTTCAGCATCTAGACAAATGTATGATCATACAGTATATTCCCTATATGCCTTTTTTTTTATCCTTCTCTGAACTAACTGTTTTATGTTTAACTCACTTTTAGAACACAATACTCAAGCGATTAAGATTAATTTTACTTCCTCAGTTACAAAAATGCACATCTATCTAGCTTTGTAGAAGTAGAGTAAATTCATGAGCATGCAAATGTGCTACCTAATAAGTTTAATCATATCATAGTATTATAGATGTCTTTGAAGTGAATTCCAGTCAAACCGATGTACATACCCACAACGCTCAGCACAGCTTTTTGATATGATGGTAGACTGGGCTCCACTATCCACAAATGCCTAAAACAAAGTGAAAATTTGACACATGTTATATTTCATATCTCCCTGTCATTGAAGAGGGCAAGAAAAACTGCAATAGATAGCATACACTACCAAATTAAATCTACAATAGGCATTAGTAATCCCTCACAGCTTGAAAATGATAAGCAGTCTAGTCATGTTTGATTTTAAGGAAGAGATAAATGAAAGCAGGGGGAACTAAAGCAAATATAATGCCTTTAACCTGTCTACTTATAAAACCTTTAACTTGAAGGGCAATACACTTGTTGTGACAAACCACTTACCTTCAGTGGGATACCATTAACCTCCATGTCAACATACAACATGACCTGAAATATTACATCAAAAGCTTGAATTTATTATGAAAAACAACAAAGCTATTAGCTTTTGATACCACTGTTGAAAATCATACATACCACTCTAGCAAAACCTTCAGGATTATGTTCTATTGCAGCTTCCCAATTTTCATCAATTCCTTTCTGTAAAATGAGATGGGAAACAGATGAGGGAAAGATAAATATACAGTTAAGAGAGGTCAGTTTTTTTACCTAATGGGCCAAGACCAAATTATTCAAAATAAAGGTTGGGCTTTTAAAAGGGGAGGCCAAACCCAAAGGCTTGAAGAAAAGGGCTGGATTATAAATAAAATAAAATAAAATAAAATAAAGAGAAGAAAGAATGGTCTGCTAGAAAGGAAAGGTTGGGTTCTGAGTTACTCTTGGTGCACAAAACTGGCCTTTTGCACCCATGTTTGCTGATGGCATCATGCATCGGAGCAAGGACAACATTTTCATGTGGCATTAACATGGAAGCAATGACCCTCTGTTTTATGGCCGAAAATGCCACCATAAACAGAGCATTCGACCCCGCAGGAAGTTCTTCTGTTTCATGCATAGCTTGTTCATCATGCTTCAAGCTACGGGACCCCGGCAGATGCTTCTCTCAGCTGTTACGAGGCCCTTGCCCGCCCAATCCTTCACCTTGAGGACAAGGTGAAACTCGTTGGAGGTGGTATTGATAGGCAATGCACATGTATATAGGAGAGGAGGGGGTGAGAATGGGCCAGTTAAGCAAGATCAGGTGGGACAAGGGGTTGGGACTGGTAATCAAGGCCCTCGGATATATGTGAGAAGAAAGAAGGGTGGGAAGGAGGGTCAGCTAGAAGGGAGAGAGTGGAAAATAACACAAGGGACAGGTGGCATGGAGGGAATGGAGGTAGGGGATTCTGCTAATGATTGGAAGGAGGGGATGAGAGAGAGATAGCTAAAAAGGATTTTGAATTTTGGGTTGGTTTTGGTAGCCTTTTGGCTGGGTGGGGAATCTTTCCATGTAATTATTCATTGTAGAAAAAGACATGATATCATGCATGGAAAGGAGGAGGAAAAGCTTAACAGTGACTACTGAGGATAACAAGAAGTATTCGGTTCTATGTTAATGAGGTAATCAAATAGAAACAGGGAATGGCTAAATATTTGTGTTCTGCACTTTGCACCAACCAGGGTAGTCAATAGAACGCTACAGCATCGGGGCGCTTTTGCGGCAGAAATGGCGTCGAAAAGCGATGGAGCGGATACTCCGGGGCCGCTCTTGTATCATAGGTCGGAGTTCCATCAACACATCCTTCCGACGAGCCTCTTCCGGCCACACCCAGCTGCCGGCACCACTGTTCGGTGGCTGGCTCTTTCTCTCCTGTAGCTGCCACTTTTAGATCTAGGGTTTTTTTAGCTTTCTGATCAATCTTTCATGTTATCTTCCTATTCTACCCTTGCTTTAATTGCTGAATTCTCTATTTTATCCTCTATAACTCACCAATTATCTATTTTGTCCTTTTTTATATATTGAAATGTCTTGTTTACCCTCACATAAACCTACTAAAATTTTCATTTGACACATTTTTTTTTACTGTCCACTCTTCTCCCTCGTTCTTTTATGTTCTTTTATTTTCTGTTCTGGTTCAGTGGCTCTCGTTCCCCTCTCTTCTCCTTCCAACGTTCATTCCTCCTCCCCTCTGCCTAAAGTAGTGGCCGTCCTGCTATGCGCTATCATGCTATAGGGTTTTCGGGGTCAGCCACTACGCTCCACTATCCGGGATTAACTACTCTGCCACCAACAAGCATATATTTGATAAAATTTATGTGATAAGGCAGTACTAGTGTTTAGCCAATAAATTATCACAAACAAACTACGAGCTCATTAACTAAAGATTAACGGGACAAAGATGTAATTTAATACTTTTTTTCTTGGAGAAAAATCAATATTTTAGCAAATATAGATTGACCATTTAGCTCTATTACAGACATGATTAGGTCAACAATATGCTCTTGATTTCATTAGAATCATCTCAAGTTATATGTATTCAAACATAAATACACATAATCACATACGACAGAATCATGCCTCAAGAAAGCAAGCATAAGAAATAGGTGATTTTAAATTTATGAATAATAATTGATACTCAACACATACATGGCAGGGCCTAGACAAACTTAAGCAATGATGTAAACATATGTCCTATGGGTAGATGATCAGGAGCTTTGAATGGGACAAGCCCTCATAAAACACCTGTAAATTATAACTTTGACCTAATGTTAAACAATGAAACTGTCAAAAACCAACTCTCCGGTCTAAAGCTTAAATTGTAGATAACAACAACAACAACAATCAAGTCTTTTCCCACTAGGCAGATCGGCTACATGGAACAAACGACATCATAAAGCTCTATCATAAATCATGTCTATAGAGTATAGACAAACCATTGATCTCTAAATCCTTCTTAACGGTTTCGCCTATAGTTTTCTCAGTCTTCATATGATCTACTCTCCTTGCTACGGATTCTACAGGTCTTCTCAACACATGCCCAAACCACCAACGGCGAGATTCTACCATCTTTTCTATAATAGGTACCCAACCCTCTTTCTAATGCAATCATTCTTAATCTCATCTTGTCTAATATGTCCACTCATCCAACGCAACATTCTCATCTCTACTACATTGAGTTTCTTCTCTTGTTGGCCATTTACTACCCAACATTCAGTCTTATACAACATCACGAGTCTTATAGTTGTGCGATAAAATTTTCCATTTAACTTGAGCGGTACCTTTTTATCACATATAACATCCATACACTCCTCGGTTTCATCCACCCGGCTTGAATCTTATGGTCTACACCTCCCTCTATTTCTTTGTCGTTTTGTATGATAGACCCAAGATATTTAAATCGTGTGACTTATGGTATGATAAAGTCTCCAACTTTCACCTCTAAGCTAGCGGTGATGCACCTCTTGCTAAACTTACATTAATATCTGTTAGGCAACTCCACTTAATACCAATTGGGTTTAGGTTGGAATCTAACAATGACAACCTTGATATGACTTGGGAATGGAATTCCACGAAGGACATTAACAACAAAAAGTCTTGACACCTATGATTTTTGTGGCAAGATTTCACCCGGTGGAAAAACAAGGGCCAAGAGACATCAAATGAGGGTGAATGGAAACGTTGGTGCTTGCTTAAAAATCCCAGTTGAAATCAAGCTCAAAATCAAGGAGGCTTATGACAAAAAGAAGGTTGTTTATGATGCTTTCTTGAGTGAGATGAATAAAGATAAGGATGATGAAACGATGCAAGAAATTTCGAACATTCAAGCTGTAAAAAGACCTGCAGCTACAGGTACTACCCTAGCTGCAAGAGTAATGTGAAAGGCCCTTTTGATGTGCTTATGTTTAAACGTCCTGAAGTAACTCATACAATGAAAATGGCAATAAGGCAATCATCTATGAATGATTCTTGTGCGAAAGATGCAAGGGCTTTAACTATTAACTATTTAATACATTACTCGATGCTTCTATAGCAATGGGATTCCTTTCAATGGTGTGCGCTCTAGAAGCTTCAAGTTGATGATTGAAGCAAAATGGAAACCATAGTCCACACTTAAAGCCTCTAAGCTACCATGAGATAAGGGATCCTTTGCAAAAAAAGGATCTAGAGCTCACAAAAGAAATGTTAAAGGGCCACATGAGAGAGAGAGAGAGAGCGAACTGAATATGGATGCTCTATCATGTCTGATGCATGGACAAACATAAAGTCGAGGACAATGATCAATTTCTTGGTCAATTGTCCTAGTGGGACCATGTTCAAAAAGAGTGTTGATAATTCCGACTATACGAAAATCATGATAAAGTTGTTCGAGGTCTTGGACTGTTTTGTTGAAGAGATCGGAGGGCAAAATGTTGTGAAAATTGTTAACAACAACGGTAGCAACTATGTCTTGGCGGGTAAGAACGTAGTTGCTAATGTTTAATTTTTTAATGCTTCACTCATGTGATAATTGGTTACTCATCAAGTGTCTTAGTTTGGAAGGCAAGCGAAAAAGAATCTTTGGACTCTGTGTCGCACATTGTGTAGATTTTGATGTTGGATTTGGAAGACCTTGGAAAGCTTCCAAGAGTCAAGAGGGTCGTAGGAAGAGGGATACTTCTTGTCGGCTTCATCTACAACCATTCCTTGGCCCTTAAAACGATGAGAAAGTTCACCAATAAAATGGAATTGGTTAGAAATGGAGTGACAAGTTTGCCACAACATTGCTCACCTTTCAAAGGTTGCACATAAAAAAAATTAAAAAAAATAGAAGGATGGTCACATTGGAGGAGTGTCCGAACACGAAGACAACTAAAGAGCGCAAGGGTATATGATATTGTCCTCGTAGCATCATTGTGGAATGATGTCTTCTACTCTCTAAAGACAATGAGGTCTCTTGTGCAAGTTTTGAGGCTAGCTAATAACAAGAAAAGCCCGTCATGAGTTACATAAATGAGGCAATGGATAGGGGCAAAGAATCTATTGTTGCATCTTTCAACAATAATGAAGTCAAGTACTCTGGCACTTTTGCAATCATTGATAAAAGATGGGAGTGTCAACTCCATCATTCATTACATGCGACGGGCCATTTCCTTAACCCTCATCGCTTCTTCAATGTCCCAAACATTGATAAAGATTTTGAAGTGACATCTGGATTCTATACTTGAATTGACAAGGTTTCTATAGATATGGAAGAGAATAATCAAGCTCCATGTGAGCTACCCATTTATAGGAGAGTTGAAGGTATGTTTGGCATACCTTCTGCAATTAGACAAAAGTCCACTTTGGCTCTTGGTAAGTTAAAGTACATTGTTTTGTTAAATTAAAATTGTATGACCATTCTTGTACATAATAATGCTAATTAATTATTATATATAACTGAAGCGATGGGGGTGTATGGAACATATGTTCCAACTTTGCAAACCATTGCAATTAAAGTGTTAAGTCTGACATGTAGCTCATCAGGGTGTGGGCGCAATTGAAGTACGTTTGAGCAAGTAAGTAAATGTTAAATGATTTTATTTTATACAATGTGATATAGTGTTTGTGAAACTATTTTTTAAAAAATAAATCATAATATAGATTTATTCTAAAAAGAGAAGCAAGCTTGAGCATCAAAAGCTACAAGACTTGATTTTTGTGAAGTATAACCAAGCTCTTAAAGACCGCTTTGACAACAAGGATTTAATCGATCTCCTTCTCCTAGACAATATCAATAATTGTAATGAGTGTTGGTAGGGGAAATGGATGAAGATGAAGAAGCGACTGAAGATGAAAAGGTCTTTGGTTACGATAGCTTGACTTGGGGAGCTGTTGGTGATGCGGTTAGGGCTGATGTACAAGCAAGACTCACCAGAACACATGGTAGACTTATTACAGTTGCGCCTATTGAAGAGGTAGAAGAAGAAGAAGAACATTTCTTTGAATCAAGTAGTGAATAAGAGAATGATGATAAGGAAGAACTAGGAAATGGAGATAGTGACTCTATTTACGGAATCACTTGTAATTATTTTGAATACTTAAAACCTAGATTAGAATTTAAGTAATAACCTTATGATAAATGCTTACAACCTTAGTATTTTTGAATGATGTATGTTGAATCTTTGTTAATGTTATCAATTTGGAAGTTATATTTTGGAATGTTGTCTTTAATTTTGTGTATTTTTCTATTTGTGAGTAATTATGTGTATAATATAAATATAAATTAAATATATTGTTTCTATTGTTCACAATAGAAGTCATCCCACTTTGCTACATCGCTTAAGTGGTTTTGGGGTCGGCAACTCCGTGCCGCTATCCGGGATCGGCAACATAGCTTGATCCAAAGAAATGTTCTTCTTCCTCCTCCACTTCAATAGGCACAGCTGTAGTAAGTCTAGAATGTTGTCTAGTGAGTCTTGTTGGCTCACCAGACCCAGTCACATCACCAACAACTCCCCAAGTCAAGCTATCATCGCCATATATCGGCAGATCTTCAGTCGCTTCTCCATCTTAACCCATTCCCCTACCAAGACTTCACCTTCTTCCTTATCACTATCTCCATTTAAAGTATTCAAAATAATTACAAGTGATTCCGTAAATAGAATCACTATCTCCATTTCCAAGTTCTTCCTTATTATCGTTCTCTTGTTCACTACTTGATTCAAAGAAATGTTATTCTTCTTCCTCCTCTTCAATAGGCGCAGCTGTAATAAGTCTACCATGCTGTCTAGTGAGTCTTGCTTGTACACCAGCCCCAACCGCATCACCAACAGCTCTCCATGTCAAGCTATCATCGCCAAGGACCTGTTCATATTCAGTCGCTTCTCCATCTTCACCCATTTCCCCTGTCAATCACTCATTACAATCGTCAATATGCTCTAAGAGAATGGGATCAATTAAATCCTTGATGTTAAAGCGTCTTTAAGAACTTGGTTGTACCACACAAAAACCAATTCTTGTAGCTTTTAATGTCCAAGCTTGCTTCTCCTCTTAGAATGAAACTATATTATAATTTTTTTTTAAATAGTTAGTTTCACAAACACTTTATCACATTGTATAAAATAAAATCATTTAACACTTACTTGCTTGCTCAAATGTACTCTAGTTGCGTTCACACTTTAATCAACTACATGTCAGGCTTAACACTTTAATTGCAATGATTTGCAAAGTTGGAACATGTTTTTCATACATGCTCCATCACTCATTTGTCTATAATAACTAATAACTAATAACTAATAAGCATTACTATGCACAAGAATGGTCATGTAATTTAATTTAACAAAAACAATGCACTTTTAACTTACCAGGAGTCAAAGTGGACCTTTGTCTAATTGCATGTGCTATGTCAAACATATCTTCAGCTCTCTTATAAATGGACAGCTCACATCGAGCTTGATCATTCTCTTCCACATCTACAAAAAGCTTTTCAATGCAAGCAAAGAGACCAGATGTCACTTCGAAATTTTTATCAACATTTGGGTTATTGAAGAAGTGATGAGGGTTCAGGAAATTGTCTGCCGCATGTAATGGATGATGGAGTTAACAATATCATCTTTTATCAATAATTACAAAAATGTCAGAATACTTGGCTTCATTGTTGTTGAAAGATGCAGTAATAGATTCCTTGGCCCCATCCACAGTCCCATATTTGTAACCCATGGTCGGCTTTTTCTCATTATCAACTAGACTCGGAACTTGCACAAGAGACCTCATTGCCTTGAGAGAGTAGAGGACATCATTCCATAGTGATGTCGTGAGGACAATATCATATACCATTTTTCCCTTGCATTCTTTGTCTTCGTATTCAGTCACTCCTCCGATGTGAACATCCTTCTAAGCTTTTTTTATTTTTTATTTGTGCAACCTTTGAAAGGTGATGAATGTTGTGGCATACCTTGTCACTCCACTTCTAACCAATTCCATTTTATTAGTGAACTTCCTTATAGATGAAGCCGACAAGAAATTTCCCTCCTACGACCCTCTAGACTCTTAAAAGCTTTTCAATGTCATCCAAATCCAACATCAAACCCACACAATGTGTGGCACATAGAATCCAAAAGATTCTTTTCTGCTTGCCTTCCGAATATTTGCCTAAGACACTAGATGAGTAACCAATTATCACATGAATGAAGCATTAAAAAAATTTAAACATTAGCAACAACATTCTTACCCGCCGTGACATAGTTGCTACTGTTGTTACTAACAACTTGCACAACATTTTGCTCTCCAGTCTCTTCAAGAAAACAATCCAAGAGCTCCAACAACTTTATCATGATCTTCATATAGCTGGAACCATCAACACTCTTTATGAACATGGTCCCACTAGGACAATTGACCAGGAAATTGATCAATGTCCCCGACTTTATGTCCGTCCATGCATCGAACATGATAGAGCGTCCATATTCAGTTCGTCCTCTCTCTCTCTCGTGCCACTTTGACCTTTCTTTTGTCAGCTCCAAATCCTTTTTTAGCAAAGGAACCCTTATCTCATGGTAGCTTAGAAGCTTCAAGTGTGGACCATGGTTTCCAATTTGCTTCAACCATCAACTTGAAGCATCTAGAGTGCACAAAATTGAAAGGAATCTCATTCCTATAGAAGCATTGATTAATGTATTAAATAGTTAAAGCCCTTGCATCTTTCGCACAAGAACCATTCATAGATGATTGCCTTATAATCATTGTCATTGTATGAGATACTTCTAGACGTTTAAACATAAGCACATCCAAAGGGTCTTTCACATTTCTCTTGGCAGCAAGGGTAGTACCTGTAGTTGCAGGTCTTTTTCCAGCTTGAATGTTGGAAATTTCTTGTGTCGTTTCATCATCCTCATCTTCGTTCATCTCACTCTAGAAAGCATCACTAACATCCTTCTTTTTATCACAAGCCTCCTTGATTTTGAGCTTGATTTCAACTATGATTTTTAGGCAAGCACCAACGTCTCCCTTCACCCCTATTTGATGTCTTTTGGCTCTTGTTATTCCATTGGTTGAAGTGTTGCCCCAAAAATCATAGGTGACAACCTTTTTGTTGCTATTGTTCATGGAATTCCATTCCCAAGCCATATCAAGGTTATCACCTGAAGGCTTGACTGTTGCAAAGGAAGGAGTTGAGGAAGCATTACTCCTGGGTGTTGGTGGTTGAGATGATGGCATGGTGATGCAATGGTGAGAACTAATGCAGAGGTGAGCAGAGATTGCAGAGGTGAGCAAGAGGTGGTGGTTGACTTTGTGTTGTAGTGATGAGAACTGGTGAAGATGTGAGCAGAGGGTGTTCGAACTGATTCAGAGAAGGTGAGCAGAAATAATGCAGAGGGTCTTCGCAAAATGCAGAAGGTAGGTGAGAAAAATGTCACTATCACCATTGTCGGAAAACGCGGAGGGCAGGGGAGCAGAGAATGGGTCTACGATCTTGTTCGTAAAACGCAGAGATGGTTAGTAATAAGTCTTCAAATAGGAGAACAAGAGAAGTTGCTAACATAAAACTAAAAAGGGTAGGAGAAATTACCTAAAAACTGATAATAAAGGGAGGAAACGGTTATAAAAAGGGGTAAAATAGGGATTTTATTGGTCTTCACTAAAGCAACTGCTACAAGCCGCATCCGACGTGATTTTGGCGCGATTTGCAGCCGCTACTGCCTCACCTAAAAAAACACATCTCACTCGTAGCGGCGACCCCCTGTTCCGCATCCCTAAAGTGCCATTCGCGCTATCGCACCGCTATCGCACCGCTATCGATAACAAAGGAATCAAGTAGTGAACAAGAGAATGATGATGAGAAAGAAGTTGGAAATGGAGATAGTGATTCTATTGAAGGAATCACTTGTAATTATTTTGGATGCTTAGAACCTGTTAGAATTTAAGTTATACAACCTTAGTATTGTGGAATGATGTATTTTGAATCATTGTTATTAATTTGGAGGTCGTATTTTGGACTGATGCTTTTAATTTTGTGTATTTTTCTATATTTGAGTATTTACGTGCGTATGTATTTTGTTTTCTAATCTTCACAATAGCAGCCATCCCACTTTCCGTTACCCCGCTTTAGCAGTTTTGGGATCGACCACTCTACGCCGCTATCCAGGATTGATTACATAGGGATAGATTTACCTCTATATTTGCTTCCCCTAGGCCATATTCCCCATGCAAACCCTTGATCCTCGAGATACACTCCCCACACGACCATTTAGATCCCATCCTAGGAAAATCTTTTCTCCTAATGGTATTCCCTGAACTAAACTTTTTAAATCCTGCCAGAATTTTATCTTTTGGTGTTCTTCTCACTTTACCTAAGGTTCATAAGCATTGATCAAATTAAAAGTATCTTGTTTCACTACAAACTTTAGGGCTATGATCCTATTTCCTATATATTTTACATCCGCAACATTATTCCAATACCTATCTATAAATATGCCCACCACATTTCTCGAGTTTACCTTGCCAGTGTACCAAAGCTTAAAACCCAAAATGTCTAATTGCTTTGCCTTTTACCAAAAATTATTTTATCCCTAACAAACCCACTCATGCTTTTACTGGGACAAATAGGGGGGAAAAGGAGCAAATTCATCATTACTAATTAGTCATGAGCAACTCACTCAAATACTTAAGCTGTAAGGTGGAGGTTCATATTTTTTATCTCTAACAGAAACATAAATAAATATATATAAATATAATCGACCTGGCGGATGGCAGCTTCAATCTTCTTTTGTGCTTCAACATCAAAAGGATCAGCAAATACAAGAGCCTAGGACAAAAGGATGTCAAGCAAATTCAGGAACAAAATATACGAACAGAATAATGGCAAAGAACACGGAATAAAAATGAAGAACTCTAAAGGATTTAAAGTAAAGCAGCTTGTAATGATACAATAGAACTCAATCTCTTGAAAAATGTAAAGAAACAGTAGTCACCATACAGCCTACTTACAAGCTCTTCTTCTTTCTTACGCCGATATTCATCTGTTTGGCGATGACGAATTCGTAAAATTTCCTGCAATCTATTAAGATCATTCCCTAGAATAGCTTGTGCCAACTCCGGATCATTCTGTATGTTCCATTATAAAGATGGTCACAAGAAGGTACAGAAAGTCAGAAAGTGATTAAAAAGGTTCAAAATATGTCAAGTAATTTGAAACTGAATTACATTTTCATCTAAACCACTAATCAGTGATTCAGAAGCAATTGAATATGTTTCAATAAATTTATTAAGCATAAGAGCATCATATCAAATGTTGATAAAGAAAATTACTAAACTTTGAAATAAAAGAAATATCAATTTACCTGAAAGAGACGACCCATCATATCAGAATCGCGTCTAACGCGCTGCTGGAAAGCACCAGGGTTTACAGCAGATCCATCAGCATTCACACGTAAATCATCGGCATCGGTAGGTCCACTGAAATAATTTAGATTTATTGAAAAACGTATAGCAAGTTACTGATATTTTCTATTGCAACAAAAATATACATTTTCAAAAATTGATGAAGGATATAATATAAAGATTAAAATCAAGAGACCAGCATCATATGTCAATATACCAGTAGTTCTTTAGCATGCAATGGCTTCTCTCTTTATTCTTTTACTATTTTTCACTTTCAAATTACATGGATGGTATCCAAATGAGAGAAATAGATCAAATTAAAGAAATAATGTCTGATCTAAAGAAAATATAGTAAGTCTATTTTCAAGTGGTACCAATTAAACATCTTCCACTACCTTCTTTACAGAAGTATCACCTGAATTTCTTATTTATGCATCTTCTTTACAGTTTCCCCATACAAAAATGGCATCTAATTTAGCTTGAGTTATTTGACAAAGAGGGTTCCCCCAGCATCATCCTATTAAACAGTACAATGTAATGTAAATGAAAGGCATACCTAGAAGCACCAGCACCAGACACCATTATTAACAAATCATCATCCTTAACACCAAGCACACTTAACTTCTCAGAATTCCCCACCTCCCTTCCATTATACATGAGTTGCTGTTGCTGAAGAGGTACAGTTGTCTTCAAAAAAGCACAAGTTTAGCATCAAACAAACACAATTAGAATTAAGAAATCCAATCACATAAGCAATGTACCACTACACACACACATACACAAACTAAAATATATAATATTTAACATCTAATGCACACCACACTTGTCATCTCAAACTAAAAAACAATACATGAATCCACCACCAATATCATCAAACAAACTCTCACATGGAGGTTTTGGTACTAGGTTGACAAATAATGCAAAAAAACAAAAAAACAAAGTGTGACCAAGAATTCCTGATGAAAAAATTGTTTCCTCAGCAACATTAGACATGGAAGGAAATTGAAAAAAGTTCAATTTTTTGTCAAGAAATCATATTTTTAGGGAAAAAGAAAAGATGGGTAATGATGAACTCACCTCAACCTCGAGCAAAGCTTTGACGTTTTCCACCTACAACAAAAAAAAAAAAGGAATGAAAAGCAGTGATATGACAGATAGAGAGATGAATATAAAAAGATGTTTGATTCTTACAGATTCGTGGGGATCCACATCCAACGTAAGTATTTGTTCATCAGGAGTCATGACAGTGATCTTCATCTTCAACCTCGTACTTTGTTTGGCTTTCTATCTCTAGATTTGTGACGATGTTGTTGCAGCACAAGAAAAGAAAAAGTTTAGTTTCAATGTGGTTGCTGAAGAAAATAATAAGAGTTAAGACTGATGGAAGACTAGCTAAATTAAGCTTTTGGTTAATCCCTTCGGAAAGAAGCAAACTTTTAAACTTGGTTTTGTGGTTTACTTCGAGTAGGACAAGGACTCAACGATAAAAGGAGCTACCCCAAGTTACAAATTTAGGATAACTTGTTTTGTTTTCTATTTTCTATTTTTATTGATAAATATTAAAATGTTATTTTTTATTTTTTATTTTTATTAAGTTTAATGAAAAATTGTATAAGTAATCAGGACTTAATAATTTAAAAAATATCAAGTCGTTTTCAATTTTTTTTTTTTTTAAAAACACTTTACAAGAAATCATGTTTGGGAAGCATAATAAAAAAATATGGCATTTTTAATTAAAATAATAGGACGCGAAAACAAAAGTTTGGGATTTTTTTAATCTCATTTCTTGTTTTCAAATATTTCTACAGAAAACAATAAAAATGATTCTTTTGATTTGATTTGGTTTCATAATTGAAAATAAAAAACTAAATAAAAAAACTCAAATTGTGAGGTAATTGAAAAATCAAACAAAATTTACAAAATTGAAAACTCATGTTTAGGAAGCATAATAAAAAAAAATGTGGCATTTTTTATAATTGTTAAAATAATAGGAAAAAAAAACAGGGATTTTAGGGATTTTGAATCCCATTTCTTGTTCTCAATACGGAGATAAGTAAAAATGATTCTTTTGATTTGATTTGGTTTCATAATTGAGAATAAAAAAACTAAATAATAAAAATCAAATTTTGAGGAAACTGAAAAATCAAACAAAATTGACATAATAGGTTTTGTTCAAATTTTTATTTTTCAATTTGATTTTTTCCATTTATATAATTTTCGATCAATTTTGAATACTCCTAAAAATCCAATTAATCTATTTTACTAGTTGGGATTTAAACACCCACCATCACCATTTTTCATTTACCATACATCCTATAAGTCTTTCAAACAACCAAAAGAAATTTAACCAAAAAAAAACAAAACAAAACAAAACAAACAAAACAACCAAAAGAAAAAATAGATATCACACATAAATATCAAGGCAGCAAATGAATGCAAACAAGTTTGATAGTATATTCAAAAAAATAACAAAATCGAAAAAAAAAATTCTTAACTCATTTCACATATAAGATTTAAAGTCATAATTTCATGGAGTAGATGGAAAAGTAATATTATGTGTAGAAATTGTCGATAATAGACCTTTCCCCCTTTCAATTTAATTAGATAAAAGGTAAAAGGAAACCAAATTAAACTTGCAACGAGAAATATGAAATAAAAGGAGAAAATAATCAAGGCAAGATCGCAACTACCTCTCTTGATTGTTCCGGATGATGACACAGATACGAAGGCGTTATCGGCTTGGATTAGGGTTGCGCCGTTGTCCGAGTAAAAAGAAAGACGAAGTGAAGCATGCTTAAGGGATAGTGTTGTATATATAAGGTAGTCTAGAGTTGCCCTAAGGGTAATTTAGTAAATTGCTTTGCCTAATTTGGTAATTTGAATAATGTCATAGGGGTAAATTGGTAAATTGGCTGAGGGGCATTTTAGTAAATAAATAATAATTGTTATTATTATTGTTAATTTATTATTTTTTAATAGTTTTTAAAACATGAAACTAAATTTTTGAAATCGATTCTAATTTTAATTGGTTTTATAAACAAAGAAATGGAAATGAGTGTGGGTCCACACGTGATGAACGGTGCTGACGAGCGAGGTTGACGCTACGCTAAAGCTTGTGACACACACAGAGGCGTTTCCCGCTACTACATTGTACTCTAAAAGGGGCGAAATGAACAAGAGGAAATTGACACTGTCATTTTCAAATTGCACAACAACAATTTAAACGACTCTTTTGATTCCACACTCCAACTTCACTTTATTTTTTCATTGTCTCTCTCGCCGACGATCGTAACGGTTCATCGTTCCATTATGTTGTCACTATCGATCTTTCTAAACCTCATTTGCTAGATTCGCCAAAACTTCTCAACGCTTCTCATTTTCGATTTGGACTTCTTTATCATTGCCCGTCGTCACACAATTAATAATTTCAAGTATTTCTTCTTCTTAATGGTAGTTCTGATTTTGCGATGTACAAAAGAAGTCGAACGATTGTAGTGAGTTCTTTTAAATTAGTTAAAATTTAAAACCAGTGAACCTCATTTCACGGTTTGTACTTATGCTGTGTAACCAATATTTAAAAAATGAGACTGGTTATTGAATCGGTAGAGACACTAGTTCATGGTTCACTAATCAAGACGTGGTTGAACCGATTTAATGATTTATATATATATATATATATATATATATATATATATATATAACATTATATTATGTAATGGGTGAAGTGTGAGAGGAAGTGCGTAAAGGTGAGACATCATATGGTTATTCTTAATTATTTCCACTCACCTTAATTATTTATTATACAACTATCTAGATAGCTCACGTGTTGGAACCAAAGCGATGATGGTTTATGACCCCTTAAGTTTTGATGTTAACAAAGTTATTAAATTGAGTTGAAAATTGTATATTTATTCTTTATATTCTGTCCAATGTTTTAATAAGTTTAAAGTCTGGTTTGGAACGTCCATCGAACTAAAGTCGAGTCTATATGAAAGGTTCAAAGACCTTCTAATTTGTCTTTATTTGAATTGGACTCGGACACATATTTAAAATGATTATATTTTTATCGTGCGTCCATACGATCTTCTTTGATTCATTTATAAATCAATGGTCTGACTCATATATTTGAACTTATTATATTGAGTAGCATATTTAGGATATCATCCATCTTTACAGGGAAGCTTCGGGTTAACGTGTTAATGTTGATAAAGCGTCTATCTTATTAAGTTCAAATACTCATTTTGCATCTAAAATTCAAACTAGTAATATTTATTCTAATGTGTTCTTTGATAGGTATATTTGATTCCCATCAATGGTAGGAAGATCCAAAAAAAATGCTTTCTAATAATTAAAAGATAAGGTATGAAAGAAAATCCAAGGATGGAAAGAAAATATATCCTTTAAAGATAGAAAGGAAGTACTAATTTAAGCGATAGCACAAGCAATTCCTATATATTCTATGACATGCTTCAAGATTCCATTGTCATCATGTAAAGAATGTGAAGAGGATGGGAGTATGCTGAAAAATTCTATGGGAGTGACTAAATAGATAATCATAAGAGTCATTCGATAATATAGGAGCAACTATGTTGGCTAAAGGAAACAAGGGAAATGGATTACAGATACATACATATCTATAATCTTATTCTGTTATTCAGGCAAAATTGGGTTGCAGGATGAAGCCATCTTCGTATTTCAATCAACCAAAACTTGGGTAAAACCAATTATTGATTGGTATTTGGTATGAAGTTAAGGTGGATCTTGTAATTTTCCCAATCGAACAATTTGGAATTAAGATAGTTATTAATGGAGAATTTATGGTGACAAAGGTGAATAAGCATTCGGGAGAAGTGAGTGCTCTTCACAAATACAAATAAATTTTGAGTAAATCGTCAATTTGGTCCATGAAATTGTGAGGTAGTATCAACTTGGTCCCTGAATTGAACGAAATAGCAAAATGGTCCCCGAAATTGCAAAGTGTTATTCGATTTGGTCCCTCCGTTAACCCCAGTCTATTGTCGTCGTTAACGTGGCTGATGTGGTACGTTAAGTGGCTCGGTGGCACACATGTAAGTATCCATGTGGCCTCCAGGTCATAGAATGCAATTTCAGGGAGCAAATTGATATTTTCAGGTATCAAATCGATACTCCTTTCTCTCTTTCCCTCTCCTCCGTATCCTTTAGTTGGCCACCTGTTGGAACCAAAGTGGTTATGGTTAAATAATCTCTTAATTTTTTATGCTAACAAAAAGATTAAATCTGTTCGGCAAAGTTAAGTTAAAGGACTAACTCACCTACTCTTGTATGCAGAACTATTTTTAATGTCGCTAGACGAGGGAACTAAGTTAAAGTTCCTAAGAATAGCTTAAAAAGCATATAGGGTCCAAGTCTTACTCGCTAGACGAGCTATTAAAATCTATCAGGAAAAATAGCAGGTCCAAAGACTTGTAACTAGACGAGACGTTAACTGGACTAGCTGATATAAATAGAACTAAGTTAGTAATCTACCCAGTTACTTTTTAATTATGCGCGTCCAAAGGCATACTGGAATTGAACTCGTCTAGTCAAGTGAATTTATTTCAAATGATTGTTTATTTAATACGAAGTTATCAATGTCTTTTACTTGTGTTATTTGAATTGTTTATAACTTTGTTTCTTGGTAAGAGAAACATAGTAGCATCGAAAACAAAAAACTTTGTACTCTGACACATAAGCTGCTGTAAAGTTGAACAAAGTACAAGCAACTTTCGGTGCAACAGAGAAATGACAGTACCACTTTGAGCATTTCTGATAACCAAGAGCACATTTCGCAGAAAGCATATCAAGTTATCACACAGAAGCTCTGATATTCAAAAGTGCCAAAAACTCTGCTCAAAGTTCTTGCGAATACTTTCATTTGTAATCTCTTCTGATCTTAAACTTTCATACTCTCACACATAGTGAGCTTGTAAGATCAAACTTTAAATCTCTTAGTTAGAGTTAGAGCCTGAAGAGGTTTGGTAGAGAAATAATACTTGTTGGCCTGAAGAGGTGTTGAATACTTGTAAAACTATTGGATAATAGTGGAGAAAGCCTTCAGGTAGAAGAGACTGGACGTAACACTTGGTTAGAAAAGAGTGAACCAGGATAAATCAACTGTGTGAATCTTCTATCCCTATCTTTTACAGTCTTTGTCTATACTATCTGTGGGGATTTGGATTTGAGTTTGTTAACTCTTTTGAAAAATTATTTGGTTGTGTGTATATTTCTTCTTCTGCTTGCAAAAAGGTTTTAAGAAAATGTTTTTCGAAAAACTGTTAAGAAACACAATTCAACCCTCTTCTTGTGTTTCCCTGTGTCAACTTCAGTTGGTATCAGAGCTCAGCCTCAAAAGGGTTGAGCATTTAACAATTGCTGAGGGAGTACGATCCAGCAAGCATGGATACAGAAAGACAAGCAATTAACAGAACTCCACTCTTTGATGGTAGTATTATGACTACTGGAAAAAGAGAATGATGGATTTTCTTGATGCACAGAATGTGGATATTCGGGAGTTGATTGAAATTGACTACACTGAGCCAAGAGGTGACAATGGAGCTGCTGTTCCTAGAGCTCAGCGAACTGCTGAACAAAAGACTTAACATCAACTCAATCTAAAAGCCAGGCACTACCTGATGTGTGCTATCACCAGATCTGAGCATGATAAAGTCCATAGTTGTAACACGGCTAAGGAAATATGGGATACTCTAGCCCTAGCTCATAAAGGGTCATCCCAAGTAAAAGAGTCAATGATAAGCATACTGGTTCACCAGTATGAACTGTTCAAAATGGCTGAACATGAAACCATAGATCAAATGTTTGGTAGATTCCAAACTATCACAAATGGTTTAAGATCTCTTGGTAAAACTTATGAAAATAGAGATCTTGTCAAAAAAAATCTTGAGGAGCCTACATAAACAGTGGAGACCAAAGGTCACTGCTATTCAAGAGGCAAAGAACCTTAACACTCTCACTCTAGAAGAGCTTCTTGGATCTCTCAATGTCCATCAGCTTGAACTTAATGAAGAAGAGAGTGTTATAGGGAAGTCTATTTCCTTAAAAGCCAAAAAGGCTAACTCATCCAAAGTTCTGAAAGCTGAGGAATCCTCAGATGAAGCAGGCCCTTCTGATAGTGATGAAGGATCTGATGAGGATGAACTATCTTTCATCTCCAGAAAGACTCAACACATGTAGAGAAAGAAAGGTGGTTTTAGAAGAAAGCAGACCAACAAAAAGTTCACCAAGGATAAGTCAGACTCCAAGGATAAAGGTCCACCTTTGTGTTTCGAGTGCAAAAAGCCTGGTCATTTCAAAACAGATTGCCCAGAACTGAAGGACAAAAAGAAGTTCTTCAAAAAGAAGAAAGGCCTGATGGCTACATGGGAGGATTTGGATCTGTCATCATCTGATGAAGAAGATGAAGCTGAGGAAGAGGCAAACATCTGTCTCATGGCTGGCACTTCTTCAAAAAGTGAATACACTGATGCTGAGGTAATGGATTCTGACTCGTCTACTTTTCAGGAAGCTTTTGATGAGTTATTAAGCAACTCGTCCATTCTGTCTCATGAATATAAAATTCTCAAAAATAAGTTTTCTAAGTTGACTAAAGAGTATAATAGAGTCTGTATGGAAAAGCTAGCTCTTATTGATGAAAACAAGAAGCTTAAGTTAGGGAATGTCAGTCTAAATGACAAACTCAAAGTTGAGCCTGATGTCCTTTGTGAAGTTGCAAAACTGAAATAAGATGTGACATATCTGACAGACGGCCTGTCTAAGCTTGTAAGTTCTCAAAAAAGTTAAACTTGATACCAAGGTACTCTAGATCACCTCATGATAAGTCAGGCATAGGCTATGACAAGGAGAAGCAATAAGCATCTCACAAAGTAACAAAATCTCATGCACACCACAGAGTTTCTAAAACTCAAGTACAGCACAACAAAACAAAATCTAGCTCGTCCAACACTTACAGCAAAGTTTCTGGTAAAAATGGTCACATCACATCTAGATGCATACATAATAAACATGTTAAGCATGCTCGTCCAGTGACCACTAACAAGAAAGGACCCAAGTCAATCTGGGTACCTAAAAACAAGATTATACCTGTTGCAGATTTGCTTAACAACAGGAAAGAAACACGCATCTTGGTACTTGGACAGTGGATGCTCACGTCACATGACGGGAGAAAAGTGTATGTTCCAAGACATTAGACATAAAGATGGTGGTTGGATTACCTTTGGAGGTAATCAGAAAGGAAAGATCGTTGGAATAGGTAAAATTGGTAAACATCATTTTCCCTCTATAGATAATGTTTTGTTAGTAGATGGTTTAAAATACAATTTGCTAAGCATAAATCAATTATGTGATAGTGGATATGCTGTTTCTTTTGATAAAAACATGTGTAATGTCAAGAAAACTGATGGATCACTCTTGTTCACTGCTAAGAGGCAAAACAATATGTATAAGATTGACTTGGAGGACCTCACAAATCAAAGTGTATCATGTCTAGTGTCCGTTGAAGATGAGCGATGGATTTGGCACTAAAGGCTAGGTCATGCAAGCTTGAAATTAATTTCAAAGCTAAATAAGCATAACCTCCTAAGAGGATTACCAAACCTTAAGTACAAATCTGCTGCTCTCTGTGATGCATGTCAAAAGGGAAAACAAGTTAAAGGTTCTTTTGAATCTAAGAACATTGTTAGTATCAATAGACCACTAGAGTTGCTACACCTTGATTTCTTTGGTCCAACAAGGGCTGCTTTTGTCACTGGCAAGAATATGGTCTAGTCATAGTAAATGACTACACTAGACGGATATGGGTTATGTTCCTAGCCCACAAGGATGAGTCATTCAAGGTCTTATCTATATTTTGCAAACGTGTACAGAATGAAAAAGACATGTGTATCACTTCAATCAGAAGTGACCATGGGGAAGAGTTTGACAAAGAGCTATTTGACATGTTCTGTGAGGAAAGTGGTATTCTTCACAACTTCTCAATACCTAGAACACCACAGCAAAATAGTGTGGTAGAAAGAAAGAACAGATCCCTTCAAAAGATGGCTAGAACAATGGTCAATGACAACTCTATTTCTAGATACTTCTGGGCTGAAGCTGTTAACACTGCTTGCTACATTCAGAACAAAATATACATTAGACCAATTCTGAATAAGACTCCTTATGAATTGTAGAAAGGACAAAAACCCAACATATCTTACTTTCATCCTTTTGGTTGTAAATGTTTTATATTAAATATTAAAGATGAACTTGGTAAGTTTGATGCTAGAGTAGATAATGGAATTCTGTTAGGATATCCTGAGTCGTCCAAAGGTTTTAGAGTGTATAATTCTATAACTCTAGTTGTAGAAGAATGTATATATGTCAAGTTTGATGACAAGCAGCCTGATAAGAAATTATCAGAGCTTGAGGAAGCTTTTGCAGATTTGAATCTCAAAGATTCAGAAAATCCAGTAAATATCAAAACTGATGATTCAGTAGATGACCATCAGAATGGTTTTAAGAGCTTCAACTTCTCAACAAGAAAATGCTCAAAGGTCATGGCATTTCAAGACTTACCATCCCCAAGATCAAATCATTGTGAGTCCCAGCGATAGGCTAAGGACCAGATCAACTTTTAGAGAGCACGCTGATTCTGCTTTTGTCTTTGAGTTGGAACCAAAGACAGTAGACGAGGCTCTACTGGACAAGGGTTGGATTTTGGCCATGCAAGAGGAGTTGAACCAACTTGAGAGAAGTGAAGTTTGGTCTCTTGTACCCCTGCCTAAAGACAAATCAGTGATTGGAACCAAATGAGTTTATAGAAACAAGCTTGATGAAAATGGTAAGGTAGTAAGGAATAAAGCAAGATTAGTTGCTTAAGGTTATTCTCAAGAAGAAGGTATAGACTACACTGAAACTTTTGCTCCAGTTGCTAGATTAGAAGCAATACGCATCTTATTATCATTTGCTGCTCATCATAATATCTTGCTTTATCAAATGGATGTGAAAAATGCTTTTTTAAATGGCTTTATAAATGAAGTATATGTAAACCTCCAGGTTTTGAAAGTGAAACCTATCCTAAACATGTATATAAGCTAAAGAAAGCCCTATACGGTCTTAAGCAAGCTCCTAGAGCTTGGTATGAAAGACTAAGTTCATTTCTAATGGACAATGGATTTAGTAGAGGAAAGGTTGATGCAACCTTGTTTAGAAAATCCAACAAGTCCAGCTTTATAATTGTGCAAATTTATGTTGATGACATAATCTTTGATGCTACTAATGAATCTCTGTGCAATGAGTTTTCTAAGTTAATGCAAAAGGAATTTGAAATGAGCATGATGGGAGAACTCAAATTCTTCCTTGGACTTCAAGTAAAACAAACAGTGGACGAGGTATACATCCATCAAACCAAGTACACAAAGGAAATCTTGAAGCAGTTGAAGATGGATGACTACAAACCAATGAATACACCAATGCACCCCACGTCCATACTGAACAAAGATGACAAAGATAAAAGGGTAGACCAAAAGGTATATAGAGGTATGATAGGATCTCTTTTATATCTTACTGCATCCAGACCTGACATTATGTTCAGTGTTTGCTTATGTGCTCGATTTCAATCTGATCCTAGAGAATCTCATTTATCAGCAGTTAAAAGAATATTTAGATATTTGAAAGGTACTACTAGTCTGGGTTTGTGCTTTAAGAAGAATGGTGATTACATATTAATTGGTTTTTGTGATGCTGACTATGCTGGAGATAGAATAGAAAGAAAAAGTACCAGTGGAGGATGTCACTTCATTGGAGCAAACTTAGTCTCATGGTCAAGCAAAAGACAAAACACCATTGTCTTATCAACTGCTGAAGTTGAGAATATATCAGCTGCAAATTGCTGCTCACAACTTTTTTGGATCAAACATCAATTGGAGGATTACAATGTGTTTGTAAGTAGTATTTCACTTATGTGTGATAATACTGCTGCAATCAAACTATCTAAGAATCCAATCTTGCATTCAAGAGCTAAACACATTGAGATTAAACATCATTTTATTAGAGATTATGTGCAAAAATGTGTTTTTGATATACAATTTGTAGATAATGACCATCAATGGGCAGATATCTTTACTAAACCTCTAGCTGAGGACGGATTTATCTTTAATAAAAAGCATCTTAACGTGATATGTGTAGATTAACATGTCGTCCAGTCATGGTCGGCTACTATATGTTAAATGCGCGTCTATTACATATCCCGTCCAATGCCTGTTTGCATTTACTTAATTGTCTCGTCTATGTATTTCGTTATTATTTGCATTTATTATGTCTCAAGACATATTTAATTCAAATTCTTTCCGCTGAGTCAGTTATTTTCATCATTTGTAAAAATTACTTTTTACGGTTTCAAGAAACCTGCGCCGTGTCAGCATTTAATGCACATCTCTTAACACGTCTCTGATTTTATTTTATTTTAAAATTATTTTCAAAAAGGCAACCCTTCATCTTCAAAACCTTTTTAAGTCTATCTCTTCCCTCTGAAAAACCTTTCGCTTCTCCGATTTCTCAAACCCTCTCTTTGCGAAAAGAACTCTCTGTCTCTCCAAACCTTCAACCTCAACAATGGCCTCATCATCTACTGCTGGTACCTACGATGTTAATGCTCTGGAAATTGGAATAGAGCACCACTTCGATTTTGGTATTCTAACAGAATACAACTTGGATGTAAGTCACTACGTCAAAGCTGCTGGCTGGGAAGGACTGTTCATAGAAATGTCTCTATGTACCCAAACCTTATAAGAGCTTTCTGGAGGAACCCCATAGTTACTGATTCTGAGGTTAAGGCTATTGTGTTGGGAACTGAAGTGGTAGTATCTGAAGCAACCATCGCCACTGTTGTTCACCATGCTCAAGTGGGTTTAACCCTAACTGAGAAATAGGAAGAAGAGTTAGGTGGAGAAGAAACCATTGCTTCCATCTTGATGAGAGCTGATACTGTGAGAACCCACTCATGGAAGGTAGTTGAAATGAAGGATCAGATTATGAACAAGTCTATTCTGCACAAGACTGGGTCAAAACACAACCTTTCAACTCTTCACAAGTTTTGCCTTTGCCGTCTTCTGACTGAAACACAGGTCAACCTGCCTCACATTTTGTTTAGTAGATTCAGAGATTATGTTGTCCATAGAGACCATAGAGAAAAGGCTTCTGCCATACCCTTCTGCCATCTGTTGTCAAAAATCTTCAAGTCTCAACAGATTTTTCTGGAAGCCAAGTCTCATGAACAAGCTGCAATCGTCAATGAAAAGGGCATGTCCCCTACTGTATTTGGAAAGATGAATCTTACCAACATGAACCTTGATCCTGTTATTCAAGTGGAGTTGGCCAGAAAAGAAGAATTGATGAAAGTGAAAGAGCAGCAGATTGAGCTGAATGAAGCCGATGGCTCAAGCCATGAAGAAGAAGTCGGCTGGACAACGTGTTAAATTAACTCGTCTAGCTGCTGCAAGGAAGCCTGCTGCTGGGGTGGTCATCAGGGAAGCAAGGACTGATGAACCACAAGCTGCTCCAAGGCATAAAAGAGCAAGAAAAGTGATTCTGTCACATAATGAGGATGATGATGAGGATAATCAACCCATTGGATCTATTCTGAAGAAACAAAAGCTTGCTGCCACATCTACTGCAGTGCCTACAAGACCAAGGCAACATGCCCCCAAGTCCTTTGAGACTTCTGAGGTAACTCCACCCTGACAATCTGTAATCGAATCTGTTGTTGCTGTTGTGGTACATAGTATAGATATTCATGTCAACACGACACCATCTCAATCACAAACACAAATTCAAACACTTCCAACTCAACCAAATAAACCACTTTCACCTGTCCAAGAACACCCAACTTCTCACCTAGCTGAACCTCTCAATGAATCTCAGCCTTCACCCCAACATACATATGAACCACACTCCTCACCCCAACATATATCCTCACCATAACACACTTCTGAACATCAAACATCACCACAAAGCCTCTCTGTACACTCACTTATTCAAACCTCTCCACCTAGACCTCAATTTCAACCTATCATCCCCTTTGATGATCCCTGGTTCAATCAACCAGATGAGTTTGGGATCAATCCAGGAGCACCCTTTCCTAAGTTTCCCAAATTCATTTTCCCATACACTGACCCCTCCACTCATTATATTGGCAAAGCTGAAAGCTGGGCCAAGGTAAAAAGGAACTAGAGAATCCTATACCATACTTTTTCCCATGAACCCGAACCAGAACCCAGACCCTTCTATCCACTACCTGAATATGAGTATAAACCTGAGGTTGTTATACCTCAGAACTACATTGGCATTCCTTATGAACAATCTGAACTTCTTCCCTCGGAACACTTCACTGCTAATGGTCCACTTCTCACTCACCTTTCTTTACAGAAATTCTCACCAAAGAAAATTTATCCCAACCTTATCAAATTTCCACCCTTTGTACCCCACACTGATGGTGTTGATAGGGATATTATTCCAGTTTGGTGGACTGTGCCCTCCAAAGTCAAGGAAGAAAAGATTGAGTTTCAAAGGTCAAGGACTCATCGCTATAGAAGATTCATTCTTAACAAGAATGTAAAATGGATGCAATTTGTTCATCCTAGGGGAGTATGGCACTGCTGCTGACATCTGTGATCATATCATGTATGCCCATCTCACAGCTGAGTTTGCCTTTCCTAGATACATCAGGGCTGCTAACTTTGTGCCACCAACCTGGCTTTATCACGCATCAAAAGATACCAGCGTTGGAATGGCCCCTACAAAGATCTGTCCTATGCTGCCCATGATTGATCTGAATAAGGACAAGGATGGCAAATTCAGATATCCACATCAGAGAATGCCTGCACCTGGCACATGCATTCTGAAACCAAGTACATAACCTCATATAGATCAGGAAGTCATGCAAATGCTTCTGGCTGAAGATGAAGAAAAGCGCTTCAACAATAAAGCAATAGGATTTTGGGCAAGAGTCATTACCGTGTGATCTAATCTCATGAGTTACGAGAAAGTCCATATGACCCATATCATGATGTCAGATTTAGTCAAGTACAATGAAAGGATAACTTGATGTTTGAGATCTTCCTTGTAAAGATGATAGTAGCGCAAATGGATTTTGTTGTCGGTTTACCGAGGATCTCTAAGAGTTTTGTTTTGTTTCGAGTGATCGTGGACAGGCTAACAAAGTTGACACTTTTCTTACCTGTTAAGATCCACTATACAGTGGAGAAGCTAACCGCAGTAAGTATCAAAGGACAGATCAAGCTTTATGGAGTATCTTCCAGCATCATTTCAGATAGGACCGAAAAACTTACCCCATGTTTTTGGCAAAGTTAGCATCAAGCGTTAAGAACCAAGTTGCGGCTATTATCACCCATTACTCGATGGACAAGTAAGAAACGATCTAATCCTTAGAAGGTTGGCTGGGAGTAAGTATAGTACCTAAGTACGATTATCCTTATAATAGGATGGACAAGAGGTGATAGGAGTTTTGTCGAGGTGTAGATGTGATTAGTAAGATGAGAACCCCTAAGATCAACCTCAATAGGTAATGACGATTTCTATAGATCAAATGATCAAATGCTGATCGAGACAAAAGGGAAATCTAAGGTAACGATCAAATGCTCGTAGTTAAGATTGATTGTATAAAGTTGGAAGATTAAAAGGAAAGTACTTATTGTAGTTTCACCTAAGTTGAATGTGAGAGGAAAAGATGATTTCTTGAGTTAAACTAAGTTTTCTAGAATAGTTCAAAATTGATGAGTTAGATAATCCTACTCGACATGGTTTCTTTGGTTTCAGTTACATAAAGAGGTGTAATAATGTTCTTTTTGAGGTTGAGATGTGTGATTCTGATATAAATTGGAGTGGTGAATATGTTCAAAGGGACTAAGACTACAATTGGATATCTTGGGTAGGAAACCAATGCGTGTACTAGGAAGGGAGTATGAATCTTGGTGTTAACAATGAAAGTTAAAAATGTTAAAGGAGGTTTTTCTATAAACCAATATCGAGAAGAAAAGTGATTAAGTTTTGATTATATCCTTCAAGTGTTATAGACTAAGTTGAAATGTCAAGGATAGTGGGAATAATGCAGTAGTGGGTAGTTTCAAGGATAAACAGAATGAAGGTAAGTATGAATTTCGTTATGAAGTTACCGATGTCACCTAAGGGAAGACAACGATGGGAAATGCAATGTAGGATTTTGGGGTTAATATGCAATTACAAGATCCTATCTAGTTTTGAGTCACGAAATTTCGAGGACGAAAATTTTTTTTTAGTGGGGTAGTAATGTAACACCCTACTTTTTATATACGTTGTATTACCGGTAACGATATATCTATTTAAATTTTTACCTGAGACCCAGAAAATGATTTTGGAGAAAACAAAATCATAGCTAGTACCTACTATATTGTAGGAAGTTATGGTTAAAATTTGGATTCAAAATTCAGACAGAAACCTGTCTGCGTTTTCGCCGACAGTACATTTGTATTTGGTCAAAAAAACCCCATTTGATCCGAAACTGAGTAATTTTAGATTTTTATAATTTTTTTAGTGATATGATCTATTTTAAAATTTTCGTTCAAAAATAAAATATTTTATTTTATTCGGATGAAATTTTTGAAGAAATCACGCGAAAAACCTAAATCAGGTAAACGACCGAGTCGGATATGGAACTGCAGAGATAAAATCGGATGCTGGATTGATGAGACAACTTGCCACCTTAGGGGGTGAGTCATGTGGTGAGTCATCACCACGACTCACTAGGTCATGATTGCTTGAAAGAAAATATCTAGATATTTATTATGCGAAAAGACCAAAATGCCCTTAACCTTCCTTAAAAATTTCAAATGAATCCCACAAAGTTTTGGACCATTTTACCCTCATAATTTCGAGCTCTCTCTCTATAGGGCGCTTTATCATTTCATTCTTTCATTTTTTACAAGTTTCTAAGTGTTAGAAACTAGAGAATTCCAAGTGTTCTTAAGTTATTTTGGCTTGCTCTTCAATTTCTTCCTCTATTCTCATCATATTGAGATATATCTTCATGATCTAAGATCATTCCTTCATATCTCTTCATAGATTCCATTTCATTCATGACAAATTCTCCAAGTTCCATATTCTATGGTTCCCATGATTAAATTTCTAGAAAATTGTATAGGTTGATTTTTGAACTTATAACAATTTTTCTAAACCATATGTGATCCTACCATCATGTATATGGAAGCCTGAAATAAAAGAAAAGCCCTAGCTACCTTTTCTATTTTTTGGTCGAAACCTCTAGGTGTCTAGCACAAAAATGGTGAGCCACCTTAAGTATTAAATGCATATGGTGAGTCATGCATCCTTGCTCACTAAGTTAAGTGACAAATGTCCATTTTGCTTCCCCTCTTGCCCTTGTGTATTCGACCAAACCACCTCTACCTCTCATAGCCACTTTATTTCATTTCATTCTCACATTTCTCACCCAAAAACTCCAAGTTCATTCTCTAAAGTTTTCATTGAAACTCCATGTTCTTGCTCATTTCTTCATCTACTAGAGGTATAACCTTATGATCCATGATCATAACTTCTTTTCTCTTCAAAAGTTTCATTATTATCACCATGTTTTGATCAAGTTCCATTTTTATAAGATTCCATGGTTTAAATCCTAGAAAATTATAGAAATGGAATTTGTAAGTTATGATAATTTTTACCTCCTATCTAAGACTCTAGGATCATGTATCCAAGAGCTTAGAAAAATTTGAAAACCGTAGCCTTTTATTTTATAGTTGGCCGAACCTAGGTACTTTGGTACCAAAGATGGTTTTGTTTGTTTAACTTGTTTTATGTGTTGTTTGAACGAAGGTTGAGACCTTAGCTTATTGTTTTGATCTTGTGCTAGTGGAGAAGGGAAAAGTTGAAGGATCTAAAGCAAAAGAGTTATTTTCTACAAGAGGTAAGGGAAGCTTACCTGAGAAGTTTGATAGTCATATACTTTTGTTTGTTGTTCATGTGTGATTTAAATGTGAAAATCTTGTGATATATGAGTTGATGAGTTATAGGTTCGAAAATGATGTTTGATCATTGGTGAATCTTTAATTTGAATGTTTGTCTATGTATGTTTATTCATGTGACTATGTGTGGACTTGTGTTGATTGATAAGCATGACAAATGGTCATGACTTGAATGATGAGAAGTAAGTCACTAAAAATCCTAAACAAAGAATTTATGGATTTTTTTTTAAATTTTTTTTTTGTAAGTGGGAGGATAATAAGAAAAATGAGACATAATTATATACTTGAAAAAGAAAAGACAATTTTGAGAAATCTAGATGATTTTAGAATAATGCTTAAGAAAAGAGTGTTAGTGAGGGCAAATTGTGAAAATTTGTATTATGTTTATTCTCAAAAGAAAATAGTTTCAAATGAAGGAAAAAGAAAGGAAAACTATAAAATATTTTGACATCGTTCATTAAAAAATCTTTTAGACAGAAAAGTCTTTGGTTTACGAAAAGTTTGTTTTTAGATGTAAACATTTAAGAAAATGCCTTTATGGCAGAAAATTCTATTAAGACTTTTTATTTTTAATCGAAACATTTTAAAAATGATTTTGAACGATTTGAGGTTTCAAAAAAAAAAAGAATTTCAGAGGTATATGGATTTCCCGTAAAATGATTTGAAAAGAGCGAAAATATTCTTTCAACGAACCTTGGGAGAAATTCCTTGTATTTTGATTTACAAGTGAATTTTCACTGAACAAAAATCTGTATTTGAAAGTTTTTGAAAGATAAGTGGATCTAGTTACCGATGAGTCGGGCTAGAGTTCCTGTGAGTAAGTATTTGTACCATGAGTTCCGTGTGTCGCGGGTTAAAATCCCAGTTGGCGCACTTAACTTTGTCAGAAATGTTGACGAATCTAGTGACCGGTGCATCGGCCTAGAATTTCATAAATGAGCACTTGGACTGCATGTCCTGTGTTGAGTACAAGTGAGCTTGATACCTTTCTAAAATTAGTCGTGAGCTTTGAGCCTCGACAAGAAAGAACGAAACGAAGAAGAAAAACGGCAAACCAACTGTTTTACATGCATGATACCGGCAGATGTGCCACCATGTTAATGGCAGACATGCCACCACGTATACGGTAGATGTGCCACCATGTTAATTGCAGAAGACGTGCCAACGCTCTAAGGCAAACGTGCCACCCACGTGCATGCATTTTTACAACTTATGATGATTATTGGGTATAAATTCCCCTGATTTAAATAGTATTGATATACTGATGATGATTTATACTGTCATATATGTTACTGGGGTTGGGCTAAGATGCATCACCCTAAAATTACACCCCATAATGCACCACCCATGTGACAATTTGTGGGCCAATAGAATTGCCACATGGATGGTCAAAGTTTCAAACCTTGGAGGTGTATTTATACAGTAGTCAAAGCTTGTATGTATTGTATACTGCAGTATAGTATATGTATTTATGGTATTTATATATTTTGCCCAAAAAAAATTATTTATTATTTTTAATATCAGAAATAGTTTAATTTGTATTATGTTCTGTGTATTGTTGTTCAGAATAGTTCCAACGATGAGTGCCTACAGGATCGTCCATAATACAAATTAAACTATTTCTGATATTAAAAATAATATAAATACCATAAATACATATACTATACTGCAGTATGCAGTACATACAAGCTTTGACTACTGTATAAATACACCTCCAAGGTTTGAAACTTTGACCATCCATGTGGCAATTCTATTGGCCCACAAATTGCTACTTGGGTGGTGCATTAGGGGGTGTAATTTTAGGGTGGTGCATCTTAGCCCAACCCATGTTACTGTGATTATATGTTTTGGCCTGGTGTGTCGCGTATGTGACTAATCGTGATAAACTTACATGTCGGTATCTCACCCTTGCGATCTATCTATTTTTGGTTTTGCTATTGTACCTTGGTACACGAATACAGATGGTGCAGAGAAGTTCCCTGCTTCACTTGGGGATATTAGTCCCGATCTTTGAAGAAGTCGTTAATGGTGAGGATGACCATGGAGGTTTTCCCAATGGATAGCTTTTAGGGTGACCAGCTTAGGATTTTCTTTGGGCAGTTTGTTTTGAGAAGGTCTGTACATGTGGTTTTGTGAATATTCATTTTAAAATTCAGCTTTACATGTGAAAACATTTTCCGGAAAACTTGTACGTTGTGGTGGCCTTGTTATGAATATGACCCAGAAATTGTATGATGATATGTGAAACATGGTTTTTACTGCTTTATCGTATGTTTTAAGCTTTACAGTATTCCGCAGAAATTTTTTTTTACACCCACTTTCCTGACTTATAGAGAATTATATGAGTTATTTTTCGAAAGCATCAGAAATTGAGTTAGGCATGTAACGCCGAGGGAGCGTTACAACTCACGACTCCGCTGTCGTTACCGCTCTCCTTTCTCCACCTTCTGTTCTTCTTCCCCCCAAGAGTCAATATTTATTTCTAATCTTTCTTTTTAAACCATGTTTTTTTTTAATTGATTAAAAAACTTCAATTATTTGGTTTCTTTGACATGTTTTTATCACCAAGAAATTATAAAATTAACTATTACAGATATGTGACATGGTAGCCATTGCAAGATATTTTAGTGTCACGCTTATAGTCCCTGAACTCGATAAAACATCCTTTTGGGCTGATCCTTGGTGACTCTTTTATTCCATCTTGCTTTGGTATATGTTTTAGCAACAACCTTGTCATTGTTATTAGCGTGGAAGGCCTTCTGCCCCTTATTTTTTGAATAAGGATATCGTCTTACTTCTATTATGCAGGAGGTGGTGGAGACTGAGGTAGTGGCGGTGGCGGTGGCAGTGGTGAACTGTAATGAACTACTGGTGGTGGCAGGTAAAGTGTTACATATGTTATAAGTGAAATAAAAATGGCAGAGAAATAGTAGGTTGCAGAGAAAAAAAAAAAGAATGTATGTATAGGAGACCAAAAGTTCATGATCTGAAGGTGGAGGAGAAGAAGGGGAAGAGGTAGAAGAAAGAGGCCAACTAGAGAAGAAGGAGAGGAAAAGAGAGAAAAGAGTATCGGTTTGGTCTCTAAAAATATCGATTTGGTCCCTGAAATTGCATTCTATGACATGGAGGCCATATGGACACTTACATGGGTGCCACCAAGGCACTTAACATGCCACATCAGCCACGTTAAGGGAGGGACCAAATTGAATAAGGTTTTGTAATTTCAGGGACATTTTTGCTATTATGTTCAATTCAGGGACCAAGTTGATACTAACTTGCAATTTCAGGGACTAAATTGACGATTTACTCAATAACTTTTTGCTATCAAAGGAAGTATGGTTTTCGTATGGGAGCTTGGCTCAAAGAACATTAGTTAACATATTTGGAGCTTCTGCACCCGGGACGTCATTTTGGGGAGAAGTGACATGCTCCCAAACATGCACCTAGCATATGTTTGATTTAGACTATATATAATGCAAACATAAAAATTTGCTATCAGAGTGATAATTTTTTGCAAAACTTCCAAACCAAAATTTTGCTCAAATTTAAAATAAATAGACCGTTAAAAAGAGAGATCCTAACATATTTATGACTTTTGTTTACGGACAGTGACAAAGATCTATATCTTTTTTTACATGTTAATAATATATCAAAATAAAACTCTAAGGGTGCGTTTGATTAGCTAAAAAATGAGGGACTGAACAGGACAAAAATAATTGTCCAGCGTTTGATTTAAAAAATGACCAAGGGACAGCACAAAATAATGGATGAGGGACTGAATAAATACCCATATATTTGTAACCCGCCAAATCTCAGTACAACTTTTTGTCCTATGTCTAGAAAAAATAAAAAGACAAATCTATCCCTCTCTTCAGACCTTTCATTTTTCCACTACGATCTCTTTCTTCCTGTATGCGACCCATTTTCTTCTGACTGACTGACTCCTTTTCTTCTGAACTCCTTTTCTTCTGAACGTACATCCCTCTCCAATGCTCTTCTCTCTCTCCTGCCAGTGCCACTCTCGTTTGTGATTGTGAGACGCCACCAGGTATGTGGTTTTCCTTGCTTGTAACGTAAATAGTTAGCAGAGCATGCCTTTTGATTCTTTACTTTTTGATTTTCTTTGCCACTTTTTTTTCTTGCTTTTTCATTATTTTTTAATTTGTTTCATCATGATTTCTTTTTGTACACCATGGTACCATCCTAGCATGCACTGTACACCTTGTGTGTCCGCATAGCCAAGTGAGCACCGCCTTATCTCATAAAATTGAGATTTTCATGCCTAATCGTATAACTCCAGTAAAACAAAAAAAGGAAAAATGTCCATAGGCAAACCTTTTTTGTTAGGAGTTCAAAAGACAAGAATATCTAATTTACTTATTCATACATAATAATAAAAAAAATTCATTCTTGTACGTACCGGATATATTGTCAATAGAAATTGTCTTCAAATATAAATGTTCACTGGATGCTAGTGCTTAATGTGAATATGTACTTCTTATTCAATAACTTTTTTATTGTATTTTTACTTATTTTTTATTTTTTATTTTTTTCTTATATAGTTGCAATGGATGATGAACACATTTTTTATTATCTTCTTGCGTGGAGGATGAATGTCCACATTGTGGCCATGTATGTTGCTGGTTTTTTCTTCTTAAATTTCATCTTGAGGAATGATTATGAGAGAAGAGCTTTGAATGAAAGAGCTTTAGCTAGGTATAAGTCGCGGAGGGATGTTTTGGACCCTATTATCAGTGCAAGTGATTCCCATTGCATATGGGAACTAGGAATATGCAGAAACACATTTTCACATCATTGTGAGATTTTAAGGGTACGAGGAGGATTAGTGCAACTTGGACAAGTGACCGTTGAGGAAAAGTTGCAGATTTTTTAAATGTACTCGCGCATCACACAAATAATAGAAGTATCCAAGTTAGATTCTCTAGATCAAGACAAATAATTAGTAGGTACTGTCATAGAGTGTTGCCTGCAGTTTTAAGGTTAAGCAGTGACTTACTTGGCAAACCAGAATCGGTACCTCAAGATTGCACCGATGAAAGATGGAAGTGGTTCAAGGTAATGCAAACTTCAATAAGAAAAAAACATGCATATAGTCACCTCAACATACTCTTGTAGTTAAATTATCGAATTATGTTTTAACCTTGTGTTGGACTTTTAGGGATGTTTAGGGGCTTTAGATGGGACTTACATAACAGTCATACTACGTGCTTCCGATAGGCCTAGATATCGTACAAGGAAAGGCGGACTTGCAACAAATGTCTTAGGCGTTTGCACCAGGGATATGAGATTTATATACATACTAACTGGGTGGGAAGAATCAGCTTCAGACTTGAATATTACATGATGCGATAATCAGGAAAAATGGATTGGTTGTTCCAATTGGTATGGCAAAATTAAACTTTTAATTTATGTTAATGTGAATACGAATAATGAATTATTGTAAATATTTTTAGGTTCATACTATCTCGTCGATGGTGGATACGCTAATGGGGAAGGCTTTCTTGCCCCATATAGAGGTAGACGATATCATTTGCAAGAGTGGAGCACTAGTCGACGTGCACCTCAAAATCGTGAAGAGTTATTTAATTATAAGCATGCTCGAGCAAGGAATGTTATAGAGAGATGTTTTGGCCTCTTGAAGAAGCGATGGGCTATATTAAGAAGCCCATCATTTTATCCCATTAGAATACAATGTCGAATGATCCTTGCTTGTTGTTTATTGCACAACTTCATCCGCATGAACATGGCAATGGATCCAGAAGAATTTGCTCCATTTGCAGAAGGTGAGGTACCTATAGGCGATGAGCCAATCAATGTAGTTGGAACCGTTGATGCAATGGAAAATGAAATTAGTGAGAACCAAGCTGGTGATGATGATGAAATTGGTGAGAACCAACATGATAATTCACCTGCTTCTGTTGGAAATACTTCTGCTGAGCCACCTTCTAAACGACCACACATTACTCAATTGGCTACTAGATTTCTTGAAAGTTTTGATAGTAAAATGGATGTGATGGCAAATGATTTTAAACAAGATGTAGCCAAGCTTCCAGAACCTTCGAAGCCTGCTCCTTCAAAAAGAGACTTGGTTGAAGAGGTTAAGAAATTAAGATTAACTGAAGAAGAGGAAATTGACTTGGTCATAAAGCTTTCTCACAACCAAGAATATGAAAAGTTCTTTTGGGAATTTGAAGGCTCTCAAAGAATGCCTTTTGTGAGGAAGGTTATGAGAATGTGACAATGGATGGGGCTTCGATGATGATATTTAGATGGGTTATTGGATGAATGAGATTTTGATTATGATATTTAGATGAATTATAATTTATTTTTTAATTAGGAGTTTATTTTGAATGTTATCAACAATAGACTTGTTTCTGGCTTATGAGTTTATCAAGCTTACATTTTGGATATTATTGATAATATACTCTTTTTTTAGTTTATGTGTTTTTTTTTGTTTCCTAGGATATCCTCCGCGCACAACTGCAGAGACTCATCCTTCGAGGTACTGGACGACATTTAAGGGTTGACTTCTCCCAACCAGGTTTTTCTCCATACGCAAGAGCCAGTGATCAAACACCTAACACTTGCTTCAGGGGCCCAAGCTCGTTACCACTTGAACCAACCACATGTTGGTATTTTAGTTTATGTGTTTATTTGGCCTTTTGGTTTATGTATTTATTAAGCCTATGTTTTGAATATTAATAACAATAAACTCATTTATATATAATTTTTTGTATTGTTGAGAGATAAGTTTACTTTGTTATACACAATATATTAGAAAGCTTGAATTAAGAAAGCTTGCTCTTCAATAATTTAATAATTAAAAAAGCTTGAATTTAAATATTACCAAAAATAAATTCAATTTATATTTTTGAATAACAATGTATAATTCGGAGGTAAATATAACAATATGAATAGTTAAAAATATAACAACGTAATTAATAAATTGTAATTTTTTTTATAACGATAAGTAGTAGTCATTTTTTTAAAATTATATCACTTTATTAATAAATTATAAATTATATTAAAGAATGATAATAAATTTTATGTTAAATAATGAAATAATTTAAAAAGTTTCAAAATCTTGTTATGTGCTCTTTCCTAGTGCAAACCAAACATTGGACGGTACAAAATGGTATTATCATAAAGTTCACATTTTTTTTTGGTTCAGTATATAAGTATATCAAATAAATTACAGTATAAAATTGCTTGTGCTGTGCATCGACCACCAAACGGCGTACAATACAAAAAATTGTCCTGTGACCTATCTACTTGTCCAGTATTATTGTGTCCTGTCCGACCCTTTTAGCTAATCGAATGCATCCTAAGAATTATTATTATCAAAATAATGTCAATTTCAAAAAAAAATATATATATATATATATATTATCGTAATGTCAATTTCCATAATGTGTGTGTGGAGAGAGAGACTTTTTGTCATAAAAAAATAAAGTAAAAAACAATGAAGTAAAAATATAACCAACATGATGTGGTATAGTTGGTAGATAATTGGGCCCCTTAAGCATGTGATCAGGGGTTCGATTCCTGACTCATGCGTATGGAAGAGCATCTGTTGGGAGAGGTCAACCCCTTAAATAGATCTCAGTATCTCGACGGATTAGTTTCTGGCTCCCGATCGGAGGATACCCAGGTTCACCACAAAAATAAAATAAAATATATATATATATATATATTACTAAAAAATTCCCTCAACTCAAAAATAATGTACCAAAAAAAAATATTGCTGAATAAAATATAAAATATATTAGAAAATAGTTCGGCGTGCTGTATTGAGCCGCTTGCAAGTTGCAAGTTCCATTTCCAAAATCTTCAGATCTCACTCGGTCACTCTCTCTGAACGCACTCATATCCTTCTCCTTCTCTCTCTCTCTCTCTCTGCAATTTCTTCACAGATCAACAAATTTTCCCCAGTTCCCCGTTCCCAAACTCTTCAGATTGAATCAATTCAATTCAATTCCAATTCAGTTCTGATGATGTCTTCCTCTGGCAACCCCAATCAACCACCACCAACATCACCTCCACCCTTCGACATGCACTCCTTCTTCAATCCCCCACCACCTCCAAACCCTAACCCTAACCCTAACCCCAATATTTCACCATTCCCTCCCTCTTCCTCCCCCTCCTCCTCCTCCTACCCTCCACCCACCGCCTTCTCCGCCGCCCCGTTCCACCCTCACTTCATCCCCTCCTACGACCCCCACCACCTCCAACACCAACACCAACACCTCCCAATCCAACACCACCAACAACAACAGCAACTACAACAACAACACCACCGTTCCCTCTCTTTCCCCATCCCCCCACTCCAACCCCAACCCATCCCCCCTCCTTCCAACCCCAACGCCGGCGCCCGCCTCATGGCCCTCCTCAGCGCGCCCCGCCGCAGTCCACCTCCTCCCCTTCCCCCGTGCCGGAATTCGCGGCCGCTAATTTACCGATGATGGGCATGCTGACTGCTGCCAATGCGGCCGCTGCGGCGCTGAATCGGGCACAGAGCGGGAAGGTACCCAAAGGAAGGCACCTGGCGGGGGAACGCATTGTGTATGACGTGGACGTTAGGTTGCCCGGTGAGGTTCAGCCTCAGCTCGAGGTTGCTCCGATAACAAAATATGGGTCGGATCCTAACCCGGTTTTGGGTAGGCAGATTGGTGTGAATAAGTCGTATATTTGCTATGGATTGAAACAGGGGAACATCAGGGTGCTTAATATTCACACTGCAGTGAGATCTTTGCTGAGAGGACACACTCTGGTTTGATATTTAGTTCTAGTAATGCTTTATCTTACTGCATTGTTTGTGCCTTGTGCTGGTTTTGTCATGAAAACATAAATATCTCTGTGTGAGCCCACGCGAATGTATGTATTGTGGTTTTAAATTGATCGGTTCAATTTAATAGGTCTTTTCTTTTCTGGGTTATCCCTGTAGTGATTGGATTAACGGTTGTGATTACACTGCATTTATTTACTGTAATTGCCGGATAATTGTGAGAAAATGCACTCAATGCAGCCGCAATTCTGGTCGGGATGTGGTTGTGGAGAATACCAAAACCATAATGTCGAGGCTGCGGTGAGAAGACCGTAATTGAAAACTATGTGTGTGTATTACGAGAAAAACTTGAAGTGAGATGAATTTGAGAAAATAGTCAATCCTTACGAGTTAGTATGATAAAAGAATCAAATGTTGATCTGTCACTGTCGTATACTTCAAGAAAAGTTAGATTTTAATTTCCTTATATAAAATATTCTAATTTTACCTGTGAATTTAAGTTTCATTTTTAACATTTGGGTTATATTTGCAACCATATTCCTATATAGAAGGGATTAATCTAAAATTTGAATCATAATCCTGGTCCAAACATGTTATCTTGATAAGTGATGATAACTATAACGGATGTCAACAGTGGGCACCATGGTATTAAATTGCGGTCACAGTTGCGATTGCATTGCGTTTAGCATAGTTGCAGATATTTTTGCAAAAATGCAGTTGATGTGACCACAATTGTAGTTGTGAACTGCAATGTAAAACCTAGGTGGGTGTCGGAGCAACTCAGTTGAATTTCCTCACTAGCGTTGCTTTGGTTCATAGTGAAATTTACTTTCAATTGCTGCTGTAATTTTAGGTCATAGGTAGCATTGGGTTTTGTTCATTGTAGCAGAATTATCATATTTATTCAAATGTTGCTGGCTGCCTTTTGACTCATTGATTGTTATCCTATTTCTAGTCATACTACTATATATATGTTATTAATGGCAAAATCATTAAAGGTTTAAGTCTAACTAATTCATCCTCCAATTAATCTATTTTCCCCCCCTTGTCAGAGGGTCACGGATTTGGCTTTCTTTGCCGAAGATGTTCATCTCTTGGCTAGGTAGTTTCTTTTGCTAAATTTTTTAATGACCCAGTTTGCCTGTCAATGGATTATGGTAACATGCTTTTTCTACAGTGTTGGCGCAGATGGCCGTGTCTATGTGTGGAAGATCTCTGAAGGTCCAGATGATGAAGATAAGCCTCAAATTACTGCCAATATTGTTATTGCTATTCAGATAGTGGGAGAGGAGAAAGTTGAAAATCCTCGTATTTGCTGGCACTGCCACAAACAAGTATTGTCCCATCTTCTGATGTTTTGTTCCAAAAGCTTGAAGCGATGTTTTAACTTTTAACTTTCTTCCTCATATTCGTGTTATATTAATTCAACCTTTTCCTACAGGAGATTTTGATAGTTGGTATGGGAAAACATATTTTCAGAATTGACACCACAAAAGTTGGAAATGGTGAAGCCTTTGTGGCAGAGGATCCTCCGAGATGTCCTGTTGACAAGCTCATTGATGGGGTTCAGCTTGTAGGCACACATGATGGAGAGGTGACTGATCTGTCAATGTGCCAATGGATGATAAATCGTTTGGTATCTGCATCACAGGATGGCACGGTTTGTATCTGATTCTTGTCATTAACTTCCACCTTTTTTTTTCCAGTTTTAATTCTTGTTTTTGGTTGATAATGAATTTTATTTGCAATGGTATTTTATGTACATTTGTAAATATTTTTGCATCCTCTTATCTAAACAACTTGTACCCATTATTCTTAGCATTGTGCATAATCTTGGGCATAGTAATCAATCCCGAATAAAGGCACGGGGCGGCTGACCTCAAAAGCGCTATAGTGGTGTAGCAGAGTGTAGAGTGGCCACTATACCGAAGAAAGTGGATACAATACAAATAATTTATAATAAGCACATATAAATGTTCAAAACTCTAAAAACACTCCAAATTTAAGACCTATAGAGGTGGGATATATGACAGAATCCTTCTACTTCCTAGAACCAGAGTTATCAATCCCGGATAGCATAGCGTAGCGGCTGACCCCGAACGTGTAGCGGGACAACCACTATTTTAGGCAAGAGGGGAGGACTGAGAAGGAATGAGGGAGGAGAGGTAGAAGGGAAAGAGGAAAGAAAGTGGGAGGGAGAAGAGAGGGGAGGAAGAGGCTCTGAATCAGACCACAAGAAAAATAACGAGAGAGAAGGGGGTGGAGGAAGAGTCAGCAAAAGAAATAAGGGCAAAAGAGATATTTTAGTGGGTACAAGTGAGGGTGAAGAAATCATTTGCATAAACAGAAAGAGGGCAAAACAAAGAATTGTTGAGCTAAAGAAGGGTAAAATAGAGAATTTGTGAGTTAAAGAGATGGTAGAATAGGATAATTAGATTAAAGAATGAGCAAACCTAAAAAAAAAACCTAGATCTGAAATGTACCAGCCGTAGGAGAGGAGCAGCCAGCTGCGGGTGACGAAGAACTAGTCGCGGGAGAGGGAGTCCCAGCCGTGCAACAGCGGCGCCGGCAGTTGGGAGTGACTGCCCATGAGGTATTAGCGGCTCTGGAGCGTCGCTACTCCCCGCAATCCCGTGTTTTTTTGCCGCTTTAGCAGCCACGACGGCTGCTACAGAAAAACGCTCTGCTCCGCCGCTCCGCCCCGCACCACCACGATCGTGCCTCGAACGCGCACTATTGACTACCCTGGGCCTAGAACATGTAGATATTTTTCGAATCCCATAAGATTTCGTTCAAGTTACTAATGAAATCTACTCAATATCACGGTAGTGAAGACCGAGATACGACGTAGGATCCAAAGAGGAATTTATACACATAAAATGTGAGATTCATATCATGAATTATAAGTTCCAACTTCCAATATAAATTATATTTAAAAAATTACATGTACATATAAAAATAACACAAATAAGTAGAATGCCTTTAAAATCACAACTAACATTTAAATAAATTCTAATTCATAATGTATAATAGATGTTTTTACTTTTATTTGTATTTATTTATTTTGTTACATCATCGGTCTTAAATTTTTATTTTCATATTTAGTAATTACTTTAGGCTTTGTTATGTGGCCCATTGGCTTATATCTCAAAAAAAGGAAAAAGAGCTTAAACTCTGTTTTGGTTAGTGTGGTGTTGTCTCCTATGAAACATGGACGCTTCAAAGTAGTCGCCGTGTCTGTGTCGCACATGTATCCATATTGGAAATTGGATGTTTCACCAACTTCTTCGGACACTTCTAGCTAGATTGGACACTTCTTTACTTCTAATTTTTAAACTTTAATGCTAAAATTGATGAAAATATCAGAATAATTAGATAGATGTTACATTTTATTATGTTTATAACAACTTATGCTAACTTTTCTGCTAGAATATACTTTTGGTCCTTTAGGGTGTGTTTGGTTCAAGGGAGGGGAGGGCTTTTAATGGAGGGGAGGGGAGGGGATTTTAATTAGACATTGTGTTTGGTTGAGACGAGGGGAGAAGAGGGGAGGGGAAATAGCACTTTCATGTTTGGTTGAGGAGGGGAGGGGAATGATTTAAAACAAATTTACTTTTAAACTTTATAATTATTTATTATTTATTTTAAAATGGATAAGTGGGGATATTTTAGTCAATACATGTGAAATGTTTTAAAATCATTCCCCTCCCTTCCAAATCCCCCCATTATTGGAAGGGAGCCAAAACTCACTTAAGGAGGTATTTTGCTCCCGTCCCCTCCCCTCCAAAAGTTGAACCAAACATAAAAGTTTTAAAAATATCCCTCCCCTCCCCTCCCCTCCAACCAAACATTACCTTAGTTTTTTTTTTTGGTTTCAGTCTTGTCCTCTAACTTTAAAAAGTTTTATTTTAGCCATGTAAGTTTCAAATTTTTGCCTAGTTTACCCTTTCCTTCAACTCTATTAGTAACATTGTTAAATCGAGAGTATGTGACTACGCGGCAGTTGAGATTCAAATTTGGCATCTTAGGTGAGTCGGTGACACATTATCCATGTGACAATATGTGTTGGAGCCACGTGGCCATCTTCTTCCCCAAATATATCTTCTTCCCTAAATCCCTGAATAGCCGCTTTCATATTCATGTCCTTCAACACTTCACACTCGTAAAGAGAACACACAACAGTCTCTACTAGGGATGGCAATTTTACCCGAACCCGTGGATAAAATCCGCAACGGGCACGGGGCGGGTAGTTAAACGGGTGCCCGCGGGTAAAATAAACGGGTAATTTCAATACCCGCTTATAAACAGGGCGGGGGAGGGTATCACACTACCCGTGCCAGCGGATACCCACACCCGTTACTTAATTACTATAATACCTTTTATTTTATATATCTATATCTATACTAAGTGCTAAACCTAATTTCCCATCCAGAACACACCTCTGCGACTGATACCCTTCTTTTCTTTTCTTCTTCAGTCACATGCCCACACCACACACTGTCCCAACCCTTCTTCAGTCAGATACCCTCGCCGCCGTGTTCGAAGTGCAGAGACCCTCGCCGCCGCAAGCCCGCAACCACTCCTCCGCGAACACAGGCCGACGCAATTCAGATCCTCCCTCGCGTGCAATCGCTCCGTCGCCACGACTAAGACCCCCGTGCATTGCCGCTCTGCAGCAACAAAGATCCTCGCGTGCCGCTGCTCCACCATGACTCAGTTCTCTACAACGCCAACCACATTCTCTGCAACTCTCAGCCTCAGCCACTCTGTTAGATGGAGCTCACGATTTGCTGGGGATCTTTAGATCTGTTGCTGCTCTGTTCCTGTCTGTTGTTTAGATCCATTTTACTCTCTGCTTAATCTTTGTTTAGATCCATTTAACTCCCAACCTTAGTGTTGTTAAAATCCATCCAGAAAACGATTAGATCTAATTAGCAACCTGAATATTGTTGTAAATGTTGACATGAAAACTTTTTGTTCACCAAGAGATGTTGCCTTTGTTCAGATGTTTTTGACAGAAATTTAAAAAAGTGAACAATATTTGTGGGTCCCGTGTACCCGTGGGTATCCGCAAAACCCGTTAAATACCCGTCTGGCCGGTACCTGTGCGGGTAACGGGTAGGATTTCACCCGACAGGGCGGGGGGCGGGAGAGTGTTACCCGTGCCTGCCCTGCCCCGCCCCGTTGACATCCCTAGTCTCTACTCTTCTTCTTCATTGCTCATTGAAAATTGAACAAAGGTTCTTCACTCTAGTTTCCTTCGTCGTTGGGTATTGTTTGTAACTTTTGTTGAATGTTAATGGTTTAGCCTTTCTTCATTTTTTCTAGAAACTTAGAAGAAACAAATTCAGTTCTTATTTGGGGTGTTTTCAATTTTAAAAGAGTCTTCGTTATGATGTTCAAGTTTTAAAATTTAGCTAACAAAATGGAGGGTTTAGAATTTGGGTGTTGGTTTGAACACTGAAATTGAAAGTAAAAATGGAGACTTGGTATTCATCAGTGGATGCCGTAGTAGAAGAGATAATGAGCATTCACAAATCCTTGCTAGCTAGACCAGGGATTGATGAAGTCGAAGCTGCGAAAGCTTTGATAATCAATGTTGAGAAATAAGACCAAGCGATAGTTGAATGCTTAGCCAGACAAAGTAAGGGTGCTGAAGTGTCACGAGAGCTTTTCCTGGTGCTGCAAGAGATGCTAAAGAATTTGGTTTGTTTTCAGAGCAAGGAGCAAAAGAAGGAAGTTATAAAAATGCTTGATCTCGAAAACGTTCGTTCTTTGTTCGATGAGTTGATTCAGAGAGCTTCCAAGTGTGTTTATTCCCTCTAATTCCAATTCGAAGACTGCCACATGGCTCCAACACATATTGCCACGTGGATAACGTGCTATCTTAGCTACCAAGTTTGAATCTCAAGTGCCACATACTTTCAATTTAATGATGTTACTAACGAAGTTGTCGGAAAGCGTAAACATGGCAAACATTTGAAACTTAGAGGACTAAAATGAAATGTTTTAAAGTTAGACGACCAAATTGAAAAAAAAGAGAAAAGGATAAAGGACCAATAGTATGTTTTAGCCTAACTTTTGAAACATTATTTCCGTCTTTTAATTTAAGAGTTGTGCTTTTATGTTAATTTTACACTAAATTTATATATTGTACCATAACCATATCGTATCACATCCGTGCTTCCTAGGTGTGTCTCGTTTCTCCAAAGGTTGTCAAACTCGAGAGTCTACGTAAACTCATGGAGCTTTCATAGACTTGGTTCTCGTAAAGTCGTAAGAGTTTAACTAATATTAAAAAAAACCCAAAAATGGCATATATATATATACACACACACACACACGTAATAGAAAACTGTTTAACATAAGTCAACATTCCAACTCCATAATAAAGTAATTATCAAGCCACAATAATAAAGTGTGACAGTACATTAATACTAGATAAGATCATATTACATTAATGACCAAATCATACATAAATTCATAAAAACATAAGTTCCTTAAGTGAAAACATTTCAAAATACATGATCTAATTTGACCTAAATGTCATATGATTTTTGGTCAAACACTTGCTTTATTTTGTATCTGAAAAGAAACAAACAAAAATAGTACCGAAAACATAAAATTAACTTAATAAATCCAATATATATTGCAACACATAGGTAATTCCTCCCATGTACCCAACGATATTGACCGAGGCTAGATCAATGTAAAATTATAGGCTGGTAAACTCGCTAGTAAAATCAAGAGTTTACTGATTTTATCAGATTTTACTTGAACCGGTATGAATTTACCAAAAAGAGAGTTTACATGCGAGTTAGCTTGTTTTTGTGACCTAGGATAGTAAACTCTTAAGAGTTCAAGAGTTAACTCGAGAGTTTAACAACCATGGTCTCCCCCATCCCATTGTTGAGACCCACATACCACAACCCCACTTATAGGTCGCAGCACATACAAGAGACCACCCAACCACCGACAATGCAGATGCAGCAACTCGATCGAGAATCACACAAATCGAAGGGGAACAACAACCACCGGATGAAGTAGAGATGGCAGGCAACCATTGCAGACCCAACACAGATGGGGAACAACAGCTAGATTGAAGGTGAATAGCAAGCAGATCGATGGATAAAGAGCTGAAAAGGGATTTGGGGTTGTTTCTGCCACCAAATAAGGGGTCTCGGCTTGTGGAAGCGTTTGATCCCATTGAATTTGCGATCTAACACTGCATTTGTACCCAATCTCACAAAGACAAGTTGTGAGGTGGGAATAGGATCCGTTCAGCCCTGGAATATCATAGAATCGTGGGGTTCTACATGTAGATTGTGATCTTGATTGCCTTGCTTTACAGGCAGAAGGGATGTAAGAAGAACACACAACATTGAAACCACAAGGAATGAACAGAGGAGGGACAGATAACACCAGTAACTGGATGAAGCAGACATGACAGGCAACCATTGCAGAAGCAACACAGAAAGGGAACAACAACTAGACCGAAGGTGAATAGCAAGCAGATTGAAGGGGAAACATCCATAAAGAGGCTTGGGGTTGGGCTGTTCTGCCACCAAAAAAGGGGATCGGCCCATGGAAATGTTTCATCCCACTGATTTTGCGATTTAACAGTGCCATCCCACCCTATCTCACAAAAGCAAGTTGTGAAGTGGGAACGGGGTTGTTCAGCCCCTGGAAATCGTAAGAATCATGTGATTCTACTTCTAGATGGTGATCTTGGCTACCTTGTGTAACAGATCAGAAAGGATATAATAAGAATCAAAATATAATTCATGTTTAATCGAATAGATGAAAAATGCTGACTTGAACAGAGGAGGGGTGGATAACCAAAGTACCTGACTGAAAAACCACCAGGCTGCCGGATTTTGACTGGAAAATTCAAAGAGAGGAAGGACGGATGAAACAGAGGTTCCCTGATGCGAAACAGTGTAGGTGCTGCTGGTAAAGGCTCGATTTTGGCTGCTGGAAAATCAAACGGTATTCACCCGGAAGTTTGAAACACGTCAGGAACTGCGTTTCCTTCAAAGGAGCCAGGGTTTGGAACCCAAAAACCCTCTGATGTGAAAAAAGGGTAGGAAATCCTTTGAATATTCAGAAAAATGAGTCAGAAGACCCAAAAATGTTTGCTAAGAGCAAGGTTTTTGCACCTGATCCAGTGGAATGGCTGTGAGGTCCGTGATCCGGCCAACTGTTTGCCGCGGTCCCAGCTGCTACGCCTGCTACCGAAAAATCGAAAATGAGACGTGGTGCAACAATTGGAGCAGCCTGATGTCGTGACGCATCATGATGGTGCTATCGTAGTTAAGCATGATTGACTATGCTGCTCTTGGGATGAAATGGAAATAAAAGAACTAATATGTGCTTTTAACAAATAATTATTAACTCTGAAAATCAATGTGATTAGTTAATTAATAAATTATAATTAATATTTAATAGCATCCAATATTAAAATTTCAAGCATTTTACTGTTTTTTTTTTTTATAAGCAAGCATTTTACTGTTAAACAATAAGATTTGCATTCGGTACAAATTACAATTAACTAAATGTAAATTCACGTGTGCAGAATGGGAAAATTTTCTGTTTAATCATTAACATTTATCACTACCTGTCCTTTTCTTTCTCATTTAGCATTATTTATTTATTTTATGCGATTTGCTAGATGGTGCTTGAGCAGTGTGGCACCTGCGCCCCTAGCCCACCTGGTTTCTCTCGCAAGTAGGCATCAGAGTTTATTTATTGGTGTTCCTAATCTCAACGAAACACCCATAATTAAATAGCAACACTCATGATTAAATATTTGGGAGCTCAGTGCTCACGTCCCTTAGCAAAACACTTATCTTATTGTTTCCTTTTTCATTTTGTTTGTTACTTTTTATTTATTAGAATATCCTCATGATACATTACCAATACCATAGTTGAATATATAGATTAATAGCGTTAGCTTGTTTGGATTACTGTTTGGAAGGCTCAAACAAGATTCCAGCAATGGTACTTGAACAGATAGATTGGAGAGCTTTGCTTCTTTATGCTTTTTTCTTGTTTGCTCTTGTTTTTCGGTTTCTTTAGGAGTATATCTTGCCCTCTGCTCTTGTACTGATTCCTTTTTCTTTTCTAATATGATTTTATTCTTTTATATAAATAAAGAAGAAAACCATCCCATATTGATGTAAAATGATGGGAAGATGTGGTTCCAAGATAGACTTGCTGGTTAAATAGAATTATAGAAGTGTGTCAATTAATTTGGATGAGAAGATATGTTGCTGATGCCACTTGGTTCAAAGCTAAGATTTGTTAAAGTGTTTTTCTGATCAGGATAAATAATGCAGTGGTATGTATGTTCTATGAATATCAATGGTTTTCTTCTTGCCTGCATTAGTATTTACTAGAAAACTAAGCATACAAATGTGGGTGCATTAAACGATATGATAGGTAGGAATGAAGAAGAAAACGATATAGTAGACACAGTTATAGTAGACACAGTTACAGAAAGTTGTGAGGACAAGGATGGAGAACAAAAATGAAAGTGGGGGGCAAATGGGATATAATTATTCTAAATTCAATTTATTTTATACCGACACTTGAAACCCTATCATTTTAATTGAAGTTATTTAACGGATTAGGATAATTTTGGAACTCTGTAATAAAGTTCTGATAGAAAAGTAACTCCTGTTCTCTTCATTAATTTGAATATTGTCTCAATTGAGTGTATATCCTCATGCATAACTATGTCCTACTTGGTTTATAATTTGTAATAATTGTCTCAGTCAAGTTTTTGATTTGATTAAATGCAACAGATAAAGATCTGGGAAGATCGCAAGACACAACCACTTGCAGTGTTGAGACCATATGATGGGCATCCTGTTTTTTCTGCTACATTTTTTACTGCTCCACATCGGCCTGATCACATTGTCCTTATCACAGCGGTAAGTATATTCATCAAGATTTCACAGGTCTTCTATCTGAATTTGTGTTGTCCAAATGTCAGTGTGATAATAACCAATTTTAGTCACTAGAACCTACCAAATTTGTCATTTAAAAGAAAATGTGCACGAGGCCTGTATACATAGTTCATTATGATTATGAAATAGTCCTCCATGGAACTGACTTTTCATATATGTAGCCTATGAAGGACAGACACTGATACAGACACGCAACACAACCTGGACATAGACACCGGGAGACCCGGACACACCTAACTCACCTAATTCTAAAGATTGTAGGATACGGACAGACCATATGTGTATAAAATTGAAAATTTAAGGAAAAGATTCATAATTCATAATATTGTAGCTGTGTTAGAGAAGAAAAAATAATTTTTAAATTGAATGCTTTTCGTCATGTGTCGTACAAGCACCAGTGTCCGACACGTGACAGCACCAAAATGGTGAGTCTGTGGTTTATAGTGTGTAACTATTGCAGTGATACTTGTCTTACGTGCTTATACTTTATATGCAACCTGCTTGTAGGGACCACGAAATCGGGAGGTAAAACTTTGGGTCTCAGCTAGTGAAGAAGGTTGGCTGCTCCCGAGTGATGCTGAATCATGGAAATGCACTCAGACGTTGGAGTTGAAGAGTTCAGCTCATCCGAGTCTTAGGGATGCATTCTTTAATCAAGTTGCAGCATTGCCTCATGCAGGTCTGCTTTTACTTGCAAATGCCCAGAGGAATGCTATATATGCTGTGCACCTAGAATATGGTCCTTATCCTGAATCAACACGCATGGATTATATAGCTGAGTTTACTGTGACCATGCCCATTCTGAGTTTTACAGGAACAAGTGATATATTACCTCATGGTGAACATATTGTTCAGATTTATTGCGTTCAGACACAGGCTATTCAGCAGTATGCTTTGGATTTAGCCCTTTGTTTGCCTCCGCCATTGGAAAACATGGGACTAGAGAAGTCAGATTCAGGTGTTTCTGGAGATGCAATTACTGCTGAAGGATTCACCTCTTTAGACTCATCTGCAGGTAGAACATCTGAAATGTCTTTATCCAATTCTGCTCCCAAAACAATGATACAAGCAACTAGCACTGAGAGTGCACTGGTGGCAAGATTCCCTTTTAGCTCCGGCTATATTGAGGCACCTGCTTCTAAAGAAATCAGCAGTTCCAATACTGAAGGTAAACCTGTTACATTGGCTCCATCCAGTAGTGATGCTGATATTGTTTGTGTTCCATCTCCGCCTCTTCCTTTGAGCCCAAGGTTGTCTAGGAAACTTTCTGATTTTAGGAATCCACAATCTAACTTGGGTGATCATGTTGGGGACCAACCTGTTAATGATTATTCAGTTGACAGACAAATGGATACCTTTCATAGGAACTTGTCTGATGTTCCATCATTGAATAATGATTCAAAGATTGATGAGAAGACAGTCAAACAGGATGACATTTCTAGTGTACTTAATCCTTCTGTCATGTTTAAGCAGCCAACTCATCTAGTTACACCGTCTGAAATCATAAAAGCCGGTTCTTCCTCTGAGACTAATATAATTGATAGAAAGAGTGAGGGAGAAGCAAAGATCCAGGATGTGGTTGATGTGGGTAATACCGAAGTGGAAGTAAAAGTGGTGGGTGAGGCCAGATCTAATCAAAGCAATGAATTTAACCGACAGGGACCACAACAAAACCTAATTTCTGATAGTAAAGAAAAATTCTTTTGCTCTCAGGCTTCGGATCTTGGTGTTGAGATGACCCGAGATTGTTGTGCAATATCTGGGGAAAATTACATTACAGAGGAGCTCGGACAAGTTGATTCTATTGTAGGGGACTCACTGGCCCAACGTCCTAATACTGGTCAGGATGGACTCCAAGACTTGGCAAAAGATGTCCATGAAAAGGTTTCGGACTCATCCACATCCATGACAGTATCAGCATCGCCTGCACCTAATACAAAAGGGAAGAAACAGAAGGGCAAAAATTGTCAAGCATCAGGTCCATCTTCCCCGTCTCAAAGTGCTTGCAATTCAACTGATTCATCCGGCGAACCTAGTGGAAGTTCAAACCTTCCATCTGCTGAAAATGCTTCTCCTCAAATTCTAGCAATGCAAGAATCAGTTAATCAGGTGATTGTTCAAGAGTTTTTCGCTGGTCACATGCACAGCTAATATTGCATTATGTTTCAATACATCAGTATGTGTTTGAATGGACTTCTTTTTTTTTCCTCAAAAAAAAAAAAAGAGTGCTTTTAGTAATTAGTAATTTTTTTAAAAGCTAGAATTCTAGCTTCTCTAGAAGTACATGTTAATTGGAAAATTCCCATCCAAATGATTCTCCCCTTCCCCCTCTTATATTAAGGCTTTAAGGGGCATATAGGTTGTATATATGTTTATATACCACTGTTTTTTTACTTTTCTTAAAATAGAAGAAATAAACAAAATGTATTGAAGTTACTTTTAGATTTGTATTTTGCATATTTGGGCAGTTTGACTCATTGATAATTTATTGTCTCCTTATTCGGCAGCTATTGGCAATGCAAAAAGAGATGCAGAAGCAAATGACAATGATGGTTGCTGTTCCAGTTACAAAAGAAGGTAGAAGGCTTGAGGCAGCCCTAGGGAGAAGCATGGAAAAAGCTGTCAAGGCCAACACTGATGCTTTGTGGGCCCGAATTCAAGAGGAGAATGCAAAAACTGAGAAGTTGTTACGAGACCGTATCCAGCATGTTACAGGTCTGGTTAGTAACTTTATGAATAAGGATCTACCAGCAATGTTGGAGAAGACAGTGAAGAAGGAAATGACTTCAGTTGGGCCAGCTGTAGTCCGTGCAATGTCTCCTGCTGTGGAAAAAATAATAACTTCCACTATTGTGGAGTCATTCCAGGTTTGTACGTTATCTATATCTTTATATCTATTGGAAATTAGAACAAATTCAATGAAGTTGTCTTGCTGGGATTTAACTGGGCACTTTGGCAGAGAGGAGTGGGTGATAAGGCTGTGAATCAACTTGATAAATCAATTACTTCAAAACTTGAAGCTACTGTAGCAAGGCAAATCCAAGCACAATTTCAGACAACCGGCAAACAGGTGCTTCAGGTATGTCACTTGCTTGCTTTTACTTTTAACTTCATTGCATCTTAAATTAATTCATTCTTGAAGTGTGGTTTTTGTGGTTTCATCATAAGGTAGCATTTGTTCATTGGTGTGAAATAATTTCTTCTGTAGGATGCGCTCAAATCCAGTTTCGAAACATCAGTGGTTCCTGCATTCGAGATGTCTTGCAAAGCCATGTTTGAGCAAGTAAATGGTACATTTCAAAAAGGCATGGCTGAACATTCAACTGCAGTGCAGCAACGCCTTGAATCTGGGCACACTTCATTAGCAATGACTCTAAGGGTGGGTGTATTTGTTCCTCTGGTCTTCTGTGCCGACCTTCTCATTTTTCATTTGGATCAAAATGTCCTACTTTATTTTAAAAAACCGAAGTTCAAGGGCATTTAAGACATTTTATTAAAGTGATACAGATAAATTAGAGTTGTTAAAAAGAGGATTAGAGAGATTAATGGTATGAAGGAAAAAAAGAGGATAATTAATTTAATTTGGATATAAAAAAAAATTATCCTGATAAAATGTCTTAAATGGCCCTTAATTTTTTTTGTTTTTGTTTTTACAATATTCAACAACAAAGCATGTCATTTTTGTCTGAGGAGAAGAGGGGGCTGGGGGCTGGCTAGGGTTGACCCTTTTTTTACTCAGATTTTTATTATTGAACTTGTAAATTGCTATAAATCTCATTACTTTTAGGGTCCATTTGAATGTTGGAATTGGAATGTAGAATTTTAATTCCAATTCCAATTCTAATTTTTATGTTTGGAGCAAACAAAGAATTGAGGTATAGAATTGTAAATGAATTGGAGGACGCACTTGGCAACTGTGGGTGCTGTTGATGTTGATGACCAGATCTGGAGGGCGTTCCTAGAAACGGTGGTTGGTGGACACCATCCGTGATTGTGGTTGGTGGACGGTGAGTGATGGTGGTTGGAAGATGCCGTCGGTGACAGTAGTTAGAGGACACCACCGTGGCCGCTGGTCAAAGTGCGTCGCCGGCAATGATGGTCCGAGGATGCTGCTGGCTGCTTTGTTTGCATTAGCGACAATGGTTGCCGAAGATAATGGATAATTGTAACGTATTGTTTTTAACTTTTATACTTGGAATCAGTATTTCTTAGGGTCTAGGCTAATAATTGAAAATAGTATAAATTAGCCATTTTCCAATCCTAGGAATTGGACTAAGAATTAGAAATTCTAATTTTAATGTGCCCACCAAACAAATAATTGGAATTGGGAGGTCCAATTCCAACTCTAAGGCTCAATTCCAAGCTTACATTTGAATCCACTGCTCCTGGTTGGAAGTGTCCCGGTCCCCAAGTTCTGTCTTATTTCTGTGATATAGTTTGTAGATAGATAGAGAATTTCGGAACTTATCCTCCCTAGAACATAAGAGGATCTGGACCCACTTGTGTTTGTGAGGTAACTGCTTGCAATTTTAAGAGATTAAGCTTTTTATGGTTATTTATTATTAATTTTTTAATGTGGATAATTTAATGAGAAAATATTAGTTCTACGTGTTTATGCCTGCTACTTGCTAACCAACATACTGGGGGAAGCTTGCAGACTTTCATGTTTTTCTTTATTGTAATTGTATATGCTTTTATGTCATGTAGATAATATTCCTATTAAAAAAAAAATCTTGTTGCTTGGTTCATACTTGAAGTGACATTCCTTTCACCTGCTCAATAGAACGGATTGGTTCTGGGTGATGTCAATATAAGGCTTTTGGACATGGTAGTGTTACTCTTATCTTTCTATCTTAATGTAGTATTCCTTTTGATGCAATTTGCAGGATTCCATTAATTCAGCATCATCAGTTACTCAAACCTTGAGTAGAGAAGTGGTCGAGGGCCAGAGAAAGCTATTGGCACTTGCAGCAGCAAGAACAAATTCGGGCACATTAAATCCTTTGCCCATGCAGCTGAATAATGGTCCTTTACTTCATGAAAAGGTGGGTAAATTTCTTAACCACGTCCACTTGTGGGTCCTTGTTGTAAACGGGTCAATTGAAATCCATCCTTTTGAGTGTACATGTTAGTAACTACTCTTACAATTTCGTGATGCATATCAGGTTGAGGTGCCACTAGATCCCACACAGGAGCTAGCAAGGCTGATATCTGAACGGAAATATGAGGAGGCTTTCGTTGGAGCTCTACACAGAAGTGACGTATCCATTGTTTCTTGGTTATGTTCTCAGGTATGCCTGAAACGTTTCCATATCTTCAATGAAACAGACTGTTGGTCATCACCTTATGTAAAATCTCATTTATGAATGGGTTTCCTACATTCTGCTTGGTTTAGGAAGGCGAAATTGTGCTAAAAGGTCACAATCATGGTTGTTGCAACTGTGTTTACAATTCAAACCCCGTGTTCAACTTGAATTTAGGTCTCAGTGGTTCGTGCCATGTTTGGAGTGGTATATGAGTTGTCATCAGAATCACCGTGAATCATCTTTGATTTTACAATGCTGCTCAATCTGATTAGCGTACATCATTCCAAAACATTTCATATTTTTGTTTTTTTGTTTTTGTTTCTTGGGGGTGGGGGTGTGAATGGATCTTATTGTTGAGAGTCCCATATCGACTAGAGATATGGCCTAAGTAGTGTTTATAAAAGCTCGGGCAATCCTCACTTTATAAGCCGGTTTTGTAGGGTTGAGTTAGGCCTAAAGCCCAAATTTAAGATGGATAAGAGCTTATCCTAGATTTGTTGTTGGACCAGGATCTCTGCTATTCCACCAGCACTTGTCCACGTTCCAGATGTCCAGTCCTGGACGCGAGGGGGTGTGTTAAGATCCCTGTTATTTCACCCGCATTGGTCCATGCTTCAGATGTCGAGTCTTGAGTGCGAGGGGGTGTGTTGAGAGTCCCACATCGACTGGAGATATGGCCTAAGTAGTGTTTATAAAAGCTTGAGCAATCCTTACCTTACAAGCCGGTTTTGTAAGGTTGAGTGAGGCCTAAAGCACAAATTCTAAGACTTGTGATAAAGCAGTTAGCATTGGAAGAGTTGGTTGTTTGATACATTATGGAGAATATCTTTTTGAGGAATGGTATTGTTGGGGACATATTATTTCAAGGGAGTATTAAGTTATAGCATTAATTGAATTTGATGCTCTTCTTACTGAGGTGTGTGTGTGCAGTTCTTATCTCTGAAAATACAAATTTAGCATTAACAGAATCAACTAATTTCTGCTAAGCAGGTTGATTTACATGGACTTTTGTCAATGGTTCCTCTCCCTCTGAGCCAAGGAGTAGTGCTTTCACTTCTGCAGCAGTTGGCTTGTGATATTAACAATGATCCATCCCGAAAGCTGGCTTGGATGACAGATGTGGCTTCTGCCATAAATCCCTCAGACCCCGCAATTACAGTGCATGTGCGACCCATCTTTGAGCAAGTGTATCAGATACTGAATCATCAACGTAACATGCCTACAATGACTGGAGCTGATCTCTCAAGTATCCGTCTTTTATCGCATGTCATCAACTCCATGCTTATGACATGTAAATGATTTTTCTCATTTCCGGAACCTTCTGAACTACTTATTGAAATTTCTGTACAGAGCTCAGTGAGTTTCTTTTGAAAGGGTCCAAGTTGGTAGTCAGTTTTCTATGAAACATGGAAGTGAACAGGAAGTTCATGTATCAAACTTGTGCAGCTACCAAATTTTTTACTTTTTTTTTTTGTTTTGTTTTTTTGTTTTTGTTATTTTTGTTTCTCAATTCATATGCTCTTCCTTACCCTTCTTTATGAAGCCATAATTTCAGAATGTGTTAATTAGTTTAGGATTAGGGGTGAATATGGAAGTTGTGTGTTTTTTTAACCATCATGTCATTCTAGATGTGTATTTACTTTTATAGTTTATTATTGAATATTGAATTTTAGAATGATCTGATGTAAAAGCATAGTTCATCAAGTACACGTTTTTCATACCCCTTATAGGGTTATTTGAACCTTCATTGCAATTGTAATGTCATGACTCATGAACAACATTTGTACTGGGTGGAAATGGCTGCGTGGTTCGAACTCGTGAACATTTAAGTTATTTCTTGCTTTCTATTTTCTTAAACAATTTTATTCTATTTTTTAATATATGAATAAAGGTTAATTGCACTTTTGGTCTCCTTATTTTACTGTTTGGGTGATTTTGATTCCCTAATTTTTTTCCGCTCTATTATAGTCCTTATATTTTAAAAATGTGCAATTTTGGTTCTTCTGTATGTTAACATTCAATAATTAATATTCCAAATCAGTATTTACTTATGGTATTACTTGTTAGAAAGTGTGTGTAAGGTTAGAATATCATAAGTCATGTTAGATACAACATTAATTATTGGATGTTAGCATATAGATGGTCCAAAATTGTATATTTTTAAGATGTGGGGATTAAAATCGAGCGAAAAAAAACTGGAGGACTAAAAGCGCCCAAGCAGTAAAATAAAGGGACCAAAAGTGTAATTAAGCCAAAAAGTTATATATTTAGGGTAAAGTTCTAATTAAATCCTTTTAAAAGAAAAATTGGAATCAAATTAGTGTGATAAAAAGAAAAATTGTTTTGTTTTGTTCTTTGTTTTTTTTTTTTTAAAGGTGTCATTACTTTTGTTTTGTTTTTTATAAAAAGAAAAATTGGAATCAAATCAGTGTTATAACTATAAACATTAAAAAATGATGGAATAATATTTTTGTACGTACTAACTTTGAAAAACCATTAATAATGCTTATGATTGAAGGAGTTTAGCTTTCATTGAGATATTAAATAATGAGTGTAATTTTGATAAATGTATTGTAAAATTTTTTGTTCTGTTAACCAATTATCAATAATCACGTATATGATTTTTGATATTGTTATTATATAAGAGTTAAATGTTTTTATTGATGTGATAATACATAATTAGTTTTTCTTTTTGACAAAGATAATACATAATTAGTTAAAATATAAAAATCTATCACGTCGCATCAAAGTTAAATGCTTAAATAAGTGTCACCTTTTTGTTTTGAACTAAAATGTCATTTACTCTTTCTTTTCTTTTCTTTTTTTCTTTTTTTTTACAAAGCGTTATTTGTTCTTATTCACCGAAGTTCACCACTCGTGATGCAAGCAAGTGTCTCATCTAATTTGAAATTGTTGGGACGATTATCCTGTCATGAGTTTTACATGACGATAAATTTAGTGAAAGTTAGATCAACGGTTATACACACTCACTGCAAAGTGACAATTTTTATTGTTTCTCCTTCCCGATTCACGTGAAAAGATTTAAATGTGAGTTTAACTTTGATTGATATTCATTCAAAGTATTAAAAAGAATTTAGACGATTAACCAATTAAAAATTGATATATTTTTAAAAATATTTGACTCTTATCATATTTATATTAAAAATAACTCATTCATGACTTCTAGTTGGTTGACGGTGTAAAAAATTTACGCTGACAATACATAGCAATTAAACTCTTTTGATATGTTGGTAGCATAAATTTTTTTATATTGTCAATCAACCACAAATCATCATATATGATTTTAAAAATAGTTATGATAAGAGTCAAATATTTTAATTATGCAGTAGTTTATGATTGATAATATAATATTTTTTTTAATATTGATAATATATATCAATTATATCTTTTAAATATTTACCTTCATCGCAAATCTCTACACATTTCCAAATTGAGTTAATTCAATAATAAAATAGAGTAAAATTTTTCTTTTTTATGCTTAAAAATGGAGTGAAGTTCTATTTTATTCCTTTTTAACGTTCACCTTCATTTTTATTTTCAGCTACAACATTTTACAATTTTTTACAATAGTCAAAAAAGGGTTCTTGGATGAAATTAAATCTTGCCCAGACAACATAAAAGTCATTTTTCAATAGAAGTTAATATATTTAGATAAATTGATTAAATTTTAAAACAACTGTAACCATTTTTTAGAAAATTTAGAAAATTTGAAGCTTATTTAAAAATCAATTGAATTATTTTGAAATTAATAACATTCTTCCGATTTCACCTTTGCAAAACTAATTATTAAATAAATATTATTAAAATATACAAATGTTTTTATAACTTTTTTTTGTAATTTACCATACAAAAGTATTTTTTACGCTACCCGACGAGATATATTATCTTAAATCGCTTTTCAATAAACATATCCAAATATAAAATAAAAGTCTAATGTAAAAATATTTCAAAATCCAACCCAAGCAATAGAAACACAAAACCAAAAATATTCTTTATTCTTCACACCGTAGATTATGTCATGGATCGTAGAATTCAATCCACATTCTCAACCCATGACCAATCTGAGCTCAAAGTTTCCATGGTGACTCCTGGCTCTTCAAACCAATTAATCGAATATTGCTTAGTGTATATCGGTCGAACACTACTTGAAAACAACTATTCTGCCTTGAAATGAAATATTGAGATTCTACTTTCGATTATAACAATAATGATTATGTATTTAATCGATAATTGAGTTAATCAACTTTTCGCGGCTAATAATCAGGAAGATATGTTTATAGATAAAAAAAAATTTTTTTTTAGGCACAAAAAAAAAGTTATTTCAAAGTTATATCAATTTGATATAATAAGTTTTCAATAAACATATCCAAACAAAAAATAAAAGAGATATATTATATTATCCTTAATAAAAAAAAATATGGTTAAATTATACTTTGGTCCCTTACTTTAGGTTTCAATTTGGTCCTTTTTATTTTTTGTTTCAAAATGACCCCTTATTTTTCAAAGTTGTATCAATATGGTTCCTCTTTTATTTTTTGTTACGAAATGGTCTCTCATTTTACAAAAGTTAAACCAATGTGGTCCCTTGTTTGTTTCCAAAATGGTCTCTCTTTTATTTTATTTGTTCCAAAATGGTCCCTTACTTTACAAAAGTTATATTAATTTGGTCCTTTTCATACCACATTTTAAACGGAAAGGACCACATTGAAACCTAAAATAAAGATAAGGGACCAAAACAGAATTAAAAAAAAAATGAGGGACCAAATGAAAATCTAAAATAAGGATTAGGGATCAAAAGTATAATCTAGTAAAAAAAAAAAAAAAAGAAAGAAAGAAAAAAGAATGTATTATTTTATGTTTTATGTATATTTAGTGGGAAATTATGAGACACAACACAAGTACCACTCAAAGTTATGATTCTCTTTCATTTGCATAACCAACAAATTATTTCAAGATTCTAGTAGGAGATTAAAATTACGATATTCTATCCTGAATTATATATATAAATCTATAATTACGATATTGTATCAAGAACTTCGAAATTCTGCCATAAAAAAAAAAAAAAAAAGATACTTCGAAATTCTAGAAAATTTTATACATTTGATCAAAATGTGAGGAGGGGTTTCCACATTCCTAACATTAGTAATATCCATATATACCTCATCATTCTCTACTTTGTAATCTTTCCTAAATCCTAATGTCCCATTACCAACTTATCTTTCCCACTTTTCTCTTTTTTTCTTCACTCTTTCTTGTTAACCAATTCACAATCCTCTTTCTGAGTTAATCTCAGCTCTCTCACTCTACCAGCATTGATCCGTTTCCCATCTCCGGCCCTGGTAAAACCCGGAATTCCGGTTCATGCTCAACGGCGTCGGAAACCGGCGGCGCCTTCCGCCGTTCGCCGCCGTCAACGACAGATCGTACATCGCTCTCGCCGACGGGTCCGACAGCGTCTCGTACGCTTTTCTGATCTCTATGAAGTCCTCGCCGTCGGCCTCCGGAAGTCGCCATACCGCCGCGTCGGGGTGGTAGAGCTTGGCCAGGCTCCGGTAAGCCGACTTGATCTCCGTCGGCGACGCGTCCTGCTCGACTCGCAGCACCTCGTATAGACTCGCCGCCGGCCGCAGCGTCTCGATCACCGCCGATGATGCCGCAGCATTGATCGTGATGATCCGGCGAATGTTCACTCGATCGGAATTCTGTCGGCGGAGGAAACCGCTGGATACGGCGGGGAGAGCGGCGAGGGTTAGCGATGCCGGCATCGGAGAATGGTTTTGAATTTTGATGTGTTTTTCCGAGCGAGGGGTAAAATGGGAATGCAGAGTTTTCAGCGATGTTGGAAGAATGCTGAGGGGTTTATATACCGGTCAAATGTGGCGAGATAGGGGCACAATGGTCATTTCGTTTGGCACGTGGGTTGGGTGCGTAACTCTGTGGGTCTGTGTTGAAGAAAAGAAAGTAGAGAAAACGGCTGTTTGTGGGAAAGGCTTCTAGAAGGCTTGGGATTTTTGTGAATGGTGCCAGTGTGGGGCCCACGTTGCTTTGGGTGCAAATTTTAATAATTTATCTTTTGTTTTTGAAAAGAAATAATAATGATTATTTCTCTTATGTAGTGATATTGTAAAGTTGTTTATACCGTCAATCAATCAGTGATCATGATATAAGTGTAAGGTTTTAAATTGGGCCAGAAACCGAAATTTGGGTCTAATGTGTTGGTTTTGATAGCCGTCGAAACTGCACCGCGACTACAATTACAGTCGCATCAACTGCATTTTCTCGCAATTGTCTGCTATAATGGAAAAACGCAACGTAACCGCAACCACGGTTTAAAACCCAATATAAGTGATTTTTAAGATAATTAGAATAAGAGTTAAATCTTTTTTAATGACATATCAATGTTTTATTGGTTGATTGTATAAAAAAAAACTTTGTACTGAATATACATATTGACTACCAATTTTCAATGTTTTCCGATATCTAAGAGAAGAAAAAAGTCATTTGTAGCTTTTAAAAAAAAATAAAAATTAAAAAATCATTTAGGTTTAAACTAAAATAAAACTTAAAAAGACAAATTAAAACCAGGTTCTCTTCTTTGTGATTTGAGGGGGGGAAACGCCAAGAAAGTGAAGAAATTGGAGTCCAAAATTGTTGAATAATGATCTTTCTCAAAGTGATGCTCTCCCTCTCATCCTTTGTATTGAAGTGAATTCTTCACCAATTGTATTAATCTTTGGCTAATGGACATGCACTTTGTGTACATGCCTTCTGACTTGTCAAATGATTTCTCATTACTTTCTAAAATTAATTAAACTATGTGGATTACAATGATCAATTTGAGTTATTTATTTGCACCTTTTATGTTGCTATGCACTAAGAAAGCATCAATATTTTTCTTTTTTGCAACGGTTGTTGTTAACATTATGAAAAGATGGCATAGTTTTTAAAATCATTTGACTTTTTCCCCAATGATGGATAACTTTCATACTAATTTATAAGAATGTATTCTTTAAAATGTTGCTTTAGGTATAATTAATTTTTTAAATTATGATAATACATGATCTTTGCGTTGACTTTATGGGGGGAAAAGTCAAAGGATATTATGTGAAGAAATGAAAATGTCACCGAGTGTTACATCATACATGCATTCTTTTTTGTGAAAATCTATACATTATAAAGAGAATCAAATATAATGTTTGTGCTAAAACAATAAATCAAAAGAACAATTAGGTGTTGTATTGATAAGGTATGAGTACAAGGGTGGAGAGCTAGTACATCAGGGTTCCCTAGATCTACTACAGTTATGGGTCCTAAGAAGAGTACCAAGGTTGCTCTAATGAAGACGATAACCGACTTATATAGGGGTCAGAGCACGTGTGATCTGCGAGGGACGGTTACGCTGAGTGGGGCCCCCTGGTGCTATTAGCGCGATTCCTGGAAGCTGGCATGGATTCCCTTCTCTCTCCTATCATCATGAGATCCTTCTAGAATGTCTACGTGTCCAAGTGACATGACCTAAGGCATGTTCTGCATGGCCTAGCCGAGTAAACAACTCCCTCAGCAAGTGCTCTGGGACGACTCGAACTCGGGCGTGTACGTTGAGGTTCTCGGGATTCCCTAGTGGGTATGCTGGGATTCCCGCTCCCATCTTGGAGGTATGACCCTAGAAGTATGTCCCGAGATCCCGCTCTTGACCCTTCTAATACCGAGTAGGCCTCCTTAATAATGACGGATACCATCGAGCCTCAAGGTATTGGGTTGTGGACCAAATATGGGGGGAGCAGAAGCCCCCCAAGTCTTGAGCTGTATTCAGCGAAAATAGTTATATGCCTGATATATGTCATACGTTCGGTTTTTCCCCGATTTCTTTACGTGCCTTCTTGGGCGAGGATCGTGTCCCTCTTTCCGGATCATAGGCTTGGAACTTGGTTCGTTTATCCCGAACCAACGTTCTGTCAAATCGTTCCATCGGGCCTCCGCCATCTTCGTTTTTCCCACTTACTATGATTTGGCACGATTTCCCATGCGCCATAACTGCTCCGAACGCCCATTAAATCCCGACTGTCGGATCTCTGCGGTGATTGATCTAAGGTTCTAACGCTCTGCCTCCTCTATTTAAATTGATCCTTCTCCTTCCCTTTTCGCTTTCTTCTGCACTTCATCTTCTTCACGCCGCGTCTCTTTGCTTACTTCTTCCCTTCGCTGTTTTCCTCATCTTTCGTTGCCAGCCTCCTGAGCCCTTCTTCTTGCTCTCCCTTCAGTAGGTTCGCTCTTTGTTTCCTCTTTTCACGTTCTTTCTTTTTTGTTGAGTTTTTGTTTGGGGTAGTGGCAGTGATGGTAGGAGAGAGTTCCAATCTCCAAGGGGACCATGAGAATGTTAGTCCCCCGGCGGAGAATGCAGCTGCTGCAGTGGCTCCGAACGCTACAATTTTGGTTAACCCATATGATTGGGTCGACCTCGAAGTCTCGCATATTCGCTCCAAGTTTCTAAGCTATGATTCCCTTAATGGTGTTAGGGATTTCATTGTTGATAAAAAAAGGTTTAGACCGAGTGGGTTGTCTTCCTTGTTCCTTTGATGATCATGTCCACCACTCTTTGGAAAGTCGGAATCTCTTTTTTATGCATGAATGGGTTATAACGAAAGCTCGAGTTCGCTTCCCTTTCACTCTTTTCGAATCGGCGATGCTTCGCTCTTTAAACGTTGCTCCTTCTCAGCTTCACCGGAACAGTTGGTGTTTCATTCGGGCTTTTGAGATTGTTTGAAAGTATTTTGGCATTTCGGCCTCTGTTCATAAAATTTTCAATTTCTTCTGTGTAAAATCGCTTGGTACCACCGACTGGATATCTCTTAGTGCTATCCAACGCCGCAAAGTTTTCATTCCCTATTCTACTTCTTGGAAAGGCTTCAAGCCTGGCTTCTTTAAGGTAATTCATAAAGGAGACGTGAACCCTTTTTTCCTCTTTCGTTCGGGGGAACCCAAGTTCCCCCTTTGTTGGCAGCGCAAACCACACATCATGAGATGCTTTGAGTATCACTGTCTCTCCCACTAGGAAAAACTTGAGGTTACCTTTCTCGAGCAATTGTTGGATATTCACTGCCGAGAAGTTATTGACAAAGCTAACGACCCTGCCGAGTTAGCCTCTTATTTGGGTGAGGATTTGTCTTATATTTTTGTAAATAGAAGGTGTTAGTTTTCTAAAAATGATTTTTATTTTCTTGTTTTTCAGAAAAAATGGCTCCCAAAATGTCAAGGAAGGCAATGCTGGAGATTTTGCTGAAGCATAAGCAGCCAGAAGGGACAACTGCTGCAACTTCTGGTGTTCAGAAGGAGAAGAATGTTATTAATCAGACGGAGCCATCAGAGCCAGGCAGAAGTGGCTTCATTGTTAAGAAACGACGTCTCGAGGAGGATCAAGCCGAGTCCGAAACGGCCCTTCCGCAACATCCCGGGAAGGCGATAGCCGGTCAAGCTTTGTCTGTTTCTCCTCCAAAAGACGTGTTCCACCAACTTCTGACCAGTCGGGGTTGTCATGGGTCCTGACATTGTTTCGGTGTGGAACTCCTTTTTTCTTTTAAGCCTTACTCCCAACGAGCAGTTACAATATCGGACGGATACAGAGCTTTACCGTTCTCTCTTCCGCTCTCAAATTGCCAAGATGACCGAGCTCTTAAGCTTACGTCTGGCCAGCCTAGCTTGTTTCTCCGAGATGGAATCTACCATGATTGATACTAAGATTTCTAACCTTGAATCCGAGAAGCAGAAGCTGCAAAAGAAGGTGGAAAATGGCCAGCATTTGATGAGGAAATTTATCAAGCTGACTCGAGAGAACGAGGAGACGAAAAGGGAGCTGGAAGCAACAAAAGCTAGTCTGAAGCAAACGAGTGCTGATGTTCTCCGTCTTGAAAGCACCTGCTCAACCTTGATTGCTACCAAGAACACGGTGCAAGCTGATTTAAATGCTGTTAATTCCGATTTGGAAGTTGCCAAAGGAAAGATCTCGGAGCATGATAAGACTGTAGATAAGATGACTACTGAAGTGAAAGAGTAAGAGTTGTTTGTGGCTCAACAGCACGAGGCGGGCTTCCTAGCGGCCAAGGAGCAGTATGAATTGAAGCATCCTGAGATCAGCCACTCTATCTTCAGCTCTGATAAGGAAGTTCGTGACGGGGAGCTGGTAGCAATCAGAGAGGAGGAGGTTGTTGATAACAGGAATGCTGGTCGGGGAGGTATGGATGGTGGAGCTGCTGACTACGGGGGTGTTGATGAAATCGAGAGTGCTGTCAAGGTCCGAGGTGGGGAAGACCGGGAGGATGCTCCCGAGGTTTGAATGTAATAGCTTTAGTTCTCTTTTGACAACTTGCTTCTTATTATTTACTTTGCGGGTGGCCGTTTCTTTGGCCTTTTGTTTTGCACACTTTGGAACCCATTTGGCGGCTCAATTTTGATGAATATGTACTTTTGCTTTCGTATTTTCGGTTGCTTATCTTCTCGGGTCTCCAAAGAGACCAGATCATCTCGTTTTTTATCCCGTCATGAATGCTTTGCTTCTTCCTTTTGCATGTATTTTTTGAGGTGTGCCTATTTCCAAGGGGTCTTTATTGCCACTATTTTCAATGTGGTCGGTTGGCTCCATGGATTTTCCAACGCATTCATAGTTTAATGCGTCTTGGAAATGCTTGTTTTTTTAATTATGTCTCGGAAACTCATGTCTTTTAAATGTGTTTTGGAAACGCTGTGTTTCTATTGCGCCTTGGAAATGATGCTCGGTCTATGAGTGTTCTTTTGCACATTCCTTCAGTTCTGAGTCTATCAATAGTCTTGCTTCACGCCCCCTTTCTCTTTGCTATGAAATTTCTTTGGATTTTCAGATTGTTGATCATGTCAGTGTGTTCTTATTTGTCGTCATTCATCCTTCTGCGAACTATGAAGGAAGTTCTTTGGTTTTCATCAAGAGTTTATGTCTTAATGGTAGTTTTTGCCTTGGGTCATGGCAGAGTTCATAAGGTTACAACCAGGCCATCGTAGAGTTCGTAATGAACTTTGCTTTCCGGAGAAGATCGTAAGGGGGGTTTGCCTCTTGGGTTTCATGTGGAGGACCTTTTGCTCCACCATGTCAGCTTCAGGTTGCCTTCAAAAGGTTGATGGAGAACCGCCTCCTAGGCTGCTCGAGTGGATTCAACCCAGGAGCTCGGCTAGTGTGTAACTTTTGAAAACTGTAGTGGATGCCTTAGTGTGTTGACCTTTCTCTTCTCTTTTCTTCTTCGTGGGTCTGGGTTGTTTAGGTGGGGTCCTCCTTTTGTACTAGGAAAGGAGGACGGAAACACTTCTCTTGTACTCGGAAAACACTAATAAAATTCAACCTTTTCTGTGAGCCCGAATGCCCTGGCTCTCTCTGCCTTCTCTTCTTCTTCTTCTTCTTCTTCTTCTTCTTCTTCTTCTTAAGTTTAGCTGATCAATCGAGGAGGGTCTCGGCTCGCCCCCCGAGTTGTTTACCTGGAAGGAGTCGCTCCTCGACTTCCAAGCAAGACGGGTCGTGGCTCGCCTCTCGATTTGAACATCGGGGAGGGTCACGGCTCGCCCCCTGAGTTGTTTACTTGGAAGGAGTTGCTCCTCGACTTCCAAGCGAGAGGGGTCGTGGCTCGCCTCTCGATTTGAGCTTTTCGACAAGTCTTCAGCTTTTTCTTGGTTTTATCTTCTTTTCGGGTTGGCTTTGAACGTACTTTTTTTTTGTAGCCATTCAAACAATTGTTAAAAAGTATAATCCAAGTCAAATGATAATAAGAAACTTTTCATTTATATAACTTCGGGTTGAGCCTCGTTAAAACCTTCCAACGAAAAACCCTCCTTAGGGATAAAAACGTCGGCGAGGAAAAAATGTACTCTTCCCGGTTTTACAACTTCCAAGTATAAAAGAACTTAAGATGGGTGGCATTCCAAGTCCTCGGGAGGGCTTTTCCTACCATTGACTCTAGCTTGTACGCCCCATTTCCTATCTTAGCAATGACTCTGAACGGGCCATCCCAGTTAGCTGCCATCTTCCTTTCATTTCGTTCTTTTCTCTCTGGCTTGCATCCTGAGCACTAGATCTCCTTCCTTGAACTCCCGAGGTCTAAGTCTGGAATTGTATTTTCTTTCGACCTTCTGCTTACTGGCTGCGTTTTTTGATCCGAGCCATATCCCTTACTTCTTCTAACAGGTCGAGCTTCATCCTCAAATTGTCCCTGTTATCTTTCAAGTTAAAATCTTCCCTGTGAAGTGAGGTTTCGCCCAGCTCCACAGCGATCATTGCATCCGTGCCATATATGAGTCAAAAAGGAGTCTTCTTTGTTGCCGATTGGGGGGTAACATGATAAGCCCAGAGTACCCAGGGGAGCTCTTCGGCCCAGGCTCCCTTTGCATCTTCCAGCCTTTTTCTAAGTCCTCCCAGGATGACTTTGTTGGCGGACTCTACCTGCCCATTAGACTGAGGATGTTCAACCGAGCTGAAGTGCTTCTTGATCCCGAGCTGTTTGAAAAATGCCTGAAAGGTTTGATCGGCGAATTGAGTAACGTTATCAGTGACGATTGAATAGGGGAGGCCGTGCCTACAGATAATGTTTTTCCATGTGAACTTTTTTACTTGCCCGGGTGTGATCTTTTCTAGTGGCTCCGCTTCGATCCACTTCGAGAAATAATCAATTGCCACTAGGAGGAATTTTATTTGGCCTTTCGCGACGGGCAGGGGCCCGAGGATATCCATTCCCCATTTTGCAAAAGGCCATGGGGACATAATGCTATGTAACATCTCCAGGGGGTTTGGGGTATTTTGGGAAAGTGCTGACATTTCTCGCACTTCTGGATCCACCGAAGGCAGTCCGCCCTCATTGTTGGCCAAAAGTACCTAGCTCGTAGCAGCTTCGAATTTAGTGGTCGGCCTCCGTCGTGTAATCCACATATTCCTTCGTGTACCTCGGCCATCGCATATTCCACTTGTTCTGGACTCAGGCATTTGAGGAGTGGAGCTAAAAAATCTCTTCTATATAGCTTTCCTCTAACAATGGTGTAGAATGGAGCTAGCCTCTTGACTCTTCGTGCTTCTCTCGGTTCCTCTGGCAAAATATCTTCTATCAATAAATTTTTTATCGGGGTGATCCATCCTTCGTCGACACCTTTGATATCCATTACGTCTTCAGTTTCGGTACTCGGGGAGTAAAGGGTTCCTGAATCACTGCTTTGCATTGACCCGACCTTTTTGTGCTAGCTAGCTTCGACAAGATGTCGGCTCTGGAGTTATTTTCACTCCAAACGTATTCTACTGAAAATTATTCGAATAGAGTTCCGAGCTAATTCACCTTCTCGAGGTACTTTGTTAGCTGAGCATCCTTTGCTTGGTAGTTCCTCGCGATTTGTGAGGGCACGAGTTGAGAGTCACTGTAAGCTTTAAGTCTTGTTGCTCCGACTTCTCTTGCCAACTTCATCCCTGCTATCAGAGCTTCGTACTCGGTCTGATTATTGCTAGTCGGGAAGTTGAGTCTTATTGATTGTTCCAGGCGAATTCCATCTGAACCTTCCAAAATCACCCCGGCTCCGCTTCCTTTGGTGTTTGAGGACCCATCTACGAACATTTCCGAAACCTCAGTCTGGGCAAGTTCCGGGACTCAACTGAGTTCTGCTGCAAAATCTGAGAGACACTGTGCTTTGATGTGACCTCTCGACCGTACTTCAAGCCAAATTCGGATAACTCTACGGACCATGAGATCATTCGCCCAGCAAGCTCGGGTTTCCTTAAGACTTGCTTTATTGGATAGTCTGAAGGGATGATTACCTTGCGGCTTTGGAAGTATGACCAGAGACGCTGAGTGGCGGTGACTAATGCTAAGGCCAATTTCTCTATCATCTGATACCTCAACTCGGCTCCCTTCATGACTTTATTGATGTAGTATATCGGACGCTGTTGTTTTCCTTCTTCTTGCACTAAGACTGCGCTAATTGCTTGCTGGCTGACTGATAAATACAAGAGGAGGTCCTTCTAAGGAGTAGGCTTTGTCAAAATTGGGGGCGAAGCCAAAAAGTTTTTCAGATTCTGGAATGTTTCCTCGCATTCTTCGGTCCACTTGAAGTCTTTCGGAATTTTTTGGATTTTAAAGAATGGGGCGGACTTATCAGCTGATTTTGAAAAAAATCTTTGCAAAGATGCAACTCGGCCGGCTAACCTCTGAACTTCTTTTATGTTGTTGGGACTTCGCATCTCGATTATCGCTCGACACTCGTCGGGATTAACTTCAATACCCTGACTAGTTAGCATAAATCCCAAGAACTTGCCATCTTGAACCCCGAAAGTATATTTTGCTGGGTTTAGGCGCATGTTATGCTTCCTGAGTTGCTCAAAAATTTCTTTCAGATCCTCAACATGTCGGTCAGAGGATTCGGACTTCACGATCATGTCATCAATGTAAACTTCCATGTTTCACCCGATCTGCTCCACAAATAGTTTATCCATCAGCCTTTGGTACGTTGCCCCAACGTTCTTCAGTCCAAATGGCATCACCTTATAGCAGTAGCTAGCTCCTTCCGTGATGAATGCAGTGTGCAGCACCTCATCGGGGGGATACATCTTTATTTGGTTGTATCCGGAATAAGCGTCCATGAGGCTGAGCATTGCGTGCCCTGAGGACTCATCAACAAGTCGATCAATACTAGGGAGCGAATAGGAATCCTTTAGACATGCTTTGTTTAGATCCGTATAGTCAGTACACATGCGCAACTTTCCGTTTGCTTTTTTAACCAACGTGACATTTGCCAGCCAGGTGGTGTAATCAGCTTCACGTGTGAATCCGGCTTTCAACAACTTCTCGGTCTCCTCTTTTATTGCATCCCTTCTATCTCCTCGTGCCTTCTTTCTTCTTTGGGCGATTGGCTTTGCTTGTGGATCTATGTTCAAACGGTGACAGACGAGGTTGGGATCTATCCTGGGCATATCCGAGGCTGCCCAGGCGAATAAATCTGCATTCTCAGCCAGCATTTTATGTATCCCCGCCTTGAGCTCCTCGGGGAGAGTCAAACCCAATTTTACATTATGCCCCTCTACTTTTACGATTTGAAATGGTTCTGTTTCATCAGCAGGTTAGGCCCGAATCTCCATCCATTCCTCTCGGGGGTCCAGCTCCATCACATTTACGGATTGGTTATGTTTGTTTCCTCTTTCATCTGTGTTTACCTTCGTTCCCACTTTCAGACTGTCCAAATAGCACTGCCTCGCCACCTTCTGATCAGCTCGGATTGCAATAATTTCCCCTGCTAACGAAGGGAACTTGAGTGTCAAATGAGGGGTCGAAACTATAGCTCCTATCATGTTCAGCGAAGGCCGTCCAATCAGAATATTGTACGACGCTTCTCCATTTATCACCAAAAACTTCACCGTTATTGTTCGGGATAAGGGGGTTCTCCGAAAGTAGTTAACAACTCGACGTAGCCCCTCACTTCAGCTTGTTCCCCCGAGAATCCTACCAATGCCCCGTTGTACGGTTTCAGCAATGAAACTGGGAGCCCAAGCTTGTTAAAGGTGGTCCAATATAAGATATCGGTCGAGCTTCCTTGATCTACCAAGGCTCTTTTCACCACGCAGTTGGCCACTTCCACCATTATCACCATTGGGTCATCCTGATCTGGGGTTATCCCGCTGAAATCTTCATCGGAGAAGGTAATTGGTGGTAATGACCGAGAGGTCTGAGATACTAAGCCTACCATGTGCAATTTTCTGAGGTGTCTTCGGCGAGCTGAGTTGGAAATTCCTCCCCCTGTGAATTTCCCCTAGATGGTGTTGATCACACCTTGGACAGGGCGATCTGTGTTGCCGTTCCATGCTAGGCTACGACATCTGTTTGTTTCTTGGTTTCCTTCATCACGAGGACTTCGACCCCGTCTGCGATTTGCTCCGGACTCCTCTTGCCGACGCCCATCTTGGTGTCCTCCATTTCTTCGCACATATCTTCCGAAGTGTCCTTGCTGGATCAGGTCTTTAATGGCATTCTTCAAGGTTCGGCACTCTTCAGTGGTATGCCCCCGATTTTAGTGATACCGACAGTTAGGGATGGCAATAGGTAGGGTACTATAGTACTCGTCCCCATGCCCGTGTTTTAAAAAAAAAAAAATACCCGTACCCGGACCCGTACCCTCGTGAGTAGCAACTTTAGTATTCTTAACAGTACCCTCTGGGTACCTAAGTACCCGTACCAGTACCCGTTACTCGCATTTTAACAGTGAAAAAGCAAAAAATAACAAAAGAAAGTTATAACAATTAAAAATGATTCAAATGTCTTTTAAATCTACTAATAAATATTACAAATCAACATATTTAAATAAATAAAAACATCCAAAAAGGAATTTTGGATGCAACTAGGTTTAGAAAATTAAGAATCTTTAGATTATTTTTGGTTTTGAAATTTGTATTATAGTTAAAATTATATACATATATTAGTAATATGAATAAATAAATAAATAATTATATATACGTATATATATGTGCGGGTATGGGGCGGGGTGGGTACCATAGTACCTATACCCGTACCCATTCAAATTTGAGGGTAATTACCCGTATTCGGACCCTTACCCATTATGTGGGTAATTACCCTATCCATTGTGGGTAATTTTTGTGGGTACCCAATAGGTATCGTACAAATTACCATCCCTACCGACAGTGTAAAGTCGGATCTGCACCTTCCGAGGTGTGTCCCGGGGGAGGGAGTTGGAGCAAATTTACACTGCAGGCTTCTTATAGGATGGCAGATCGACTTGCATTCAGGGGGGTATACTCATCATATCTTGGGATATTAGCACTATGCATGTGTTCTTTTCTATCCTTAGTCGCCTTTTTGTCTTCCTTCGCCTGAGTGGCATTTGGCGCCGGGTTGAAGTGAGCCGTTTTGGTGGCAGTGATCTCCTCCATATCGATGTATCCCGTGGCGATCCTTTTCAATTCTTCCATATTGGCAGGTTTCTTTCATGTTAGTTTATCCACGAAAGGTCCCGGCCTCAAGGCTCCCAAAATAGCATATAACGCTACCCAGGGCTGCAAGTCCTTTTATCTGAGCGGTTGCTTGGGTGAACCTGTTCATGAAGTCGAGAAGAGACTTGATGGGCCCTTGTGGAAAATTGACAAGGCTCGCCGAGGTGTTTTAGTGAGGACGACTCGTTGCAAAATAATTATTGAATCTAGCTTTTAGTTCATCAAAATTATAGACGGACAAAGGAGGGAGACGAGAGTACCATACCAGCGTAGAGTCTTCCAATGTGGTTGGGAAGGGTCGGCATTTGATGGGATCGCTAGCACTGATAGTTAACATTTGGATGTTGAAAGCCGTAATATGAACATTCGGATCAAAGGTGCCGTCGTATTTTTTTTTTTTTTTTTGGCATCTTGAAGTTTTATGGAAAAGGAGCCATCATCATGGCGAACGGTAAACGGGTGGCCGTCCAGATCTACGGCCGGGAGGTCGCCATGTGTGGCCGTAGTTTGTACGTATGAAGTGTTGGTTTGGGCGGAGTACGTCTCGTCCTAGCTTCGAGTGTCGCGCATCTCCTCTATACGATGCCGCATATCAACATTGTCATGGCGGAGCTGCTCCATTGCTCACAACAGGGCTTGGCTTGGAGACCTGGTCCATTATTCAGCGGCAGAAGCGCTTGTCCGTCAGCTCTGCTACCACTTCGGGTGGTGACCATGGTGTTTGGATTCGGATTCAGGAGTGTGGTTAGGGAAAAATTTTACCTAACCCCACGGTGGGCGCCAATTGTTTGTGCTAAAACAATAAATCAAAAGAACAAGTAGGTGTTGTATTGATAAGGTCTGAGTACAAGGGTGCAGAGCTAGCACATCAGGGTTCCCTAGCTCTGCTACAATGATGGGTCCTAAGAAGAGTACCAAAGCTGCTTTAATAAAGACAATAACCGACTTATATAGGGGTCAGAGCGTGTGTGATCTATGCGGGACGGTTATGCTGAGTGGGGGCCCCTGGTACTGTTAGCGCGATTCCCAGAAGCTGGCGTGGATTCCGTTCTCTCTCCCCTATCATCATGAGATCCTTCTAGAATGTCTATGTGTCCAATTGACGTGACCTAAGGCATGTTCTGCATGGCCGAGTAAACAGCTCCCTCGGCAAGTGCTCTGGGACGAACTCGGACTCGGGCGTGTACCTCGATGTTCCTGGGATTCTCGAGTAAGCGTATGCCGGGATACCCGAGTGACGCTCCCATCTTGGTGGTATGACCCTAGAAGTATATCCTAAGATCCCGCTCTTGACCATTCTAATACCGGATGGGCCTCCTTAATAGTGACGGATACCATCGGGCCTCAAGGTATTGGGTCGTGGACCAAATCTGGGGGAAACATATAATTTTACAAAATAATGCAAATAAGTCAATCCAAAAACAGCAGCTCGATATTTAAAATCAGTTCCAATTTTTTATATTCAAAATCAGTTCTAATTTATCAAAGTAAGATAAAACTCCACTTATTTATGATTACACGAGAATTTCTTCAAATGTGTGTAAAGTGGTGAGTCATGTTAAAAATGTAGTTGCTCATCAAAAAGAGACATTGCTCATCGAAAAAATGTTAAAAAATATGGTAATATATCCATCTAAAATGCTATTTAAAAAAAAAAAAGATAATGTACTTGCCAGCTGTTGTTTTTTTTTTTTTGAAAGGGAATGTACTTGCCAGCTGTTGAACACCTAAAAGACAATGCGATAGGTTGTGCATGCTTAAGAATTCTATTACAAGCAAATTATTATTAAACACATATTGAACAATGTCAAATTAACAATTTACCCTCTTTTGGTTTTTTAACTATTACTCTTAGTGCTTGCTTAGTCTAGGGGTGTCCATGGGTTTGGGTAGACCTGCGAACCCGACTAACCTGACCCAACCCAACCCTGATTTTGTGGGTTGGTTTGGTTGATCGGGTTGGGTTGGGTTGGGTAAAAGCAAATAGGACCTATAGAGTATGGGTTGGGTAGTGGGTTTCAAAATTGCAAACCCACTCAACCCAACCCAACCCACTCAACATAACATGATCTTATTTTTAGTTGTGGATAATCGATGGTTTAGACTTTTACATCATATTATCATAATTTATTAATGTAATTTAAAGTTTTAAACATGTTTATTTATGATTTTCGACACTTTTTTGTCTTGACAAACATCCGGACCCGAACCAAGAGGACCAAAAGGTGAAAATATATGTGTTTCTTGCCAAACCCAACGACCCACCAGCCCAACCCATGAGTGGTCGGGTTGGGTTACAAGTTTTTTTTTTTTGCCAACCCAACCCACTCACACACTTTTGACTGGATTAGGTCCTAAAACCCACTAAACCAGGGGCGGAGCGAATGGGGGCAAAGGGTTGCCATAGTGTAAAAATATTTACACTAACAATACATACAAATTAGACTCATATATATATATATATATATATATATATATATTTTACTCAAATTCAACAACAACAGGTATGATTTCAAATATTTCTATTTTCACGTTTTTAGAACCATAGGCTAGATATAATTATTTAATTACATTAAAAAATAATGTAATTATCAGTTGTTAAATCAGGTTTTTTTTTTCTCTCAAAAAAAAATCAGGTTTATTTTTTGAATGTTACAATAAGCATGTATGGAGCATTTAAAAGCTACAAACATTTTTTTTTTGGGTAGACAAAAGGTACAAACATTTAATTAGTGATATGCAAACAATGTACTCGATGATAATTTTTTCGTCTATTAAAACTTTTCATCTTCTTAACTTTTTGTGAGTCAAAAAAAAATCTTCTTTTGTACTATGTAACTGTGCTCTCTCTTTTTTGTTTTTTTGAACAACAGGGTCTAAAACCCCAGAGAAACAAAACTAAAAATCACGCGGAAAATGTGTAGAGGAGGCGTCAGCCAAAATAGGCAAGCTCAGACAAGCAGAAATTACATCAAAAATTCTACTATCAAAATTAAGAGATAGACCATATTTGGATAGGTAATCCGCCACTTGATTCGCCTCTCTTAAAGCATGATTCCACGAAACAAGGATCCTATCATTGCAAAGCTCCAGGATGTCACGAACCAGAGGATAGCAGGCATGCATATTGAGAAAAAAAAAATGATTCTTGAAGTCTCTTTGTGCATTTTGGTACTATGGAGTTTTGGTACTTTACATATTAGTATGTTTGTTTGTAGCAATTGACTGTTTCTCTCTATGTGATAAATAATAGTAGATAGCATTCAATTATACGCTTTAAATAAATAATCTTTTCAATAGCATTTCCGTTCAATCACAATCCAATGTTGTATCTTAAAATTTCCACCTTTGTTTTTTAATGATATTTTTCATATTAAAAATGCCTTAATGATAGTCAAAATATTAATTTTGTACTCTTTTCATTATGTCAGTGTTTTCAAATTCAGAAGTCTCGGACACAAAACAACCATGAGATGATTTTTGGAAAAAAAAATATATAACACAAATGCTTATCTCATGCTCTTTTAATTTGTTATTTTCTATATTTAAATGTGAACATTCTTTCAAAAGAGTGTCAAATTGTCTTCTTCACACCTCACACATGATATGATGCACGGGTACAAGATCCAGTATTTGTATATTTCTCCAATCAGTGATGATTTTAGAAATCAGGATATTATGAATGGCAAAATTATATTTATATTTATTAAGGATGGAAAAATTATATAATTCGTTAAAATTATATATTAAGGATGGCAAAATTATATAATTCATTAAAAAATTTATTTTATAAAAATAAAAACAATTAGGCAATAAAAATAACAATTATTATATAACATGGATGGCAAAATTATATGTCATTATAAAATATATATTAAGGATGGCAAAATTATATAATTCATTAAAGAATATATGATGATATGGACTACATATTTATTAAGTATGAAAAAATTATATAATTCACTAAAAAATATCTTTTATAAAAATAATAATTATATAGCATCTTGTTATAGATTTTTTATTTTTCGGTTAGTTGAAAAAACAAACAATATGACACAATTAATATATGGAAGAAATTACATAGTAGTAGATGATGGAGATCAAAAGGAGGCTCATTTCAAAATCCATAAACGTATTTCAAATTCTATGGCACTGTTTGGTTTGCCAAAAACGCTAGCATTTAGCGGATAGCTGATGGAAAATTAATTAGCCCCGTTTGGCAACCGTTTTTAAAATTAGCGTATAGCGTTTTTTCACTAGCATATAGCATTTTTTCCAGACGCTACTTGAAGTAACTTTTGAGCTTATAGCGTATAGCGTATGACTTTTTCTTCCATTTTTATCATTACGATCTTAATTAAATTCCTTACTTATCCTTCACTAACAAAATAAAATATTAATAGAAATCAATATTATTTTTATTATTCCATATTATTTATAAAAAATAACTAAAACTAAATAAATATTAAAATTAAAAATTAATATTTTAATCTTTGAAATGATAAATAATTTAAAATAAATTAAAGTGTTAAAATTGATAATCATTTTAAAATAAATAAAATAAATAAAATAAATAATACATATATATAATTTATATATATAAAAAATGCAAACGTATCCTTTTATGTAATTTTACATTAACCAGCTAGTCCAACCGCTAGTTTTACCAAAAACTTCAAATTCAAATTCATGATTCCCTATTAACAATCCTGGTCATGGTGGTTTAAGTTTAACCTCTTCATGTGTAGTACATTTCCTTTCAATATCTCATCCTCATTGTATTCATCATCTTGTTCATATTCTTCGTAAAAAAATGAGAAGAGAATGAACCCTTAGATGTGAGAGAAAGATGCATATAGGTAGAGAGCCACAGTGGTCTTCGACTCTTCGGTAGAGCAAGATAGGAGGAAGTGAAAAACAAGAGGGAGAAGAGAAAAATAAGATTGTTTAAAATATAAAGAGAGAATACATGTAAAGTGGTTTAGCCATTGTCAACAATTAAGGTGTACACATCATCAAAGACATGGAAGATGAGATCAAAGAAATTAAAGCAAAAAAAATAATAATAAGAAGAGGAAGAAGTAAGATGTACACCATTTTATTTTGCTTAAAAAAAAAAAGAGGAGTGGGGAAAATGTACCTACATGAACAAAAGTGCTTAGTGCCATCATTCAACTCCATCCACGACAACCTTGACCTCGTCTCCATGATCCCTGAAATAAAGAACAACAAAGTAAATTAAAGCTTGCAACACCATAGCTAGAGAGAAAAGTCAATAGACGGTGAAATAATAACAAATAAAAATATCAATATTGGATATTTATTTCGAAAAATCAGAATCATCGTATGACAGTGAATGATTTCGAAATTAATTAATTCAGATTTTTTTTTATTAATGCTATTTCAAGATAATGAATTCAAATTTGAATTTGAATTTGTTTTCATTATTGTAATGCTCGTTTAGAAAGTCAATTACGTTGCATAAATTCAAATTTGAATTCTCATGTCTAATAAATGATAGAGTTATGATATTTGAACACAAATTTTGGACACCGTATATATTTATCTCTACCTCTCACTTACTTTTTATCATTTTGGTATACACACTTTTCAAAAATACACCCAAAAAACAAAGGGGACACCAAATGGTGTCCCATTTAGATGTACAAAAATCATTCCTGTAAATGATATAACCTTCAAGCAGGTAACAGAATCAATCATTTAGAAAAAAAAAAGTTAGTCATAATGATAGTAGCAAGAATCCATTTTTTTCATTAATAACAAAATCAATTATTTACATCAATAACATTTTAAATGAATAATTACAAATTTAAAAAATGATTTTTTTCGTTTATAATGTACATTAATGATAATCCCTTGAATCGCTCTTCTATTGACACGTAAGCCTTGTTGATGTGTGATTGCTCAGAGAATGACACATAAGCGAAATTGCTTTGAGGGACATTTAAATTTGTATATATATATATATATATATATATATATATATATATATATATATATATATATATATATATAAAAATTTCCCATCCTCCTAATTTTACCTATTAATTATTTCTAAAAATAAATATTTAATTTGATTATTAATTGATAGTATCATTAGTTTCTTCTTCAGGTAATTTTACTCATTATGTAATAAAGTTTATACTTATTATATTATATAATTTATCAAAAGTTTATTAAAAGTTAATGCATTTGATTTATATTGGTAAAATATTTATATAAAAATATATTTGAAAGGTAAGAAAAATAAAAATTTAAGAAAGATATAAATGAGAGAAAGTTAAAATGAATAAAATAAAAATTAATAAAGTAAAAACATAAAATAATCTAGAGAAATAAAAATTGAGAATAAATCCATCTGTAATCATGGTAGCATATCTGTTTTATATAATAAAGTTTCCTCTCCTCGTAATTTTTCCTTATTAATTATTTCTAAAAGTAACTGAACATTTAATTTGATAATTAATTGATAGAATCATTATTTTCATCTTCAGGTAATTTTACCTTTTAAAATATAAAAATAAAATTAGTATTTATTACAATTTATTAAAAATCAATACACAATTTTGATTTTTCTATTAATATATAATAAAATCTGCATTTATTATAATTCATTACAATAACTATAGTGATAAATTAAAAAAAAAAATTTAAATAATCAAAATCATGGAATCTGCGAGCAGATATATTTCCAACCTTGTTAGTGAGAGCCCATATATGTTATATATATAAATCAAAGGTCTACCAAAAGGTCAAGCACTCCATCTTCCAACTTACAAACATTTTCAAAGCTTTTTCAAATAAAATCACAACCATGCATTCTAGTACTACCCTTAAGTTCCTATCTCTAATCATCTATGCTCTTGCCATTGTGCAAACAACAATTGCTAGTGATCCAGACATTGTATCTGATTACATAGTCCCTCCCAATGTGACCAATGTTGATGCAAACTTCTTCACCTCTCATGCCTTCCGTGACATACTAGGCACAGAATCCTCAGGTTTCAAGATATTGCTGGCAGACAAGGCAACATTTCCAGCACTTGATGGACAAAGTGTGTCAACTTTTGTTGTTCAACAAGATACTGGTAGCACCATCCCTCCACACATTCATCCTCGTTCTTCTGAGCTGATCATAGCCCTTAAGGGTTCCCTTCAAGTTGGGTTTATAGACCAAAACAATAAGCTCTACTCTCAGACACTACAAGCTGGAGACTTGTTTATTGTTCCAAAGGGACTTGTTCATTACACTCACAATGCTGAAAAGGAGACTGCTCAGGCCTTGGCTGCATTTAGTAGTGCCTATCCTGGAGTTATTGTGGTTCCTTTCAATATATTTAACTCCACACCCCCCATTGATGATGCTATCTTGGCTTCTTCCTTTAGGACTGATGTTAACACCATTAAAGCTTTGAAGAAAGGGTTATCTTCCTAAGCCTCATGGGTACGATCCATTGGTTCAACTTCAATATTTATGTTACGTAAAAGCTGTTTTAATACCTTGGTTTTGTTTGCTTTGTTGAGGTTTACAACCCTTTCGATGTGACAATTATATTGTGGTAAAATAATATAATGTTGGATCAGTACTCAATGTTAGTTCTTTTACTTCTATTGTGTTCTGAATTATTTTAGGCAAAATAAGTAAATTGGTCTTATACATTTATTTTATTTTTTATATTGGTCTTATAAGTTTTTAATTTTTCAAATTGATCCTACACGTTACGTTTGACCTAACGTCACGTGTCAGTTTGACGTGGCTATCATCTTAGTCCGACACGTGGCATCAAAATTGACGGTAATGACTAAAACGGAACGTAACGTGTAGGACGAAGGTGATAGCCACGTCAAACTAGTTTGCCTTATAGGACCAGTTTACCTAGTTTGCCTTTATTTTACCTATCTTGAGTTTTAATTCCTTATTTTTTATTTTTTAAATTTTTTCTTCTCTATATTATTTTTCTTTTAATTTTATATTTAATTTTAAGCTTTTTGTAAATATATTTTATTAATAAACTCTCAAAATAGGATAAAAATAGGTTTTTATGAAATAATAATAAAATAAAGGTTTGATGAATATTTTGGTCCCTACCAATAGGATAAGATTTGTTTTAGTTCCCCTAAAAAATAGATAGGGATATGTTTGCTTTGTTTTCACATTCTTCCAATTTTTATTTTGTAAATAGTCCTTATAATCTCAAAGCAAACAGACCCAAGGATTTCCTCCTTGTAATCTCAATTTTTATTTTGTAAATAGTCCCTACGCCTGACATGGCAAACATAGACATGGCAGTGAACTTTTCAGCTACCAAAAATTTATTTAAAAAATTTGATGGAATTAAAATTTAATATTTTTATGCACGTGGCACTGATGACGTGACACTCTATCTGCCACATTATCACTTAACGAAGCCACATTATCACTTAACGAAGCTATCCTAATGACAGTGACAAATTTCAAAATTTTAAAATGATTAGAGACCAAAACCTACAAAAATTTTTGAAGGGGCTAAAAATCAAATTCCACCCTATTTGTAAGGACCAAAATATCCATTATAACGAATCAGTCTGAGATTGGATTCATTGTCTATATTGTGGTAAATCCGTTTATAGTGAATGAACTTTGATATAATATATTAACTTAAGCGTAATATATATATATATATATATATATATATATATATATCATAAAATATTTATTTTTATAATTAATTAAAAATTAATACACTTTCTATTATATAATTACACTGTATTCTTCTAAAACCTGTTTATAATTCTTTAAAGGCAATTAAGGAGAGAAACGTTCCTCAAAACCGATTAGCACATGTTGCACATTGGAAAAAGAATGAACAATTCAAGTCTTCAGTTTTCAAAGAAACAACAAATGGCCTCATCAAAACCATTAATAAAATAATAAAGGAGTAAAAACCAATAAATAGGAGAATTAAGGAATCAACTAGTAATAAAATGAAATCAATTCAATATATTAATAAAAATGTTGGAGAAAATAAATAAAGAAAATAAAGAGTGTTTACAATTTTTCAAATATCAAGACAAAATATTTGAAAAAAAAATTTGAACATTATACATATATTACTTTTTCTACTTAAGCGTAATATATATCAGAAAATGTTTATTTTTATAATTAAATACACTTTCAAATGTTTTTAGTTTAATTTTCTTAAAAGATAAATATTGAAAAATTAATTGAAATATTTGTTTTTTACTGGAATATTAAAAATTGAAAATTCAAGAAAGATATAAATTAAAAAAAATTAATTGAAATAATATGCCAGTAGATATGTTTCCAACCTGGTTAGTCGGAGCCTTTTATAGACATAAATAATAACTCTACCAAAAGACAAAGCACCACATCTTCCAAGTTCCAAATATTATTTTCAAAGTTCTTTCACATCACAACACGACACACCACACCATGCATTCTAATACTACCCTTAAATTCCTGTCATGTCTGCTCTTGCAATTGTGCAAACAACAACTAGTAGTGATCCAGACATTTTGTCTGACTTCATAACGTGACCACAGTTGATGGCAACTTGTTCACCTCTCATGCCTCCCGTGACATAATTGGTACACACTCCTCAGGTTTCAAATTGCTTGCAAACAAGGCAACATTTACAGCTCTCAAGGGACAAAGTGTGTCATGTTTTGCCGTTCAACAAGAACCTGGTAGCACCATCCCTCCACACATTCATCCTCGTTCTTAAGGGCTCCCTTCAAGTGGGGTTTGTGGACACAACAAATAAGCTCTTCACTCAGACACTACAACCTGGTGACTTGTTTTTTGTTCCAAAGGGACTTGTGCATTTCACTCACAATGCAGAAAAAGAGACAGCTCAGGCCTTATCTGCCTTAGTAGTGCCAATCCTGGGATTGTATTGATTCCATTGATGACTGTATCTTGGCTTCTTCTTTTAGGACTGATGCTGCCACCATTCAAGCTTTGAAGAAAGGCTTTGCTTCCTGAGCCTCAAGGGTTCTGTGACACGATTTGTTGGTTCAATATTTCTGTTATGTAAAAGCCGTTTTAATACCTTGGTTTCATTGCTTTGTTGATGCTTACAATCCCGGCCTAACATATGTTGAGGCCTAATGTTTATGTAGGCTTTTTTAAAATTAAAAAATATATATTTTTATAAAAATAATATTATTTTTAAAATTTATTTTTATTAATATTTTATATTTTTAAAGCAAAATTATTATGATTGATGTAAATATTTGTTATGTATATATAGAATTACACTTAAAAGAGGGGCAAAAAAATATATTATATAAGTAACAAAACAAATATAAACAAAATATATTTTGAGTTTGATTGTTTTTTGGAGGCCTAAAACCTTTACAAAATAAAAACCAAAAAAATTTGGGAGCTAAAGCTGTTGCTATATCAGCTTGCCCCTAATGACGGCCGGATGCTTCCAACTCTTTCTAACAATTACATTATGGTAAAATAATATGATATGAGGAGTACTTGAATCAATGCATTTTATATTTTAGGGTCGCGCTATTTGCACACCCGGGTGTGACATCCAGGTACTGTAGTGCTATAGTACTGTTTATTTCCTCTTCTTCTTAAAAAAAATAAAAATTTAGCTTTTTTGAATACTAACATTTTTTGTTAATCCAGTGTAAATATCTGGTTAATTCAGTTTATTATATGGTTAATGGGTCATCCTGAAACTTAGAACATCTCCAATGCTAAGGAGATAAGCAACCCACCTTAGTTGCTTAAATGAGCCCCACTGTGGACCCCATTATGCCATATCACATTTAAGCAATACATCCAGTTTTCACTCCAATGTTATATATAATAAGTAACCCTTAAGCAACCCAATATTTTATTATTTTTTATTTGCACATGAATTTGCACAAGATTGTGGCTTGAGAATAATAAAAAACAGAGAGTAAATACCCAATTTGGTCCCTGAAATTGTGAAGTAGTATCAACTTGGTCCTTGAAATTATTGAAATTCCAAAAGCGTCCCTGAATGATAAGTTAGTATCAATTTGGTCCCTCATTTTACTCACTTAATATCAATTAAGTCCCTGACACTACAAACTTAATATCAACTTAGTCCATATGATTTTTTAACTGAGGGACTAAGAGGATCACCGTTTTACAATTTCAGGGACTAATTTGGAATTTCGATAATTTCAGGGACCAGATTGCTGCTACTTCACAATTTCAGGGACCAAATTGGGTGTTTACTCAAAAACAGATTTGCAAGTTGAGAGATTTGTGTGCAAAATGTTGTGAATTTGAGCAATATTTACAGTAAAAAAAATTCTACCCGTTGAAAAATATATCCATTTGACCTGATACTGATTCATAAATTCAAATTTCTTCCCATTGCAATATTTATTGTGTCTCAATCAAACATCATCCAGAACCTTCTACACTCATTTTTCTTCTGCTCACCCTTGACAAAATATGTATTTCATTTTTAATTTTCTCTCAACTCACTCCCTCAAAATTTTCGTCCCCAACTTCTCTCCCCACACTCACCCTTCCCTGTTTCAGTTTCACCTTCACACTCCCCCTCCTCCCCTCACTGGTTATCTCGGCCCCCTTCTCTCGGCTACCCCCTCTTTCCCTGTTTCTCCCTTCACCTTCACACTCCCCCTCCCTTCACTCGTTTCTCTCGGCCCCTTTCTCTCTTCATTCAGTGACACTCTCCCTTCACCCTGCTCCCTTCTCCCTCATGCATGCAACAATTTCGAGCTTTCTCCCTTAAGATCCAACAGATCAAGGTCCAAGGAGGTGCGTCCCTTCATGTCTCCTTCATTCCTCCCTCAGATCCAATAGATTGAGGTCCCCTGAAGTGCGTCTCCTCCTCCCAGCGGTGCGGCCATGACTTGCGTCTCCTCCCTGCGGTGCTTTCGTCTCCTCCATGTGAACGCCGACGAAGGTTCCGTCGTGTCGGAGGTGTAACCATGATTATAGGTAGCGGCCATGAGTGGGGTTTTTCTGATTAGGGTTTCTGTTTTTTTTTTTTTGTTGATTGGGTTCTGATTTGGGTTTTGCTTGAATCTGATTGGTTTTTGTTTTTCATTTTCTGATTCAATATGTCTCACTAGGCTGTATTTTTGGTGGACAATGATACCTTTTTTTTCCCCTCTATTTTCTCTTCATTCTGTTAATTTTGGCTCACTCTTTCACATATATGATTTTTTAATTGATAAGCAACCAGATCTTGAGTTGCTTATATATGCAACGTTGCTTAAATTTAAGCAACCCACCAAATTTAAGCAACCCACGTCAGCCAGCTCCAATGCTGGAAAAACTTAAGCAACCGTTGCTTAAGTTTAAGCAACTCCTAAGAACCTAGCGCTGGAGTTGCTCTTACAATATTTTTTCACACAAATTAACCATATGATGAACTGAATTAATCAAATATTTGCACGTAATTAACCAAATATTTACATGGTTGTGAAAATTGATTGTAAGCTTCAGGATGACCCATTAACCATATAATGAACTGAATTAACCAAATATTTGCACGTGATTAACCATATAGAATGGTCGAAGCATCAGAGTTACCCATTAACCACAGAATACACTGAATTAACCAACCATTTTCAAAGGATTAACCACGTGTTTATGGAATGTAAAAATCTTATTTCAAGCATCAGAGTTACCCATTAACCACATAATACATTATATTAACCAACCATTTTCAAAGGATTAACCACGTGTTTATGGAATGTAAAAATCTTATTTCAAGCATCAGAGTTACCCATTAACCACATAATACATTATATTAACCAACCATTTTCAAAGGATTAACCACATGTTTATGGAATGTAAAAATCTTATTTCAAGCATCAGAGTTACCCATTAACCATATAATACATTATATTAACCAACCATTTTCAAAGGATTAACCACGTGTTTATGTCATGTAAAAATCTTATTTCAAGCATCAGAGTTACCTATTAACCACAGAATACACTGAATTAACCAACTATTTTCAAAGGATTAACCACATGTTTTTGTTTTAAAAAAAAGTCGAAATTTGTCCCAAAAAAAATGACCCATTAACCATATAATAAACTAAATTAACTAGATATTTACACGTAATTAACCAAAAGTGTTAGTATTCAAAAAAGCTAAATTTTTATTTTTTTTAAAAAAGGTCAAAATTTGTAAAAAAAAAAAAATTAAAAAAAAAATGTGTGCTACTGTAGCAGGTGTCGCACCTTGGTGTCAAAACCAGATGTGCAACTATCATTTCTGTATATTTGATATATGAGAATCATAGGAAGAATGAGGAGGAGAAGAATTAATATCATTTTGTGGTGATGTTTGTTTTTAACAAGATTCGAAATTCTTTTGTCAAAAAAAAAGATTCGAAATACTAAACTTTAACCTTCTCCACAGATTCGTTGACTCCAAATCGATAATTAAAATCACACAGGTCACGCTAATTATTTTTTCCTTTTCATTTGCACTACAAGGAATTTCAACACAAGCAAGTAAAACAGCAACCTTCAGCAGCTAGATTTGCTACAAATATTTATTTTATTTACCAGGTAAAAATAATTTCAAAATAGACATATAATATAATGTACTAACAAAATATATATACTAATTAGTAATTACTACCTTTCAAAGAGCTTGGCTATTGGGGGCTTCTCTCCATTTCCTGAGCGTGCTAGCTGCGTGAGAGAACTAAGACCAACCACTTCTTTTCCGTCAATTTTGTTGCCTCGTCTATAGGATATGATTCTGGCACATGATCATACGTGAAGATGCCTGAGCAATGCACATACATGAAGATGCAAAGAATGATCTTTTCAACCCCCATCTCTAAGTCCTGAACTGCCAAAATGTAGGCTTCCCAATTACCACCCCAAATCTTCATATCCATAACAATGATTATTCAAGTCATACATAACGAACCATAATCAATTAGAACAAAAAGTAACAAAACTCACTTGAAATACGACTGATCTTGAAGTGCAGTAGGAGCAGAACATTACTCAATAGAACTACTCAAACATAACCCAAGGCAATGATTCCAAAGAAAACAGCTTAGTCACCTATTGAAGATTGGCAACACATTGTTGCAGTCCCAGTTTGTTACAAAAATAAAGGCTACAAACCCCAACAATTGAAAATAAAGTGAACTTACACCTCAAATTTGCGCTGTGATCGGGACAGGGAAGATAACAATGCAACTGTGAATGGGAGTTACTGGCACGATTGGGACAAGATTGAGGAAAGTGGAGATAAAGTTGATGAATGATGGATGTTGGTCCTCTTTCCATGCATTTCTCAACAAACAAACTCCACATGCACCTACAATATTATACGTACTAATGCCTCATTCTTAACAAGTTAAGATAATCAATGTCTGATGCATTTTGCAGGAAGAAAAATTTAAACATGCACCAAATTACTGCATCTAGCTGCCACTATCGAATACAGGGTCAAAACAACATAGCTAAGGAGCTAGCTAATGCATTAAGATAAGGATCAGAAGCACTCTAATATACCCATATCCACGGTTATATGTCAACCATAACCTCCAAATAGTCAAATAGATCACTCTCAGATAAATATCTGTTCTTGAAAAATTAGATAAGCTTAATAGTATCAAATTTTAAAGCATACAGTGAAGGAAGAATTGAAAACTATCACAAGTTAATCAAGAAACAAGCAGCTCAATGTAAACGCATCTGACTAAGTTTTTCGAAACTTCTACAGGCAAACCCTTCCTTTTATTTTTTGTCCAACAACGAAAGAATATTATTCACCACAAACAAATTCTAAAGAACCAATTCGTGAAGGCCCACGAAGACCATCCTCAACAAGAATCCAACCAAGAGTTTTGGGGGTTGGAAAACCCAGCTATATAGAAGATCATCCTTCTACAAGCGATTGTGTCTTCTCTCTTTGTGGAGGTGCTATTTCTTGGGGTTCCAAGAAACAAATTTGCATTGTCAACTCTATCATGGCTACATAATTTATAATAGGTTAAAGTAATCTTTTGGTTCCTATACGTGATACTGATTTTCAATTTGGTCTCTATACATAAAAATTTATTAATTTGGTCCCTATATGTGACACTGGTTTTCAATTTGGTCATCACCACTAATTGGTCCCTATATAAGAGGACCAAATTGCAAATTATTATCACATGTAGGGACCAATTCAACCAAAAAAAATTGAAATCGGTCCCTACATGTGACAATTATTTTCAATTTGGTCCCTACATGTGATAATAATTTGTAATTTGGTCTCTCTTATATAGGGACCAATTAGTGGTGAGGACCAAATTGAAAACCAGTATCACGTATAGGGACCAAATTGATAACTTTTTACGTATAAAGACCAAATTGAAAATCAGTATTATGTATAGAGACCAAATGATTACTTTAACCATTATAATATTAATTAACTATGGGGAGCAAAGAGGCAGGATGATCGAGAAATCTAGTTATATGAGATATTGGTTTTGCCTAAACCAATGGCATCAATATCCATATATTGTGATGGTCAGTCAACATCACCAAGGGCATATATATAGCTAGGTATATAATTGAAAGTTCAAGTAGATTGGACTAAGACATAACTATGTGAAGGATTTAATTTCAACGGGAGTAATATCCATAATTTTTTGAAGAATAGAACGGAATATTGTAGATCCTTTGACGAAGGGATTGACAAGGGATGTGGTGTTAAAAATATCGTTTGGGTACGGTAAACGATTACATGAGAGAGAAAGAGGTTAGGGTACGGTGACACAAAATGACTTAATTGGTATGTATTGTTAGTTTAAAGATTTTTTTACATTGTTAATTGGTATGTAAAGATTTTTTATACTATTAATCAATCATAAATTATCAGATCTTCTTTTCATAATTTATAACTATCTTAAAACTCATTCATAGATTAGTTTGTGAATTCAATGCAACATAGAAGTGGTTGTTAATAAAGGCAAAATAAATTTATAGATGAAAAGGGATTTAATAGTCTTAGACCCTTATACATGCATTTTAAATCTAATTTGCATTTAATTAGTATATATTATTACAATAAAAAAAAAATTATACTGTCAATCAATTATAAATTGTTACATTATTAAAAATGTCGAATTCTTATCATAACTATTTTAAAAGTTACACATATAATTTGTGATTGGTTGCAAATGATAGAGTCTGAGGTGCCAACCTAGTTAAGATGTCTTTCTCTACCGTGATTCCTTTACAAACCATGTTGCTTTATAAAAAAAAATTGTGATTGATTAATAATATAAAAATTTTACACCCTGTTTAATCTAAATTAAACTTATTTAATTTTGCTTTAGATTTTTTATACAAAGTTATATTTTCTAAATATTTAATTTCCTGGCTGAAAGCCTTATATTATAGCATCAAAGTTCTCTCTCCAAACGTTAAACATGGGGGTTTGGTATATCAACATCACTATCAACTATCAATATCAACTGCAAGCAGTGCAGTTACAGTGTCCTAGATTTTTTTTGTTTGCAAAGTACAATAAGTCAATAACTGTTAAAAAACTATACAAAAATGAAGCATCAAGAAACGTCTGCATAAGAAGATCCACCTTCCTTCTAATGCCTTAACGAACCTACCACGATACTGAAACTGAACCAAAATATTTGTTTTCACCCTAAATCTTCTTACCCAAAAAAGCAAGCTCTACAAATTTTTTGGGGTTTGGTTACTCAGTACCCATCTGAATCACAAGCAAAAATGGAGGGTCGAGTTGAAGTGTAAGTATTTCTATTCTTCAAATTCCCCTTTTAAAAAAAAAAAAAACCTGTTTTCTATGTCTTTCAATATGATTTTTTTTTTTTAAATATTGTTTCTTTTTCTCCTAATATTCAGTCTCTGCATTGCAGTGCATCCGGATCCTTAGATGACTTGTCTGCGACTTGCAAGGTGTGTTTTTTGTCCCATCCTGTCGACCCCATCGTAAAATTATTTTGGATTGGTTTTTTTTTTTTTTTTTTTAAGTTTTTAAATTAATTTTATTTTTACATATTTCTGAAGGCAAATAGGATTTTCCAAGTTTGTGGATATTTATGAATACTCAGTTTTGTTAGACATAGTAAAACCTTCTTGATTTGTGCCTATGGAAAATTTACAGTGTTTTTCAATAGAAAAATGACGGCTTGTGAATTATAGTAAAAGGACTCAATGACAAATGCAATAATGTTGGATTAGGCTCCTCTAAAGTAAGTAAACGTGTAAAAGTAAGAAAGTAACAGTGTATTCACCCTCAATTAGTTAAAATGCATTTACTCATTTAGATCTCAATCCGCTTTAACTAATCAAGGGTGGATACACCATTTTCACTTTACACTTTTACTCTAGAGGAGCTTTATCCAACAATGTTTGATTGTCTTCTTTGTCTTTTTTTATTCTGTATGAGTGAATGTTTCCTTTCAAACATTTTGAAAATAATCTAAAAGTCAGTTGCCAAAGCAATGTTTTTTTTGGAAATTCTTGTCATGTAATCTTAGTGTTGTAGGATGCGCAGGCTCCACTCTGTCGATGATTCATCTAAAAACTTGATGATGTCCTCTGTCTGTGTCACAGGTGGAATCTCCAAATGGAAGAGCAATGCACAATGAAGTTCCTTTTGGCCCCGAAATAACTTGTCATCAGACAGAATCTACTCTGGTGGATGTACATGGATCACATTCTAGAGAATCACAGGCTTCTCATAATGAAACGTTCGGGGGTATTATTTACCAGAGCATACGAGTTGTAGTTTTCTCTAACAGACTCAACTTGCTTATGCCTTTTGGGCCTGTCACAATTCTTGTAGAGAAATTGACCGCTCATCATGTGAGTTGTACTTCATACAGTTCTTAACTTCACTGTATTTTAACTACTGATTTATTAAGGTTGGCTGCAGGGTTGGGTCTTCGCTCTGAGTTTATTGGGTATAATGCCTTTGGCGGAGCGGTTAGGCTATGCTACAGAGTAATGTTACATGTACTCTGTATGAAGTTTTTCTTAAGATTTCACTTTATTATGGTTTCTAATGGTACTTATTTTCTTGGTCTTATATAGGCAGCTGGCATTTTACTCTGGAGATACTGGTAAAGTAATAATATAATCAGCTCCCATAAATGGCATTATACCAAATCTATCTTCTTCTAAAACAACCTAGAACAGATTCTGAAATAAACATATATTGAATGTAATATGATATGTGTATATTTTGTGAGCAGGCTAGGAGATGTCGCATTTATATGTATTGGTACCTAATTATTAGGAGAAATGTCTGTTAATTTTCAATTATCACTTATTTTACATCCTATATTTCATTTGAATTTATTAATTCCGGTTACTCAGTTCAATCTTAGATTGTTTTGATATCTGTTTTGTCCTTGCTCATAGCAGCCATTGTTGCTGTAGGCATCTTCTATGTAAAGTTCTCTTCACAATGGCTATAGGTTGCTATTTATAGAGAGATAGCCCTTCTACGAGTTTAGCGATTTTAATGCACTGGGCCTCTTTAGCCCAAGTACGGTCCACTCTCGCTCCTTCCTCTCTGACCCGTGCTGTTCAAACACCAAATGAAAACCTCTCAGACAAGGCGGCTCTTACATTTCATTGTATCTTAACCTAGCTCTACCGCTGCTCCCGAGAAACATCAACATGGCCAGAACCATCCTCAATATCCTTCAAAGGAATCTGCAGCCAGTTATACAGCTGCATTGAAAATGCAAAGTCCACACCTGATTACATGCTTAAAAGGAAACACTCAAAACCCTAGAGCAGATCAGCCTAGAGCTCCACATTCAAGGCCAATGCCTCCTTTACCTTGGAAGCACTGTGTGCTACATTTGTTACATTTGCACTTGGTTGGCGCTCCAATAGTGACAGAAAGTCCCTGGTAGCACTAGGAAGCTTAAATTCCCATTCCAAATTAACTCAAAACCCTTGCTGCAAAGACTTTTGGTCCCAGATGGAGCACCAATATCCTAAACTTAATTGAAAATGGTGCAAATGGAGCAGATGTGGCACTGGGTAGACTTCACAGTTTCATTTCAGTGATTGAGGATACATCTCGCCATCTCACTGCTCAGCTGGGAGTTTTCTCTTGGGTATTCGACGCCATGCCAGAGGGGAAGGCGCGGCGCGAGAGTTAACTGTACCTGGGCCAATAGGCCCTCCTAGAAGGGTTATATCTGTCTATAAAATATAAATCATAATCTATAGCCACTACGAAGAGGGCTATTGGAAAGCCGCCTTAATTGTTGTCCGCCCCTAGCCTCCTTATTTGCGGCAACTTTGAGATGCCTTCATTGCAGTCTCCAGCACCTTCATTGTGTTGGTTGTGAGGGTGTGTATAGTCCCACATCGTCTAGAGATATGGCCCTAAGTAGTGCTTATAAAGTTTGGGCAATCCTCACCTTACAAGCCGGTTTTGTAGGGTTGAGTTAGGCCCAAGCCTAAATTCCAAGAAGAGCTTTTATTTTTTACACACATAGAAGATGCCTACAATGGCTACTATGTGCAGGACTGAATAATATCCATGATTGTGATGGAAAAATATGGATATAATTTCTTCATGTGGTATCTAAGATTCTAAGTGGTTCATATACTATTTTGTTGTTAATCATATTCTTGGTGTGGTTTATTTCTCATTTCATTCCATTGTATCTTGCAGTTGGGGGTCTTTTAAATGCTACATTTGGTAATGCAACAGAATTGATCATATCATTATATGCACTGAAAAGTGGAATGACACGAGTTGTCCAGCTTTCTTTGCTGGGCTCCATTTTGTCAAATATGTTGCTAGTGCTTGGATGTGCATTCTTAAGTGGTGGGATTGTTTTTCATAAGAAGGAACAAGTGTTTAACAAGGTAGACACTTACATTTCTGCCTCCTTGATTATGTTCCTGATTTTCATTTTGTATAGCCTGTGGCTGATTCAAATTAGCACACAGGCAACTGCTACTGTGAACTCAGGATTGTTGCTAATGGCAGTCATGGGCCTACTTTTTCCTGCTGTTCTTCATTACACACACACTGAGGTGCATTTTGGGAAGTCGGAGTTGGTGCTTTCAAGATTCAGCAGCTGCGTCATGCTTGTGGCCTATGCTGCATACCTATTTTTCCAGTTAAAAAGTCAAAATAGTCTTTATATCTCTGTGAATGAGGTTGGCAGTCTTGTATGAAGTCTGCTTTTTTCCTTCTTCAGCTTTGTTTGTGTACATGTGATATGTTGTATGTCATGTGATACTATTGATTTCCTTTCTCTTTAGTACATATAATCATAATTTTGTTCTGAAGAGGAACTTAAACACATGAACAGTTTGGGCTAATAGATTTTGGACAGAATGGCATCCCCTTTACTCTTGAACCAGGGGAAGACAGCAAAATCATGTCAAACTTGATTTTTGGAGAGGCTTGATTGTTGTATCCTTTAAGAGAAACTTCTAGACTAAGATAATGCGAGTCTAAGTATATAACGATAGAGATTGCGCACAAGTACAATTCAACATATGATTTCCTTTCTGATTCTCATTTATTGTGTCATTTTGTCTTTGACTTCCTTTTGCATGACATCCTATGTCTCTTATGTTCCAATAGATATGTCTGGCATTTCTGCTCACTTTGGGGAGGGAAGTTGAATGGAGGAAGATTGCAATTGGCTTTCTGAACTCTGTCTTGATCTTTAAGATTGCCTCATATTTTCATTCTAGAGAAATATTATCAAAAAGATTTTATCATGCTTGCCCAGTACATTAGCCCAGAACAGATGTTGGTGGATGATTAACTAACTGGAGAAGTTTTTCCCCTTATTCATAAGCAGAGTAATTGTTTATTGCTTAAATTAACTGTTGCACATTCTAGTGATTTTTCTAGGATGCTTGATGTTCATTATTGCAACTCACTAATAATTTTTCTAGTATGCTGTGTGTCATTATGAGGATAAGTCAAGGCTCAGTTGTTGTTGCTACTTGATGTTCAATATTATTATCTTTTGGTATATCCTGTACATGCTTGACATTGCATTTTGGCTCACCAAGTCGTGGTAACCTGCCAACCTGGTATGAATTCAGGACGAGGGTCAGAGTGGAAACAACTCAAACAATGATGAATCTCCAGATATTTCTAAATGGGAATCAATAATCTGGCTTTTAGTTATGACTGCTTGGATATCAATCCTGTCAGAATATTTGGTCGGCGCTATAGAGGTAGAAAATGTTCAGGTTTTCCTCTTTAATGTGTTTGATGAAAGCTTTGAAACTTGAAAGTACTAAGTAGCAGTCAGCTGTTTGGGAATTTTTCTCTGTTTTCTTTCTACCCAGAAATATATTTCAAATTGTATTGTTAGAAGGTAGAGGAATTCAAGTAGATTCCCTTTTGAGTTTAGCTTTCTAAATTCTAACTGATATTACTCACTACTTAGTATACCATGTTATATGTTTATATAAGTGCAAATTCTGGCTTGGCAAGCACTAAGTTGTTTCATCATTAACAATAAGGAGAGAATAAGGATGATCCACTTTGTTAGCATTATATATTTATATGCTTCGTCAGTATTTTTAAGTGAGATATTCATGAAGTTAAATTATTTCTGTTCACTAGTTAATCTTGATTTTGTCCTTAAGCCATTCAAGTACAGTACGTAATTTATCTTCTTCCTTGATCTTTGCTTTTATGTTTAGCCATATGAGAACATTTTAAGTTGTTGCTTTGCTTTTTAAATGAAATGCCATTGTGTCTTGCATATATTTTACAAGAAAAAAATGGCTTGTCAAAGATTTCACTGAATGTTTATTTATGAAATTTCAGAACTGATCTTATTAGAACATTTTTTGATAAAATAAATCTTTGTGATTTGATCAACTGTTCTACAGGGAGCATCTACTACATGGAAAATTCCAGTAGCATTTATTAGTGTCATATTGCTTCCACTTGTGGGGAATGCGGCAGAACATGGCAGTGCTATCATGTTTGCCATGAAAGATAAACTTGTGAGCTTTCAACAGTTGTTGTACTCTTTTAAAATGTATTATATATTCACATTAATAGCTTGTATTCCTTGTAGGACATTTCCTTAGGAGTAGCAATAGGATCGTCGACGCAGATATCTATGTTTGTGGTAAGTATTATAATATATCGATGATATTGAGTTGCTATCTAGAACTATTTTGGTTTAGTAAATGGCCAATGCTTTCTCTAATTTCAGTTTTCATGCAGGTATTTGTGTGTGTCATTGTGTGTGTGCTGTATGCATATACTAAAGTTGAATTTAGGTGGAGTAAAATACGCTGGAAGATTGGCATGATGTCTGAACAAGAGAAAGCAAAATTCAGTAGAATCAACATATAACAAAAGTAGCAGGATTAAAACTAAGAAATGAAACAGCAGAATGTATTCAGCTTCTACCTATATGCAATAGTTAATGGCTTGATGCAGCATTAATGGGCTGTCATCTACATTTTTTTCATTCATAAATTCCTCTTCTATCAAAAGTCAACCCTGTGAAATTTCATTAACAAAGATTGAGAGATGTCTTACAATATTTTTTCACGTTGTCCTCTATCAGAAGCTGATAACCAAAATTATATTTCTCTCATCTACACTCTCCTTTTCTGTCTGTCTCTCCCCCAAATTGAGTGGTCACCCAGCAAAGCCAATAAATTTTAGGATGGCCAGTAAAATTAATTATATAAGAAATACATTCCGGTTATCTATCCATATTTTGTAATGGACAAAGAATGGGAATTCAACTTTTCTATGAATGTGTACTGCTGTATCTGACTATCTGTTTTTTGCTTCCTTCATATTTTCATTTTCATCGTGCAGATACCATTGTGTGTGGTTATTGCCTGGATTATGGGGATTCCTTTGGACTTAAACTTTCAACTTTTTGAGACTGGAGCACTATTTCTGACTGTTATAGTCGTAGCCTTCATGTTACAGGTTTGTATTCAAAGATTAAATAATAAAAATCAAATTTGTTTACGAGATTATTATGGTATTATTAGGAGCATAAAACATATAGATGACGACACATGGTAACTCTGATTTGATTATCACTACGATAAAAGTCCGACACTGACATATTTATTATGCATTTGCAGGAAGGAACTGCTAATTACTTCAAAGGACTAATGCTTGTTCTTTGCTATCTAATAGTTGCAGCTAGTTTTTATGTACATGTAGATTCCGATTCAGTAGGTTAGATTGTGTCCTAACACCTTTAATATTCACTTAACTTTCTGTTGTCATTTTGGTTTTGTGAAATGAGGTCGGGAAGATTTTGTTCCGTTTCCCTGATGCAAATGTAAAGAATAAATTTGTTATCAGTTCATATTTCCACCTTCTGGTTGTGCTTTGTAAGTGTCATAAATCTGGCATCTTGCTGGTTGCAATGCCAGCTGTTATGTTGCACAAACTAATTCAGTCTCCACTGATCGATGCTAGAATATGGAGAAATGTTAATTAGTTTTTGGACAAATTCATTTTGAATTGGCGAATTCGATTGCTGCAAGCTTCATTACATATGAAAAGTACAACAGTTCTTGGAAAAATTCATGTGTACACCTGATGAAACTGAAGTGGCATGATCTCATCTCTCCCATATATGTACATGGGAATGAGTTTTTCCAATCATTACACTGGATTGTGTGGAAGCAATCGATGATCATGCTTGTGATGATCTTGAAAAGCATGCCAGCCCCAAGTCTTTCTGGTAAATTTGAGAGATGTCTTGCCACTTTGAGGCTCCACAACCATCAAAAGAACTCCTATACATTTTAATATAGTTGGTTCCAAGATGAACAACCTTATGTAAATGAGTGGCTAGCATGTATGAATACTAGTATAGTTGCCCGTGCGTCACGCACGGGTATTTATCATATAAATATAATTTTTCAATGTTTTTGAATGATCTAATTATAAAAATGATAGATGAATCAGAACATGTATCATGAAAATATGAATATCGATATATGTATCATTTTAAATTAAAATTAATATACAAAATAGCTAACTTAGGAACCAATACGATCTATTAATTTGTTTTGACAAATTAATAAGTTACACATTATAGGTCATTTTGCATTGTGTCAATTATGGTATACAAATAAATATGTTAAGAATATATACCTCCACCCTTCTTTAGGTTGCAAACAAATATGTTTATAGTAGTTTACAGGACATTTTCACTTCAGTTTCCAAACCAAACTAAAGAAGAAATTTTGAGCTAAGAGCAATTCAATTGATTTAAGGTAGAAAAAACATTTTTGTTCATAACATTCGGTGTGCATATTGACACATATATCAATTAAACTATTATCAAAGCTTTAAATGATTACCTTTGGAACGAATACCACCATTTATTTTTTATTGATATTATTTATTATTTATTAATTGAACAATTCTGTTCTAAACATTGTTTTCAATCTTTACTTGGTTCCAAATGAAACAAAAAATCTAGTGTAAGTGCCAGTGCGATATGCACAAGTGCTTATCATATAAATATTATTTTTCAATGTTTCAAAATTATCTTAATAATATAAAGAGAATGTATTAGAGCATATATCATATTGGTTTTAACGCATGTTTGTAAACTACATGTATATATATATACTAATAAGATAATATTTATTAAATCCATTCATCCAATTCATTTTATTAGATAAATAAGCATTTATATGCATACATATGCTTTTGAAGATTAAATTTTGTCTTTTTTTTATACAAAAATTACAACTATAAACTCAAAGTACGAATTTTTGTGGAATCGAAGTTTTGGTTTATATGCTGCAATTCAATGTACCATCATCTAAACTTAGTTTGGTCACCTAAACACAACCAAATATCTCAGCCACAATACAAAATCAACCTAGACCTTGAAAGGCCTTCTCCTTGGACTCAGCTACTGGAGTCAGCAACACAGGATAAAATTTGTTTTTGTTTTTTTTAAAATAAAGTAACTATAATCTTTAATTTAGTGAAAAGTTAATTGTAACTTCCCATTTGAAATAAAATTACATCATATTTTATTAATATAAATATAAAAAGTAAGGATATTAATGTTATATTATGCTAATTAGGATATAAATTGAGATTGAATAAAAATTCAGCATATAAATTTCGAAAGCATAAATTTAACATCATGGTCAATATTTACAAAACTTTATCACAATACACTATTGGTAAAAAAAAAATTATACCAACAACAAATAATTCGATACCCTATTTATCAATGTTAGAAATGATAATAATAGAAGACATTTTTTAATAATATAATTACCCATGAATGCATAACAATATATAAATCTTTTCATCTTTAGATTGTCAACATATTCCAAATAAATTCAATTTTTTTTAATAAAAAGAGTACTATAGTACAATATAGTCTAAAAAAAAACTTATATTAACTAAATTTATTTTAATCTGTTTGCAATAAATATTTAAACAATACATATTCTATATGAAAAAAACCAAATTATGATGATGATGATGATGGTGAAAAAAAAAGTAGCATTAAAAAAAAAAGTGAAACAAAAGCTAGTAGCTTGACACGTAAATGCCCCGGTGTAGCAACATATTGTTGAAAGATTAAATTAAATATATTGAAACCATTATTTTTTTTTCAATTGATCGTAATTTTAAAAGTGTCGAGAATTATATAAAGAAAACAAATTCATGAAAAATTAAATTTAGTGAGTATTTAAATATTATACTAAAAAGTTCGATCATCCATATGCAAGTCAGTAAGTACTAAGTACACATAATTTAAGATTAATATTGCAAAGATATTTTAAATTAAAGTTGCAATACAATTAAAACTTGTGATCTTATCAGTCCATTTATATTACATATTACATTAAGGGCAATTTTCTTGCATCATTGGCTTCTTGGTGCTTTGAAGATTCACCACCTTCCTCGTTGTTAGTTATCTCTTGAATTGGCTCTGTTTTACAAAATAAATATATTAGAAACAAAGCCGCAACCAAATGAAGACAGATTGAAAGAGTTAGATGACTCTATGAATGTTTTTATAAGAATTGGGTCCTCTTTGGATTTATGAATGGGATTAGACGTTTTCCACCCTTTAACAATGACATTAATAATTTTTAATTTTTTTTTGGTAATTTTGGTCTTGAAGATAAATCATCTCTTCAATAAAATATCAAGTTCTTCAAAATCATCACTCTCCATAGCCACCCCTAATCCCCTAATTTTATAGTTCATAAGCAACCCTGCGATAAAATCAATGAATTCAATAAATTGACAATATATTATTTATCCTTCAATATCATACACACCACCCTACGTTTTATAAGCAAAAGCTTAAACATGTCTATTGATGCATGTAATAGTCTAGTTGCAATGATGCAATCTGAGTTGACACTATCAGAAGCTGTTGGGTATGACCAATTTAAGATGGGCAACTCAAAACTGGTTACCAACTTCGCTTATAAGATGCCATTATAATAAAACAACCTCCTCTTAAACACAATTTCTCCAGGCAATTATAGTAATGCACAGTCAGGAGACCAATACAACCCTGCCACCTTTATACAAACCCATTTTGTCCCTTTTCCTTATGTCAATGAATTAACTATGAAACTTACAAACTAAAGTGAGCAGATTTTAAACAATACCAAAGTAAAATCATATGAAAACATATAAGAAAAATTCTGCTGACAATGATTGACACTGGACTGCCACTATTTCAGCCCTTTAGTTTAAGCAGTAGTGCACTCATTAAGCAGTATGTTCAGACCTTATTGTTGAAAAAAATAATATTTATTTCATGTACTACATATTTTTCAGAAGAAAGAGTTCAAACTTCATGTCTCTTCTCAAATTTGCAGGAAGTGAATCAACAACCGGTCTACAATCTATGTGAACCTTGTGGGAAGAAAAAATAAAAAAATGTAGAAAGAGAAAATTCAGATTGGCAACCACCAAAAATAAACATTCAAATAAGAATGTAACATTTATAGAAAAAAAAATTGAACTAAAATTTGTAGAATAAAAATTAAAAATAAATAGAGGAAGCAACAGTAGATTAACAATTATAGACCTAGGCATTTTTAGAAAGTTGAGACTTGTCCATGTAGACCCTGAGTGCATAAGTCTGCATCTGCTCTTTAAAAATGGGATGGGATCAGATTGGTTATGATGTCATACCACTGCTGTTAAAGGCATAGAAAGGAAAGCACCAACAAAAACCCATTCTGAAGCTTTACCACCACATAATTGCAAGATAGCATCCAATCAGAACTATAACATTCACAATGTCAATAGCAAAATGTTGATTGTGTGAATCAGAATAATATCTCAATTGTTTGATCATATCCCTTTACTTATTGTAAATATTCTGCAATTAATAGGCCTACTCATCAATATTTTATAATTAGTAGGTCAGCCCATTAGTCTCCTAAGAGAGAGTAATCTTTCTAATAGCTTCCAAACTTTTAGTGATTTGTTTCCTTATTGTTGTTCCCTGATATCCAAGTCAAAGTCCACTAATGCATGCCCATAAAATCTATTAAAACTGCAACAATATAAGTGATATATAAGATCAACAAAGAAAGGTGAAAAATAAGCACACAACTTCTCTATCTCTTTTGATTAAATTACTAATGGGACTGTACTGCTCAATACTTTAATTAATATTAGAAGTGAATGGCCTATGACAATTTCTGTTTTCAGGTCTCAATGGTACAATAAGATATTTTTCTGTCTTAAAATTTAGTGCTTTTGAACTTGGTGAGAGCAATACCACGGTGAAAGAATCTTACATTTAGAATTTGGTTAACCCCAACACACTTACTTGTGATGAATATTGCTAGATTAACATTACTTTGCTTTCCAAGTACATTCATTTTCATGCATATAGATATGTATTTATTTTATTTTGACATTTTCATTGAGTTGTAAATCAATATAAGAGTGCTTCTATGCATATAATGTTGTTTGCAAACAAACAGTTGAGTATTGATGAATTTAGCAGGTGAACAATGACCCTTAGATTCTTAAAAAGGAAACCACATGCTGCTACTTCTATGCTACTGTGTAAGTTTATACTTTTTTATTTGGGCCCCCAACTTGGAGAAAGTTATATCAAACCCATGCAGTTTAAACTATATCACCACAATTTACAACTTTGATGTCTTGTCTACGATTCTATGAAGCATCATCACTATGCTGGAAAAGATTGGGAATCTGAATATTGCCAAAGTTGGAGATTGTGGGTTAATAGTTATACGTAGTGGTAATGTCAAACATGGGATAGAAGAGAATGGAGAGAACAACATAGGAAATCTATTGCTTATGGTTTTAAGATTCTTATGAAACATGGCAACATGACAAAAGGAAACCATACCTGGAAACGAAAGTTGATAGTTTAGAATGCTAGATTCATTTAAACTCAAGTCCTAATAACCTGCAAAGTGAAAAAAAAAAATGGCAATTGAAATTGCAGCAAAGAGAATTTGTATTGTATTATATTTTCCTAAAACGTTTTGGCCTAAGATAAAAGAAAGATAAAAGGAAGAATGGCAAGATGAGACAGAAAGGTAATGTCCATTTCAAAAAACTAAACACAAAAATAAAGATAGAGAAAACAATCAAAATCTAACACAACTTTAACAGGATTGGCGGAACTAATTGTAGTGCCTAATTTAGTCATTGTTAAGTGTAACCACCATGCCCTATCTATCATACGAAAATTATTTTCAATGGCTAAGATCCTTTGCACCTGAGAATCCACCAAACGATGATGTAGGGTAATCCATCAAAGGATGCCTCACAAAGCTATTTACAAATTAAAAATCACCACCAAAAAGTTGTGGAAAAACCATTGTCGTAACCCACCATCAATTGAAATTTTCAATCTCTTTCTTGAGAATCTTTAATCTCTGAAAAAACTAAAGCAAATGAAGAAACAGTTCTGAGAATGAATAGAAGAGGAAGCTTGAAAGAACAAAAGTGCAGAAATAAGGAGGAGCTTTGAGAAGACTATGTCACTTAACAAATCAAATTTTCACAATTTTTTTGGTTCTATCTGCTTGCAGGATTCACTGAACCATCGCAAGGGAAGCATATGCAATGCATAATATGAAGACCTTTGTATTAAATAGCAATTCTATATATAAATAGGGTTTCTTTCAAGAAGATGATGAAAACAAAGAGACATTTTCAGGCATTACATTTTAGACATGTAGGTACTCCAAATCTATGCTACTGATCAATTGCCACAGACCTCTGATCAAGTCACTTTGCCACCTAGCACTCAACCATAAAAGCATTATACATAAATGTTTGATAAAAATGAATATGAATATAAACAAAGGATAAATGCATTAACAAAAGAAGGATAAAAAAGCCTACGTTCTAAAATGCTACAGGCATTACAAAAAATCAAGTAGTAGCATAATGCCAAAAAAATAAATAGTATGACAAAAGGAGATACGTCCTCCTTTCTCGATTCCTTTTTTTTTTTCCTTTCAAAAGGAGATATTGAAATGTCACCGTGAACCCTAACGGAAGCAGCATTCACCGCCGAAACTGTGGTCAATTTGCTCACCTTCATCTCCATCAAGTCGAATCCGCCGCCAAGAAACGAAGCCACCGTGATCGGGGGACAACACCGCTCCATCAAAGAAGAATCCTCTCGAGTAGGAAGACGAATTTGGGGACCTAGGAGCAGGGGAGAACTCCGAAGAGCTACCGTAGCTTCCGGAGACCGCGACGTAGTCATCGTCGGAAGGGGAAATTGCTTATCAGTAGAGGGAGAGACCTTGAGATAGCCACTGCTCTGGACGCGCATCAATTTTATTCTGCTTCAACAGAGGATTACGAATTACGAATTACGAATAGGTACATAATAAGAACACAAAAATGAAAATGAAAATCATACCCTCTTCTTCTTGCCTAGGTTCTTGGTGTTTGTGGCGGATGGAATCAGAGCGATGGTGTTTGAATCGGAAACCATGGATGAATCGTCTGAACTGCCAAACCGAACCGGTGGTTCCAGATTGTGAAAATGGAGGGATCTGGAGATTGGAAAATGATATTTTGAGGGTGGGAAGCTTGACATGAGAAGCTTTAGATTGTAGAGAAACCCAGTTTGAAAAATTAGAGAGAGGGAGGAGAAAGTAAAAAAAAAATGAGTTGAGTTTTTGATGTTAAGAAGCCGAAAGAGTGTGTCGTTGTATGAGCTTTTTCCTTGTCAGTGATTAAAAGAAGTTACATCCGTCCAGGCTGTAACAGGTTCCTTGATCAAAGAGATTCAGAGACTCTACATTGATTGATTAGAGTTAGACTTGATAGAAAGTAAAGATATGAAAATCGGTTGACAACCGAGAAAGTTACAAAAAACAAATTAAATATGATAACCAATAATAAGATGACACGTGGTGGTTACTGTAGATCTACAGTGAAATGTTGGGCATCCTCAACTGTATAGTTATAGATTTCAGGCCTAGAATTTTTTCCTAGTTGAATGCCAAATATGATGGTCAGCTAGCATGATGACACCATCAGTTTCAGCAATGGAACAAGGTGACTTTGTAATAGCCCGCCCTGATATTAACAATGATGGGAAAGGTGATGTTATGCAGCAAGGTGAATGGGAGTTGTTTGAAAGTGAAATGAAGAAAATTGCATTCCTAATGTGACAACTTGTAGTTCTGAAATGCTTCATTTGTTTTTCACAAATTCAAGTGTGTTTCTTGTCCTTTGGCTTAATTATTCAATTCTATCAACATAGACGTGTGTCTCACTCTATCAGTTTCACTTGAATTTAAAATATCTTTGGTACCAAAATTTAAAATGGGTTTAATTGGTATGTATTATCAATATAATGATTCTTTACAATATTAATCAATCACAAATTGTCATATCATTAAAAATGTTTGACTTTCATTATAACTACTTTAAAGTCACAGAGAGAATAATTTATAAATGATTGGTAGTGTAAAAAAATTTATACTAACAATCTATCAAAATTAAACTTGTTTAAAATATTTGTTTGGCAATTTCAGTCTAAAATATCTTTTTGTACAACTAGCTGTATATAGAGATTGTGTCAAAAATTGAAGTTGAAATTCGTAACTTAAAATGGACTTTGCAGTTTGCAACAACATGATGGCCCTTTGTTGAACACCAGAAGTAACCGACCCGTCATCTAATTCATGCCAAAGACGGGTTGCCTCTTAATTCTCAAGTTAATTGCGTGTTAGGATCGAGTAAAAACCTATGGCCGTTGGTAATGTTCATTTTTTTGGTTTTAGTTAGCTCCAATCGTTGTCATCCTCAATGTTCTTAAGCTTGCATTTGTTATTGTTTATTTTACTAAAAAAATCATTTTTTTAACTGTGTAATTATTTTTTAAAACTTTTAGTATGTTTGTCTTTGCTTTTGAAAATAATGAAAAGCAGAAAAAAATCATTTTCAGAGTTAAAATGAAAAGCAACTTTTATTAGCTTTTGAAAAAAAAAAATCAATTTTTATAACTAACTATTATTTAAAAAAAATGCTTTTTTTATTGTAAACAAACACAAATCTGCTTCTGATTTTCTTTAAAATATCTAAAAATAATCACTAAATTATTTTGTATCAAAATCAATTATTTTTTAATCTTAAATAAACGGGCTCTAAGTCTTAATGCTCTTTATGCTTGCAAACAAGTCCACGATATCTTATATAGATAGTGAATTTTTTTACCAAATTTTTATACAATAATTGAAAGACGCTGTCAATCGGATGGATTTATCTCATCAACCTTGACTTGAGCCTTAAATATGTTTATGTAACATTTTAATTTTAATATTAGTACAAAATATGCCCTCATCTAATAGACGTGAACAGCCAAATTCTCCCAAACTATAGAAATTAAATGAGATTTCTTTTAATAAATAATAATATTTGATATTAGATTGCTAATACAAACATAATTTATTTATTTTATATGTTGCTAATTATGCTGGCCTTGTTGTATCTTCCCCTAAACTAAACTTTAATCAACTTAGGTCAAGATCCAACGTTAGCGGTCCATAGTGTCTTACCTATTAAATAGTAACCACATAACCTCTCTTCTAATCCGTCAAGATATAAATACAGGACAAACCCATCATATATTCTTTTGGTCTTTGATCGGATATCTTATCGGCAAAGCTATGAGACTAATTCTCGGGTAGGGTGATATAGGTAAAACTCTCCCCAAGTGACGATTTCAATATTCTAATCTCTGATGCTAGGACATAGTCTACTTCTACCGCGATCAATCCTTTTTGGTCAAATCTAGAGCCATCAAATGGGCCGGCCCTAACCCATTTAGCCCTAGCCCATGTGGGTCAGGGTCAAATGGGCCACAGGGCCAAAAGGCCCACATTAAAAAAAAGCCCACAGGGCCAAAAAGCCTTGAAATACACTAAGGGCCAAGGCCAGCTCATGAGCCATAATTTTTTTGATAGACCTATTTTTTTAATTTATAAAACTTGACAAAAAGAACAACAACTATAATCACTCTAACATTATGTAATAATATCATTTAACCTATGAAATTATCTATTTAAATATGTATTACATGCTATAATTTTTTCTTCAATTTTTTAGCGAAAACTATAGTATTTAATACATATTTGAATAATTAATTTCATAGCTTGAATGATATTATTACATAATATTAGAGTGATTATAATTGTTATTCTTTTTGTCAAGTTTTATAAAAAAAATAAAATGAATAGGACTATCACAAAAAATTATGGCCCATGGGCTGGCCCTGGCCCCTAGGCCTTTTTAGTGCTTTTTGCCCTGTGGGCTTTTTTTAATGTGGGCCTTTTGGCCCTGACCCACATGGGCTAGGGCTAAATGGGCTAGGATGGCCCATTTGACAGCTCTAATTATGGGCTAAATGGGCTGGGCTATTATTGTGGGCTAGATGGGCTAGCCCTAGGGCTTAGGGCCAAACTGACAGCTCTAGTGAAAAGAGATAAAAACAATGCTTTCTCTTCAATTTTTTAGAGAAAATTATAGCATTTAATACATATTTGAATAATTAATTTCATAAGTTGAATTATATTATTACATAATATTAGACTCAAATCAATCATGTTTAACATCTTTTTTTTCTTACACTTATAACCTAAGTAGGCATTGCTTTATAATCTTATTCTGAATAACACTAAAAATATTGTCCTCGTTGCTCTACAACCCTACTTTATAAATGAAAAATATTAAACAATCCCAAAGTACGAAAATATATAAAGAGCAATTATAATTTATAGAAGTTGAGGTGTTTTCAATTTTATGGCTATATAATGGTATAATTTTTATAATCTTTAATTTCTGACTTAATGATAATAACAATATTTCTTATGTATTTATTTTTTTTATAAATATTTTTATAATATATAATTTTGCTCCCATTAATCAAAATTTCTGGCTCCGTCTCTACCGAGTACTACTCTGACTTCAGCACTTGGCGTACCAGAAGAAGCCATCTTTAACAACTGGTCTGACCATAATAAGTACCTTACCTGAAAACGGTCTCAGAACATTAACCAATTCAAATCAAATATATAAGAAAATACAAAGATTGAAAATTCTATATTGTTAGAATTTTGATCACGAAAGCTCTGTTATTACTTATAGAAAATACCAATTCTTTTGCACCATTTTCAATTCAATATATTTTTAGAAAAGACGTACGAGGCCCCACGGCTATATATAATTGTAATTTGCTAGGCAAAGCACAAATGCTTATGAATGAATTGAAGCGTTCATTGAAGGAACTGGAGAAATGGGGGAACAAACGATTGACCACTCTCCCTTGATTCAAACCTTTTCTTCTAACGATGTGTTAGGAGAGCCTTCTAGGAGGACTGGTAAGTGCTGCTACAACACTTTATATTTTGATGGCTTCATTAATTCATCCTTAAAAACAATCATCTATAATTATAAGATATAAGCTTTCTTCCAACTCTCTTATAGTCTCTTCCTTCCCTGGTTCTATTTTATGTAGTAAAACACTCTTCCTCCAATAAATTGTTTATTCACACTCCTTGTTAACTGCTCAAATTTGATAAAAGTAAAAATAAAAACTATGATTGATAAGTAGGTTTGTTGTACAAGCCCTGCAACTAAATAGTGTTACTGTTGAAGTTTGAGTTAGGGAAGAACAGGTAAAGATTTGTATAACTGGTAGGTTTGAAGAGAAGTTATAATTTGAGTGGTCTAGAAGTCTTGCTGTTATATCTTTTGTTAGTAGAAATTTTCGAATTTGGATTCTCTCATATTTTTTTTTTATATGTTTCCTCATATGAAAAAAAAAAAATATGAATGACCCTATAAACAAAAATAATTGTTTTTGTTTTTTTCCTCTCATAACAAGAGATGAAAACATGAGGGGGGGAAAAAATCTCAATCCATAACTTTCATCATATGACACATGCCAAGTGCCTATTGGTTCTCAACTTTTTCTATAATGGAATCATCGTATCTTCTGTGTTTTTTTTTTTTGTTTCTAGATTCTGTATGGTCCAGGCAGCTAACTATATTTCCAACTATGTTTCTGTGATGTTAAGGTAATGTGTGGAGTGCAATATCACACATAATAAATGGTGTTATAGGGGCAGGTGTGCTGTCTCTAGCATGGTCTGTGGCACAGCTAGGGTGGATTGCAGGTCCATTTTGCATCATAGTCTTTGCAGTCACTACCCTTGTTTCAGTGAACCTTCTCTCTGACTGCTACAGATTCCCTCATCCTGAACATGGGACTATTAGGATCTCTTCCTACATTGATGCTGTCAAGATGTACCTTGGTGAGTGAGGTGTCTTCTTTTTTTTACCATAAAGAAGTTTATGCTTAAAAATAAGGAAAATGTTAATCATTGCTCTTAGGACATTGGTTAAAGAATATAAAGTTTTCATCGAAAAGTGATGTAGTCAAAATTTTGAAAAATAATATCTTTAGTTTTCTGATGAAAACTTTTTTTATTGAAATCTTTAATCAATATCCTTAGAACACTCGTTAGCAAGATCCTAAAAATAATAAAAGTTTGCAGGTGCATATTCATGTCTCTAGAGTTGAGATATCTGGCATTCATGACATAAATTATAGAATAACAATTAAATACAGTATAAGTTAACCCTCTCAATTATTTATCTGGATCATTGACTTTGTACAGTGATTAATTAAGAAATCTTAATATTGAGTTGTGGATTGATTGTAATAAGGTGATACAAGACAAAAAGTGTGTGGAGTCCTGGCGCTTGCAAACTTATATGGGTGTACCACTGCCGATATCATTACAACTGGTATCTGCATCAGGTAAGATCCATTTACTTTTGTTGGAGCTTGACTTTTTTCTGCTATAAACCTAATTGGGTGTTAAGGATGATGGCAATAATATCTATTTGTGTTGAATACTTTTGATTTCTCCTAGGAATATATAACACTTAAAAACCGGATATAGTAGTGCTACTGCTACCTCACATTCGACATAACTAAAAATACAACAAAAATAGACAAAAGAACATTACTAATTTCTCTGCTTATTCTAGCTAAGAAAATGCTAGGCGTGACTGGGCCTACATGGATATTACTTTATTTTTTCAAGAAAATGCCAATGCTTGCTTGGTCACATTTGCATATTCATTAAATATTTTTTAATTTATTGAGTGACTCCACCCTAATAATTGCTACTTATTTACTCACCAAATGGTTTTTGGTGGGAGAAGTATGATATCACTTCTTTTGTTTTTGGTCTTGAGACCCTACGGATGTTATATTTGACTCTGATTAATTTGAATTGAGTTGAGAAGACCCATTTAAGAAGCAAAAACTCTCCTAATACCTTTTTTTTTTTTCCATTTTCGGGACTCGAAACCAAAACCTTGCTTAAGAGGTACTGAGCTCTTTACCACTCGAACTAACATTTGTTGGTAGTTTAATATCATTGCTCTTGAAAGCTGCGCAAATAATTATTCCGATTTTAAAGAATTGAAAGTAACATTTGATAACTATAGAACATAGGTGGTTTTCTTCTTTGTAATTTGGATGCAAAAAATAAGTTTTCCCCACAGTTTTTCCTTTTTTATTATGATTTATATAGGTAAAAGAAAGTAGAAACCCATATTACATTTTGTAACATCTCACTGCTTTCCAAATTGACAATTGCTTCCACAAACCAACACGGGTCTTTTCAGTGTGCTTTGCACTCACAGGCTTCTTACAAAAACTTTCTAGGTCACTCATCCCAAAATTACTCCAATTCAAACACACTCCAATCCAAAAAATATATATGTATTAAATTACATATAAAATATTCATAATTATATGTTTCTAAACATTAATTACATGAGTAATCTATCAAAACACAAAACGTCTCTTTTGCATGTCATGAAAATCATCTATAATTGAATTTACACTAAATTTCTCAGCAATCTTCGTTTCAATGTATAACAACAGACATTCGGTTAAAAATTCAACTTCCATCTTGGTGTGAAGTGTAATCTTGACTATATTTATAATCGAAAAAGATCGTTTTGTGGAATGTACTGGAAAGCTTTAGAATAGTTTTAAAGTTAAACAAATATCAACTTTTTGATAAATGATAAGAATCAGCAACACCAACTAGGAAATATGGTTACTTTCATTTATATATATATATATATATATATATATATATATATATATATGGTCCTCCCTATCCAACAAATACATCCATCCCTGCTTGTTGGTATAGGTGATACCAATCAATTCTTTTGAGCTTTCCTCAATTGTATAGTCCCGTCTGCACAATATGAAGATCCCCTCAACCGTGCAGTGTCACCTGCACAATCTCATATTCTCTCTTGTTTTTATGTGGAGTTGACTCATTCGTATGTGTCCTTCTTCCTAAAAGCCTGTTTGCTTCTTGTTCACGCTTCATCTTCTGCGCCTGGACCTCTCCTGGACATGCTATAAAAAGAAAAATTACAGCCAATATGGCTTTCATATGCTTCTTATTTTGTCCCCAACTTCAGACATGGCTTTATAACTTATAAGGAGCTTTGGGAAGTGTCCTGTTAATAAATATGGGCTTGAGCCCAGGCTAACCTAGACTTGCCCAATAATTGTTGTTTCCATAATTTGTCTTGTAGTTAGACCCAAAGGTGGTCTTGTAAAACTGTTTGTTGCTGTTTAACTAGGCCTTATAATTAAGAAATGAGTTTCAGTGGGCCGTTAGTGAAGTGTGGAAGAATAGAGAGCTTCTTACATGGGCCTACTAGGTCTGGGCCTGCTCCAGTGGAGGCACATTTGACTCAAGCTTTCCCATTCCAATTTCCCATTCCAAAGCACTCGCCATTTGGAAATAGACTAAAATAGGGTATAAATCTTTTTTTCTTTTGGTGCTTAAATAGAGTATAATCTTGACTCATGGGTTGGATGGTATTCAGGTGCAGGTTCTCTAAATTAATAATTTTATTATTTGAACCTCTAAAATCTAAAATTATATATAAAGTTTGTCCGGATGGTATGACCATACATATAAGAGTTTGTGTTCTATCTCTCTCTCAAAAAAAAACAAAAAAAGAGTTTGTGTTTATTTAAGAAATTCTTACCTACTCCCAAATAATACTATCAAACAACTTATATTTTATTATAAAGGGCCAAACACGCTTAGATGTTAAAATAAGAGAGAAAATCTTATATATTTTTAAATTAGTATATAAGTTCATTAGATTTTAACATATAACACCACCATTTTGTGGTCGTTGACTTTGACTGGTATCCTCACAGGTAAGATTATGAAACTAACCCTTAGCTCGAGATAGTTGTTAGGTAAAGGCTTAAAGTCTTTTCCAAAGTAGCGACTCCAAGATTAGAACCCCTAACCTTACAGGTAAAATAAGTTCGTCTAGGATATAATCCACTTTCACTCTGACCAACATATAACATCAAATTGAATACTTATTACATTCAAATTAGTTTTAAGGGTAAAGGTTTATTTTGGTCCCCGACAAAAAATACAATGCCCATTTCAGTCCCTGACAAAAAAAAAAAAAACTACCCCGTTAGTCCCTGACAATTACTAACGTGGACAAGTTAGTCCCTGACAATTACTATGAGACATTATAGTCCCTAACAATATTTAAAGTGAGACTAATTGACAATTAGTATCGTGGGACATTTTAGTAACGGACGCTGACAAACGAAAGTCACGTAGGGACTAACTTGTCCCACGTTAGTAATTGTCAGGGACTAATGAGGTAGTTTTTTTTTTGTCATGGACTAAAATGGGCACCACGTTTTTTGTCAGGGACCAAAATGGGCCTTTACCCTAGTTTTAAAATACTTTGATATATCACTTATTCTTTTTATACTAAAAAAGTACTCCTAAATGGTTTTGAGTGTATTGGATGCAATCTTAAAAAAAAACAAAGGAAAAATGCATTTACTATTAAAAGCTAATGATCCTCAGATTTTTTCATTGCGCTTTCTCCTTTAACATATAAAAAAAAACTTATCATGTTCTGCAAAAAAATGGATATATATATATATAATATCACAACTAATCCAAAAACACATTGATAAATATTTTTTCAATATTTGAGAATTTAAAACTAAAGAAATTTAAAAGCATTCATGAAGATATAACTAATTTAAAATATCACACAGTAATTTCTACCTTTTTTACTAATAATATTATAGTTTTTTTAAATGAGAATTTATAAACTTTTTCTGTAAAAAAAAAAAAAAAAAAGAATTATCCATTCGACTTCTCTATTCATTTTTCTCTCTCTTTTTCAGCAAAGATTCCGTTCATTTTTTTTGCCCAGCAACTTCTCTTTGGGAAAAGCTTGGCTTGCATAATATTTGTTGAAATAACATAAGTTTTGTGTATAAATGTGAGTCAATAGTATTATTCTTTTTTCATTTTTCGTTATATAAGAAAATAAGATTTTAGAAATAGAATGGTTGTGAAAAGGCTAAATTACACTTTTGGTCCCTAAATTGTTATTAAATGTTCAACTTGATCCCCAAGTTTTTAAAATGTTCATTTTGGTCTCCTAATTCCTTAAACTTGTTCAAATAGGTCCTTCCGTCAAGTTAACTAACGGCGACGTCAAACCTAATGACACGTGGCATTAAGTTTAATATTTTAATGTTCATTTTGGTCCCCAAATTGTTTTAAAATGTTCATTTTGGTCCCCCAAATTGTTTTAAGATGTTCATTTTGGTCCCCAAATTGTTTTAAAATATTCAATTTGGTCCTCAAGTTTGTAAAATGTTCATTGTCGTCCCTTAGTCAACTTGACGTCGCCGTTAGTCAACTTGACGAAAGGAAATATTTGAACAAGTTTAAGGAATTAGAGGACCAAAATGAACATTTTAAAAACTTGGGGACCAAATTGAACATTTAATAACAATTTGGAGACCAAAAGTGTAATTTAGCCTTGTGAAAATAGAAGGAATTCTCACCTACCCGCAAGAAGCATTCATTGTGTTTAGAAGTCCTAATATAGTCTTAGTACAATTAGAGATGGAAATACGTGGAACCTATGGCCTGACTTAACCTGATTTGTTTAATAAAAAAGTCAGGTTTAGGTTTTTCAAAAAATATTTTTAGTTAAACATGTTAGGTTTAGCCTTATGGTAATTTCATTTAAGCCTCATAGGTTAGTCTGTATTATTTAATGTTCTTACTTGATAGCCTGTTTATAGGCCTTCTCTATCAGCTGGTTAGCCTATTAACCTACTTAGTGATAGGTTTCTTGGCTGATTTAAAGGCCTTAATATAAAATATATCTTTAAATAGGCTTTCAGACTATGTCAGGCTTCTTAAAATCAAGATAGACCTTAAAAATTGCCTATATCAGATAACATGTCAGGCTTAGACCACGTGTTTGTTAAATAGGTCAGGCCTATTTAACTCAAAACCCAATTTGATATGACTCATTTTTCACCCCTAAGTATGATGTTCACTGTAGTCATACTAGCTCCGATAATAGTTTTGGGCTACGCCCTTGCACCACATATATTCGAATTTGCATAGGCTTTTGGTCCTTTTTTTTTTTTGATAAATAAGTCTCATATGTTTACAAAAGTTAACGATATTGGATTAATCATTAGTCTCTATCAAACATTGTTACTAACGATCTTACCCTTCCGTTAAGTGTCCAAGTGGTCATGACGTGATGGGGTGACGTAGCACCTAAATTAGTATTTGGTCCTTATCTTAATTGTTTTATTCAACTTGGTCTCTTAACTTTTTTCTATGACAAATAAGTCCCCTATGATTGCAAATGTTAACAATGTTCCCCCAAATGTTAATCCAACTGATTCGTTATAGAAGGGGCATCATGCCTCACCAAGCGTTTGATTGATCATAGATTCTACAGCCATCGATTGAAAATGATTCCCACTACGGTGCTAGGTCGATTTTTGGTTTGAACATATGGCAAAACATCAATGAAGTCACAGCTAAACGTGTTGCGAATCATCAATGAACACAATAGGATTCTCAAGGTTCACAACTCTTGCAATATTTCTTCAATGGGATAAAGCTTTGCAAGAGTATCAAACATGACAAAGCCACTGCATATGGTTTAGTTGTCCAAGTTGCAATCTTGAGTGGTGAAGGGGATGAGAAGGTTCAAAATATGTTGTTGCTTAATGTCACGCCCCTTAGTCTTAGGTTCCACGTCACCCACCATGTCATGGCCACTTAGACTTAACGGACACGTAGAATCTTTAGTTGCATTTGCCACTAAGCAACATTGCCAATGAGCCTCTCTATGTCGGTGAAAGCAATGTAAGAGTGGGTGGTTCAGTTGCCTCCACCGTCCTGTGAGCATGACGTCTCTTTTGTAAAAATCAGTTGGATGAAGTCATGAAGACTAATGTTTAGGCCAATGTTGTTAACATTTGTAAATATAGGGGAAAAGTTAAGGAATCAAGTCGAAACAAAAACAATTAAGATAAGATACCAAAATACTAATTTGGGTGCCACATCACGAATCACGTCATGGCCACTTAACGGATAGTGTTGGACAAAGACTAACATTTAGGCAAATGTTGTTAACATTTGCAAACATAGAGGACTTTTTTGTCACCTAAAAAGTTAAGAGACCAATTTGAGAAAAATAATTAAGATAAGAGCCTAAGAGACTAATTTTATATATACAAAAAACATTTGATAGGGCTAGAAATAGACCAAATATCATTGCAGTCTTTTGTGTGTTTACTTTTTACTAGGAATTAGTTCTTAGTCTTTCAGACATTTTCGACGAAAAACTCAACACACTATTTTTTGATAGTAGAAACATGGTAATAGTAAATTAGTTGGATTGACTTTTTTCCGGTGGTGAAGATCTTAGATTAGCTCATATAAGGTGATGTTGAGTATAAAGTAAGTAAAATGTATTCATCAGATTAGTTAAAGTGCAGTGAAAATAACTCACTTTAACTAATAAAAAAAATATAATTTAGTTTACACTTAGATTTATTTTGAAAAATTTTATCCAGAGATTTGATAAGAGAATTAGGACATTAATTAATGAATTTAAAAGGTAAGATTTTATGAAAATATGATAAAATTAATGTTTCGACTAATATTTTTTTTAAGTTTTTAATAAAATATTATATTTTCTTTAACTAATGTCCTTAATTACAATATTCTACCAATAAAGCAGACATTATGAGAGTAAAAAATAGAATTTGGCTCCTCTTAAAATGAAAAAATATCTAAAGCGAAAAAATAAAGATGTATCTTTTCTTGAATCATTTTTTAGCAAGTTAAGATTTTTATGCATTTATCCAAAAAAAAAAAAAGATACATTCTTACTTTATAACTTTAAAAACTTTCTCACTTTAAAAAAATCAAATCATAAAAGAAATATGGAAACATTTTTTGCATAACCGAATATTGACTCGACACTGTATATTTATATGGCACACCCAAAACATGATACCGAATCCTTGAACTCTAAGAAACAAAAATCGTATTGCTATCGATTTTGGATGTCAAAACATAAAAAATAAATAAATAAATTAACACAAGGCTCGAAGTAGCATTAGGCTTCCTATTTTTGTTTCTTTGTCGTCTCACTGGGGTCTTATTCACCGCCATCTTGCCCTCAACACTCCACGTTGCTGGCTCTGCACGTCAACTCCTCAAGTACTGTACTACCTTCACAGTTGCCAAAATCCTAACCCCATTTTTTCTTCATCTTAATTAATGATGATTGCACGGACAAGGGGGTGTCTGGGACCAAAAAGTTTCCACGGATCCCATGGCATTCATTCAAGGTTAGAAACCGACGCCAGCATTCTTTTGTATAGTCTCGAGCCAAAATTTTCATTTTTGACCAAATCTCCAAAATTGAGCTTTCCTTCGACATAATCTGAAACGTCAGTTTGGGTTTAAAATAATTTTAAACAAACAGTATTTTAGGAGTGATATATAATAAGAGAGAAAAAATAATAAATGAGTATTTGAGGATATTTTTATACGGTATTGGACATTAATTTTATGTGCAAATATCATTACTCTTAATTGGATACATTAAACAATGAAAAAGTGGGGTTGTCACAATTTTGCATACACCAGAAATATAACCGACTTCCTCCGGGTTTAACCCTATACAAAATTAATTAATTTCACACTTATTAAGGAATTTAGTTTTGTTTAATTGTATTGATTTATGTAAAAAGTGAGTTATAATTACTAAACTACATTTACTTATAAAAATTACCATATTTAATTCTAGGAAGTATGCATTGCTCTTGAAAAAGTAAAAGAATATTAATTAACCAAGGATATTTTTGAAACACTGACAACAAATAGAGTTGAATTGGTTGAGTTTTGCTTATATTTGAGTCTACCAAATATAGATATAGATATTTTTTTACTTATAATTAAGTCCGGAGTAGTATAAAGTTACCCCAAAAATATATATATAACGTATAAAAATTAAACAAAGATGAGTGCTTCGGTACCCACCATAATTTGGGGTAAATTTTACCCATTATTATTATTATTATTTTATATTTTATATTATTCTATCCATGATTCTAGTTTAGTAATTATTATTCTTATTAATTCTATCTTTCTATCATATTCTCTATAATCACAATATTCACAGTGATAATTCATATGTCTTTCACATACATCTATTGCTTTAGCTTTTAATTCATGTATTAGATTCCTTAAATTGTTTTGACTAGTTAGTTATATACACATTTTTTCTGTGTTTCGTCGATCCATGTTTCTCTTTTTCTTTACTTAGCTCTGATATTAGATTGGTACCACCCTATTAATTTTTGATTTTATTATTACTTTCATTTTCTTATTAATTTTTTATTTTATTATTACTTTCATTTTCTTAATTTCAACTTTAGTTTTATTCAAAATTTTAGGGTAGTATTTATTCATAATTTGGGTCACTAAATAATTCGTACCCGTATTCATACGTAAATTCAATTATAGATTCATCTATTTCCAACAACTCTTTAATTATTTGTTTTCGTTCTTCTTTACAAAATGCTAGTTGAACTCTTCGTTGTATTTGTTTTAGATAAAGTTCTTCTTGCCAGTGTTGGTATCTCAGCTTATTGATTATTATTTGTTTACAATATTTTGGTAATTTCATAACTAGTACACCTAATATTTCTTTATTCATTATTCTGAATACCAGTATTTATCATCAGAATATCTTTGTTCTTTAACTAATTCCATTTCTTCTAAATATTCAAATCTAATTTCAATATCTAAGTTGTGTAAATAATATTCTTCTTACCAAAATTGTTCTTTTATCATTTTTATTATAATTTGTTTATAATCAACTGGAAGGTTAAATTGTAATACACTTATTATTTCTTTACACATTTGTTCATCTAAATCCATTCTTATTCACTATCTTCAAAAGGTGGTGCTTCAATTCTGAAGTAATTAGTTGAGTTTGAAGAGGAACTTGAAGATTCAAGATCCAGTTTCTTTATACCGTCCATTATATTCTTCATTCCTTTTTTATATTGTTCTTTTATTTTTATTTCTTTATTTTCCAAATCAATTAATTCCTTTTCTTTTCTTATTAAATGTTTTTCAATTAATTTTCTATTTCTATTTTCTGGATCTTTTTCTAAATAGTAATCTAAGGCTCCGGAAAGATCTCCAATATCTATTTTAGCTTTATCTTTCTTTCGGTAAAAGTCTTCAATGAATTGTTTAAACCTTTCTTTATTGCTCATATTTTATTTTTTAAATAAAGAGTTAAATCTTTTACTTGATTTGATAATTTTATAATATCGTTTTCTTCATTAGTTCTTTTCTGTTCTGGAAAAATAATTGGTCTTGGAATTGATTCTATTTCAAGAATTGTTGGTCTACTTATAAAAGTTCCTAATTCTGTTATTTTATTTTTCTTTGGATAGTAAATTTTTCCTATGTCTTCAAATAATCCTGGAATGTCTATTCTATCATTATTTCTGAAGGTAATACTATGGTGTGAGTTGGTTAATGCATAGTTTACGCAGTATGTTATTGAAAATATTTTATCTCCTGGTTTCATTAGGGTTTCTCTTAGAAATTTGTGTTCAAGGGTTAATGCTTGATTTAGTCTTTGAGTATTTAATGGGATTCCTATATTTGGTCTGATTTCGAACTTCAATTTTACATAGGCTAGATTTCCTTCTATTATACCTAGTATTTTATCTTTCGGGTCATTTATTCTATTATCTTTTAAAACGAATTCAATTGGTGAATTTATTCCTTCTTGAAAAGTTGCTTTAATTAAAACTTGTACTGCTCCTATGTGAATATATCCTAATTTCTTTCTATGTTCTTGGTTTTTTAGATTTCTTTTTAGTTCTAAATTTTTTTCTTTACTTATTAACTGAATATTTGTATTTCCTTGAGTTTCAGATATATCTATTCATTCATTATTTTGCCATAATATATTATATTTTCCTTTTGATTAAATTTCTTTAGTATATTTATTAATTTTTCTTTCTTTCCTACCATATTTGCAGTTTCTCCTAAATCTAGGTCTTCCTTTTGGATTTTCTTAAATAACTTTGGATTAATTAAAATACTTCCTTCATAATTTTCATCTTCTTCAGTAATTTGCAAGTGTCCTATTTCATTAGTTTCGACCTTATCTATTTCAGACATTATTTTGCATAAAATAAACCTAGTTTTGAGAAGAGAGACTTAGTTTTCATACCTGATCTTTGATTTCGAAATTATTTGCTTCTGCCCACTGCTGCTTCCGTTGGTTGCTTCATTTGATCTTTGCTTGGTGTAGAGTATTGACAGAATAATTTGGAAAGAAAGAAACTTTATTTAGTAATTGGTTATTTTACATGAGGGGATTGGATGGCACTCAACCATCCGAGCTATACCACAAAGGTTTAGCAGACTACTCTCAGGAGAGAGATCACACACACAAGTAAGAATTGAAACTTGGTTCTGAATTCTGATTTGCCTCAGCATAAGAGGACTTATTTATAGCCTAAACACATAAGACTAATTTACATAAATATCCTTGAAAACATGTGAGTTCTTCACATCTGGTTCAATAATTCGACTGGTGACGTCAGTGCTTACGTCATTGTTCAATAATTCTGCTTGATGACGTCAGTGCTTACGTCATTATTCAATTATTGCATCATCTGAGTCCTTGTCATCTTCCTGGTGCTTGCTGGTGCTTTCTATCATGACTTGTTTCTTTGTACATCTTTCGCATTCATGATTTCTGCTTTCTTTAATTAATGCACACAGCTTGCTTAGGATAGCTGGTCTATAATTCATTTGTGGTCCTTCCAATGCATAGAATGGGAATCCAAAATTTGTTAGGATGCTTAAGTCTTTTTCCTTCATTGCCTTACCGAGTGTTTTGCTTAGAAGCAAAGTATTTGGACCTTTATAATTGGTTTTGATAAAAGAATTTTGTCCTATTGCATTGCATTGTCCATAGATGCTTGCCAGCTGATTTGCTATTATTGTTGTCATATCATCTTCATCATACGTGATTTTTCGTGCTTCGTCCATTAGTGGAAAATTATTGTTGCTGATGCCTATGTAGGCGAAATGCTTGGCTGGTTGCTTTGTTTGAAAGTCTGGGTATTCTGAGTAGAACTTTGAATAAATAGTTCTTTTTCCAGCTACCTTCTTCTTATACAGTTGAACTGCTTCTTTGAAGTAATGTGGGAACAGATTAATCTCTTCAAGATTCTTGCTTGAATAAAGACACTCAATTAGTCCAAATTGAAGATATTGAATGTTAGAGCTGGGGTTGCTCCTGGAGTATTTATTGTTTTGAATCCATACACATTTCTATCAACCATGTAAAAACAGTTGATTTTTTATTTTTCGTTCCAGTTAGTTAATCTTCCAAGATGTTCATAAAATTTTTCTTCGGAAAATTGAACTAGTAATTCATGGTCCGTTCTGGTAATTATTGGATAATTATCTAAGGAAGATGGGATTCTCCCTAGAATTTTCATTGAATTCTTTGTTTCGGTTTTTTATTATTTGTGCTGTTTCTGAATAGGTTCTTGGTCCGAAATAGACCTCTTTACTTACTTCTTTACCTTTTCTTGCCTTTTCATTTTCTTGATCTGTTTTAAGAGTTTTCTCTGCTTCTTCTTTGGTTGGAAACGACTAGTGTCAAACTCCTGATATTTTTGTACAGTGGGGGGCTGCTTTATACCAATCATCATAGATTCCTGGCATTGGTCCATTAAAGACAACGTACCATTTGCTTGTTTCTTTTCGAGCTTCTTTGATCTCATCTGGGATTCTTTTATCCAGAAGTCCTTCTGCTTGCATTTGGAGTTCCAGTACTTTTAGATCTGATTTAATTAAATCTAGTTCCTTTAGCTTCTGTTCTTCAAGTGCCTTTTTGAGCTGGTACTGTTGCTTCAATGATTCTGTTGTGCCTCGCTCCATTCTCTGGATAAGATATCTGCAAGAACGTTCTTTTCTCCTTTAATATGAGAAATTGAATAATTATATTCAGATAACTTCATTTGCCATCGGATTAATCTCCCTTGCTTATAAGTTCCTTTGTGATTAATATTTTTAAACCTGCAACATAAGTAGAATCAGTTCGAACTATAAATTCTTTGTCTAGTACATAGATCCGATGTTTTTCCAACATTCGGATTAGTGCTAGAGTTTCTTTTTCATGTGTTTGGATAATTGATTTCGTTATCTGAAAATGTTCCAGATGCGTATCTACATAGTAATTCTTTCTTTTGCCCTGTGGGCTTTGCTTTCATGACTCCTTCCCAACAGTCATTAGATGCATCAGTTTCTATAATAATTAGATCATCATCTGATGGATGATATAGCTCAGGAAGATCCTAGCATATTAATTTCATTTTTTCGATGATTGCTTCGTCTTCCTTGGTCCATGACCAAAGGGCATCTTTCTTTAATTTTTGTTGGAGTGCTTTCCTTTCAGCTGTAAGATTCTTGATAAAACCTTCACTGGAAATATATGTTAGTAGTCCAAGAAATCTTTGTAATTCCTTTTTATCTTTTAATTTGATAGGAAAATTCCTTAATTTTTCTAACACATGTCTTTGCATTGGAATTTTATCTTTTTCAATTTCTAATCCTAAATAATTAATTTTATTTTGAGCTAGTATCGCCCTTTTCTTGCTAAAGACTACTCCATGTTCTAAACATTTAGAAAGCACTAATTCCACTTTGTTAAAATGATCATCTAAATCTTTATTAGTAAAGACCAAGATATCATCAATATATATAAGACATAAATCTTTAAATTCTTTGAGTATTGAATCCATTCTTCGTTGAAAGATTCCTGGTGATTGCTTCATTCCCATTGGAAGTACATTTCATTCGTATTTGTAACACCCCCCTTGGGTCATTACATGATTAACTCGTTGCGGAAAAGAAAACTTTAATTTACTGGTTGTTTTCAGAAAATTAATTTATTTTAAGGCAGAAAACTCGGATGTAAAATTTCTTTAACGGAAAGCTCTAGAAACATGATACACAAATTAAAGTAGTGAAGTCACATTGAATATCATAACAAGGTTGTCAAGCCATACACTATTTGCTCAAAGAGTCTCATTTTCAAAAGAGAAAATTATAACAAAAACTATCTTACAGTTAAATACCTTTTTAATTATGCAACTCAACCAAAATTCCTAAGCTGGTGACTCTACAAGACGGATATTTAAAATATCCTCGTGGTTATTCCCACTAACGAATACTTCTTCAAGTATCTAGAAGTTAAGTCCTCGAATGACTTAGTGAATTCCTTCGCTTCATCCGTACTAGTGTATCAAAGTACTACCGTAGTCTAGAATAAACCTGATATATTTGTAAGGGTGAGACGCCAATATATGGATTTAACACAATAGCTACATGTGAGACATAACAGAAAACATACACATATACATTTTCATAAAAACATAAGCATTCATAACAAGGCAATAGTTAATCAATGGGTTTCACACCCCAAACATCATCGTTTTGAAAACTTATGCATGAACACTTCATATACATCATCTACAAATCGCACTTAATCTCATGAGATATCTCAACCGTGGTGAGTTGATCAGGCTCGATAACCATACAAGGCAAAGGCACACAGCCATAGGCACGCAGCCAGAACATAAGGCACGCAGCCAGGAAACAAGGCATGCAGCCAGGACATAACGGGCACGTCTGCCAAATGCATGCAAAAACACTTTGTTCATGACACTTTTCTTTGTGTTCAATCTTTCCTTGCCGAAGCTCAAAATGGCTTACGACTAATCATATATAGTTTTAAATATCTTAAAACTTTCATTAATAACACAGGACCTCAAAGTTCGAGTGCTCAATCACAAAACCCTTAGACCGATGCACCAGTCATAGGTTCGTGGTAATAGAAAACATATTCAATGTTTTAACACAGTAGACACCAAGTCTACAGTAGACACCCAGTCTACAGGACCTCAAAGTCCAAAGGACACAAAGTCCATAACACAATACGAACCTTAGTACCCCGACGTCTCGGTTACTAAGTTCAAAACCACTTTAACACAGTTGAGTTCAACTTGATTTCTGAAAATCATTTCAAATGGGAAATGAAATCATAAGTTAAAAATTTAAATTTTTAGAAAATATGGCCACTTGAGGCTCAAAGTTGTTTAAAACACGTACTATCGCTTTAGAATTTCTTGCCGTCGGTATTTTTCCAATTGCCGTCAATTAGCATTTTAAAAGCCATTTAAGCCAAATATTAGCTTTTTCCACTTAAATAATTTTCTAAAATCATATCTAAGTTATTTTCGAAAATTAATTTCATAAAATAACTTTTTATAATATTCCGGAATTTCTTACGTAAAAATCAGCAGTACAAAAATATTTTCACGGTTACGTCCTCACTGTGACTCATAATTCACTCTTACACCGATAAATCATTAAAATAATAATATTTTCCAATATTCCTTATTTTTCCCAAATAAATATTTTCCATTAATATTATATTCCAATATTTTACCGTTAAAACATTGAATATAATTTACGAAGCTTTTATCTGATTAATTGATTGGGCACTGACCACTGTCAGGCTTCTCAAACATCAATCCACAACAATATCACAATAATATTTTCAGGCAGATCATGCATCACAGCATTAAAATAAATAATCACAGATAACCAATTATACGCATATAAAGGATCACAGATAAAAATGACACAACTTTAACCAAATTAAACAACCACCACAGATAAATAATACAGACCACACACTAGTCACATATAGGTATTGGGAAAAATCCCTCAGGTAAGCTCCCCTTACCTCTTGAAGATTCAAGCTTTGGTTTCACGAACGACTTTCCGATTCGAATCCGATTTCCCTCGTGCAACTCAGGATAATCCACAAAGATTTATCCTTCAACAATTCACAACTCAATCAAAATCAAACAAATATCATCACCTAAACATTTCATATAGGTCACGACCCTAGGGTGATTTTGTGGCTAAAATCCTAAGATTGCTTAAGTCATTGGATTAATAATCCTAAGTACTTAAGTCTTTAAAACACATGATTAACAACAAAGATTGAAACAACACATTCCAATACCTCAAGAACTCATTTTCGGCCTTCAAAGAAAATATGAGTTAGAGATTTTAGTTTGATATAAGACTTTGGATCCAACATATATATGATATAGAAAGTTGAAATCAATGATCACTTTATAAGAAAATGAACAAAATCTCCTTCCCCCACTTCATGAAGGTTTCGGCCAAGGAGGGTTAAATGGGGAGGAAAACTTTGTTTGCATCAATCTCTTGGATTATGGTAGTAGAGATGATAACTAACTCATAGAAATTGATTTCATATTTTTAGGATTTTTCTATCATTTTCTACAGAAGTTCAAACTTCTAGATCTAGAAATGGAAAAATATGATTCATGGCATAAATTAACATTATCGTTATTGATAAATTTAAATTAAAATAATAGAGTTTAATTTCTACGCACTATCAGTATAACGGATTTTTAACATTAACTTCCAATAATATCTTGAAAAATTAACATTATCATTATTTATTTCTCTTAATTATTAAAATAAAAACATATATGTCAAATTGTTTGGAGATGTCAGTGTAAAACTTTTTTCACTAACAATACGTATTAATTTAATCCAAAAAAATATTGTACTTCATTTCTACTAGGAAATTACAAATAACAATCTTTAATGAATTTAGGTCATACTCAACAAAATATACTTGCACAATTTGTATAAAACGTGTGTCATTTAAAAAGTTTTGATAAATCTAAAATATTATCTAATAACTTGTACAAAAATATGTAAAAAGTTTTTGGGTGTAAATTTGTATAAATACCCATACCATTGTTTTACTACTAAAAGGGATAACAAACTAGAAAAATAGTTTTTAAAAAAAAATATGTTCATAACTAGAAGTCCAACTTGATGAACACATGCAAATAGGGTGTTGAACTACTGTCTCTTCGATTCAAATCAAGAGGAGACAAGTGGTGTCAACAACCAAGATTATTGGAAGGACACATCATGAAAGGATTGGTTTGAATCACAATGACTCAGAAAACAAAGAAAGTGAATATGAATGGGCCAATTTTGGTTCATGCGTGATTTTGTCATCATCGATAAAGGCCACTGAATATATCTTGCCAACCCAGACTTCCAAGTCGTCTCAAAAGAACATAGGGGCCATCAATTATTTGTGTCAAAGGTCAGCCTAACCTAAGCTACATCAACCCAAATTGAAAGGAATAATTCAAGGCGTTTGATTCATGAATGAAAATTTTATTCTCAGAAATATTTATTTCTTACATTCACATATATAGGAATAAAATTTTTAACTTGCATGCACTAAGTTTATTCCCAGACATCTTTTATGTCTAAGAATATTTATTAAAAATATAAAAATCAATGTAACTATCATACCTATTATATAAAATAAATAGTTTTATGTTTTAATGATACTTTCATATATTTAATACCTTTTTTTATATTTATTACATTTATTGTACCTATTACTTTTGTCTTACATTTATTATATTTTTCATATATTTACCATACCTATTGTATTTTTTATTCGTGTTGGTTCAAATTAGTTTACTCACAACAGTGTTTGCAATTTGGCTGGAAAATAAGATTGCAAAGATAGAAGCACAGTGATGGTGAGAGGCAGGGTGATACTATAGGGTGGTTAAGTGGATATTTTATTATTTTTGTATGTTGACCTCTCTTCCAACTCCCACCCTCTCTTGTGAAATAAAAACTTGTGGGAATAATAAAAGGCTTCATATTAGTTAGCTTATTAAACTTGAGTTGATCATGTGCTTAAAGTCGTCCAACTCAAATTGTATGTTTAAATTGAAGTTCTAATAATTTCTAAATTTTATGTGAGAATTTATTTTTACACACATTTTTATATTTATTTTGCACTTTTTTTTGAGGTTGGTTTGGAGTGGTCTTTGCATGAGTCTGAGTTGCTTAAACAAAATTAATTTGTATAAATAAATATTAAAAACTGTGTAAAATTTACACAATAAAAATGATGAGCAAGTATCTAGGCTCATTTTATAACATACCACCTCCGGACTTAATTATAAGCAAAAATAATTAATTTCACACTAATTAAGGAGGTTAGTTAATTTAGTTTAATTGTCTTGGTTTATGTAAAAAAATAAGTTATAATTACTAAAATACTCTTTAATTGTCTCGAGAATGTGCAATGCTCTTTGGAAAAGTAATTGGAGAATTGGTTTGATTGGTTAATATTCTTGATTTTTGGAATACTTATATTAAATAGAGATGAGTTGGTTGGATTTTGCTTATATTTGAGTCCAAAAAATATAGGTATTTTTTTGCTTATAATTGAGTCCAGAGGGAGTACTTCTCAAGCTCTCAGTAATCTAACAATCCAAATGTAATTATGTGTAAAAACATCCTAATAACTTTAGGGTGCGTTTGGATGAGATATTTGTAGAGGGTGAAGTATTTTAAGAGGGTAATTAAAATACTTCACTCTAAAATACTTTGTTTGGGTATTAAATATGAATGATTTTAGAAATCAAGGGATTTTATGGGGGTATTTCGTTTAAGGTAAATTTGAGGAATTTGAAATACCTTCTAAAGAGGTGATATTTTGAAATTCCCTCTCCTTACTCATGTCATACCTACCACTGATGTCGGTCGCCGAACCACCTAGACCCAGCCCCGTACCCCCTAAACCCGGCCCAGCCCCCTGACCACCAGGCCCCGCACCACCCCGACCCTTGGACACCCGGTGGGGGGCGCCGACCCCCGGACACCTTGTGGGGGGCGCCGGCCCCAGACACTAGATGGGGGTGTGTCGGCCCCCGGACACCCGATGTGGGGGCACCGGCCCCCGGACACCCGGTGAGGGGGCGCCCGTCCCGGACTACCGGTGGAGGGGGCGCCAGCCCCCGTACACCCCAGTGGGGGAGCGCCGACCTCGGACATGGCGCCGGCCCCCGGACACCAGGTGGGGGGGCGCCGGCCCCGGACACCCGATGGGGGGCGTCGGCCCCCGAACAAACCGGTGGGGGGTCGCCGGCCCCGAACACCCGGTTTTTTTTTGGGGGGGGGGGGGGCGGACAGTTGAAATATCAATTTTTTTAATGAATATTTAAAAAATGTAATTGAAGATAATTGAAATACTTTATCCAAACAAAGAATTTAAAATACAAAGTATTCGAATAACCCTATCCAAACAAAGTATTTTCGGACTGAAAGTAATTCAATTGAAGTAATTGAATTGTCTTTTATTTCAAATTCCTTGGAATTTTGAAAATACCTCATCCAAACACAACCTTAGAGTTTAATTTGAATGTATTGTCATTGTAAAGATTATTTACATTGTCAACCAATCAGAAATCATGATATGATTGACTTTTAAGGTAGTTAAGATAAGAGTCAAATAATAATATATCAATTTCCGATTGGTTATGACAATATATATCAATTAAATCCATAATTTTATACTTAAAATCAAATTCTTGTTTGCGAGTTCTTACAAAATCATCCCTGCAAAAGCCCAAAGTTTGTTAGGTTCAAGTTCAGCTATTCATGTTAGTATCAACTGAAAGCAACTAAGCCACTTCATTCCAAACACCCCTCACAAAAAATGACTTAAATCCCAGTAAAACTGCTTATGTTTGCTAAAATGAATCTATTAGCCTACACAAAGCCACAACAAGCAGAATCACTTATGCACCACTCATTCTTCATGTTGTAACATGCACAACACTTTTGTTTTAGTCCTCATATTGTAACAAAACAGAAAGCAGAAGCTGGACCTCTGGACCGCTCCTTGAAAATTAAAACTGCTTTTTTGAGATGAATTTTAAAGTGGGATGGATTGTAGTGACCATTGACCACATAGACATAGAGGATGATGTTTGGCATGCCTATGTGGTAGATATGACCCAAAAATAAATTAGTGGTTGAATGAAGCTAAAGATGCAAAGTGAAAATACAGAAACAGATGGTGAATTTGATGTGGATGTGATATTGTAGCTGCATCAAATCTCGAGGTGTGGTTTAAATACCTATTTGGCAACTTCACTTAACGCCAACTGATTTTAGGATGGAATCTAATATGGTATCAGAGCTAGAGCCTATCATCTTCGTCGCTTATCGCCTATTATGGCAATCTTCTAGTGTATTTCCCGTGTATCGCATGTTCTGGCAGGCATTAGTTAGTTTTATCTAAAAGTAGCTATTAACAAGTGGTTTCTATTTTCTTCATTTGTTAGTTTTATATATTTGTGTAATTAGTTTAATGAGCTGCCAATAATGCAGCAAACAGAAAATGCTAGATGGGCTTCAACAGAAGTTATTCCTAGAATTAAAAATCAATAAATTATTAGGGAGCAGTTTGCAGCATTTGAAACCATATAGGCTTGAAAAGAAGTTATTCCTAGAATTAAAAAATGGTCCATGTGCCGGGACCAGGACCAACCTGCTTAATAGGCCACAATTTTTTTTGTTAAATCTGCTTCCACTGTAGAAAATTCAACATAAAATTCTATAGAAAAATGGTGCAAGTACATTCTAATATAAGATTTTCTACTTAGCAAGAAGATCACAAGGATGGTATCAAGTTGACAGGCAACAAACTATCTTCAAGACAGCAGCTTAGATGTAAATGTCCATGGATTTGAGCTTGTCATTTTAGCAGGAATCCATGTCTAACTTCCTTTTCCATCACGCTACTCACTTTGGCATGTAGTGAGATAGCATAGTCCTATATCATTAATATTTAATAATATCAATAACAAGTAACCAAAGCATAGAGGCCCATCCTAGTCCCATTGTCAGGCCTTGTATTAATATGAAATCAGCTTGGAAAGATCACAACATCCAGAAATTAGAACAGTCATTACGATGAGCTAAATGACATTCCATTCAATCATACCGTTGGAAAGTCGCCTTAACTGAGGTCCTCTCATAGCCGCCTTAATTGTGGTAACTTTGGGCTGCCTTCATTACAGCCTCTAGCACCTTCATTGTCCTAGGCGTGAGGGGGTGTGTTTAGTCCTACATTGCCAAGAGATATTGTCTAAGTAGAGCTTATAAAACTTGGGCAGTCCTCACCTTACAAGTTGATTTTGTGGGGTTAAGTTAGTCCCAAGCCCAAATTTCAAGACATACTGAGGTGAACTTCAATACATGACTTGACACAACTCTTTTCCTTGAGGTGAAAGATGTTATACGTAATTGCCTTAAAGTAAGCTAATGATTCTATATTTCCTTGAGGTGAAAGATGTTATACGTAATTGCCTTAAAGTATGGTGAGGAAAGGTTGAATTGAAATTGCCATTACAGTATAAGACAAATTTGATGTATAAGTCTGAGTCTGATATGCAACTATAGGGGTGGTTTCAATTCAATGGTCAGAAACATGATTTTCAATCACTACTTTACCCTGGTCCAGAGAAACTGAATCTTTTTTTCTTACTATTTCTAACATAAAGTAATATTGAAAGTAATAAAAAATAAAGTTAATATAAAATTCCATGGTGAACATGACAGCTGATTCCTCCATTATTTGGAAGATCTAAATGACCACTGCATAGTCTGCAGATAAAACAAGGCTACCCCCACAGAAGTCTTATATAATAAGTACCTCCTTATCTCACCTCATGCAGTTTCATATAGCTTCAAAGAAGATACATCAACCTTAGCATCCTATTGTACCTTTTCCCTCCTAGCTAGCCTATAATCATACTGAACTCCAAGAGAACAAGCATTGGATCAAGTACAAAGACATCTTGAAATTCTCCAGTGTCAAGTAAGCTTGTAATGCACTACTGTTTTATACACATCGGTTAGGAAAGACATGAAATCCAAAAGTTTAGGAGTCCAATTTTGCATCATGGAGTTGCTCATATTATATACATAGGATGACACATTTGACAATAGTATAATACACAAGCCACACAGGCACATGTTCATTAGCAGTGTTCAGATTAATAGATTAATATAAACTATTTCCTGCAGAGTAGGCTTTACTAGAGTTATCCTAGACTTACAAGAAAGAGATAATAATATTATGTTATTATCAATAATAAAGAATAAAAAATTCATATACAATTAAGCATATCTTTTCAATTTCATAGGAACCGACTCATTTGTCACAAGCAGGCAAAAATTAAGTAGTTTCCCGAGATAGATATTAATTCTGAGTTCAGGTAGATGCGGCATAGTTTGTCTTTAATGTTGTTATCTTAGGCCTTTTTATGGGATTCGCATGCAGTAAGTTCCATGATCTTCCATTGAGTTGGATGCTTGGATAAAGATGGATGTGAAAAACTCTCTCCAAATAACTAGAAGTGGAACTGGTGCTTATGATGATGATGGCCATGCCAAAAGGACTGGTAAAATTTTCTAGGACTATAACCACTCCTTTTTCATGTACTTGAACTTGTTGAAAACTGAATCTTAGTCCTGCCATAAACTCTACCAGGAACTTTAAGGAGTGCTGTGGCTCATATCATCACAGCTGTTATTGGTTCTGGGGTTCTATCTCTTGCATGGAGTACCTCCCAATTAGGATGGATTGGAGGGCCAGTTGCCTTGCTTTGTTGTGCAATTGTCACCTATATTTCTTCATTCCTCCTATCTGATTGTTATAGAAATCCTGATCCTGTTACTGGGAAAAGAAACTACTCTTACATGGATGCTGTTAGAGTCTATCTTGGTAGTAACACATTAAACTCTTTCCCATGTTCTTGTACAATCACTCTAGCCAGAAACTTATATGCTTTTCATGAACTACCATAGCAATTATGTCATCTAATTGCATTTAGTGTTAGTTCAGGTAAGAAAAGGACATGGTTGGCTGGTTTCCTTCAATTTTTGATCTTGTATGGGACTACTACTGCTTATGTAATTACCACAGCAACCAGTCTGAGGTACTTCTCCTGTTAAACCTCTCATGATATAACCTCTCATGATATAAGAAGACCACCTTATCTATGCTATTTTTCTGTTTGTGTGAACATGTGATTCATCACTTGGATATATATTGTTTTTCTTTTGCATGTCAATATGTGATACCTGAGAGACTGCTTAGTGATTTTATTTTGCTTTATTTTATTTTTGTCTTAAGCTAATCTCACATGTTATTCTACTAATACAGAGCTATTCTGAAATCAAATTGTTATCACAAGGAAGGGCATCAGGCTCCTTGTGATTATGGGGGAACTTTGTATATGGTGCTTTTTGGACTTGTTCAGATTGGAATGTCATTCATACCAGATCTCCACAACATGGCATGGGTTTCAGTTGTTGCTGCAATTATGTCCTTCACATACTCATTCATTGGACTAGGACTAGGCATAGCAACAGTCATAGGTAAATTTAATCTTCATTCATTTGCGGTTTAATTAATCAGTTGGTCGTTGAACTATTTGGGAATTTTCAAATAGGTCGTTATACTTTAAAAGTTTGTAATTGGGTCCTTAAACACTTAGAAAATTTGTAATTGGGTCCCTCATACACTTTTTCGTTAAGGTTTTGTTAAATATTCATTAAGTGATCTATCCACTAGTCATTTGTAGGTCCCTGAACTTTTTGAAAAAATTCAAATAGGTCCCTATACTTTTTGGAACTTTAACGCAACCCTAATGAAAAAGTATACGATGGATCCAATTACAAATTTTATGTGTTCAAATACTCAATTACAAATTTTTAAAGAATAGGGACCTATTTGAAAATTCTCAAATAGTCCTGACCAACAGATTAATTAAACCTTCATTTGCTGTGAATTTAAGTTTCTTACTATTTTTAAATTTCAACCTTTCTGAAATCTGATAGTTAAAGAAACATCATGAAGAAAGAAAAATATTACTGTCCTAAAATCCATGATGGCTACTATATTACCAAAACAAATTGGAATTCAGAATTATGTATGAAGAAACAAACAAGAGGAGATCAATTTACACCAGTATAAGTATCACAATCACAATTACTGTTTGATAAAGTAAAATCAATAGTTGGGATTGGGTGTAAGTGACAAATGACTTACGCCGGTGTAAACCGATCCTTCCTCAACAAACTCTATTACATATTTACTTGAAATCAGAGATATGAAGAAGTAAAATAGTTCATAGGACCTTGGTTGCACTTGCAGAAAATGGAAGAATTCAGGGGAGATTGACAGGAGTTCCAGCTGCCAATATTGCTGATAAATTATGGTTAGTCTTCCAAGCACTTGGTGACATTGCCTTTGCTTATCCATACTCAGTTCTCCTTCTTGAGATACAGGTACCTTAACCTTTCTTTCATGATCAAATTGGGAGGGTAGAGGGTTATGTAAGGGAGCAAGTAAACAATTTAAAGCTGAAAAAAGTATTGAACTTTGTTGAGTGAAGGACACTCTAGAAACTCCTCCACCAGAAAACCAGACTATGAAAAAGGCCTCCATGATAGCAATCTTCATTACAACATTCTTCTACTTATGTTGTGGATGCTTCGGATATGCAGCTTTCGGGAATGCTACACCTGGAAACCTCTTGACAGGGTTTGGCTTTTATGAGCCTTACTGGCTTGTTGATCTTGCTAATGCTTGCATTATTGTTCATTTGATTGGAGGATATCAGGTACTAGTGTTCTATTCAAGATTGACTTTGTTTACACTAAAACCATAACCTCTGATTGCTCCTAAGAAGTTGTTTCTGTGTTTGATTAATGCCAAATTGATGCAACATTAGTATTCATCCAAAAAGCTCAATTGCAACAGGCAGTTGAGTTGCCAACAAGAAAAGACTATGATAGAAAATAATTCCCTTGTCATCTTACTTAAACATGTTAAGAAAGACACAAAAGCAGCAACACAATTGATCCGTTTTAATATCTCTTTGGCAGAATGGCAGCAAGTTGTAAATCATCTTGCTTTCTTTCCAACCAGGAAACATTCAAAAGAGAAAACCAATAACTTTCCTTAGCTATGATTTGCTTCCCACAAAAAACTTAGAAAGACTGCAGAGATATATTCATTAGCGATCTTTATATCATCATATCATAGCAGCTATAGCCAACATCCATTTCATGAAACACTAGGTAGTTTATTGGCATTACTGCTTGATTCATAAATCACCAGCTGCTTCCTGTATTATTCAATAAATGACTGGAGACCGGCAAGGGTGTTAAGTAAAAAGCTTGAGAAAAAATGGATTAATGTTTCTTCTCTAGGAATTTCTTTCTATCTTTTCTTTATGAATTATTTCTCAAGTCTTTTTACAACTAATTGTTTCAAATTTCGAAAGTCTTGCTTAGAAGACAAAAGAAATAACAAAAACTAATTTTTTTTCTTATCTGAACTCTTCACCATATTTCTATAATACCTGTAGTGAAATTGGTTTAGTAGCAATATGCTAACATGTGAATGTATTTTCTTTTACTGTCTTTTCCTGTTACCTGACTATATTCATATTTGTGCCTCATCTTTATGGTCTTATCAGATTTATAGTCAGCCAATATATAGTGCAGCTGATAGATGGTGTTCAAAAAAGTTCCCCAACAGTGGATTTGTGAACAATTTCCACAAAGTGAAACTGCCTCTATTGCCCAGTTTTCAGCTAAATCTTTTCAGGTTCTGTTTTCGAACAGCCTATGTGATTTCAACCACTGGACTAGCAATCCTGTTTCCTTACTTCAATGAAGTTCTAGGAGTGTTAGGAGCCATAAACTTCTGGCCATTGGCTATATATTTCCCAGTTGAAATGTACTTTGTACAGAAGAAAGTTGAAGCTTGGACCAGAAAATGGATTGTTCTAAGGACTTTTAGCTTTGCATGCTTTCTTGTGACAGTAATGGGCCTGGTTGGCTCAATTGAAGGGATCATAAGAAAGAAACTTGGCTGAAGCCTGAAAAATTAATGCCATTTCCATGAATAATGCTTAGCTTAATTATTTGAGTTTGTAGATTGGTTGCATAATCTTTCTTGTAATACAGTTTAAGTTACTGCTAAAGTTGTTGAGAGTTAGATTGGGGGTAGATGCCACAAAGTAAGGTACTAGTCAGGAATAATATAAGTTTTGTTTGATGCAGAACTCCCTTACAAAGAGTGAGTTCTAACAAATTAAAATTTGTTATGGATGTTATTTTTGGAAACTAGACTGGCATTCTTTGAAGTTTGATTTATTCACATTTGTCGTCTTGTTTCAGAAATTATATTATTCTTACTTGAGAATTATATTGTCATTATACTTACCCCATAAAGTTTATGTTGTCATATATTTAAATCATAGCATAAATCACAAGAGGAATCGATATAATTTTTTATACAAGAGGTGTACTGATTGTAATTAACTTAAAGAAAGATTAGTGTAATTTCTCAGTTTATTTTATCAAAATTTAAATTGTTAATTTTTAATCAATGATTAACTTTATTTTCTAAAATAGATCCTATTTGATCCAAATACTCTAACGATTTCATATATACATACAAAAAATTTAACCTTTTAATATATCACTAGTTATATCCTACACAACAAAGCATAGAATAAAGCTCTTCAATCACCTTGAAAATCTCAATGGTAGCTAAGGACTGAACGTAGCCTGAATTGTTAAGGGTGAATCATGATAACTTCTCTGTGAACCAGTCTTCCCTTAAATCTATAGGTATTGCTCTGTATTTTATCTTAACATCTAGCGAGGGGTTAAAGATATGCATACTAAATTATTTTTACGATTCTTTCCTTGATTTCTAACTTAGTGATAGACGAGTCTTTCAAAACTCTAGACAAACTTTCCGTCTATTGTCTTTCAATCATTTTGCGAAAAAGAGTTTTTGTTTAAAAAAAAAAATTTGAAGTACTCACAATTCAACCTATTTTTCGTGTTTACTTTGATCATTTTAGAAATTGCTTTTTTCACTTGAGGGTCTTGTGAAGATGACCGAATACATGTTATTGTACACAACACATTCAAAATTTAAATCTTATGGAAGCTCACTCATTGAAAAATGAAATTGCCTTTAAAATTCGTTGCTTTATCACATGGTCATTAATTCTTTTCTAAATACCATTCGCAAACTGTTGTTGCCCAAAAAGAGAGCCATATATAATGTATTGTTTAGCTAAGTTTTGTAACCAATATATAGGTGTAATGAAAGAAAAAATAGACAAGGAAAAGAGCCAACAACGTAAAATTTAGCAGGAAAGAAAAAGCAAGGAAAGAAATAGAAGTCATAAATCAACAGAAAATAAGCTCTTACAATCCTTGAATGAGGAAGTCTTATAAAATATTGAATAAATGATACATCACATACAAATCCAATCAAAAGGAAAATATCTAGAATCACTCGTCCATTCAAAAGTTTCATATGCCTTTGTGAAGGAAAGCCAACTCCAGTACTCAGTCTCTTTATTTGGGGATTGAAGCAACGGAAAGACATAATGCCATTGTTGTAAAAAGCAGCTTGGAGAATCTGAATTCCAGAGCTCTGAAAGTGTAGTGCCTATCAATTTAGAGCATAATATGATGGCGGAACATTAAAATTGTGATTCTTTATAACGTATGGATTCCAAAAGAATAGCTCTTTTGGGTAAAAAAAAAAAAAAAAAAACTCTAAAAAACCTAAAAGGAACATGTAACATTGAAAAAAATTTATAAAACATATACTAGAAGAAAAATGGAAGTCAATTCATAGAAAATATTTTAAGAATTAGAAAAAGTTTGTAATTTTGAATTGTAAGCAGTAAAAATTACCAATAACATCATTCTGCTGTTATTAGGAAGTACAAAACACACCTTCTATTTTCAAAGTCAAAATTATGAAATGGTGACTTGGCGCACATGCTTGTTGATCCAATGGTTTTCTCGTATGCTCTCACTAAATTCTTCTAGCATATGAATAACATGGAAAACCTCAAGCTTGCCTAAGTGGTTGATACCATAGGGTACCTCATTGAGTCGGCGGATATACTCTAACATGAACTCTTTCAACGATGGTAGTGTGCTCCTTCACCGATAAGGATGGAATTCAAAGGAAAGAAGTGTCTGAGTGATAGTTTCCTTAATTTCCTAAATCCCCCATCTTGGAAATGCAAACTTTCACCTCTATATGTACAAACAAGAGATAAGTACAACAAATTTGGCATATCTTTAAGTGATTCCAATGGATCATCAGCCAGCGAGGAGGATATCAAGGACAAATCAACCAGATTTTGGAGCTTTGGAATCCACTTTGGCAACCGCTCTAACTTCCCTTCCAGGCGAAGCTTCTGAAGTACCGGCAGTGGTGAAATATGATGCAAATCAATGACTTCAACTGTATCTATTGCCTCAATATATAGCTTCTCAAGGTGTTGCATCTCATTTATTGAGGAACATAGAGCACTTCTGTATTCTTGCTTAACATTAATCAAGTCCAACAACCTTAATTCCTTTAACTTTCCAAGCTCTTCAATTAGCTCCACTCCACGGTAATCTGTTTCCACTCGACGTAGCGTTTGTAGAGATACCAACCCTCCAACACCTTCCATCATTTGTATCCCTTTATCATAATCCCCAAACTCTTCTCCATAGTAAATATCTGATTCCAGTTCCTCTAGTGTTAGTAAGGATACCAAACCTCCAGTATCTTCCATCATTTGTATCCCATTAGGCCAAGCGTATTCAGAAGCAAGAAGGTGTCTAGGCTTTCTAAGTTTGTTAATATCTCTTGGCATCCGGCGCACAAGTGCCTGCCTTAGATCCAAGGTCCCCAGGAACTGGAGATTACCAATGGAGTTTGGAAGACTCATTATAAATGATCCCCTAAAGCTTAAATACCTCAAGCAAAACAAATTCCCCAAGTTTTCAGGAACATGATTGATCAGTGGAGAATGTTCAAAATCAAGTACCTTCAATAGCTTGTATTTTGTTGGGATTATCCTCACAAAGTCTTCAAGTAATCCTTTTTTTTCTTGAAAATATATAGCGACCAAATGTGTGAGCCTTCAATGTTAACTGTCAAATTATTGGAGTTGGTTGCTATTTTTAGGCGCCGAATTATCCCACTAGACACTGATTCATCGTCTTTAACAAAGTGGCTAAACCTTAAATCCTTAATTTTGGTGAGAATTATCTCATGTAACAAGTCATGAACACAACATCTTTTTGGTTTGCCATCAATGCCAAATGAAGATACTTGCACCAAACTTCTATGGATCAACTCTTTTAAATATTGTTCTGCAACTTTCTCCAAAGTTTTCTTCTGTTCATTTCTAACAAACCCCTCAGCTATCCACTGCATAATTAGTGTTTTAGATTGAACTTCATAGTCCTCAGGATATATTCCAAAATACAGGAAGCATGGTTTGAGATATGAAGGCAAATCATCATAACTGAGACCTAAAATATTTCTCATACCAGATTAATTGGGATTCTTCTCTAGCTCTGAAACTAGAGTTTGACACAAGCTTTGCCATTCATAGGATTTTTTCTCTTTGGTAGCTAAAAGACCACCAATGGCAATAATGGCTAGAGGCAAACCATAACATTTGTCAACAATCGTAGTGGCTATATCCTTGAGCTCTTCCGGACAATGTCCATCTGGTTCATTTGGGAATGTCTTCTTGCAGAAGAGTTCCCAAGATTTTTCTGGATTTAGAGGTTTCAGGTTTTTAATATGAACCAAAGAAGATACCTTAGAAAATTCTGCAACCTCCGTCCACATTGGTGTGATCAGTATCCTACTTCTTTTTTTATTATCAAGTACAACAAGTTCAATCTCACTCCAAAAGTTTTTGTTCCATACATCATCAAACATGACAACGTACTTCTTTTGTTGCAAGTAGTCTCTCACTTTAGTGATCAGGGTCTGTCGATCCATCTTCGAAATTCCCTCCGGAGGATCCTCCTTTTTTCCTTCACAAAACTTGTTCAACATCTCCCTCAACACGCCTTCTACAGTGTAAACCTGAGACACCGTGATCCATGCATGGCAATCAAACTTCCCAATCGCTTTGTCATAACTGTCTTGGCAAGTGTGGTTTTTCCCTATCCTCCCATTCCTACCACAGAGATCACAGTACGTTCTGCTTGTGTCTCTTCCAACCAGCCAATCAATTCGTCTCTAGGTGCTTCAAAGCTTACAACTTCAGTTTATGCAACGTAACGAGCATGCATTCGAAGGCTAATGCCATGTAGAATTGCTCGATCCTTGTTGTTCAGAAGAATAAGGATCGGTTCGGATTGGATTGATTTCGCCAACACGTGATTTAATGTGTTGAATCTCATAAGATATTCGAAGACGAAGGATCATAGTTTTGATGAAGTCAACTGTGACGTTAAAGATGCACATCCAGGATCACGAGGCTGGTGTTCCTCAATGATGTTGTAATCTTCATTGAGATCTTCTATATGCGGAAAGCTGCTTCTCTCAGCTACTTAACCTTTCTTTTGATTCTGGCACGTGTGTTGTCTTGTTCATCAGCTGCAACCATTCTATCTGCACCGTTGATGATGGCTTGAATACTTTGTAGTTCTTCTTCAATCTCTGCAACATCTTTGGGGATGCCTTTGCTCACTTTCCCTAATAGTGGAAGCAATTTCTCACCAGCGAGAGACACTGCCTTGTCGCACATTTTAGTCTAGATCTGATTTCTGGTGTATGGTGGGAGGAAGATATTATGGTCTTCGTGATTACATCAATATATTACTAAGCCTCATCCGAGAGTTTACTGTAGATGAACAGTAAACTCTCGGTTGAGGGTTTTTTTATTTTTATTTTTATTTTTAAGATTTAAGTTGAGGTGCTGAGTTGTGTAGTTTTTCACTTTATTTTGTTCTTCGTCCATCATTTTATATTTTTTTACTTATAATTTTATTTAATAAGTTGCTTCCAGCTGGATTGCTTCTCTTCTATTTCTTGGAGAGGACTACTAATTCACAATTTTCTATTTTTCTCATCGATTTATTTTATGATATTATAATATATATTTGAATGCTACTATTTATTCAGTAATATAAAGATATTATAATTTGCTAAATCTATTGAACATAAATGCTACCATTATTTTCTTCGGGTATGCTTATTCACGCTATTTAAAAAACTACCTTAAAAACACAATATATTAAATACCTGCATATTTTGTTGGTTGTATCTTGCAAATGTTAAAGTATCATTTGAAGGGACATTTATTTGTATCAAAATAATCTAGAACATATATAACTTTACTATTGCTCATCTTAAAAAACACCGTAGATCCACTTGGCAAGCTATAAATTTTTTGTCGCTATTTTATTATTTACTTTTTAAAATTTATATCTTTTATAATTTTAAAATCTTTTCAGCTGGTAAATACGTGGGAATGGGGGTTATAAAAGAGGGGGGATGGAGGTTACGTGGGATGGGGAAAGGTTAATAGGGAGGGGGTAGGGGTACGGGTGAAGGGGTTACGAATGGGAGGGGGAAATGGGTAAAGGAGGTGGAAAATAAAAATAATTTTTATTAATATTTATTATAAATGAAATTATTATTATAATATATTTAATTATTTAATATAAAAAATAACACATTACTTTTTTTGACATAAAATAAAAATAATATATTACTTTTTTTTAATTAGGGATACTTATGTTATTTTACATATTCATCATCATCTTTTTTTAAATTTCTCTCAACTTCTTCCTTTTCATTTTCACATATTTCTCTCTTATCAAAATGTCATAAAATCCACTCTTTTTCTATCTTCTCTCCTCTCATCTTCTCTATTTCCATCTTCTCTCTTCCCATTTTCTCTTCCATACCAAACAAAGCATTAATGTATGTATCGTTGGAGTAAAAAAATGAAGGGGTTGCTTAAATCTCATGTGATGTGATGAGGATCAAAGTAGGGACCACTTAAGAAACCAAAGTAGGTTGCTTATCAAGATAGCATTGGATAAGTGTTATCAAGATAACATTTGATCATCTTTTCAAAATGTGTTATATTAGTCATTAGTTATTAGAGCATCTCCAACGCAGAGTAACTAATGAGTCCTTATGCATAAGGAACCGTCGCTTATCTAAATGTTGCATTGCAGACAAATGACGTGACAGTTCCTTAACTTTCAGGTTGCTTAAAGTTAAGCATTGTTCCTTATATAAGGAACGGTTGCTTAACATTAAACTAAGATTTTCTTGCATTTCATCCAGAAAAAAAACAACATCAGCCAGGAAAATGGAGGGGAAAAAAAACGAAATACACAGAAATGGAGATGAAGAAAGTGATAGAGGCCCAATATCCAAATACAAAACCAATATTTTTTTGTATAAGTTATGATTGTTTTAGATACCATGACAAAACAGAAAAACTATGTCACTAAAACAAATTTAGTTTTATGAATTTTATTTAAATATGTTGGGTTCTATGCATTTATGAAAAGCAACAAAATAAAGTGAGATGAGAATAAATTTTTCATGTTTTGTACCAGAGATAAAAAGTCATTCTATGACTTTGACATAAAACTTCTTTGGAATAAATTGTTGTAAAAATAATGAATAAAATAAATAAAATAGACAAATAAAATAAATATAGAAAAGATGAAGAACATTAATAACAAGTTTATAGTCTGAGACGTGTGAAAACACACTGTCCTTAAGGATTATTTCGCCCACCACAAATAATTGTGTGTCAAATTAATTGCGAAACTCCACCCAGGATATAACAGACTCTTCCAGAATAACAATATTATTCTGGGTGCCAGAATAACAAGAATTACATCAACTCCTACATAAAATAAAGATACTGAAATAAGAGTGATAAACTCTTTTTAAAGAAAAGCTTCCACAACTTGGAGACCAAAAAGAAATAATGTCATTTTGCTTCTCAGCATTTGCTCTGTATCAAAAGTTAATCAACCAAAGAAAATAATTTAGCTCTCTACAAAAAAACTCCACGACCATGAAGCTACCCCAAAAACAAAAGTTCAGAGAACTACACTTATATATATATAAACCCAATGCTCTAGAAAAAGGAATATTTACTAATTGATAAAACCACTATACGTAGCTTCTTATGAAGCAATTATAAATAAGAAACGTTGCACCGTTTTTATTCATTAGATTAAAAGGTTTTTAAACCTTTTAATGACACTTTAAACTCAAATACAAAGCATGGTGGTAATTTCAGAAGTTAAGGACAAAATATAGAAAACAATAAAGGATAATAAATTGGAATAAAAACAATAACGGAAATGTTAAAGAAAATTAATTAGAATAAATGACAATAAAATATGTATTTAAAAACCTTTTAAAAACAAATTATTTTGGAATAAATTTTCCAACAATCCCCCACATATTTCAAAATAATTTATGAAAAGAAATAATAAACTCGGAGTTGATCACATGGATGTTAATGCCTCGAATCTGGTGTCTTTTAGACTATGAACCAGACCTAGATTGATAGACATACCATACAAGTGAATTGGTGAAGTAAACTTCTATGAACCAAAACACTTTGGTGTATGTTAGAAGTCTACCAATCACATTACACCCCCACAATTCTTGCTATTACGCTGTTTTGCACTTTTCGGCCATGCGCGCGCCTGGTAGTTCATGAGTGCTCTAGAGATTATGCCACAATCTCATGCAAGCGGCCCCACTTGACACTCATATAGGTGATTTCATCAAGTGTATGCTGCACTTCATACACCACCCATAAGGGATATGAAATTCATTAAAAGCTTTTAGCTTATCCTCCCAAAAATGCAGTCTAGCACTCCTCACACCATAGGAAGAGACAAAATTAAGGGTGCTACCAGAACTAACAAGTGACTTGTTATTACCCATATGAACCTTCTTCATGGGATCTCCAATCATAAAGGTTGGGTTACCATCACCGTTAATTTAACATTGGCTTAAGTCCCCTTCCCCTCGATGTGTTATTAGTCAGCGGATTGGCCAAATCCACTTTTGACTTCACATAATCAATGCATGGATATAATCTCATCTTTGCTTAAGCACAAAATGTTTACAATTCTTGTCATTGAAAGTATTATTCTTTGCAATGACTATTGTCACTTGGCAATCACAATACATAAACACAAAATGAGTTAATTTATTTAACTCATAAAATATTTGCTAAAAAGCTTTTCAACCATTTAGCCTCATTATCAGCCAATTTCAGAGTATAAACTCTGATCCCTTTGTATATTTTACAATAAATTTTGTTTGGCTAATCTCCAAGTAATTACACCACAAAAGGTTCAACACATCATCTTTGAATCTGAAATTCAGTTAGCATCACTGCATTTTATATACAGTGAAAAATCCAGTTCATCCCCTACAAAAATGTAAGAGGCAGAAAACATGAAATCTAGTTCATCCCCTACAAAATGTAGGAGGCAGAAAACATCTTTATTTGCACAAATACACTTGGTAATCCCAAACCATCCATGTATTTTACATTTGCCACAAGAGTAGTCCGAGAATGATTCCAACAACTATATCATCTCCTTAGACCAAATTTATCTTTGGCCTTAGGAGGATTAACATTCATCATCATACATATGCATTGAAATGCATGATCACATCACTTTACAAGTTATAACCCCCACGGGTCACAATATCAGACATTAATTTCAATGTCAATCCCCAAAATCACTTACGCATGTGATGTCAATTTATTGACAAAACCTCTTATCAATTCAAATCAAGTTAGAATAAGATTCTAGTGACATACCAAAATTGAGAATTTGAAAATTCTCACCTTCACTATCATACTAGCAATTCTACTTTGCCAATAACCAGTAATTAGAGAATAAATATTCAAACACAGAATGTATTTGGCAATTCCAAGTATGTAATTATCTCAATATAAAATTTTCAAAAATAATTCTTGCTCATCCTTTTAATCATATCCAAAAAGATAAAATCATAATATGGTTCTATGACTTACATCATGTGCATGCACATGGATAGCTCATAGTACCCAAACAACAATAATTCAAAACCTTTGATCTTTTAGTAAATTCAACATTATATCTTTCTTATCAATATTTATCTCGATCATAAACATACCAAGTAGCTCGCAATTAAAACACTAAAATATAGAAAAGATCCAAGATTTCAAAACTCCAAGGAAGACAACTTATCAAATTAAAATAGATATAAAGATCAAATAGGAAGGATATCTTCCTTTTCTTTCCTCCAAAATATTTCCAGGACAACTTCAAATTTTTTTTCATTATCACAATCCTTGATTTGAATATCAAGTACTCAATTATGAGTACCAATTAGCCAAACACTATACATAGGTGTTAATTATCAATAATCTCACAATAAGGTACAATATACACATATTCTTCAAATCAAATAAATTAGCAACTCTATCGCAAATATCATCTCAAATAAATAGAAAGACAAATATAGAGTGAAATTTATAAGCACAAAAATTTGGCTTCATGGGTATGCATCATCCTCTTCTTTCAAAATAAAATATATTTTGCCACTTCATGACGCAAAGGATAGATTTTTTTTTTTTCACCAAGTCATGTTATAAGCATCCACACATAAAACTCATTCTTTAAAGCAAAACAAGACTCAGCTTGTAATTAATAAAAGAAATAACAAGTTCATGAAATATCTAAAATATTTAGCTGCCGCGTTTCCCAAGCAATAAATAAATGAAATTGCAAATATTTCAACTAGAGACATCATATCATATTATCATATAATTAAGTCTCATTTAAATTATTATCTCTTCAACTTGCAGCTCTTGTTTGCTATAACATTTAAGATCTCAAAATAATGTTTTAACCATACCATTTCTATCATCAGTTCATCATCATACAATGCCAACCATTTTTTTTTCTTTATAAGGAGATAAGAATAAATAAATAAAAAATTACACAATCGATTTTAACTATAAAAAACCAAAGATGTAATATCTTCAAGCCATAAAAGTCCCACTTGATATGGCAGCCTATATCTTAGCAAGAAACCAATAAAACTTATCAAATTGACATAGTCAGCCGGAGATTTCAACCAAGCAACTATCCAGATATACATAATACATACACACTTAATCATAGAGCCATGAAAACACAGGTTCAAAATATAGAACGGTGAGAATAGATGATCATACCATACATAGTACACATTCAAAGCAAATCAACAAACATTCCTTATAGATAAGGCATAATAATGCATTCTTGGTAAAATAATCCCAAAAGTACTTACACATCAATATTCTATTTAAGTGTAATATCACCTTTTGTATTCCTTAAAGTAGCTTTGAACTGCTTCCCTTGATATGTTGAGATCATCCCCAGCACAACAGAGAGCCTTGGTCTATGCAGCTTCACATACATTAGATTGAATCTTTGTCATTTGTTTTTGTTCTCTTCTCAAAACCAATTTTCTTTTCTTAGACCAAAGTTCAAAACTTTTCCTCGAGATATTTTTATAAATCCAATTAAAAAATAGAAATGAAGATCCTCATCTTTTTCGAATCATGAGATCGACACTTTCAACCAAATTAAACACTAAAATTTTAGACACATAGGAAAGCAATACTATGACCAACTTTTGCTGTTGTACAGCGCTGAAGAATAGTGATAAGTAACAAAAAAACAGCAAAGTCCCACAAAACAACTAGAAAGCCATTTTAAAAAATAAAAATAGAAAAGAATAAAGATCTCCAAGTTTCTTCACTGCATCGAAGAAAAGAAGAAATGAGTGATTAATTTTCATAGGCTATAATCCTTAAGATTGTTGTAAAAATAATGAATAAAATAAATAAAATAGACAAATAAAATAAATATAGAAAAGATGAAGAACATTAATAACAAGTTTATAGTCTGAGACGTGTGAAAACACACTGTCCTTAAGGATTATTTCGCCCACCACAAATAATTGTGTGTCAAATTAATTGCGAAACTCCACCCAGGATATAACAGACTCTTCCAGAATAACAATATTATTCTGGGTGCCAGAATAACAAGAATTACATCAACTCCTACATAAAATAAAGATACTGAAATAAGAGTGATAAACTCTTTTTAAAGAAAAGCTTCCACAACTTGGAGACCAAAAAGAAATAATGTCATTTTGCTTCTCAGCATTTGCTCTGTATCAAAAGTTAATCAACCAAAGAAAATAATTTAGCTCTCTACAAAAAAACTCCACGACCATGAAGCTACCCCAAAAACAAAAGTTCAGAGAACTACACTTATATATATATAAACCCAATGCTCTAGAAAAAGGAATATTTACTAATTGATAAAACCACTATACGTAGCTTCTTATGAAGCAATTATAAATAAGAAACGTTGCACCGTTTTTATTCATTAGATTAAAAGGTTTTTAAACCTTTTAATGACACTTTAAACTCAAATACAAAGCATGGTGGTAATTTCAGAAGTTAAGGACAAAATATAGAAAACAATAAAGGATAATAAATTGGAATAAAAACAATAACGGAAATGTTAAAGAAAATTAATTAGAATAAATGACAATAAAATATGTATTTAAAAACCTTTTAAAAACAAATTATTTTGGAATAAATTTTCCAACATAAATTTTCCAATAAAGCCTCTAAGTTTTATTTGCATGTTTGATATAGGAAAAAAACGTTCCACGAAAGGAGGTTCTCAGGAATGTAGTTTACATAGCAATATAAACATTCTCAAAAGTAAACACGATATAAATTCCAAAATTTTTAACCACCATTTAAATATTAAAATACTATTACTATCAATGTAAAATACAATCGCATTAGAAAAACATACTTTTTTTTTTCATTTTTTTGTCAAAATTTTATTCAATTATTACAAAGTATTGGAATTTATAATCCCCTGCACACCCCGTGCATTGCACGGGCAAACACGCTACTTTTCATCTGAGCGAGAGATTACTTTTAGCTCAAAGTCCAGGACGAAGACTTTGACTTTGACTTTAGCACATAGCAACCGACACCATTAGATCCATCCAATGACTCGTATTGAGCCACATCATCTCTTCTTTTAAACTCCCAAAGCACATGTCGTTTTTGTCATACTTCCTCTCTCTCTGCAGGTTATAGAATTTTAGAAGAGTGTGTGGGATTGGTCTTTCGTACTTCTTACTCACTGAACAACTTGGGGATTTACTCAATCCAACCTAGCAGAACCTTGAGGTAAACATATGCTGCAATCCTTTCTTGCTTTCTGTTCTTCTACAATTTTTGTTAAATTGAAGTTTTAGTCCATATAGTTTTGTAATTTTTCAAACCAGTCCTCATGCTTGCAAAAATTTTCTAAACAGGCACCACTGTTAACTTCCATTTTAAAACTTAGTCCCTACCAGACATTTTAAAGAGAAAGAAGAGTACTCACCAGACAAAGTAGCACATCCTCCGAAGAAATAAGCACTTACAAGAATGAAGGAGCACCTATTTGTTTGCAAACTGACGGGGTTATAATGGAAGTTAACAGCAAGGACTATTTTGAAAACTTGTATGGGGACTAGTTTGTAAAGAAAAGAAACTATAGGGACTGAATTGAAAAGAAGAGTGAACTATAGGGACCAAAACTTAACCTAATTTTTTTTATCTAAACATTATTTTCTACTCCTAAATTTTTCAATTGTTGCATGCTTATTATGATTATGGCTTGGTCCAAATTATCGCAGATGAAGGATGACTAAATGCAGAGAATCTGATAGAGGAATACATCACTAGCTATGATGATGTGGCACAAATTCTGATTAAGGTAGGGAAGCATCAAAGGCATTAGGCATATATTGTTAAAAATTACGTCTCTATGCTATTTATATAAGATGCTAAATACTTATATTTGTTAACTGATATATTTTGGCTATGCGTTTGTTATATTAATGAATGCAGTTATTTTTTTATCTTGATCAGCTAAATTCATTTGCCTATATATGCCGCGGGGCCTTTCAAGCATAAAAGTTGGAGCAATTAGATTAAATTGTAACCAGAAATGTTGATGTTACCATTTAATATGACACTTTCAATTGAATCTTGAACATAGAAAATTGTATTTATGTTATAACTGTAAACATTCATATCAACCAATAACAAAATGGAACTTTGTATTTTGAGCTAATAATATCAAAGTTATAAAATGCGAATACGGGAAACATATCTGAGTCTTGTAGAGCATGTTTGCTTCCTCCAAACAGAACATGCTTGCATCATATTTGTAACAAATGTTGATCTTTTGCTAGTTGAACCATGCAGAAGCAGTTGGAAAATCATAGCATAATGAAGCAAAAGCAATAGCAATAGCATTAGGTATCCATGATCCTAGCTTCAAAATACATAGTATTGGCACAGCAAGTGCTAAGTATACGGTTATCAAAACTCAAAAGCATGTAGAAAGAATAGCAAAGAAAAAAAAGGTTTAAATAAGTTTTTGGTCCCTACAAAGTTCATCAAATTTGGTTTTGGTCCCTGTGAAATTTTTTCTTAGGTTTTCGTCCCTGTAATCTCACAAATTTTGCAAATAGTCCCTACCGTTATCTTTTTCTGTTATCTAGTACTCATGGATATTGAGGTAATTTTATTTTACTGTCCGACTTGCTGTAAAATTTGGCCATAAAATAGAAACAAAATCATATATTAGGGACATAAGGTTAAAATTACTAAATTCCTTCATTTTGTATGATATATAGTACTCAGGGGGTACCGAGGTAATTTCTCGTTCTTGTCCGACTTGCTCCAAAAGTTGGTTAGAAAGTATAAATAAAATCATACATTAGGGCCATAGGGTTAAAATTGACAAAATTATTCATCTAGTATGATTTCTAGTACTCAGGGGTAACAATAGGGACTATTTACAAAATTTTCGAAAATACAGGGACGAAATCCTAAGAATTTTTTTTACAAGGACTAAAACAAAAATTAGTGAACTTTCCAAGGACTAAAAACTTATTTAAACCGAAAAAAAATTAGCAAAATAAAGCTTAGCATACAAAAGCAACACCTGTTCATTTCATTAACAAAAAATTAGAAAACCCAAAACAATCAATACAAAGATGCAAAACAAATGCATCAATTCTAAGTTGCCAATCCAAATCCTGCCCGCATCCTTTCAATATAGCAGAATCCACATCCTATATCTAGAAAAAAAAGGAAAAAAGACCATTAGTTTGAAGTTCTAACTACTTGCTAAGATGTACAATACGTTCTGTACAATACGTTCTATTAATAGTTCCTCATGAATTAAAATTTGTATACAGTTGCTTTCCATTTTTAAATAGAAATAAATACATTAAAAGGCAAGGCCGGTACAATAAAGGGAATAAAATCTGAATGATTGCCAAGGGCTAAGTGAGTTTAATTATGCGATTAGACTTTAGAGGTAAACACATTTATTAATTATGAACATATATATAGATCAAAGTACTTGGAGCAGGTAATAGGTAATAAAAGAAACACAATACTTCTCAAAAGTAAATATAGATGCAGAACCTGGTCAGCAAAGTAAAAAATAAATAAAAAATGTATGTCTAATTCTAGTTCTCTTTGTTGAAATTTCTAATTGTCATTATTTTTTTAAATAGAAATTTACTTCCGAATCTTTTAGATAATAAAAAGTAATTCTTAGTACAAGAATAAACTATTTTAAACCAAATCACTCAATTGCATACAACTAATTCAAAGGAGCGGACAATATATGCATATTTCCAATAACTCAATTATTCAGCCCTTGAATTAAATCCCATAATCTCCATCTTTGCTTGTTAGATCAGAGAGTGTCTGGGCTTTGAATTGAATCTCGCCGTCTCCATCTTTGCTTGTAAGAAAAGGTGTGAACTATATTTGGAAGGAGCCCATGGTAAGTGGTGATGATTGGGGCAATGAGGATCTTGCTGTGTCAAACAACTTCTTGAGGTCAAATCATCAAAACAATCAAGAAAACAATGAAAATTATGAATAGATATTTGATTGGTGCATAATGTACTCGTACTTTATGTGTCTTGAACCTTTTACAATTTGAGTGACGCTTGCTAGTTGAATAAGTGAGTGGAATTTATTGTATGAGCAATAAATTATCAACAAATTATATGATTAGAAAATAGCAATAATTTAGTGGTTACAATTACCATTAACAATATCACATAAGATTGATGAGCTAGTTTTTAAGTGTCACCTGTAGTCCTGAACTTGTTTTTTTCGTTTTTCAGCCAGGACTGATTTTCTTCATAAATATGCTTGTGCTGAAGCACGCTATTCAACAGGCTACTATGTTGTTTTTTCATACTTTTCTCCGACTTAATTGAATACTTATTTGCAAAAGTTGATTAGCTGTAATTTACACCAAGTGCAACGTCAATATTTTCTTCTTCAACACAACACAATCAGTAGTATACTTTTGATATGGAGTCATTGATTTGTACGAAAATAATAAATAAAGAAACTTCATTTGTGCAGGTAAGTTTTTAATACTTGCAATTCTAGCGGATAGGTATCAAAGAAAGGAAGTCTATGTAAATATAATTGAAGTCCCACATTGGATAGTGATATGGCCTGAAGAGTGCTTATAAGCATACCCTACAATCTAGTTTTTGGGGTTGAGTTAGGCCCAAGCCCAAATTCTAAGATGGTATCAAAGCCTATCCTAGATCCGTTGGGCCACCTGCAGATGTCAAATCCTGCAAACTTTATGCTCCAGATTGTTGGAGCACTCACACTCACTCATGATGCACACACATAGAAAGAATAGAAATATTGAGAAAGATGAGAGAAAGAGATATACTGAAAAAAAAAAACTTTTATTCAACACTTGCACACACTTTCACTTGCACATATTCACTATTCTTCACACTACACTAGCACTTCTATTTATAGTGCTATTACACCTATAACAATCAGCAACTAACTCATAGCTCTTCCAACTAACCATCACAACTAACTAATCAACTATAACAACTAACACTAACTAATATTTGAAATATCTCCAACGCTCCCCCATGATTCAAATATCCCAAAATACACTATTTTATTTATTACACTAAATTTGCATTTTTATAACACACACATTATTAACACTAACACACATGTATCTTCCTGGATCTCATTGCAATCTTTTGAAGAATTGGGCTTTACCTATTAGGTCAACAAGAACAATTAAATTGGACCCAATTTGCCTTTCATTACTGATTTGTGAAATTGGCCCATATTTCTTCATAGTGTTGGTCTTGGCCCAACATTCCCAAAATTGAGCTCCCAAGGCAGAAAACACTTTCTGCTCTTCCTCCATAACTTGGGCTTGGCCCATTAGGTCATAAAATGGACCTAATTTTTGAATTTCCAAATCTGCCCCTTGCATCATCCTCTTCCTCACATCACACAGCTGCCTCACCTTTACACTACACCACTGCAGCTTACCGAAAAACAGCCGATGAACTATCCGACGGTTTTGTGACTAGAAAATCCTCTTTAGACTCCTCGGAAACCACCCAACACCGCTTGTCATCTTCATCTCTGATGACTGTGCAAAAAACTTTGTCCCTCATCCATAGTAGCTCAACTGGCGGGTCTGGTGGTGGCTGATTCGATGGTTCCGGAGACAGCTCTGCCTACCTCACCCTCGGATTGAACTCCATTTTCATCTTCTTTGCTTTGTTCTCCCGCTCTGAGCTTTGCGGTTTCCCCTTCAGGACAACCATTACCATGACCGTCGCCACCGGCACCACAGCTATATCCACCACCACCGTTCAAGCCCTCGATCGCGTCCCTCGTCAATTGTTCAGTCGCTCTCACGGTCGTTCTCTCTCTCCGCTCAGCAACCACACCCTTAGAGCAGTTCAGGTCGAGTTGGTGAGTCATTTGGCAAGTCAACTCGGTTGTGTGTTCTTCCTCGTCGCTTCTCGTATCCACCATAGGCTCATCTTCACTAGAGACTTCATCAGACTCATATTTCTTGGTTGAAGCCTCTTCTGAATATCCTTGAGAGGTATTTTCATCACCATCCTTCTTGTTTTTGATTTCCGCTGCCAGTGTTTCTAGGGTTCCAATTGGTTTTCTTGCCCCAATTCGAATCCTTACTTCTCGCATCAGCACATCCAGAGAAGACCATCACTTTCCCAATTTGAAGATTATTTCGTTCCATTAGCAAATCCACTCTTTGTGCATGCTCCACAATGACACCTTTTTCTTTCTGATCTTCTGCCACAAGCTCCATCGTCTTTTCTTGCTGATTTCTTGAACCTACTCAGAGAAACAAAAAACCCTCTCTCTGTTATTGCTGCCACTGCCTCTCTTCTTGCTTTCATTCTTTCAGCACCTCCATAAACTTCATTCAAGATGTCCCATGCTTCTTTGGCATTTTTAACAGTGGAGATTTTCTCAAGATTGGCCTCATCCACACATTGATGGATGATGAAGAGAGCCTCACCATCTCTCTTCTTGGAAGCACTCCCTTCCACATCATCAACTCCTTCCATCACAATTTCTAGCACATCACGGAAATCAAAGATGATTCTAATCGTCACACCCAACGATGGAAGTTCTTGCCATCAAGAATCGGTAAAGGGAAATCCCCACCCATAATCTCCACACTTTCTGCCGCCATGGACCCATGCTCACAAGTCCCTGATCTTGTAGCTCTTGATACCATGTTGGAACACAAGCACTCACACTCACTCATGGTGCACAGACATAGAAAGAATAGAAATATTGAGAAAGATGAGAGAAAGAGATACATTAAAAAAAAACTTTTATTCAACACTTGGACTACACTTTCACTTGCACATATTCACTACTCTTCACACTACACTAGCACTTCTATTTATAGTACTATCACACCTATAACAATCAACAACTAACTCATAGCTCTTGCAACTAACCATCACAACTAAATAATCAACTATAACAACTAACACTAACTAATATTTGAATCATCTCCAACACAGATGTCTAGTCCTAGGCGTGAGGGGGGTGTGTTAAAGTCCCACATTGAATAGTGATATGGCCTAAAGAGTGCTTATAAGTAAGGTGCAACCCTCACCCTAGCCAATGGTGTTGGCTTGGGCGAGTATTGGAATAGTTGTTGGGAATCTAAGTTAAAAATGATCCTTGTGTTGAAAGTCTTCCTGGATATGGTGATCAGGTGGTGTGTCCCGTTAGTCAGCGGTACAAGTATAAACACGCTAAAAATACTCGAAGGGTTCCGCTAGAAGGGAGGATGAACCATTATCCTTTGTTTGAGGGGAGGATTGTTGAGGTGCAAACAAAGTCCCACATTACCTAAACAAGGGGAAGAACATGATTTTATAAGCATGGAAATTGTCTCCATTTGGTATGAGGCCTTTTGGGTAATGTCCAAAAGCAAATCCATAAGGGTATAAGCCCAAAGTGGACAATATCATACCAATGTGGAGACATGTGGGGACCCCTCAGTACCCTAACATCAATACTTACTTGATCCACTTGAATATAGCTTCAGGTCTTCACCAATTTGGAGACATGTGGGGACCCCTCAGTACCCTAACAGAAATAGTTACTTGATCCACTTGAATATATCTTTAGGTCTTCGTGTGAAGATTGAACTACTCCTTGACGCGAGTCTAAGTAGAAAAGTAGCTAATTTCAATAAGAAACTATACTGCAAAAGAAACAAAATCAATAAAAAAAAAAGATAAAAAGAATATGCTAGTTGAAAAATTATGCAGAAGCATCTATAAATAACTAATCCTCATTATTAATGGATCATAGTACTTTTCACTACTAGTTACACAATAACTGCATGTCATTTCATTCTAGCAAGGTTGCAACCCTGGAGTCACTCATATTCTTGGACCTCTTCATTGATTACTACAATAAATTTTCTGCTCAGATGTTTGCTTCATTGGTTTTAATTACTTATTATTTAAGACACTATTGACCAAGAAAATTATACTATGTGCCTGGTATTTGCTTGAGTGTTTCTAGATCAACAACCACCATAACTACACATTCAATCTGTTTCTTGCTGTGTAGGAGCTGTTATTTTCACCTTTGTGGCTACTTGGGGGGTTGGCTTTAGTTGGAGCTACTCTTTTAGTCATGTCCAGTCTCCTGGTTATTGAAGTTACATTTTTCTTGGCTGCTTCTGGTTTTTTTTTTTTTTGCATAATCTTTGTGCTGTGATTTTCTTGGCTAATGGTAGTCTGCGCAGTTGGGGCTTGCTGGTTGTCCTGCTTTTATAGAGAATTTCATTATTTTCTCTCTGAGTTGGCCTGCAGGTTTTGAGGTTTCTAGTCTACACTGTTTAGTTGGGGCTGAGTTGGTTTTATTCACCCTCTGGCTATACTTGTGACTAAAAGACCATGTGCTTATAGGACTTTTGTTTAAGTGGCTGGTATCTTATGATCATTGTACTGTTATTGAAAATTCTTGAAGTTTTCCACTGGGTCTTTTTAGCATTCCAATAGGCTTTCAAGTAGGGGTATGATTGTTTTTGTTGAGGGGATGAACCATAGCTATTCTTCAACCTTCTAGCTTAGTTTTTTTTTTCATTTGCTTTAGGTTGAAGAAATACCTTTGGTTCTCCAGCTTCTCATCTTTTCTTATTGGTACTTTATATACGGGTTTGAGTACCTCTTGTACTCGATTCAATATACTTTTTGCTTATCAAGAAAGAAAGAAAAAGAAAACAACCGCAATAACTAAAAAATCAAGCATTTGAGATGTCTAGCTCAGCCAAAGTCATGCTTAGATGGTACATGGGGCAAGTGCAATAGAAAAACAAACCTATTTGGTTTTCATTAGCAGCTTCAGAGGGCCACCAAGTTAGTTTTACAGTGTTATCAATGACGGATGACAGATTATCGCGGCCAGCCGGCGTTGCGGCCTATGATAGAAAGATAACAGATATAATAGGCGTTGTGTAACACCCCATTTTTCGCATAAGTGCTTTTACATGCTTTATATGTATGCTTGTTTGGAAAATGCCTTAGAAATGTTAGGAAAGGACTATGTGGGATTTTTAAGTTGAAAATATCATCCTGATGCATGAGCACGGCCGTGCTCATGTATCAGCAAGCCCGTGCTTAGTTGCGTGCTTGGTGGCTATCTGGGCTACAAGCACGATCGTACTTGAAGGGAGCACGACCGTGCCAAAAATGCGAACTTGTAACGTTGATGTTGCGAGGCCGTGCTCAGGTTAGCACAACCCCGTGCTTACTCTAAGCATGCCCATGCTTAGGTGGAGCACGGCCGTGCTTCGTGTCAGACTCTATAAACGTGAGTTAGTTTGCGAGGGTTACGAGTATTAACCCCAAATTGGCACTTTAGCAACTCTAAGTGTGACGGCAGCCTCTCCTCTTACCCTTCTATTGAACCCAACCAAATCCTTGGTGTTCTTGCTCTAGTTTGGGAGAGAAAGTCACGCTTGCTAGTTTCATCAAAGGTAATCTAGTTATCCCTCCCTTTAATTCCTTTTCCTGTTGTGATTTGGAATTAATTGGTTACCCTTTTGTACTGACCAAAGCTTAGGAAACTCATCGAGCTGCTCGAGGGAACGATGATAGTTTGCTTACGCTTGTCAAAGAGATTAGATCTTCATACCAGGAATGGGGAGAAGAATAGTATGAACATGTAGGCAAGGGTGTAGCGTAAGATGAAGGGTTACCCATGACCCTATTAATTGTTCAATGCTAAATTGATGTTTATTACATGTTCGAATCTATGTTTGTTTGTTATTGGTATGTTTACTCATGAATGCTCTTAATAACGTTATGCCAAGATTAACTGTTTGATTGGATAATTGTTTATGCCATGAATAAATGATTAATTGACATGCCATGGGTAGACTGCTTGGTTAATGATGTTATGCCATGAATGTTGTTTGATTATATGAGATAATCTATGCCATGGATGAACACATGAGGAGTTTAATGTTGTTAATATTAATAAGGCTCTAATTGGTTAAATAGGGCTTGTTATCAATCCTTGAAATTAATGGCTTAATTCCCCGAACTGTTTCATAAAACATGGATTTAGTATTGAGAGGTGAGGTATAAACCAAATGGTTTAGTCAAAGACCTTAGGACTGATTATGAGTGTTTTAGGGAGTTTTTGGCTAAGAGCCTTAACTAAATCTGCCCAGACAGTACTGCCACGCTCTAATAAGCATGACCATGCTTAACAGGGAGCATGCCCGTGCTCCTACTTCAAATTGGAATTGGCCGCACTGCATAAGCACGACCGTGCATAACAAAAAGCACGATCATGCTCCACTTAAGTGGCAGCACACCTGTGCTGAAGGTAAGCATGCTCGTGATCCCCCAAACAGAACATACGTGAATTAAAGGAATAAAATGGTGCTTCACCCTAATTGTCCCCAATGATCCAATGATGAAATAAGACACCAAATGAATAAAGACAAGATAGACAATTTAATTCAAAATTTAACAAGATAATCATGAATAATAAGTTAGTTAAGTAGGTACCTGATTGGTTACCGCACGTTATGCTTTGGTGCTTATTGGCGAAAGTAGCCTCAATGCTTATTGGTCGATGTGTTGTTAAAGTTGAACATTGGTGCTTATTGGCCAAGGGGACCTTGATCCTTAAGGGTCAAGGTCTTGATAGTGATAAACCTTGAGTGCTTATTGGCCCAAGCGGAGGTGTTGGATACCCGTTGTTTGTTGTTGGGCTCATGCATTCACGCATCGGAGTTATTAGTAGGGGAAGTTCAACATAGGGGAGGTCATCCTAGAATAAGGCGATCTGGCCATCCACGATGATTCATCTAGGTGGATTGTGCGCCCTCATGGTGGCGTATCCTAGAGTACGGTGTGTCGGCTATCTAAGGGGTTCACCCATGGTTTGGTGAACTGACGGTGTTGGTGCTTATTGGCCAATGTGGATATGTAACTCCTAAGTTGCCTTCCTGAGATAAATTGGATCCACATAAATAATGGATTAGTGGAGTAGCGTTGCACCGCATAGCATAAATTGGTTGAATTATCGTGATGATATGAATATGTTATAAATATACGTTGTATGTTGTTATATGCTATGTTTATATGATGCATGCTCATCTTGCTTCCTACCTCCATGCCGTTATGTTTCATATATATGTTCTTATTCCCCGTTTCTCTGTTGTTGTTTTGGCATGTATCTTTTATGCAGAGGATGGTGAGCAGCCAGTTGAGGAGTGACTCTGAGGAGCCGCAACTCTTAGTTAGGATTTCCCAGTTTCAGTTTTAATTTTAGTTTGTTATCCGAGATGTTTTCCGGATTGGTTATACTAGCTCTATATGTGACATCGGGGTTGGGATGTTTTATTTTATTGTTATGTTTTCTGTTTAAAATTTATTTCTTTTTATTTCCTCATTGTTAAGACCTTTGTTCATGTGGTACCTTTTCTACCCATGAATATTTATTATTTCAATAAATGAATGCATGTGTTTATTTTAATAACTTCTTTTATATGTTCTTTTATGTTTTATTAATACATACGGGGTAGAGGGTGTCACATTTAGTGGTATCAGAGAAGGTCTGTCCTATAAGGCAGTGGTATGAGTCTGTTATGAGTCTTCTACATGCTCTTGTTTGAATTGTCTATACTTGTTATAGGCAATGATGCTTAATGTTAGGAGCCGGAAGCTTTTCCTGCTTTAAGTTCTGTATATTTAATAGCTTTCTTGGACATTTACAGGAACCTATGGCAGGAAGAGGCAGAAATGATCAGGCTATCATTGACGCTTTGGCATTCCTTGCCAATGCGATAGGGCAGAATCAGAACAACAACAACAACAACAACGGAGGATATCTTCCCTGGAAGTAGAGAGCCCTCCTGATGTTGGAAGTGTGCTTATTGTGTGAGAGTTTCCTGAAGTATTTCCGGGGGATGTTTATAACTTGTCCCCTAAGAGAGGTGTGGAGTTTATGATAGACTTAGTTCTTAGAACTGGGCCTATCTCCATAGCACCTTATAGGGTGTCTCCTCTAGAGCTAGCTGAATTGAAGAAACAGATAGAGGACCTGATCCAAAAACAGTTCATTAGGCCTAGCGTATCCCAATAGGGAGCACCAGTGTTGTTGGTAAAGAACAAAGGTGGCAGTATGAGGTTGTGTGTCGACTATCGGCAGCTCAACAAGGTGACCATTAAGAATAGGTATCCCTTCCCTAGGATTGATGACCTTATGGATCAGTTGATAGGAGCTTGTGTCTTCTCCAAGATAGATTTGAGGTCCGTGTACAATCAGATTCGGGTTAAGTCTGAGGACATCCCGAAGATAGCGTTTAGAAAGCGTTATGGTCACTATGAGTATTTAGTTATACCCTTTGGTGTGACTAATGCTTCTGTTGTGTTCATGGATTATATGAACAAGACCTCTCACCCTTACTTGGATAAGTTTGTGGTGGTTTTCATAGATGACATCTAAGTGTACTCCAAGACCAAGGAGGAACATGAAGAGCACTTGAGGGTTGTCTAGCTGACCCTTAAGGAGAAGCAGTTGTATGCTAAGTTGTCTAAATGTGAGTTTTGACTAGAAGAGGTGAGTTTCTTAGTACATGTCATCTCTAAAGGTGGGATAACAGTGGACCCGGCTAAGGTAGAGACTGTGCTCCAGTGGGAAGCACCAAAGTTAGTGACCGAGATTAGGAGTTTTTTGGGTTTAGCAGGGTACTATAGGAGGTTCATAGAAGGTTTCTCTAAGATAGCTTTACCCTTGACCCGTCTCATCAAGAAAAGACAGCTCTTTTTGTGGGACTCTAAGTGTGAGGAAAGTTTCGAAACCTTAAAGGATAGGTTGACATCAACAACAGTGTTAGTTTTTCCCGATCCTACTGAACATTTTGTAGTTTACTGCGATGCTTCTAAGCAAGGTTTAGGTGGTGTGTTGATGCAGAATGATAAGGTAGTAGCCTATGCCTCTAGGCAGTTGAAAACCCATGAGAAGAACTACCTTACCCATGATTTGGAATTAGGAGCTGTAGTGTTTGCCTTAAAAATCTGGAGGCATTATCTTTATGGAGCAAGGTTTGAGGTCTTTAGTGATCATAAGAGTTTGAAGTATCTCTTTGATCAGAAGGAATTGAATATGAGGCAGCGTAGGTGGATGGAGTTCCTTAAGGATTGTGATTTTTAGTTGACCTACCACCCAGGAACGGCCAATGTGGTGGCAGATGCTTTGAGTAGGAAAACCTTACATGTCTCCGCTTTGATGGTTAGGGAGATGGATTTGATTGAGGAGTTTAGAGATCTGAGTTTAGCTTGGGAAGTTACTCCAAAGAGTATTAGGCTTGGAACCTTGATGATCACCTATAGTTTGATGGATCAGATTATAGAAGGCCAAAAGATAGATAAGTACCTCTTAGACCAGATGGATTTGCTTGCTCAGGGTAGAGACCTTAGTTTTAAGGACGGGAGTGACGGAGTCTTGAGGTTTCAAGATAGATTTTGCATACCTGGCGTTCTAGAGCTTAGGAAGTTAATCCTTGAAGAAGGACATAGGAGTGGACTGAGTGTGCACCCAGGTGCCACTAAGATGTATCAGGACTTAAAGCGTATGTTTTGGTGGCCTAGGATGAAAAATGATGTGACTGAGTTTGTCTATGCATGCTTAGTGTGCTAAAAGGCTAAGATAGAATACCAAAAGCCTTCAGGAAAGTTGTAGCCTTTGAGTATCCCAGAACGGAAGTGGGATAGTATCTTTATGGACTTTGTGTGTGGACTCCATAGGACTCCAGCTGGTTGTGATGCTATATGGGTTATTGTGGATAGATTGATTAAGTCTGCCCATTTCATCCCTATGAATATGGAATATCCCTTAGAGAAGTTGACCAGGTTGTACATCAAAGATATAGTTAGGCTACATGGTGTACCCTCTAGCATAATGTCAGATAGAGACCCTAGATCTACCTCTAGGTTTTGGAATAGCTTACATGAGGCTTTAGGGATAAAGCTTGGGCTAAGTTCAGCTTATCACCCACAGACTGATGATCAGTCTGAGAGAACCATCTAGTCCTTAGAGGACTTGCTGAGAGCTTATGTGCTAGAACAGTCGGGTAGTTGGGATAAGTTTTTGCCCTTCATAGAGTTCACCTATAACAATAGCTTCCATTCCAGTGTTGGGATTGCTCCTTATGAAGCTCTTTAGGTGAGGAGATGTAGTACACCCTTGTGTTGGAATGAACCTGGTAAGAATGTGGTGCTAGGACCATAAATAGTGCAAGAAACCACAGAAAAAGTGATGAGGATGATTCAGGAAAAGATGAGAGTGGCACAGAGTAGGCAAAATAGCTACCATGACAAAAGAAGGAAGGCGCTCGAATTCCAGGAAGGTGATAATGTGTTCTTGAGAGTTACTCCAACAACTGGGGTTAGTAGAGTGATGAAAGCGAGGAAACTTACTCCTAGATTCATTGGTCATTACCAAATTCTAACAAGGGTTGGCGAAGTCGCTTACCAAATAGCCTTACCACCTTTCTTGTCCAACCTTCACAGTGTCTTTCATGTATCCCAGCTTCGAAAGTACATTCATAATCCTAGCCATGTGATAGTACCCGACACAATTCAGTTGAAAGGGAACTTGACGTTTGAGGTACTACCCCTTCAAGTTGAGGATCAGAGGGTAAAGCAGCTAAGAGGCAAGGAGATTCCTTTGGTTAAAGTCGTTTGGAGTGGGGCTACTGAGGAAAGTGCTACATGGGAGCTGGAGAGCAAGATGATGGAAGCGTATCCCACACCTTTTCAATCGAGGTGACTAGAAATTTCGAGGACGAAATTTTTATTAGGGGCTGGAATTGTAGCACCCCATTTTTCGCATAAGTAGTTTTACATGCTTTATATGTATGCTTGTTTGGAAAATGCCTTAGAAATGTTAGGAAAGGGCAAAGTGGGATTTTTAAGTTGAAAATCTTATCCTGATGCATGAGCACGGTCGTGCTCAAGTATCAGCACGCCCGTGCTTAGTTGCGTGCTTAGTGGCTATCTGTGCCACAAGCACGGCCGTGCTTGCCGCAAGCATGGCCGTGCCGAAAACGCGAACTCGTAACGCTGATGTTGCAAGGCCGTGCTCAGGTCAGCACGACCCCGTGCTTAGGTGGAGCAGGGAGGTGCTTCTTGTCAGACTCTATAAAAGTGAGTCAGTTTGTGAGGGTTACGAGTATTAACCCCAAATTGGCACTTTAGCAACTCTAAGTGTGATGACAGCCTCCCCTCTTACCCTTCCATTGAACCCAACCAAATCCTTGGTGTCCTTGCTCTAGTTTGGGAGAGAAAGTCACGCGCGCTAGTGTCATCAAAGGTAATCTAGTTATCCCTCCCTTTAATTCATTTTCCTGTTGTGATTTGGAATTAATTGGTTACCCTTTTGTGTTGACCAAGGCTTGGGAAACTCATCGAGCCAATCGAGGGGACGAGGATAGTTTGCTTATGCTTGTCAAAGGGATTAGATCTTCATACCAAGTATGGGGAGAAGGATAGTATGAACATGTAGGCAAGGGGGTAGCATAAGATGAAGGGTTACCCATGACCCTATTAATTGTTAAATGCTAAATTGATGTTTGTCACATGTTCGAATCTATGTTTGTTTGTTATTGGCATGTTTACTCATGAATGCTCTTAATAATGTTATGCCAAGATTAACTGTTTGATTGGATAATTGTTTATGCCATGAATAAATGATTAATTGACATGCCATGGGTAGACTGCTTGGTTGATGATGTTATGCCATGAATGTTGTTTGATTATATGAGATAATCTATGCCATGGATGAACACATGAGGAGTTTAATGTTGTTAATATTAATAAGACTCTAATTGGTTAAAATATGGCTTGTTAATAATCCTTGAAATTAATGGCTTAATTCCCCAAACTGTTTTATAAAACATGGATTTAGTATTGAGAGGTGAGGTATAAACCAAATGGTTTAGTCAAAGACCCTACGACTGATTATGAGCGTTTTAGGGAGTTTTTGGGTAAGAGCCTTAACCAAATCTGCTCAGACAATACGGCCACGCTCCAGTAAGCACGACCGTGCTTAACAGGGATCACGTCCGTGCTCCCGGTTCCAAATTGAATTGGCCGCACTGCATAAGCATGGTCGTGCATAACATGCAACATGACCGTGCTCCATTTAAGTGGCAGCACGCCTGTGCTGGGGGTAAGCACGCCCGTGCTCCCCCAAACAGAATAGACGTGAATTGAAGGAATAAAAGGGTGCTTCACCCCAATTGTCCCCAATGATGAAATAAGACACCAAATGAATAAGGACAAGATAGACAATTTAATTTAAAACTTAACTAGATAATCATGAATAATAAGTTAGTTAAGTCTAGGGATGGCAACGGGTAGGGTTTGGGTAGGGTACTATAGTACTCGTCCCATACTCGCATTTGAAAAAAATACCCTTACCCGGACCCATACCCTTACCCGTACCCTCTGGGTACCTAGGTACCCACACCCGCACCTGTTTCCCCCACTTTAGCTAAGAAAAAACAATAAATAACATAAAGTGGGTATTAAGCCAAATAAAAACATTTAAAACATCCAAAAGGAGTAAATATCACAATAAACATTCAAGGTGGGTATTTACCCTATCCGTAGTGGATATTTATTGTGGGTACCCATAGGGTAGGGTCCAAATTGCCATCCCTAGTTAAGTCGGTACCTAATTGGATACCGCATGTTATGATTTGGTGCTTATTGGCCAAAGTAGCCTTGATGCTTATTGGTCGATCTGTTGTTAAAGTTGAACTTGGTGCTTATTGGTCAAGGGGTCCTTGACTCTTAAGGGTCAAATGTGTTGATGGTGATAAACCTGGGGTACTTATTGGCCTAAGCGGAGGTGGTGGATACCCGTTGTTTGTTGTTGTGCTCATGCATTCACATATCGGAGTTGTTAGTGGGGGGAAATTCAACATAGGGGAGGTCGTCCGAGAGTAAGGCGATCTGGCCATCCGCGGTGATTCATCTATGTGGATTGTGCACCCCCATGGTGGCGCATCCTGGAGTACAGTGCATCGACTATCTAAGGGGTTCACCCATGGTTTGGTGAACTGCTGGCATTGGTGCTTATTGTCTAATGTGGATATGTAACTCCGAAGTTGCCTTCCTGAGATAGATTGGATCAACATGCATAATGGAGTAGTGGAGTAGCGTTGAACCGCATAGCATAAATTGGTTGAATTACCGTGATGAAATGAATATGTTATAAATATACATTGTATGTTATTATATGCTATGTTTATATGATGCATGCTCATCTTGCTTCCTACCTCCATGCCGTTATGTTTCATATATATGTTCTTACTTCCCGTTTCTCTGTTGTTGTTTTGGCATGTATCTTTTATGTAGAGGACGGTGAGCAGCCAGTTGAAGAGTGACTCTGAGGAGCCGCAACTCTTATTTAGGATTTCCCAGTTTCAGTTTTAGTTTTAGTTTGTTATCCGAGATGTTTTTCGGATTGGGTTTTGTATGTGACATCGGGATTGGGATGTTTTATTTTATTGTTATGTTTTCCGTTATAAACTTATTTCTTTTTATTTCCGCATTGTTGAGACCTTTGTTCATGTGGTACCTTTTCTACCCATGAATATTTATTATTTCAACAAATGAATGCATGTGTTTATTTTATAAACATCTTTTATATGCTCCTTTATAATTACATGCAAGGTAGAGGGTGTCACACGTTGCGGTCTATGGCGCTTGGCACATAATCCGCCATGCCATGCCGCCATGACTACAATTTGACATGGCCAACATGGTTTCCTTTGAGCATGACTAGGACAACACAGAACCCATGTCGGGTTTCATCGGAGGTTTCAGAATCTTCATTCCCCGATGGCGCTTCAATTCCATCAACATGTTGCTATTCGATTTCGTGTTCATCTTCTCGGTTTCCCTCAAGTGCGTCTCAGCCGTGTTCAGTCCGGTCCAGTCCGCCGCCAGCAACAGTTTCTTCCCCAGCTGGCCAAGGGTACCATTGAGAATTGACACTCAGAACAAACCTAGGGTTACGAATCAAATGTGTGAATTGCAAATGTTACACTGCTGGGTTGGTTTCCTCTTCACTGATTTGGGCTTTATGTGGATTGGGCCTCATTGCTGCCAAAAGGAAAGTGGGATGACAAGGACTTGGTTACTAGAGTGGGTCTCCTCACTTATTGGGCCACCTTACTACCAGAAAGTGAGTGTAGTTATTGGTTTAACCTAATGGGCCAAGTCCAATATTATATGGAGAAGCATTGCAATTTTAAAACATGGTATTTTTCAAATGCAACAAGTCAGGCCCATTTAAGGGAAAACAAGACTTGGATTCTTGAAGAATGGTTAATACCACACTATGATCTTGAGGATAAGATCAGTCTGAAGGGGTCAGTAATGATACACATACAAAAAATGGAGACATAAACCAATTAGCCAAGTTGGACAGCAATGAGCAATGTGATACAAGGGAAGAGATGAATATTCTAGAATAACAATAAGTTAGAATCTTACAATTAGTTTATAATTTTTAATATCCTAAATATAAGAAAATTAGAGATGAGGACATTTGTCATATGATCCTTATCACTAGGAAGTTTGTTAGTGTTCCCTTTGCTATATTTAGCATACATCATGGTTCTAAATTACGGACCGCATCACATGATGCGGCCGCAATATTGTGGATGCGTGACTCATCGCAACGGCATCGGGCCGCAATTGCGGTGTGATACGAAATCACCTATAACTGCCGCAACGTAACGCAGTTACGTCCGCAACGGGCCACGTCAGAACCGTAACGGACCGCATCATACCATAATGGAGTTCAATCCCCTCCCGTTCAGTCAATCAGTCTTACTTTCAAAAAGAAAAAATTTCACAGAATCATTTATTTCAAAAAGAAAAAATTTCAAAGAATCATTCATTTCATTCTGAAAAGATTGTACCTTTGGGCATTGGCTTTATCTCTTTTCTCCCCCCGTGACTTTTTCTGCCCCTGTGTCTTCTCTTTTCTGAGTTTCTCCCCTTGCTTTGCATCTCCATTTGTGGTGGTCGTCCTCTACCTCACGCGGTCAAGCTTGATCTCACAGCCTCACCTGAATTCGCCTCTGCCAACGGAGTAAGTTTTGCCTCTGCTCTGCTATGGTTATTCACTGATTTGGGGGTTGGGGAAAGTGGTGATTTGGGGGTTTAGGTCATGGCGGCGATCTGGGATTTGGGTCGATAGTCGCCATCCTCTTCCGGCTGAGAGCCTCGGCCCGTCGGTGGTGGTCTGGTGGGTGGCCGCCGGACGAAATCATAGAGAAGGGGTTTTAGGGTGAGTAAGAACTGGAGAAGAAATCAAGAAAAAAAAAAAAAAAAAAGAGGAGGGGGAGGAAGCAGAGAAAAAACAGAGGAGGGGTGAGTGAAAGTGGGATGAAAATCATAAGAAAAAAAAAAGGAGTGAGTGGGGGAGGTTAACGAGTTAGTGGGGTGGGATATTTTTGAATGGGAAAAATGTTTTTAATAAAGAATTTTGGGCGGGAAATTGGATGAGGTTTGAGAATAATAGAGGGAAAATTTGAGAAAATTTAGAAGTATAAGGAGGTTAACCAATAGAAAGAGGAATAAAGTATATATTGATATATTAATCTAATTACTAGTTTAATATATGTTTAGCTAGTATTTATTCAAATTATATATTAATAATTGATTTATTGTAATTAATGATTTAATGTATTTAGTAATTAGTAATTAGATTATCTGTGTTTAGCTAATTACTAGTTTATATTAAAGTTTTTTTTTGAAGGCTAGTTTATATTAAAGTTGTAAGTTTGGTTGAATTATTGATTGATATTTATTTTACAAATATTGAAAAGGTTGTATAAAATATACACAATGCCGCCAAGAGAAGAATTTCCTACACAAATATTAGAGGGTGCTCTAAGTGAAGATATTGGATAGCATTTTGGAAACCCAGTAGCCGAAAACAATATCGAATGCAAATTTTGTCACAAGATAATAAAAGGTGGCATTACAAGATTGAGGCAACATATAGCATATATGAAAGGACAAGTGGCTAGTAGTGCTAGAGTGAACAAATTGGCTAGAGAAGGTATGATGAAGCTTCTTCTTGAAGGAAAAGCAAAAAAAAAAAATGACTCTAAGAAATGAAAAAAAGAATTTGAAGCATGCCTGAGAGGAGAAGATGAAGATGAAGATGTGGATCACCTTATTGATGAACAAATGAGGTTTACTACACAGGAAAGCATTGGATCACATCCCGAATTGGAAGACAGGTAACAATTCAGATAACAAACAGGAGGGTGTGAAAATATATATGAACAAGGTGGAAGCTCTCATGCGAGTGTTGATGGGGGCGAAAGGCCTCAAGATGTCTCTTTTGAGTTGAGAGCTACAGATATTAATCTTATGAGGAGCAAAAGCATGAAGCATCCAAAAATCAATCGGGGTTTCATGAAGACATTGAGGAAGAAGCTAGGAGAGACAGTAAGCAAGTTTATTATTTATGAGTGCCTTACCTATGAATTTATCTAACTCTCTTTGGTTGCATAATTTGATTGTTGCAGCTACTGAGGTAGGTAAAGGAGTTAAATGTCCGACCCCTTATGAAATCTCAGATGTATATTTAGAGAATGTATATAAGGAAATGAAGAAGTGGTTGAATATATTGAGAAGTACATGGAAAGAAAAAGGGGTGACAATAATGTGTGATGGTTGGACAGATGGTATCAACCATACTCATATTACGAATTTTTTGGTGTATAGTAGTAAGGGGACAATTTTCTTGAAATCTATTGATGCTTCTAATATTGTTAGTAGAAATACCGATTACTACTTTCAGTTATTAGATAAAATTGTTGAAGAAGTGTCCATGGGTCTGGGTAGACCCACGAAACCGGCCAATCCGACCCAACCCAACCCAGATTTTGTGGGTTGGTTCTGGCGATTGGGTGGGGTTGGACAAAAAGACATAGGACCCATAGAGTATGGGTTGGGCAATGGGTTACATAATTCCAAACCTACTGAAGCCAACCCAACCCAACCCATATTACTTAGTTTTGTGTTGATGGTTGTTGAATGTTGATGACTTTTATTTTTTCATTGTAATAATTTAGATTTTTAGTTGGCGGTTATTGATAATTTTAGACTTTTAATTCATGGTTGCTGATGTTATTTAAAGTTTTAAAAATGTTTATTCATCATTTTTGAGATTTTTCCACGTTTTCTACCCTAATAGACCAACAGACCCGACCCAAAGTTGAACATTTATGTGTTTCTTGTCAGACCCGACGACCCACCCAACCCAACCCAACCCATAAATGGTCGGGTTGGGTTGGTTTGGGTTTCATAATTTATTTTGACAAACCTAACCCAACCCACTCACCTTTGATTGGGTTGGGTGCCAAAACTCACTAAACCCAACCTAACCCGACCCATAGACACCCTTAAGAAGTGGGAGAAGAGTTTGTTGTTCAAGTGGTTATAGATAATGAAGCAGCTGGTCAGAAACTGATGGAGAAACGGTCTCATTTCTATTGGTCTGCTTGTGCAGCTCATTGTTTAGATCTTTGCTTGGAGGATATAGGAAAAAAGAAAATTGTACAGAATTCATTAATTGATGCAAAGACTGTGACAAATTTTATCTATAATCATATATGGACTGTCAATCTCATGAAAAATACATGGAGGTAGAGAAATTGTCCGTCCTGGTGTTACCCGATTTGCAACGTAGTTCCTACAACTTCAAACAATTGTACAACAAAAGCAAGGTCTGAGAAACATGTTCAACTCTGAAGAGTTTAGACGATCTAAATTTGGCAAAGCAAAAAAATGGACCGCCATATGAAGCAAGGACAATTGTTAATGACAGTGAATTCTGGAGTAAGTCCCAAGACATATTGAAGGTGTTTGAGCCTTTAGTAAAAGTTTTGAGACTTGTTGATGGTGACGAGAAACCAACCATGGGTTTCATAAATGAAGCCATTGATAGAGCTAAACAAGCAATTAAACAAAATTCTCGTTATCATTCCAGATATAATGATATAATAGACAAGCGATGGAGATTCTTCATTTTGCCGGTATGTTGATATAATTTATAAATTTATTTTTATCATGTAATTTTATATTTATACTTTCATCCACAATATTTGATTATCCTTTTTTAGGTTATTTTCTTAGTCCGCAGTTTCAATACGGAGTTGAACATGGGGATGATGTCTATAAAGAAACGTTTGAAGGAACAAATAGAATCATCTTCAAAATAGAAAGAAACATTGATGATCAGATTAAAGCTCTGAACCAGGTTAGTAATGAATATTTATATTTTTAATCTTATAATTCATTATTTATCAAATGAAGATATTTACGTATTGATATATTATGTTATATGACACAGTTAATACTTTTTAGAGATAAGGTTGAAACATTTGGTACACCTCAAGCTCAAGCAGCTTGGTCTAAGATAAATCCAGGTAAAATAATAATTTTTTTTAATAAATCAATCAACTTTAACTTTTTTTTTTAATATAATAACTAATAATTTGTTTACCTTTTGTTGCTCCTTTATAAAGCTAAATGGTGGTCCTTTTTTGGTGTATGTGCTCCTGAGCTTAAACGTGTGGCTATAAAAGTTCTTAGCCAAACAACTTCAGCCACAAATTGTGAGAGAAATTGGACCACATTTAGTTATATCCACACGAAGACAAGGAATAGATTGAAGTATAAAAAGCTACAAAAGCTTGTCTTCACTCCTACAATATGAAGTTGAAAATGAGGCATCAAATGAGAAAAAGTCAAGATGAAATTGAAGCAAGTTTTAATCCTATCAATCTTGATTATATATTTCAAGAAGATGATGCATTATCTCTATGGATTGAAGAGAGAGAAGATCCACTATTAGATGGAGTACAAAATGCAGAATGGTTGCCTCTAGTGGATACAGATGATGAAGATGTGGAAGTTGTTGGTAATAATGATGATTCTAATGAAGATGGTGGTGGTTTAAGTCCACCAAGTAATAATAGTGGTGATGGGGTGGTAATGTAGAAGCTGAAGAAGATGGTGGTGATGATAGTGATGACGGTGATGATGATGGGCAATTTCAAAATGATCCATCTCAAGATTCACCATATAATAGGCGTTATAGGAGCTTGACTGATATGGCTCCTTCTGGTAGTTCATTACCTGAGAGCAGCAGAGGTGGGTCGCATTCTAGGAAAGGAAAAAGAAAATAGAATGTTCCACTTGAAGATTCTTCCTCTTCTAGTATTGCACAAAGTTTTAATGACTTTGGTATTGATGATTCTTCTCAGAGTAGTCAACAATTTCATCCACCTTATTATCAATATCTTTATTTCAACACATATAACACATACGCAAGTGATCAAGCTCCTTCATACTACCCACCATCAACGAATTATCAAGATACTTATCATCAACAATCAAGTGGTGGATTTTTTTATTATGTCTTTGGACAAGGAGCTACACAAGATGATAGCCAAAGTCAGAATAGAGGTTATGAACCACCACGTCATTCCACCATGTGGTAGCAAGTATCATGTAAGTTCAATTTTTATTATCTTTGATTCATATATTTGTTAATTATTATTATTATTATTTATTAATTTGTTTACTTTTATCATGTTTTTTTTGTAGTAAAGATGTATCTCTAAGTGGTGACAATGTGACGTTATTTTAGAATCACAATTGCAGCTGGGTGTATTCCTCTATGTGACACTAATATCTTTTTATTTGTGATTCATATATATTTATGCACTTTTAAGTTTCTCACTTTCTTACTTCTTTATAATTTCGTACTTATATGTACTTAAAAGTTTTATCTATAATAATATTATTTTCACTATAATTAAGTTTAAATTATTCATAAACATAATGCAATGTCTTAAAAATGAATAGAAATTTATATAACGCCATTAGTAAAAGATATATAAAGAATTACAAAAAAATATTTATTTATTTTTCATTTTGTGAAATCATCAAATTATTTCATGCAGCAGCCGCCGCATTACACATCGCAGCGGTCACAATGACCGCAACCGCAATTTAGAACCTTGGCATACATGATGAATGAAAAACTAAGCAAGAAAATTGATCAAAATTCTATCTCTCCCTCAAGGCTTTCCCCTAACAAGGAATTCGATCTTTTTCTCAAAATTCCTTTTCCTATCAGACTGTTTTAGTAAAGATCATTCTCTTGGTAATTTATCATAGTTTATATACTTGATTGATTGTGACCTGTGAACTAACCTATCCAGGTCTTTACCTATGTTTGAAAGTAGTGCATCTTTTTCAATGATACCTAAAGAGTAATTATCAGTGTTACTGTCTACTGTGACTTATCGCCGAGTGTATGGACCATTAGGTAGGATGAGGCAGGGTGGTTGTATTGAAAAGAGAACTATAATGGAACTGGATAGATTCTAATATTTTAAACACAAGCTAGACTAGATACATGCTAAAGGATTAGCCTGTCTGTACTCTCACTATATATTACTAACCATTTCAACATCCAAAATAACATACTCTGAGAACTGAAACAATCTGCTAGATTGTGTGACATCTAGTGTTATAACTTATATAAGTACACCCATACTGCTTCAGCAATAGATCAGAACAAAACTGATCTTAGCTATCTTTATATTTAAGGAGCTGCAACATCATTAATCAAACCAGGTTATGGTCAGATCACAATTTGACTAGTTAAATTGGCCAATCTTGTTAGGGTCTCCAAACATCAAGTATTGTACCTTGTTCTCAACATATTGTGCCTTGTTCTCAATATAACTTCCTCATATTTTGAAATAACATGTTTACCCTCATTACATGATTAATCCTATGTCTCTCTTCTTTAATTAGGCCTAAATCCCATCCAATTTGGAGTTTAGTAGCCCAAGTTATGGTCAAATTACTATCCTAACCCATCAGGACCCAAGCAGCTTAGTCTTCGCGAGAGTCATGGGTCAAGATGTTAGCTTTCATTTAGCATTAGTATCAGACTAAGATAATTCCTACAGCTACAATATGAGCCAACAAGTGGGCCTAACATGAAAAGTGTGACACTCTTCCTTGGGTCATCACATAGTAACACATTGCGGAAAATAAACTTTAATTATGCTGGTTACTTTCGGAAAATAATAACTATTACACTTTCTTAATACCAAAAATGGTGATAAAATTTTTTCTTTTTAATTTGACATCCAACATCATACAACAATATAATTAACATCACATATATATATATATCATATGCGTCAGCAGTTTTGTACAAACTATATAACTATATAGGGCCTTAATCATTACAGGCCATTTTCAACATAACTAAGTAAAGTAGTAAATATACAACAGACACGAGTGAATCGTCTAAAACCATAAAACAAAACATGGCTCTCAGGAGCCAAAGATAGACTGACGAAGTCACTACCCCAAAAATGGAATCTACCTACAGCTGGTCAACATCTAGTGATACCCATTGGGAATACCATGGTGGTCAATCCCATTCCCCGTAGAAGTATCGGATGAAGACGCTACAGGCCCCTCTTTTGGTGAATCGTCGTCGTAATCAAGGGGAATGTACTCGGGTACATCCTCAATGTGCTCCTCTGGATCCTCCTCCGGATCTAGAATCATCCCCTCTGGAGGTGATGTCGGTGCTGCCTCAGCTAATGGTTGTATCTCAAGTAACTCCTGATCAACCAGATGCTGCAGTAAGAACCATATCGGAGGTAGGGATACCTCTATGGTCTCTACCGTCCGAATCTCGCGCTGTGGTCCAGTCGCTATAGTGCCCTCTACAGTATGTATACCCCCGGTATAAGTCGCACTGTGGGCTCCAGGGTTAATAACCCACGCGCCAATGTCGTCCTGGTCCTCAAAGCAGAGGGAACGAACCCCCGTATGTGCCAGTGGTATCGCCGGATCCATCTATACTCAGATAATAATGTACGCCATACAAAAAAAGAGACCAACAATAAAACATGCAAGGGTGAGAACCAATATATGGATTTTAAAACGATAACCACATGTACGACTCTCAAACACCATTTAACAAGAATATTCAAAGATAAACAAAATATGTATCAAAGGGTTTTATACCCGGCAGTCGTAACCATTTTAAAACCATGGCACTTTAACATTCATCAACTAACTTTGATACCTAATCTCCGGAGCTCCAACCAACAAATAAATGAGCAGATCAGGCTCTAATTGCCGAATAAGGCAGACTCAATGCCAATAAGGCAGAGTTCAAATTAACCATATCATTGTCCAAAACGAGGCACAATAAGTACTACTCATAGTATATGGTTTCTTGTTCATAGGTCCACCAAGGCACAGTGATGCAAACTGCATTAATACTTGCCATCAAGTATCCAAGTCCTATGCAAAGGCACGTCTACCCGAAAATGCATGTAAAACATTTTGTTCTCGTAATTTTCTTTGTGTTCAATCTTTCCATGTCGGAGCTAAAAGTCTCACGACCAAATCACCATTTTAAACTTTCAAGTTTAATACCTCATTCCAAAATAATTGACTCCAAGTCAAAAGTGTGCAAATCACGAAATCTAGACCGATGCACCAGTCGTAGATACGTAGATTTTAGTGCACAAAACCATTACTCATTTTATAGGACATCTAGTCCATAACTTCACCTTTCAGACCCCGGGCCCATATCATAGAACGCTAGACCCGACGTCTAGGTAGCTAGGTTCGTTTTCAACTTTAAAGTATTTTCGTTCCGTGAAACACAAAACAAAACCAAAGTTTTCCTCAACTTATCTAAGTTGACGGAAATACCACCACTGTTTACCGAAAATCCTATTTACGTTGGAAATTCGTTTTGTAAAATCATTTAAAATCCCTTAAATTCATTTTCGTTCAAAATCAATACTTTGCACATGAAAACATCATTTTTGGCAAATTCTCGGTGTTACTCAATATTACCCTTTTTAAGAATACTTTTGTAAACGTTGGCGGAATTGTCCTGTCGTCTGACGTTTTTAAAACGTTTTAAGTCCAAAACAAGACTCTTCTAGTAAAATAATTTTTCCAACACTGTAATAAAATTATTTTTAACAATTATTTTCTTAAAACACCATTTTGTAATATTTAGAATTTCCTTGTGTGAAAATTAGCAGCGCTAAAATATTTTCACGGTTACGTCCTCACTATGACTCTTAGAACTCTCATTCGCCGTTAAATTATTTAAATAACAATATTTTCCACTCTTTCTCATTTTTCACCAAATAATTAATTAAGTAATATTATATTACTATTTCCTTTAAATTAAACTCATTATTTCATAAAAAATCTTTTAAATGTTTTTAACCTCGTATTTAATTAAGCTCTGACTACTGTCAGGCTTTCTAATCCACAATCCTACCAAAAATAATCTCATGTCAATAATATAGCAATTAGAAATTAAAGACATGCCACAAAGTATAACAAATAATTAAATACAGATAATTAAACAATTAACAGCAGATAATTAATAAGCAAATAATGTTAACTACGTAAGAATTACATACACCCAATAAGTAATACAGACACAAACAATTACACATGGCTACCGGAAAAACCTCTCAGGTAATCCCTTACCTCTAGATGATTTTCCTCCGATTGCGAATTTGTCGCAATCCAAGTGTCGGTAACACGCGTACCCGATAAACTAGGTTATCCTTCAACAAATACAACAACCAATCAACAATCAAACAACTTGAAAACACCTAATCTCCTACATGTTGGTTTCGGCCTAGGGCTTTTTTTGGGACCAAAAAATTCTAAAATTCCTAAACTTTTGGATTAGTGATTCTTAATCACTTAAAACCCTAAATCAACACTTGTATTACCAAGATTGAAATCAAATATTCCAATCCTCCAAGAAATGAATTTCGGCCATGACCAACAAAATGGCTTAGAGACTTTCATTTGATCAAATCAACATGGATTCAATACATATACAACTATAAGATTGAATCATTGAAAACTAGTTAAGAAAAAATGAACAAAATCCTTGCCCCACCAAAAGTTAGGGTTCGGCCTCATGGGATTCAATGGGTTAGAAATTTTTGTTTGTTGCAAGCTCATAGATCTAGAATATAGAGATGATAATAGGATCATAGAAATTGGTTTCGTGCTCATTGGATTTTCCTATGATTTTCTATGAGTTTTTGAATATAGAAACCATAAGATGACATATTATGAACAAGGCTTCAAAATACAAAACTACTTGAAGAACATGACGCTAATCAAGGGAGAAGAGCATAGCATACCTCTTGGAATTAAGAAATGGGCAAGAAATCTAACACTTCCTTCACAAATCAAGCTTATGTAACTTGAGAGTTTTAAGTGAAAATGAACAAAGTTTGATGGAGAAGATGATCATGCCTTAAATAGAAGTGAAGATGGGCTCTTGGAGGGGCTTGGACCGTGGGAATTGAGGGAGAGAAGGGTCCAAGGCATAAAATTCTAGGGACAAAATGGAAATATTGTACAATAGCAAACTTGTGATTAAAACCAACATTAAGGACATTATGGTAAAATCCCCCAAAAAGCCATCATTACTAAGGGGAGTCATCTATATGACTCACCTCTTGTGAGTCATCTTGATTAACAATGTATTTATCCGTTAGCGGATCCCAGAAATCCCGTATTCAACTCTGTTGTTCGCCCGATTTAATATAACGCCCGAATAATATATATTATTTCACTTTTTAGTGAAAAATTTCAAAACTCCCTAAGTTGTTGGAAATTCAATATAAAACCTAACCATTTCGTTCACGAGTCAATATTAGGTCATTTGAGCAGTAAAATTCTTACTGTCATTAAAACGCAGATCGGGTGTCGTCTAAATTTTCGACCCAAAATTTAATCGTAACTCTCTACGGTAAAATAGAGTATGGATATGATATTGGTTTATCCAAAATCATTTTCTAAGTTTAAAAATAAAAATATAAACATTTCTGTTTATTTTACCGATATAAAAACAGTAAACAGTGAAAAACCTGGTGTTACAATACTACCCCACTAAAAAGAATTTTGTCCTTGAATTTCGTACCTGTGAAAAGTTCAGGGCATCGTAATCTCATCTTGTCTTGAACTTCCCATGTTGCTTCTCCAGTTGTATTATCCCAAATAACCTTGACTAAAGAAATTTGTTTACCCCTGAGCTGCTTAATCGTCTTGTCCGCGATTCGTATAGGCGTAGTCTCATAAGACAAGTTCTCTTTTAATTGTACTACGTCGCATTTGATTACGTGAGGCGGATTAGGAATATATTTCCTCAATTGTGAAACATGAAAAACATCATGAAGATTGGAAAGAAATGGTGGTAAAGAAATATAGGCTACTAGACCTACACGACAAAGAATTTGGTAAGGTCCAAGGAATTTAGGCGTGAGTTTTCTGGATTTAATTACCCTGCCAACCCCAGTCATTGGCGTGACTCTCAAAAACACATGATCGCCTTCCTCAAACTCAAGAGGTCGTCGCCTTTTGTCTGCATAACTTTTCTGTTAACTTTGAGTTGTCCGCATTTTCTCCAGATTCATCTTTACCTTTTCTGTTGTCTGTTACACGATATCTAGTCCTAACAGTAGACTTCCACCATCTTCGTACCAACATAAAGGTGTTCTACACCGTCGACCATATAAAGCTTCATAAGGTGCCATTCCTATGCTTGAGTGGAAACTATTATTGTAAGTGAATTCTATCAACGGTAGAGATTCATCCCAACTTCCAGAATGTTCCAAAACACAAGCTCTCAACAAGTCCTCCAGTGACTGAATTGTCCTCTCCGATTGTCCATCTGTTTGTGGATGATAAGCCGAACTTAACCTAAGTTTCGTTCCTAGTGACTCTTGTAAACTTTGCCAAAATCTTGACGTAAACCTCGGATCATGATCCGAAATAATACTCGGAGGTACACCATGTAATCTGACAATTTCTCCTATGTATAACTGAGTTAATTTCTCCATTGGATACTTTATATTGATGGGGAAAAGTGAGCCGACTTGGTCAGTCGATCGATTATTACCCATATGGCATCATACCCTTTTCGAGTCCTTGGCACACTTGTTACAAAATCCATCGCAATACCATCCCATTTCCATTCTGGAATGTCTAGAGATTGCAGCATTCCTGTTGGCCTTTGATGTTCAATTTTAGCCTTTTGACAGACTAAACATAAAGTTACATATTCCATTACGTCTTTCTTCATTCTCTACCACCAATATAATTGCTTAAGATCTTGGTACATCTTGGTAGCTCCCGGATGTAAACTTAATTTACTCTTGTGAGCTTCCTCCAAAATTAACTTTCTAAGTTTAGCATTGTTAGGTACACAAATTCTTTTGCCGAATCTTAAAATTCCATCTGATCTTTCTTTGAATCCCGATACCGCTCCTTTTCGTACTAATTCCCTTTCTCCTTATAGGTATTAATCATTCTCTTATTTCTCTCGTATTTTTTCCATCAATTGATTGGAAACAGTAATCATACCCAAACAGAGTTTTCCTGGCTACGTCCTAACTATCAACCTCATATCTCGGATTTGTTCTAACAATTCGTGTTCCTTAACCATCATTGTAGATGCATGTATAGACTTTCTACTCAAGGCATCCGCTACTACGTTTACTTTCCCAGGATGATACTGTAGTTGAAAATCATAATCCTTCAAAAACTCCAACCAGCGTCTTTGTCGCATGTTGAGCTCTTTTTGATCAAAAAGGTATTTTAAACTTTTATGATAACTGAAAACATTAAACGTCGATCCATACAGATAATGTCTCCAGATCTTTAATGCAAAAACCACCGCTGCTAACTCCAAGTCATGAGTAGGGTAATTCCTCTCGTGAATCTTCAATTGCCTTGAAGCATAAGCTACGACTTTCCGGTTTTGCATTAGTACACAACCTAACCCTTGATGTGAAGCATCACAGTATACCTCGAAAGGCTCCTTAGGATCAGGTAATACTAACACAGGTGATGTCGTCAACCTTCTCTTTAACTCCTGAAAACTTTCTTCACACGCTTCAGTCCATATAATTGCTTGGTCCTTCCGAGTTAATTGGGTAAGAGGTCCTACTATTTTGGAAAATCCCTCGATGAATCTCCTATAGTATCCAGCTAAACCTACAAAACTACGGATTTCTGTTACCATCGTTGGTCGTTCCCATTGCAAAACAGCTTCAACTTTTGACGGATCCACCGCGATTCCTTCATTTGTTATAATGTGACCTAAAAATTGAACTTAGTCTAGTCAAAATTCACATTTTTCAGGTTTTGCATATAATTGTTTCACCTTTAAAATTTGAAGAACCACGCTGGGATGTTCAGCATGTTTTTCTTCACTAGGAAAATAAATTAGAATGTCGTCTATAAAGACAACGACAAATTGATCTAGATAAGGACAAAAAATCATATTCATGTAATATATGAATATAGAAGGAGCATTCGTCACTCCGAACGGCATCACAAGATACTCATAATGCCCATAGCGTGTTCGAAACGTTGTTTTCGGAATATCCTCTTCCGTTACACGAATTTGATGATAGCCCGATCGCAAGTCTATCTTTGAGAAAATAGCCGCTCCACATAACTGATCCATCAAGTCATCTATCCTCGGAAGCAGATACTTGTTCTTGATCGCACTTTGTTCAACTGACGGAAATCCACACATAAACGAGAAGTCCCGTCTTTCTTCCGTACCAGTAAAAATGGAGCTCCCCACGGAGACACATTGGGTCTAATGAATTCTTTCCTCATCAGTTCCACCAATTGCTCCTTCAAGTCCTCTAGCTCTGATGGCGACATACGATATGGTGCCATGGATATCGGTCCAGTGCCCGGTACCAGATCAATCGCAAACTCTATGTCCCGAACAGGTGATAGTCTAGGTACATCTTCAGGAAAAACTTCAAGAAACTCATTGATGACAGGTATGGACTGTAAGTCTAACTCCTTCTTAATGTATAAGGAAAACAGTAACATGTATCCTTGTGCTCCTTCTTTCGAAGAAGCTTTTACTTGATTAGCAGACAAACATCCAGAAATCTCATCCTTAGGGAAAATTAAGGTTTTGTGGGCACAGTCTATAAGAATATGGTTAGAAGATAACCAATCTATGCCTAAAATTATATCTAACTGTATTAAAGGCAAGCAGATCAAATCAACAAGAAAATATCTATCCTGAATAATAATAGGACAGTTCAAGCATATAGTATTGACAGTAGCTGGCTTAGCAGTTAGAGTTGAAACAATAAGATCATATGGTAACGAAGAAATAGGCAATTTTAACAGTTTCACACAATCCATCGAAATAAATGAATGTGTCGCACCCGAATCGTAAAGTACAGTTAAGAGATTACCGTCAATGTCGCAATCACCTTGTACAAGATCCTCGGAGTTCGATGCTTCAGCACCGCTCATAGTGTAAACTCTCCCCTTCAGCATCGGTTTATTGGCCCTAGTGTTGTTGACAGCAAAATCACGCTTAGGTGCAGTGCAGTCTCTAGCAAAATGTCCCCAACGACTACAATTGAAACATTTGATCCCCACAACTGGACACTTATTCGCCATATGATTTTGATCCCCACACTTAAAGTATCTCCTAACTTGGCCTTGATTTTGATTCCTTTGGCCTCCACTCCCGGTTGCAGTCATATTCGAACGATTTTGTTGCTGATTCTAATTCTGGTTATTTCCTGGTGGTCGAGAATAAGGCTTCCTCTGATCCTGTTTCCCCTTCTGATACTGGTTCTTGGATCGAGAAGGTCCTCCAGCATTTCCTCTATTGTCTCTTCCCTTCCTCATCTGCTCTATCTTCCTGCTCATCTCGACTAGAGCTTAAAAATTCCTGAGTTGCAGTGGCAGCAGAGATTCTTTAATCTCGATCCTCAAACCAGCTTCAAACCTTTCACGTTTCCAGCTCTCATTTGGCTGTGCTTGGTAGAAACGAAAATATTTAGCAAGCGATTCGAACTTCGCCGCATATTCCCCCACAGTCAAATCCCGCTGGTACAATCACAGAAATTCTTGTTCTTTCTCAATCAGAACACTCTCCAGAAAATACTTGTTCAGGAATGCGGTCTTAAACACATCCTAAGTAATTTCCTGATGATCAACTTCCAACAGTTGTCAAGCACCTTTCCACCAGTACTCTGCTTCTCCTACCAGTAAGAACACCGCATAAGAAACCTTGACTCCTTCTGGGGTAAGAATGAGTTCAAATATCTTCTCTAACTCTTGGATCCATAAATCCGCTTTCTCAGGTTTAGCATCCCCGTGAAATTGTGAAGGATTCTGATGTCGGAATATAGTCAGACCTCTACCTTCAGCCGCTTGCTGAGTCTGAGCAGCCATAGCAGCTGTCTGCATAGCAATAGCAGCCGCAATGTTATCCATTGCTTGAGCAGTATAATCCACTCCACCATCATAGTCCTCATTCACATCACCACGGCCACCAAAGGTACTACCTATACGACCCCTTCCGGGACCGCGACCACGTCCTCGTCCACGTCCACCTTCTGGTTCGAGTTCCATAACTGACCTGCAAGACCATATCAATTAGACCACCACCAGAAAATGAAACGCTTAGTTACCTATTAACACACATTACTTCTAAGAAGTAACTTCAAACAAATCTTAATAAGATAATACACAACATCAACACAACATACCTATTCCCCAAACATTCCCGAAAGACTCGACCAGCTCTGATACCACAAATGCGACCCTTCCTTGGGTCATCACATAGTAACACATTGCGGAAAATAAACTTTAATTATGCTGGTTACTTTCGGAAAATAATAACTATTACACTTTCTTAATACCAAAAATGGTGATAAAAATTTTTCTTTTTAATTTGACATCCAACATCATACAACAATATAATTAACATCACACACACACACACACACACACATATATATATATATATATCATATGCATCAATAGTTTTGTACAAACTATATAACTATATAGGGCCTTTATCAGTACAGGCCATTTTCAACATAACTAAGTAAAGTAGTAAATATACAACAGACACGTAGCGAATCGTCTAAGACCATAAAACAAAACATGGCTCCCAGTAGCCAAAGATAGACTCACGAAGTCACTACTCCAAAAATGGAATCTACCTATAGCTGGTCAATATCTAGTGATACCCATTGGGAAAACCATGGTGGTCAATCCCACTCCCCGCAGAAGTATCGGATGAAGATGCTACTGGCCCCTCTTCTGGTGAATCGTCGTCGTCATCAAGGGGAATGTACTCGGGTACATCCTCAACGTGCTCCAGTGGGCTCCAGGGTTAATAACCCACGCGCCAATGTCGTCCTCGTCCTCAAAGCGGAGGGAACGAACCCCCGTATGTGCCAGTGGTATCGCCGGATCCATCTATACTCAGATAATAATGTACGCCATACAAAAAAAGAGACCAACAATAAAACATGCAAGGGTGAGAACCAATATATGGATTTTAAAACGATAACCACATGTACGACTCTCAAACACCATTTAACAAGAATATTCAAAGATAAACAATATATTTATCAAAGGGTTTCATACCCGGCAGTCGTAACCGTTTTAAAACCATGACACTTCAATACTCATCAACTAACTTTGATAACTAATCTCCAGAGCTCCAACCAACAAATAAATGAGCTGATCAGGCTCCAATTGCCGAATAAGGTAGACTCAATGCCAATAAGGCAGAGTTCAAATTAACCATATCACTGTCCAAAACGAGGCACAGTAAGTACTACTCATAGTATATGGTTTCTTGTTCATATGTCCACCAAGGCACAGTGATGCAAACTGCATGAATACTTGCCATCAAGTATCCAAGTCCTATGCAAAGGCACGTCTACCCGAAAATGCATGTAAAACGTTTTGTTCTCGTAATTTTCTTTGTGTTCAATCTTTCCATGTCGGAGCTAAAAGTCTCACGACCAAATCATCATTTTAAACTTTCAAGTTTAATACCTCATTCCAAAATAATTGACTCCAAGTCAAAAGTGTGCAAATCACGAAATCTAGACCGATCCATCAGTCGTAGATACGTAGATTTTAGTGTACAAAACCATTACTCATTTTATAGGACATCTAGTCCATAACTTCACCTTTCAGACCCCGGGCCCATATCATAGAACACTAGACCCGACGTCTAGGTAGCTAGGTTCGTTTTCAACTTTAAAGTATTTTCGTTCCGTGAAACACAAAACAAAACCAAAGTTTTCCTCAACTTATCTAAGTTGACGGAAATACCACCACTGTTTACCGAAAATCCTATTTACGTTGGAAATTCGTTTTGTAAAATCATTCAAAATCCCTTAAATTCATTTTCGTTCAAAATCAATACTTTGCACATGAAAACATCATTTTTGGCAAATTCTCGGTGTTACTCAATATTACCCTTTTTAAGAATACTTTTGTAAACGTTGGCGGAATTGTCCCGTCGTCTGACGTTTTTAAAACGTTTTAAGTCCAAAACAAGACTCTTCTAGTAAAATAATTTTTCCAACACTGTAATAAAATTATTTTTAACAATTATTTTCTTAAAACACAATTTTATAAGATTTAGAATTTCCTTGTGTGAAAATTAGCAGTGCTAAAATATTTTCACGGTTACGTCCTCACTATGACTCTTAGAACTCTCATTCGCCGTTAAATTATTTAAATAACAATATTTTCCACTCTTTCCCATTTTTCACCAAACAATTAATTAAGTAATATTATATTACTATTTTCACTAAATTAAACTCATTATTTCATAAAAAGCTTTTAAATATTTTTAACCTCGTATTTAATTAAGCTCTGACCACTGTCAGGCTTTCCAATCCACAATCCACACCAACAATAATCTCATGTCAATAATATAGCAATTAGCAATTGAAGACATGCCTCAAAGTATAACAAATAATTAAATGTAGATAATTAAACAATTAACAGCAGATAATTAATAAGCAAATAATGCTAACTATGTAAGAATTACATACACCCAATAAGTAATACAGACACAAACAATTACACATGGCTACCGGAAAAACCCCTCAGGTAATCCCTTACCTCTAGATGATTTTCCTCCGATTGAGAATTTGTCGCAATCCAAGTGTCGGTAACACGCGTACCCGATAAACTAGGTTATCCTTCAACAAATACAACAACCAATCAACAATCAAACAACTTTAAAACACCTAATATCCTACATGCTGGTTTCGGCCTTGGGCTTTTTTTGGGACCAAAAAATTCTAAAATTCCTAAACTTTTGGATTAGTGATTGTTAATCTCTTAAAACCCTAAATCAACACTTGTATTACCAAGATTGAAATCAAATATTCCAATCCTCCAAGAAATGAATTTCGGCCATGACCAACAAAATGGCTTAGAGACTTTCATTTGATCAAATCAACATGGATTCAATACATATACAACTATAAGATTGAATCATTGAAAACTAGTTAAGAAAAAATGAACAAAATCCTTCCCCCACCAAAAGTTAGGGTACGGCCTCATGGGGTTCAATGGGTTAGAAATTTTTGTTTGTTGCAAGCTCATAGATCTAGAATATAGAGATGATAATAGGATCATAGAAATTGGTTTCATGCTCATTGGATTTTCCTATGATTTTCTGTGAGTTTTTGAATCTAGAAACCCTAAGATGACATATTATGAACAAGGCTTCAAAATACAAAACTACTTGAAGAACATGTTGCTAATCAAGGGAGAAGAGCATAGCATACCTCTTGGAATTAAGAAATGGGCAAGAAATCTAACACTTCCTTCACAGATCAAGCTTATGTAACTTAAGAGTTTTAAGTGAAAATGAACAAAGTTTGATGGAGAAGATGATCATGCCTTAAATAGACGTGAAGATGGGCTCTTGGAGGGGCTTGGGCCGTGGGAATTGAGGGAGAGAAGGGTCCAAGACATAAAATTCTAGGGACAAAATGGAAATCTTGTACAATGACAAACTTGTGATTAAAACCAACATTAAGGACATTATGGTAAAATCCCCCAAAAAGCCATCATTGCTAAGGGGAGTCATCTATATGACTCACCCCTTGTGAGTCATCTTGATTGACAATGTATTTATCCGTTAGCGGGTCCCAGAAATCCCGTATTCAGCTCCCTTATTCGCTCGATTTAATATAACACCCGAATAATATATATTATTTCACTTTTTAGTGAAAAATTTCAAAAATCCCTAAGTTGTTGGAAATTCAATATAAAACCTAACCATTTCGTTCACGAGTCAATATTAGGTCATTTGAGCAATAAAATTCTTACTGTCATTAAAACGCAAACCGGGTGTCGTCTGAATTTTCGACCCAAAATTTAATCGCAACTCTCTTCGGTAAAATAGAGTATGGATATGATTTTGGTTTATCCAAAATCATTTTCTAAGTTTAAAAGTAAAAATATAAACATTTCTTTTTATTTTATCGATATAAAAACAGTAAACAGTGAAAAACCGGGTGTTACAACGAGGATTCTTCTTTTGCTTCCTAGCCAGTTATACTTTTCCAAATGTTGGATTCAGGTTTTGGACTCTTTGTGAAGATTATTGAGTTTTTTTTTTTTTATTGAGTTATTTATTAGCTTTCCTATTAGACATTAATCACTTGATTATATGCTTAGAACTCAATATATGCTCAAAAATCAAAATACATCGGCAATGTTAGAAACTAGTGTATGGACCTTTGCCATGCACGGATTATATAATATTTTTTTATGATTTCATAAAAAAAAAAAAAAAATTGATGATTTCACTTTTTTGTTAAAATTATTTTGAAAAAATATATACCGAATTGTTAAAAAATTATTGTCATAACTGTTGATCACAAAGTGTAAATATATTAACTTAATAACTATTATTGATATTAAAATAAAAATAATGACTCTTAAGTGAAAATAGTTTTTTTTTGGCATAAATTGTAAATAGTTAGTACATGTTATTTTGTAAATATGCACTCTAGCATGTTTTCCGTGCGATGCACATGGAATATCATCATATTTATGCAATAAAAAAATATAGATATAAAAATGTTTGCATGTGGAAAAAAAATAAAGGAATAGTATTATTATTTAAAAAAATGTTTCTTTGAAAGTAAATTTTAATGATAATACGAAAAGATGATGTATATAAACAAAATAAAAAAAATATTTTGATTAATAAAAAAGATGTGTTATATCTTTCTTTCACTACCTTAGTATCGTACTTTTCTGAATATTTAACAACAAATATATATTTCCAAAGCAACAGCTGCTTTTTAAGCTCATAAATAATTTCTCAATGTTATTTATTTATCTTTTATTCCAGTACAAGTTAATCATTTTTAGAAAACATATTTATCTATCATATTATTATTTTTATTCTCTCTTAAAAATCTATTTGATTTATTTCTCCTCTTTCTCCATTTTAGCTAAACATTTTTGGAAAATATATTCATCTATCATATTATTTTTATTCTCTCTTAAAAATTTATTTGATTTATTTCTCCTCTTTACTCAGTACGAGTAAACTATTTTTAGAAAATTTATATACTTATCATAATATTTTTTTATTCACTTTTAAAAATCTATTTGATTTATAACTCCTCTTTCCCGTTAAAGTCCATTTTTAGAAAATATATTTATTTTTTTGGCAAAGAAAATATATTTATCTATTATATTATTTTTAACATTTGACATTTTCCCCAATACCTTGGTATTCTACTTCTCTCAACATTAATATTACAGTGCATTTGTTTTTTTTTTAAGATAAATTATAAATTAGCACTAACCACTTCTTCTTCCACTACCTTGCTATGATACTTCTTCGAATATTTAATTTAGGCTAATTAATCATTTCTCAATATAATTTATTTGAATATTAATGCTAAACTCTTCCCAATATGTTGGTTGTCATATGAAATTTTTTGTTCTCTCTTGAAAATCTATTTTATTTATTTAATTTCTCATATTTTTCTTGTTGAAGTTAACAATTTTTAGTAAATATATTTATGTATGATATTATTATTACTATTATTATTATATTGTTATCGTCGTCATCATCATCTCTTGAAAAGTTATTTGATTTATTTCTCCTTTTTATCCCGCAAGGTCATAAGTTTGAATCCCACTACCGATATGAGGACCTCGTTGGTACCCAACTCATCTCAACTTTTTGAAACAAAAAAAAAATTTTACCTAACCTATCAATTAACATATATCATATTGTTTTTTCTTCTCTCTTGAGAATTTATTTGATTTATTTGCCATCTTTTTCCTATGCAAGTTAACCATTTTTAGGAAATATATATTTATGTATCATATTATTATTATTATTATTCTCTGTTCTTGAAATCTAATTGATTTATTTATCCTCTTTTACTCATACAAGTTAACCATTTTTAGAAAATATAATTATCTATTATATGAAAAAAAAATTATTTCTTGAAAATATTTTGATTTATTTTTCTCATTTCCCGTGAAACTTAACTATTTTTAGGAAATATATTTATCTATAATATTATTTTTTAGAAAATATATTCATTTATCATATGAAAAAAGTTACTCTGGAAATATTTGATTTATTTCTCATTTTTTTCCCATGCATGTTAACTATTTTTAGAAAATATATTTATATTTCTTAAAAAAACTTTGGTTAATTTCACATATTTTATTGTGCAAGTCAATTATTTTTAGAAAATATATGTATTTATTTTTTATTCTCTCTTGAAATTTTTTTTTTCTTTTTTCTTTTTTTTTGTGCTACTTAACGATTCTTAGAAAATATATTCATCTATCATATGAAAAAAAAAAATTTACTCTAGAAATATTTTGATGTATTTCTCATTTTTTTCCCATACATGTTAACCATTTTTAGAAAATATATTTATCTTTCTTAAAAATATTTTGATTAATTTCTCATATTTTCTTGTGCAAGGCAATTATTTTTAGAAAATATATGTATTTATCATATTATTTTTAACATTTGGTATTTGCCCAGTATATTTATAAATCCTCACTGACCATTTCTTCTTCCACTATCTTAATATTATACTTCTTTTACGAACATTTAATGCTATATATGTTTTCAAAGAAATAGTTATTAAATTAAATTAAGAAATGCCAATCAAATGGTCAGTAATACAACGAAATGCCAATCAAATAATATTGGCAATCAAATATAATTGGTTTTATAGTGACATCAAATATAAACAATGCCAAACAAATGCAATATTAATTAAATTAAAAAATTCATAAAGAAATATTTATCTACTGCAACAAATTATGGAAATGCATATGCATACAGTACTGACCTTTTTTGGAATTAATTAATGTCATTCAATTGTTAGCATTTTGTAATGATTTTGATTCAAAAAAATGTGCATTAATAATTTACTTTTATTTTCAAACCAATAATATTTGCATTTGATTTGATGATCATTTGCTGTTATTACATTGATTATTCACACCCTTTTTGAAAATGGAAATTAAAAGATAGCATCAAAATCATACCAGCAAATTAAAGCATTCCATAAATACAATAAATAATTTAAAATTTCCTCCCTTAAAAAATGGTAGGCTAGTTGCAAAGAATAATTGTGGACGTCAAATGCATGAGGTTGCGACACATAAGACATTTTTTGAGTGAATGCTTTAGAGGATGACACATGAGATAGGAGTTTAAGGAGAGCTTGTCACTTATAACTTTCTTCTTTGAAATTATTCTCAATTGTATATAGTATAGATTCCATAAATATAAATACAATAAATAAGTCAAAGCTTCCTCCCTTAAAAATGGTAGGCCAGTTGCAAAGAATAATTGTGGACGTCAAATACATGAGGTTGCGATACATAAGACATTTTTAGAGTGAACGTTTTAGAGGATGACACATGTGATAAGAGTTTAAGGAGAGCTTGTCACTTGTAACTTTTTTCTTTGTGATTATTCTCAATTGTATATAGTATAGATATAAATAGATTCAAGATTTTACCAAATTATACAAGTTATTCCAACATGAGCAAATTGAGCCCAAATTCTCGAGTTATGGTCAAAGCCACTCAATTAATCATAAAAGAGACTTAAAGAGGTCAAATACAAGGCATCTAAAGATGTGAAAATCAATTTCATCAAATATCAATTTAATCTAACCAATAATTATTGTAAGTTAAATGAAATTGATATTATGTACCAAAAATGAAATAAAATTGATATTGGTTAACTATAAATGATAAGTTATATAAACTGGAATGAATTTTTTCCCAGTGTCATTTTCCATTTAATAAGTGCTAAAATTGAGTTAACCCAAATCGTTTGATTTTCAATAGGGGCCGGACAACATTATCATCACATCTAAGTTTTAGAAGACTTGAATTAGTGCCAAATTAGAATACTCAATCGCTACTTTTTTTATCTTCTAATCAGAATCGCTTCTGGATAAGCGTTTGAAGAAAGTGATTTTGAATGTAATTAATTTTGTAAAATTGATTTAGTTAGAATTGAGTTTGAAGTGAAGTGATTTATATTTGAATGTTTTTATTTTGAAAGCAAGTTTGATATAAAATTTAGTGTAAATTTTTTAACTCGACTCAAAAGCTACTTTTTGTAGCTTCTAGTCAGAATCGCTTCTGGAAGTAAAATCAAATATTAGCTGATAGTAATCAGATATCTCATTTTTACTAAAATCACGTTTGACAAATGACAGAATCAATTCCGGAGGTTTCTAACGTGAAACCAAATACACGTTTAGGTGTGACTCTCCTGATTGTTCTGTCTTTTAACTGGTTAGATAGTATCTTAAGACTCTTAACACTTTGGATTTGTGAGCTCAATCTAGCAGATATTGCATGCTTTTCTTATAGAACAGTGGTTTTTTTTTTTTTTTTGAACCACTTATAGAACAGTGATTAATCACTGCTTTGAATCATAAAGATGGCTAAGCCACTGATTAGTCCTCCTTTTTATTATGTTAATTAATTAAAATACCTATTTTTTTCTTCTTACTTTTACAAGATTTATTTATAAAACACAATATGAAGGAGGAATTTAAACTTTGAGTAGGCACTAGAAACTACAATTGCGTGTCACAATGAAATCCTCTGCTTCATATTTGTTTTGTTTTATTGGTAATTTTAAAGAACCTGTCAATTAGAGGGGCCCGTCTGTACTATATGTCTATGACATAAATTATAACACGTTGGATCGTGTCTTTACATCAGTAATCGAAAATCTCTATCTTACAAAACCAAATTTTCAGAACACTGATCCTACAAATAGATTCAAGTAAAAGCAAACTCCAATCACCTTTTCTATAAATATTAATAAATAGTACCATAATAAAAGCAAACTATGTTGGCATTATTTTTGTCTCAATTATTAGTAGAAAATGAATATGGATAATAATAATCAATGTCTTAAGAATATTAGTTAAGAAATTTAAAAATGAAAATTCTCGTTCGGATTTGATGTATTTTATATTGTAAAGTATGAAAAACTTAGTTTTTAATAAGATTTTGCATTTTTTTATTTTTTTAATCAATACCTTAAGGATACTCGTTAGCATGACTAATGAATATAACTTTATCATTAGTTACCTGAAAATATGGTTTCTGAAGAATAAAAGTCCATTGCCAACAGGACAAGCAAAAGCTGCATGTACCAACGGTTTATTCTATAATTCATCATCCAAAATTTACACTATCTATTACATCATTTATGTGGTAAGTGCTAAACTAATTATTTTAACACCTGGATATTTAACTTTTCAATTAGACAAGGTTTAAAAATTTGACCCACCTATATAACTATTTGATTTGCTCATAATTTATCACATAAATAATATAATGAGTAATATAAATTTTAAGAACTAGTTAGCCCTAGTTATTGATAGTGAAGAATGGTGACAAACGCCAAATGGTAGGGTATGTGAGGCCCTAAGATCAAAAGAATTGATTTTTTGAAAGGAACTTCAACCAATGAGTATGTTCCAGGTTTCGACAGTAATGATAGCAGGAAAGATGTATATATTTCCAGAAGCATACAGAAGGAAAGAGAAACGTTCTAGATGGATCTGGCAATGCTAGATTTTGATTATTGTGGCAGTGAAAAACAATTCAATTCACCATAATTTTGCGGATCAACAGTTTTTTTTTTTCCTTCTCTTTTCTTCGTCCCTTTTTGGCTCCATGAAATTAAAATTCCTAAATCCTATTAATGAGCAAAATTCTTTCTATATTGATGAGTATACAAAGGTCGTTACAAGTATTCAGTATATAGTGATAAAGCTAATACAATTGGAAGACACCTAATGCTGATTGTAACGTCTCGAAACATTACATAGAAATAGATAATTTTAACCAATTATGATTATCCATTCATAGTATCAAAAGACTATAATAAATTAAAATCCATGATTTAAAATAAAATCCTCATAAATATTAATGAACAAAAAACCACATAAGTCTTTCACAGATGTTTTTATCTCAAAACACATACGTCTAATAAACCAAAAGAAATAAATAAAGAATAAACTAAAACTAATATCTTCAAGACTTTCTTATGTCGCCGCATCATCAATGCCATCACCTGTAAACTGCGAAAGACAATACTACTAATGAGATTTATAATTTCGGTAAGTAAACACAGTTCTAAAAGATTTTCGAAAACATGTTACTTTCAATTGGTGCAATAACCGAAAAAACAACCATGATAACCCGTCACTTTCAAAATAATATATTCAAATAATAACATAAATAAACCACAACACATATAATAATATCAACAAAACAAACATATGAGTGCAATGACATCTCATTGTCTTTTCTTTGTAGGAGGTCCTTTGCTATTGCCTTGCATTAGGCCAACTATCATCGCGACGAGTTAAGTCCTTTGCCATCTCTACAAAGGAAGTATCCACAACTATGCAATGTCCAAAATTGCCTTCTCCATGTAGGATGCATTTTGCCATCGCCTCGCATTAGGTCAATCAGTCATCGCTACGTGTTAGGTCCTTTGCCATCTCTACGAAGGAAGTATCCCAAACAATCATCTCTCCCCAAGAAAGATAATCAAGCACATGCATATTATCATATGGTTATTCCAAAATAACATCAATACATAACATCATATCACATGCATTAATATTTATCACGTTCATATCAAAACAACACTAAAGCATCACATATCACAAAAAGGCATACCAAATAGTAATAATCATATCACCCATTATGTAAATATATCTCATAATAATTAATCACCAATAAAACATCAATTTCATTTTAAAAACGAAACCCCAATTAATTAATTACCATTTAATTTCATACTCAAACCCTTTAAAATCTATATCATTGGAATTTAAGAAAATGAATGTTTACTTACTCCTCGTAGACCTCCAAAGCTCTTAAAATTATCTAGGATAAAAGTTAGTACTTCACTAAAATCTTTCTTCGTTTTGCCAATATTTTTTATCTCTGTGACTCCCTATTCAGCACTGCAATGATACTCCTCACAACCTTCTTTTGCTGTGCTGCGGCGCCGCTGAGATAGGTTTTTCTATTTTTTTTGCACTGATGCTGCCTTCTTTCTCTCAATATCTCAATTATATTTTGTACCACGGGCCCGTTTCCTAACTGCACCCACTTTTATATTTATCCAAAAAAAAAAATCCTGAATGCTGCCTTGCTATACATGATTATATATGGTCCCTCTTTCTTTTAAAATAAGGGAAAAGCACAAATATATCCCCTAAACTTTAGCTCATTTGCATATAGATACCTTCAACTTATTTTTCTTCCTAAAATCAATCCTTCAATTATTTTTTCGTCTCAATTAATCCTTAAACTCCTGATATTAGTAAAATTAATTCTTCTGTTAACTCTTAGTGAGATCACTAACGGAGAATATATTAAACCTTTCATTTTTCTTAAGTCTAATCCATTTATTGTATTTTTTAAATTTTCCATTTTTTATTAAAAAATAAGAACAAAGCCTCGAGGCTAGTTAGTTAAAAAAATGATTTTATTAATAATAATAGTAGTTTAAGGACTAATTGGAATGAAAAATTTAGTTGAAGGATCGATTTTACTAATAGTGGTAGTTTAAGGACTAATTGGGAAGAAAAAATTGTTGAAGGTACCTATCTGTAAATGAACTAAAGTTTAGGGGGTCTGTATGCACTTTTCCCTTTAAATAATTATAATCACGAGTGGAGCCCACACCATTCATTCTTCATTTACATTTCACGTACACCGATAGTGTTGCATAACATTAATTTGGTTAAAAGCCAAATCTTGTAAAAGTGGACCCCCTCCAATTTACTTTGACTTATTTTATTATTATTATTATTATTATTATTCTAAATTCAATTTTGCATCCTTTTATAATTACTAGCAATTCAAATATATTCTTATACTACCAATTTTCTACAATAAGAAAACTAATACTAGCTTAATCTTATTAATAAAATAATTATACTAAAATTTTAGGATGTTACGCTCATGATTAAACCTCTATTTATAGGCCCTAGGTCGCTTGGGGGGTGTGACGCCGTTACGCTCATAGAGCCCTTCAAGTGGTTCCGTGAATCGCGGGAGGGAACCTACCCTTATGCATTGCATCTCTCCTTCATGCATTGCGTGCTGCTTCTAGAAGTTCCCTCGGATGGCGTGGCCGCTATGTGGGGAGATGCTTCTTGGATGGGGGTCTTCGCATGGCCTGACCTGTGCATGGGTGGTCTTAATAAGTAGCCTTGTATCCCGGGGCGTTAGTTGAGGCAATAGGTTCTTCAGCTCGGGTGCATAACATATCGGGTGAGCATACCCGAGATGACAAATCGAGCTTAAGGTCAGACAAGCTATTTTGGACCGTGGACCAGCAATTGGACTCAGGTCCAAACCCAGTAGGAACATATATTGTAACACCCGATGCTGACGAGGGCAGAGAGTGGTCGTCGGTGCAAGAGAAAGCAAGGTGGTAGGCTTCTAGGCGGAGGGACATATGACATGAATGAACCGGTTCTACATCGGAATGATAGGGAACCTAAGACTGTGTAGGTATGAGACTGCACATTTGAGGGAATCCTAAGACTGTGCAATTTATGATAGCTCAAAAGAATTGATTGGTAGTACCCATAACAAAAATACTATATACATTAATAATAACCATATTATAAGATTTTTATATATATTTAATATATACCGGTTCATCCAGTGACTCACTAGTTCAACTAGTGGCCCATTAACCCGGTGTCCTGACTAAGTTGATGACCGGTTCAATTTTAATAACACTAGGTAGGGGCACTAGCGGTCCTTAGTATAGCTTGAGAGGAGCAACAGTTCCCCCCAAGAATTTTTTTTTTCTTAACATTTTTTAAAGAATAAAAATATTGTCTTGCTCTCCCATTTTAAAGAAAAAAAATAATTGCATCCTCATCCTATTAGCAAAGGCAAGTATTGATATGATTTCATGGATGTAATCTAAGATACCCTCTAACTAGAACTCTCTCGGATTCGTAGGTTGTGACACCCTAACTTGGGTCATCACATGGTTACCCGTTGCGGAAAATAAAATTTAATTTCGCTGGTTGCTTTCGGAAAATAATGTTTTCTCAACGTTTATCTTTTCAAAATATGGTGATAAATTTTTTTTCTTCTTGTTAACCTCACAATAACAACAACATAACCAAATCACACTTAAGTACATAATAGTATATAAGTCATACAACTATACTTCCTCATATGTTTTCACACTTATGTATGTAATAAGCATAGATTATTTCCAAACACAACATAACATAAAACCTAAGCTGGTCGTAACTTAACTAATACTATAACAGTAGAGGGTAGCTTCAGCACGCTCCAACCTAAAGGGTCTTTCCCTTATATTCGCCAACAGGAAGAATACCTGATATTGTTTGTAAGGGTGAGACACCAATATATGGATATAAACACGATAACCATTAGTGTGACTCACATATGACACATACACATATATAAGCATATACTCTATCGATGGGTTTCACACCCCAAACATCAATATTTTAAAATTATACATGAACACTTCATATACACCATCTAAACACTCACACCTAATCTCATGAGATATCCCAACACGTAATGAGTGGATCAAACTCAATAGCCATCCCATGGCACAAGGCACGCAGCCAAAACCCATTGCACACTGTCCAACACCGTGGCACAGTGATAAAACCGTAAATGGGGTTTCATTGTCCAACCTGGCATAATGAAGAAAATCATAATTATGAAATACCTTACGCCGCAAGGTATTCATACATAAAACAGTAGGCACGTCTGCCAAATGCATGCAAGAAAACATTTTGTTCTTGATACTTCTCTTTGTGTTCAATCTTTCCTTGTCGAAACTTCGACCAACCGTAATCTTAAACATCTTAAAACTTTCATTAATAACACAGAACCTCAAAGTCCGAGTGCTCAATCACAAAATACCTAGACCGATGCATCAGGCTTAGGGTTTGTGGTAATAGAAAACATCTCAAAATGTTTTAACACCTTTAACAAACCTTCAAGTAAACACCACGTCCACAGGACCTCAAAGTCCACAGGACACCAAGTCCAAAACACCTTAAGAACCTTAGTACCCCGACGTCTCGGTTACTAAGTTCCATAACATCTTCAACCTTTAACACCACTTAGAAAACTTGATTTCGGAAAATTGTTAAGTGAGAAGATTTCTGCCATAAAACACCGATTACCGAAAAACATCATTTTCAGAAAAGAGGGTCACATAGATTTGAAGTTCATCAAAAATACACCTTGTCATTTCTAAAATACTTGCCGTCGTCAGTTTTCCAAATTGTCGTCGTTAAGTCCTTTTAAAGTATTTTAATGTAAAACTTAGCTTTTTCCGCTTAAACAATTTTCTAAATTCATGATTAAGTTATTTTCGCAGATTAACTTCACAAAATAACTTTTTATAATATTGCGGAATATCTTATGTAAAAATTAGCCGTAGTAAAATATTTTCACGGTTCTGCCCTCTCTGTGACTCCTAGTTCACTTTTACACTAATAGATCGTTAAAATAATAATATTTTCCAAAAACTCTTATTTTTCCCAAATAATATTTTCCATAAACATTATATTCCAACATTTCCCATAAAACATTGAATATAATTTTATGCAGCTTATTAAAGCTTTTATCTGATTAAACAGTTGTGCACTGACCACTGTCAGGCTTCACAAACAACATCCAACATCATCATCAAAATTATATTACCAAACAAATCATACATCATAGCAACATAATATATATCTGCGGATAATTAAATAAATCAAAAGCAGATAAATCACCGAAACACAGATAAACAGCTAGAAACACATAGCCAAATAAAATAAACCAGAAACACTACAACCACATATATCACACACACAGTTATCGAGAAAAATCCCTCAGGCAAGGCTCCCCTTACCTCTTGATGATTTTCGAACTAGCAGTTTCAAGAAATCTCCCTATCCCGATCCGATTCTCCTCCGTCGGCTTAAGTCAAACTTACTCGATCGATTCCTTCAAACGAATTGCAACCAAAATAAATCAAATCAAACAACAACATACTTAGATCATGAAGGTTAGGTTTCGGCCTCTTAAAAAAAAACTAGATTAGGAAACTTAAAATTTTTCCAACTTAGGGATTTATGATCCTTAAGTATCTTAAACATGAATAAGAACTTAAACCAAGATCATGAACTAAGAACATGGAATAAAACTCATCTAGTTCCAAGGTTAGGGTCTCGGTTTTCTCAAGTCAAAAATGCTAGGGATTATTTGGAATTTTCATCAACTCTTGGATTAAATCAACATACAAAACCTAAAGTTGATTTCAAGTGTTACTTAGACAACTTTGGAATCAAAAATTCCTTCAACAACAAAACATAGGGTTTCGGCCCTATTGAACAAAACTAGGCTTGGATTAGATTCGTGGTTTTCAAACCACTTATATACAAGAGCTATCAAGGTACTAAGAGATTAAATATCATGAATCAAAGTTTAAAGTTGAAAAAAATCCAAGAACACCCACTTTTGAGGGATTTCGGCCAAGCTCAGAAAATTGGGAAGGAAATTTCTCATGATCATATGCTTCTAGATGATGAAAATAGAGATGATTATGAGATCATAGCAATTGGTTTCATGTCAAAAGGATTTTTCTAGAATAAGTTATGGATTTTTGAAGTTTGGATCTAGAAACTTGAAAATAATGTTCTTGGCTTGATTTCCATGAAAAGAATAAAGAAGAACACATGATTAATCATGGAGAGAAGGATTATACCTCTTCATAATGAACAAGTGATGAAGATAATCAAGTTTCTTCACAAAAATATCTTGGTGTTCATAAGTGTTCTTGAGAAGTTAAGAGAGAAAGATGAAGATGATGAAGATTTAGAGCAGTTTTGGTAATTTAGACATATCTCTCAATATATTTATCCGTTTTTGATGATATTTATGTCGTTGGAAAGAAGAGAGAAAGAGGAACAACTTTCATGTTTAAAGTTTTCCGAGATTCATAACGAAAAAGGGTCATAATCTCTATGTAAATTCTGGCGAGTATGAACACTTATGGATGTTCTTGGAGTTCTTAAGGAAATGGTTGAAGATGATGAAGAGAAATGGTTTAGTGGGGAAGGTGATGGCTGGCGCACAAGAAGGAGAGGAGAGGATAATGAATAAAAGATCTTTTGTGTTAAAGGATGATGAATGGTAGAGAAAAAACCATGTAGTCTTGTTTGAATTTGTGGTGGAAATGGAAATGAAGACTTGGCTTCAAATGGAGAAGGGTGGCAGCCTTAGGGCCATAAGAAATGATGTGGATGAGGGCATTTAGGTGGTGTGGTCGTCTCCTATACCACATATTAGGGAGAACATATTTTGTGTGGCAAATCATGGTTAGTTAACCTCGGTTAGTTAACCAGACGTAGGTTAGGTTAACATTTAAAATATCTAGATATTTTCTTTGTCTGACTAGAGTAAATTATCACCATGATAATTCATTCCTCTTGAGTCATCATAGATGGCTTGTCGGTCTGTTTCACGATATATCTCTGCACAAACGTACCCGATTCCCGATGAGGGTTTTGGAGAGAAATGAGTCTTGATTCTTGAAAATGATATAAGTGAGTTGAAAAATTGCCAAAGTGTGCTAATGAAGGGGGCAGCCGTGAGTGGAGGGGCAAAATTGTCCAAAATTGCAATGGCAAACTGGTAATTATCATGACAACCTAGGGGTAAAATCGTCCATTCCACAAAAATATCCATTTGTCATAAATGCGCCATTATGGCCATTATGATACGGATAGGATTGTCATTAATGCTAGTCACATCAGTCATCTGAGCTTCGTTGCTGACTCTTTTAGTTCATCTGACGCGGATTTCCTAGAGATATCTCGACGTATACGCCCGCAGCAAATATAATATTTTATTTTTTTGCTAAAATTTTCAAAACTTCCAATATCGAAGCAAATATGGTAAAAATATTTTTCATCTCGTTCACGACTTAAAATTAGGTCATCTGAGCAGTAAACTTTTACTGTCAGTGAAAACGCAGACCAGGTTCCGTCTGAATTTTCAGCCCAAAATTTTATCGTAACCTTAAGATATAAAACATGACATGAAAATAACAGTTGTTTACCCAAACTCATTTTCTGAGTCTCGGATAAAAATATATGTATTTATATATTTATTACCGATACGTAAACAGCGAAAAATCGGGGTGTTACATAGGTTTCTTTTGTAATCAATCTAATATGCAATCTCTATTTTTCTTTTGCAATCTTTCTCACTTTCTCTATGTCGGATGTTCTCTCTTTTCGAGTTTGATTATTTTGCTTATGCATCTTCAATTTAAAACCATCATTCTAATGATCAAATATAGTTTAACAGGACGGGCAACCTTTAATAAAATTATATATGATTCAAATAATTTATATTTTTTGAGTTAGTAGCTAGTGGCTCCCCCACGAATTTCAGTCAAGATCTGCCACTGGGAAGTGGCATGTGGTGAGAATGGTTTGTATTTCAAGGAATATGAAAATAATAAATTTTTATCATACAACCATACAAGAATGATCAAAATTAAAAGTTATTTAGTAATTAAATTACCATTTAAAAAGATCACATGCATTTATCTTATAATTTTTACTATTCAAATAAGGTTCAATGGTTAAAACTCATTACTTTTACCTTATGGGTGCAGCTCAGTTGGCAAGCAGCGCTGAGTTGGTGGGGGAATGTCTCAGGATCGAAGATTAGTCTCGTAATGGGTCGAAAGGACCTAAGTTGTAAGGATACTTCGTGGACTCAGTAACTTAAGCTGCTACTGGACCCCGAGCGAAGATTAGTCCCATAACGGGTCCAAAAGACCTAAGCCGTAGCCGTAGGGATACTTCGTGGACTCACTGAGGTGCCAAAGGCCCTAATTACGGTGAGTCCTGAATAAAAAAAATCATTGCTCTTATATTTTTAAAAATATTAATTGTTTTCACTAATATGAAGATTATGATATTTATTTATAGAAAAACTTCTTTTATTTTTAAGTTAAAGTAATATTTTGATCCTTGTACTTGACATGAATTCTCGATTTGGTCCCTATACATAAAAAATTATTAAAATGGTCCCTATACGTATAAAAAGTACTCGTTTTGTCCCTATACATTACCCGTTTGGTTCCTATAGGAAGCAAAAAATTATTAAATCAGTCCTTAACATGGTGTACAGCATAGACCATTTTAACAATTTCTTATATGTAGGGACCAAATCAAGAATTCGTGTCAAGTATAGGCACCATTTTAATAATTTCTTATATGTAGGGACCAAATTAAGAATTTATGTCAAGTACAGGGACTAAAATATTACTTTGACCTTATTTTTAAGGCTAAATTATACTTTTGGTCCCCAAATTGTTATTAAATGTTCAATTTGGTCCCCAAGTTTTTAAAATGTTCATTTTGGTCCCCTAATTCCTTAAACTTGTTCAAATAGGTCCTTCCGTCAAGTTGACTAACGGCGACATCAAGTTGACTAAGGGACGACAATAAACATTTTAAAAACTTGAGGACCAAATTGAACATTTTAAAATAATTTGGGGACCAAAATAAACATTAAAATATTAAACTTAATTCCACGTGTCATTAGGTTTGACGTCGCCATTAGTCAACTTGACGGAAGGACCTATTTGAACAAATTTAAGGAATTAGGGGACCAAAATAAACATTTTAAAAATTTGGGGACCAAATTGAATATTTAATTACAATTTGGGGACCAAAAGTGTAATTTAGCCTATTTTTAACTCCTTGATTGAGTTTTTGGTACAATCTTTATTTTTCTTAAAACATTTTTTGGTCCACTGATACAGTCCTTGCCATGTTAGTGGTTTGCGCGGCCCTTAATTTTGGGACCTTACACTTCTTTATTCCCCAAAAAATAGCTATATAATGCAACACGTTTCCACCGAGCATTTCTTGCTGACACAGAACCAGTTTCTTAACTCTGATCCTACATTAACAAAACCCAAAAAACAAATTCCGATCGCTTATCCCGTAAGAGAAAACAAAACTCTTTAGCCACTGTTAGTCTCAGTTTTCATTGAATTCAGTGTGAGAAGCACTGAATAATCAGTTGTATATTTTTGCATCTGGGTGGTTCTTACAATCTGATGTCAAAGACCATGGAAGAAGAAACTGCTAGAAGTGACAGCACCCCATTATTGCAGGCCCAATATGCAGATTCCTTTCATGTCAAAAGAACTGGTTTGTGTTATTCTGATCTTAAATTCTTAATTTTTCATATACAATATGAATCATAGTTCAACTTCGTCTGGATAATTATGATGATGTTGTGTGATTTATGGAGTGGAATTGAGAAATGAAAATGTGGGGTGTGAATGAAAATAGGGACATTATGGACAGCAGTGGCACACATAGTGACAGGGGTGATAGGGTCAGGAGTGTTGTCTCTGGCTTGGAGCATTGCACAGCTTGGTTGGATTGGAGGTCCATTGGCAATGCTTCTCTTTGCTTCAATCACTCTCTTCACTTCTTTCCTTCTCAGCAACACATATAGGTCCCCAGACCCTGAATATGGCCCTCATAGGAGTTCCTCTTACCTTGATGCTGTTAATTTGCATAAAGGTAATCTTCTCAATTTTCAATTTTGATACTATCATTTCCCTATTTTCAATTCAATTTTAATTAATTTTTTACTACATGGTTATGTATTCCTTTTTCAAAATATATTTGTAAGGCTTCAAGTTATCTGTTTTGATTTCTTCAAGCGTTTGTGATCTGGTAGGATAAGGTGGAGAAAATCATGGATGACACTTTCTTTTTCTTTTATTTTTTTTAATATTTTTTAAGGATTTAATTTTTATGCACGGTTACTATAAAGATTTCTTATACCGTCAATCGACAATCAATCACAGATTAACACATCGTTAAAATGATTGATGGACTCTTATTCTAATCATTTTAAAGTTATTCATTCATAATTTGTGACTGACATCAAGGTATTGGTGCACATAGTATAGATAAGAAAGTCTGCATTTTGTGTTGTGTATTTGTGTGATCTGTCCCATATCTAAGTAGTTTGATTGTGTCACGGCAACCTTGGCTGTTGTGTACAGATTCCCTTTCACGTTTCTTGAATGCTTCCACATGGATCTTGCTCATTAGTCATGACACTGTCACGGTTCTCCTCCACACGGAACTACATTTAAAAGTTAGATAGCTTTTAAAAAATCAAACTGAGTATAAACGTTGAACTAGGAAATTTTTTTTTAATGATTAGTAGGTGGCCTCCATAATAGTAGATGGTGACTTCTAGAGAGTTCTCCTTATGGAATTTTCTTTTCAACAATCAATAATGATATTTGCACCACTTTTTCATACACTTTTTTTCTTTTTATTATTAAGTAAAAAACAAGAGCAACACATTTTCTAATACATATTCTCTCTTTTTTTCCCAAAGGGGTGAAACAAAAATGTAAGAAAAAGTGGTGCACAAATCTTTATTGTTTTATTATCTTCCAAAGCTTGAAAGTGGTATTGATTTTAAAATAGAATATATAGCAATAATATTTCTCTTAAACTTCTTGTAGATTAGTGTTTCCTCTCGGAATTTATTTGGTCCATGTTGTAGATAAAATCTATTCACGAGCTATATATATAACCCAGCAATTTGAGCTATTAGATTCAATATTTAAATAATACAAGAAATAAAATGGGAATGAAATCCATCAGGGTATTGTATTCTTTTTTCGTTTTTTGTTATACTTCATTGTATGTTTCTTATATACAAGGAAAAGAAAAATATTACCTTAACATCAATTATTGATACTAAGTAAAAGAACAAGTCTGAACAATACACAGTTTACCTGTGTTAATTTCAAACTGAGAAATATCATGGATTTTACTGAATATAGTTAACATTGTGGTTATGATTAAGGAGAGGTCTGGTGAAAGATATCATGGTGAATTGGTGATGGTGATAATGAAGAAAGCAATGGTAGATGAGCCATGGTGATATTGATAGTGGAGCTATGGTAGGTTATAAGTTCTATTTAGTTAGTGAACTTTTCTTCTATTGGCTTCTTTCCTTTAGAACAGCATCTAATGTCAGTTTATAAAGTGTTAATATTTCATCTATTGAGTTTGTTTATCATGCTTGATCAAATGTGTGGAACAGCATCTTAAGATGTTTGTATAGGCAAGACTGTTATTACATGATCCACATTGGGTGGTTACAGGAGAAGGGAATGGACGGCTCTGTGGCATTTTTGTGAATATAAGCTTATATGGTTTTGGAATTGCCTACATCATTACTGCAGCTATCAGCATGAGGTGTGTTCATTGACGTATCACACTGGTTTCTCTATTGTTTTGTCATTTCCATTTCTTTGCTACATTTATCTATGGGATGTACCTGTTGCATACTAGATTTCTCACTTGTACTCCACCAGGGAAACATGAATCTGTTTCCCAGAATCTCACCATACCAATATTGCTAAATAGTAGTTTCATCAATTTGGATTGCTATTTGTATTTGTGGCTGCAGTTCAATCCATAAATCAGTCGTCGGATACCAGCACAAAGGGAATGAACCAACATCTGGATCTGATGATGCATATTACACGCTTATTTTTGGGGTTATCCAAATTGTTCTCTCACAGATACCTAACTTCCATAACATTCAATGGCTGTCAGTTCTAGCGGCAATAATGTCCTTTGGTTATGCTTTCATAGGAATGGGGCTTGCTATCGTTGAAGTCGCAGGTATGCTCATCAATGTCTTATTATTGTTAGATATTATACCATTCATGAGCCAGACCTATCAACTTCTATGATCAAGTGGTCAAGAGTTTGATCCTTGTCGCACCTTTCTTTTAAATAAAAGTTGAATTTCAGCACCAGGTAAGAATGGGCCTTTGTTTTGTTCATGCTTCAAGTAAATCAAATCCAAACGGCTTTTGCCTGATGGGCCATGTTAGATATAAGATCATTAATGAGTCTTCACTTATCAGCTTAAGTTTTTATGCGATTGGCCCTTGAAAATTATTGTTGTCTTTTCCCAAGAATAGCATGACTGACTTGTGCATTGATTGTTGCTTGAAAGTACATATTAGACTAATTATTTCTGGTAATCATTTGCTCAGGAAATGGACATGCTGAGGGTAGCATTGAAGGAATCCCTACTTCCAGTGAAATAGACAAATTTTGGCTGGTTGCTCAAGCACTTGGTGACATAGCATTTTCTTACCCATTCTCAGTAATTCTTATAGAAATACAGGTATGTACACTGTGATCTCAGATAGCTAGAATCTTACTTTACCACACAGCCTTGGTGATAAACTTAACATTTATAAAGGCTAATATAACTTAACTGTAATTTTTGAAGGATACATTGAAATCACCTCCGCCAGAAAACGTAACCATGAGAAAGGCCTCAACAATATCAGTCATTATCACAACATTTTTCTACCTTTGTTGTGGGTGTGCTGGATATGCTGCCTTTGGTAATGATACACCAGGAAACCTTTTAACAGGGTTTGCACACTCTAAGCCTCATTGGCTTGTAGACTTTGCTAATGCTTGCATAGTGGTTCACCTAGTTGGTGCATATCAGGTACATATAATATAAAGATATCACCCTCACATTTTTTTATGGTGCTTCAATTAGTATCTCTGTTTAGCTATAAACATGATTCATGATAGAACATTATGGTATCGTTTGATCCATGTAGCCTACCCCACCTAGTGGGATAAGGCATGGTTGTTGTTGTTGTTGCTTCAATTAGCATCTCTGAACTGCTATCCCTACATTCTCCAGTCTCCACCAATTGTCTTGGAAAGTAATGTTTCATCTATCTTGTTCTGTTGCAGGTGTATAGCCAGCCACTTTTTGCCAATGTTGAGAATTGGCTTCGTTTCCAGTACCCAGACAGTGAATTTGTGAATCACATATACCTCTTGAAACTCCCATTGCTGCCGGCTTTTCAACTAAGTTTTCTTAGGCTCTCCTTCCGAACCGCTTATGTTGCATCAACAACTGTGATTGCAATGGTCTTTCCCTACTTCAATCAGATTTTGGGAGTTCTGGGTGGCATAATCTTTTGGCCATTAACAATATATTTTCCAGTGGAAATGTACTTGAGTCAGTGCAACATTGAACCGTGGACATCTAAGTGGGTCATGCTTAGGACTTTTAGCATTATTTGCTTGTTTGTGGGATTGTTCACTCTCATTGGATCCATTGAAGGGATAATAAGTGCAAAACTAAGCTAAGAAGCTTTGAGAGTTAGAGTCCTCTCCCAGATTGGAACTGAGGAATTAGATTATAGTAGCATTTTCCCCTTTCTTTAGAAGTCCACATAAACATAGGACTATTGGCTTATTAGTTACTCCCTTTTTGATAGAAAACATAAAGAATCATGCATGGAACATTGATCAATCCAAGGTCTTGCTGTTCTGCCTGTTCAGTTCTTCTAAGATTGTAGCAGTACTATGTGTGACTCAGATGCAGAAGCTTAAAATTGCATTTGTTTCTTGAAATGGTCTTGAAAAACGAGTTTGCTGTAATATTGAATGGTAGTTCTTAAGATGTAAATGGTTGTCATGGTAGCACAAAGTTGAGCAGGTCTGGTTTTTGAAGCCAGAACCACCTTCAGTTCACTGCTTAGTGCTAACTTGACAAAATTCACTTCCAGCAGCCCTGACTGAATAAATAAACTCCACTTCTACTTCCACTTTCAGTGTGTTGTGGTAACATACCGAAAATGAAATGTTCTATATATTTAAATTTAATGACTATTTATATAGAAGTTTTTATACTGTCATTTATCTGTATTCTGTCATACGACTCACACCATTTAAAATATATGACTTAAATAATTACTTCAAAAATCTCACATGATAATATATGAATGATGATTGTGCAAAAACTTTTACACCAATAATATATTAAAATTAAACACATGTTCTATTTCTCGGGAAGAATCTCAGCTCCAAGTTTTCTGGTGTGAATCACTATTTTGGTCCCTAAAATTGTACGATGGTGGCAACTTGTTCCTTTACATTATGAAATAGGCAAAAATGTCCCTGAAATTGAAAAACGTTGGTTATATTATGGTTCTCAAAATGAAAAACACTATCAAATTGGACTAATATTGACTTGAAATTTGGATGACGTTTTTGCCAATTTCTTATCAACTTGTCACCTTTCTATAATTTCATAGATCAAAATAGTGATTCACTCTTTTTTTTTTCTGTTTTTTTTTTTTTTTTGCAAAGTCTCGTAGACACAAGACTAAGCTAAATAGAAATGATATTTGTATACCCAAAATGGAACAACTTTTTGACAACGGTTAATGACGTTCAAACTTGTGGTTAATGATGTGTTGAACTTGGTTAATGGATACACATGTAGTAGATGTGTACCTCGTTAAGTGATAAATTGGTTAATGATGTACAAAAGCTTGGTTAATACAGCTCAGTAGATGATTAGTGACGTTCAAAATTGTGGTTAATGCAACTTAATGGATGGTTAATGAGTTACTCATATCGATGACAATGATTAATGACGTTCAAAATTGTGATTAATGATGTTGAGCTTTGTTAATGGGTACACCTATACGAGTAACTCATTAACCCTCTACTGAACTGCATTAATCACAATTTTGGATGTTATTAACCATTGTCGAAAGTTGTCAGCATTTTAGTTGTCCTATTTTAGTTATCCCTTCATGTCTAGCCTAGTATCACTACTCAAATCCATAACTACGAAATTGTTCAATAAAGATCGAGACCCCGCTCGTGAAACAACGTTGACATTTGCAACGTTAGATAGGATCTAACCTTCCTCCCTTATCAAGTGTTTGTTTCAATTATTCATCAAAAAAAAAAAAAAAGTGTTTGTTTCAAAAATTTTTTTTGAACAAAGCAAAAGTAGTATCATTAATTAGAGTACAAGGGGTACCCTATAGCCCATATACACACCTGGAAACAAATAGATTACAGCTAGATCAAACAAAGTTGCCCACTATACTATAACATTTACAGGGCTAATACACCAATCTGAAAAGCAATAACAAGTCTCTTTTGATCTAGCCATAAACCACCTCCAAGAACTAAGTTTAATCCTATCCAACAAAAACAACATATCAAATCTCTGGTTGTTAAAAATTATCCCATTTCTAATTTCCCAAATACCCCAGACCACTGAGTGCCATAGCAAAACCCAGCCACCCCTCTGGACATTTTTAACCATCCTCCCAAAATTCAGCAGGAACGATATAATAGAATCAGACCCTATACCTTTGACTCCTATCCATTGCAAAACAAGTCCCCATAAGTTTGAGATTACCGGACAGAGAAGGAACATATGGCAAGCTGTCTCATTAGCAGAGTTACAAAAAGCACATTGTACATCCACATTCGCTCCTAGAGCCCTCCTCTGCAGCAAGTTATCCCTTGTAGGTAGCTTATTTAATAACATCTGCCAAGAGAAAATGACCACCTTCAAAGGAGCTTTACTTTTCCACACAAATTCAAAAGTCTTTATTTCCTCCGCAGACATATTCACCTCCTGATACAGCAAAGATGAGAGATATACATATGCAGATTTGACATTGTATGTGGACGAAGGGTGCAATTTCCACACCCAATTATCTTCCTTATGTTGCGGCAGCACTTGGCTGAGAGTATTAGTCAGCTCCCTCACTTGAGCCACCTCCCAATCAAAAAGTACTCTTCTCCAACTAAAACACCACGACCATAGACCATTCACCCACTTCCTCGAATTGAAGATTGAGCCATCTGGAGTACTTGAAACTGAGAATAGCCTAGGATACATCACTTACAAAGTTTGTCCTCCAAACCAAATATCTTTTCAAAACAGAATAGTTTTACCATCCCCCAATTTTTTACAGACCCCACTCACCAACCAATCCCCTTCAACCACTGTAGTAGCACCAATGGAACACAAATCCCTCCACCAAACCGATGCCCGCCTTGAGACTCCAACCGAAACCAAATTAGGATTGTAGCCCACCTCCTCCCCATATTTGGCTCTCAGAACCTTACACCATAGAGTATCCTTTTCTACCAATAGCCTCCACCTCCATTTACCTAAAAGGCTTAAATTAAATAGCTCAATATCCTTCAACCCCAACCCACCTTTTACCTTTGGTTTGCACACGTCCTTCCATTTCACCCATGGAATCTTCTTCACATCTTTAGTTCCCCCCCCACAAGAACTCTCTTTGGATTCTCACCACCACCTTGCGTACCGAAGTGGGCATCTTCAAAAAGGACAGAAAATAAATCGGAATTGCATTGAGGACTGAATTTAGGAGCACCACCCTACCACCCATAGATAAGTACCTATTCTTCCAAGCTCCCAACCTCTTATTTAAAGCATCAATTACCGGTTGCCAAGTCACCGCTTTCCTTGGGTTTGCACCAACCGGCAAGCCTAGATATTTGAATGGAACCGCTCCCACCTTACAATTAAGAAACTCCGCCGCTGCCTCCAAGAAAATCCCATCCACATTCACCCCCATTAGGCTACTCTTGCTAAAATTGATCTTCAACCCCGAAACTAACTCAAAGCACCTTAACACCGATTTAATGACCCACAAATTCTGCTCACACGCCTCCCCTACAATGATTGTGTCATCCGCATATTGTAAATGGGAGATAAGCACCTCCGAATCACCCACTTTAAAGCCTTTGTATTTCCTGGAAGCCACCGCCTCTCTAATTAACCAACTTAGCCCTTCGGCAACTAGGAGAAACAGGAAAGGGGCTAAAGGATCACCTTGCTTGAGGCCCCTTTTAATATTAACTTCCTCCGTTGGACTTCCATTCACTAAAACCGACAAATTCCCCGAGCACACACAGGCCCTCATCCATAACCTCCATTTTTCATTAAAACCGAATCTCTCCAACATGTATTCAAGGAAGCCCCACGAAACCGAGTCATAAGCTTTCTCGAAATCTACTTTGAAAATCAAACATTCCTTCCCGCTTTTCTTTGCCAAATCAATCACTTCATTTAAAACTACAACCCCGTCCGCTATATGCCTATTTTTGATGAAAGCCGATTGTTCTGAGGAGATAATTGAATCCATGACCTTCCCAAGCCTCCCTGCTAGGACCTTAGAAATTAGCTTGTATAGGCTCCCCAACAAGGAGATGGGCCGAAAATCACCAATTCCTTGAGGACTTGGGATTTTCGGAATGAGTGCAAGAAAATAAGATGTCATGTTTCTAGGCATCTTAGCCTCTCTATGGAACTCCCTAAACAACTGGCAAACCTCCTTCTTCAGAAAACCCCAGCTTGCTTTATAAAAAGAGAAATTATACCCATCTGGCCCAGGGCTTTTTCCCCCATCACAAGAATTTAGTACATCCTGTATTTCCTCCTCCTCAAAAAACTCTGACAAGGTTGTGTTCTGCTATCCCGTAACTGATTTAAACACCACACCATCCAGCCTCGGCCTTACCCCCAAAGACTCAGTGAAGTGGTTGGTAAGATATTGGACCACTGCACTTCTAATGCCCATAGCATCCTGAACCCACTCATTCCCAACTAGTAATGCATTAATGTGGTTAGATGCATTCCTCGACTTTATACAAGCGTGAAAATTTTTTTTGTTAGCATCCCCTTCCTTAAGCCACCGTAACCTTGACCTTTGATAAGCCAAGCTCTCTTTATTTTTTAAGAGAACCCATAAATCTGCCACCACTGAGCTTCTCCTCACCACCTCTTCCTCATCTAGGCCACAATCTTCATTTTTCAGATCCATCGTGCTAAGCAAAACTGTCAATTGCTTAATTTTCTCTTCCGAATCACCAAAAACCTGTCTACTCCATTCCTTTATAGAAACTTTCAACCTCTTCAATTTTTCCGATACCACAAATCCCATCCACCCGTCCACATTAGTTTCCAACCAACATTTTTCAGCCATCTTCACAAACTCACCATTTTCCAACAAAAAATTCTTGAATTTAAACGGCTTCGGCCCCCAATTTTGAGAACAATAACGGAGAATGATTGGACAATGATCGGAAATATCCCTATCAAGTGCCCATTGTGAAATTTCTCCCCAAGCACCTAACCAAGATTCAGACAATAAGAAACGATCCAGCCTACTTTGTGAACTCCCATTTGGCCTCACCCAAGTGAACCTTCTCCCAAGGAGAGGAAGATCTATCAGATTCATTTCCCTGATAAAAGCATTAAACTGAGACTTCACTGCCATCCCTTCCTCCACCTCCACATTCGAGATACCCCTCCTTTCATTAGATGCTCTTACCGCATTAAAATCCCCCACAACACACCAAAGCCCCTCCCCGAATCCTCTTTTTGACATTAGAAGCTTCTCCCACAGCTCCTGCTTCTCAGCTCTGTTACCTTGTGAATAAACATTAATAACAAAACATTTTGTTCCAGTCGGTACTAGCAATAAGCAGACACCCACAAAACCTCTTCCTTTGAACCAAAATTGCAACTTCCCAATCGCAGAATTCCAGATTGAAAGAATTCCCCCACTGCTGCCCACAGAGGGTAAGAAACAGAAATCAAAACCGTTTCCCCCCCACATCCTTTTGCAAAGACTGACACTTACATCTTCTAGTTTAGTTTCCTGTAGAGCTATAAAATCTAATTTTTCCTGTAACACCAACCTCCTGATTTTATTCTTTTTGACCTCCCCCCCCAAGCCCCTTATATTAAAGGAACAAATCTTCATTAAACAACCTTTTCAGAACCCCTCACACTCTTTGCCTTTGTCTCTGTCTTCTAGTAGAACCAAATTCTCAACCACCTGAGACTCATTACCCCCAACCGAAAGACCCAGTTCTTTCCCTATTTCTAGTAATTTTTCTGCAATTTTCCTACTACTAGAGGTAGCATAAGTAACGTTACCTTGCCTTATACCGGAGTCAGATATTGACACAGCTGGTGCTGGATTCCTTAACACTGAGCTTCGGTTCCTCGCATGCTCTGACACATCACGGCCACTACCACTCTTTGGCTTCTGAAAGCAGCTCCTACCTTGCCTGGAGCCTGACCTTGACTTGCTCCCCATTCCCCTCGGCCTACGCCTCCCTCTCCTTTCAAAAAAATTTTCTACAATGACAGCGCTCACGCCACCCTCCTTCATTGGCCCCCCTTCGAGGTTCACTTGTGAACTCCTCTGTAATTTCCCCATACCCATCTTACCATGTTTCTTTTTTTTATTTTTTTAATTTTACCAGAGGTTCAAACAATGTATCAATTGAACCCCCATTATTCTTCTCTGGGCCACATGACTGAGACCTTCTCGACCCCACCCCACAACAGCCCACCGGCCTTTTACCCCTCCTAATAAGCTCCCTCCTATGTTGTTGGACGTTAGAAAATGACTGGGCCTCATCTACATTGCACGCCACACTTGGGGTAAGTCCCACTTCCAAAGTCCCTCCAGACCCAATGGTCTTTGGGACCACATCTGACTCAACTGGGCTCGAGATGCTGCTGCTTCTAAACCCCAAAGGCCTGCCTTCATTAAGGCCCAACTGCTGACCCCTAGACACCACATTTGGGCTTCGGTTGAAAGGAACCCCAATGCTCGCTCCACTACTTTCATTTACCAGCTCAGCAAAGCCACCCTTTGACCCAGCACTTCTGACCCCTGCACATACGCCGAACAACCCCTTTCCCATTGTTCCTTCAGCCTCTGCAACAATGTACTTTCCCTTGGGAGACACAATCCCCTCTACACCTTTTTCTGACCCACATCCCTGCACATCCTCCTTTTCTGCCTGACAGCTTTTATTCAAAATTAGAAAATCCTCCGCCATCGGAACCATGGCCATAGCACCGTCCTCCTCCTCCCCTTCCAATCCATCGAAATCTGTTTCCGGTAGATCCAAGATGCTATCAACCACTGAACTGTCCTCATCGGAGTAATTAGCGCCACCAGCCTCATCATTATAGCAATAATCAGAGGACATTTCTTCCATGATTTTAATTGGAAAAATCACACCATTAATCCTAACACTGACCGTTTTGTTGATGACCTCTGCAAGTGTTACTACTGTTAGGACCCTACCCACGTCCAACCTTTCCTTGTATTTCGTTGCCTCATCCAAACCAACATAAGACCCCATCAACGAAGCCATAGATTTAAAGAACTGTTCCCCCCAAATATGGACAGGGACCCCTGAGAATTTTAGCCACACAGTTCTCCCACTGGAAACCACCTCGGGCCGCCATTGATGGAGTTCTGAAAACCACCCCTCCAAACAATCCCCAGCTTGTTGTAATGAGGAATGAACATCAATATTCCCATTTCCGGAGAGAAGAACCATGTTCCCTCCCATTGGAGTAACCACAACAGAAAAGATACCTTCTTTGTAAAATTTCTTTTGCATCAGAAAAACCTCCTCCGGTCTACTGGTGATACCCACATAGCTTCCAGATAGCCAACTCTGCTCCTCTTCAGACACATTGAAATAAGGAACCTCCCTGCCTTTAACCATGTTCTCTTTAATGTTCCTAGACCCCACCATCACCCCTCCATCTTGTTGTTTTATTGTAGTTAGCGAAGGGCCCCCCCTCAACACATTAACGTAGGACACATTTTTGTCTCTAGCACTTCCGCCATTAATAAAACCCCCACGTCTCTGAGGAACAGCCTTAACTTCCTCATTACGTGCATGTGAGCCTCTTTCAAACTTTGGTATATTTACTCTTAATTTGTATGACCCAAACCAAATAGACCCAAGTTCATCCTCCAACCTTTTGATATCTGCAACAGAACTGAATCTCACAAAACCAAAGCTCCTCCCAAATTTATCCTTCCTATTTGGAATAAACACCTCCCTCACTGAATCCCATCTACTGAACTCCTTCTTTAATTCTAGTTCACCAATCTCCTCTGGAAAATTGGTAAAGAAATAAGAAGTTGACTCCTCCTCTAACACAGACGAGAAGCCCCTCTTATTAATTGCACCTTTCCCTGTAGATCCTTTCTTGTAAGGGTCATGGCGATAGGCCAACGAGCTCCGGGAAACGAAGTTGTTTTGCCAGACCCTATTTCTCTCTCTCTCGCATGTTTTCTTTCCCCTTCCCTTTTTCTCTCTCTCTCTAAACATTCTCACTATCATAAAAATATTTCCCAAGCCAATATTTTTTAGGAGATAGGTGGCGATCCAACAACAATTAGTTTCTTGAGACGTAAAGTATCAAGAGCATGTGTTCTTGTTGCTGAGGATGACCCCTCTCTTGGACTCCTTTTTCAGGGTGATGATAAAATAGAGAATAGCAAAAAATCTTATGTTTTTCCCAAGAATATGGAGATGAGAATAAAATATTTCTATGCTAAGTTTTAAAAAAATATTCCCAAGAAATAATTATTTCCAGAAAACTAATACACCTATGTTTTTACCAATTTTCTTTCCCACCTCCAATGTTGGGTATATCAGTATATGCTATTCCCATGTCCTTGACATCAATTATTGTGCAAAAATACAAAAATGTCCACAAAATTTTGTAACTACCATGTTCCACTCTCCATGTCCACATCCACTTGCTTGCACGTTGGTTTGCAAACCTTGCATTTCGCATTTTATATTGGAAATCCAGGCCATGCCAATGAAAGTGTCACCGAAACAAGTTATTGAGATTTTGCCTCACCATAACAACTTCATTAGTACATTCTTACACACACAAATTATGAGCAAAGGAGTCAACAAAGAAAGAGAAAGAGAGGTGTTGACCGGGCATCTTGTGGGTGAGCTACCTGCCTCTGTCCACACGCTCAATGGCGTTGAATTCTTTAATAAAATCATGCGCCTTTGATGCCTTTACCATGTCATGTACCCCATGCAATTCTAATTTGCACAACTAATATATAAAGAATAACGAGCCACTATCAAAAAATATAGAGAAGAAAAAAACCAACCAAAGAAATATTCCACGTCTTCCCTTTTTGCCTCAAAGAATTCAAAGACTGGTAGAGAGTTCACAAGTAGTTGTGGAAGACAAGAAGACAATTCTTATACTTGATACTTCCCTCCATTATTCTAGTCCTCAACAGCCCTCAAAATTAGCATTTCTTACGGGTAGAAGAATTAACAAGTTGACTTTAAAACAAATACAAATACCGAAATGGGGCGCATTCCATGCTGTGAGAAGGACAACGTGAAAAGAGGACAGTGGACACCTGAGGAAGATAACAAGCTCTCCTCCTACATTGCACAACATGGCACCCGCAACTGGCGTCTTATCCCCAAAAATGCTGGTTAGTCCGCCTCTATGAACAATGCTAGTATCACTATTTTCAACAATCTCGAACACATTTATTAAATGAATTTCATGTGTGACTCTTAATTTCATGTAAGACCCACTCTAATTAGTAAGACCCACATAAAATTCACCCAATAATCAATGATATGTTGAATAGTATTAAAAAAAGTGTGTTACTGACGTTTCTTATGTCTCTTTATATCATTCATATCATTGTCAATGAAAACAAACTTTTATACTCGATTTTGCTTATGAAATAGGCCTCCAAAGATGTGGAAAGAGCTGCAGGCTAAGGTGGACTAATTACCTTCGCCCTGACCTTAAACATGGCCAATTCTCGGATTCAGAAGAGCAAACCATTGTGAAGCTTCACTCAGTTTTTGGTAACAGGTACATTGAATGTTTACCTATACATACATTTTAGTTATTGTTATTTTGTAGCGTGAGTTTCTTTATCTAATTATCCCCATATTAAATAATTACTAAAATGGATGTTTAGGTGGTCACTGATAGCAGCTCAGCTACAAGGACGCACTGACAATGATGTCAAAAACCACTGGAACACCAAGCTGAAAAAGAAACTATCAGGCATGGGTATTGACCCTGTCACTCACAAGCCATTCTCACATCTAATGGCTGAAATAGCTACAACATTGGCACCCCCACAGGCAGCACACCTAGCTGAAGCAGCCCTTGGCTGCTTCAAAGATGAGGTGCTCCACCTTCTTACCAAGAAGCCAATTAACTTCCAGGACCAGCATTCCACTGCAGCACTGGGGAATAACATTGCCAATTACATTAACTGTAAGCCAGAAGAAAAGGACGGAACTGTTGACAAGATTAACCTTGGCTTTTCTAAGGCTACACAAGAGGAACCTGAAATGATACCCTCAAATAAACCTTGGGACTCAACTGCAGCTACATCTGCAAGTTTTGCAATGCCATACAGTGTTTTCCCTACAATGCCTGCGTTTCAATATAGTCCAGCATCTTTTTGCAATAAAGGGGATGATGCATCACCATGGAGCCAAAGTGTATGTACTGGAAGCACATGCACAGCCATGGATCAGCAAAGCCAGTTACATGAAAAACTTGAAGAAGAAAATGGGGATGATTCCGAAGCTACAAAAGAAATTAGAAATCTGTCCAATATATTCAACCCGGATTGTGTCTTATGGGATTTACCAGCAGATGATTTAATTAACCCCATGGTATAAGAAAGATTACAGAACACAGGAAGGCAAGATGCTCAACTTCTGGAGACTGGAATAAAGAATAAACTATATATGAAGATGATCTATGGTACAAAATGTAAATAAAAGCTATTTTTACAATCTATAGATACACTAAAAATGAAAAGCATTTTCCAGCCAATATTTTCAGTACTCTCCCAACACTATCTTTGGAATATTAGATCAAGCAAAATACGACGATGAAGAGGATGTATCTGCCAGGATCTGTGGATATGGTTTAAAAAAATAATAATAATTAGGAAATGATATGGAAAAACAATAACAGAAGTAATAACTAATAACAAAAATTTATAAATCACAGGGTGCAATATATCTGTAATCTTCAGAAAGCTACCTCGAGTTGCTCTTCAGTAAATAACTCTTTTTGCACATTCCATGTATCAGCATGGGTCCGCCGGAACTCTGCAACTGCTTTTGTAACTGTAGATTTCACAGGGGATGGCTCCCCACTAAAACGAGCCAATAGTGTAACATGCTCAGGCAACCAACTGAAAGGAAGTAGGTAATACTGTCAGATAATGATGACAGAAAAAACAGAGCAGAAAAAGAATCAATATATGCATAATTAATCCCTTCAATTGTCTCAGAAAAAAGAGATCCTGTGATCCTTATAAATCTAGTATAGAGAATAACTCAGAAACCGATGGATTAAGAGTGCCTGTGATTTTATGAAAATCTATTGGATTTCTCCCTGGTCACTGAACTTCAGTCAAGTTCACTTACCATAAACCCATTCCCTAAGAAAAAGCATGATTGTGTATATTAGATTATGGCCGTAGTGCTACCACTTAAATCATCTAAACTTCTAAAGAGGTAGGGACATCACATACTTTTGACCTTTGATATTGCTTGCTCCTATACTCGAATGAACTTGCATTTCCATGTGATGCAGAACTTGAAGGTAGTACCAATATTGCAGATGATGCGAGGATTTGATATTATTGTCAAAATCATGATCAATGCACTTTCAACATGAAAAAGTTTTCTTCTCTAAAAAAACAACTAAAAAATGTATTGCTCTAATGTCTAATTTTTTGCAATATCCCAAGCATTGGATTAATGGATTTTACAGAGCTATCACTCACATAACTATACATGATCATATTGTATTGATATTATTACTAGACAAACCTTGGCATGTCATATGGGGCTGATAATACAGAAGCTGCCAAAGCTAGTACAGCACCATGAAGAGATGCTACAGATGAACCAGAACTTGCATTTCTGCATTGGGAATTATCCACACTTCATCAAATATGACATGTGTTGTAGCTAAAAGTTAAATAAATTTGAGAGTTTGATAGCTGGTAATAAGCTGGTTAATTGATAAATCAAAAATCTGTTTGCAAATCTCACCCTGTATATAATGCTCTTCATGCCTACAAGTCTCAAAATATTTTTTACAACAAAAACTGCAGGCACCGTGACTTCTTTTTTTGTTTTTATCATAAATAGCAAATATAGAGTTAAACAACCAGACAGAAACTCAGCATAAGCCTCAACCTTAATAGTATTTCATGAAGGTCCAAAATTATAACTATATACAAGACCATGCACAAAAGAAAAAGATTAACTGAATTCAAATAAATGGACCTGCGTTTCAAGGTTTTTAAGGCCCACTTTTCTATGAAATAACAAGTAAATTTCCCAGAAACATGAAGAAAAGAATAACCTCAACTTTCTTCTCTTTTGTACAATATTTGCCTCCACATAAGCTCTATCACGGAAATCTTTAGCTAGATTTTCATCTCCACCCTTCATTAAGCCTGCTAAAACTGCAGCAGCATGTTCTCTTACCTATATAATAACCAAAGATCAAGCCTTCCACAATGAGATGAATTAAAATGTGATAATCATATAAGACTAAATGTCAATAGCAACTAACAAATGGATGTAAGTACAAGAAAAGCAGCATGGCACAAGTCAGAACATGGTTTCCCTCGGAGTAGTTAATCCCAAATAGCGGAGCGGAGCGGCTGACCCGAAAACGCTATAGCGTGATAGCGCATAGCGGGACAACCGCTATTTTAGGCAGAGGGGAGGAGGAATGAACTTGGGAGGGAGAAGAGAGGGAAAGAAATGAACATGGGAGGGAGAAGAGAGGGAGAAAAGAGGGGGATGATGCCACTGAAGCAAAACAGAACATAAAAAGAACGTAAAAGAAAGTGTGGGAGAAGAATGGACAGTTAAAAGTAATAAGGGTAAAATGGAAATTTTAGTAAGGGTAAGTGAGGAGAGGAAGAGGCAGCCGTCGGACAGCAGCGCCAGCGGCTAGGTGTGGCCGGAATAGGCTTGCCGGAAGGTTCTGTTGATGGAACTCTGACCCAAGACACGAGCGGCTAAAGCAGCCGCTACCACCGCGACTGAAAAATGCTCCGCCACGCCGTCAGGGTAGCGGCCACCGGCCACTCTACTCCGCCCTGCCGCTATAGCGTGCTATTGACTACTCTGGTTCCCTAGAATATATGTTGATCTATATTTTGCCTGCATGAGGAACAACAACCACTGGGAACCAAAATTTTTAAGTACAACGTGCTTTCTTCCCGTCCACAACCCAGTTCTTAAAGGGAAAGATTAATGCTAATAAATAAGTTGGGTTCGTTTCAAAATGGCTTCATTATTCATTTATTTGCATGGGCATGCAGTGAAACCTTTCCTACAAGGTTAGCATGTTCTGTAATACCACTTGGCGGGAAAAGGGTTTTGTTGCTGTTGTAGCAGGTTCTGAAAAGTACAGACATCTCATTCTAAATTAGTAAATTATCCAAATTCCTAATTATAAGAAAAATGAGAAAAACCAAATATTTTGCATTTCTAATCAAATAACTTTCAAGAAAGGGCTTGCCTCAACTTGGTTGTCTACTAGTAACTTCTCAACAGTTCTCCAAATTTCTTGTTTAATTGAATTTGAGAGAAGGAAAGTGTGCCTGTTAAAGAAGGAAAAAACTTTATTTGCATCTGCTTCATAACAGACAAAAAAAAGTAAAATGTACCTACAAGCTGAAAAGGTAAGCCTGAAACAAACGAGAAAATAATTTTCAATGGACAAACTACCTGTTAAGTACAAGCTGCAGGTATTTCAAAACATCGATATAAATAAAATCAGTTTTTAAAGAAAATATTATCACATGAATCTAGATGTCTATAACTACTAAGTATGCTATCATTCAGAGTATGATATGCCAAAGCAAACCTGCCACAAGATCATCATACCTGTACATGAAAGTACGCAAAAAAGTCAATGTAGCAGATCTAGTTCGCCAGTTGGAATCATTGGCGGCAGAAAGAATCACAGAAACAACCTTCTCAAGGTGAGGTTCCCAGACAATCATCCATTTTAGCAATTCAAATGCTGCTTTGGCTAATGTTGACAAATCTTTATTTGATGTTTCCTTCAAAAGCAAAGAAAATTACTCAGAAATGTGTGAATGATAAAATCAAATAAAGCGGGAAATGAAAATAATATTTTTTGTAATTCTTTAATGCAGCTTCCCTAAAGGTATAGAAATGTGCATTAAAAGAAACATGTTAGCCTTCATCAAATCTTGCAACAGGAAGCATTCATAATTTGACACCCCAGTTTCTGTTTCATTGAGCTTATGTAACCACAAAAACTACATCCCAATAGAAGTGTCCTTAAATGATTTAACATAAGCATGAAGGCTTGTCTATAACAAGAAAAACTACTTATTCAGATTTTATACAAGCACACTTACGAAGGAAGGTCATGCACAAGTATTCTTCAACTTTAATAGCATCAAAATATAAAGGGGCACAGAATTCAAAGGCTTAATTATAGATTTGATTATACGATTTATTGACAACCAGAGTCTTCCAAGAAAGTAAAAGCCGATAGAAGACCAAGTCAAGATAAATCATCCTATCCTATGATCAACTTTTGGAAGACTGGGATTCTCAAAATTTTGAGTTCTGCGATTAAAGTGAAACTGGTTAATAAATGCTAAGAAAATCAAATTGGCTCTTAATACCGCATAGAGAACCAGGTGACTAAAGATTTAAGACAAGTAAAAGCATACACAACAAACCATACAGAGTGTCAAAATAATTCACAAATCAATGAAAATCACATAATAAGTAAAGAAATCAGATAATAGTAAAGAATATAGTCAAACAACAACTAAAAAATTCAAAATATTATAAATACAATAAAATCTATAGCACAAACCTGCAACGAAATCACAGGATAAAGAAGCCCCACAATCACGTCGAGTAGATAAGAGGATCTCCCAGACTTCAATGATGAGATCATGAAGTAGAGTAGCTACATATGTTTGGAATAGTAAACAATTAGGGAATGATTTCATAAGTAAAAGCAAAACATGTTAAGCTATATGCTTCCATTAGTACCGTTTCCATGCATTTCATATCATCTTGTGAATCACCGTCTAAATGCCCGTTTTGAGAAGTTGTATCTATGGGATTCACTACTTTGTCTGATTGGGTAGCAATCTGAATGTTCACAACAGCTTCAGCTGCTCGCTCTGTAAGCAACTGAACCCAGCTTTCATCTTTCATCAAACTATCAACATTGCTGTTTCTCCCATCAGATGCATTATCATGATGACTTGAATGATATAGCCGAATGTTAGAGCACAATACAGAAAGGGTAACACCCAGAGCTTCCCTCATCTTTTGCATGGACAAATTGAAATAGGTCAGGACCATAAACAAATAATAAATTAGCAATTTTGCATCTACTTATATATTCATATTACTTGAAAAATAAAAAAAAGAAACCAGTTCCAGTGTCTACCACTTATTTCAACTACTGTCTCCAGTCAACAAGTGGATGTGTTAAAGTAAGAAACAGATATTATACATTTTCATGCAACCTGACCATGCATTAGTTAACTAAAATGATTCACTATTTGATAAAGTTCTTGCCGGGATTTCCCTTTTTTTCCTTGTGACTTTTTTTGTCCTGAAACACCTCACAATGATACTGTTACTGTTAGGACTTAGTTAGGAGTTAGTTAGAAACAGTTAGTAGGTAGCTAGAAGCTGATTCAGTTAGGTGGTGGTTAGAAGCTGATTAGGAATTTGCCTATAAATAATAATTCTAAAGTGTAACAAGGGCATGTGTTGTAATAAGTGAGTTTTGACTGGGTTATTCCTAGTGTGAAAGGAGAGTGCTCCTTTGGGTACAATTTTGTACTATTCTTTCCTATTATTTACAATAAAGAAGTTATTTTTTCATTCTTTCCCTCTTTCTCGATTGCTAGCAGTAGAACTCGGCTGTCTTTCTCTCTGGTTCCTAATGAATTTGGTCCCACCTGTCGGATTCCTTACTGAGGAGTGATGGAGAAGATAGGAAATGTCAGTGGAAATTCTGAAGAAAGTAACCAGCTAACTGGGCTTCCACATTGCTAAGATCAACAAAAGCATGGAAGAGGTGGGCAAAATCAAGGAAATGTTCGCCAAATGGATGCAGAAACAAGGCATAACTCTCGACGAGGAAGAAACCAATGGCAAGAAAGTAATCGAGGGTGGGGGTCGAAGGCGGCAGAATCGACGACGAAGTGGAAACACCACGTTCTTTGGTGAAAAAGGTGGAACTTCCGACGTTCGAGGGTAACGACCCACTGGGTTGGGTGGCTAGGGTCGAGAAATTCTTGTAAGTGCAGCAAGTGAAGCCTTCGGAGAAGCTGAGATTAGCGTTCATTAGCATGGAGGGGAACATTGTACATCGGTTCCAATTTTGGCATAAAAAGTCCAAGAACCCATCTTGGGAGGAGTTCTCCACAGCTCTGTTAAGGAGGTTTGGAGGAAATCGACGGCGGACGGTGTTTGAGAGGTTGGCAGCGTTACGGCAGACTGAGTGTGTGGAGGATTACGTAGCACTAGCCTATGCAACACCTGAGGAGCAGTTGTTGGGGTACTTCTTGGCCGGGCTCTGTCAAGACATATGGGGCCAAGTTCGACCCCATGACCCCAAAGACCCGATTCGATCCATGGAAGTAGCTCGTGATGTTGAAGACGCAATGAAGAAGGTCTGAAGCAATGGGGGTTCCTGGGATCGGAACACGGGTGCGGGATTTCGGTATCAATGGGGTGGAGGAATTGTGTCGCGCGTTGGAACATTTGTGGGTGCGAACAGTGCTCAGGTGTCAAATGAGCCAGCGCATTCGCAAGGAGGAAGTAAGGTCACCTCACTGGCCTCCGTGACGAAACCAAGGGAGAGCGGCGTTTCAGGGCAGAGAAGCAAAGGTACAAGAACTCTTCCTTACCAAGAATTTGTGATGAGAAGGGACGAAGGGCGCTGTTATCAATGTGGGCTGGCATTCGGGCCTAGTCACCGCTGTCCAGAAAAAAGTTTGAGTAGTGATCTTGGCAGAAGATGTACAAGTTAATGTTGAAGGGGATATTACGATAATAGAGTCAGAAGAATATAGCAACCGTGACATGGGGTGACTGAACCTTGAGGACATCTTCACCATCCGAAATCAATTCTCAGTCTTCAACCTTGAGGACAAGGTTGTTTCTGAGGAGGGTGATATTGTTAGGACTTAGTTAGAAATAGTTAGTAGGTGGTTAGAAGATGATTAGGAATTTGCCTATAAATAATAATTCTAAAGTGTAATAAGGGCATGTGTTGTAGTGTGTGAGTTTTGACTGGGTTATTCCTAGTGTGAAAGGAGAGTGCTCCCTTGGGTACAATTGTGTACTATTCTTTCCTATTCTTTACAATAAAGAAGTCATTTTTTCATTCTTTCCCTATTCTTTTCTCTCTTTCTCGAGTGCTAGCAGCAGAACTCGGCTGTCTTTCTCTCTGGTTCCTAACAGATACAATCTAAAATAAGGACTACTTAAATTCAGGATAAATATATGTATTATCTCTGATAATTTACACTACCACTATATACTTAATTCTATAAAGAAATAAACCAGGAACAGTTTTATATGCAAGAATTAGACTCTTATGTCTTAAGGATACTTGCTAGTGTATGCCTAAACAAACCAAATTGGATTGGTATACGCCTAGAAAATATCAGTTATCTCTTCATCCCTTGTCCTGAAGTACATGCTAGGAAGAGATATAGCTTCCGAATGTAGTCCATCCTCATGATCTAAAACTAAGTGGACTTAAATGTCAAAGGAAACAAAGATATGGTTGTGATAAAGCCATACACCCAATCAGCTGACTTCAAGGTAACATGAAGACAAAAAACACAAAGATAACCAAGAAAGATCATGTACTTAATTAAATTACATAAACTGATATAAAGAAGGAATGGATCTACAAAAGTAAATAAAAATAATTGAATAGAATTGCAAAATATCATATTTTTCTATCAACAAATTAATAAAAACATATACCAGCTTATTAATAATGCAGGTTAAGTTTAATAACATTAGGTGTTTGTACTCAATTCTTGACTGATAGGAGCTTCAACTTATTTTAAAACAACAGTCTTTTAAAAACAAGCATACTGAAAGCAGTGGATTTTCAAACTTAATCACTACAGCATAAGTTGTTGTCCATGAAATTTCACCAAGAATGACCTTCCAATATGAATTTCAAACCCAGTGCTTTTCATCCATTTTGAAGTTTTAATTTAAGTCATCAATCTCTAAGCCTGGCTAGTGTGACATCTGGTCTTCCTTGAACTTCCATGTTGAGTATATATGGGTGGAGAAAGGGGGTCTGTCCTCCTTTACGTGGGTTACGTGGTGTTGGAGGCCATGCACCATCTCTCATCGTGTTGGGAGACGTGAGGGATACCTTTCTACGTGTATTGTGGATTACTAATAGGAAGAGGTCATTGAGATACTCTGGGCATCGGTTGCCTGCTGGGTTCAATAGTTTTTGGGCCTAATTAGACGGTCAATCTGTAGGAGGTAAACCACTGTCAGACAAACCTCTTGACCTCGGTTGGGCCACCTTGGCACAGGAGAACATCTATGCTGATCAGTCACTGATAGAAGATCAACCTTTGGTTACTGTATGTTTTTGGGTGGAAAATTGATAGCATGGAGGAGCAAGAAACAAAATGTGGTTGCTGAGTTTTGAACCAAGGCACAAGGAGTTTGTGAGTTACTATGGATGAAGATTATTTTGGATGATCTTCAAGTAACATGAAGCTCCTATGAAGCTCTGTGACAATAAATCTTAATCTACCATTAGCATAACTCATAATCCAGTGCAGCATGACAAAATAAAACTCATTGAGATAGACCAGCATTTCATCAAGGAGAAATTGGATAGTGTATTGATTATTGCAGCATATGTTCCTTCAGGACTTCAATTGGCAGATGTATTAACTAAAGGGCTGCCCACAGAGAGATTCCAAGATCCTACTAGCAAGCTAGGAATGATAGATATTCATTTACCAGCTTGAGGAGGAGATTTGTATTGTCTACATTAAAATTATATCTTGTAATTATTGTATTGTAAAATTATTAGGGTAGATTATTTTTTACCTTATTTTTTGCTATATTTTAGGTAAGCAATTATTTCTCCTTTGTCAATATAATGTAATTCATTCAGTCGTAATAGTGTTCAGCCTTCTTCATTCAAGTGTTAAGTGTTGGGGCTAGTGGTACCCTTTGACATGGTCAAGAAGATTAGCAACAGAAGTATAAAAGACTAAATTTCCAAAATCAATAAATGTTTAAAATGACACTTTATATTCTAGACAAAACTATTTAATGTCATTAGGTGAATGAACGATAACCAATTCATGTTTTTGTAGTGCTACCTAACTCAAATTGGTAGGCAACAGGTAGGGGGACGATAATCAATCAAGGAGCATAGGGAGGGAAAATTCAATCACATGACTGATTAAACGACTAGTGTTAGACAGAATGCTTACTTGGGCTGATGAGTGGCACATATTACCAAGAACTTCCTTCAGAAGTGTACTGTGGAGCTGGATTTCAGCTACTGGCATTTTCTGTGGGGATATTTCTATAAGTGCAGCTGCCAGAAAAGCATATCGCTTGGCCGTCACGCTGGTAGCTACTGTTGGAGGTAGAGGTGTCATCAAAGAATCCAGAATTTTCTGCCTCAAGTGAGGTACTCTTGTTCCATACTTTCCTTTACCAGTAACTGCATATCGAATGCAAGAGGCCCACTCAGGAACTGATTCAACAGATTGTGCTAAAATGATATTCTTCAATTGGGGCATCAGCCAGCTTTCCCATTCTCCTGATAGACCGTCAATATCAGAATGTAACACACCTGCCAATGCTTCAGCAGCTACACATTGTTTAGACCTCTCCTTGGCAATCGTAAACTCATCTATTGCACCTTTAAGAGCCAATACTACAGGCATGCCACATTCTTGTACTAGGCGCTTGAAAATACGTGCAAAACTTGGGTAGAATGTATCACTTCCTATAAAGGAGATCCAACTTGGTGTACGTGGCCATGAAGCCGAAAATTCAAAATAGAAATGGGTTATAGATTTGTCTGCTAAGGTTTGGAAACTGGAATCTCCTTGATTTCCTCTTGAAGCAGTTTCAGTATCAGTTATTATATGAACATGAGAAAGACTAGTCAATGTCTCATTGAAGAAACCCTCTTCCTGAAAAGCTTGTGTTAAAGTTCCTTCAAGGGATGACTTGGCATTGACTTGCAAATTCTCAAGTTCGGCAGATTTCTCACCAGGAGACAGCTTATAAGGTGATTCCTTTAATAGTGTATTCAGAGCCGAAATTGCAAGTATCCTTGTCTGAGGAAGTTGACTTTTCAAGTTTTTCAAAAAATGTCCTAAATAAGCAATCACATGAATAGCATAAACACATTGCAGAAAAATATACGGCAATATTTAGCTGTATTTGGAAACAGCAAGCCCAAAAAAAGTGACAGGAAGAGAAAGATCCAGAAGCAGATAAGAAGTTGAACGAACCAGCAGTTTCACTCAGTATTTTAGATGATGAATTTGGGTGGCTCCGAGAAGCCAAAGCCAGCAGGAGCAGAACTCTGTTAGCCATCAAATTATATCTGAAAAACAGAAACTATTAAGCCGATGTTTTGAACGTACAAGTATCTGAGAGCAGAAAGCATAAACTAGTCAACAAATTGTGAAGCAGCATGAAAACAAAAAAAAAAATATATATATATATATATATATATATATATATATAAAATAATAAGAAAAAAGAAGCAGCAGCAAGACAAAACTCAAATATGCATAGGAGAATTTCAAACCAAATTATATCCAAAAAGAAAGAAGAAAGGTCGAATATACCGCCAATGCAAGCCAGTAGAATCAAAACTCAGAGAGCCAATCTGGGAAACTAAATCTGAAAAACCCACTCCACCAGTATGATTGTCTTTGTCTGATATCCGGAAAAAGCTTCTAGATACTCCAGAAAACTGGATGTTGTACTTTACAAAAAGCTGTTGAAAGTGAGGAAATGTTAAACAAGAAAAAACACATTAAAACTGCAATCATCTGATAAGGAAGAAGTTTACCTCATTAATTGCTTTCTGAGCTTTCAAGGATTCATGATGAGAACTTCAAGAAGTAACCGGCAAAGTATTATTTTCTTATATTGCAGATGATACATGTTAGAATCTGATAGAGAGAGTTGAGAGAGAGAGAGAGTGTTTCTGAATTTCCTTTCTGATTTTCATTACTTGAGTATTCTACATACATCATATTTATACAAGCCTTAAGAGGCTGGGCTAAGCTAACTGAACAGCAACTGAATACCAGATTCAGTTGCATCTAACTGCTAGGGTAGTGATCTAGTGTGTAACACTAGTCATCTAACTGTGTACTCTAACATACCCCCCGCAAGCTCAAGGTGGCTGCACCAAGGAATGAAGGTCAAGCACCTTGAGCTTGTCCCTCAAATACAAGAATCGAGTGGGGGATAAGGCCTTGGTTAGTAAGTCAGCACACTGCTCCTCGGATGGAATGTGCAGAACTTGTAAATGCTTGCTGAGGACTTTTTCCCGGACAAAAAACAAGTCCAATTCCATATGCTTTGTTCGAGCATGGAGTATAGGATTATGAGATAGAGCTACTGTGCTCATGTTGTCACAGTAAATGATAGGAGAGGGCAGCTGAACTTGCAGTTCATGAAGCAGGGACTGCACCCAAACAACTTCAGCAGCAGTGGCAGCAAGGCTGCGGTATTCAGCCTCTGTGCTGGATCTAGCAACAACTGTTTGTTTCTTTGCCCACCAGGAAATTAGATTAGGACCAAGGTAGATGCATGATCCTGAAGTGGATCGCCTATCATCAGGATCCGAGGCCCAATCAGCATCTGAAAACCCCGTTAAAACAAGAGGATATGCAGTAGAAGTAGGCTGCAGGTGTAATCCATGATGTAGTGATCCTTTGAGGTAGCGGAGGATTCTTTTTACTGCTGTCCAATGTGATTCTAGGGGCTGAGCCATAAATTGACAGACCTTGTTCACTGAATAAGATATTTCTGGCCTCGTTATTGTAGCATATTGTAGAGCACCTACAATGGACCTATAGAGAGAGGCATCAGGGAAATAATCAGCACCCTCCTTTGAGAGCTTGCTGCCACCAACCATAGGAGAAGATATAGGTTTTGCTTCAGCCATTTTGGCCCTTTCCAGCAGATCTTTGAGATACTTGGTTTGAGTGAGTAGAAGACCATTGGGCACTTTGTGCACTTGTATACCCAAAAAGTAATCAAGTTCCCCGAGTTGCTTAAGAGCAAAGGTGGAGTGTAGTTGAGATATGATGTGTTGAATCAGAGATGCTGAGTTACCTGTGACTATGATATCATCTACATATACAAGCATGTAAATGATGTGAGAGGCTCTGCTATAGACAAACAGTGAAGGGTCACATTTGCTGCTGCTGAAACCGAGACCAAGTAGTGCACCCTTAAGCTTGTCAAACCAAGCCCTGGGGGCCTGTTTGAGACCATACAAGGCTTTGTGAAGCCTGCAAACCAGATCTGTGTTCTGAGAAACAAAGCCTGGGGGCTGTTCCATATAGACCTCTTCACCAAGGTCCCCATTCAAGAAAGCGTTGTTCACATCTAACTGTTGAAGGGGCCAGCCACGGGAAAGAGCAAGAGTGAGAATTAATCTTATGGTGGTGGGCTTAACAACGGGAGAGAAAGTTTCTGTAAAATCGAATCCGGGCTGTTGGTGGAAGCCTTTTGCCACCAAACGTGCCTTGTATTTGTTGATGGAACCATCCGGATTTTCTTTGATTCGGAATACCCACTTGCATCCAATGGCTTGTCTGTGGGGTGGCAAGGGTACAAGGGACCAAGTTCCATTGCTTAGTAGAGCATCATACTCAGCTTTCATAGCAGAGTACCAATTTGGATCAGCAAGGGCTGTTTTTACAGATTTAGGTTCAGTGTGGGCAAGTAGAACAGAAGGATGAATTCTTGGTTTTACAATGCCATTCTTTGATCTTGTGGTCATGGGGTGAAGGTTGACAGGACCAGCAGTGGATGAAGATGTTGGGAAAGGGAAAGGGGTGCTGGGAAGGATGTGGGCATTTTGTGTAAGGTTGCTGGAGTGAGTAGCAGTAGGTGATGGGTTGGGAGGTGTAGTGTTTGGTAAGGTATTAGGCGATGGTGGGGTAGGGAGGGGATGGGTGCTGGGTGCTGGGTGGTTGAGAGATGGGTGAGGGAGTTGCTTGTGGGATGGGTTGGGAGTTGGGGATAGTGGTGAGTGCAGGCTGAGTTATGATTGGAATAGGTGGCAGGGCATGGGAATAGGAAGATGGGGAGGGGACTTGAGTTTTAAACATTTCAGAATATGGGAATTTAAGCTCATTAAATATGACATCCTTAGAGATATACACACGGCCAGTAGGTGAAAGGCATTTGTAGCCTTTGTGGGATAAGGAATAACCCAAGAAGACACATTCATGAGATCGGAAATCAAGTTTGTGACGATTATAAGGCCTGAGAAGAGGAAAACAGGCACACCCAAATACTTTTAGGAAGCCATAGTCAGGACTTTGATGGAACAGTTTAGTGAATGGTACCTCTTTGTTGATAGAGGTTGAAGGGAGCTTGTTTAGAAGGTAGACAGCTGTAAGAAATGCGTGATCCCAGAATTTTAAGGGAAGAGACGCATGTGAGAGGAGTGTGAGACCAGATTCGACAATGTGTCGATGTTTTCTTTCTACAACACCATTTTGATGGTGTGTATGAGGACAAATTACTCTATGTATGATGCCAAGTTCTTGAAGGACTTTGGGGAAGGACCTGAATTCACCACCCCAGTCCGTTTGGATTGCTTTGATCTTTGTATGAAATTGGAGTTCAACCATATTTTTGAAGGTTAAAAAGGTTTGTAGAGCTTCTGATTTATTTTTGAGAAGATATAGCCATGTAAAGCGAGTGTTGGCATCAATGAAGGAAATATAGTAGCTGAAACCAGTTGAGGACACAACAGGGGAAGGACCCCACAAATCACAATATATGAGTTCAAAGGGGCTATTATACACAGTAGTAGAAGAATGGGAAGGCAGGCGATGAGCCTTGCCAACACAACAAGGTGAACAGAAATCAAGATTCATTTTATTACTATTTGAAAGATTACAAGATTGGAGTACAAGCTTCAATGTATCTTTATTTGGGTGGCCTAGTCTTAGGTGCCATGTGTTTGGTGATACATGTGCAGTATTAATAGAAGGAGCAACAGTGTTACAAGGAGAAGGAATGAAATTTTGTACAATGGACAAACTAGAGGAAAGACTCTGCCTGGGGAGAAGATGAAGATTGGTGAACTTGTATAGTCCATCAGCTCCAACATCTCCTCTAAGCAACACTTCATGGGAATCCTGTGATTTCACAAGGCAGACATTAGAATGGAACTCAAAGTAAACTCTGTTATCTTTTGCAAACTGACTTACACTTACTAAATTCTTGGTAATGTTTGGAACATGAAGAAGATTATGGAAAACTAAATTGACATTAGAATTTATAGGTGAATGAAAATAGGAAGAACCAGAGGAAGAGATGGGTAAACCTTGACCGTTACCAACAAGAATCTGATCTGAGCCTTCGTAGGGGGCAGGGTTTTGGATGTTTTGTATGTCTGACGTGACATGATGTGATGCCCCAGAGTCAGGGTACCACTGGTTGGAGAAGTTTGGTTGGGTTGCAGCTAGCATGGCTTGAGGGGAGGCAGTGGGTTGGGGGTAAGGATTCTGTTGTTGCCAAGGTGGAGGATTGGGTCGAGATGGTTGTTGGAACTGGTTGTAGTTAGGGTTGAAGTTCTGTTGGTTAGGAGAGAATTGCTGATCAAAACGGTGCCAACAAGCAAAAGCATCGTGGCCATACTTTCTACACAACTGACATTGAATGGCACTCCGGCCACCACGGCCACCACCCCGGCCGCCACCACGGCCTCCACGGCCTCTACCACGACCACCACGAAAATATTGAGAAGACGGAGCCGAGTAAAGTTGCTGATTCTGAGCCAAATTGGCTTGAGGTGTGGGGTCAGAGGGAGAGGAAGAGGTCGAAGATGCCACACTTGCAATATTCACGGTGGCATTTGCTCGAGCAGTTTGCTTGTAACGATCGAGTCTCACTTCTTGAGCAAGAAGGAGAGCTTCCAATTCATCAAGATCCGAGGACTCATACCTAGTGCTGACCAAATTGATTAGGGAATCGTACTCCTCTGGTAGGCCTTCCAAGATTACATCGAACTGTTCTTGATCCGATACTGGATCGCCAATGGAATAAAGCGAATCTACCAGAGCCTTCACTCGAAGGATGAACTCAGAGATGCTTCTATCTTCTTTCTTGGTGTTTCTTAATTCGGTGCGAAGCATGCGTGCTCGGGCTCGAGTCTTGGACTGAAAATGATTGTGCAACTTCTCCCAAAGTTGCCAAGAATGAACGCAACCTATTAACCGAGTGAGAATCGGTGCCGTCACCGACGACTGAAGCCAAGACAGAAGCAACGAGTCTTGGAGCTCCCATCGCGTGTACTCAGGGTTTACGGTTCCGGCAAGACGGTCCGATTCAGAGACATAATGGATCGGGATTTGTGGCGAAACGAGAAATCTATGGAGTTGGTGAGCTTTGATAATAGGCTCGATCTGCTGCTTCCATAAGAGAAAGTTATCGTCAGTGAGTTTCTCCGATATTGTCAGGGAGAACGCGGGTGGAGGAATGGCAGAGATCGGCGCCGGCGGTGGAGTCGGCGGCGGCGGAGGAGGAGGTGGAGGAGGAGAAGAGGTAGTTTCAGAAGCCATAGGAGCTTAACCTAGCTCGATGATACCATGTTAGAATCTGATAGAGAGAGTTGAGAGAGAGAGAGAGTGTTTCTGAATTTCCTTTCTGATTTTCATTACTTGAGTATTCTACATACATCATATTTATACAAGCCTTAAGAGGCTGGGCTAAGCTAACTGAACAGCAACTGAATACCAGATTCAGTTGCATCTAACTGCTAGGGTAGTGATCTAGTGTGTAACACTAGTCATCTAACTGTGTACTCTAACAATACAACATTTTTTTTAATCTAAAACAGGAGATAAAGAAAATCGAATTACCTAGAAAGAATCGCCAAGATAAATGAAGAAAATGACTTTGGATCCTGAATCAAAGAAAATATGTAAGAGACATCAAAGCATTGACCACCATATAGACAATTTAAAGAAAATTATCCTTGACAATCACCGTTGTCAAATGCTTGAGAACCGTTCGTGAGGCAAGGACTGAACAAGAACCCAGCACTGCATATTCCTTTGCATTGGGGTCCTGCAAGTTATTGGTAAGAGTGATAACACACTTTGAAATCATAGATGGCCATCTCTTGATCAGCTTTACTAGAGCTTTTCCGGCAAGTCTGTCAGCATTTAAGAAATTTCAATCAGGTGAAAAAAAAGGGTAGTGGTATTAAATAAAGTGTGTTAGAATATTGGATGAGATACCAGTTCCATTATCTGACATCCAAAAGGAAAGAGAATCAAGATAAACATTTCCAACCAAGAAATTAAAACGCACTGAAACTCTACATAACACCTCAGCTAAGAACCAAAACAGTTTAAATTATACCTGATATGTTGATGCCACTGTATATATTATTCTTTTTATTTTATTTTATATTATTTGTTAAGAGAACAACAAGTTTCATTAGAGAGAAGAAAGATGCAAGTACAAGAATAGAGGATGAGATATCCTCCTAAGCAATCACCGTGCATTGACTTAATAGGCAATGCACGAAGTTTTACCTAAATATGAAGCTTTTTTTTTATTGTAACATGAGGAATAAAATTTGGCATAAGGAACCATACCATAACCTGACTAAACAATTCAGCAATGAATGGCAATACTTTTATGTCCCTTTTTCTTTTCCTTTCTGTTCCCTATAAACCATTGACTATTCATTGTTTACACAATTCAAAAGTCCAAGTCTTTGCCATGTTAGACCAATAAAGATGTAATACTCTCTAAATGCTACTGAAAAGCCAAGTCTCTGAACTGATTTCATTCTGTTATTTTGCTCCTTCAAAATAATTCTGTATTCTTTGTTTGTTCATTGAATACAACTAAACTGCCTAGCCAAGGTCAGCCATGTAAAATATAAATATAGTACATATCAAATCAAGTGCTCAGATAAAAAATAATAAAAATAAGTGCCTACGGGAAAAAAATTAAATCATATAAGACATTTCAGTTTACAACGTATGCCTCGTTCACTTACAGGCGTACAGTTTCATAGCTGTGCAAACAGAGACTCAACAAATCATCCATCAAAAGAGTCACATGATCTGATGGAAGGAAATTCCCACTTGTACGGTAAAGATGATAGGTTGCTTGTGAAGATCTCCAGGTATTGTGCAAGAATGCCTTGTCAATAAGAGCCCACCTAGGGCTGCAATGATAACAAAAATCAATGTTTTATCAAAAGTTCTTGGCACACTGTTCTTGTGGTCAAGAGAGATTAATACCGTTTCTTTCCTTTACAATGAGATGACACAATGAAATTAATTGGAGGTTCTATTATGGCAGCAGATTCCAACTTCCAAGCCTGCCTGTGACTAGACCACTCATCATATTCCAAACCTCCTGTGTAGGAAATAGGGAACAGAATAAGTTAGACAGTGAATACACAAACAAAATTTGGAATAATATATGGAAACTTATCCAGATAGAGCACTCATTACCATAGTTCCCTAAAGCATCCATAATACGAATAATGAGTATCAACAGGATGCTGTCATCTGATCTGTTCTCCAGGATATATCTGGTAAATGAACAAAAAACAATGGGATTCATGAAACCGAAGGCACATAAGTTGAAGGAATGATGTACAAAGTAACATTTAACTGGGATCCTTTATCCTTACTTGCAGGCTGCATGTACAACCTCAGTAGCTTTTTCTCGCAGTGCAGTACTACCAACAGTACAACCTGTTGCTCCAGCAATTAGAAACGTATGGTCTGAATCTTCAACCATTCCATTCCTAGAGTCTGGAACAAAATCAGGCAAGCAAGAAAAAAGTCCTTGCAATGATGATTCAATACGTAAAAGAGTCACTTTCAGATGCTCTTTCTCATCTCCTGCATGACAAATTAGTAATTACATTCAATAAAACGGTAAAAAATAGATAAATAAAACGTACTTCTATATAAGGAACTTCCTTCAGGGAACATTAGTATCCAAACCAAATTCCTTAATGATAGTCGAAGTAAAAAAAGGAAGTATTTCCAAGAATTCAGAATAATCAGTACCAACATAGATAATTTCAAGAAATAGAATTTCTAATTAGTACTAGTCTTCTAACTTTGTCAGAAAGGAACATGAAAAAAATCTTGCTGAGGAAGATGGGATAACTACAAGAGACAAATGCTTATTGGTTATACCTTGATCAGCATGGATTTTAGATTGGCATATTTTCAACAGATCATCCAAAGCTGACTTAAAGTGAATGTCTAAAAGCTCATTTACAAACTGAACTTCTTCATCACACGGAATATGCCACTTTGGGGTCAATCTTTCATCAGTGGAAAAGTCTTTCGTGCTAATCCATTCTTCTAAAGCAGCAGCATCAGGGTGACTAAGAACACACCTAAAAACCAAATTTTAACATTAAGATTTGCAGACAGAGATGTAAAACCATAGAATGAGGAAGAGAACAAAATACACAGTCAAAAGTATTCAACCCTTGTATACACATACTTATACTGATCTATTGGATAATAATGAATCTGACTTCCAAGAAGGGACCGAAGAAGATGATCAGCAGCCCCGTTAACCTGTTATTGACAGTAACAATAATCAAATTTAGATATGGAACCAATGGACCACTATTCACCACCACAATTTATGTTTATTAATAAGAAAACATAATCAACTTATTTGAACAAATTGATCAAGTGAAGGAAGAATAAGACCTTCCAAGATGGTGAGTCAAAAGCCAAGAAGATAGCTTCTTTGAATTGATCCTTGTAGAGGAGGAGTGCTGGGCCTCCATATGTGATGCCAACTGATAATATCTTTAGTTGATAGTCAATTGCAGCTTCAAGAGCTGGTGAAATCGTGGATTTAACCTGGAAAAATAAAAAAAAGCTTGTCTTAACTTTGAAGATAATCCAGCAGCAACATTGCAGTGAAAGATAATCATGTTACAAAGAATGGTACCTTGGTTGAAGCAGAAGCATCAAAAGTTCCTCCTCCAAATCCAGTGCGTGGTGTTCCTTTCAAAGAGGATATCACAGACATCAATATTGGTTCAACAAGTTGACTAACTGCTTCTTCTGGGTTTGAGTGAATACATGCACAACAGAGCAGCCCAACCTCAGCAATAGCACCAGGAAGAATATTTGACCTCACAAACTTGGAAATTTTCTTCAAAGCCTGTTGACATGAGAGTGAAGTGCACCACAATATATTAGCCCAGAAATTGTAGTATTTATCAAGTGTCATAAGTCATAAAGTAATACCTGGTTATACAGTGATTTTGAAAGCCTCCCAAGAAGAATTTCAAGCATACAAAAGTAGTACGGACCATCATCAACCAGAAAAGTTCCTGATGCAGCTGATGAGTGCAAACCTTCATTTCTAGTACCAGAAACCAATTATCTAATTAAGAAACCATAGTAAGAAATATACAAAAAATCCAGTTAAATGTCGTTTTGCCAAATAAAGTAACATGCAAGAGGGAAATTTGGCGCCATTACTTACACAACACTGCTGGGTTCCAAGTGTAGAAGTAAGGAAAATAGACGGCATAAGAACTCATCCAACCATTCAGAAAAGCGGATCATCGGCATAAATGATAAGTCATCAATTTTATCATCCAATAAAGCCAGCTGCATTTACAGAGTAGATGGGTTAAGCTTTCTCTATAGTATTAAGAAGCTGTTTATTCATATATATCAAGAACTGGTGAGCTCACATTTGAAAAAATGGAACCAATCAATTGCATGGTAGCCAAGGTTTTTGGAGGGTCATTAGCATCCATGCCAAGTAATGCATTGGATAATGAAACGCCCACAAGATCAATGAATCCATCACCACCACCACCAAGATCAACTAGTTTCATGGAGGAAGTAGATAGAGATGTAAAAAATAGTGAACGTCCAACAAATGCCACTGACATAACTGCAATTTTCAACTGGTGGATAGCAGTCATCTGGCAAGGCAAAATGAATTTGATCAAAAAGACAAGCTAATCTAATAAAACACCATTTAGAGAGTGGAAAGAATATCCTATCCTGCAGTAGCCATTCTATCAAGAAGAAAAATTTATCCTTTCAATAAGCATTAACAACATATAACTTCTGGAATTCTACCATGGAAGAAATTCATGCAGCACTACTAACCGTCTCAAGGGCCATTCGAAACCGAGATGCCACAAATGGCAGAACCAATGAGGGTTCCACATAGGACAATATGGAAGTTGCTGCAGCAACTGTCTCAGAGAGATGCTCATTCTTGCTGTATTGACCACGATCAATTAACTTTAGCATTGAATTAACAAAGAAAACCCTCTCTGATTCCCCAAGATGCTGTTCAGCTGGTCTGCTATTATTAGTGCCCCTGCAGTACAGAACTTCTTCAGTAGCATAAAACTAAGATAGAAAAGACAAAAAAATATTACAAATTATAATTTATTCTTACAACTGTTCGTTCTGTAAACGCCTCTGAAATTGAGTTACCAAATGGAACAAAAACCGCTCCAATAAGTAAGTCCATCGACCACCATTTGAGGGATGATAATATCTACAAGAATAGACATCGGTAAAAAAGACTAAGGAAATAACTGAATTGAAGATAAGGCAAACTTAGCTAAGCCAAATAATATGAGCGATATGTGAGTAAATTAACTGTTCCAAAATGTTGACCAATTTCTCAAAGTGCTGTTGTGCCGAACTACCAGGTTTTAGTAAATATACCTGCAGTTGCAATTACAGAAGATCATTTAAATAAAAATAATAAACCAGCAATATGGTCTTTATAATCCCACAAAAGTAAGCCACAGCACATCTGCTTACAATTGATCTGGCAATAGCCTTTGCTGGGGCGGCAGTTCTATTGTAGAACAAGAACCTTGTGTATCTTGGGGGATCCAGTGAAAAGGGATATGATCCACTTCCATTTGCAACAGGAACCTGTGATTCACAAGTGCAAGCATGAAATGTACAGATTTATCCAAATTTATCCAAATGACTAACCAGCATTTTGCCTCTGATAAGGAATCAGGTATGCAAATAAAGATCACTTAGCTTGTACGAATAATAACTAATAAAATTTATAACAAGCATAGCAGGACGACACATGGGTGCAATTATTAATCAACTAATCATAACAGTTTAGTCAAAGGATGCATTATTTACTTCATACAAGAATTTCAAAATGCATTTAACGGTAGGGACTTTACAGCCAGAGCTAAAAGTTACACTTCATGATGCTAAAATTTATAGCTCAAAGCTCTGAACTGTTACCGTTGGAAATCCGCCTTAATTGCAATCTACCCCTAGCCGCCTTAATTGCGGCAACTATGTGCTGCCTTCATTGCAGCCACCAGCACCTTCATTGTGCTGGGTATGAGAAGTGTGTTTAGTCCCACATCGCCTAGAGATATGGCCTAGGTAGTGCTTATAAAGCTTGAGCAATCCTCACCTTATAAGCCGGCTTTTGGGATTGAGTTAGGCCCAAGAAATTCTAAGCTTTATAAGCACTACTTAAGCCATATCTCTAGGCGATGTGGGACTAAACACACCCCTCATACCCTTCACAATGAAGGTGGTGGTGGCTGCAATGAAGGCAGCACATAATTGCCGCAAGGGCGGCTAGGGGCAAACCGCAATTAAGGCGGATTTCCAACAGTTACTGCTCATGCTGAATGTAGCATTTAGATAACTCAACAATTGGTGTCAAAAATCATGACTTGCAATATGTCTTTCACTGCATGTGTGTATGCATGAGAATGAAAAAAAAAAAAAAAAAAAAAAAAGCTTAATATTAGAAAAGGGCATGCTGGTCTTGTGGTGGAATATTATCCTAGGTTTGACTCCCAATTACACAGGAGCATTGGCATAGTGACGGATAACAAGCATCAAAACTTAAGTATATTTGTATGTCCCATGAGAGAGGTAAAAAGACAAATAAAAAATGAAAAATAGAATATAGTAGTTGACGAGTATCTGCTATGACACAACCAGGACTGATTCTAGCAGGTACCAATTTCCTTATCAACAGAAGGTATGAATATGAGATCAATTAATATGCAAAAACCTAACATTCAGCATAACCTCATAGGAGAAACCTCATTCTTTTAATATTCGCACTAAATACTTGAATATAATTAAGGTTTAAATAAGTTTTTGGTCCTTGCAAAGTTCATCAATTTTGGTTTTAGTCTCTGTAAAAAAAATTTCTTAGGATTTAGTCCATGTAATTTCAAAAACTTTGTAAATAGTCCCTATCGTTACCTCTGAGTACTAGAAATCATATCAGAAGAAAAAATTTGTCAATTTTAACCCTCTCATCCTAATGTATGATTTTTTAATATTTTCTAGCCAAAACTTGAAGCAAGTTAGATAGAAACAAGAAATTACATCAGTACATCTGAGTACTATATATCATACAAAATGAAGGAATTTAGCAATTTTAACCATGTGGTCTCTAATGTATGATCTTGTTTCTAATTTCTGGCCAAATTTGATAGCAAGTCGGACAATAAAATGAAATTGCTTCGATACCCCTGAGTACTAGATAATGGAAAAAGATTATGATAGGGACTATTTACAAAAAAAAAAATATATTATAGGGACGAAATCCTAAGAAATTATTTTACAAGGACTGAAACCAAAATTGATAAACTTTCCAGGGACCAAAAACTTATTTAAACCTATAATTAATCACTACTAGAAGTTAAAAAACATCTTTTAAATGTTCAATAGCTGAAATCAAAGTTGCAATAAGAAACAAGCTTATCAATGTTCATTTTTGTGTTGGGGGGGGGGGAGAATAAAACATAAGGTTCAAATCAAGTGTCATAGACAGAGATAGCATGTGTCTACTTCCTGATCATTTTCAATTAATCTGCTCCCAATGCCAAAATATCTAATCACAATGTTAGTAAGACCAACGTTACTAGAAGAATTTATATGCTCACCTCAAACATATTCAAGTATCTAGTAAAAAGCAAAGGCAAGAAGCACTCCCAGTCAACATTGTGGTAACTTTTTACAACACGAGCTATAACATCGGCCCATTGACTGTTCCAGAATTGGCAATTTGGTATAGATTCCCACAAGTCCACACACTCTTTTATCCAATCACTGCCAATCCAATCATAAAACTCAACTCCAAAGGAAGTCACATCAGATATGACACGAAATAAAAACCTATAAAATTTATGCTTCTTACTGTGAAAAAAAGGCCTGATTGTCCAGATTTGTTGGCAGAAACAGTCTCGCAAACCCAGATCCTTCAAAGGATGAATTATGCCATGGATTTTGCAATAAAGATCTACAAGTTATCCATTGACCAAAGAAAAGGCACTATTAAGAAAGCATATTAAATCAAAGGATGAAAATTGGAAGGGAAAAAAAAATAGAAGAGAGTAAGTCCTAATGTGGGTCCAGAATAATTCTACTAAATGGAACCATAGAGATAGTTCACTTTAATTTAGCTCAGCATCAAGATAAAGTACAAAATATATAAAAACAGAAAAAGAAAAACACTCATAATAATTCAACAATATGCATTGCAGATATAATGCCAGAGCACTCACTTAAACTCAGACCATATCTCAAAGGCAGAACCTGATGGGAAGAACTTCCGGCAGTATTGAACAAGGGAAGTTATAGTTTCAAAATGCCGTTGTCTTATTCTCCAACCTTCTGGACCTGTACTTCTGTAACAACAATATAAACCAAATCACCAGCCCAATAATTTGCAATCTAATAGGCAGAGAAGATATAAATTGTTCAATATAAATTCAATGCAGTATTTTGAATTAGCAAGAGATTATTTAAATGCACATGTAAAAGAGTAAAATTTTAATAAGATATCAGGGAACTCAGAGACAAAAATAAGTTTATAACAAAGATAACTAATGTGTTTATTGACATATCTGTCATGAACCGATTCTCTGAAAAGCTTAAATTATTAGCTGAAGGCACATAAATGACTTTATTATATTTCTAACCCTCCCCCACATGCATGAGCCCTTTACGCCTGAAGTGTGGACAATGCACAGGCGAAAATTCAAATTTTTAGTAGAAGAATAGAGGCGGGAACAGTGTTGTTAAATTTCCGACATGGCAGTGCCATGGCATTATAGCATGGCGGATTCTATGCCAGCTGCCATAGCCGCAACGCCTATTATATATGCCATAGGCCGCAACGCCATATTTATATGGCGGATTTTTGACCGGGTGCCATAATCCACCATCCGCCATTGATAACATTGGGCAGCAAGGATTTTTTTTTATTATGATTATGTAAGTGGAGGATATGGACGGTGTGGAAGATGGAGTCCTATTCATTGTATTCATGTGTTCATTGTATTTACACTCCTAGGACTTAGCATAAATAATTAATGTTCCAGGAATCATCTCCCACTGCCTAGTAGTCAAGTGTCTATATATATATATATATTGTATTCTTTTCGCAATGGATTACATAGTGAAATATGTAGTTTTATATTAAAGTTGGTATCTAGAGCCTTTTTTGGTTCCTTCCTGGTGTTTGTTTTGGTTTTCAACTGCTGTTAGCACTGACCCAGTGTTTGTAAGTTGTCTGGTGACCAAAGTAACACCAACATTCACCTCGGAAGCCATCGACCAGCCGTCTGTTCAAGCACCATCAGTGCCAACCTCACTTGCCGCCGTTGACAACGCCACTTCCACCACTTGTTCGTTGTCTCATACTGATTCTGTTTTGGCCCTGTTTGGTTTCTGGGTCTACAGTTGTGCTACCCTTCCTGTCATTTCCAATCACAGCTCGGGATTTTGTTTTTTGAAATTTTACATGCCTAAAGCTACTAAGGGAGGTTCATAAAAGAAAAGTGTGATTTCATTTGTGTTTTCCGACAAGATTGAGTCTATAAAAGATTATCTTCTTTATGCTAATGAATACAAAGAGTATCTTCAGTTTAAAGCCACCCAACTGGGTCCTTCTTCAACCATCACTGCTCACACTGGCAATTCCACAGTTTTTCTCTCTCAATCTGCATTTGTTGCCTAGATTTTAGACTTTGGTGCTTCTTATCACTTAGCTGGTAATCCTTCTCTTTTTTCTAAGTTGTCATTCCCTAAAACATCTCACAATATTACTCTTGTCGATGGATCTAAATCAAGGGCAGCTGGTATTGGTCAAGGGGTACACTCAGATCTATGGTTTGGATAACAGTGATACCTTTTTTCCTGTTGCTAAAATTGCGTCTATTCGTTTGTTCTTGTCTATAGCTGCCATGAGACGATGGCCCTTGTATCAGCTGGATATTAAAAATGCTTTCTTACATGGTGGTTTGGAAGAGGATATCTATATGGAGTAACCACCTGGGTTTGTTGCTCAGGTGGAGTCAGGTCTTGTTTGCAGGCTACAAATGTCCTTGTATGGCTTAAAGCAGTCACCTTGCGCTTGGTTTGGGAAGTTTAGTAAAGTCATTCAACAGTTTGACATGATTCGTTGTGAGGCAGACCATTCTGTATTCTTTAATGCCCATCATTGAATAACTTATCTATGTTGTGGTGTATGTGGATGATATTGTTATTACAAGGTGACGATCAAGAAGGCATTAAGGAACTGAAATGTACATTGTTTCAACATTTTAAAACTAAAGGTCTTGGTCGATTGCGATACTTTCTAGGGATTGAAGTAGGCCAATCAAAAACAAGTGTTGCTATTTCTCAAAGGAAATACGCTCGAGATATTTTGTAAGAAACAAGGATGCTTGATTGTAAACATGTTGATACTCCTATGAACCCAAATGTTAAAGCTCCTACCTAATGAGGGGAAGCCATATCCTGACCCAGGCAGATATAGAAGACTGGTAGGGAAGTAAAATTATCTCATCATGACTCGACCAGACCTTGCTTTTCCGGTAAACGTTGTAAGTCAGTTTCTCAACTCACCGTGTGACAGTCATTAGAATGCAATTGTTCGGATCCTAAGATACATCATACATCAAAGGATCACCCGGTAAAGGGCTTGTTTATAGGGACAGGGGTCATACTAATATCATTGAATATACAGATGCGGATTGGACAGGTGATGATAGTGATAGGAGGTCCACTTCAGGCTATTGTGTGCTAATTGAAGGTAATCTGATTTCATGGAAAAGTAAGAAGCAGACAATTGTTGCTAGATCAAGAACAGAAACAGAGTTTGTGCTACGGCTAATACTACTTGTGAACTCCTTTGGCTAAAATATCTGCTCCAAGAGTTGAAATTTTGTGAGATAGGCCCTATGGAACTTGCTTGTGATGCCTTCTATCTCTCTTGAAATCCAATCTTTCAAGAAAGAACTAAACATACAGAAGTTGATTGTCACTTTATCCGAGAAAAGATCCTCTCAGGTATCATTAAGACTTCTTTTGTGGGTACTGTTGAATTGGAAGGTTTTTAGGTAGGGAAAGAGGAAAAGAGAGAAACAAACTAAGAAATAATAAGACTCATATTGAATTGATGTAGTGACGATGTGATTACAAAAGACAACCCAATACTCCTATTTATACTAAAAGAAGAATCCTAATCTTAATCAAATAAAGAATCAAATCATAAAATATAAATAATAAATAAATCCTAAGAGATCATCTAGGATTCTCTAAGATATGCTAAGATATGAAAAGATATTATCAAATATTTCTCTGATTTTCTAACACACCCCCTCAAGCTAAAGCATACTAAGCTTGAAGCTTGTTATATGAAAACAATGTATTCCCCCTCAAATTAAAAAAATCGAGCTCCACGAAAATAATGGTTGGCAACTCAAGAATGTTGGAGAGGCCGGAGAGAGTTGCTGGAAAGATAACTTAGCAAGATAGCTGGAATGATCATCAGTCTGACATAAATTTCTTGGCAAGCAATCTAGCAGCACGGTCCGAACTTCTCAAAACCGTAATTGGAAGCTTCAACAACAATATCGGAGACCCAAATTATTTAAAATTGAAATTAAGTTAGACAACTACTTCCGGAACTGAGACAAGGCCAGTGCATCTGGGACAAGGATAAGCCTAGTGCATCCGGGAGAAAGACGGGCCAGTGCATCTAGGAAAAAGAGCCGGGCCAGAGCATCTGGGACAATGAGTTGGGCTAGTGTGAGTCATAGCTAACATAAGTCATTCATCAACGGAAATAGAAGTCACGACTAATATGATTCATATGTGGGAAAAGAGTCACCACCGGAATGATTGTCGGTGGGAACAAAAGTCACCACTAATATGATTCATCCATGGGAAAGGGGGTTACCACTAGAATGATCGTCGGTGGGAAGAGAAGCCACACTGGTATGATGGGGAGTCCTTAGGAGTATCTGAGGAGCTAGAACTAGCCATGGGCCAGAACACAAATGCAAATAACCGAAATCACAGGAACCTGAACCGTACAACACACAGGGCCGTTGCTCAAAAGAGGTCCGATGAACGAGGTGAGCACAGATCCAGAGAGAGCAGGGAATGGCGAAGGAAGCGCGTTCGGCTGCGCGCTGATCAGAGGACACGCGCGTGCGGGCGCGTCTAGAGGCTTTCGGCGATGCTGTCTGAACAGCTGGACAGATCGGCGGCGGCAGGCTAGTCCGGCAGCTGACGGCGGCTAACGGGACAGGAACGCAGGTCGGAAAGAAGAAGGATACGCTGGAAAAGAACTCAACTAAGGAGAGTAAATGATTTTTTTTTTTTTGGTATGGCTAAGAAGATGATTAGAGTTCCTTCATACTTATCGGAACTCCGCAGCGGAATAGTGACGAGATAGGTCACGGAGGATGGTACCTTTGTCTGGCTCTAGATACCATGTTGAATTGGAAGGTTTTTAGGTGGGGAAAGAGGAAAAGAGAGAAACAAACTAAGAAATAATAAGACTCATATTGAATTGATGTAGTGACGATGTGATTACAAAAGACAACCCAATACTTCTATTTATACTAAAAGGAGAATCCTAATCTTAATCAAATAGAAAATCAAATCATAAAATATAAATAAGAAATAAATCCTAAGAGATCATCTAGGATTCTCTAAGATATGCTAAGATATTATCAGATATTTCTCTGATTTTCTAACAGGTACTAAAGATCAACTAGCAGATATGATGGCTAAGTCTTTACAAGGTCCTAGGATAGCATACATATGTGACAAGCTGGTGGCATGTATGCTCCATTTTGAGGGAGAGTGTTGGTTATAACTATGTAAGTGGACGGTATGGATGGTTTGGACGATGGAGTCCTATTCATGTATTCATTGTATTTACACTCCTAGGACTTAGCATATATATATATAATAATTAATGTTCTAGGAATCATCTCCCACTATCTAGTAGTCAAGTGTGTGTGTGTGTGTGTGTATTATATTGTAGTCTTTTTGCAATGGAATACATGGTGAAATGTTAGTTTTATATTCAAGTTTGAACTCTAGACCACTTGGTCGCAGAGGCTCTCATACCATGTCAGAGACTAACTCTCCCAAAAGCTCAAGTTATTACGTGAAGGCACATGAATGACTTTATTGTATCTCTAACAAGGTTATCGAATCGAGAATCGAAAGACCTATTTTCCGAATCATGAATCGAATCTTATTATGAATCATAAGATACATGGTCAATAAAAATATGTCATTTATAAGTAAAAACAAAGTGAATAAGCAAAAAAAATAAGCTGATTTATCATATATGAACTTCAAAATAATGCAAGACTCAAATCATAAAAAATAGAGAGTGGGAACAAGACAAGGGGACCAAAAAACAGAGAATAATGAAGGAGTAGGGTGAGCACGAAGCATTGTGTAGGTAGGAAGAATAAAAAAAAATGCACTATAGGAGGAAGTGGAAATAAAAAATACAGTGTGCTAGGGCTGTTTGTTTTTTATTCTAATGGGTTATTTTGGAAGGTTTGATTTTGTCTAAGAAATTTTTTTGCAAAAAAAACCTTAGCAGGCCTTTTAGTGCGATTCAGCTGCGAATCGAGATTGATGGAATTCAGTAGAGTGGATCAAGATTCATGCCGAGATTCAAGTCTGAAAAAGATTCGCATTAAGATACGTATCAATTACATTCGATTTCGTCTCGAATCGAGATACAAATCATAAGAATCGTAAGTTTTGGATTCTTGGGCCTAACTCAACCTCACAAAACCGGCTTTTAAGGTAAGGATTGCCCAAGCCTTATATGTACTACTTGGGTCATATCTCTAGGCGATGTGGGACTAAACACACCCCTCGTATCCAGTCAACACAATGAAGGCAATACAAAGTGATCGCAATTAAGGCGACTAGGAGCAGACCGCAATTAAGGCGGATTTCCAACACACCCCCTCACGCCCAGGCCCAATGAGCCTGGAGCGTGGATGATGCGGGCAACCCAACAACGGATCAAGAATAGGCTCTGATACCATCTTGGATTTTTGGGCCTAACTCAACCTTGCAAAACCGGCTTGTAAGGTGAGGATTGCCCAAACCTTATATGCACTACCTAGGCCATATCTCTAGGCGATATGGGATTAAACACACCCCTCGTATCCAGCACAATGAAGGTGCTGGTGGCTGCAATGAAGGCAGCACAAAGTGGTCGCAATTAACTATAGGCAAACCGAAATTAAAGCGGATTTCCAATAGTAAGATACTGATAACACTGATCTCTAACAATACCAAGTATTAAATCCTTAGGTTTGGTTTTCTTTTCTTTGATTTCCTATGTTTTTGTTGAGCTAACTACGAAATCACAGTTCTAGAGCTAGGCATAGCAAATTATGGACAACACAGGATAATTTTAAACCGATTATGGCTACAGCAGCAACAGTACTAATACACAACGTACCTGGTAAAATGTGTGCTAATCAGAGTATCGTACAAAGGCCGCCACTCAATAGTCAATGTAATCCTTTTCATATACTTGTTGAGTAGTTTGACTAACAAATTTCCCCATCTAACCTAATAAACAAAAAATGAGACAATCCTTTAAGAGAATGCAGAGACACATGAAATAAGAAAACTCGCACATCTCTGATACAAAATGCAGCACCTGGGCATAAAGCTTATTACGGGACAAGTGAAACAATTCAAGGCCTGTCTGAATAAGGGTTTGGACATCTTCCAAAGATACGTCACTTTTCGCCTTTATGAAACTGCACAACATATAAATGTTAGATTCATTTCAATTCATTCCAGCGGGTAATTCCATCCAAATACAAGCCAAAGATATGAGTGGAAAAAGCCTTGTCCTATTATAATGGAGCCATTAGATTACTAATAAGAATCCCACAGTGGCTAGCAAACAAGCAATAAGTGATAACATTAACAGTATTATACAACTGCTGAATAAAGGTAATTGTATAAATATAACATATCAAGTTAAAAAGATAGTTAGTTCAGTGATAACATTCTAAAGCAAATAACTTATAATCACACAATTAAGAACACAGGTAGTGGAGAAATACATAATCATAATAATAATCTGTAAAATTGCAACTTTATTGCAAAAAACATGAATGAATTTCACACTCCTAAAGGCATATAAGCATGAAATGGTTTGCTTTTTCAGTAACTTTCATCTCCAATACTTCAAAACATTCGATCACAACTCACAAGTACAATCTTTCTTCATGTGTTCAACTTCACAAAACCACCACAGAAAGTGAGGAATTAGCTTAATTTCACAAAAAAAAAGGAAAACAAAATTAACAGATTTTTTCTGAATTAAGTCGTACATACAGCAAAAAAGCTAAAACAAATGATAAATAAAAATTTAAAAAATGACAAAAATGAAATGAAAACGAAAGAAAATAAAGAATGAAGTGTGATTTAGGGGAAAAGAAAAAAGAGGAAGTGAAACTGACAGGTCAAGGACGGATATATATTTGAGAGTGGAGAAGACGGAATCGGGATCATCGGGTTGGAAGGAGGAGCTGACGGCGGCGACGAGGCGATGGAAGGAGTCTCTCTCGGCGGCGGTCTGAGCGGCGACCGGCGGTGGGAGCCATGCATTGTAGAGATGCATTATTGTGTGAAGAGGAACAGCAGCAATATGGAAGGAGCTTTGGTAATTGGTGGTGTGTGTGAATCTATATATAGAGATTGAGATTGAGACCAACTTTCTCAACAAGAAAGTGAAGACTTAACACTTAAGAGAGAGAAATGTGTAGGTAGTGTGTACATATGAATGAATATACAATTAATTAATTAATTAATAAGAAAATATTCATGTTTTTGTTTTTTGTGACAGGAAGAAAATATTCATGTTGGTACATCACTTTACCTAAATTTTAATTTTTTATCATATGATTAAAAATATAGTTTAATTTTGATATATGATCCGTGTTACATTTTCAGCTGCTCATATTTAATTCATTCATCCATTCAATTTAAAAGTGATTAATCGTCGTGGAAATGGGTTATTTCTATAAGGTGGACTTTATTGAAAGGTCATGAATTTTAATATTGGAGTCATCACTTTAGGAAGAGTTTCACCTAACAACTATTAAAGATTAATCTCACGGCTTTATTTCTCAAGATACTTGCTAAAAATTTTATAAAAAAATCACAATTCATCATATTTATGATTTTTTATGCTTGTTATGATGTGAGTCAAATATTATCAATAATTTGACAATTTATAATTAATCCACGATAAAAAAATACTAACAATGCATATCAATTTTCTTTTTTTTAAGTGACAATGCCTATGAATTAAATCTTAAAAAGTACTCCCTCCTGTCCTTAATATAAGAAACAAAACCTTAAAGCATACAGACCAAGAAAATGCATTGAAATGAGCTAATTGTAATTAATATTCATATAAATTTTCAAAAATACCCCTTCTAATTAATGAACAAACTCACTTGTATGAAAAGTTGATATATCTCGTAAATATAAATCATATTATAAATGAGGGTAATATTGGAAATTAGTATTTAATATATGTGAAAATTGATGCATGTTTCTTATATTTTGGACAAAAAAAAGTATTCTATTGTTTGTTATATTAAGGACCGGGGGAGTAGTATCTATCTATAAAAGATGGAAAGAAAGATAATAAATATTACTCCCTCCGATCCTTAATATAAGAAATAAATTGATACTCCTTTTTGGTCCAATATAAGAAACATGTATTAATTTTCATATATATTAAATATTAATTTCTAATATTATCCTAATTTATAATATGATTTATATTTAAGAAATATATCAAGTTTTTATATAAGTGAGTTTATTCATTAATTAGAAGGGATATTTTTATAAATTTATATGAATATTAATTATAATTAATTCATTTTAATATATATTTTTGATTTGTGTGTTTTAAGGTTTTCTTTCTTATATTAACAATTGGCGGGGTAATTAATCGAAGAAAAGGGAGAGTTGGGCGTTTACGTTGATATTGACGTGCTCAATGGGGGGCCACCACCCGATTCAGGGGGGGCTGCTTTATCACTCGTGACTTGTGCGAGAGTGCAATAAAACGTAACACCCATTAGCAAGCTAAACAGTAAACACAGTCAACTTGTCTCTACGGTCCAAAAGAAAAATAGAAATAAAAAATAAAATGTATATTTATTTTGTCATTTAACTGGTTAAAATTACAATGTACTCTGTTAAGTTAAATATGTTTGTCCAATAAGGGAACTGGAGTCTATTGAATTGAACATGGTTGTAGATTTGATATATAAATTCATTCATATGATTAAATTTTTAGGAAAAATCATCACTTATATCATATTTCGAGAGATTATGATCAGGGTTCGAATCCTGACAATTGTGTATGGAGAAAACCTGGTTGGGAGGGGAGAACCCATCTTATGTGTCCGACAGGTTTCCCAACGAAGATTAGATTAGTTACTACTAACTGTAGTGGGTACTTCGTACATATGTCATGATTATAAAAAAATATCTCGAGAGATTAATCTCTTACTTATCGAGAAGTCTTTCACTTAGAATTAGGCTTATAATCCACCATCATTAGTCTTTATAAATGTATTTTTACTCACGTATTTTAGGTATAAGCTTATTTTAAAAAAGTTTGATTTTGATATAATAAGTTCAAAACGTTTTATACTAACAATTAATTATGTGTATGCATTTTAAGGTATTTGGTATAAAAAATAAATATTCTTATAACATAATAATATATAATTAGTTAATAGTATAAAAAAATATTTACAATAAAGTCATCCCACCTTATTATTGTCAATTCAAAGAATTAATTAATTATAAAAAACTATATATCAGCATAAACAGAAATTCACATTCTTTTGCAATTTTTTATTGGATTACCATTATTATATATAATCCATAGGTAAAACAATTTTAATCTCTGTTAACTGATCCTTTTAATTTTATTTTATTTTAATTTTTTGAAGGAATAATATACTTTTTTATTAAATATAAAAAAATATTGATATTAGTATCTATTATGATTTTTATATTATATATATATATATATATATATATATATTCTAAATAAATACTAGTAGAATTATTATGAAAGTTTGTTAAGAGGATATCTTTTAGCACAAAAAGTGCCTCCTAAATGAACTTTTTAGTAATTCTTGTCAAAAAAAAAGTTATTCTCTTAATAATTAATAAAAAGGTGTTAAATAAATAAAGAGAAAAATATTTTTATATTTTGAGAACATCAAAATTTAATAATTTTCCAATTTACTAATTATAACCATTATTCCAAAGATTGATTAAAAAGATTACTATTGTTATATTCTTTGGCATTTTGGTAAATTTTCATATAAAAATAACAATTATTATGCATATCTTTTAACATCGCTAGATTCTATAACCAATCAATTAAAATGAGGAATTATAACCCACAAGATGTGGTCCAAGTGACTAGTAGCTTGAGACTTTTAACCATATCTCTTAAGTGAGGTTTCGTAATTTGATTCGAATAAAGTTCAAACTAATTATTAGATATTGAGAGTCTAAAAAGCAAAGAGTTATGTGTTGGTTATAAAGTTATACTAGTAAATTTGTTGAAGATTCCTTGTAAAAAAAAAAAAATTGTTGAAGATTCTGTACTAAATTGTATGTGTAAATAACTCCGGTATGTTGTATTTTAATTGAGAAATGGTAAATCTCCCTTTAAAGAGGTAAAAAATAAAATACTAAAACTTTTTTTTGACCAAAAAAAAAAAGAAAGAAAATACTAAATGGAAGCTTAAAAACACTGAAAAATAATAAAATGCATTAATATATTTTTTTATTGTTCTTTCCTCATTAAAAGTAAAAGCAAAAGGTTTTTCACTTGCTGGTTGTCAGCATGTCACAAGGTATCTAATGTTATCCACAGTAATTTAGTTGTTGTTGTTTTTTTTTTTTTTTGGTTATCGTTTTACTATTGAACGGCATAAAACATAACTAAAAAAGAAATAGAAGTTGACATCTAATTGTCATTTTATGTTCTTTTGGTTTTTGAGAATATTCTCTATTGGGTATTAAAAGATTAATTACACAAAATATTATCAGGTGTCAATGGATTTTTCTTAGTGTTACTTTTTTTTTTTTTTGTCATTTTATCACTTAATGAGATAAAACATAACTACAAAAGGTAATAGAAATCTAATATAAAAAAAAAGGTAATAGAAATCCACCCAAATAAAGGAAATAAAAATCGACAGCTAATTACTAACAACATCCAGCACACAGTTGATAAATAGTTAAGCATATTTGTTAGGAGTACTATTCCTATCTTGTGTAAGGAAAAGAATTCGTTGAGAGAGATAAAACTTACTTCGATAATTCCTGCACTTAAGGGATTTAATTTTCAGCTATTAACTAATGGATACCCATGGTGTCAAAAAAAAAAAATGACAGCTAATTATCATTTCACTTTTTTCTTTTCATAGTATTTTCACTTTAGTATCATTCCACCTTCCAAACTACCAACATGGTGTGGCACAGTTGGTAGATAATTGGGCCTCTTAAGCATGTAGTCAGGGGTTCGATTCCTGGCTCATGCGTATGGAAGAGCATTTGTTGGAAGATGTCAACCCCTTAAATGGATCTCAGTACTTCGAGGGACTAGTCTCTGGCTCCCAGCCGGACGATACCCAAAAAAAATTCCACCTTCTAAACTTAACTACATGATTTCCCGAATTGATTTTTTCTTTCTTTAAAATTAAACATGACATAAGGCATCTTGCTTGAGGAAGAAGATATGTGTAACTTAAGATGGAAGATATTCTTGCTAATGTTTAAAAGTGAAAGAAAAACAACTTAGCAAAATTTTAAACTCAAATTAATTAGCTACAAAAGATATTTAATGTTGCTGGAGTTAAAACTCTGAAGTTATATGAAAATAATCAAAATATAGAATAAAGTTCTTTGTAATATTGTTAAGTGGATGGCAATTTATAAATATTCAAAGTAAAGATTGAAACCGAGATATTTAATCCACACTTTTATATTTGGACTTAATTATTTATCAGGATAAATTTACATCAGTAATTTATTATGATTTTTTTTTTTTTTGGTTTGGAAACCACCATAATTAAGGTCTTTGGCTCTCCAGTAGGTCCACAAAGTATTCCACAAACTTAGATTATTTGGACCCGTTATGAGACTAATCTCCCAGCGGGTGCTTAGTGATAGTTAAGGTTCTTCGTCTTTCGTCAAGAATGTATTCCGTGAGATTCAAACTCAAATCCTACGCCACAAACTCAACATGCGCAACCAAGTGAGTCACACTTATTTGGGTAGAATTAATTATGAATTGTTACATCATCCAAGAAATAAATAATTAGCCACACATTATTTAATGACTTTTTTGGGAGGTTTCTAATTATAATTTGTATTTACTATGCTTCGTTTTATTTTAAAAAAACAATTGATCGGGTAATTTTAAGTTGTTATTTGGGATGATAATTAAATAAACACTTTTTTTTTTTAAAGCAAATAAAACTCTTAAAATATGTCCCTAAATTCAATCTTTTAAAATTATAAGTAAAATTCATCCGAAGCCGTAATTTATTTTCACGAGGCTCAACGATTCTTAATTTTTTGTTTGCTATAATATTCACCACGCTCAATTTTGATTAACTATGTTAAACTAGTTTTACCTAAATTATAAGTTTTTAGCATTCAATTATTAATATTTTTTATAAATCATTGATTTTTCGGTTAACCATTTATAATTTGCATTATTTATTTTTAGTGGATTACTCTTCTACTCAATTTTCAGGATATTAATTAAGTCTTTATTACACTCTTTGTCACACTCCTTCTCAAGTCTCGACATGTTCTCTATTATTGGGTGAATTTCATGTGAGACCCAACAAAACACATGGTTCCACATGAAATTGACCGAATATTAAAATGTGTGTTAAGATGAGTGTGATAAATAGTGTGATGCTAACATTGCTCATTAATTAATATCTTAATTAATTATCAATTAGCAAGTAGTGAATCCGTTAATACTCTAAAAAACAATAGAGAATGGAATTATTATTATTAGAAGAAAAAAAATGTCGCCGTGGACGAACGGTGTAGCCACTAAAATGTGGGGCATGTGGTGTACTAACCTTTTTGTGTTCATAAAGAAAAAGAGGTCCATGGTCTTTCTTTGTTTAACTTAACCTTTTTATCACTTTTGAATGTCACATTACGTTGATACAGCAAAAGGATTTTATATTTGATACCTGCGACTACTAAGTACTATCTGATACCTGAGATATGAGATGTTACTTCCGGTCCACCAAACAAATACAAAGAAGATAACACAAGATGCGCATCCATCTTACAATTATGTATCTGCTTTTGCAGGAAAGTGGAATATACTGCTCCCTCCCCATGAGACCCTCACTATAATTTTCATTTAACACTGTGCTCGGAATAGATCCTCAGTTCCTCACTATACTTTTCACCCACCAAAGTGGTGTAGTGGTGCACCACCCAAGGGGCAAAATCTGGACCATCCAGATTGCCACTTGGATTTTTTTGACTTTTCAACCTTTATAGAAAGGAATTCTATGGTGCATCCTCTTCAAATTGGTGCATGGATGCACCTTAAAAGTGGATCAATATGGTTCATTCAATTTGACACTTGTCATGTCAATTGTCATAAGTTAAATTTCAATATTTTTTATTTTTTTCATCAAAATTTTATTATTTATAATTATAATTATTTATAAATATTAAAATATTTTTTTGTTACTATGTTACTTTTTTTTATTTATATATGTTATAAAAATCAAAACCTTGGTAATAGATCACGTCAATGGGATGATTACTAATCGAACAAATAAGCCGATATAACACACACACACATATATCACAAAGTGGTGTGCAACACATTGGTTTTGTGGGCCCCAAATTGGTTTGTTTGTGTTGTATTATTGTTTTATTACATTTAATATGATATTGGCCCAAGTCCACTATGAGAAACCCTAATGCTCGATTTGTTATGAGAGAAAGAGTATTTGTTATGAGAGAAGGGAAACACCACACTTCATACGTTCGGTGCACCAGAGAAATGGAGAAGAGAGAGTAAATTAGTGTGGAACCCACACCTTTATTCTTCTCCTCAAAACTGAGGAGAAAGAAGAAAGAAAGCTGCAATATTTTCGTTTGTCCTTTTCTACCCTTCTCTTTCCATGTGAATGACTCTTTGTTGGGCATTAATTATATTAAATCATTTAAATTAGTAATTAATTAAATTAATCTAAGTAATTTAATTAATAAAAAATTAAGTTAACTAATTTAATGAATTAATTAACTAAATTTAAATAAATAAATAAATTCATTTTGATTGGAAGTTTCTTTTAATTTAGGGGCGTTTTTGAACTTTCAAAAACAATCAACACTTCTTTCTTTTATGTTTCTTTCATTTTTCTCTTATACCAAACAATAGATCAAATCTACTCTAATTCTTACCTCTTTCTCTCTTCTCACACTCTCTCTCTTCTCATTTTCTCTTCACCATCGAACACACACTAAATATCTTAATTAACAGGGTCGACCCTGATATTTTGAGTGCTTGTGCGAACTGAGAAAAATTTGAAAATCATTTTTGATAAAAAGCAACGCAAGGCTCTTTTTTTTTTTGATAATTCTACCTTTATATATGAAGAGTACTCGGGGTGCTATAACCCATGTACAAGAAGTCACCAAACGAAGCTAATATAAATTGAATACTACCCTAAATGGAGGATAGAAAGCAAAGCAAAGCAAGACTGTTTAAATATCTACTTTGTGACATAGTAGATCACAAATGAGATTTTAACAATTTCAATTTAGAAAAACTTCTCTTAGCTTATGCAATAGTAGGAGGGATAGTTAATTTTATTCTATAAGTTGTGCGTGCATTTGGAAAACAATTAAATGTCTTAAAAGAACTCAATATCATAAAATTTGTTTTTGATTGTTAAAACCTCTCTAATGACCTTTACCACCAAGATCATAAAAATTATCATGTTTTAGAAAAGTTTCAAGATGTTTTTAATATAACTTTAAGTCCTTATCAGAGAATGACCTAAGCATCTCAATACTAAATAAAAAACCAAAAATCTCCTCATATGTGCTATACTGCTCAAATCTTCTATTAAGTGAGTCAATTGCTTGATCTACAATGTCTAAAAGATAATGGATCCTAAAAGACTCCTCGACATATTCAAGGTTTGATTGTGTACATTCGGAGGAATTTTCATCATAGTATTTTTTTCTACGAATTTGACGTTTCTGAACATACACACATTCAATCTCCATTTCATTCGCAATTTTTTCAGCACTAACAATAACATTTGCAAATCCAGATTCTCTATATTTTTCCAAGTAATTAATCAAATCTTTTACTAGTTGTATAACTACATTGATACACATGTCCTTTTTTTTTTTTTTTTGGGAAACTTTTGCTAATTTCACTAAAAACACTTAAGAGCCTAAACCAAATAATCATAGCAATTAAAAACTCAAAGTTTTCAATTCTATGATTTGCTAAAGATTTAGCTTAATTCTGAATTTTTGAATCATTATCTTGTTCATAGATACACTTGTCATATCATCTTTTATCACTCTACTCTTATCTTGTTCAAAGATAATCTTAACCACACTGTGCAAAAAACAACTGTCATCCTTCTCCCTATCTTTCCATCTTTTTCTCCACATCGCCATCGTTCTTTTTCTTTCTTCTTCTTCTTCTTCTCTCAACCCACAATATTCTCCTTCTTCAGACGCCATCCTTCTCCCTCTTCTTCCTTCTCCTTCTCTCAAGCTGCAGTGCCATCCTTCTTCTTATTTTCCCCTCTTCTTCTCTAAACCTGCAACCTTCTCCTTCTTCCTTCTTCTTCATCTCTCTTATAGGCATACGATGCTTCTTTTCTGATTGTTCTTCGTTTCTTCCTCCACCTGCCTTTTGTTTTTATTACAATTTTTGAGTCAACATGTGATCGAGCTAGGTTGTCGAGTTTACCAGTCCAATTTCAATGAAGACCAGTGTAATGACATCAGCCTCAGTTTTAATACATTTCTGATCCGACGACTTAACCACAGCCCTAATCCATCATAACCAAGGTATATTAATAGAGGGTGGGGATTAGAGGCATGGAGAGGTGTTGGGAAAATACACAATTTTCCTAAATCAGATTTGTGAAAAGCGAAATAAATGTGCAATAATAACACACACTTTGATAACGGAGTTCGGTCAATTATGCCTACGTCTCCAAGCTGCTGCATATATTTTACTAAAAAAAGGAAATATACAAAGTGTTTACAAAACACTCACAACTCACAACCCACAACCCAATTACACCCAAACACTCATAAGCTTTTATTTCTAAGCTTTTGTTTCTCTCTGGTATTTCTCTCTCTTGTTGGGATTGATTTTTCCTTCTTGCTGAGGCTTGTATTTATAAGGATTTTTTACAGCGTTACGTAGTTGCGTGCCAAGTGTTTCCACAGATTATGGGAATCTAATTACTAATATTACTTAATTACTCCTAACAAATAGCACCAACAACTAAATGTTAGGAATTCTCTTCTGGCCACCTCCAACAATAGCCACCTCCAACAATCTCCCACTTGAAGACTGATTTCAATCTGTCTTAACACCTCGATCAATGCAGCAGCCTTCCTTGGTTTGTTATTCTAGCAGGCCAACTGAACTTGAACACAACTTCAATTTGTCAATGGTCACCACCTTTGTTAACATGTCTGCTGGATTCTTACTTCCTTGAATCTTCTTCAATGTTAGCACCTTATCCTCAAGCAGAGATCTGATGAAGTGATCACGAAGATCAATGTGCTTTGTTCTTGAATGGAATGTTGAATTCTTTGCTAGATGTATCACACTCTGACTATCACTGTGCAAAATACTTTTAACTTGGATGAATCCCAGCTCTGTCAACAATCCTTGAAGCCATATCAATTCTTTACTGGCTTCTGTTACAACTACATACTCAACTGCTGTAGTGGATAAAGCAACAATCTTCTGTACCTGCTACATCAACTAACAATTGTTGTTCCAACGGTGAATATGTAACGGGTGGTACTTCTTCGGTGATCAACTTCACCTCCAAAGTCTGCATCTACGTATCCTTGTACTTTTAATTCTCGTTTACCAAAGTACAGACACTTCTTTGTGGTGCCTCGTAGATACCTCAAAATCCACTTAGCTGCTTCCCAATGAGCTTTACTTGGATTTGACATAAACCTGCTTACAACTCCCACTGCATGGCCAATGTCTGGCCTCGTACAGACCATCGCATACATCAAACTTCCAATGACTGAAGCATACGGAATCTTAGCCATGAATTCTATTTCTTCCTCTGTCTAAGGAGACTAGTCCTTGGATAGGCGAAAATGACTAGCCAAAGGTGTGCTTACCGGCTTGGCGTCGCCCATGTTGAATCTTTGTAAAACACGGTTGATGTACTCTTCCTGAGATAACTGGAAAATTCCTTTTTGCTTATCTCTTTTGATTTGCATTCCAAGGATCTTCTTTGTTGGACCCAAGTCCTTCATGTCAAACTCTTTTGACAACTGCATCTTCAAGCTTCTGATCTCGTCCATATCTGAACCAGCTACTAACATATCATCGACGTAAAGTAGCAGAATGATATAACTGGACTTATATATCTTGAGGTAACAACAGTGGTCGGCATTGCACTTCTGAAAACCTTCCTTGTGCACGAAGCCATCAAACTTTATGTACCACTGTCTCGGGGCTTGTTTCAGGCCGTACAAGCTCTTCTTCAATCTACGCACCATATTCTCGTTCCCTTTTTCCGAGAAACCTTATAGTTGGTGCATATATATCTCCTCATCTAAGTCTCCGTGAAGAAATGCAGTCTTCACATCCAACTGCTCAAGGTAGAGTTCCTCACTGGCAACAATACTTAACACAGACCTGATAGTATTGAGCTTCACAACTGGAGCAAAAATTTCGGTGTAGTCAACTCCTTCCTTCTGCTGGAATCCTTTGACAACTAGTCAGGCTTTGTATCTCTTGGAGCCATCATGCTCCTCCTTCACCCAATTTGTTGTGAGGTGCCTTCTTTCCCATGGGTAGCTCAGCTAGCTCCCATGTTTGATTGGAGATCAAAGACTTCATCTCGTCTTTCATGGCAAGCTCCCACTTTCTAGCATCTGCGGTCTGACATGCTTTCTTGTAGTTTTAAGGCTCCCCTCAATCAGTCAACAACATATAATTCATGTATCTCCTGTTAGGTACATGAGGCCGAGAAGACCTTCTCAATTCAGGAGTTGGAGTATGAGGTGTTGGCGTGTCAGACTGCTGCTCGCTATCTTGTTCAGTTGATTCCTCTGACTGAGAATTCTTAATTATAGGACTTTCCGGGACATCGTCCACCCCTACATACACAGGCCCACTCTGTTCTGAGTTGCTGGTATCTGTGTTATGCCTGTCCTTGTACATCACTCTTTTGTTGAAGATCACATCTCTACTGCGGATCATCTTTTTGTTTTCATCATCCCAAAGGCGGTAGCCAAATTCATCTTCACCATAACCGATGAAAGGCACTTCTTCGATTTCGGATCAAGCTTATTCTGGCCTTGATCACTGATATGCACATATGCTATACAACCGAAAACTCTAAGACGTTTGAGGTTCACCTCTTTTCCGCTCCATACCTCTTCTAGTATTTTGTGCTCCAATGGTACCGATGGACCTCGGTTGATCAAGTAAGCTGTTGTGTTGACTGCTTCGGTGGGACTGCACACGCAAGCTTCTGGCTCTTTCAGTCAATGTTCGGTTCATATGCTCAGCTACACCATTGTGTTGAGGCGTACCCGGCACGGTTCTTTCCATTCTGATTCCGTGCTCAAAGCAAAACTTCTTGAATCTGGTGTCTTCATATTCACCACCATTGTTGGTTCTGAGCTTTTGGATCTTCAACCCTGTCTCATTTTCAACCCTGGCTTTCCACATCTTAAAAGCCTCAAATACTTCAGACTTATGTTTCAGAAAGTATACCCATACTTTCCTAGAGTTATCATCGATAAAAGTCACAAAGTATTGTTTCCCACCAATGGATGAGACCGTCGTTGGTCCCCAAACGTCAGAATGAACAAGCTCGAGTCTCTCCTTCTTTGGCGTTCTTCCACTTGTCTGAAAGTTGACTTGTTTCTGCTTTCCAAGTATACAGTCTTCACACATGCCAATTTCTACTGACCGAAGACCTGGTAGTTTGCCCTTTGAGTGCATGATCTTCATCCCTTTCTCACTCATATGGCCTAGTCTCTGGTGCCATAGATTGGGATTTTCATTTGCTGCAACTGCAATCAAATGACATGCTCCTGCTGTCTTGTAAAGAGTACCACTCTTTTTACCGCGAGAAATTGTCATTGCACCCTTTGAAATCTTCCATTGATCGCCATGGAAGACTGTTGTGTAGCCATCACTGGCCAACTGGCTTACTGAGATTAAGTTCTTCGTCAGGTCTGGAATATGTCTGACATTTTTCAATTCCCATATAGACCCGTTCAACTTAATCTTCACTATACCGTTACCCACAATCTCACAAGATTGATTGTTACATTTACCAAGGTTTCCGGGGACATAATCCTCAAAGAATTCATTCTGCGAAGTGGCATGAAAGGATGCTCTAGAGTCTAACACCCAAGACTCTTCCTTGCTCTCCAAAGAGCATGTCAATGCATCATCTTCTCCTGATGTGGAGGTAACATTTGCCTCTGCCTTCGCCACATGGTTCTTCGGTGCACTCTTGCACTGGTTTTTGTAGTGCCCGGTCTTTCCATAATTCCAACACTCGACATTCTTTGAGCTATTGGAACTACGATGATTTCTGGACTTGGACCTCCTGTCCCTCGATTTATCGCGTCCATTTCCTCTGGATGAATTTCTTTCTCTTGACTCTGTGTGCAACACTGAAGAAGTTGACGATTCACCCGACTCCCTCTGTCGGATCTCTTCACTGAAAACCAGATCACGAACATCATTAAATTTCAACTTGTTGCTTCCCTATGAGCTACTCACAGCCGTGACAGTAGCATTCCAGCTTTCTGGTAGGGAAGACAAAAGTATCAATGCTCGTACTTCTTCATCAAACTCAATTCCAACTGAAATCAACTGGGTTATGACTGTATTGAGTTCATTGAGATGTTGCGCAGTCGATGTGCCTTTTGTCATCCGTAGATTGAACAACCGCCTCATCAAATGAACTTTGTTTGAGGTCGACGGCTTTTCATACATACTGGAAAGAGCCGCCATAAGACTCGTTGTGGTCTTTTCTTTTGCCATGTTAAAAGCAACATTGCGGGATAACGTCAATTGGATTACTCCAAGGGCTTGTCTATCCAGAAGAGTCCAATCTTCATCCTTCATGCCCTCTAGTTTCTTTTCTTGGAGAGGTTGATATAGGTTTTTCTGATACAGATAATCTTCAATATGCATTTTCCAAAAGCCAAAGTCCGCACCATCGAACTTCTCAATTTTCACCTTTCCTTCATCTGCAGCCATCGCTCCCACTCAAATCTGACTTACTCAGGATCGTTTCTGAAAATTTATACGAACCATCATGTTTAGAAAACCTCCGTGAATAATTTGGTATCACCGACCAAATTTCACTATTCACAAAATTTACTATTTATATGAATAATGCCTTCGTCAAAAAATTGATAGAAATAATCACCAAAGCTCTTGATACCAATTATTGGGAAAATACACAATTTTCCTAAATCAGATTTGTGAAAAGTGAAATAAATGTGCAATAATAACACACACTTTGATAACGGAGTTCGGCCAATTATGCCTACATCTCTGGGCTGCTGCAGATATTTTACCAAAAAAGGGAAATATGCAAAGTGTTTACAAAACACTCACAACCTCTCACAATCCACAACTCAATTACACCCAAACACTCATAAGCTTTTATTTCTAAGCTTTTGTTTCTCTCTGGTATTTCTCTCTCTTGTTGGGATTGATTTTTCCTTCTTGCTAAGGCTTGTATTTATAAGGATTTTTCACAGCGTTACGTTGTTGCATGCCAAGGTGTTTCCACAGATTATGGGAAACTAATTACTAATATTACTTAATTACTCCTAGCAAATAGCACCAACAACTAAATGTTAGGAATTCTCTTCTGGCCAACAATAGCCACCTCCAACAATTATAGCACCAACAAATAGCACCAACAACTAAATGTTAGGCTCTGATACCTCTGTTGGGACATGAGGGGAGACCTAAAACACAGTGCAGATCTCCACATTGGGCTAAGAGCAAGCCATACAAGTGATTTGGACACCACCTCTTTCACCCAAAACCTTAAGGCAATGAGTGTATGGGTCCTCTCACTTATATGTTGCTCAACGTATCCATTTTCATCCAATGTGAGATTTTTTACTCACACTTGACACTACAACAATCTCCCCCTCAAGTATGAGTCCATCCGTTCATCTAGTATGCTCCCCCTCAAGCGGAAGCTTTTTCTTATCAACATACTTGTACTTGTACCGCCGTTGGATCACACACATCAACGGGACATGCCGCCTGACCTCCATATTACCATGAAGACTTTTGGTACAAGGAGCCGGTCATCTTAGTCGAACCATCGGCTCTTATACCACTGTTGGGACATGAAGGGGGGACCCTAAAACACCGAGCAAATCTCCACATTGGGCTAAGAGCAGACCATACAAGTGATTTGGACACCACATCTTTCCCCCAAAATCTTAAGGCAATGAGTGTATGGGTCCTCTCACTTATATGTTGCTCAACATATCCATTTTCATCCAATATGTGACTTTTTACTCATACTTGACACTACAACAAGAGGGTGGGATTAGAGTGATGAATATTCATAGCCTTGTCCAGAGCATTCATCAAACATTTGGTGTGTAGAAAGCATAACCCAAAAATTGTAGAGAAAGATGAAGTTGGCGATGATAAAGGTGATTTGATAATGAAATGAAATATATCTAGATCTAGAAATAACCCTCAGAGGGATGGTTGGAAGCTTCTACATTTAAGGCTATGGCTTGCAGGTCTATAAGATGGAGGGAGTGGCAATTAGCGATGGGGTCTACGAGGGTTTAGCAGACGCTGTGTGGGTGTGCCACTGTCTGTAGTGTACCACTGTATGGGTTCTTGGGTCTTTATTTTTTAAGTTTAATTAGTTATAGATTGTATCATCTTGTTGATTACTTAATCATCTCAAATATATTTACGTAATATATATTGAATTTGTGAAGTAGTACTCGGCTACCTAATCTCTTAGTACGATATTTTGTTACTCACTGTAGTTTTATTACTTACTTTGATTTGATACACTTTCCGGAGCCAATCAACGACACACAGTTAAGGCACACGATTCCATCATGGTTATTGTCGATCGATTTTCCAAGAATAAGATTGTTAATGGTTCTTTGATAATGAAGTTGTTGTTTAAGCAGGTCATTCATTTTCATGAGTTGCCTTACTCTATTGAGTCAGACATGGATGTCAAGTTGATGAGTTACTTTTGAAAAACCATATGGACATTATTTGACACCCAATTGAAGTCTTTCTTTGCTTTCCACTCTCAAATGGATGGTCAAACAAGGTGGTAAATCATAGTATGGGTGATTTTCTTTGGTATATAGTGGAGGAGAAACTAGGTAACTGAGAATATTTGGTATTGCCTACTTTCTAAGTTTGATTACGATAGCTTTGTTAACAGGTCTATCAGTAAGAGCCCGTTTAGGATTGTCCATGGTTTACCTCCTCAGTAGCCTGTTGATCTTTTATACTTGCCTGTTTTCTTTCAACCCTTAGACTTTGCTAGTCTTTTGTTGCCTATATTCGTGATTTGCATGCCAACATTATATATAAGCTTTATTCGCGTAATGATAATTATAGACTTACTACTAATATGCATTGTAGGGCTCAATATTTTACTGTGGATGAATATGTTATGGTACATATTTGTCCCGAATATTACCCAAAGCATTCCCTTAAAAAGTCACATGGTAGAGCTTTTGGGGTCTTTTCCTATCTTGGACAAATATGATCCTAATACTTATTTACTTGATCCTCCTAGTGATACTTTTTTGATTTTTGACCGGGTATCCCCACAGGCATAGCTACAGGAGTAACCCTTGAGTCGGGGATGATGATTAGGTAAATCCCTTCATAAAGTAGCAACTCTAGAATTCGAACCTCCAACCTTGCAGGTAAAATTCATCTTGGAACGTAATCCACTACCACGACAACTATCTACTATTGGGTTGATCTTCCTAAGGATATTAATATTAGTCAAATATATATTTATACGTCAAGAAAAATATCCTTATCAAGATATCTCACCAAAAAAAATAAGAATGGTTTCTTATTTTTAGTATTTCTTATATGTACGTGTCATAGTTTAATGCTTATTTTATTTTTTCATTACAAAGTAACTATTCTTTTTCTTAAAAATGACTTTTAAAAACTTAATTAGAACTCGAAAAACTTAAAATGTAAAAGAGCACTAATTTAAACAATTCTAATATCCTCCTTAAAAAAAATTTACCTTGTGTTTGAATCTATGTTAAAAAAACGTTAGAATTACTTTTGAGTTTCAAAAGCTACTCACAATATCTTAAAGGAGAACGCACATTTAGAGATATGTATTGTGCATCCTAACATGTGCTAAATAATTAAATATATAAATCTTGCTACCTCCATGTTTTTTTTCTCCAAAGATAGTTAATTTGTTATTAGGAAGGAAAAGGGGATAAAAGTCCCAAATACAGGATTAACGGTTATGTGCCCAAATACTTTAAACAAGTCTAGAAGAATGAGTCAAACTTCTAACAAGCCTAGAAGCTTGGGAATATGCATATGGGGTGGGAAATTACTTGGGTGTGGGAATTAAAATATGCCAATAACTATTGGAATTCCCTCCTAATTAATGGAGGAACCACATACAAGTAATCTTGAGTAATTCAAATGCATGGAAAATAGAGAAGCACTTTCCAAGGTCTTAGAATTTATTTTTTGACTATTGAACGCATCACATTCTTCTTAGAAAAGTGAAGATAGCGTTTTCAAGGGATCTTGAAAATATGAGAAATTAATTAGCCTTCATTTATTACTCTTAAAAGAAGCCACACTCCTCCACTATAAATAGGAGGACTTGTGAAGAGTTGAAGCATCCCATCCAAGTGAGAGAAATCATCTTCAAAAGTGATAGAGTGAGAGAGTTCTTGTAATCCTCTTTGAGAGAAAGAGAGAGTTAAGAGATATTGTATACCATCCTAATTGGGTGAGATTGAGAGAGAGCCTCTTGTACAAGAGAGATATTGTAATCCTACTTTTAATAGTGGAGATATTTTGCTAGACTAGGTCCCGTGGTTTTTCCCTTTCACGTTGAGGGGGTTTTCCATGTTAAAAAATCTTGGTGTAATTCTTCTACTCTTACTCAGCTTACTTTTATTATTGCCCATCTTAAATCACATAGAGAGGGAAATTGTACTGATATTTCCCAACAGTGGCATCAGAGCTCGATAGATCGGGGGAATTATAATCCTGTATGATTCAAGATGGAAGGCGGTATCACTCATGATGGAGATATGTTCAAGCTAACTGCAGAAAATTACTCCTATTGGAAGCCAATGATGGAGGATCATTTATATTGCAAGGACCTGCATGAGCCAATCACCCAGAAGGATATGTCGGAGGGGAAGGCTGACAAAGATTGGGAGCTCTAGAATCGGAAGGCGGTAGCTATGATTCGGAAATACATTGATCGAAGCTTGTTCGAGCATGTATCAACTTATACCAATGCATATGAGTTATGGACAAAACTCGAATCCTTGATTCAAAAGAAGACGCCTAGGAACAAAGCTCATCTTGTCAGACGATTGGTAAAGTTGGAGTATACGGATGGTCAGAATATGATAGAGCATTTGAACACCTTCAAAGGAATTGTGAATCAGCTGACGAAGATAGAAATGAAGATTGATGATGAGTTGCGGACTCTTCTACTTCTCAGTTCTCTACCTGAGAGTTGGGACACATTGGTTGTCACTCTTAGCAATTCTGCTCCTGAAGGAAAGCTTAGCATGGATTCTGTGACAGACAGTCTGCCAAGAGGCTTGAATAATCAGTTCGAAGCCAACGTTGTTCAACACAGAGGAAGAAGCAAAAATTGTGACAGAAGAGGTCGTGAGAAATCACGTGGAAAATCCAAGTCTCGCACTAAAGATATGAGTTGTTTTTACTGTGGCAAACCTGGCCACAAGAAGTCCGAGTGCAGATTCTTGAAGAGAGATCAGAAGGCTGGAACAGTCTATCCTGACCAGATCGAATCGAAGAGGAAGGAAGATAAACTGACTGCTGCAGTGGTCTCAGACGATGATGTATTGCTTATTGGAGAGGAGAATTATCTAAATGTTGCATATGATGACTGCATTTGGATAATTGACTAAGGTGCATCCTTCCATGTTACTCCTCATGAAGGATTCTTCTCATCATATCAAAGAGGAGACTTTGGTATGGTGAAGATGGGCAACCATGTCACAATCACAAGCAAGATTGTTGGCATAGGTGAAGTGACTCTGATGACTGAGAATGGAAACAAGCTCGTGCTGAAGGAGGTGAGACATGTTCCAGATATGCGTCTGAACCTTATCTCAGCAGGAAAGTTAGCTGAAGCTGGGATGATAAACAAATTTGGTGCTAGTAGATGGAAACTCAGTAGAGGAAGCATGATTGTTGCTCGTGGAAAGAAGGAAGGCTCCCTGTACATCATGCAGGGAAAGATATGCAAAGGAGAGATGAATGTTGCTCAAGACGCAAGCAAAGAATTATGGCACAGACGATTGGGTCACATGAGCGAGAAAAGTTTGGAGATTCTCACAAAAGATCATCTTCTAAACATCAAAGGTCAGCCACTTGAATCATGTGAAGACTGTTTGGCAGGCAAGCAACACAAAGTGTCTTTCCAAAGGTCAGATGATGGTAGAAGACAATACCAGATCATGGACCTTGTTCAATCAGACATATGCTCAATCTCTGAAAGATCCATCGGTGGTGCCCGGTATTTTGTTACCTTCATTGATGATCACTCCAGGAAGTTGTGGGTGTATCCATTGAAGACGAAAGATCAAATTCTTCAAGCTTTCAAGGAGTTTCATGCTTCTGTGGAACGAGCATCTAGAAGAAAGCTGAAATGCTTGAGAACTGACAATGGCGGAGAGTATCTAGGCCTATTTGCGGCATATTGTAAAGCTCATGGGATAAGACACAAGAAGGTTCCTCCCAAGACACCTCAGATGAATGGAGTTGCTGAAAGGATGAACAGAACGATTGCTGAGAAAGTCAGAAGCATGCTTTCTCATGAGAAACTCCCAAAGTCATTCTGGGCAGAAGCAGTAAGAACTGCTGTTGATTTGATCAGTCCGACTCCTTCGAGACCATTAAATGGAAAGATACCCGATGAGGTATGGTCTGGAAAGAAAGTTTCCTATGGTCAACTGAGAGTTTCCGGGAGCAGGGCATTTGTTCACATTCCGAAAGATGAAAGAGCAAAGCTTGATGCTAAGACGAAGGAGTGTATATACCTTGGTACACCAAGAGATGAACTTGGCTTCAGATTATGGGATCCTATGAACAAGAAGATTGTTCGAAGTAGAGATGTGGTGTTCTTTGAAGACCAGACGATTCAAGATGTCAACCAATCTGAGAAGCCAAAGGTCAGAGTAATACACAGTTCAGGGGGAGACATTTCTCAAAGGAACAATGAGCAACCTGATCAGACGGGTCAACTTGATCAGACAGAACAACCTGACTAGACGAGTCAAAGTCAGACGATCCATCCACCTCAGACGATTGAGACAGAACAGACGGAACAAGAACCTGAAGTCAGACGATCAACGAGAGCTAGACAACCATCAAGAAGATACTTCTCAGACGAGTATGTCAATCTTACTGATGAAGGGGAACTTCAAAGTTTCAAGGAAGCTATTGAGACGAGTGATAAGAAGAAATGGATACAAGCTATGAAAGAAGAGATGCAGTCCCTGATGGAGAATCAGACGTATGAACTGGTAGAGTTACCAGACGGAAGGAAGGCATTGAAGAACAAGTGGGTGTTCAAGCTCGAGCATGAAGAGAACAACCCAAATCCAAGGTACAAAGCCCGAATTGTTGTCAAGGGATGCAATCAGAAGAAAGGCATAGACTTTGAAGAAATGTTCTCACCAGTGGTGAAGATGACATCTATTAGAACAATCCTTGGTCTAGCTGCAAAACTAGACTTGGAGATCGAGCGGCTGGATGTCAAGACATCATTCTTACATGGAAACTTAGAGGAAGAAATCTATATGGAGCAACCTGGAGGTTTTGCAATTCCAGGCAAGGAACACTTAGTGTGTCGTCTGAAGAAAAGTCTCTATGGTCTGAAACAAGCTCCAAGGCAATGGTACAGGAAGTTTGATCTCTTTATGGCCCAGCATAACTTCGAAAAGACTTCCGCAGACCATTGTGTGTTTGTGAAGAACTATGAGAATGGCAAAACCATCATACTACTTCTGTATGTTGATGATATGTTGATTGTTGGAAGAGACAAGGCAAAGATAGCAACTATCAAGCAAGCATTGAGCAAATCATTTGCCATGAAAGACATAGGTCCAGTAAAGAAGATTCTTGGAATGAAAATCACGAGAGATCGTTCTAGAAGAATGATGTGGATATCTCAAGAAGACTACATCAAGAAGGTTCTTGAAAGGTTCAACATGGATAATGCCAAACCTGTGCATGTTCCACTACCTGGACATTTCAAGTTGAGCAAGATGCAGTATCCAAAGAATGAAGAAGAGAAAGAAGAAATGAGCAAGGTGCCCTATTCGTCTGCTGTGGGCAGCCTTATGTATGCAATGGTCTGTACAAGACCAGACATTGCTTATGTTGTAGGAATTGTGAGTAGATTCCTATCAAATCCAAGACAGGAGCATTGGAATGCCGTGAAGTGGATATTAAGGTATCTGAGAGGTACTGCCAAAAGGTGCTTATGCTTTGGCAATGGAAATTTAATGCTTCTAGCATATTCAGATGCAGACATGGCAGGCAATGTGGATTCCAGAAAGTCTACATCAAGATATTTGATTACTTTTGCAAGGGGAGCTATATCTTGGCAGTCAAAACTTCAAAAGTGTGATGCGTTGTCAACCACTGAAGCGGAATATATTGCAGCGTCTGAAGCTTGCAAAGAAATGCTATGGATGAAGAACTTCTTATGTGAGCTAGGACATGAGCAAGATGAATATGTGGTGAACTGTTATAATCAAAGCACCATTCACTTAGCCAAGAACCCCATGTTCAATTCACGCTCCAAACACATTGACATCCGTTATCATTGGATACGAGAAGCGTTGGATGAGAAGAAATTGAAGATTGAGAAGATCCATACAGATTTTAATTGGTCTGATATGATGACTAAGGCAATACCAACCAAGAAGGTTGAAGACTGTGGCAAAGGTGCAGGTGTTGTGATGCCCATTAATTAAGTCAGGAAGGGGGAGATTTGTTGGAATTCCCTCCTAATTAATGGAGGAACCACATACAAGTAATATTGAGTAATTCAAATGCATGGAAAATAGAGAAGGACTTTCCAAGGTCTTGGAATTTATTCTTTGACTATTGAAGACATCACATTCTTCTTAGAAAAGTAAAGATAGCATTTTCAAGGGATCTTGAAAATATGAGAATTAATTAGCCTCCATGTATTACTCTTGGAAGACGCCACACTCCTCCACTATAAATAGAAGGACTTGTGAAGAGTTGAAGCATCCCATCCAAGTGAGAGAAATCATCTTCAAGAGTGATAGAGTGAGAGAGTTCTTGTAATCCTCTTTGAGAGAAAGAGAGTTGAGAGATATTGTATACATCCTAGTTGGATGAGATTGAGAGAGAGCCTCTTGTATAAGAGAGATATTGTAATCCTACTTTTAATAGTGAAGATATTTTGCTGGACTAGGTCCCGTGGTTTTTCCCTTTCGCGTTGAGGGGTTTTCCATGTTAAAAATTCTTGGTGTGATTCTTCCACTCTTACTCAGTTTACTTTTATTATTACCCATCTTAAATCACATAGAGAGAGAAATTGTACTGGTATTTCCCAACAATAACTTGGGTTGGATCTTACTTCTAGATATCCTTGTCTTTGACTGGTAGTGGTAGATATTCCCTCCAGAATGTTACTTTTATTTTGCAAGCCCTTCTTATTGGCAAGGGCTGGACAATGGTTGGTTTCAGTCTCCTTTGTAAGACCTCCCACGAGCCTCTCATTAGGAAAAAAATGCACTACAACTTTAATTGATATACATGCACAGAACTCATCATAGACCTGTTAAAATGGTAACACAAATAGTTAAACAGTAACACAAATAGAAATGTCTTAGAAATCTGAACTGTTTATTTTAACAAACTTTATTTTATTTTTTTTGAATACATCACAACAAAGGTAACCAAAATAAGAATCTTATCCACACCAGAATATCTAGAGTCAACAATAAACTCAGGATAATGATCAACATAACTAGGGAGTCTGCACCACCTATACATCATCAAGGGTCCTAATTTTTCACAGTTGTGACATGCTTGAGAAGCATGGTGACAACATCATTCGATATTCTTGCGGCCTCTGTTTTCAGGTGATGGATTTTTGCATCGGTCTCTTGCTCAAGCCGCTTGACATTAGCACCAAAATCTCCACTGCTCTGTATTCATAGGAAAGCATGCACACGAGTTAGAGAATACAACATAACTTAGAATAAGATAATAAAGATACAGTCTAACAGTAGCATTTATAAATGTAATCATAGACTTACGTCTGACACTTTCTTTTGAAACTCATACTCCAGTTGCGCTCTGTAGTCAGCAACCTCCTTATCGGCCTCTTCCTTGGCCTGTTTCAACCTAGCCAATTTTTCTGACAGTAGAGAGCAGAGCATGGCATTGATTAGTGGACAAACAAGAAAGTTGTGATAAATTGTAAATGAAAGTAATAATTTGGTCCCTGTAGATGACATGAATTCGTCATTTAGTCCCTATACATAAAATATTATTAAAAAGGTCCTCATACATGCAATCGTTATCCATTTGGTCTCTCCCGTTACTCTGTCATCACTAATGATTCGTTAACTCCTATGTTTAGGGACTAAATGGAGGACTTTCTTAACAATTTATTACGTATAGGGAATTAAATGAATAATTCGTGTCACCTATAAGGACCAAATTACTACTTTCACCCAAATTATAAAAGTAACAATAAAAAAAAAAAAAGACATGGCAGGCAGGGGCACTAGTATATTCTAGCAAAAATTTTCAATATGATTATATCTGTTCTATCATGTATATGAGGAGACAAACAAACCCATGCACATAAGAAAACCAAGAACTCATCCTTGTAGGTAAAAATGAAAAGACAAATGCAAAAAACGTAAATAAATAAATAAATAAATAAATAAATAAATAAATAAGGAGGATAACAAAACTAAATTTTACATAAATGACTTAGTAAGACATAAAAATTTAATGAAGACACATATATAGATGAAGAATTGGCAGGAGCCATAGGCAGGCTCATAGCATAAAGACAGGGAGATATGAAAAATAATTAACAGAAGAAAAAAAAAACCATTTTTTGCAGCATTGACAATCCATTGTGCTTCTTGTTCAGCAGCCAATAACTGTTGAATTCCACCTTGACCTCTATTGGATGCCATTCTGATATTGAACAATTTGTAACTACTAACGAATGGGTAATTGGTTAAGTAAAAGTTATAAAACTACTAGAAAGTGCCCATAAAGAAAGACCTTTAGCAACATAATTGAATAATTATGCATACAAACCACCTTGATTGTCACTTAGAAATAGAATGGGGAATCAAATAGTAACAAAAGAACTATTTTATATTTTAAAGACCAAACATTGAATGCAACAAATTATATAACCATCTAGATACTTTTCTCCCTTAAAAAGGAGGGAGAGAAAATTCATTAGATGAATTAAGTAGAGCAACTTGATACAGAGTGTGCATGCATGCAACTATATAGATTAGAGATTAACAGTATTGTTTATCATAATTTCGATTATATACACTAGTGTATCAATTTCATATCCTACTGTTCTCCTGTGTTGGAGATAAGGAACATATACTTCTGGAAAATAGAAGACTTCCAACAACTAAAAATATGTACTTAGAAAGTCAAAACTTGTTTAATTTTAATGGTCAGCTTGGTACCCGGTAAACATGTCATGGATAAGTCATTCTTCAATACAATTTTACAAAACATCCATGAAAACTTCACCTCCATTTCTACCTTGATATCAAACTGACCCTTAATAACAACCATACCTTGCTGAAAGCCATCAAAGACCAAATGAATGAACACAAACTATAAAGCACTCCAAGTGAAAGATAGCATAAACAAATAATTTATATTGATTATTTCCTTCCTTCGATTACCACCAAGCAAAGACCAAAACAATACATCGTTCACAATGGCAACAAAGTTTATCCAAGACTGAGAGAATGAGATGATAGTAAACTTCAAAAGTGGAATTGAGTCAATAAATCCAACAAAATCACAAAATTTAGAGAAGTGAAACTTCTCTGAATGATTTATTATTCAAAAAATGAGGAAAAAAACAAACGAGTCACAGCCAACACTATTAATCAACACTAGTCAATAGTTACTCATTGTTAAGTATTGAAAAGCAAAGCATAGTTTCCTTTATGTAAGAATTCCAAACCAAAAGAATCAAGGATCAAGACCTAGATGTATGCACTTTTATCTCCCGAAAGTGCTCCAGGTACCCAAAAAAAAAAAAAAAATAACACATAAATTTAGGGTCCTTTTGTTTAGACATAAAAAAAAAAGGGATTCTAAAGTGAGATTAATTGCTAAACACTGTCAGTGTAAAGCATCTTTACAGTCATCGACTAGAATTTTGACACCTCAAGAGTTTTGAGATAAAATAGATTTAACTAAAAAAATTTAAAAAAAAAAAACCCAATCCTTATCTTCTCCGTCTCAACTCCCCCACCACGGTGAACCTAACGTTCTCCAGAAATCCTTGACAACATGGCTGGCCATCCTCTCAATCCAACCCACCAGTGCTTCTGCTCAATGTCACACCCTTCATTCCACAAGACAACACATTCACCCACAACCTCCTTCATCGGACCCATTCCTCTTCCCATACCAGTGGACCTTCTCCGACCTCCTTCTCCTCCGATCTCCCACCACCCGCCTCCCTACTCTCCTCCCTCCCACCCACAGCTCAGCCAGTGACTTCTCCCTCAACGAGATCCCCTTACTCAACCTAACCTCTACACCACCCTCTCCGTCAATCGTTGTCCATGGCGTCGAAAACCTCCTTCACAAAAATGGTTGAGTTGGTAAAATTTTAGTGGATGATTGTGTAAAGATGCTTTACACTGACAGTGTACAGCAATTACACTCTTCTAAAGTTACTCTAATTTTTTTGAATTCCATAACACATAAGTTTAGGGAGGGTCCTTTTGTACTGTAAACTGAACTATGAAGCAGTGTTATTAAAACCGGACCGGACCGGTCGGTTAGACCGGGAACCGACTTAATGTCCGGTCCGGTTAGCATGTCTGACCGGATAAGGAGCTGAACCGGAGTTATTATCATTAAACCGCGGTCGAACCAGGTTGAACCGGCTAACTCGGACTGTGGTCGAACCGGACCCACACAAGCACATGGTCTGTGCGCACGCTTTCCGCGCTCACGCGCGTTGAAAGCATGAACATAAATGTGTAAGACTCAATGACATAGAGATTTTGATATATGACAAATATACAATTTAATGTGTGTGCAAGTGTTTTAGTATCAAATTGCAAAGACAGGTATCAAGCTGTAAAGTATCAAGCTCTGTAAGCAATTAAAGGAGAATATCCAAATAAGAACTTGAAGAGCTCAAGGAGCAACAAACAAAGACAAACATCAAGGAGTCATCAAGACAAGAGCATAAAGGAGATTTAGATTTAAGTCTTAGATGATTTGTAAGAGAAGAAATCTCTTATTCACAAATAGCTCAGTTGAAATGATGCATGAAGAAAATCAATTTTCATAACCTGCATTAAAAAGGAATAAGTTTTAATGAAGATGATTTTTGGAAGTTAAGTAAATTCTCTGTCAATACAGCCATGTATTAAAGGGATTAATACCATTTCCTGTAACTAACAAGTGAATATAAAGTTCTTAATATTCAGTACATAGATGTACTACACCTATGAATAACATGAAATCAGATCAGTTATAAATGGTTAACTGAATACAGGCCTGTACATATGCTATGTACTCGTGTATTCAAGTTTCTGGAAAAATCTGATGTTCATTAATACATAGATGTACTGAATGGGTGTACTGATGGTACTGATGGATTAACCAAGATCAAGTTTTTAAAGAACTCGTACAGCCATGTATTACACAGGTGTACAGAAACTTTCAGTATGTAAAATGGTTAATACATCCCTGTATTCAACTCCTGTCCAAGAACTTGAATCAGTTTAGCTGATTCTGATATCAGACCCAAATCTGTTTGGACTGATCCCAAACGGTTACAACTTGTTTTCTATATAAAGTGGGATCAATAGAATACTGATATAATATCAGAAACACACGAAATTAATTTGAGAGATCAATTGTGAAAATCATTCATCATCTTTCTTGAGCTTATTGTGAAAAGAGTGATTTCATCTTGTTAGAGCTTCAATTTGTATATTCAACTTTTGAGAGTTAGAAATCAATTTTTCTGTTCTATTACATTGTAAGAGAGAGGGAGTCTCTCTGTGTGATTAGGGTGAGGAATCCTAAGGAAGAACATTGAGGCTTTTTCACAAGAGGTGTGGTATCCTAGAAGTGAAAGAAGTGCTCTGTGGTGTAAAGGTTTTTCAAGCTACCTGGCTAAAGCTTGCTGTGTTAGTGTGTGAAATCCCACATGTGGAGTGGGGACTGGATGTAGGTCACAGTGGTGGTGACTGAACCAGGATAAATCTGGTTGTGTGGTATTCCTAAACTCAAAGCTCTTTAATTTCTGTATTGCGCATAAAACTGAGTTTTTGATATACATTGTACAATACTATTTCTGTTATAATCTGAAATCACTGATTGAACTTTGTGCAAACTGAAATCTAATCTGTGTTGTTCAAATCTGATCTTAAGGCTCAATATCTGAACTGAATTGCATATAACTGTTATTGAATTGCAAGGCTTAAAACTAAATCATATACAATATGTTCTTGTTTCTTAAAGATTGAATTGTATGCTATAAAACCTGGTTGTTAAAGTTGAGAACTTGATCTGTTTAATTTGAATTGAAACCAGAAGTATTATTGAAATCAATCTTAAGTTATTAATTGTTCAAAACTAAGTTGATTAAAACTGAAAATGAATCTGAAACTGATATATTGTAACTTCAGTTGCTGACTGATTAAGGCCTGTACCTAATACCTGTATTACCTGTTCTGAATCTTAAAAAGCCCTTTCTTAATCTGTTAGAGATCCTGAGGCAAATCTGTTTTGAAAAGTAAGTTTTTGAAAAGGAAGAATTTTTGAAAACTCAATTCTTGAGTCTTTGAAGCCAAAACAACAATTGGCATCAGAGCTAAACTCTTAAGTTTGGCTTAACAGCTTTAAGAGTATGGCTTCCAATGACTGCTTAAATGAAGGGGCTTCCCTTGCATGCCCTCCTGCCTTCAATGGATCTGAGTATATCTATTGGAAGGAAATAATGGTAATCTTTCTTGAGGCAGCTGGTGTAGACATATGGGATGCAGTAGAAAATGGACCATTTGTCCCCTCTACTGTGGATGCAAATGGTGCTCCAAGAAATAAGCCTAAAGTTGAATGGAATGAGGATGATAAGAAAAGAATTCAATATAATGCACGTGCTAAGAATATTATAACATCTGCTTTGAGTCGTGATGAGTTTTTCAGGGTTTCAAATTGCAAGACAGCAAAGGAGATGTGGGACACATTGCAAGTAACACATGAAGGAACCACTGATGTCAAAAGAGCAAGAATGAACACTCTCACACATGAGTATGAGCTGTTTAGAATGAAGCAAGGAGAACCAATGAGTGACAACTTCAAAAGAAAGTCATCCACCTTTCCCAAAAGAAACTTCAGCAAAAGTGACAACTCTTCCAACAACATCACATGCTATGAATGTGGAAAGGCTGGCCACATAAAGGTTGATTGTCCAAAACTGCAAAAGAAGGATAAAACTGAAAAGTTTGATTCAAAGGACAAGAAGTGGAGAAAGCCAAGAAAGGCCTATATTGCTTGGGATGATAATGATGTAGATTCCACTTATGAATCTGAATCTGAGGAGGCAAACTTGTGCTTGATGGCCAGCAATGACAGTGATTCAGAAAGTGAGGTAAATTCAGATTCTCAACCTACTTTTGAGGAATTGCAAGATGCATTTGATGAGTTGCATGCTGAATATCTTAAGATTGCAAAACAACTTATCTCTTCTAGAAAAATAATTGCTAAACAATGTGATGAATATGCATGCTTGAAAATGAAAGAAAGAGAACTAGATGGTAGGAATAAAGTCTTGATTGCATCTAGCTCTAACTGTTCTAAGTGCTGCTCACTGTCCAAAGAGGTTGAAAAACTGAAAAATGACTTATCAAGATTCACAAATGGTAGAGATAACTTAGAAGCATTGTTAGGACAGCAAAAGTGTGTTTATGATAAGGCTGGAATAGGCTATGAACCTGAGATACATGAGAAATCTTTTAAAAAGTTTTTTGCTGCACCTAAGACATCAAAAACACCATTTGTTAGATGCTATTTTTGTGCTAGGAAAGGTCATACTGCTACAACTTGCCATTACAGAATTTCTGCATATAATAAGTCCAAGTATGTGTGGGTTCCAAAAGGAACTTTTGATGGAACTAACCCAAAAGGACCCAAACAGTTTTGGGTACCTAAGACACAAACATGAATTCTGTTTTGTAGGTGTGTTGGAAGGCCAAGAATGTGAAATGGTACCTTGATAGTGGCTGTTCCAAACACATGACAGGAGACAAAAGCAAGTTCATCACACTCACTCCAAAATCAAGTGGAAGTGTTACCTATGGAGACAACAATAAAGGAAGAATACTTGGCATTGACAACATTGGAAGTGACTCAACAACAATCATTGAGGATGTACTCTATGTTGAGGGACTTAAACACAATCTACTAAGTATAAGTCAACTATGTGACAAAGGCTTTAAGGTAAAATTCAATTCCAATAGTTGCTTGATAGAAAATCAGAATGATGCAAATCTGAAATTGATTGGAAATAGGATAGATAACATCTACATGCTTAATTTAGACAATATCTCTTCAAACACTGCATGCTATCTTATTTCAAAAGAAGAAGAGAATTGGCTTTGGCATAGAAGAATTGCACACATTCACATGAACCACTTGAATAAACTGATTTCTAAAGATCTTGTAATTGGTTTGCCTAAACTGAAATTTGTGAAAGATGGATTATGTGATGCATATCAAAAAGGAAAGCAAGTTAAGGTCTCTTTCAAACCTAAAAACATTGTTTCAACAAATAGACCCTTGCAACTTTTGCACATGGATTTATTTGGTCCATCAAGAACCAAAAGCTTTGGTGGAAACTTGTATGCCTTAGTAATAGTAGATGATTACTCTAGATACACATGGACATACTTTCTATCTCATAAGAGTAATGCATTTGCTGCATTCAAGAGAATGGCAAAAATTGTGCAAAATGAAAAAGACATGAAAATTGTTTCTATAAGAAGTGATCATGGGGGAGAGTTTCAAAATGAAGTGTTTGAAAACTTTTGTGATGAGCATGGCATTCAACATAATTTTTCAGCTCCTAGAAATCCACAACAAAATGGAGTAGTGGAAAGGAAGAATAGATCATTGGAGGAGATTGCTAGAACTATGTTGAATGACTCTAGCCTACCAAAATAATTTTGGGCAGATGCTGTGAACACAGCCTGCTATGTTTTAAATAGAGTTTTGATAAGGCCTATATTAAAGAAAACCCCTTATGAACTTTATAGAGGAAGAAAACCAAACATTGCACATCTTCATGTCTTGTGTTGTAAATGCTTTGTACTTAATAATGGAAAGGATAACCTTGGAAAGTTTGATGCAAAGGCTGATGAAGGAATTTTCCTAGGCTACTCTCTAACTAGTAAAGCATTTAGAATCTATAATAAGAGAACTGAAACAATTGAGGAATCTGTGCATGTTACATTTGATGAGTCTAACCCTAAAAGGTTGGGAAAGGATATTGCTATTGATGATCTTGCAGATTCAATTGAGAAAACTGTCTTGGAAGAGCAACAAGGCAATGAAGGAAATGAAAGCTCCAAAGGAGAGATGCTGCAGCAGGAGCAAACAGAACAGCAGCCTGACTTACCAAAGGAATGGAGGACTGTCAGAAATCATCCAATTGATAACATCATTGGTGAAATTACCAAGGGGGTAACTACTAGACAATCTCTTAGAAATGCATGTAATCATATGGCATTTGTGTCTCAAGTAGAACCTAAGAATATAGATGGTGCTATAACTGATGAACATTGGATGATGGCTATGCATGATGAATTAAACCAGTTTGAGAGAAATCAAGTATGGAACCTAGTGCCTAAACCCAAGAATAGTCAAGTAATAGGTATAAAATGGGTTTTTAGGAACAAACTAGATGAAAATGGCATAATTGTGAGGAACAAAGCTAGGTTGGTAGCCAAAGGGTATAATCAAGAGGAAGGCATAGACTATGATGAAACATATGCACCAGTAGCAAGATTAGAAGCTATAAGAATGCTACTTGCTTATGCTTGCATAATGGGATTTAAATTGTATCAAATGGATGTAAAGAGTGCTTTCTTAAATGGAGTTATTCAAGAAGAGGTATATGTTAATCAACCACCTGGTTTTGAGAATAATGAATTGCCTAACCATGTTTATAAACTATCTAAAGCATTGTATGGCTTAAAACAAGCTCCTAGAGCTTGGTATGAAAGGTTAAGCAATTTTCTAATTGAAAAAGGTTTCAAAAGAGGTAAAGTTGACACAACTTTGCTCACTAAGAAGAAGGCACACAACATTTTACTTGTACAAATTTATGTGGATGACATAATTTTTGGTGCTACTAATGAGCATTTGTGCAATGAGTTTGCAAGTCTTATGCAGAATGAGTTTGAGATGTCAATGATGGGTGAACTGAACTTTTTCCTTGGATTGCAAATAAAGCAAACAGAAAATGGAATCTTCATTAGCCAAACCAAATATTGCAAAGAGTTGATCAAGAAGTTTGGCATGGAAAATGCTAAGGAGATGGCAACTCCAATGAGTACTGCCTGTTATCTGGACAAGGATGACCAAGGTAAACCTGTTGATATTTCAAAATACAGAGGTATGATAGGCTCATTACTTTATCTTACTGCTAGTAGGCCAGATATCATGTTGAGTGTATGCATGTGTGCCAGGTATCAAGCAAATCCTAAAGAATCACACTTAACAGCAGTTAAGAGGATAATTAAATATCTGTTAGGAACAAAAGACATGGGATTATGGTATCCTAAGGGAGCTACATGTACTCTAATTGGTTACTCAGACTCTGATTTTGCTGGTTGTAAACTAGATAGAAAGAGTACAAGTGGAACATGCCATTTACTAGGGAATTCATTAGTTTCATGGTTTAGTAAAAAGCAATTTAGTGTGGCTCTATCCACTGCTGAGGCTGAATATGTAGTAGCTGGTAGCTGTTGTGCACAGGTCTTATGGATGAAACAACAATTAGTTGATTATGGTGTGCAACTAGACCAAGTTCCCATTAAGTGTGATAACACAAGTGCAATTAACCTAACTAAGAATCCCATAATGCACTCTAGAACCAAACACATAGAAATCAAATATCATTTCATTAGAGATCATGTTCAAAGTGGAGAAATTGTGATTGAATATGTTGATACAACAAAGCAACTTGCTGATATTTTTACTAAGCCTTTGAACAAGGAAAGCTTCTTTTTCATTAGAAGAGAATTAGGCATAATTGTCCAATCCTATATCTGATCTCTGTTGAAAGTGTTTGTATGTTTAAATCTGTGTAAATATGCCTTGTGATTGTATGATTTGTATCTGGAATGATCTATCTGTGTATGGTTAGAAGAGAGTTTCAGTTAAAATTAGATTGATCAGGTACATCTATGTACTTAACCCATGTACGTGTATAAAAACTGGAAATTTGTTTTATACATGGGTGTGATCAATAGCTGTATAGAGGATCAGGAATGAATCCCCTGTGTTTTGGTCTGGTACATCCCTGTGATACATAGATGTATTAAAAACACTGAAACACAATTCCTGAATGTCATAAGTATACTGAGGTGTACTACAGGTATGTATGTTAAATCTGAGAAAGTCAGAATACAAATCTTAAATACTTGGGTGTATCACACCCCTGTACGCAAACGTTATAAAGCCTGGTATTTGAATTCCATTTTATTTCAAAATTTCAAATCCTCTCAAATCCACTCTCTCTTCACTTAATTCGTAACCCTAGCAGAGCTAAACCTCAGACATTTCTTTTCCCCTTTCTAAAACCCTAACATGGCAAGAACCAAGAACACTGGTCCTTCACCCTCAAAAGCTGCTGAAAAGAAGAGAAAAGAGATGGAGATGTGGAAATCAGCTGAGAAGAAGAAGGGAGCAGAAACCTCTAAGACCCTTGAGAAGAAGAGAAAAGGGATGGAAACCCCAAAGAAGGCTGAAAAGAAGAAAAAGGAAGTAGGGACTTCCAAAGCTGCAAAGAAGAGCAAAGGAAAGGAAGTTGAGTCTCACGTTGAGACAGAAGTTGCAGAGAATGGGGCTCCTTCATCTTTCATGGAAAATGATGTTCTTCTCCAAAGGTATTCCCTCACTGATAATCAGAAAGAGTTCTTTAGACAAAATTTCAAGGATAGAGGAATCCTAGAACCTTGGATAATGGACTTTAAGTATTTTGATGATAATTCCTTCAATTTCACTGAGATTTTAATCTGTCAAAAAGTTAAGGAATTTCTAGAAACACAAGTTGATTACTATCCATTTTTGGTTAAGATCTTTTACTCAAATTTTGAGATGAATGCTAATGGAATTAGCTCTGAAGTTAAAGGAATAAAGATCAAAATGTCACTAGAGGAATTCAGTAACCTTGCAAATCTACCTTTTATGGACCTAGTATTGCTGGAAATGGTCCACAAGCTGAATGGTATGATGATTATGATAGGGAAATGGCTAGAGTAGACTTAGTTCTCTCTGATGAACCTGAAGGTAGAGTTACCTACACTAGTGTGATGAGTGTAGAGGATAGGCTTCTGCATTATGTGGTTTGCAGAATTCTGATTCCAAGAGGAGGAACTCACTCCCTACTGCAGAATTATGATTTAATGCTAATGTGGGCAATGCTGAATGAAAAACAAATAAGTTGGGGATATTGTGTTGCTGCTCACATGCTAGAATGCAGGAAAAGCAAGATGATGCTTGCATACCCTGCACTGGTCTGCAAAATCCTAGCCCACTTTAATGTTTCTTTTGATGGAGAAGAAAAGAAAATTGGAAGAAAAGGAACTCACAAGTTTGGTGAAGAAATTGTGAGCAAGATGAGACTGAAAAGGGAAGATGGAAGATGGATAAGGAAAACTGGAAACAAGGCAGCAACTACATCTGAACCATCTGATGCACAAGGAAGTGCTGCATCTGAATTTGCTCAACAAATACTGGTTATGCTGAGAAACATGGATGGCAGACAAATCAAGAGACACACAGTGCAACTGAATGCATTGACAAGTCTGAACGCGAGGATGACTAAACTGGAAAAGAGTGTTGATCAGATCAAAGAAGCATTAGGAATTGAATTTCCTAACCCTGCACCTCCTGCACCTGAACCAGAAAATTTCAACATTGCTGAACTGGCAAGAGCTGCTGTGGAGGAAGCTGAGCAACAAAATGAAGACACCTCTGCTGAACCATCACTTCAAGGCCAAGGAGACAATTAGTTCTAGGAGTTCTTAGGACTTAGAACTTGTTTTGATTTGTTTTGAAAGGCTAAATGCCTTGGTCTGTAATGATTTGATGGATTCTGTTTTTTAATTCTCCTGCACTATCCCTCTATTATGAACCTGTTTTGTTTAAAATGCTATGCTATGGTTGAATTTCTTTTCTATTGATTTGAATGGTTATTTCTTTACCTTTTTGATAATGCCAAAAGGGGGAGAAAAATAGAGAGAGAGGAAACAAATTAATGCATATGTTGAGGGGGAGCTTATATGATTCAGGGGGAGTTATCATATATACATATTCTGATATGCTATGATACCATGTGCTATTAAATGTTTTGATACCATGATTTATGAATTGACAAAAACACTTAGCTTCTGCTATACTTTCACTCTGATTTAAGAATTTGTTAAAAGGTTTGTCATAATCAAAAAGGGGGAGTTTGTAAGACTCAATGACATAGAGATTTTGATATATGACAAATATACAATTTAATGTGTGTGCAAGTGTTTTAGTATCAAATTGCAAAGACAGGTATCAAGCTGTAAAGTATCAAGCTCTATAAGCAATTAAAGGAGAATATCCAAAGAAGAACTTGAAGAGCTCAAGGAGCAACAAACAAGGACAAACATCAAGGAGTCATCAAGACAAGAGCATAAAGGAGATTTAGATTTAAGTCTTAGATGATTTGTAAGAGAAGAAATCTCTTATTCACAAATAGCTCAGTTGAAATGATGCATGAAGAAAATCAATTTTCATAACCTGCATTAAAAAGGAATAAGTTTTAATGAAGATGATTTTTGGAAGTTAAGTAAATTCTCTGTCAATACAGCCATGTATTAAAGGGATTAATACCATTTCCTGTAACTAACAAGTGAATATAAAGTTCTTAATATTCAGTACATAGATGTACTACACCTATGAATAACATGAAATCAGATCAGTTATAAATGGTTAACTGAATACAGGCCTGTACATATGCTATGTACTCGTGTATTCAAGTTTCTGGAAAAATCTGATGTTCATTAATACATAGATGTACTGAATGAGTGTACTGATGGTACTGATGGATTAACCAAGATCAAGTTTTTAAAGAACTCGTACAGCCATGTATTACACAGGTGTACAGAAACTTTCAGTATGTAAAATGGTTAATACATCCCTATACTCAACCCTTGTCCAAGAACTTGAATCAGTTTAGCTGATTCTGATATCAGACCCAAATCTGTTTGGACTGATCCCAAACGGTTACAACTTGTTTTCTATATAAAGTGGGATCAATAGAATACTGATATAATATCAGAAACACACGAAATTAATTTGAGAGATCAATTGTGAAAATCATTCATCATCTTTCTTGAGCTTATTGTGAAAAGAGTGATTTCATCTTGTTAGAGCTTCAATTTGTGTATTCAACTTTTGAGAGTTAGAAATCAATTTTTCTGTTCTATTACATTGTAAGAGAGAGGGAGTCTCTCTGTGTGATTAGGGTGAGGAATCCTAAGGAAGAACATTGAGGCTTTTTCACAAGAGGTGTGGTATCCTAGACGTGAAAGAAGTGCTCTGTGGTGTAAAGGTTTTTTAAGCCACCTGGCTAAAGCTTGCCATGTTAGTGTGTGAAATCCCACATGTGGAGTGGGGACTGGATGTAGGTCACAGTGGTGGTGACTGAACCAGGATAAATCTGGTTGTGTGGTATTCCTAAACTCAAAGCTCTTTAATTTCTGTATTGCGCATAAAACTGAGTTTTTGATATACATTGTACAATACTGTTTCTGTTATAATCTGAAATCACTGATTGAACTTTGTGCAAACTGCAATCTAATCTGTGTTGTTCAAATCTGATCTTAAGGCTCAATATCTGAACTGAATTGCATATAACTGTTATTGAATTGCAAGGCTTAAAACTAAATCTTATACAATATGTTCTTGTTTCTTAAAGATTGAATTGTATGCTATAAAACCTGGTTGTTAAAGTTGAGAACTTGATCTGTTTAATTTGAATTGAAACCAGAAGTATTATTGAAATCAATCTTGAGTTATTAATTGTTCAAAACTAAGTTGATTAAAACTGAAACTGAATCTGAAACTGATATATTGTAACTTCAGTTGCTGACTGATTAAGGCCTGTACCTAATACCTGTATTACCTGTTCTGAATCTTAAAAAGCCCTTTTTTAATTTGTTAGAGATCCTGAGGCAAATCTGTTTTGAAAAGTAAGCTTTTGAAAAGGAAGAATTTTTGAAAACTCAATTCACCCCCCCTCTTGAGTCTTTGAAGCCAAAACAACAAAATGACCAAACAAATAATAATAAACAAAAAATCAACAGCTAAAATCAAATCGAAGCATAAAAGTTTATATTGATATTTGGACACAAAAATGGTATCCAACCCCGTATAAACGTACTCATCCCCACTTATTTATTGTTTTCTTTTCTGTTATCATATATTTCATCACTCTCAAGACACTCGTAAGCTCTACGGTGTCTATACAGGATGTACAAATTGTGTGCTCAAATATCTTTACTCCACAGATAAAAACAGAGCTGCATCGATATACGGCAAATCGAATAAAAAAGATGGGAAATTTATATGAAGAAGGGAAAACAAGTGAGAAATGCAAAATGGGAAGTTTATACGAAGAAAACGAAGCTGACAGAGTGAAAAAGGCATCCGAATCAAGTTATGGTTCAGTTCACCATTTTTTATTTATTTTATCCAGGAAGCAAAGCAGAAAGATAAATGGCAGAGAGAAAAAGGAATTAAAAAAATTAGTGATACAAATAATCAGAAAAAAACAGAGAAAGAAGTCACAAGGGACGCAGATTTGTAGAAACCGGAGACGAGTTGCAAAAGGGAACGTACCTATCGGGAGAATTTATTAGATTCAGAGAAAATAGGAGACAACAATCTTCCCCTGTCAAACAGAAACTGCACTACCAATCTTCTCTTGTTTTGCCTCTTAAATCACTGCTTACTGGTTAATTCGTAGTCGTGCACATCCACCGGCTTTCTTTTCTTCTTCTTGTTTTTTTCCCTTTCTTTTAATGTTTTTTATATAAAAATAAGAAAATAATATCAAACTAATCTACTTACTTACAACTTTATTTATTTTTTTTGGTTTCCCAACTCCACGCGTAATTACGAATATTAATCCCTCGAGTTGGGTAGGACTATAAGGGTGACAAAGCTTCAAGAATTTTAACATTGCTGCATTCTTAGAGCTAGGATTCGAACTCAAGACCTCTGGTTAAGCTGGAAGAGATCTGTGTCATCTCATCTAAGCACTTTTGGATACTTACTACTTTATTTTAAGAAAACAAGTTTTTCTTTTTTTTAAGTTATTATTTCTACCGGTAAAAAAAAAAAGTTATTATTTCCACTACATAGACCACGTATCCTCTCCCAACCACTACTTAAAGTAATTTTTTTTTTCATTTTTATATTTTCCTTCTTTCCTAATGTTGAGAAAAATTGCATACCAAAGATTGAGGATAGAACACATACAAAAAATAATGCAACTCACAAATTTTGTGAAAAGTTGAAAAATCACTTTAAGATATGTTTCACCGGCTCCTACTAGGGTGAGAGAGCAACACACATATCTCTCACCATGCATCATTTGTAAATACCGGTAGATCAAAAAATTCCATAGATCTTATCATACATCAGTCACACCTCCTTCTTTCTCGCCCCCCTCTCTGATTCCTCCGCCCACCTCTCTCTCTCCTCCGCCACCCCCACCCCACCCCCACCGCCTCAGCCTCCCCTCCTACTCCCCCTCCACTCATGGAACCCGGTAACACCATCATCGACGGTGGCAATGAGTGGTACCAGAACACCGAGCACCACCAAATCCAATAGATGTTGAATAAGGACGACGAGGGGGCTTAGGTTCTGGTTCCAGCTCCGGTTCCGGTTCGTGGAGGCAGAGACAGTCTCATGTGGCCAGGGTGCACGGCGGCTGCCTTGGAACAGAGGTGGTGCGACCGTGTTGCTACGCATACAGCAAGGGTTCACCGCGTCTGACGGCAGAGAGGATGGAAGAGAACAGAGATGTTGCCCATGGCGGCAGCGGGGAGGAGGAAGAGACCCTCTGCTACTACAGCGGCGGACGATCGCGTGAAATACAATGGGGGAAGAAGGGAGGCCGCACGGCCTCTCGGAGGAGAGGAATAAAAGAGGGCTGTGTTTTGTGAATGATGGCGGCGATATGGCGGTTGGTCTTCTTCTCCCTGTTTCCTTCTTTGTCTCCCCGATACACGATGGTGGGAAGACGGTGCAATGGCGGTGGAGGATGGGAAGAACCAGAGATGTTGTTGCGGTGGAGGAAGATGTTATGGAGTGCCGTGGAGGTGGGAGGTGGAGGTGGCGTTAGGTCTGGGAAAAGGATCAGAGCAAGAGGGAGAAAGGGAATGAAATAAAAAAAAAATTCTAGTGTAGCTAATGTATGATACAATATGGTGGAATTCTTTAATCAACGGTTGATAAAGATTGCTCACCGTGAGCGACATGCATTGGTCGCTCACGCTAGAACGAGCCATGTTTCACCTTTCAAACTTGAGTATCCCATTAAAAAATTAAAAGGAGGTAAACACTCGCTCACATATACGCCCTCACTCAAGTTCAAAATCATCACACTTGATTCATCATTGCTGTTGGTTGTTTCACCCTATCACAAACTCCTCTATTTATATAGGTAACGTTAATCCAGGCTCTTCTCAAATTTATTGTTACATGCACTTTTGTTATCCCAAAGTGAATATATGTTCTCTTGAAATATGAAGTTACTTTGGAAGTATGCACCTTCTAAAGTACAATGCACTTCAATTATTTAAAAACAAAAATTGGAATTACAATGTTCTTTTTGTTTGAGAAATCCTAGGTATCCGAAAATTATATTGGACAAAAAATAATTTGAGTCAGGAAGATCTATTGAATAGAGGAGCTTATTTAAGATGAACCAAACTCTATGCCACTTGGACCAATATTCGTTGGTTACAATTTGACTTAACTACAGTTTTGGTCCTTATAGTTTAACAATTAAGTGATTTGGGTCCCTATAGTTTCAATGTCTCAAATCAACTCCATCTGATTTCATAATCGAACAAATCAAGTCCTTATATATAGTTTTGATTACTCAAATCAAGCCTCTGTAGTTTCATAAAATGATTTTGGTCCTTGTAGTTTCACAAACGTGTCCACAATCCCCATTAAATATTGGATGATAGGTTGACAGTGGGATCATATTTGTTTGATTTTGAAATTAAAAAAACTTGATTTGAGCAATTGAAATTATAAGAATCAGAATTATTCATTGGTAAAACTACATGGACCAAAAATCTAATTAAGCGTTATAATTTTTAATTGCACATTTTTCAAAACACATCATTCCTTTTTAAAGATGCTAAATTCGTTTCTCCTTTTACGAAAATTCCTTAGTACTATTAAGCATTTTTCTTCTTTTTTACCTTCATAGACTATTCTGAGTAATGTGTTTTTTTTTTATTATTCCTTCGAGTAATTAAAATTAGCCTTTACTCGTAAGTCCTAAAATCAAGTATCCGTTGGGCTACAAGAAAATCAATAAAATGAAAAACAAAATATAAAAAATGAAATGTTACCGTTGGAGCATTCAACCGTTAGGAACGAGGCGCGTATACGAATGTTACAAATGATACTCTCTCATTTCCCTGCAACAACAAATTCTCAACCATCATCATCATTTCTCTTTGTTTCTTCGCACTCTGCTCCTCTATTCAATCGATTTTCATCATCATCGTCGTTCACTGCAATTCTTTATTATTTGTATTTCAAAGTTTAGATATATAATTTATAATTTATTTTGCAACAACAAAACAAACATCAATGGCCGAATCAGAACACACCCACATCGTAGAAATCCCTGTAGATCAAGAGCATCATCATCACTTGTCTAACAACATGTTTGAAGCCATTGAAGACCACCCTTTGACCGAGATATCAGAAAGCCCTGGTCACCTTTTGCTCCTGAAGCTATGGCAGAGAGAAGAGAATCTCTTTGCTCAACGCATTGCATGCAAGGAATCAAGAATGGATTCCATAAGAACAGAACTCTTCCAACTATGCTCTTTCTTCTTCATCTTTCATGGGTTCTTCTTAACTCTCTTGTTCACTTCATGGGTCAATGCCAATAATTCCCACCACCAAAGTGCTTGCAAAAAATGGTGGGTCCCATCCATGGTGTCACTATGCACTTCCCTTGTGTTTGTGTTGCTGGCACAGGTGAAGGTGGGGAGGTATTGGAAGGTGTGGGGACAGTTGCAGAGGGAGAGGAGTGATGGGAGGGCAGTTGGGAGGTGTATACAGGAGTTGAGGATGAAAGGTGCAAGCTTTGATTTGTCTAAGGAGCCTCAGTGTGGTGGGAAGAATAAGAAGATGAAGAGTTCAAGTGTTGAGATCAAGTGGAAACCACTCACTTGGTGTTCAAATTATTTACTCACTATTTGTCTTGTTTGCTTTACAGGTTTGGCCTTTCCTGCTTCCAAGCTTGTTCTTTGTGGCCTGTGATTTTGGCTTTCCAGGGAAGCATGGAATTCCTGTTGCTGAGGGACTGATTGTGGTAAATTTTCTTATGGATTCATATTGTCGGCATTTACAAATTTCACGCGTTTACATTAATCTATAATCAGAATTTCATACATTCGTTTTCCATTTTTCTTACAACATAAATTTATCACTTTTTTTTTTGGTTTTCTTTTCATTTTTCTATTTGTTTTTAGAGTAAATACCAAAATTTGTCTCTAAAGAATGTGTCCCTCAATTTAGTCAATGAAAAATGAAAAATTTCAACTTAGTCCTTGATCTCAAATGTCCATTAAATTAACTCTAGTGATTGATGTGTTTCTAAAATTTATTCTGAAAAGGACTAATTTGACTTATATTTAAGATTTTTACGAATCTAGTTGAGATTTTTCATTTCTCGGAAACTAGATTAGAGTATTTACTTTTGTTTTTATGGTTTCTAGGCTCTTGAACTTTCTTTCTTTCTTTCTTTAGCCTCTGACAGGGAATGAAGCATTTTAGGTCCGATAGATTGGGAACCCTTTTGAAGTAACTAAGTTAACAAGTGAAGGTGTTAATAAAAAAAGGCTTCAGATTTCAATACAAACTTCAAATTTTGCAAGGAGGGTGATGGAGCATATGTTATGGGAGACAGGAGACAGATATATCTTTGTTTTTGATACTTGATTTGGAGACATACTATTGGTCTATTCCCAACTCAGAAGGTTTCCCTATATGATTGTGTTGCTGAGTACTTGATAATGGGAGGTCACAAATGTGATTAGAGATCTTTCAAGAGTGCAATTCCATTCTGAAGGAAGCAACACCTCTTGTGTGCTGAGTTCTTGATATTTGAAATCTACAACTTTTTTGAAATGTAAACTGCAGTTAAACTGCGGGTTGCTCCAATTTTGACTCCATTATGTACTGCTAATTTGTTGGAATATCTAATGAAATAAAGTCACAATTCTTTTTTGATACTCGTATTCTGCAATGTGGTGTTGTTGAGACAAAACAAATTTATAGAAGTATTATCATTTTTTCCTAACCCCCAAAGTATTAAAGCAGTACAACAGTAGAATTATCCTTATTATGGTAGAATAATTCTCATAGGTCTCTCTTACTCATAGCAATGTAAAGAGAGACTTTGTTTAACTTAATCAGAGCAATTAAACAGTATTTGGCCTGGCTCGGCCCGACCCGAAAATGTATTGGCCCACTTAGGGCTGGCCCATTGCGGACCGGGCCAGTCCGTGGCCCGAAGAAATAGTCAAAAAATTCCTTGAAAAAAAGAAGTCAAAAACATATATTTATAAAAAATACAAAAAATAATAAAGAATTTGAAAAGGCTTTTTTGCCTTTTGGGCCTTTTACTTTTATCAGTATATGACTGAATAGAGTCAGATAGAGAACGTACAACAACATCAACACGCCAACACTGTCTCGAATGATCAGTGTTATAATTTATAATTTTGGGCCTTTTACTTTTATCAGTTTATGACTGAATAGAGTCAGATAGAGAACGTACAACAACATCAATACGCCAACACTGTCTCGAATGATCAGTGTTATAATTTTGAGATGAGATCCCACTTAACTACTCGAATGAGATTTGTGACAAGATCCTCATCATCCTATACTTTTTTGTGTTATTTTGTTTGATACACCTCCTATATTTTTCGTGTTATGACTTATGGTTAAACTTAAATGTATATTTTTTATGACGATGGAGATTTATTATAACCATGGTACATATAGAGATTTATTATATAACCAAAGAGATTTTTGGTGGATGACATGTTAAATGTTAATTCATAATCATTTGAATGAAATTTTCTAGTTAAAAAAATGAATTTAAAAAAAATATATAAATAATTTTAAAAAAACGTTATCGGCCCATGGGCTGGCCCGTTTGGCCCGCAGCCCGCATAGGGTTGGACTGAGTTAGGAAATTAGCATCCCGACTTGATTTTGGCCCAGCCCATCCCGAAAAGTGCTTAGCCCAGATGGGCCGGACCAGCCCGTTTTGACAGCTCTAGTTGCGAGCAAATAAACAATAATCAAAGCAGATAATTTAGTTTAATAGAGATATCCTAATTCATAAGATTCCGTGAGCAGATAATTTAGCTACACATTTGTATCTTTACTCAAAGTTACAAATGTGTACTTCATACCAGAAAAAAAAAATTTGGAGAAATGGCATCTAGATCCAGCTTCAAAAAATAATAATTTAGATTCATATTTTTATAACAAATAATAATATAATTTAACAAAAAAAAAAATACAAAACAAAACGCAAGTTCTTCTTCAGTAACATGCAGAGGTTTATTGTTTGTATTTAGGATATGTGAAAAACTTTACCATAAGCTGCACATATGGATCATTTTCTCAAGAGAAGTTTGTATGCTGGGCTATTTGAATTAACAAACAAGGGTATCGAGCATTTTATTTGAGGCTTTTGAACATAGGGCAACAATGTTTTAGAGAACTTGGTGAACACTTAGCAATATAGGTGAGAGAGCTAGAACAAAGTCATCAGAAGAATCACATATAGCTCCACAATAAATTTAAATCTTTAATCCTTTGTATATAGAAAGGTTCTTGTGCTGCAGAAAGCTTATGCTTGCTTGCTAATACTTCTGAGTTCTGAATATCCACTTGATTTATTCATAGGAGAAGCAGTACAACTGTGGAAGTATCTCATTTTCCGCAAACCCCAAGCATTAAGCAGTACATTTATAGAATAATTCTTATTTTTCCTCAACAATATTTAAGAACAAAAATTGTTTTATACCATTCATATAGCCTTGTTTGAGTCACTCTACCTCCGTGCAAATAAACAGTAACAAGAACAGATAATTAGTTTAATACAAATAATCTGATTCATAAGATTCCAAGAGCAAATAAATTTAGCTGAACATACGGCACACTACACGTGCCACTTTGGATGACAAATCAACCTCCATCAGGCTCCCATTCCTGTATTGCCACCAGTAAGAATGATTCAGACAAACAAGAAACAAGTCTCCTTTTTCTTGATTCCTTGTCTCCCTTGTTTACAATGCATTCTCAATTGCTATGTAAATGCTTATCTTCCAAATACTAGGCATTTTCAAAGCCAAAAATTCGAAAAACACCTGAAACCAAAATGCAGATAAGTTAACTGCAGCCACTTGTGATTCTTGTGTTCCTAATAACACTTAGCAGGTGCTAAAAAATTTATACCTTCATCAGCCTGATACTTGTTTTTGTCATCACCAGCATATGCAAGTAAATTGTATTTAGGATTCCACTCAACACTGTTCATGGCAGCCCTACAAGGAATCTGATGCGCTGTTCGTCCAGTATGAACATTTGACTGTTCCATAAGGTAAGAGGTTGAACTTTTAATATAATGTAATTATAAGACAATCAGATTTCATAGATGAATAAAACCAATAGGTTTTGCAATAAGATGTTTCTTGTAATAGAATTATTGAAATATCATGTGTAACTTACAATATCAATGAACAAGTCTTCGCTTGCAGAAGCAATGAAATCCCCTGAATGATTAAAGCTAATTGTCCTGACAGGCCATCTGAGAAACATAGAGAAAGAACATTCCACATTTGTTATAACAAACTAAATACAATCAATATACCTGAAAACCAAAGCTTAATACACAAACATGGAAGCCAAGGAAAACTCACTCCAGCTTTGTAAAGGTACGCACGCAGAGCATCTCTGAGATATCCCACAGACTGACAAGGGAATCAGCACTTCCAACAGCAAAATATCTGTCTCAACAACAACATGAGGTTACTGTTTAAGTAGATCTATTTATTTCCATGGGGATACTTTCTATAAAAACTGAAGATATTCTACTGAAGGAAAGGAAGACAAAATTAAAATGCAACAAGTGATTACTTTTAGAATCAGATGCACAGTTTTGCATGTGTCTCCTACCTGTGCTAATTTAATGCAATTAGCAAGACCAGAAATAACAAACACTAGAAGCATACCTTCCTCTTGGGTCAATTGCAATGCAATAACAACCAGCTGTATGAGCCATGAGGGTATCGAGAGGTCGAAGAGATGGGTATGACAGCACTTCCACAGTCCCTATGGTGAGCATGTAATAAAATATAAGATATTTTCTACTTTATACTAACCCAATGAAGTGAAATATATTTAGTTGAAATTCATATTTTGGTTATAAAAAAAAGTACCAATTCAAACTATGACCTCACCATTTCCTGTTGTTAGAAAGAACATCTCACCCGTCATGTTCCAAGCAATCTCATTTACCTATTAAAAACAGGAAAATACAGTAATCACTGAGTACGTTGGAATTATATTTCTCAAAAGAGTTACATAAATACCTGTCATTGTGTGAAAATATGTGCTAAGAGTATAAGACAGGTCATTTAAATAGTTAAATTCATGTCTGTTCTCAACTGTGTATCAACCAAACAACTAAACTGCAAGGCTGTACATTTGAAGTATTAAAATTATGTAGTCATAGATAGAGTCAGGGAAGGGTATGGGTAAGGCGTGTGGAAGAAAGAAAGAAGTAAAGCTGCACGCAATCCACAACCAAAAGAGAAAAGCTGGAATTCAAGAATAGTGTTGTTGAACAAAACAATGAGTTCCAGACAGCATCATAATGGATGATGTTGAAGAAGTTGGGACTTCAGAGTAGATGGATGCCAAAAGATAAAACAGGAGTTAGGAACCAGAAAAGATAGGTGGTGCAGAAAGTGAGGGTGAGTCTTGGGAAGCAGAAGCAGAAGCATTATAGTGACAATGCCAAAGAACTTGTATCGTCAAAAGAGACAATATACTTAAATCCGTGATAATTTGCATATATTTAGTAATCCATACTCTTCTCTATCTAGGGCGAATCCTTATAAGTTACATTGGTGCGGTAGTAAGTCAGAACAACATTTTTCCTATTCATAACAGATGCATCAGGTTTAAAGGCATGGAAGTTGCAAGTCGTTCATATTGAACTATGGAAGAAAAACAAAACAGGAACATGGGCACTTAGTTCTGCCAAGTGCCAACTGCATATTTATGTATTATATATATATATTTATAAAGCAATATGTAATTTACACTCCAATTAATAAACCCTTTATTGGACTCTGAATTTCAGCTCTGAATCCTGAATGCAACTGGGGGGCTTGAAAGAGAAGAAAATCAAACTAACCTAAGTTATTTTACCAATTAATCTGGTAAAGGCCCATGCACATTAACATTTAACAATTTATGCAAAATTATAAGAATGTGGTATCAAGACAAGTTTCTCATAAATTTCAGGGTTCAGATTCAGTTCCTTAGCCTCATGAATGATGCATAAACAAGGTATTACCTCATAATTGAACTTGCGCTTATGAATTGGTTTGAACTTTCGAACATCCAGTATTGTTAATTCATCATCCTATGAAACAAAACAACAAGGTAAGACTTCACATGTTGAAAAACACTGAGAGAATCATAGACATAGTCTATTTGGTAACTACTAGTCTACCAAAGCTCAGTAATTCCATAACAAGAAACATTTCAATCATACTCATATAGTTCATATTAACATATTCGTTCAGACATCTGCACTTCAGATCTTTAAGCAAATGAAAGGGATTGTGTAACATACCCTATTACCTACAGCTACATGAGTCCCATCAGGTTTGTAGGTGATGTTGATATTCTCCCCACTAAGTTCTGCCTGTTGTGAGCATTTTCCACCTGCAGAAACCAAATGTGAGAAGCATTTCTTAAGACCCTCACTCTGGCCCTCAAGACAAAAAAGTCTCTGTTAACATACTTTAGACATCCTTTAACCTAACTCAAAGTAGAAAAAAATCGAACGTTTTTCCCCAACCATTCATCAACAAAAGCATTTATCTGTCCTATAGATGTATTTTCAAACAGAGAAACCAAACATGCTTAATTCAATAATTTGTGCAGAGATAATTCGTGGATTAATGGAATATAACCATACAATGTACTACAAGTCTCCCAAAATATAAAAGGCCATAATAGTTATCCTCCTTTCTCATATTGACAAACTAAAATAAATTATACAACTGAATGATCACTTACTACGAGCATCCCACAGACGAACAGTCTTGTCACCCGATGCAGTTGCAATCAGATCAGCATGTTTGGGGTCCCAGCATAGCTGATCCACACTATCAGTGTGACCCTTCAATTCAATATCTTTGACCTTACCCTGTATTTAACACCCATCCCCAAAACACATGCAAAAAGTAACAATCAAATTTCTGACCACAAAATAATTAAAAGAATAAAATCATTTACAATGACATAAAAGTAGCAGCAAAAACTGAAAAAGAGAACCTCTGAGAAAAAAAGGTGACAAGGAAATAAGGTAACATTTGCAGCATAGATGGGTTACCCAAATTTACATAAGAAACTACAGGAATAACAGAGAATTCTTCCTGGCACACCATCAAATCTCTGTAAAGATATGTTCTCCAACAAAACTTTTGGAAAACGTATCTTCCCTGATCACTTTTACCTTAAAATTCAGTCTTCCCCATGACGGAAATTTTGAAATTGCATGTCGTATTATAAAAGTATTAACTGACTCAGACTATTCTTCTATCTCAACTTCACTTAAAGCTGTCATTCACTGTCCCATCTTTCACAAAAACTATTTTAACAATCTCTCTGCTGCCACACTTTAGCTTCTCAATATTTCCCCCCTCCATATAATGGCCTATTGTTTCTGTTAGGAGGCCACAATGGAAATAGATAAAAGGAAGGAATGATTTAATTGATTGGATAATATTTGAACAGAACATGATGAGTGATCCCCTCCAAGGGTTCTCCTTCACAAAGGGTTCCCCTTTCTCTTAAAATATGATTCTCTGAATGATGAACGATGCCTCTATCCTTCCTTCTCCCTTTTTTTAATAATAATCCTTCTCTCTATTTATTTATTTAACTAATCCCTCTAACTAACTCCTCTCTCTGTCCTAACTATTTCATTTCTGGAACGATGCCCACAAAAAAATTCACAGTAGAGTGCAGTTTACTCTATAGCTTGAACTACAATTGCCTTTCTGATCATACATAATTCACAATGCATTTCTTGATTTAATAAAATGAGTCCTAGTTCTAATAGAAACATCACTCTGATATTACTGTCATTTTAGACCAAAGAAGATAACAAAGGGTGGTGATTCTTGGATACTTTTCATCCACTGGTATCCCCTAACCCTTGGTCCTTCTCCAACTCTGGCTAAAACTATGCATTCAGTTTTATTCTTCTTTTTGCCAACAGCTTCTAAGGCTTAACCTTTGGCTAAGTCACATTCAAATTTTATTAAATATCATATGTAAAAGGACATATTTACCGAAAAGCCAAATCCTTGGTGGTCATGTTATCTCATCCACCAAAAGTTATAAAAAAGGAGATTACATAAACTCATTAAAAGTTGCTGCTGTAATTTGAAATTAACAAATCTTAAACAACTTAACTTATCCATACTTAAGGGGGACTTTCAGATTTTAACAACAGCAAACCTACCACATTTCTTTGTAAACGTTAACTTATGCTTTCTCCAATCATTACCATCTCGATGTAGCTAAGATGTCACTTTTACTCTATCAACCTTGAAGCCATATTCAGGTAGAACTAATCAGAAGACTAGCCTAAGCCTAAGCCTAAGCCTAATATAAATGGCCTTTCTCTCCTCTAATCCATGAAACAAAGAAACAGTAAGATAATCCCCATTGCCAAATGAGTCAATTATTACATGCAGATGTTGACTTTATTTGATTAGCGTCTCCCTTAGGATTCAATGGGCCTAACATCCCAGTCCATGGCGCCTGTAATGAGTGCAACCTCTCAAGCTAAATGTGCTTGTTAGAAGCTTTAAGGAAATAAAGTTACACCCTTGCCAACAACTATAACTTTTGGCCTAATCGTAAGCACTTCATCCAACAGAGAGTAAAAAGAAAATAAACACATGAACTTGTCAATTGTTAGACCATGTTTGGATTGATGTAAATGGATGGAATGGAACATAATGAAATAGTACTAGATTCCATTATTTGGAATGAAATAGGGTGGAACAGAACCTTCAATACCTCTAATTTTTCTCCCCTCCCAATTCGAGGTATGAGAGGGACGGGATGAGATGAAACCAACTTATTATTCACTCCATTCCATCTTTAAATATCCTAACAATGGTATGGTAAGTTAACTTTGTTCCATTCCATTCTATCTCGTTATATTACATTCCACCCATCATTAAATATCCAAACATAAGCCTCTATGAGCAATTAGGAGAAAGTACATCAATAGAAAATTTAGATAAAAAAAAAAAAAAAAAAAAGAGGTAAAAAAACAGCAATGAGGAGTAAACTGACATGTCCATGTGGCTCAATAAGCCAGATTCGAGCAGTTTGATCCACAGAGCCAGAAGCAAGTTTTGTGCCAATGCAATTCCAAGCCACGGAGTGAACCTTTAAAAAAGGAAAACAAAAGATACCCATTTCAGAATTGAAAACAGAAACAGTGGCAGAGGGTTTGATTATGGCATAATTGAAGTATTCAACCACAACAAGCATAGAAAAAATAAATAAAGTTTACAACTTTGAACATGTTTACCATCAGAGAGAGAAAAGAGAGGAAAAGGGTACCTTCTTCTTGTGACCGGAATACTCTCTGCTATGAAGATTCTTAAAGGGGATTTTTTCGTCCATGGTAGAAGAAGCAAGCAACGAATCAGAACTGTTTCTCTTTCAAGATTGAGCACAAAGATTCGCAGAGAGTGAAGCTGTGATCGTTGGGAGCAGTATCTGATAACAGTGGAAACGCTAACTGGTGCAAATAGCTTATTTATGCTTCTCATTAGTTGTTTATTATTATTTTATAAAATTAAAAACAAAAATATAATTATTTAATAAAAAAATATGAATAATTAATTTGAAATATCAATGACATTGAGTACTTTACCTTGAGTTTGTTTAAGCTGTGTTTGGCAAAATTAGGTGAAAGTTAGCTTATATAACTAATAAGTTAGCTTATAATAAATTAATTTTTAGCTAATAGCAGAAAAGTTAATTGATTGAATTTGAAGTTTTAGTAAATTTAGTTATTAAACTAGCTTATATAAATATAAAAAGACATATTTATAAGATTTTTAAAATTTATAAAATTTTAATTAAAGCTTTATAATAAGAATATTATTTTTAAATATTTTTAATTTTATTTTTAAATATTTTTATTAAATAATATAAATGAAATGACATGTTTATATGATTTTCTTATACATTTTTTTCTTTTGTGAATAACAAGGCCTAAGCTCGGAAAGTAACTACACATAAATAAGGCGGGGGGTAGAAACTCGGATTGTAACACCCTGTTTTTCTTAAAAAGGTTTTATTAAGTTAATTTTATTTATTTAAAAATGTTGGTTAAGGGCTAAGTGAGATTTTAGCCTAAAAGTCCCTTTCTGGTACATGAGCACGCTCGTGCTCATCAGCCAGCAAGCCCGTGCTTAAAGTCAGAAGCGTGTCTCTGATTTTAAGTTGAGCACGACCGTGCTCAATAGTAAGCACGCCCGTGCTCAATGCGTGGACCGCTTCTCGCTGACGCTAAGTGGAGCACGACCGTGCTCGATGCTAAGCACGACCGTGCTCAAGTCCGGATGTTATAAACGTAAGCAGAACCCGAGGGTTACGTAAAACCCTACTTTTGTGAATTTCAGCAGCCGCAGTTGCGGCCAGAACGCCTTCCCGCTCTATTTCTCCTTCGTTCTTCGCCGTAGTGGAGTTCTGAGAGCCGTTTGGAAGGCTTGGTTGATCTGCTTCAGTGTTGGTAGGTAATGGTTTCGTCCCTTTTAGTTTCCTTTTGTGTTTTGGGATTGGAAACTAACCGGTTGTGTTCTTGTTTGCCCAATGTTCATCATTGGAGTGAGCCGCTTTGGGAACGGTACCAGTTTGTTTTAGGAGCAGTGTTAGAGCTACCTTCAATCCAGGTATGGGGAGAAATGGGATTGTATTCATTAGGCAGTGGGTAGTGTAAGGTAACGGGGTTTCCCATGACCCCGGTGTCGTTGTATGCATGTGATTATGATGTTTTAATTGGTATATGGCTGTTTCTGATTTATATGTCCATAAATGTGTATTTTATATTCATGAGGATTGTACTATGTTTATGATGCTATTGCTGTTATTGACATATGCTGGTTGAATGGTTGATGACTGATTATGTTTGTTGAAATGATAAGTTTTGGCCCCTAAAACACGTTGTCAACTAACTAGGAATAATTAATTAAGAATTTAGGTTTTTGGCTACGAACTTGGTTTCTGTCCCTGCCCAGAACAATGCAGTCGTGCATTGAGCACGACCGTGCTGAACAGGGAGCACGACCGTGCTCCCATTTAAATTCTGGAAAATGGCCGCGCTGCTCAGCACGGCCGTGCAGGTCAAACAGTACAACAGCCGTGCAGGTCAAACAGTACGACCGTGCAGCTGAGCACGACCGTGCTGAATGTGAAGCACGACCGTGCTTCACTTAAAAAGGCAGCACGCCCTCACGTGTCCAAGCACGACCGTGCTAAGGTCTAAGCACGACCGTGCTGACCTCCTGGACAGTGATGAAATTAAAGGACTTAAGGGGTTTTTAACCCCATTCCCAATGATGATAAGTTAAGGTAACTAATCAAAGATAAAGATTAGACAACCTGGTTATTAATTATAAAAGATAATTAGATAATCAAATGTTAAGTCGGTACCCGTTGGGTTACCGCACGTTGATAAGTTGAAGTCTTGGGTGCTTATAGACCCAAGCATGTTGAGTTGAACCTTGGTGCTTATTGGCCAAGGGAGCCTTGACCCCACGGTTTGGGTCTAAGGTTACGTTGAGTTTGATGTTGAAAGTCTTGGGAGCTTCATGGCCCAAGCAAGGAGGTGGTTGAGATTGTTTGTTGTTGTGCCATTTGCATAAAGCATTGGAGTAGTTGATGGGGGAGGTTCGACAAAGGGGAGATCGCCCGAGAGTACGGTGATCTGGCCATCCACGGTAGGTCACCCAAGGTTTGGTGACCGAGGCCCCCCGTGATGAGGCATCCACGGTTTGATGCGTTGGCTATCCATGGGGTTCACCCAAGGTTTGGTGAACTGCCGGTGTTGGTGCTTTTATGGCCAATACGGATATGTAACTCCAAAGTCGTTCATCCTGAGTTAGTTTGGATCCACATGCATAGTTGGAGTAGCGGAGTAGTTGATGCATTGCATAGCATAGCATACTTGGTTGTTATGATACTGTTGGATGTTAATGTATGCTTATGTGTATGTTTACCTTGCGTACTTTTCCCCTGCTGTTTATATGATTACATGAATCTTACTTCCTGTATTGTTTGTGTTTGGCCTGATTGGCATTTGCAGAGGACGATGAGCAGCCCGGAGAGGAGTGACTCTGAGGAGCCGCCACTCATAGTTAGGGCTTATTTATGTTTAGTTGTTTTTCCTTTGTATTCCGAGGATGTTATTTTCCGGAACGGTTATACCAGCTCTGAGTGTGACATCGGGGTTGGGTAGTTATTTCTTCATGTTTTATTGATTTTAAACTTGGTTTATTTCCGCGTTGTAACTGGTTCATGTGGGACTTTTCTACCCATGGACAATTGTTTTGAACTTATTAAATGAGTGCATGTTTTTATTATTAAATTATTTATATTAATTGCCTTTTAACATGTTGGGTAGAAGGGTGTCACACGGATTACATTAGAAACTACTTGCATAGGTTACTCATACACTACCAAGTAAGTCACATGCCCGCAACCTAAGGTAGATAACACGTCGGCACTCCTATTGACCTCTCTAAAAACATGCCAAACTCGAACCTCCCACTCCAAGGACAACGGATTGTTAATCTATCTAACAAGGTTAAAACCCTTATAATGCTAGCAGAGGCTTGATCTTGAATAGTTTAAAATGTAACCTCTGAATCCATGTTCAACCCCACTCGCATGAAGCCCTTATTTTTTAGCCAACTTTCAGAACCTCGTATGCTCCCCACAACTCTGCAACATAGGTACTACAGTTTCCCAAATATTTTGAGAACCCACAAACCCACTACCCATCTCCCCCCGATTAAGACCACCATGGCCCGTCACCTGGAACTCCATTTTAGATACACCATCGATGTTGATTTTCATCCAACCAGTAGGAGGAGGATACCATTTAACATCAACATACTTCTCAGATCTAGCTGAAACAACCATGGAACATGACTTCTCTAGATGGTAGTGACACATGACTTGCCTGCTCACCACCCACAGTCTCACAGGACATTGGAAATTCTCATAATGAGTATTATTGGAATGACTTGAAGTTGTTCTAAACTACAGAAGGTATAAAATAATATCATCAAATGAAATGTTTTTGGAAAATAAAGTTATGTCTCGGCCTACAATTCAAGCATTTGGCAACAAAGGCCATTATTTTCCTAAAGTACCATATCTTATTGTCATTGGAGTAATTTTGTTTCCTGTTGATCGTTATTAGATCATATATTACAAGATTTTGTTCAGTTGCAACTCGAAGACATTGGACTGGAGTCAAACATGTTCTTCGTTGACATCATGGTACATCTAATATAGGTTTGTTTTACCCAAATGGATTAAAGTCGGAATCGGTAGGATATGTTGATGTTTGATATCTTTCCAACCCTCATAAAGCTCAAGTCACAAACAAGTTATGTTTTCACACGTGGAAAAATTGTTATCTCATGGCAGTCCGTGAGGCAAACAATCATGGCTACATCATTAAATCATTCCGAAATAACTATTGATCATGAAGCAAGTCGAGAATGCATATAGCTAAGAACTATGACCCAATACATTTAGAGGAGCATGTGAATGGTTAAACAACATGACTATCCAATGATATTACATGAAGAAAATGCAATATGTGCTGCACAAATCAAGGATGGCTAGATGAAAACAGATGGATTAAATATGTTTTTTATCCCTATAAAATTGATAAATTTTGGTCCCTATAAAAATTTATTCGTTTTTAGTCTTTACATTTAATAAAGAATAGTGTGTTTTTAATCTCTAACCAAGTATTATATATATATATATATTGTATTTTTTAAGGACTAAAAATGAATAAAATTTTGGTAGAGACAAAAATCAAATTTTATCAATTTTATAGGGATCAAAAACATATTTAATCCAAAACAAATCTATACACATAAGCACGTGCATAGCATTGAAATACATCAATGAAAGGGCATTTAATAATTGATGTATTGGGTTTAAGGTATAGAAGGTGTTGGAGGTCCAAGATTCAAACCTTGACAAAGGAGAAAAATTAACAACTAACATGCTAATATACTAACATTTTGCCTATCAAAAAAAAAAAATTGATGTATTTTGAGGGAAAGTAAGTTACTATAAATATTGTACTCTTTTTTCGTCGTTAAGTTTTAAGTTTTAACCTAGCGAGTTTTTCTCAACAAGTTTTAACGAGGCATATTCCTAGTATATGGTCATCAAATGAGAAGTGTTGAAAATCTCTTATTTAGCATGTCTTAGATGATTATCTTAATTTGGTATCTGAAGATATTTCTTAATAACTTTACCATATCTTAGAATATTTTGTAGTATTCTAAACAATGTTTTTGGTTTTTTTTTTTTTTTCCTCAGAAAGAGAAAGAAAGCAAAAACAACAAGGAACCTAAACTAAGAACATCGTTAGACCAAGAACATCCGTATAGGCTTGATTCCAGAGTTTCAAACCCAACTCCTGTCTGATCCCATATTTCGCCAAGACATCAACACAAACGGTTTGCTTCACGGTGAACATGGTTAAGCTTCACCACCCAAGATCTGTCCAAACAATTCCATAATAACAGCAGCATGGAGATGAATTAATCCGGTGCAACTCCATGTTCTGTATCAGCTGGATCACCTCCAAAGATGAAGCTTATTCGTGTGATGAAGGATCAACCAAAGAAGGTGCCGCACTTTAGCTGGAGCAGGCGTTCTCCACACCCAACGCCAATCTATCATCATATAGTTCCTGACATTCTTCGGCAGCCATTTATAGACATCACTTGTTTCCCTTCCAAGTCCGGCAATCTAAGATATCAGGGCACACATTAACAGGCACAGACACATGCAAGTCGATCTCTGTAAACACCAAGTTCTGCAAGTCCACAGGTCCTTCATCTGCAAAGTGGTGTCCAAAATATGCACAAAATCAACCAGGTTACACCCGACCAATCATTATACCACTGAGGACGAGCCAAACCCCATGCACATACCAAAGCCCTGACGCAAACCATCAATAGCATGAACGATGCTACGCCAAATAACTTGAACCCAAAGCTTATGCTGCACATGCATCAAACTCCAGACTAGTTTACCCAGAAGAGCCAAGTTTGTTAAATTTGAGTCCCGAATACCCAGTCCCCCAATCTCCTTAGGCAATGTATCCTTATTTATATTTTCTGATATGATTTAGTTCAGAATTAAGAGTCTGTTACTTATAAAAATAAGACTATTTGGATTGTACTTGTACTCACTTTATAGAATTATTATCAATTGACCAAATTGATAAAAAATTATATATAGTTATTGAAACACTGGTTTGACCATTTGAGTCGATATTTCTATTATCTTGATTTCTCTGTTTTCTTTTCTATTTTCAAAAGCAACACTGTTTTAGATAATTTGTTTAAAGGGGATAAATTTCTTCAAAGAGTGACCCAAAAGTTGATTTTAATGTCGTCAGACCAGAATCATAACAACATGCACACGAGAGAGCTAGAACATAGGCATGAGAAAAATCATAGCTTCACCCTCACTAAATCCAATTCTTCTCTTTATATATGCAAGGTTCTAATGCTGCAAGATCCTGGACAGGTTGTGACTTATGAACCATCGATGGATGGCTTAATTACAGTGTAAAACAGTACATTATAAAATATAGTAAAGAGAATCAGGCCAGCAGCTAAATATGCAAGAAACGAATCTGAAATTTCTAGCTTCTTATCAGTGACATTGGCTTGTTCTTCTGTAAGCTTCACGTCTGAAACTGCAAAAAAGTTTGAATGGAAAATAATCATTTATAATGGGAAATTTGAATGCCATGATATTATTAACACAGGCTTCATGGTATTTCATGTATATTGATGAGTTATTTATTAAATAAATTATGGATTCCAGGGTATCCCCACAGCCGATAGTCGTATGACTAATCCCCGAGGATGTAGAGTACCAATTAAGGGATAACTCCTTAACTGGTATATTTTGTAATGGATTTAATCATGATATATTGTGAATAAAAAGTTTTATAATATCATTCTACAATATAATATCACATTATTTAATACATTAAATCTTAGGTGAAATGTCAAATTTATTCAACAATATATAATATCACACCTAGAGTCATAAGGTGGTAAAGATTATTTGGGGTGTGTTGGAGTCCCACATTAGATAGTGATATGGCCCGATGAGTGTTTATAAGTAAGGGGCAACCCTCACCTTATAAGCTAGTTTTTGGGGTTGAGTTAGGCCCAAACTCAAATTCTAAGATGGTATCAGAGCCTATCCTAGATCCGTTGGGCCACCCGCAGATGTTCAGTCATGCAAACTTCACGCTCCAGATGTCTAGTCCTGGGCGTGAGGGGGGTGTGTTGGAGTCCGACATTGGATATTGATATGGCCTGATGAGTGCTTATAAGTAAGGGGCAACCCTCACTCTATAAGCTAGCTTTTGAGGTTGAGTTAGGACCAAACCCAAATTCTAAGATGGTATGTGAGACAAAGGTGTTGAGAGATATAAAGTGTAATAATGTTCAAATATCCCCATCCTACTAAGATAACAAACTAACAACTAATATTTACCTATAAAAAAAATAATCAACATTTTGGAACTAGCAATGTCTTAAAATTAAACTTTTAAAAAAAAAAAATTACGAGCCATTTATATTATAAAATTTAGTAAATAGAAAAACAAATTAAGGTAAATTATATTTTTACCACATCAAAATTGTAATGGAAATGAATATAAATGCACTACACGGTTTATGTCATACACTTGTATCCCTTTATGTTTCAGAGAAATACATGTTACAATATTTTTTTAGAATTTATTGATATACATTCTTAGTGTAAATTTTTTTATATTATCAATTAATTATAAATCATGGAATGATTGATTTTAAAATAGTAAATATATAAGAGTCAAACATGCCTTTTTAATGATTTATGATTGATTAACAATGTAAAAATTATTTTACAAATGGTTTATACCAACTCAATCACTTTTTTTTTTATGTGCAGAAAAATTAAAAAATACATACTAGTCTTTCAAAAAATTTAAAGATCTTTCAAGTGTTAATAGTGTGAATAGTTAGCAATCGATCTGTTTATGAATTGCTAACTCATGTTCTTATAGTGCAGGGCAAGAGAGTACCTCTGACTTTTGGTGAAGAGACTTGTTTACTGGATAGAGACTGGAGTTGCTGGTCAAGCTGCTGGAGGGCTTCTCTTGCCTTAATTGGATCTACCTCATATTGCTGTGAATTATCTTCCTTCACTGCATGAACTATGCAACCATAAGAATATGAAGATAAAGGTTTTGTTATCAGCCTCAAGTTTCTGTCCTTGAATATGCCATCACTGTGAACTAACTGTGGAGAAAGTGATGCAAACAAAGGTGTTGGCTGCTTATAGAAGCAAAGAAGCTGCATAGAGAACAACATTTCAATATGGTAAAGAACTCTTTCCAAACAACAACACAACCAAAGGAATTGAAGATAATGTTATGCCTTTAATTTATGTTCAGCATGATAGCGACCTTCTTTGATGTTTTCATATGGGTGTTTGGTAACGCGAGCTGGTGTGAACTGGAATAGGGATAAATTGAGGGAGGCTAATTCCAAAATACGAATTTTGAGGGCATTCCCTTCATTTTATCAAATTAACTTTTTTATTTCTGGCTTACTAAATTTTTTAGGCTAAAGGAAAAGTTTGGCAAATTTTGTGAATTTTATTTCATACCCTTTTAGGGAATTTAAATATGAAAAAGTAAAAATAAAAATAAAAATAAAAATAAATCTTATCCATTTACAAAGAGCCTTCAATAATCTTTCGTGTTGATTTCTAGTAGTGTGATACCATGATTTCTAGTAGTGTGATACCACTAACGAAAATGATCACATTGATTTCTAGGTGGCAAAAATGACATTTGATTCGTATCCTCTATTTCTTCTTTTCTTGTTTATTTGGCTTAACTGTTCTTTTGATCTCCTAAATATTATGATTATGCAACTTTGATCTCCAAGTTCTTTAATTACGTTAATTAGGACCCCAAGTATCCCTCCTGTTATAATCAGGTCCCTATATCACGTTGCTGTTTAATTTTTAACACTGGTAGCCTACATGACATACATGTGATTGGTTTGACGTTTAGTGTGACTACTTTTTCCTAGCGGGATGACATCTCTCTAGAAGATAGTGATTGTGATAAAGAGTGGGACCGGACTAGTGTACTACCAGAGAAAACTGTCAAATCAGTTACACATGTGCGTCATGTAGGCTACCGACTTTAAAAGTTGGACAAGACAGTGACAGAAGGACCTGATTATAACATGAGGGATACTAGGGGACCCAATTGGCACAATTAAAATAAGGGGACCAAAATTATACAAATGTGATACCTGAAGGACTAAAAGTGCAATTAAGCCTTTTTATTTTGAATGGTCCACATGGAGGGTTTTGAGCAATATTAGCCAAATACATTAGATGGTGATTTGGGATTAAGATGATGAATAAAAGAGGAGGAGAGGGTGATTAGATTGCAAATTGTCTAGTATGCGTTTGGAAGAGTTTACAGAGAGTTTATAAAAATAATTTATGAAAATAAACTTACAGAAATAATCTATGAATATAATTTTATGATCTTCATACAAACTCATTTTAGCTTATTGCAATAAGCTTGTTAGAGCAACTTATGAAAATCATTTATTTTTAGCTTATTTAAAAAAAACACAATTTATGTGATAAACACTGAATTAAGCTATTTACCACCAAGGCCCAATACAATTGGTAGATAATTGAGTTTCTTAAGCATATTGTTAGGGGTTCGACTCTTGTCGTGTGAATAGAAAATCCTTTGTTGGAAAAGACAAAGCACACTTCGATGATCTTTATGTCTTGAAAGTAGGGGTGTAAACAAGTCGAGCCGAGCCGAGCACTTAAAGCTTGAGCTTGCCTTATAAAAAAAAAATACGAAGCTCAAGCTTGGTTCATTAATTTAAACGAGCCTAACTAAAAGCTTGAGCTTGACTTGTTGCAAAAAAGTTAAGCTTGAGTTTGGCTTGTGTAGCTCATTTATAACATAATTATTTTTGCTTTTATGAAAATTTTCCTTAACAACCAATATGGTGTGGCACAGTCGGTAGATAACTGGACCCCATAAGCATATGGTCAGGGGTTCGATTCGTGGCTTACGCCTATGGAAGAGCATCTGTTGGGAGAGGTCAACCCCTTAAATGGATCTCAGTACCTCGAGAGATTAATCTCCGGCTCTCGGCCGGAGGATACCCGGGTTTACCCAAAAAAAAATCCTTAACAAAAATATAGTTCACTACAAAAAAAAAAGTCCGATTATCGACAACCAAAAACCGTCGGAAACGTTAAAAATCCGTCGGAAAAGCGCGTTTTCGACAGACTTTCCGATGAACCAAGTTCCGTCGGTACTAGGCGCGTAGGAAACGGTTTCCGACGAAGGGCCAAATCCCTCGGAAATTTCAGACGGCTTTTTCCGTAGGTAATGTTTCCGACGGAAAAAGCCGTCGGTAATTTTTTTTAAAAAACTATTAATTATCTTTTTTTAAATATAAATTATTAATTCTTTTTTATTTTAAATATGACATTTTTTATTTTATAATATTTAGTTGGTGGCCGGAATTCCTCAGATACGGTGGCTGGTGCTCCAAACTGGCGGTGGTTCTCTGGAGAAGAAAAAGATTCCGTCACTATAATGCACAAACAGATAAGAGAGTTGGAGGAGAAGGTGGCTGCTTACCTCAATGTGGTGGAGTGCGGCGGAGAAGGAGGCGGCGCAGGCGGCGGAGAAGGCGGCGTACGGTTCGGTCTCGCACGGTAGTGGAGAAGAAAGAAGGAAAAGAGAAAAGAAAGAGAGGGAGAAAGAAAGAAGAAGAGGAAGGGGGAAGATATGGTTGCTCACGGTGGGGGGCGAGTGGCCGGAGAGGACAGGGAGGTGTGGCCGCGACTGGGGTCGCCGGTGAGGAGAAGGAGAAGAGTGGGAAGAGCAAAGACGAAACAGGGAAATGAGGGGGGAGGGAACTAGTTTATATAGATAAAAGGAAATTACCGACGGACTGGGCTGTCAGTAACTAATGAAGAATTCAAATTTTCGACAGCGGGATCTGAATTTCCTACGGCTTTTGCCGTTGGTAATTGAGATCTTAATTCAAAAAATGATTACCGACGAAAAATTTCGTCGGTAACTGAGATCTGATTTTCTGATGGCCTCCCAATATTTCTGACGGCTTTTGCCATCGGTAATTCAAAAAAAGATTACCGACTGAAAATTCCGTCGATAATTGAGATTTTAATTCAAAAAACGATTCCCGACGGAAAATTCCGTCGGTAACTGAGATCTGATTTTTCGATGGAAAATCCATCGGTAACAGGTAATCGACATTTTCGACGGAAATTCCGTCGGTACAGACGCGCGCCAAAAAAATCGCATTTCTTGCCATTGATACCGACAGAATTACCGACGGATTTTCCGTCGGTAATTCTTGTGACTTTTGCTTTCCAAGCTTTTCGACGGAGGATTCCGTCGGTAAGTCGTTAGTTTCCGACGGAAATCGCGGTCGTCGGTGACAATCCGTCAAAAATCCTGCCTTTTCTTGTAGTGGTTCCATAATATGAAAATTTTGCATTTAGTACTTAATTAAGATTTTAACAAAAAAGAAACTTCAAGAGTAATTTTTAATACTCATTAAAGTTTTACATATTTCTATAATTTAAATAACGAAAACTACTAAAATCCTCATCATCGATCACGCCTACCAATCTAAATGTTAAGGAATGGAAAGTGGAAACATATGAATCGAGTTCGAAATTGGTAGAATAATCTCCTTCAAAATGTTGTCCACCTGAGTACACAAAAATACAAATGGTGCATTTTAGTGCTTTTTTTTTTTGTTGCTTATATAGCCATAGGTTAGTAACTTGGTATTATAGTAGAATACAAATGATTTTCTTTATATCAGAAATTTATGAGTAGGCGTTGGAAAGACTTTTAATTAGGATAATAACAAAAAAGGATTGATAGTGGGTTTAACTTGTGGGCAAAAAGATATTTGGACTACAATCATGTTGGTTGGTACCCAAACATTAATTTTGAAAGTTTTTAGTTGTATGAAAGGGAAATCCATCCATCAGCAATTCGTTAAGAAAGATGAAGCAAATGAAAAACACAATAGTATTCGTATATATAATATATTTATATTATTATATATAATTTTTTGGTCATATATATATATATATACACACACACTAGTAATTCTCGAGCCTTTAATGCCGAGCCTATAAGACTTGGGTTTGACTCATTTAAATAATTGAGCTCACTCTCAAGCTTGAGTTTGTTTGTTTAATTAAACAAATGGGCTTCATCGAGCATTTAACGAGCTGAGCTCGGATAGTTCATGAATAGCTCAGTTTATTTACCCCTACTTGAAAGAGATTAGTCACTAACTATCGGTTAGAAAATACCCATAATGAAAAAAAAAAAAAAACCCCATTAATATCATGTAAAGTTATTTACCGACAGTTTAAAATTTAAATAGCAAAAAAGGAAGAAAAAAAAAACTATATTGTGCTCGGACTTATAACTTATATATACCGACAGTTTTGTGCTCTGTCTTATTTATAAAATAAAAATAAATAAATAAAAAAACTATAGACGCTGTTAATTTCTGTGTACGCATCATCACCCTTTATATCGAAGTTCGAAAAATATTAATAAATGTAATTACATTACTTATATATCTAAATACAAGCCATGCATATTTGATTAAAAAAAAAATTTCATGCATCTACATTCCTCCAAACAAAAATATTTATTTATTTATATATATCAGGTAACCATTTTTTTTTTTTTACAATATACACAAGGTAACCTAACCATTTATAATGATGAGTTTTTAATTGTATGTATCGTTGATGTAATATATTTTTTATACATTTAATTAACAATAAATTGTTATATAATAAAATGTTTAACTTTTATGATAATTACTTTCAAGATCACATATAAAATAATTTCTATTGACTGATGTTATAAAAAACTGTACATAAACAATATATAAAAAATTAGTAAATTTTATATTGGTTTTGCTGAAGAGTATATTTTAATTCCAATTTCCTAGGTGTGTTTGTTTAAGAGTGAAGAATCCTAATAACTCATTTTTTAATATTCTCTTCAATTTCCTAAAAAAAAAAAATATTCTCTTTAATATATTCTATTATTTAGTGAAATTCATGTGAGACTTACCAAATAGAAAATGAATCTATGTATTTTAGTATGTCCTATAAGAAATCCACATTTTTTTTGTTGGTGAACATAAGAAATCCACATCATAAGTGTGTTGAAGAAAATGATAAAAAAGAAAGTGTAGCATATTTTTCTTGTAAAAAAGATGATTAGGTATTTTAAGTAGGTGGTTTTATATTTCATCCAAGATTCATGCATATATATATATAAAATATTGTTGAGATAGATTTTCACTCAACATATGATCATATTTATCAACATATGATTGATCAGAGTGATAATAGACTCAGGTCCCTTAAGCAAGTGATCAAGGATTCCTGATTCTTGTATATGAAAAAAATTTGGTTGGGGGATATCAGCCATTTAATGTCATTCAGTACCTCGAGGAATTAACAGTTGCAAGCGGAGGATATCTTGGGAAAAAAATTATATTTAGTTTTTTTTAAGAGAAAAAAATCATATGTAGTGAAATTAATCCTTTTATTACCAGTTAAATAAATGAAAGGGAAAAAAAAAATAGAAAAGAAAACAAAGAGTATAGTTTAATCTTGATCCTTACAAAAAGAGGAGAGAGTGAAAAGAAGAGTGAAGAGTGTGTGGGTAACAGAAAACAAAAAAACAAAAAAATAATGAAGAAAGCATCAGGAGGCGCAGCAGAGAAGAAAAGGGTGCGACGTTCCTCCGCACCAGATCCCAACTCCGACGCTCCTCCTAGGGTTAGCGTTTCTCTCTCTCTTCTTCACAATTCCTCTATTTCATTCGTTCCACGCTTCTCATTTCTGTCACAATTCCTCTTCCAATTCCCAATTTCGCATCATTCTTTTCGTGAATTATATGATGGAACTTTCAATTTTGTGCTTATGCATTTGAATTCATGCTTGTATTTTGATTAGGACATTTGCGTTTGTAGCAGTGATTTAGTTACCTAGACTCAATGTGTTTTGCTAAGGAAACGTGATAGATCAAATTCTCAATAATTTTTTTTTTTTTTTACCTTTTTCTGTTGTTTAGGGAGTTTGGGTTTCAATAATGTACTGATTGATGTTATTATAATTTTTTTTGTTTATGTCGGTTCTCTACGATTGAAACATTGGGAACATAAAACTTTTAACAAATTTGAAGATGAATTATATGAAAAACCTTTTTTTTTTTTTTTTTACTTGTGTTAATCATATTTTCAACTTAATTTGGTTGTTCAAGATGCTTTTTTGTTTTTTTTGCGGTAGTTTTTATTTTTCTCATGTCAGTCATTGATTTTCTAAAACCATATTTCCCCTTCCTACTGGATCATTTTGTGGGCCATGTTTAGTTGTACCTTTTGAATACCTTTCTCTCTTCTCCATATTTATTTGAAGTAAAAGTTATTGACATTATTTTGTGTTTGTGATGGTATTGTTTTCAGAAACAAGCTGCCAAGAAAGATGTGTTTCAAGTTTTTGCCGAGAAGGTGAGAGACAATAAGGATTTGGTTTCTAGATGGGCTGTTCTACAGGAGACGCGTGTTGAATATTTTAGAGGGAAGGATTTTGTGAGCTTCATAAAAAATCATCCAGAGGTTAAAGATATTCTAGAATCAGATAGGAATTTAGAAACAGAAGATATTGCCGACATTCTACTTGGAAAAAGTCTCTTAGTACGCTGTGATCGTGTGGTAAAAACTGTTCGTCCTGGGAAGAAAAAGTTGTCTACTTGGCCTGCACATTTAGAAATTTTCCCTGTAAGTACTTTTTATTTTGGTCCGAGTCTTCTGCGATTTTGAGTTGCAATGCTTATATTAAAAGTTTGTCATGCATATGCTTGCGTGTGGATCAGTCAATATTTCAGAATTCTTCTGGCAGTGCAATATGACCTGTTTGATATTATATTCTCCTTGGTCCTTATCAGATGTTAACAGAACCCCCCGCCCCCTTCTTCTTCTTCTTCTTCTTTTCTCTCTTCGTGCCTCCCTGGGGGAGGGGTTGTAGGTTTTGCAAGCCTTACTTGTAAAATTCCCAGCCTACTGCTATCTGGGATCAGGGTTGGAACTACGATTGAATTGTAGGGAGGGGTCAAAATATTTTGATTGAGGATTTTAAGAGAGAACTAGAATTGGCTAATACTATATTGTACAAAATATAGCCAAAAACAAGAGAAAATTTTCAATATGGAAATTTATGCTCACTCTCAATGGACAGTGTAGATTCTCCTGCCTGACATGGTTACTTGTGCTATGTCAGGAGATCGACAATCTGATGATTTGATCAACCAATTTGTCATCTTATTCTTTTCCTGCTTATGTTGTATATCTAGGATCAGGGAATGAACTATGATTGAATTGTAGGGAGGGATCTAAATAGATTGATTGATGGATTTTAAGAGAAAAATAGAATTGGCTAATACTATACTGTGGAAAATATAGCCAAAAACAAGAGAAAAATTATGAAGATTGGAAATTTGTGGTCACTCTCAATGTTCATTGTAGATTTGCCTCTGCCTGATATGGTTACTTGTGCTATGTTAGGAAATGGATAATCTGATGATTTGATCAACCAATTTGTCATCTTATTCTTTTCCTGTTTATCTTGTATATCTGGGATCATGGATGGAACTATGACTGAATTGTAGGGAGGGGTCAAAAAGATTGGTTGATGGATTTTAAGAGAAAACTAGAATTGGCTAATACTCTAGTGTACAAAATATAGCCACAAACGAGAAAATTTTCAATTTTGGAAATTTATGCTCACTCTCTATGGAGTGTGTTGATTTGCCTCTGCCTGACATGGTTATTTCACTTATTTGAGCTATGTCGGAAAATGGATTAATGATCCGATCAACCAATTTGTCATCTTATTCATTTCTATTTATCTTGTATAGGTATGGTTTCTATTAATGAGTGTCTGTTTTTTGAATTCCGATTAATCAATAGATATGCATTTATAGAAGGTCTATTCTTGAGCCAGCTATACGTGCATGATGTGTCATATGGTATACTGAGAAACTTTTGTTTTCCTCTTGTGTTTTTGCAATCAAGTTTTTTTTAAATCTGGAAAAAGAATAAAGCAGCATTTTTTCTTTAACTTCAGTGAAGATTTCTATGAGCATTATAAGCAATCCATAGATTTCAAATGCATATTCTATGTTGATATGATCAGCATGTTGAGCAACTTTTAAATAATTTATTGTCTGTTTTTCTCTCCACTGTAGGTTAAGTGATTAAACTTCTGTGTGTTTGAATCTAACAAAATTTGACTGTCTTTGGCAGGAACAAGTATTTTCTGAAAATGATGCTTTTTTTGCATGGACATTTGTGAAACGCCATCCACTTTGGCAGACGCTCCTCTCATTTTTCTGGCCCGTGCTAACATTGGCTATTTGCTTATTTCCTGTGTATCCTCATAGCTGCAAGCTATTAATACTTTACTCATGTGCTGGAATCCTTTTTCTCATTCTCTCACTACTTTTGAGTAAGTTTTGCTTCTCTTTAATATTTGATAATTTTTGCCTAATTTCTTCACTTCTGAGTTCTGATTACCCTTTTATACGGTTGTTACCAATTTTCATGTCTCAATCCAATTCCATTATATGTTGTAGCATTATACCATGTCTACAAGTGCAATCTTGATTCACTTGCTGATAACTGTAATTATGAATAGAGGAAGGAAAAAAATTTCAGATTGAGAGATTGGAAGTCATCTACCAAGGCAATAATTTAAGAGGTCTAGTCCTTGGATTTGGAGAGGGAATTTGAAGGTTTAGTTTTAGCCGTAGAATGGTTAATTATTCGTCCATGATGAAGAATATAATAATAAAAGACCTTTAATCTTTATAGCTCCCCTAATTTAGAAACCTATACAAACCTCCCACGAACAGGAGAGGTTTATGAAAAACCAGGAAAACCCATGAGACATTTGATTTCCTCTTAGTCTTTCTCCGATTGGTGCATAAATCCAATTAGTTGTATAGTAAAATAGGGGGAGGGGATGTATCTGTATCTAGGAACTCTTGATGATCTGTCACTACAATCCTTCTTGTAAAAGGGTTGAGAGTACCCCTTGTACTCTATGAATGATATTTTTGCTTTTTTCAAAAAAAAATTTGTGTAGGTTTACGTGGTAGGTTTCTGTAGCTTTGAAGGGAGGTGTGCATAGGTTTTTTTTTTTATAGTTGGATGTTTGTGAAATAAAGGCAAATGTAAGGAGGTTGGAATTTTTCGCTCAAAATAAAAATATTCAAAAAAGGAAGAAAGGGAAAGTTGAATTTACTGTTTTTTCAATAATAAACTGATAAAAGAGGAGGTTGTTTTTCAAGATTAATGACATATGTATAGAAAAAGACACATCTGCTGCAGTGAATTTTAATCATTGAATAGCTCTAGCCTTTTTACAGAAGAATGTATGTTCATGGATGGCTTGAAACCTGGTACTTTAGACCTATGAAATACATGTGGAATCAATAACATGTGTCTTTATTATGAAATCTTATGGGTATATTCACACCTGATATTTGAATCCTGCTTGCAATCCTACCTGGACCACCTAAGTGTTTATTGATGACAATGGCTTCTTTAAATCTTCTATAGTCCTATTAGCTGCCCCTCTTTATCAAAAGGAAAGAGATACTTTCAAATTTTCTCTTGCATACACGATCTTTAGTTTGCATCTATAAGTTCCAGAGTTATCAATCCCGGATAGCGTAGCGTAGCGGCCGACCCCAAAAACGCTATTGCGGGATAGCGTGTAGCGGGACGGCCGCTATTTTAGGCTAGTGGTGAGAACTGAGAAGGAAAGAGGGAGGAGAGGTAGAGGGGAAAGAGGAATGGAAGTGGGAGGGAGAAGAGAGGGGATGAAGAGGAGAGGCTCTGAAACAGAAGAAAAATAACAATAACAACGTGAGGGAAAAGACATTGGGAGGAAGAGTAAGTAAAAGAAATAAGGGTAGAATAGAAATTTTAGTTAGGATAAGTGAGGGTAAACAAGTCATTTAAATAAATAGAAAGAGGGCAAAACAGAGAATATGTGAGCTAAAGAGGGCAAAATAGAGAATTTGGGAGTTAAAAGAGAGGGTAGAATAGGAAGACCATATGAAAGAATAAGCAAAACTTAAAAAAAAAACCTAGATCTGAAAACCCAGCTGCCAGAGAGCAAGACCTGGTCGTGGAAGAGAAGACCCAGTCGTCGAACAGTGGCGCCGGCGGTTGGGTGTGGCCGGAAGAGGCTCGATGGAGGGCTCTGTCGACGGTATGTCGGCCCACCAAACAAAAGCGGCCCAGGAGCGCCCGCTCCACCGCATTTCGACGCCTTTTCCGCCACGAAAGCGGCCGCTACTGCTGCGACACGAAAGCGCTCCGCCACACCGCTCGAGTGGCGGCCAGCCTCCACTCCGTCCCACCGCTAAAGCACGCGATTGACTACCCTGATCAGTTCTGTATCTATTTGCAGGGAGTTAGCCCAATTTATGACTGTTTTGCCCACCCCCCAAACAAACCACCACCACCACCACCACCACACATCCCCTCTTTAATGTTAGACTTCTAGAGTGTATATTTCATAATAGTTCTTGTTAAATGATCTAGGAATCAGACAATGATTAACTTTTTTTTCCTGCATCTGGCACCAAGAACTTTTTGATTAGAAGTGGTTAATTGTGTGAAATTTTGCTTGGTAAGTGCACCCTATTCGGGAGTCATAAGGTGGTTTGAGATGTGGAACAAAGGTGTTGGGAGGTATAAGGTGCAAGATTCAAATCTCACCCTCTACTAACATAACAAACTAACAACTAATATTTGCATATAAAAAAAGTGCACCCCATTCTGCTTCAGTGGTTCCTTACTTCCTTGAGACTAATGGATATTTTTCAATGTTGTAGTAAGGGGGGCAATATTTGGCGCTTTATATATTATTCTTGGAAAGCGGGTCTGGTTTTTCCCTAACATCCTTGCTGAGGAAGCAACACTGAGTGAGTTGTTCAGATTTTGGCCTAAGAAAGATGAAGAGGAAAGACCTACATGGACAAAGAGGCTTTTCTATGCCATAGCGGCAGTGCTGGTCATATTGTTGCTGAGGCATCATGCACCTGATGAAGCTGCCAGAGCGAGGTGAGTCCTAAATATAACGGATGAGTTAGACCTTCCACTTTTTTTGCAGAGAATAATCATACTCCCACAAAACTAAAATTCCTTTTCGGTTGGACCCCTGAACCACGAAGGGGAAACTATTTGCAGTTGGTCTTTATAGCTGTTACAATCTTTGCTCTATAATTCATGTTTTCGTCGTTTGGCCATGCTTGAATCTGAAGTTGATATTGAATTTCTGCAGGTACCAGAAGAGGGTATCTAATATCATCGATGATGTTCTCGAGTGGTCTCCTACTTTAGCCTTGTCCGGGATGATGGAGAAGCAGCAAAATGTGGCTAATGCCACAGGGTCTGCTGATGCTGCATCACAAGCGAGCAACACAGACCCTGAACATGCAACTTCACCTGATGGTGATGATGCAAATACTTTCACAGAACAATACAATACTGAAGAAGTCAGTGGTAACGTAGAGGATGCAGGTGAAGATAAACAGCATGATTAAAAGTTAATTATATACCTAAACTTAATATGTTTAGTGACTAGATCACAATTTTCCTTTTATTTACGAGTGTAAAAGTACCATGTATGAAATAATACAGTAAAAGCGATCGTTTTCAATTCTGTGCTTATTAAAGGACTATGTTTTTCTTCCTCAATGTTCTTTTCAATGCGGTTGACAGGCTGATCTCACATTATATTGTTCTATACAATAAGATACTTCTTACATACATACACAAGCGTCTCTAGAAACAGAAACAGAAATGAGGCTTTGAGGGAAAAATCGAAAGTTAACAAAGAAATGTGGTGTCATGCGCTTGTATTTGCAATTTTGTCGGTATAAATTCATTCTTTAACGTGTTTATTCATATTTTTATTTTTATTTTTTGAAAAAAAATGAAGAGGTAACAATTTGAAAGATGACTAAAGTTCGTAATCACGATCAACATGAGGTGGCGATACGCTTCTTTAAAATTTTGTGTACGTGTAGAAATGGTCTGATTATATTGTCTCAATATTTAATCGCCTGGAAGTCGTGTGAGAGCAACTCCAATGCAGTTGCTTAGGGAGGTTCTTAAAATTAAGGAACAGTTTCTTAAGTTTTGAGAAATGATTTTTTGACATCCATTTTCGACAACAATACGGGACACCGTATTGGTTGTCTCTCACAAGCATTACGAGCCCGGTAGAGGAATGATTTATATACACAAAATGGGGATACCATAAGGTGTTCCCTTTGTTTTTTGAGTGTATTTTCGAGAAATGTGTATATAAAGAAAAAAAAAGTAAGTAAGAGATAGAGATAAACATATACGGTATCCAAAATTTGTATTCAAATAACATAACTCGGCCTGGTAACACTCCTTTGCATGCATCGTATAAATGTACGGTGTCTGACACAAAAAATGTGTCCAAATAAGAGAAATGATTTTTCGACATCCATTTTCAACAACAATATGGGACACCGTATTGGTTGTCTCTCACAAGCGTTACCGGACCCGGTAGATGAATGATTTATGTACACAAAATGGAAATATCATAAGGTGTGTCTTTTGTTTTTTTAGTGTATTTTTGAGAAATGTGTATACAAAGAAGATAAAAAGTAAGTAAAAGATAGAGATAAACATATACGGTGTCCAAAATTTATGTTCAAATAACATAACCTGGTCTGGTAACACTCCTTGCATGCATTGTATAAATGTACGGTGTCGGACACCAAAAATGTGTCCAAATAACACAACTGTAAGTGTTTTACCTATTGGAGTAGTTGATCTATGTGACAGGGTTCAGTTCCTTAAAATTAAGCACCGTTCTTAGTTGCTTAACAATAAAAAATGAATTTCCTATAAAACCTCAACCAACTGATCCAGAATCCAGGGAAAAAATGGTAATGGAACCAGGACAATTTCATAGATCCACAATACAACAGAAAAAATATTCATACACAGTGGGAAAAGAATCATACAACTAGATCAAAAGTGAAAAAACCCAATCCTCCTTTTCCGTCGCACCTTAATGTGGCATAATAGGGGTGAAGACTATGGTGTACCACCCACCAAAGTGGTACAATCGAACATACATGGAAAAAAAAAACTAAAAATCAAAACTCAAAATTAAGGCAACATATTAATCTTTATTCTGACAAAAATGAATTTGCAAATACAAAAAGAAAAAAGGACTACAATGTAAAATATAATTAAATACAACTTGAACTATACAAAAATTATTGAAAAGTCTAACCTCCTTTTTTTCTTTTTGACCCACCCAAGTGGCAATATCAATAGTCCAAATAATGCCACTTGGGAGGTGCACCACTTTGATGGATGGTACACCAAAGACAACACTCATAATAGGACCTACTAAATGATGAAATAAGAAATCAAAGTGAATTGCTTAAATTTCATGCATTGAATATACTACTCCGATCCACAATATAAGCAAAAAAGCTCAAATTTTTTGGTCCAAAATATAACCAAATTTCAACTACTTCCATTCTATTTAATGAACTTATTCTCAAAATACCCTTCATTTAATATAAATTTTGTTTTCTAATGACTCATTTTATTCTCAACAACACAAGTTTAATAAATAAGAGGAAGGGTAATTTAGGTAACAAACTTAATTTTTTATTCTCAATGACTCTTTTAAATGAGATCAACTAACTATCTTAATATGTGTGTCCCATTTAATTTTTGCTTACAATAGAGACCGGAGGGAGTATGTTCCGAGAACTATCCTTTATCTAATTTAGAAAAACTGAAAATTTGTTAAACTTGCGTGTTGCTCACACTTCGAGTAATGCGTGCAAGAAAAATAAATATTCCCTGTCAACGAAGGTTGGTCCAATTGGTAAGGCTAAGGCTCATAACCCACAAGGTCGTGAGTTCGAATCCCACTGTCGATATGAAGACCTCGTTGGTAGGTAATCTGTAAGTACTTCTGTAAGCGTTATTTGAGCCGTGAGGCCTGCCCTGACCCTGATGAGCCCCCAGGACCCAATTCACCTAAACTTTTTATTCATAAAATAAATTCCCTTTCAGTGCCTCTTCGCAATAGAGTACTTATTATTCTTCAGAAAGAAACATGCATCCATTAAAACATAATGGAAGTCGCACTATGATCCATGCAAATAGCAAATCCTACTTATCAAGTGAATGACAATTTTGAGCTTAAATGAATGTTAGATTTATTTTAAATTTAGTAAGCATGACCTTTATGATAAATATAATTAAGTAATGTTAGCATCACAGTCTTCATCATACCCCTCTTAACACATTTTTTATTATTGAGTGGATTTCATGTGGGACCATGTGTTTTGGTGGGTCTCACATGAAATTCACCCAATAAATAAAGAATTTGTCGAAGAGGAGTGTGATAAAAATTGTGTTCTTAACATTTTTTAATATAATTTATTGGTCAGATACAAGAGTTCCATCAAGGGATCCCGAAAACAATATCATGTTGACAGCAAATAAGAAAAATGATGCACGTTTCTAAGCCACCTATTTCTCATATGGATGTAGGGATGACAATGGGTACGGTATAATATGTGTTTCCGTACCCGCGTTTTATAAAAATATTCGTATTCGGACCCATACTTGTGTGGGTAGACTTGAAGTACTTGTATCCTTACCCAATAGGTACCTATGTACTCATACCCTTATTCATTACCTGCACTTTAATTAACTAATAAAAATCAATAAATAAAAAAAGAACATTAAAATTGTATAACACGTAAAGAACACATATATAACAAGTCTGAAATATCATAAATAAGTTTCGCATTGATTTCCCATCTATGATTAATAAACCTAGTAACAATTGTCACAACAAAAATATAGATCAATAATGTGCAGCCACTTCACATATAAATATTAATTATAGTATAAGATTTTAGAAATTAGAATGAACAAATGATATAAAAGAAACACTTGATATCATTACTCAAGAGGATCAAATATTTTACTTAAATATGCCCTCACATGTCTAACTACTAATATAGAAAAAATACATTTTGTATAAAGTTGGGTCACAAATATGCTTTCAAGTATACATAACTGAAGCTAATCCTGATTTTGAGGAAAGAGTAGGTAGAATAGGAAAGAAGTAACGTAAGTGACAATTCAATATTTTTAATTTAATATAATAACATATATATATATAATAATTAAGTAAATAAGAATATATATGTATGTAGATATGAGTTGGGGTGGGTACTAAAGTACCCGTACCAACAAGTTTACCTGCCCACATACCTGTACTTATTATGAAGGTAATTACCCTACTTATCATGAGTAATTTTTGTGGATACTCTATGGGTAAAGTACACATTGCCATCCCAATATGGTTGTGGCCAAATCAGGAACTATAGAGACAAAATTAATTGTAATTAAATAATAAAAATTATATGTACCCAAAAAAAAATTATAAGGATGCAATTGATCCGTGTATAATTATGAGTAACATTTTTTTAAAATGATCTTGCTAGCGAGTGCCTTAAGAATGTTGGTTAAAAAATCAATAAAAGAAAAATTTGTATTAAAAATGTAAGTTAAATATTTTTCAATGTAATAAATACAACAAATTTTCATATATCTTTTAACAATAATGATATTTTGACATCAATATAAGAACACGTAGCTTTACTCGTTAACATTTTTCTTGCTACCATGAGCCTACACAAATAGCATCATGACCTACAAGTCACATCGGGTTAGTAAGTTTGTTGCAGCTGTTGGGTGATTTAGAAGGTTTCCTTCAAATTTTCAACAAATAATTGTGCTAATGCAGCAATTACTTTTACAACTACTAGCATCACATTAGAAATTAACATTTGATGCATGAGTGCATACTATTAATTTTGGGAATGGATACTCTCAATTATTTTTCTCTTAAGTGGTTAAATGGAAGAAAAAAAATAAAAATAAAAGTTATAAATTTTTTTGTTTCACAAATTTCGACGAGACCTACTAAAATGTTCCTTTTCAAGTTCTTTTTCTTAGAGTGTTCAATTTCATTCGTGCTATATGAATTTTAATTTTATTTCAGAATGAGAGGGATATAGTATAACATTGAATTTTTTTATTAATTTTAAAGTGTTCTTTCAACAACCAACTAAAGAAGCCTTGACTCGGATCTCTAAAGTAAGGTCTTTGGTTCGAGCCTTATGAATGGATAAAGCGTATTTAGGAGGGCAGACCTCACTAAAGATGGCCAGTCAGGTTTCCCAGTGAAGATTAGTCATCGACGAAACTGGTGGATACTTCACATCTATAATATGGTAACAAAAAAATAATATACTTTTAACAAAACTTTTATTTCAGATATGTTAATATGTTTTTTCTCTATTCAAAAGTGGTTGGTGACGGTATAAGTGTAAGTGGAACATGCCTTCAAACGAACTTTTGTTACAAGGTCAGAGATTCGAATCTTGGGCTTTCCTGAACGTAACCATCATCCTCGGCCCGAGGGTTAGATTCATAGCTTTGTATGTGGGACAAAAAAAAGGTTTTTTCTCTGCATAGTTTTTTCACCATTTGTATATTATTCCGTTTTATGTTGATTAATATCATTTTGCGAAGTTCTGGTTCGGTTAATTTGAAAATTTCAATTTCATAAACTATCATATGACTGAAGGACTATGTTATCAAGGGTAGGTTCTTGGGATGACAAAAGAAAGCTCTTAGATGAAAAGCAACAAGGAAATTCCTTATAACAAATTAACAACTGGCTAATAGCAAATAGCAAATTTACTGAATGTCAAGGAAATGAGCAATAAGTAAATGGTAAAGGCAAGAAAATGCTAGAAAGCAACATAAGCAGAAGACAAGGATGGAGAAAAGTGTGGTATTGCTTTGTTGGTTTTTTTTTTTTTTTTTGGGGTCATACTTTCACAATGAAACTCGACACAATTCATAAGCCAAAATTGTATTGTTTGTGGCGCTCTATGGGAAAATGGCTGTTACCAACACTCTTGCGCTTATCTGCATGCAACGATCACAAATTATGTTTACCTAGTAACAAATATTTATTCTAACGTGCCTTTCTTTTAAACTTAGACAGAACAAATAATTAAATAATTATGTGCTATAAGCAAACTACACGACAACAAAGTATAACTTTATAAACCATGTGAAGAGAAAATGATTTTTAATCAAATCTGAAATGATAAACTGTAATTTACCCAAAGTTTTAACAGAATCATTATTGCCATTTTATACTATAACAGAAACTCATTTGGATATGAGCATCTCCTGACCACTTTTAAAAGCAAAAATAAACAAATAAACAAGGGCTGAAGAGCAATACAAGAGAAAGTTTTGGTTTTCCTTTTTCTGAGTTTGATTTTGGAATACCAAGTTTTTTACGCTGTCAATAGCAATCATCCTATCCTATGCATGACTTTTAAGGTAGCTATAAAAGTCAAATTAACTTTCTTATAACCAATGACATAATAAAAATTAAATCACAAGGCCAACAAGTAATGTGACTAAATTCATGTCTCATTCTCCTATGATGTCTCATGTTAACATTAACAACCGGTGAGTTACATAAGAAAAACCAGTCAAATGAGAGTTGGTACATCAAGAGTTTGCTTCACCAAAAGTCTTCTGAATCTCTGATCTGACCATCCATCACGGCTTGAGTTCACTAACCACTATAACTCTGTACAAAATGCAAAAATGAGAAAAGAATGAAGGATTGATTGACTTCAACAGAAATCACATATCCCAATCATCATCATTCTTTCCCCCCCAATATCTTTCACACCATAAACACAAGAACAAAGCCAAGAATGATTTGCCGCTTGACATATATATTTTGCCAAGAATGTTCACAGATAACCAAGGTATTCATTCACCCAATATATCACTAGAATACAAACCAACCTCGGCATCTATCCCCCCCATGCAGGGGTCTACTGAATAGCAAGACGCCTCTGCGAGGCATGCTCAGAAGATATGCTTCCCCTTTGCTGGCCAGAGCAGTCCCCTTCCTCCACTCTTTCACCTGAGTGCAAATGATAATTTGAAGATTGCAAACCATTATGATTATGGTAGGAGCCACTACCATTTTCATAAGTGGGTGCTTCAAATCTGCTGTGCGCTTTTGATCCTCTTGCATCTTGTTGCACATTGGGAGAATTCCAGGTTTCGGCAGAGTCGCAAGGTAGTTCAGAACCAGATGAACTGATTGACTGTGATGACAGGACTGGACCAGAACCCATATCCTTTTCCTTACCTGAGTGGTTGGAGGCCTCAGCATCAGTTTTCTTTGCAAAACGTCCTCCGCTACCCCTTGCCCTTCTCAGAGCATGCTGATGCCGAGATTCATGAAGATACGGCTGTGCAAAACAGATGTTAGCATAGCCCAGAGGAGGATCCCAGATTTGAATGAAGAAAACATTAAACGTGAATCATAACAATAGTGCTAGTAGAACAAAATTCCGTCTCATTCAAAACATTATTTTTACATGTAAAACCTTGTTGCTTTTCTCATTTTCAATCAAATAAATGGTTTTACAAACCTTCTACACAATAAATTAGAAGTTGTTCCTCACTGACGTTCCTATACAAGTTCAAAAGTAGTTTAGTTAACATGCATCTGAATTCTCTGTAAGGAACTTCCAGTTTTTATTTTATCTCATTGCAAAATGGTTCCTATTAACCAATGTAACTACATCAGCGTGTAACAAAATCCCCTAGAGGTTTAAGACAAATCAAACCTATTGGGTTATGCAGTGTAAATTTAATAGATGTTAAGAAGACTATGACTAGAATTTTGGTATGATTTTCAGTAATAGGTAATAACCGTTCATGAAGGTTTTTCAATAGTTCCAATGGAACAAAGGAGGATAAATTTTTCCCCATCATTAAATCACCACAGTCATGGATAGAGTGAGTATACATTACAGGTGGCAAAGGCTCAAAAGATGAAAGGCTTCATTGTTGATTCTTATTGTTGATTCTTATGTGTTAGCAGCAGATCCCTTGTTTTCTCTTTAAAGACAATAGGGAAACATTAGTAATGCACAAAACTTTTCTTTTTACATGCCAACTGATATAATTTAAAAACAGTTTCCAGACTAAGACCACAAAACTATCAGATGACATATAAAAGAGAGAGAAGACTGCCTCGATAAAAAAAAGGCTACTCTCTCAAAGGAAAGGTAAAATTACTCTTAAACTGCTTCTCTTGCCCAACCACTTTATCTATTTTGCTTTTGCACCATAAGGCAAATACCCTCAGCCGATTTCTCTGGGAGGGATTGGAGGGGGTAAGGACATTGCTGTTTGCAGGGAGGGAGGCTCAAGTTCATAACTCTGAGATGGTAAAATGTAGCACTAATGAGGAAGGATGAATTACTAGGAACTCCAATTTGGCTAAAACCCCAGCTACAATCCAGCTAAAAATGCATTTGATGTACAGGCTTTTTACCTAGACATCAGCAAAACGCCCATGTTTGATAGATGGGTATAAGATTTTTGTTTTTGATAAAAAATACATGGATATAAGATTACCACAGGCATCTCATGTTCGATGTCTTCATCTAAGATGTCCAATGTTTGTAGGCAAGTTATGCCCTTTGAAAATTCAAACACAGAATCACATTCATACAGCCGATAAAATGAGAACAAAAAGCGAGTAGCAGCAAGGTGACATACAGAGTGTATGGTATATCCCTTGCTTCATCATTGTTAGAAGCTACACAACTGAGGTATTTGACAAAATCATTGTTTGAGGCAAGCAGAATATTCCCCAAAAAATGGATTCACAAGGAGGGAAGGAATGGGATATGAGGAAGAAGCTAGGGAAGAAGCTAGCCAGGTCAGTCCATTCTCTTGTAACGATTTTGTCTTTTTAAGATCCAATCAAGCACTAAATATTTGGGATTAAGGAGCATTGAGCTAAGCCCTAGTATTTGTATCCTTGGTAGATAATCTTCTCACATAAGTTAAAATCCATTCATGTCCAAACAAAAATGGGTAAAACCCAGTCATTTCTCAAAAACAATAGCTAAGGGACTTGATGCTACTACTTAAATCTGGAACTCTACATGCTGATGCTCATGATTTAGATAGCCATACTAGTGATTTTTAGCTCAGCCGAGAGTGATAAGGTTTAGTACTGTAAAAGGCAACATAGCATAACAAATATCTCACAACTAAACAATGGTAACTTGCCCAAATAATACAGCAGCACCCTACACAATAGTAAAAAAAAATAACAAATATGCAAACAGAGGCATTAGCTCTAGTGCATTTGTACCTTTCTAGATTTAATTAACTTCTTTTCAAGTTCTGCTTTAGCACGAGCCTGTCTTCGCCTCAGAATTCCTTGGTATTGTTTAGCATTCACATAAACAGGCTCTTGTGCCATCTCAAGGGGCAAAAGCATTCTGGCATGAGGCATTCCTATAAAGGGAGCATATCCCTAATAGTAAAAAAAAATAAAAAAAAATAATAATAATGGTTATTTATCTCACTGTTATCCAAATATCACCATTGCTTTAAACAATATGCACATGCACGAACCACATTTCATACCATTGTGACATTGACAACAAACTATCCCTTCAGTGTGATGCACTAACCACATCTTTTATCAGATTAATTTATGAGAAATGCACATCAGCAAGTCTGTTACGACCTACATATGCAGTAACCTTTAATCATGTGTAAATACTTATCGATGCCACATACCAACGGCTGGGGTCCATAAGCTGCCATCATGCCCCCATAGTAAGGATCTTGATAAGGATTTGTAGCACATGCCTGCATCAGAGAATTTGAAGAATGTTAGGAGTCACATTCAATCCAAAAGCATGCAACTATAGTCTGTAACTGTAAGTTCTATAATAACAGAATTCCCATAAAAAATTATGCATGAATCAGCATAGATTTTTGCTATTGAACGAAGTCTGAAGGGATACTTGCACCAGGTCTTTTTGTCAAAAAAATAAAATAATTATAACAATAAAGGCAAAGACTTACAATTGAATGACCAACAAGTTCCAGCTGAGGAGTCTGAGTGTGGCAGTCTTCACGCATGGCAGGCGCAGATGAAGTATGCTGCATCCCTTGGTGTTGTTGTCCATAATTTTCTACCAAGAAAACAATATTGTACTTCAGTCTCATTGCATGTTTATAAAACTTGGACAAACGAAAAAAATACAAAAAACATATAACTCGAAGTGCCTATTCATCTGTTTATCTTCCCTTATTTTACTGTCTGTAAATAGTTACATTATACTCTAAAGCACCTGAATGATTAGGAGGCGCAAGTTGGGAATCTTTAGTGGCATCATCATCTTCCTCATTCAACTCACTATTGGACAAAGACTGGCCTTCTTCATTAGATTCTGAATCACCATTAGGGCAATCAAGAGAGGATGAATTGGATGCATTTGCCCCAGCCATCGTTTGTGCGATCGGATTGTACCCAATACCACGCCACCAAGGTTCAGCATAAACATTGTTAGGTTGAAAGGAATGTGGATCCGACCCCGGTCGATTTGTTTCAGACTTGGACTGCATATCTTCAGATCCCTATAAGAATTACAACATAGTCAGATACAAACTTCATTTCTTATGCTAAAAACAAACCTGGCTGATACTAAAACAACAAGAAAAGCTTCATAAGGATAATAATAATCTTTCAATAAAATTGCGCCATAAAAGAAAATCAATAACACCCAGTGAAATTTTAATTATGATTCACCATAAAAAGAAACAAGTAATACTTCTCAGCCACCCAAAATTTACAAAATTGGTGTTCATTTTGTTTTTACTTAACCTTATATTAAATTGCTTGAAACTCTTGAAAGATAACAACTTTCAACTGTTAGCTACAGCTAAAGTTAAATTGAAAAAGTCTAAAACATATCCTAAAATCATTTTTTTTCTTCCAATCATATTTAATCAGACAACCAAACAGACCCTTAGGAAATACCATACCAACATGCAATCTAACTGCCGACCAGACAACCAAACACAAACCTAGGAAACTCTATTTCATAGAATTTCACCAAATTCGTGAGCTAACACCACCAAATTTCTCAGCTAACACACAATTCTCCCCCTTTTCCCACATTCACAGATAGGGTTTCGTGATTCCACACAAGAATTCCCACAGAACAAGCCATGCATGCAGCCACAGAATCATTCGACCCAGATTAAAAAAAAAAAACCAAAATTCTTTCCTCAGGAACAAACCCAAAAACCCTAATAATCCCTAAAGAGCCTCAGAGAAAAAGGAATTACGCTATCAACAAAAACCCCAAATCAATCACGAAAAAAAAAAAATCAAAGCTTTCACTTACCCGGGAAGAACAAAAAAAACCCTAGATTTTGGGTACTCAGAATCTGAGAGGAAATTCAAAGGGCCAATCTGATTCCTCTCCCTCTCTCTCTCTCTCTCTGAATTTAGCACCAGAAATTAATTAATAATAACAACAATAATATTAATAGAGAAAATACAAATAAAAAATAAAAATAAAAAATAATAATCGTAACACTCCAAAGTCTTGGTCTTCTTAAGTCTTGAGTCCTGTATCCGCTCTTTCTTATTCTCCTTTCTTAAAAGTGCATTTTACCTTTTTTTCAAAGCTTTTTTTTTTTTTTTTCCCTAGAGACAAGGGTAATGATGACGTCACCTACCTGCGGGTCCACCTGGTACTACGGCGAGGACACGTGGAGGGAAACCGGGTGTTCCGGTAAGGGAGGGGGTGGAGACGGTGGAGAGGAACCGGCGACAGCGGGTTGCGAGTGAAGTGTGGTAGTGACGACTGCGATAGAAGTGAAAGGGACGAAAGGGTAGGGTAGGTGAGGTTATCAGAGCCCTTGGGAGGAACGAAACAAAAAAAATTTGTGGCCCACGTGACACGCACTTGATCCAGCAGAATCCGTGGAACGCGTGGCTTATACGTGGGGACCACATCGTTGGAGAGTTGACAGCAACGTTTGCCACGTGTCCCCTTCTAGCGTTGCAAAAACATCTGTACTTTTTTTTATTATTTTTTTATCAGTACTTTTTTTTTTATTAATCTTTTATGGTCATATTTTTTTGGTACTCTATTAATATTAATTAATATTATTTTGGTACTCTATTACTATTAATTAACTAGAATGCTGCCCGTGTTATGCACGGGTCTTTTTTTTTATTTCGCTTTAATTAATTTATTTGAAAATAAATATAATTATATATTAAGTTAGTATGTATATTAATATATGTATATTTATTTTAATATTTGGATTAAAGTATATATATTGTTGGTGTAAAAAATTTTATACCGACAATTATTAATATTTTTTATTTTTTTGTTCTTTTATTAAAATAATTAAGACTAGAGAAATAATAAGAGTTTAATTTCTATACGCTGTCAATATAAAATAATTTGACAATGACATCCAATAATATTTTAACAAATCAATATTAGTTTTATTTTAATTTCTCTCTCTTAGTTTTTTTTGGGTTACGGGATGGGGCAAAAGCCCATTTCTCTATCTTAGTTATTAAAATAAAAGCACATATATCAAAATCTTTTTCACTGACATTGCATAGAAATTAACTTCATATTATAATCATATACAAAAAAAAAATTATATTACGATATCAATCACAACGCTTGAAATCTACAATTTAAATATATATTATAACCAAACATTAAAAAATAAATAATAATTATAATTTGATAACCTAAATTTGTTAACAAATTATTACAAATAGTGCTATACATAAAAATTTAGTAATACTATAAATTTATTCGGTATAAAAGTAATAATATGACAAATAAGAAGAGTTAGGATATTTTGTAAAAAAAAAAATTAGGATTTATTTTTAATTTAATAACATTTAAAAAAAAATTGAGACAACAATAAAATTAAGTTTAAGATAAACAAAAATAAAAAAGGAATAATTCTAGCATAAAAATGTAAGGATTAACAATTTATAATTTTTCATTAATTCATATGAAATAAATTGAAATAATTTTAACTGTTTGAGTTTTGTTGTACATTTTGAAATGAATATTTTTAAATTTTATACTTCAAAGTGATGTATTGTACTTGTGTACATAAATATTTATCTATTTGGTTTATACTTTAATATAATTTCAAGTTGTCAATTTCATGTAATTCATTTTTTTTTCCTGATAATATATAATTCAAATTTTGAATATTTTAGATAATGTATATTTTAATACCATTATTATTTGCAAGTAAACAATATAAAAAATCTAGATATAATTATTCAAATTATCATTTATATGTTTATAATAAAAAAACATTCTTTTTTATAAGCAAATGTTAGTATGTTAGTTTTTTTCTCCTTTGTAAGAGTTTGAATCCTAGTCCTTCAACTTGTTTTACCTTCAGCTCAAACCAGTTGAGCTACCCCATCCCCGTAAAAAACATTCTTGTTATTTTTTTTTGGGTAGATATAAAGTTTAGATTAGGGCAAGGACCGGCCCTATGCAAGGCCAGAGCCAACCACCAACCTCTAAGAGGATTTCCAGTGGATTTATGGATCGCCTACTCCAGCCCACAGCGCAAATTTGCATTGGATAGGCTTAAATACGAGGGGATGTGAGTATCGAACCCATGACCTGGCTAGCAGGACAATGTGAACTTTACCAACTGGTTCACCCCAAGGGGGTAAAAACATTCTTGTTATACTATGTAGATCCTAAAATTTTGAAATATTAATGAATATATGTGTGAGAGACAGTAAAAATTGTTATTTTCTAAGGAGATGTACAATTAGTATATATTCATCAAAATGTTTTTTATTTTAATTTCTTAAAGGCTATTTAACTTTGATTAGTAAAAAAAAAAACTTTAAATACTGTAAAATTACTGGATAATATATATATGAATTAAAATAGTTCTAAAAATCATCAATAAGTTTTATCTTAATGTAAATAAATGGTGTTATGTATGAACATAATTTCTCGAATAATAAAAATAATGCCAATTAAATTACTCTTATATATGAAGTAAAAATATTAATAAAATAAGAATTGTTATTGTAAGAAACAATTGATCATAATATAACTAATATTAAAAAAGAAGTCAGGGGTATGAACATTGTATAGGAATAATTCTATTTTATCGTGCATTATTTATTTTATTTAAATTTATTAAATAAAACATATGAATAATAATAAAATAATAAGTCAAGCGGAATGAAGTATCAAATTTTTATAATTATATCAATAAAAAAATATAGCTTATTTTACTTTATTAATATGATATTAGTCTTTTTTTTTTTAGTATGTAAATAAATGTGATATTAGTTTGTTAATTTATTGATGGTAGCATGAAAGTCTTGGTTTGGGGGGAAATAGCAAGAGAAGAAAGTAGGAAAACATAATGTGTTTGAGCTTTTTTTTGTTTGACGGAATTTGATTGAGATAAAATCATAAAATAGAAATAAATAAAAAAAGTAAGAGGTGGACGGTAACTTGTTAACAAATATTATAATAAGTGTTATTCCAAAAAAATAATAATATTATAATAAGTATAAATTATAGATCTTGTAGTGTGAAATTTGTTGAGTTTTATATATACTCATAGATAAGAGAGAGAAAGTGCTAAAAAAAGTTTTGAAATTTGAAATAAAAAATTATTAATTATATTATAGATTGTAGAAGAAGAGAAAAAAGGGGTGTGATTTTGGAGGGAAAAAATTTGTTGAGAGAGTGACATGTGTCCCAATTGGAAAGACTTTTCTTATAGAAGATAGATTTCGTTGGAAACTATAGATTTCCTTGGAAACTATTGTTGATTTGATTCTTTGTATTTCGCTATTGGTTTAATTACTCTGTAGGTCCCTATATTTTTTAGGAATTTTCAAATAGGTCCCTATACTTTTAAAATTTGTAATTAGGTCCCTGAACTACTATTTTATTTGTAATTAGGTCCCTATACTAAAAAAATTTATAATTGGGTCCTCGAACTTTTATAAAGTTTTCAATTGGGTCCCTGAACTAAAAAGGTTTTTAATTGGGTCCCTGAACTTATATAAAATTTTCAATGGAGTCCCTGGGGTAGGGTTCCGTGAAGAGGTTTTTAAGTCTGCTGATGTTAAACGTGACCTGGAATTCCCCTAAATTTGTATTTAGGATTGCAGGAGACCAAAATGTTGAGTCAGGAAACCAAAACTTGACCTGTGATTGCGTTTTCTCCATCTGAACAAATAGTTCATTCCTTCCCAGATTTATGTTTTACGCTTGTATATCCCTTCCTTGAAATAATTTTGTTCAAAATAGTTTCTTCACTTGCAACTTACTACATCTCACTTCATCTTGTTACATCTTGCTACATTTTATTGTGACAATATCTCAAGGTTCATCTTCCACCCAAACTACTCTTACATAGCCAACTTGGATGAAGTCAGCTATATTCCGTCCAATTCGACATATCACTAACGAATTTTATAATTTAGGGACCCCATTGAAAATTTTATATAAGTTCAGGGACCCAATTGAAAACTTTATAAAAGTTTGAGGATCCAATTACAATTTTTTTTAGTATAGGGACCTAATTACAAATGAAATAATAATTCAGGGACCTAATTACAAATTTTAAAAGTATAGGGACCTATTTGAAAATTCCCAAAAAGTATAGGGACCTACAGAGTAATTAAACCTTCGCTATTTCCTTTCTGCACCTAAACAAATACTCCTAAGGTTCTTTTTCTTTGGTACTTTTAGTTATTTGTTTTTATTCCAAAATAATAAATATATTTTATAAACCTAAGATATATTTGACACTTTTTTCTTATATTATAATAGAATCAAATTGAATGCCTTGAAAATACATAAAACCTTCCCTAATTAAATTTAGTCTTCAATGTTGCAGGTTCCAAAACAAAAGTGGCCCATATATCTAAAACACTTTTTTTTACCAAATAAAATGTACACCTTCCTAGTGCTTATATATACCTCTAACTATAAATGTCCTTTTGTATTTAATGTTGTAAATGCTTCTTTTCAAGATATATAAATGACTAGTGGAGTATGAAGTAAATGTAGTTGGAATTTATAAATAATTAATGATAGAAATAAAGATATTTTGGTACAAATGAAAACAAATTAATAATTTCTTAATCTATGTGTAAATAGCTAAAAGTATCAAAGAAAAAGAACGGAGGGAGTACTTTATAAATAAAAAGTTTGAATGTTTTTTATTTTTAGATTTAATTTGTATTCAATTCCATTATTAGTATAAATATTTTTATATTATCAATCAATTATAAAATGATATATTATAAAATATTTGACTTTTATACTAATTATTTTAAAAGTTTCAATAAAAAATATATTTTAAAGTCATACATGAAATGATTTTTAATTACTTAACAGTTTATGAGTTTAATTTGTATATACTATCAGTATAAGGATTTTTACACTGATAACTAATCAGAAATAATGGAATTGGTGACTTTTAAGGTGATTAGGATAAGAATCAAATATTTATAATGATATATCAATTTATGATTGATTGATAGTGTAAAAATACGTTACACTGTCAGTGTATATCAATTAAATCCATAGTTTATATTGTGAATATATAAAAATTAAACTTTTTATTTTTTATGAATAATGAATTTCTGTTTCTTGGCCGGGGAAACGGATGTCTCACACGCTCGTGAGGAAAGCAATCTCACAGGTGGATTTTTTTTTTTTTTTTTACGGATATAATAATAGACACGTCAATGGGGAGCATGAGTGCTCCACTTTTCTTAAGGTGACGTTTGGTAACTGTAATATTTTATTCTCAGACAAATTACATTTCTGCGAATCATATTTCCGAACATAGAGTTTTCCCACCTTCACACATAGGAATAGAGTTCTCCCAAGTTTCTAACTATCATTAACTAATTTTATTCCCGAGAATCTTTTATGTCTGTAAATAAATTTTTAAAACTTGTACCAAACATGGGAAACTTTTATTCTCTTGTCAACATTCTCTGAATTTTTTTTAAAACTTGTAACAAACACTACCTAAATGAAAAAAATTCTGATTGAGAATATGTTTAGCCGTGCATTTAGGTTTAGCAATTCTCCTTTTGTTATATGAAAATGTTTCGAATTAACAGTGTTTTTTGCTCCTTACCAAGGGCAAATATAGCAAAACGTCCCACCACTGCTCGGGTATCCATGGATTAAATTGGATCGATTTTAAATTAAAAATCATTCGATCTAATAATAGAAATAACGTGTAATTTCAATTTGACCGATTTGCTTTCTTAAAAAAAATAGATCCAATCTAATCCAATCAAATGCGAATTGGATTGAAATGAGTAATTCGATTTTTATCATATTTTATGTTTTCTTATGTCAAACATCTTTTCTACTGGTTTAATAGTGGGAAAATATATATAATCTTCATTTAAGGGAGCTAGTTTAGGGTGTTCAATATCTATTTTAACATATCTCGATACTAGAATAGTAGAACTTTTATGAAATATAACAACTATTTGTTCCTTATTAACTATTATTTGATTTGATAACGAGTGAGGGAAATTCTAGAAAATTCTTGACCAATTTTGGAAATTTGAGAAAAAAAATTGATATTTTTTTAACACGTTCTTTATGTTAATTCTCTATATCTACTCAAACTTATCCTTATTTTTTCGTTGAATCAGCTACAAATAATGAGTGAACATGACTAGAGCTGTCAATATTGGTTAGAACCCGCGAGCCAACCCAGCTCATCGATGGGTTGGGTTGATAAAAAAATAGGCTCATTTTTACCCTGGGTTATTTTGACCTGACTCATTTAACCAACGGGTTGGGTGGGTTCAACTCGTGACGAGCCGGGTTGACTCGCGGGTTCTTTCTTTTTCCCCTTCGAACAGATCACCAAGCCAGACCCACTTTCCCTGGGAACCATCCAGCACTCACTCACTCAACCTTCAGCCCTTTGCCCCTTAACATTCACGACTTTCAGTTTTTCATTCACGACTTGAATGATCATGCTTCGGAGCTGTTACGTGCTTGTTGTTACATGCTTGATTAAAAGGACCACTTGCTTTACGTTTTAGTGTTGGTTTCACACTTTTGCATGGTAATACCATGCAAATGGTAACTTTGAATGGATAAAACCACCCAAATCATACTCACTGCAATTATAGAAAAATAGTTACGTGATTCGGAATGGAGCTCTACATCATCAAGTTCAAGCAAATTTCCTGCGCTTGGCATATGTTTGTAATTATGGAATAGAGTTCCTAATTACTTAAGATGGTAGGTAAAGCGTATTGAATAACACAAAAAACTTAGTGTTCAATTCAATCATTGTTTTTATTTATTTATTTATTTACAATTCTAAGTGAGTCAACCCGGTTAACTCACCAAGCCGTGGTAGGTCGAGCCAGATTAGCTATTTATTAGCTCACCGAAAACGTGAGCCAACCCAGCTTGGCTCACTTTATCCTCAACCCGTGGTGAGCCAATCCGGCTCACCCGAATTAAGATAACATTTGATATCAGACATATTACAATATTTTAAAAAATGTGAGATGGAAACAATTTCCTATATTTGATACAATGAATAAAAAATATTCTCAAACATAAAAGATGTTTGACAATAAAATTAGTGTATGAAAGTTAAAGACTTCATTCTCATGTGTTCGAGTAAAAAAAAATATTCATGGGAATGATATTTTCAAGAATCTAACTTGAGAGGGTGTTTGGGTAAGATTAAATCTTGCCCAAACAACAATTTTTCATAAAGTTGTTTTTTCAGTAAAAACTGGTATGTTTGAGTAAACTGATTAAATTTAAAAAGAACTGTTTTTATGAGAAAAAAGTTGTTTTTGGATAAGATACAAGTTTGAAGTTTATTCAGAAAACCATTAGATTCTTTTGAAATCAATAACATTCGTCCATTTCACCCCAACAAAACTAACTACCAAAGAAATATTTTTAAATTCTACAAATAATTTCATACCATTTTAGTAATTTATTATATATAAATGATTTTTTTACACAATCTAAACAAAAAAGATTATCTTATAATCGTTTTTCAGCAAACATATCCAAATATAAAACTGATTTTATTATAATCGATAATAATAATAATTGATTATCCATATAATCAATTATTGAAATAATCAAAATTTCGCAACTGATTGTATTAAAACATCCTACTAACCAAACGGCACCCAAGAGTAAATTGGTATAACATTTTTCTTTCAAAATTTATGAGAATTAAACACAACATTAATCTTTAAGAGGAGAAAGACTTGTGTGGACACATACCCAACACATCATCTTTGGGACAGCCAATAAAAAGGTGACACATCATAAGTTTAAAATATTCAAATAAAAATACTAAAAAAATAACAAATTTCTTATCCTCTCCTTCGGTTCCTCTGCCCCTTCTTTTTCCTGATGCCTCTTTGCCTGCTGCTAACCAGACCTAACATTTCAAAGTTCCTGACTTTTTGGCAAATAATTAGAGTACTCTATTCCAAGGACAAGTGATTTACGAAGCCTTTTTGGCTTATTAACTGGGACAAAATAATATGATGAAGGAAATTTTAGTTGGTATGGGCATTTCTATTTTTCCCTCTTTCGGTTGCATAACTTAAGTCTTTTTTTTATATATTTTAAAATAAATGTATTTAATTAAATTTTTAAGTGTTGTCATTCTATTATTGGATGTGCCTAAAGATGAGGTGTTAGGTTTGTGCCTACCCAAGACTTTCTCTCTTTAAGAGATGTGCATTATTATATGGGTCTATTTCTCTCCTACTGGAAGCATCCAATAACTAGAGAGGATGTCCCACCCTATTTTTTGAGCGGCAATGGAGATATTCATTTCTAAAGTTTTGGGTATAACTCGAAAATAATAAATATATAAAGAGACTATAAACATATGTACAATACATATTTATTTTTTCTCCAAACTTTGGAAATGTACACAAATGGAGTGATGGAAATTGGAGAAGACATTTTTCCAGTTTTGGATGTGCCATCCCTTGTGACTTTTAATGCATTATTACTTTGATTGTAGTAATCTTAAATCAAACATCAATGTCCCCAAAAGCTTAGCTACTTTATCGGAAGCTTAGACTAAACTAGACCCCAATGTAAAATAAAGCCATACAACTCGAAGGTTTTAGTGGCCCATTATTTGGTATATCGGACCCAATCGATCAGGTTCCCCTCTGCAAGTCTCATTTGCGTGAGATCCAAATATTTCTCTACAGAATGGACACATGTAGCTTAATGGCAAGCGTCGTAACATAACTCTCATTGTAATTATGGCAATTGAATAGTAGGGTTGGTATGCAGCAGTCACCTTTTGGCATAATGCCCTCACCTATTAAATACCAAGGTTCTTAAAAAATCGGATTAGTAAACCAATGAATAATATTATATGTTTTTTATATTATATATGTTTTACTTTATAAAAATATTAAGTACTTTTTTATATTAACTATTAGAGAGATAACATTATAATTATAATATGAACACTTTAAAACAATAATTTAGTGGCATAGGATGAAGCACGCTCCTTTATAGGTGCTTGTTTTTTTTTTTTTTTTTTTTTTAATGCTTGGAGAGCCTCAAACTGGCGTTAGAAAAAAGAAAGAAAAAAAAGAAAGAGGGGATATGCTATAAAAACAAACGCTCATCGGGAATCGTGACTACCCGTTTGCATTAGAAAAAATTTAAAACAAATATAGGCTTGATCAGTTCAACGGTTAAAAAACTTAAATTGATTGACCAGCTATATCGTAATTGATTTTATCTTTTTGAAAATTACAAACTCTTAAAGCATATGGATCTATTTAAAAATTTTCAAATAGTTCAAGACTTGCAAATTAATTTAACCTATTTTACACATTTTGACTGAGTATACTAATAAGATTTCTCTGTTTATTTCTCTCTTTGACATGATCATATAATAATAAAAAATACATGAAAGGAGCCATTCCAGTACCATATATTATCTGTCTAGAGCCATGCTGACAAGTGACAACAATGTTAGATCCCAATACCTTGATGACCATTATTATTAAAAAAATAAAAAATTAAATTGCTAGATTGGCTTCAATAACTATCCAGTTTATAACTATAACTACATGAGCATCAAAGTTCAACCATGTAGGTTTCCGAAAGATAGGTGGGGTGCTAGGTATAACTGGTAATTCTAGTTCTCATCCACCATATATGAGAAACCATTTCTTCATAGTTCACATTTATCCTCCCTATGTAGCCATTTATCCTCCAGGTCCACAGAAATAAATAAAGTAATCAGGAAACTTTTGAATGTGGTCAGAGGCTCATAACACCAACTTTGTGGCTCAAATGTTAAGATCTATAGATTTTTCGAGCCTAGCAGACCAGAATAGCTATAGCCAAACAAATTACCAACAGAAGGAAATAGAAGAATCTTACAGGAATTATGGACATGTACAAGTTTGGTGGCTAAACACAACCAAACCAGTGTTGGAGAGCAACCAGGTATGCAAAAATCTTGAGAAGTTGCATTTAGATGTTAAAGTTCAACTTGCAAGCTTAAAGGCATCAATGAAGAGTCCATAAGTAAAACCCATTTTAAAGTTGTTGAGAAGAGCAATTGGGAAAGTAACTTTTGGTCGGCTGTAATAGAACTTAGTCACATACTCTGTAAGAAGAACACATAACACTGCAGCGATAACATCATTGACTCCTAGAGCTCCAAAAGACAGAGAGATTGTTTGTGCAACATAAAATCCCCCCAACAAGGAGATTCCACCAAACAAAGCCCTCCGAGAAGGACTTTTAAAATAATTCCTTGAGAGCTCAGGCACGATTCTAATAATGTCCACTAGTCTCCGTGGTCCACCATTCTCTTGCACAGCTCGAATGCGAAGTCCCGATGAAGATCTGGATATGAACCTTCCAGAACTGACTTTGGTTTTAGGAACTGTGCCAAATCTGAGGCCTAGAGAGATTAAGCTCATTGAATGTGCCATTTGTCTGTCTTCTATCAAGAATTAGTTAGGTCAAACCAGAAAGATTGCCAACCTGAAAGCTGGTAGATGTAATCCATCACAAATTCATACCATAAAGAATATCATAGATACAAAAATATTTAACAGAATTATGGATTGAGTACCATAAAAAAAAAAAAAAAAAGTAGTGACAGGAATATAATATGAATTACACTGTTCATATACTGTATTTTCAATGACAAGTGGTTCATAGTCTTTTACTATACGTAGGTTGCAGGTGCATAATCATCCACAGTAAAATTACTTAAACATCTTAAAATTACAGTTGGAGCATATCCTAGGCTCCAAGCAAGTAGCAACATATAAGGTATTTCAATTTACCTACTCAATGGAATTCCAAATCTAATTAGAGAAAGTGTCTCTTATATTTTCAGAACCTTTCTGTTCTAAAGGAAGAAAAACCCAATCAGAAACCTCTAAAACCTGTGGTAAGTACATTTGAAATGCAACTTCCAATAAGAGGTCAAAGTCATTGATGAAATTTGATTTATTTACCTAGAAACATAGACATAATGTAAATGGACGCAGATGGGATGCAAGTCCAATAGCATCCCTGAAACACCCGTCCTAAGATAGTTACTCCAAGTTAATCATGCAAATTTATAAACTTAACAATGTTTGTTTACCCCTCAACTGAAATAAGTAAAGGCATAAAAAGGGAAGAAACTAAATTACAAGAAATAAAAATAACCGCCAAGTCATAAACTTATGACATTAAGAATGGATAATCGAATAGAATAAGCACTGCAAATTAGCTTTTAATCATCAAAGTAAGGCATGAGATATTAAGAAATCCAAATGAAGAAAGAAACACTAAGTGCTGTCAAATAAAGCTGACACCATAGGGAAAGGAACCAAAATAATAAGGTTATGATTAAAAGCCCCGAATATTACTTTTCCAAAGAATCAAAAAGTACATGATTGAGTCATATCACTTGAGTTGCAGATCAAATTATTGCACATTGACTATCAAATAAAACCAGCAAAACCAGGTCTGAGTTCATGCACAAAATGGCCCCAAAAAGCAAAAGGATGACATCTAAAACATTTAAAAAAACCAAGCCCAATGCCTTATGTTCACAATGCAGCAAGTGGTATGCAAATGGAGATGCATGGTCCAAGTTGTACACAAATGAATGCACGCTGTCGAAAACTGAGAACATGTAAAACAGACCCTAGGGAAAGACAGCTGATGCCTGATACCAACCAAGAATGAGTTTCAGCTTGAAATTTTTATGATTAAATGATTTATGTGAAGAAAAAAAAAACAGTGCATCATTCTGAGCTGTATAGCCAGAGTTACGCACCAAATAGTGTCTGCTGCCATAACAGGAAATTATGCAGAACAGACACGAGTTTGAACCAGAACTGTATCCAGCTTGCTAAGAGTCCAAATCCAAAATGTTTTCTTTTGTTGAACACCTGGGGTTTTAACAAAACAAACGGAACCAAAATCCAATGTGTCTACCTCAAGCTATGAACACCGAAGCACAAGGGGATGTGATGTCTGGTGTGGCGAACCGTCATCACTACAGATTCCATCCCATTCTCCTCTATTGATCACAGAACGAGGCAAGAAGCATGTAGCCTACTATTAAGAATCTCAGGTTGGGAAGGATTTCATCTCTCAATCCAAGACGCGAGATCTGAGGCTGCCCAAGACAACAGCATGTGAAAGCGAGCTCCATAATGTGTGACTTGATGCATATGGCCCATTCAAACAACTCAAACAATCACCCAAACTCATATAGGAGACACCAGCAACTTAAAACTTATGGTAAGTGTTAACAATTTTTACATTCAAAACCTGAACCCAAACCAAAACAGCCCCCAATTCTTCTCATCATTTTCACATTATTTCAACAAATAGCCCAACGACCAAGCCAAATGTATCAATTTCATCTTCAAATGTTCAACTCACAATATCTATGTCGTTCACAGACGACAGGACCTCGTTATACCTCTGTTTCAGCACAAAAGATACCCCAAAATTCCCACAGAAGACAAACCCCATTCAAAGTTCAAATGCACAACGAACATAAAACTAAATTAAAAGTAACAGAGGGAATAAAAACATACAAGGGAGCAAAAGAAAGAAGAGATAACAAACAGAGGTGTGGTCTCGTCGTGTGAAACAGAGTCTGCTCGTGCGCCGCCGGGGAAGGTAATCTCGTCGCCGAGGTCCAACCGGTCGTGCACCGCTGGTCTCACCGGAAGAAGACCGCCGTCTGACTCGTGCTCAGAAGAAAAGAGTGTGGCTGTGAAGGAGGAACTGAGAACATACGGTACGTGAGAACCGGTTTTTTTCCAATCCAAACCCTTCCCTTTATTAAAAATAAAAATAAAATCTGATGGAAATGAACCACCGGTTTACCAGTTCCGGTTTTACACCGGTGGAATCGATTTTTATGGTTTTAAATTTTTTTTGCTGACCTACTGTAATTATAGTCTTTGGTTGGTGGGCACATCAGGCTCTTCCATGAGCTTACTATGAGACTAATCCACAAGTTGACAGATATGTCTGATTTTTTACAGAGGCCTGCCTCCCAAATGGACGACTCTCTTAGAATAGAACCCGGGTTTTTTCTGGGCGAGAGCCACATTATCAACTCTCCCAACACCATATTTTATTCGTAAATTAAATTTTATATTTCTTTCTCATTTTTATTCATGAGAACTTGATTTTTTATTTTCATGCACTAATTTATATTTTGAGCAATTTTTTTTCTATAAATGATTTTTTATTCATTATACCAAATAAAAAAACTTTTATTTCCATTTAACTTTATGAAAAATATTAAAATATATCTTATACCAAACACAACCTTAGATAGAAAGAAAAGGAATACACATAATAAAGTGAGCCTGTCATGCTTGGCCCCATGTGACGGGGTGGATGAAGAATGTGTTGAAGTGTGTGTTTGATTTCATATTGGAAACCTTTAAAATTGATTTTGCTCCCTGTCAGACGTGATTTTTGTAAAAATAAGGTGTTTGGTTACTATCAAATAGAATTGATTTTGCTTTCAGAAGTGATTTTGTGTAGAAGCAACAAAAAGTAGTTTTTGCGTTGGGTTGAAAAATTTACATTAAACTTGATTTCAAAATGAAAACATCCAAACATAAATCACTTCACTTCAAACTCAATTCTAACTAAATCAATTTTACAAAATTAATTTTATTCAAAATCACTTTTATCGAACGTTCATCCAAATACACACAAAGAAATTGAACAAGAGTTCGATTCTCGTTCCCGTGAGCTTCAATTAGGCTTTCGCTCAAAATGCATTGGATTGACCGGCCCATGATTTTAATGGACAAGGATAAGCTAATAATATGTTGGGCTTGCATGATAACTGTAAGAAACTCTAACATCTTATTTTTTGATAACAGAAACTCTAACATCTTATTCTTCAATGATTCCCAACTTTTACATCCCACTTTTATTGCTATGAAAATACTCAAAATAATAGTTGACTCCCTTTCTGCACATAATCTAACTGAAGAGTTGCATGTTTGTTAGTTTGGGAAATATGGCACGAGTGTCTACTATGTAATTGACATCACATAGTTTCTCTCTTTCTAGGTTGTTATGCTGCTAGTCTCACTAAAGAATCTATAGCATAACAAGTAGGGTTGGTAAAATGATTCATGAATCCATTATTCATCCAGCTCACCCATGAGAAAATCCATCCAATCCATCCATTTATTAAAAAAATAAATGAATTTGATTGAGTTTGATTGTTTTTTTTTAGTGGATGATTTATGATCCATACAATTTTTTTTTAAACTAGTTGGACCAACAACCAAAAAGCGGTGGATCAGTTTTTATCCACTCCATTTCAGCTTAGTTAATCATTCACAATTCAAGCACTCCATAATCTTTAAGGTTCAGCTACCGAGGGACAAAGTTAGGATAATGTTTTCTTTTCCAAGGGAAGCTGTAGCATCATCTTCTTCTTCTTCTCAATATTATAGCTGAATTTTTTGTTTCAAGCTTTTTGGGAAGAGTTTCAGTCGTCACTACTCCAGTGCCAGAATTTAGAGTAAATATCTATTTGTAATGACAATGTTTTGGTGAGTTAGTTTTAGGACTTGGAATCACGTTGCGCTCTTCTATAACTTCTTTCTGTAGTTGCTTGAGCGTATCGGGTTTCTTTTAGTCGTCTCTGTGCTCTGCTAGGTGGATTGTTACTTTGGTTCTGTGTTTAAGGTGCATCATGTGACTATGCTATGTATCTATATAGCACCGAGGGGGAGGGGGAACGAGGGGAGAGAAAGAATGGGGGTTGTTATTAGATGGATCATGGATGAGTTGAATTTTTTTAATGAATTTTTGATGAATCATAACTAATTAATGAATTATTTTTAATCCATCTATTATAATCCAAACAAAAATTTATCCAATTCATGTATTTGCCATCCCTAAACAAGCACTTCTCTCAATGCTATTGACTATCTACATTCTATATAACAATTGATCATAGAAAGTAGTTTAGGATTAGCAATAGCAAGGAGCAAATTTTAACAAGCACTATCAATCTATAGCCTTTCTTTTTGCAGCAGAAAAATATATTGACTTTTGGGCTGTAGAAGTACTAATATATAGCCGAAGGGGCAATAAGTATCTAGAATAAGACATTATAGGCCCATAGACACTTTAAAAGTTTGAAACCCAACATCCCAATCCAATTCAGTAGCAATGATTTTCTTCACATAAAATAAAATGGCATATAATATATGTAATGAAGCTATGCATATATGAGCAAAGGAATAAAAAGGTCCGATTGGACTACACTTAATTTCTTCGTTGATAAAACAAAAGAATAGATAAGGGAATGGTTCACCTATATTTAAATTCAGAGATTTGTTACTAAGCAATTTGTAATTTCATTGTAAATTCTCATTAAGGCTTTTTTTTCTGTAAAATGAAATGTGTATATTGTTATTTTTTTTTTTGGTAAGCCACTGTTTTTATATATTTAGCTGGTACAAAGAGTACCGAACCTGTATACAAAAGAAGCAAAAAAAATTAGAGGGCTATAAGATACATCATCAACCCAGATCAAAAAACTTATACTCGTACAATGTGTATATTGTTAATAACAAATGCTAACCATGAGTAGTTGTAAACTCACTCGTACAATCATCCACTTGTGAATGTTTTTTTTTTCCCTTGAACCAATTCATGATCATATGTCATATTACGATGGGTGAGTTTGTAATATTTTTTTGGTAATAAAAATAAAAATAACAGAAACAAGCTTGAAGCTCAATTTTTTTTTTTTGATAATCACAAAATTATATATATATATATATATATATATATATATATATATATATATATATATATATATATATATATATATATATATATCTTTTGAGTATGAAAAATACTACTGTGTGTACGATAATCCCCCATTTACAAAATGGTACTAGCTCTAATTAATAAGCTTGCGGGTTTGATGTTGATGTTCGAAGTTCAATCCTGCACCAAGCATTTCCATTCTCTTACTGGGGCACTTGCAACTCTAATTTAATTATAAAAAAATAAAAATAAAAAATCGACAATTAATTCACTTCGTGTTTCTATGCCAATTTGTATAATTGATAGTGAATGAATTTGTTAATCTAGGGTGACTAATTATCTATTGAAATTTACACTATATTTTGAAGTTCTAATGCGAGCTCTCTGTGTAAGTGTATATATACAACTCTATATCTTCATTGTAAACGGAAAAATTGAAGATACATCTTGATTGAGTTTTGGTCAAAATTAAATATGCATGCATTCCATCTTGATAAAATTACGTTGAAGGATCCTTTCCACTTTTGTTATTTTCCTCTCAGTTCATCCCATCTGGATACAAATCTGCTGTCCAAAAAAAAAGTGTCTTGATGTCCCCTACCAATCAAAAGCTAAGAATGTGCATAAATATTAATGAGTTAAGATTTTATTTTATTAAGTGACAAATTGTAATTGGTGGGGATAGAGAATGTGATAGGAAAGTAGGACAAATGATCTCCATTCCATCTCCAAATACAATAGAAATCCAAGCAAAATAAATTATACTTATGAAGTGCATGGTCAGATGAAACATTGTATATTTTTTTCTTTCCATAAGTAAGATTTTTATTAATAAATATCTAGCTTAAGCATCAACGTAATCACTCTCCTCAACTTCTAGGAAGGGTTGAAGAGCTAACACACTATTATGTGCTCAAAGTTAGATGGAATCCAAAATACACAACACCTCAGTTCTTACAAGCAAGAAACAATAGTTCATCCTTTAACTCCTCCACCCCTATTACAACTTCTGCCATAGCTAAGCCCTTTTCTAGACCATTCTCAAATCCGTATTTTATATATATATATATATATATATATATATATATATATATATATATATATATATATATATATATATATAATTAGAAAAGATGATGCTCCTTCATTGAATACGAAAGCTTATCATCTGTGTGATGAGAATCTTGATCAGGCAGTGCAGTATGATGCTCTCTTGTCTAAAGTGCTAAAGCCTTCTTTACTAAATAAGTAGGGAACGGGAATCTACTGACCAACTTGCTTTGCTTTAGAAATACATACACACCTGCCTTAAACACGGCTTAATATTGAAAGCAGCTAAGGCAATGTATCTCTTTTGATTCATACGAGTTCGTGCTTGTTCTTTTTACTCTCAATCATAAAAGCAGAAAAGATAATTGATAGCATATATGTACATATTATGTGTCCTGATGATTGGATTGATGTATGTTTCCTACATTAAAAGAAGTTACTCGATCGGTACTAAGTTATTGACTAGATTACATCAACTAAGGCATACTTGTAAAGTAACATATTAATTTATGGCCAAAAGTAAAACTTAATTAACAAGATTTCGGGTTAATAATCTTTCAGTAAGGGATTATTACAACTTTTGTGTTTGGTAAGCACAAAACCATGGATAGAGTAAGAAAATTAAAACCTTAATAATAGAAATGCATGCAAAATATATGAACACTTTAAAGCATGCCAAAACCTAAAGAGGAAGCATTACGTTATGGGTGGGGTTTATAAATGCAATTTGGGAAGATTCTTCTATGATATGAGGGTAGCTGTAAGAGTCAACTAAAGTGAAGCTCTAAATTTAATGCTGCTCTAGTCTAAAGTTCCATGGTTATCAGAACTTTCTTGATAGATCAGTGGTTTTCCAATGCATGTAATTGCTTTTGTATAGCATTATATCCGAAGAAAAGTTTAGATAAAAGTTGGCACAATCTTTCGAGTGACCCTTTAGTTAGGTCTAAATAAATGATATATATACAGTATACACGAAGCATTCTTTATGCCTTTTCTTTTTTCCTTTTTTTTCTTCATTTTATTAAATGCAAAAGCATCAAGATCCTATCTTTACTGGTTACTGGTATAAGGTGAAGGAAACCTAAGAATCTATTAACAATACATTTCTATCCCCTATACAATATGGTTTTGTCATGTGTCATCTTCCCTATGCAAGAAGTGCAACAATGTCTATGAATACCAAGTGTCAACATTACATTTTTTTAGATTTATTATTGAATTTAAAATCTTAACAAAAAATATCATGACAATATTAAAATAAAAAATGAGCCACATCTAACTAATCTAACTAAATTAAAATCAAATCTCAAATTGAGTTAAATATTGTATCAACATTATGTAAGTTGATATCTCTACGTAAGTTCAATTTATGATTTTCTTTCAATTTAAATTTATGATTTTATTTCAATTTAAATTTATGATTTGAAATTACGTAAATTTATTTCAAGTTGATACCTTTGTAGATTTGGGAAATGCTATAAACTCAGTCATTGTTATTCAATGCGCGAAGGTGAAGACTTACAAATGTATATTTTTGAAGACTATAACCACATATATCAAAGACTATAAGTAAATTTAACCTATGTTAACTAATCTGTCAAAATGATTACAGGGAATGTTGGTCTTCAATGTGTCATTCATTCAACCAAACTTATCTTCAATCCCGAGATTGAAGAAGCTGAGAATTTGAAAAAAGAAGAAGAAGAAGGTGGGATTGCCAAATAATATATTTATATTTTATTTGGTACTAAATAATTTATTCATGTCATTAAAGGATTCTCGAACAAAATGATCTTGGACAAAGTGTCCTAAGTCAAATAAGTTGTTCTCCCAAGTGTTCTATTGAAGAAGACTTGCTCACTGCAAATCAAGGAAAGACATTAGAAGAGATCAGACACTGCACGATTTTAATAACTTTGTCACCATGCTCTTAGTATCTTTTTACAAATAAAAACTATCTTATATTCAATTTGAAAAATTGCTCTTAATTAGCACTAAGTTAAAGTGCTTTTAATATCTTTATCTCCATCACGTAGATTGCTATCAATATTATTTGAAAAGTAAATATTGTTGTTTAAAAACTAATTCCGTGAATAAAATTAAATTTAAATTCCGTGAATTTAAATATAAATTGGGATTTTAAATTTAAATTTAACTAATCTTATTTAATTATTTAATCTATTTCAAATTTAAATTCAAATTTAAGATCATAGAAGATATTGTTAAATAAACAATATTTACGTAAATCTTATCAAATTTGAAATTAATAACTTTATCCGCATAACGATGCAAAATAATTTTGTTCTTATTAATTGTTTTATTTATTATGTATGCTAGAAATGTTTTTGTGTTGTACTAGCAACCATCAAACATGTTTCTCATGAAGCAAACATTAAACATAACGGCGGGGGTGACAGATATTGGTATACTGCGTGTAAATGTAACAAATATGTGATCTTTGATTTTAAAAGGTTGTGGTGTGAAAGGTGCAATCAACACGTGATAGAAGTTTATCCAAGGTAATTAAAGGTCACTATTTATCATTAGTTTTTATTACACCTAATGTATTGACTATACTAAATTGTGTTATGGACCCCGCATGAAGGTATTGTCTCAAGGTTAGGGTTATTGATGAGACAGAGAGCGCTACCTGTGATTTTTGATCAAGATGCAAGTATCTAATTAATTGATATGATATTCACATGCATTATATATTTTATATAATAAGTGAATATTTTGTTAAACACTATATATAATTGATAGGTTAAAATTCAAAAGTTATCTTATAATACTATTTTTTTAAAAAATATAAAAATATATTAATAATTAACTTTTTTTTTGAAAAATTATAATACTAAAATTATTAATCAAATAATTTAAAAACCATCAATAATTCATCCCGTGTAGGCACGGGTTCAAACTCTAGTATACATACAAATCCTCGTCTCCATCCACGTGCACTAGTGAACTGGTGTCATAACATTGATTATTATATATTTATATATTTTGTTTATCAATTTTCGATGTGGCAATATAATTTGTATTTAGTACTTCTATTTGATTGATTAATGTTAGGTACCGAGGGGTCCTACATGTCTACCATTTAGTATGATATTATCCACTAATTTGGGCTTATAGCCTCATGAATTTGCTTTTGGATATTACCCAAAAAGCCTCATATCAATTGAGACAATTTCCATGCTTATAAACTCACGTTCCTCCCCTTGTTTAGGCAATGTGGGACTTTGTTTGCTTCTCAACAATTAAGGACCATAAAAGGCAGAATTATATATTTATTATCTAGTTGTGTTTCAATCACCGGTATATAATTTGGGAACTTATTCAAATTTCCATGCATTTTGTCTGATGAAATATTCTAGGTATAGAGGAACAATATAATAGGAGTGTGTTTGAAAGAGTTTATAGAAAGCTTATTTGAACTTATATGAATAACTTATGAAAATAAATTCATGCAAATATATAGTTTGTGAAAATAGTTTATGATATTCGTAAATAAGATCATTTTTGCTTATTGCAATTGTTAGATTCCATCCTAAAACCAATTGGCTTTAATTGGAGTTGTCCAACAAGTATTTAAACCGCACCCCAGAATTTGAGACAGACAATGTGGGACTTCCAAATCCCTCCTCCATAGGAACCTGCCAGAACAGGCGATACACTGGAAAATTGCTACAACAGGCGATATACAGGAAGATTACTTCGGCAGGCAATACACAGGAAGATGGACTCTGGTTCTGATACCATGTTAGATTCCATCCTAAAACCAATTGGCTTTAAGTGGAGTTGTCCAACAAGTATTTAAATCGCACCTAGGATTTGAGACAGGCGATGTGGGACTTCCAACAAAAAATTATGCAATAGACTACCAGAGAAGTTTATTAGAAAAACTTATTGAATAAGCGCTTAATTAAGCTATTTACTCATACACATTCTAGATATAAAACAATGGAAATGTTAAATAAAAAATATTGCAATTTATGTCTTGAACAGTTAAATTTTCACTCGATTTCCTACATTTGACTGCTTTAGTAGTGTTCTACACTGCTTATCTTTATTGTATTTTTCGATAAGTAATAATTGTCATTAAAGAATATGTAGCTTAAACATCAAAGTGATCCCTCTCCCCACCTTCTAGGAAGGGTTGAAGAGCTCTCACCATCATGCATGTGCTCAAAGCTAGATGGAAAATCCAAAATCCAAACCATAACAGTTATCACTCACAGCACAACAAAACACCCTTTAACACCTCTATACTCTAAAATAATCCCTGCAAAAACTACTCCCTTTCTTAATACATGTCAAACTCAAAATAGATCATGAAAAAACTAATTCCTGTTCTAAAGCAGACCAATTTCCAAGTTGTATAAGCTACTATTGCAATTCCTCATTAGAAATCAGCATCTACTAACAATTAGATTTAACTATTACAATATTCACACCAGTACACAAATATATATCAAAGGGGCTACAAGATCGACCGGTCCTCTTGTTTAGCCGATATATTCTGCGTGTGTCTTCAACTAAACAAGTTGATGAACAATAGTCTCTGCTTTAACCTTTTTTTTTTTTTTTTTTTTTTTTTTTTGCATTTTACACATTAAAGGCAATTCTCCTTTCTTAAACTACTATCTTCTTAGCTCTTTAGTAAAAACAAAATTTGATACTTGATCTTAACTCATCATAAAAAAAACTTTATGATATGCTGAACATAGAGGTGATCATAAACCCGTGACCTGCCCGAACTCGTACTAACCATTTTGAAATTTGGTTAAACGGATGGGGTGAGCGGGTGAAAAAATAGAGTTATCACGGATATGAAAAGACATGTTCAGTTTCACTAAATTCAACCCATCGAAAACCGAACCCAACCGCCCACTGTTCTTTCTCTTGTTTTGTTAGTCACACCACCTCTGTCTTCTCTGAAACTCTTAAGCGTGTGAGCCCACAAATTTTTATTTCAAAATTTCCAATCCTCTCTATTCTCCATTATCTATCTCTCCGACCCTCTCAAGCATCAAATCCTTTCCTGAACAAAGTATAGAACATGAAAGCTAAGCCACCGTCCACCATCGAGTCGCCATTCTCCACCTTTCAGCACCACCGTCACAAGAGCGAGGGAGTCCGGAAAGGCAGAAACTTGTGTGCTTCTGTGACGCAAATGGTGGTCTGGCACACGGAGGTGACCAGGAGCCAGGCATCGGTGGTGTGGCAGATCCGACTCGTCAGCACAACTTTGTCCAGTCATACGAGTGCCAAAATATTGAAAGAACAAGAAGAAGATCTGTGGGTGTGGGGGTGCGGGGTACGCGACAACTATGTAATGCGCGGGGCGATGGTCTGATGGACGATGCTCTTCCTTTGGTATTTGGTCTGATGATGGGTCTTCCAGTGTTCCTTTCCTCTGTTTCACATCTTTGACTCTCAGTTTCTCTTTTCTTCTTCTTTTTTTTTTTTTAATATTTTCTAAAATAATAATAAATAAAAAAAATATGGACCCATATGAATCCACCCATCAACCTGACCAACCCGTCACCCGACCAACCCGTTATATATAAAACAGATGCTCACCCCTAGCTGAACACACTAATACTTTCTACTACGTACAATATATTGTTCTATTAGTGGAATACATTGGTTTCTATCTTTTATAGTGCTTCTTCAAGCAAGACTCGGGATACACCTTTGAATTGTAAGCCTTTTTGGCTAAGATTAAGAATAATATATGTTGTTCTCACCACATAGTGTAACCCTATTTAATTGCTAAACCACGTATAAAGGGTGTGATTCAACCTATTTTAAAATGTTGTAACTTGTATTCTTTTCCCTTTTGTGCATATGCATCCTAAGGTTAATATTTAATAAAGTGCAAGTTATTATTAACAAGTACACTAAAAAATGTAAATACATATCACGAAGGTATTATTGGTTCTTCATGCAAAAGTAGTTCATGAGGCATATTCACATTTTTTTTTCCAGATATTCATTGTGAAATTAAAATTAAAATAATACATATTCCTAACATATGAAGCAATGTGTGACTGCTTACAAGATAGAAAGTAAAAAAATTAAGGAAGAATCAAGACAAGAAAACCACCTTAGCCCCCCTCCAGTAACTTAAAAAGAATAAAAGACACAAAAGAATAAGTTACAGTAGTCTTCTCCATTAAATATATGGTGGATTAATATTGCTTTTTCTGTGGCATACCTCCATATTAACTACTGTATGAGTGGATAAGAATAATTTTGATATACTATCAATGTAAGGTTTTTTATATTGTCAATTAATTACAAATCATCGTATGTATGGTTTTTAATGTAGTTATAACATAAGAGTCAAACATTTTTAATAATGTAACAAAGTTTTTCTTTTGATAAGTAATGATGTGACAAATTAAAGTTATGATTGATTGACGGTATAAAAAAATATTTACAATAACAATACATGACAATTAATTAAATACTTTAAAGTTTTATGAATGTAAAAAATTTTTAGAGGCTATAACCCAATGAGTTATAAACTTAAAATTATCAAATATGCTTTTGTAATATATAATTTGATATGATATTTTTTTATATAACTTCAATTTGATTGGATATTAACATGAGTTCATCTTATTACAACCGAGCCTTTATTTGTAAATATTATTAAAATTTAAGTGATGTCTTATTAAAATTTTGTGACTTCTTTTTTTTGGTTTTTTAATCGTAAATATCATCTCATTACAATTATAATTTATATTATACAATTTAAAACGTAATTTTAAAATATTCATAATGCAACTACGGGTCACCACACTAGTTTAACACATTGCAGATTTTTCTTTTAGTCTTATTCTAATAAAAAATAAAAATAAATAATATATAATATATTACAATAGATCAAATCTTATCTTTGTATAATTATTTTGATATACGTTCATTTAGCCTCATATATTCATCTAGGAAGTACATTCTTCTTCAACAACATATCTTTTAAAAGTGTAAGTAAATCCGTAAAACTCTTATCAATTCATGCATTACCAATTTCAAGTTATACAACTTCTAACACCCGACAATTTTGAGGATTTATTACAACCACCATACAACGGTTTCTCTGAATCACTTATCAATCTCTCAAACATTTGAGGACAATTCCTAAGATACTCTTCAACCACATTTGCAATCTCTTCAAAATGACCACCCTCACGTGTATTTGTGTAGGTATCATTTGATACACATTTAACACTATTCCCAAAATCACTAGACTCATCGCTTGCAACATGCTTTATCCAACATTTGTATAACTTTGATCAATGGAGCCATTACTTTTATATAACTTTGATCAATGGAGCCATTACATACTAAATGATCTTCCAACTCATCTACATTAATTTGCCTTGCATAACAACAATCTAAACAAGGATATGTGATTCTATTATGATTTGTTGCATGCTCAACTGTAAAGATAATAAACTATTTAACTTTGTCATCACATTTCTTTGATATACGATTTGTAGATATCCATTTTCAATCCATACTTTCTTGATCTACCAACATAATTATTAACAACAATTATTTTGAGTTTAGAAAGGTTCATGTTTGAATGATTGATATCTACTTCATCCTAGTTATATAGGGTAGAGCTCCTATCTTATACAAGATTGTCGAATTCACGTTATATTATTGTATGATTTTTATGCTTGACCTAAGAATTTTTTTGCAATATTTCCCCTTAGCTCTGTAAGGATAGTACTTAATCTAAGTGGTATTATATAACCCGAATTGGGTATATATACACAAAGAAACAATGAGAAATACAAACCAATTACATTCTTACATCAAGAAGTAATTAAAACATTCAATTAAGTACTAAATGCAAATTTACAATCTTAAACTATTCGCATTTGGACAATTTATGAACAACTTGTATGTTGTGCCAAAAACAATATATAATAAATTTTTCTTGAACATAAAACGAAGGTAAATGCATGTATACATATTAAAATAAGCATGTCTAGTGATTGTGAACTAAATGATGAAATTAAGAGAATTACATAAAAGTAACTAGTGACCATAAAATGAGTTTCTTTCACGCTTTTGTGGTGCTGAGCGTATTTGAGAAGACAAGGTACAACCGATTGAAAGAAAAAAATAATATTGCAGAACAAAGAATCAAAAGGATTGTTAAGAAACTTGTGACAAATGTGGATGTCCATTCACCTTGTAACCCCCAAGTTATTCCTCTTAATTTTGTATTATAAATGACATTTATGTATTGGCTTTCAATAGGTCTATATGTTACAAGTTTTATATCCTATAAATAGGACTTATGTGCATTGTAAGCTTTACCCTTTTCAAGAGTATGACACAAAGACTCTTATTCTCTCATCTCTTCTCTCTTACTTCTTTATCTCTATTCTTCTTAGTTTACAATATCTCGCTATTATTTTTGTTTATTTCAAAACATGTTATCAGCACGAGACTCTGCCAAAACACGTTATCTTCTCATCCTCTTTTCAAAACACGTTATCTTCTCACCCTCCTTAGAAGATCATGTTCTTTTCTTATCGTTCTATTCTTCATACTAATCTTTTATGTTTTTTCATAGAAATTTTATTATGAATTTTGTTTGACTAACACAATTTTTATATTTTATCTTTGTACTCTTGATAAATTCTGGAAGAATTTGATATTCAAGCATCCTTGTAGGATTGTACAAAACTATGATCTTTTGGTCATTGTTTGTATGAAGATTTGTGGTTAGTTCCCGAAGAACTAGACCTTTACACCATGATTGAAATATAGAAGATCTATTTGATCTTAGTGTATTTTGAAACAAAGGAAAGTGAGAGAAAAATCATTTATTTTTGTGTCACTCAAATATGCTTCCGGAGTAGTAAAATATGAGAAAATATTATCAAGAATATGTTGAACTAAGTTTAGGCATTTGTTTGATTGACACAAGAGTGGCTATTGACGAAAAATGAGAAAAGGTCACATAATGAATTGAACTACATTCCTAGAAGTGAATGTTTCAGTCTATAACTTTGGATACGACAAAGGTCATGATTTTGATTATTGATGTGGTAGAGATTATCATTGTCATGGTGATTTAAATATTGAATGTGTTAGACATGATTATTGTCTATATTCATTAGGCATTAACGGTGATAAAATGTAATTAGTATGATTTGTGATTATGACCTTTATTATTCTTCATAATGATTTAGTAACTCATATATGTTATGGAGAAGTGTAACTTTTTCCCTTACAATAGTGAACTGTTGATGACAACTCACAAAGACTTGTAAAGTGTGAAAATTTGTTTTAGAAAATGAAAGGCTTATTGGTATAGAAGCGTTTGTGCGTTGGAAAAGTTATTAGATGTTAGAATAATCTATTTATTATGAACTATCATTTGTTTTATTGAATATGAGTTAATATTCAAATTTTCCTTAAAAAACTTAGTCATTTGATCATGATCTCACAAATAATACGTATTTGAATATGTCTGTTTTGTTAAATATTTTGAAGGAAAGTTTTATTACATTTAATTGAATATTTTAGTAGCTAAATTACTTGCTTGGAATTTATATGCTTCATTTCATTGTATTTTTACGTGATTTCATATATATATGATTATATCTTCTCTTATTTTGTTTAATTAATAAGTATTTAAATAAAATATGTATAATATGGTTTCTAGAGTTTTATTCATTGAAGAAAATTGTGTGATCCGAAATCTGTATATATAAGTAAACTTAATATATGGTAATGCTAGCAGCTCCATTAGTAAGGTTTTAATGGTTATAACCTTTAGTCTTTTGTAACTGTTGCACTTATTTTAGATATTGTGGTTATAACATTTAGGAACTTTATTCTTTTGTAACTATTGCACTTAGTTTCTAACCATTGTACATGATTATGTATTATATTGACAGGTGCAACCACTCTCCTTATTGATGTTTGGAGTCCTATGCAAGGACATAAGCTCCCATAGAGAAATTGGAGAAAATTAGACTTAGTTTGGTTCTAGACTTATTTTATTAGTCTCTTTCTCTCTGTTATCTCTATTTTTAAAGGTAAATCAAGTCTCTAGAATATCTACTACATTGTTTTCTTTGGATAACAAAATTTTATAAATTATGTTTATGTATTATCAACTTAAATAGATTTGAGAGCGGTTGAAACACACGTTGATTTTAAACTAGAAGTTTGCAATGTACATGTAAACCAAAGTTTATTATACTATCGTAAACCAGAAGTTTACATTTCATAATAAGTTTGTTGTTTGGCATAACCAGTTGGGTCATCCGGGGTCTATTACGATGTAAAAGAATATTTAAAATAAAATCACGTGGACATCCATTGAAGATCCATAAGATTCTTCAATACTGTATGTACTACTTGTTTCCAAAGAAAGTTGATAATTCGGCCATCACCAACCAAAATTGGGAGTGAGTCTCTTACATTCTTAGAACATATACCATGTGATATTTGTTGATCAATACATCCATCGTGTGGAACATTTAGATTTTTTTGGTTTTAATTGATGCAACAACTAGATGGTCACATGTTTGTCAACTAGTAACCGGAAGTTTGCGAGATTGCTTGCTCGATTAAATCGACTAAGAGCTCATTTTCCCGATTATCCAATTAAGAAAATATGCCTTGATAATATGGTGAATTTACATATCAGACCTTTAATGAGTATTATATGTTTATTGGAAATAATATTGAACATCCTGTAGCACATGTTTATACACAAAATAGACTTGTAAAATCTTTCTTTAAGTGTTTAAAGTTGATTGCAAGACCATTACTTATGAGATCAAAACTTCTGCTTTATACCTGGGGACATGCAATCTTGTATGCTAGACATTGATTCGCATCAGCCAACAAGTTATCACAAGTCCTCCCCTTAATTTGTTTTTCGTTAGGAGCCTAATATTCCCCATTTAAGAATTTTTGGATGTATTGCATATGTTTCAATTGTTCCACCACATCTAAGATGAGTCGTCAAAGAAGGTTGGGAATATATGTGGGATATGAATCTCCATCTATTATAAAATATCTTGAACCATCAATAGGAGTTTATTTACGGCTCGGTTTGCCGATTGCCATTTTGATGAATCAGTTTTCCCAATATTACGGGAGAGAATGAGTAGTTGGAAAAGGATATTAGTTGGAACGAATTATCATTAACTTCATCTTGATCCTTGTACAAAGCAATGTGAACTAGAAATTCAAAAGACAATTCATTTGTAAAGATTAGCCAACCAATTACCAAATGTATTCACTGATCCAAAAAGAGTGACTAAATCGTATATACCAGCTACTAATGCTCTAATAAATTGAGTCCCTGTTGGACAATCTAACATTGCAAATGAATCTCAAACACGCATGATGCATGGTAGACCTATCGGTTCTAAATATAAAAATCCGGGAACAAGAAAATGAGCTAAAAAGCAAGATGGCCAAAGTGAGGATACAAAAACTCCAAAAGATTCCTCAGACATAATTGTTGATTTAGTTCCGGAAGAAACTCAACCTGAAATTTGTGAAATGAAGATATCTCAATAAATTATGTTATGAATGGAATACGATAGAACCGAAATGAAGTCAACGTTGACGATGTTTTTGCATATAATGTAACGCTAAATGTAATAAATGATAATGAGGATCATGAACCAAATTCTATTATGGATTGTAGACAAATAAGTGTTTGGCCAAAATGGAAAGTTTCAATTACGGTGGAATTGAACTTGCTTATCTAGCGAAAAGTCTTTGGACTTTTAGTCCGTACCCCTGAAGTTGTAAAGCTAGTTGATCAATACAAATGAGTTTTTTTGCGAAATCCAAATGAGAATGGTGAAATTGTAAGATAGAAAGCACGACTTGTTTCTCAAGGTTTTTTAAAAACCTGACATTGATTTTGATGAGACATGTGCACTTGTGGTGGATGCAAGTACTTTTCGATACTAAATTGGTCTGATAGCACATGAAGGACTCAATTAATATCTAATAGATATTGTCGCAACTTATTTGTATGGACCACTTGATAATGACATTTATATGAAACTCCGTGAAGGATTCAAAGTACAGGAAGCATATCCTTGAAGGATTCAAGTTGCATAAAGCATACCCCAGAAGGATTTAGGATATTTGAAATATATTTTTAAAACCTTGACAGATGTATTCTTTAAAATTGCGCAATTTGAGGATTTTGAACAATAGTTCAAGTCTTAGAATTTTTTTTTTTTTTTATCGATTGAACAATAATTTTATTAGCATCCATATATTCTTTCCTGATCTTTTTTTTTTCCTCATATGGATGTCAATATTAAATTGTCATAAAGAACCACAAAAAATCCTAATAAAACTGGGTGATTAGTCCATATAAGGCTATTCATCTATACTTACCTAGCAAAAGTAAAAGTAATAGGAACTATGATATCATATGCTTTTACATTTCTTGTTAGCCCTAGTAATACTAAACTCATACATGGATTTGAAGAACAAGTCTAGCTCCTCAGCCCCTATGCTTTCAAAGAAGCTCAACCTATATGCAGCTGATGATGATCTTCCCATCACCTGCGGTGGCTCATCTGGCACTCTCTTCTTTTTCGGTGTAGGTGGGCACCGCAGAGTGGCTGGTATCTGGTTCTTTGATCTCAGTTGGAGTTTTGCACTCTTCTACCTCATCCACCTCCATCATCTTTTCTGGTTCAATATTCAGCTTTAGGTTCTTCACATCTTCTTGTTTGGGAACAATCAATCCTTCAGCTTCTGGAATACTACCTTTCTTCTTCATTGTCCCAGTAGTCATGAAGGTTCACTTTTCCCTTCCGCCTTGGTGTTGGAAGAGACCTTCTTGCTACTCTTTCAATCTTTTTTTTTGCAATTCAAGGCAGAAACTTAAAATAATAAGAGTGGTGAACGGTTACAATTGCAAATGACTGACCCATATGATAAAAAATGTGAGCATTGTATCCGTTCAAGTCTTAGAAGTTTTGAATGGACTTGAAGTCCAAAATCTACAGAATATAAAATATATTCTTATAAATAGTTGTTATTATATCTTATGGTTAACTCGAGAGTAATGTCTACCAAAAAAATCCAGAAGGATTAAATATATCTATATATTTGGAATTATAATTTATATGCATGAATTTTTTTTTTAATGCAATAGTAAATAAATTTATTTCAATTTCTTATAACAAGATTTTTATTTTCTTGTCTCGATGTGATTTTTTTAAATGTGTTTAATATAATAATTACTATGACTTTGATGATTTGAATATTATGAAATATCATGAAGTTGTTCCAGAATTAGAGAATATATAAAGAAATATCTTAAGATGAAATACTTTTGAATAACAAAGTTTTGTCTCGACCTGTGGATCGAGCATTTAGCAAGGTCAATTTTTGTCTAATAGTTATAAAGAACTATTTCTTAAGTGACTCATGATAAATTATATCTATTAAGTACACCACTATAGTTCTATAGTTGGATATGAAGAAGATAACGAATATGTTGGTCCTGAAGACCATACGTTATTGTTAGAGAAGCGTGCGTGCATATTATTAAATATTACATCACTTGATATATTTTTCCATGAAACTTATTGCCAATTGATATTGCAAATGTAAGAGGTATTTCTTTGATCCAGATGAAGTCGTTAATATTTTTGAATAAAGTTATGATTAATCTCGTTCAAGAATCTTGTGATTCATTGAAGAAACTATTGTCATGCAAAGCTCAATTGAAAGGAGGACATGTCAAAGGTGTCGGAGAGAAGAATATTGCTTCAGAGTACTTAAAAGGGATAAAGTCAGAATGTTGAATTTCATATTCTTAAGCGTTGCTTCTAACATGGGGAGAAAACTGTATTCTTTTTCCCTTAATCAAGGTTTTGTCCTACATGATTTTCCTTGATAAGGTTTTTTAATGAGACAGTTCCCATGTAAACGATAATAAATAATGATGTACCCTTTTTCCTTCGCCAGCTTTTTGTCCCACATGGTTTTTCCTGCTAAGGTTTCAACGAGGCACATTCTTTGAGTAATGGACATCCAAGGGGGCGTGTTAAGAAACATGTGACAAATGTGGATATCCATTCACCTTATAACCTCCAAGTTATTCCTCTTAATTTTGTATTTTAAATGACATTTGTGTATTGGCTTTCAATAGATCTATAAGCTACAAGTTTTATGTCCTATAAATAGGACTTATATACATTGTAAGCTTTGCCCATTTTAAGAGTATGATACAAAGATTCTTATTCTCTCATCTCTTCTCTCTTACTCATTTCTCTATATTCTTCTTAGTTTATAATATATCACTATTATTTTTGTTCATTTCATAACAAGGATATAATATTCATCTCAACAAATAATAGAACAAAGAAATAACTACGATTACAAAAAAAATGTACAAGAACGAAATACAAAGGGAACGAGAGAGTGAAAAAGAGGGGATGTAATAAACACCCGACAAAGATGGAGTCCCTTCCCCCTGGTGTAAGGATGAAGCTGAGCGAGTGAAGGAGGGGTAACATAAAAAGAGTGAGTGAGATTTCGCACGTGCACAGTGAATCGTGACTGAGCTTAAGAGTCACAAAGAGCGTTCTAATTTCAAAACAAGGGAAAGATAGAGCTTCCTAAAAGAAGCTAGGAAACGCTATTAAATATATCCTTTAGTAACACTTCCTCAAGAAAATGTTATTATCTAAAACCTTTTAACAATGTTTCAATTCCTTGAGGAAGCTCTATTAAAGATAACACTTTAATAGCGCTTTCTCAAGGAAACACTATGATATCTTTAACGTTATTTTTTTAAATAATGAAGAAACGATAGTGCTTGCTTGAGGCAGCGCTATCTATATCTTTTTACTTTATATATATTTTCGTTGCTTTCATTTTCTAATACAAATAGATCATTCTGTTTAGTACATTTTAAATGGACAATGGTTTAAGTTATAACTTTTTCAAATGGGTACTTCATATATATGATTCATTATCAAATTATAGAATATTGAATAAGTTTGGAAATCTGAAAATCCATTTACAACATTGATTAAGTTTGAATCATGTACTACAACAACTTTGCAAATCGCTTGATACATATGAAACAGAATCACCATATTACTAAAGAATTCATAGATTGTAATTAACATTTTATATTTTATTTCTTATGTTTCAAGTTCACACATGCACAGTGACTGAGTTTATAGGTACAATCGAAAATTGAATACATTGACTAAGCTACTATGATAATTTGTATTGTTGCATCTTGGTCAATGCTCACTCACTTCTAGGGTGCTCCCTCCCTTCATCTCACTATTTTTGAATATTAAAGGATTTGAGAGGAGTCTCCAGTGTGTCCTCAATGCAATCGTATGTTTATTGGAAATGATGTTGAACATCCTGTAGCACATGTTCATACACAAAATGGACTTGTAACATCATTCTTTAAGTGTTTAAAGTTGATTGCAAGACCATTACTTATGAGATCAAAACTTCTGCTTTATACCTGGGGACATGCAATCTGGTATGCTAGACATTGATTCGCATCAGCCAACAAGTTATCACAAGTCCTCCCCTTAATTTGTTTTTCGTTAGGAGCCTAATATTCTCGATTTAAGAATTTTTGGATGTGTTGTATATGTTTCAATTGTTCCACCACAACGTACTAAGATGAGTCATCAAAGAAGGTTGGGAATATATGTTGGATATGAATCTCCATCTATTATAAAATATCTTGAACCATCAACATAAGTTTATTTACGGCTCGGTTTGTCGATTGCCATTTTGATGAATCAGTTTTCCCAATATTACGAGAGAGAATACGCAATTGGAAAATGATATTAGTTGGAATGAATTATCATTAACTTTATCTTGATCCTCGTTTAAAGCAATGTGAACTGGAAGTTCAAAAGATAATTCATTTGCAAAGCTTAGCCAACCAGTTACCAAATGTATTCACTGATCCAAAAAGAGTGACTAAATCGTATATACCAACTGCTAATGCTCTAATAAATTGAGTCCTTGTTGGACAATCTAACATTGCAAATGAATCTCAAACACGCATGATGCATGCAATTCTAAAGTTAAAAATCCTCGAACAAGAAAATGAGCTAAAAAGCAAGATGGCCCAAGTGAGGATATAAAAACTTCAAAAGATTCCTCAGACATAATTGTTGATTCAGGTCCGGAAGAAACTCAACCTGAAATTTGTGAAATGAAGATATCTCAATAAATTATGTCATGAATGGAATACGATAGAACCGAAACGAAGTCAATGTTGACGATGTTTTTGCATATAATGTAGCGCTAAATGAATAAATGATAATGAGGATCATGAACCAAATTCTATTATGGATTGTAGACAAATAAATGTTAGGCCAAAATGAAAAGTTTCAATTACGGTGGAATTGAACTTGCTTATCTAGCGAAAAGTCTTTGGACCTTTAGTCCGTACACCTGAAGTTGTAAAGCTAGTTGATCAATACAAATGAGTTTTTATGCGAAATCCAAATGAGAATGGTGAAATTGTAAGATAGAAAGCACGACTTGTTTCTGAAGGTTTTTTAAAAACCTGACATTGATTTTGATGAGATATGTGCACTTGTGGTGGATGCAAGTACTTTTCGATACTAAATTGGTCTCATAGCACATGAAGGACTCTATTAATATCTAATAGATATTGTCACAACTTATTTGTATGGACCACTTGATAATGACATTTATATGAAACTCCGTGAAGGATTCAAGGTACTGGAAGCATATTCTTGAAGGATTCAAGTTGCATAAAGCATACCCCAGAAGGATTTAGGATATTTGAAATATATTTTTAAAACCTTGACAGATGTATTCTTTAAAATTGCGCAATTTGAGGATTTTGAACAATAGTTCAAGTCTTAGAAATTTTTTTTTATCGATTGAACAATAATTTTATTAGCATCCATATATTCTTTCCTGTTCTTTTTTTTTTTTCCTCATATGGATGTCAATATTAAATAGTCATAGAGAACCACAAAAAAACCTAATAAAACTAGGTGATTAGTCCATATAAGGCTATTCATCTATACTTACCTAGCAAAAGTAAAAGTAACAGGAACTATGATATCATATGCTTTTACATTTCTTGTTAGCCCTAGTAATACTAAACTCATACATGGATTTGAAGAACAAGTCTAGCTCCTCAGCCCCTATGTTTTCAAAGAAGCTCAACCTATATGCAGCTGATGATGATCTTCCCATCACCTGCAGTGGCTCATCTGGCACTCTCTTCTTTTTCGGTGTAGGTGGGCACCGCAGAGTGGCTGGTATCTGGTTCCTTGATCTCAGTTGGAGTTTGGCACTCTTCTACCTCATCCACCTCCATCATCTTTTCTGGTTCAATATTCAGCTTTAGGTTCTTCACATCTTCTTGTTTGGGAACAATCAATCCTTCAGCTTCTGGAATACTACCTTGCTTCTCCATTCTCCCAGTAGTCATGAAGGTTCACTTTTCCCTTCCGCCTTGGTGTTGGAAGAGACCTTCTTGCTACTCTTTCAATCTTTTTTTTGCAATTCAAGGCAGAAACTTAAAATAATAAGAGTGGTGAACGGTTACAATTGCCAATGACTGACCCATATGATAAAAAATGTGAGCAGTGTATCCGTTCAAGTCTTAGAAGTTTTGAATGGACTTGAAGTCCAAAATCTACAGAATATAAAATATATTCTTATAAATAGTTGTTATTATATCTTATGGTTGACTCGAGAGTAATGTCTACCTAAAAAATCCAGAAGGATTAAATATATCTATATATTTGGAATTATAGTTTATATGCATGAATTTTTTTTTAATGCAATGGTAAATAAATTTATTTCAATTTCTTATAACAAGATTTTTATTTTCTTGGTCTCGATGTGATTTTTTTAAATGTGTTTAATATAATAATTACTATGACTTTGATGATTTGAATATTATGAAATATCATGAAGTTGTTCCAGAATTAGAGAATATATAAAGAAATATCTTAAGATGAAATACTTTTGAATAACAAAGTTTTGTCTCGACCTGTAGATCGAGCATTTTGCAAGGTCAATTTTTGTCTAATAGTTATAAAGAACTATTTCTTAAGTGACTTATGATAAATTATATCTATTAAGTACACCACTATAGTTCTATAGTTGGATATGAAGAAGATAACGAATATGTTGGTCCTGAAGACCATATGTTATTGTTAGAGAAGCGTGCGTGCATATTATTAAATATTACATCACTTGATATATTTTTCCATGAAACTTATTGCCAATTGATATTACAAATGTAAGAGGTATTTCTTTGATCCAGATGAAGTCGTTAATATTTCTGAATACAGTTATGATTAATCTCGTTCCAGAATCTTGTGATTCCAATTGAAGAAACTATTGTCATGCAAAGCTCAATTGAAAGGAGGACATGTCAAAGGTGTCAGAGAGAAGAATATTGTTTCAGAGTACTTAAGAGGGATAAAGTCGGTGTGTTGAATTTCATATTCTTAAGCGTTGCTTCTAACATGGGGAGAAAATTGTACTCTTTTTCCCTTAATCAAGGTTTTGTCCTACATGGTTTTCCTTGATAAGGTTTTTTAATGAGGCAGTTCCCATGTAAACGATAATAAAGAATGATGTACCCTTTTTCCTTCACCAGGTTTTTGTCCCACATGGTTTTTCCTGCTAAGGTTTCAACGAGGCACATTCTTTGAGTCATGGACATCCAAGGGGGCGTGTTAAGAAACATGTGACAAATGTGGATGTCCATTCACCTTGTAACCTCCAAGTTATTCCTCTTAATTTTGTATTGTAAATGACATTTGTGTATTGGCTTTCAATAAGTCTATAAGCTACAAGTTTTATGTCCTATAAATAGGACTTATATACATTGGAAGCTTTGCCCCTTTCAAGAGTATGATACAAAGATTCTTATTCTCTCATCTTTTCTCTCTTACTCATTTCTCTCTTACTCATTTCTCTCTATTCTTCTTAGTTTATAATATATCACTACTATTTTAGTTCATTTCATAACAAGGATAATAATATTCATCTCAACAAATAATAGAACAAAGAAATAACTACGATTACAAAAAAAAAATGTACAAGAACGAAATACAAAGGGAGCGAGAGAGTGAAAAAGAGGGGATGTAATAAACACCCGACAAAGATGGAGTCCCTTCCACCCGGTGTAAGTGTGAAGCTGAGCGAGTGAAGGAGGGGTAACATAAAAAGAGTGAGTGAGATTTCGCACGTGCGCAGTGAGTTGTGACTGAGCCTAAGAGTCACAAAGAGTGTTCTAATTTCAAAACAAGGGAAAGATAGTGCTTCCTAAAAGAAGCGCTATTAAATATATCCTTTAGTCACACTTCCTCAAGGAAATGTTATTATCTAACACCTTTTAACAATGTTTCAATTCCTTGAGGAAGCCCTATTAAAGATAACACTTTAATAGCGCTTCCTCAAGGAAACACTATGATATCTATATCGTTATTTTTTTAAATAATGAAGAAACGATAGTGCTTGCTTGAAGCAGCGCTATCTATACCTTTTTACTTTATATATATTTTCGTTGCTTTCATTTTCTAATACAGATAGATCATTCTGTTTAGTACATTTTAAATGGACAATGGTTTAAGTTATAAATTTTTCAAATTGGTACTTCATATATATGATTCATTATCAAATTATAGAATATTGAATAAGTTTGGAAATCTGAAAATCCATTTACAACATTGATTAAGTTTGAATCATGTACTACAACAACTTTGCAAATCGCTTGACACATATGAAACAGAATCACCATATTACTAAAGAATTCATAGAATGTAATTAACATTTTATATTTTATTTCTTATGTTTCAAGTTCACACATGCACAGTGACTGAGTTTATAGGTACAATCGAAAATTGAATACATTGACTAAGCTACTGTAATCATTTGTATTGTTGCATCTTGGTCAATGCTCACTCACTTCTAGGGTGCCCCCTCCCTTCATCTCACTATCTTTGAATATTAAAGGATTTGAGAGGAGTCTCCAGTGTGTGTCCTCAATGCAATCGTATGTTTATTGGAAATGATATTGAACATCCTGTAGCACATGTTCATACACATAATGGACTTGTAAAATCATTCTTTAAGTGTTTAAAGTTGATTGCAAGACCATTACTTATGAGATCAAAACTTCTGCTTTATACCTGGGGACATGCAATCTTGTATGCTAGACATTGATTCGCATCAGCCAACAAGTTATCACAAGTTCTCCCCTTAATTTGTTTTTCGTTAGGAGCCTAATATTCCCGATTTAAGAATTTTTGGATGTGTTGTATATGTTTCAGTTGTTCCACCACAACGTACTAAGATGAGTCGTCAAAGAAGGTCGGGAATATATGTTGGATATGAATCTCCATCTATTATGAAATATCTTGAACCATCAACATGAGTTTATTTACGGCTCGGTTTGTCGATTGCCATTTTGATGAATCAGTTTTCCCAATATTACGGGAGAGAATAAGCAGTTGGAAAAGGATATTAGTTGGAATGGATTATCATTAACTTCATCTTGATCCTCGTACAAAGCAATGTGAACTGGAAGTTCAAAAGATAATTCATTTGCAAAGCTTAGCCAATCAGTTACCAAATGTATTCATTGATCCAAAAAGAGTGACTCAATCGTATATACCAGCTGCTAATGCTCCAATTAATTGAGTCCCTGTTGGACAATCTAACATTGCAAATGAATCTCAAACACATATGATGCATGCGGTTCTAAAGATAAAAATCCTCGAACAAGAAAATGAGCTAAAAAGCAAGATGGCCCAAGTGAGGATATAAAAACTCCAAAAGATTCCTCAGACATAATTGTTGATTCAGTTTCGGAAGAAACTCAACATGAAATTTGTGAAATGAAGATATCTCAATAAATTATGTCATGAATGGAATACGATCGAACCGAAACGAAGTCAACGTTGATGATGTTTTTGCATATAATGTAGCGCTAAATGTAATAAATGATAATGAGGATCATGAACCAAATTCTATTATGGATTGTAGACAAATAAATGTTTGGCCAAAATGGAAAGTTTCAATTACGGTGGAATTGAACTTGCTTATCTAGCGAAAAGTCTTTGGACCTTTAGTCCGTACACCTGAAGTTGTAAAGCTAGTTGATCAATACAAATGAGTTTTTGTGCGAAATCCAAATGAGAATGGTGAAATTGTGAGATAGAAAGCACGACTTGTTTCTCAAGGTTTTTTAAAAACCTGACATTGATTTTGATGAGACATGTGCACTTGTGGTGGATGCAAGTACTTTTCGATACTAAATTGGTCTGATAGCACATGAAGGACTCAATTAATATCTAATAGATATTGTCGCAACTTATTTGTATGGACCACTTGATAATGATATTTATATGAAACTCTCTGAAGGATTCAAGGTACTGGAAGCATTTCCTTGAAGGATTCAAGTTGCATAAAGCATACCCCAGAAGGATTTAGGATATTTGAAATATATTTTTAAAACCTTGACAGATGTATTCTTTAAAATTGTGCAATTTGAGGATTTTGAACAATAGTTCAAGTCTTAGAATTTTTTTTTTTATCGATGGAACAATAATTTTATTAGCATCCATATATTCTTTACTGTTCTTTTTTTCCCTCTCATATGGATGTCAATATTAAATAGTCATAGAGAACCACAAAAAATCCTAATAAAACTGGGTGATTAGTCCATATAAGGCTATTCATCTATACTTACCTAGCAAAAGTAAAAGTAACAGGAACTATGATATCATATGCTTTTACATTTCTTGTTAGCCTTAGTAATACTAAACTCATACATGGATTTGAAGAACAAGTCTAGCTCCTCAGCCCCTATGCTTTCAAAGAAGCTCAACCTATATGCAGCTGATGATGATCTTCCCATCACCTGCGGTGGCTCATCTGGCACTCTCTTCTTTTTAGGTGGAGGTGGGCACCGCAGAGTGGTCGGTATCTGGTTCCCTGACCTCAGTTGGAGTTTTGCACTCTTCTACCTCATCCACCTCCATCATCTTTTCTGGTTCAATATTCAGCTTTAGGTTCTTCACATCTCCTTGTTTGGGAACAATCAATCCTTCAGCTTCTGGAATACTACCTTGCTTCTCCATTGTCCCAGTAGTCATGAAGGTTCACTTTTCCCTTCCGCCTTGGTGTTGGAAGAGACCTTCTTGCTACTCTCTCAATCTTTTTTTTTGCAATTCAAGGCAGAAACTTAAAAGAATAACGAGTGGTGAGCGGTTACAATTGCCAATGACTGACCCATATGATAAAAAATGTGAGCAGTGTATCCGTTCAAGTATTAGAAGTTTTGAATGGACTTGAAATCCAAAATCTACAGAATATAAAATATATTCTTATAAATAGTTGTTATTACATCTTATGGTTGACCCGAGAGTAATGTCTACATGAAATATCCAGAAGGATTAAATATATCTATATATTTGGAATTATAGTTTATATGCATGAATTTTTTATTAATGCAATGGTAAATAAATTTATTTCAATTTCTTATAACAAGATTTTTATTTTCTTGGTCTCTATGTGATATTTTTAAATGTGTTTAATATAATAATTACTATCACTTTGATGATTTGAATATTATGGAACATCATGAAGTTGTTCCAGAATTATAGAATATATGAAGAAATATCTTAAGATGAAATACTTTTGAATAACAAAGTTTTGTCTCGACCTGTAAATCGAGCATTTAGCAAGGTCAATTTTTGTCTAATAGTTATAAAGAACTATTTCTTAAGTGACTCATAATAAATTATATCTATTAATTACACCACTATAGTTTTGTAATTGGATATGAAGAAGATAACGAATATGTTGGTCCTGAAGACCATACGTTATTGTTAGAGAACCATGCGCGCGTATTGTTAAATATTACATCACTTGATATATTTTTCCATGAAACTTATTGCCAATTGATATTGCAAATGTAAGAGGTATTTCTCTGATCCAGATGAAGTCGTTAATATTTCTGATTAAAGTTACGATTAATCTCATTCAAGAATCTTGTGATTCCAATTGAAGAAACTATTGTCATGCAAAGCTCAATTGAAAGGAGGACATGTCAAAGGTGTCGGAGAGAAGAATATTGCTTCAGAGTACTGAAAAGGGATAAAGTCAGAATGTTGAATTTCATATTCTTAAGCATTGCTTCTAACATGGGGAGAAAACTGTACTCTTTTTCCCTTAATCAAGGTTTTGTCCTACATGGTTTTCCTTGATAAGGTTTTTTTAATGAGGCAGTTCTCATGTAAACAATAATAAAGAATGATGTACCCTTTTTCCTTCACCAGGTTTTTGTCCTACATGGTTTTTCCTGCTAAGGTTTCAACGAGGCACATTTTTTGAGTAATGGACATCCAAAGGGGCGTGTTAAGAAACATGTGACAAATGTGGATGTCCATTCACCTTATAACCTCCAAGTTATTCCTCTTAATTTTGTATTGTAAATGACATTTGTGTATTGGCTTTCAATAGGTCTATAAGCTACAAGTTTTATGTCCTATAAATAGGACTTATATACATTGTAAGCTTTGCCCCTTTCAAGAGTATGATACAAAGATTCTTATTCTCTCATCTTTTCTCTCTTACTCATTTCTCTCTATTCTTCTTAGTTTATAATATATCACTATTATTTTAGTTCATTTCATAACAAGGATAATAATATTCATCTCAACAAATAATAGAACAAAGAAATAACTATGATTATATATCAATTAAATCTTAATTATATATCAAATTCGTTTCATATAATTTGCGTCTATATGTTTTTTTTTAATTATTATTATTACATGTTATGTATATTTGATCATGGCCTCCCTCGTATGAAATTTCTGGCTTCGCCCCTGTGTATCAAACCATAATGCTCTAAACTAAGAGTCCATCCAGCCAGTCAGAAGCTGTAGAAATGAGCACACCATTGCAGAACTAAGAATCCTTTACAAGACCCCCAACCCCCAATCTGTCCTCAACCTACTACTGGACAAAAGCACCATTTTGTACCTCAACATACTGCAGCACCAAAGCACCTCCGACCTTAAACAGTAGACCATTTATAATGAAAAAATTGCAGAACTTTGCATATATTATGAACCGAAGACCCTAAACCTGCTACAACACCATCCTACACTAGCACCTCAGAATCATACATCTCAAAGGTCGACAAATCCCTTAACCAACTCAAGCCACACCTTCTTCAATGAATAGTTAGTTTAGAAAAACATACCCCTGTGCACATCCAAAGGGCCCAAAGAAGCAGTACCAGCCCCATCAGCACCCTGTTCCAACACTCCAAAATTATAAATGCATCATCAGCAAAAATTCTTTGACTTGCCATCACTCCACATAGCTAAATATACACCAATCTTGTATCACCTGCCTAGCAATTCCCAATTCATCCAACATGAGTCAGAATTTCAATTAGTCTAGTCAAGGGATAAATCAAAATTTCAATTAGTCTAGTCAAGAATGAGCAAACAGAGGAAAGACTTTGTAGCACATAATAATAGATCCATGCCAGATCACCTTAGGCAGCCCAGATAAGAAAAGCACATATGAACTTATTTTTTTTTTTAAAATCTTAATCATCTCCTCACCATACCTCTCTATGATTATTTATCTCACAAACATACTCTCAACTGTTTCACTCACAAAAATAGAAAGCTGGTAGGTGTTTCATACTCAAGCATACAGATGTTTCATTCCCACCTTCCATCTCAAGCACATAGGTGTTTATCTCCCACTCACCTCTCAAGCATGCAAGTGTTTCAGTCTCACTTTCACTCTCAAGCAAACAAGTGTTTCACTCAACTCACCACACCAACATCTTGTAGATTAAATCTTCCATCCTAGATTCCATCATAGCCAAGTTCCAACCCTGTAAACATTAATACCATTTTTTCTTTCCACTTAATCAAAGTAATTAGAACAAAAAGCCGATTAGTACATAGATCAATAATAATCAGTAGTGCCTGTCCAGAAAGTCCTCCAGTGTTTAAAAACCCCCAATTCCTTTTCCTCACAAGTGTATCACTCTGACTCTATTAATCACAGTGAAGTTGACATAGGGACTTAACAGTTTTTCGAAAAAGTCTTTTCTCAAACTTTTTTGCAAGCAAAACAATATAAGCAACACACAAACAAGAAAACCTTTTTAAGGAGTTAACAAACTCAGATTCAAGTCCCCATAGTTATTATAAATAAATACTGTAAAAGATTAGGGTTAAAAGATTCACACAGGTGATTTATCTTGGTTCACTCCCTTCTACCTAAAGGTTTTCTCCACTATTCTCCAAATAGATTACAAGTATTGAACACCTCTTTAGGCTACAAGTATTCTTTCTCTACCAAGCCTCTTCAGGCTCAAACTCTAACAAAGAGATTTACAGATTTGATCTAAGAACTCACTAAGTGTGAGAGTATGAAAGTTGAAGATCAGTTAGGATTACAAGTAAACTTGTTCAATAGATTTCAGCAGAGTTTTGGTACTTTTTATATCAAGAGTCTATATACTTCACTAAGGTTCATCCAGTATTTATAGATGGAGTGCTTTGCCATCTTGAACTTTCTTCAACGATCTTCAAATTGTATCCGTTTAGACATGACATTAAATATTAGGATCTGTTGAGACTGATAACTTGATCTGCTTCATGGAGAAGTGCTCTTGTTTATCAGAGGAATGCTCAAAGTAGACCTGTCACTTCCTTATTGCACCGAAGGTTGCTTTATGACTTTCTTTCTTTGTACTTGGTTTAAACTTTACAGCAATATAGGTGACAGAGTACAAAGGTTTATGTTCTTGATGGTACTATGTTTCTAATCTCAAGAAACAAGGAGTTAACAAATGAAGTAGTAAGAGAAATAGACATATATTCCTTTGAATTAAATATACAATCATTTGAAATAAATACGCTTATACTAGATGAGTTCATTTTTACTAGCTAGTAGACGCGCAGGTCTTTGGTCGTGCAAAATTATCTTATCAGTAAAGCGGTCTCGTCTACTGATACTGCGTCTATAAGACTCTTGTCTAGTTCCAAGTCTTTGGACTTGCTATTCTCAATAGCTCGTCTGCTGACGTGGTGTCTAGTATGACTTCTCGTCTATTATCAAGTCTTTGGACTTGCTATTTTTACTGGAATATTTTTATTTGCTCGTCTACTACTTTTTTCTTAGACTTAGATAGTCATCTAGCATTTATTACCTTAGCCAATTTTTTAAGGCCTCGTCTAGCGATAACTTCATAGACTCAGAATTTTATCATTGTTTTGTCTAGAGCTTGAGAAATAGACCCGATACTGCAATTGTATGTATTTATATTTCCTCTTCTTATCATAACTTAGAAATCCTGCAAGCCTTCACTCAAACAAGTTAGATCTTTGACAATACTTTGCCATACAAATTTAACTTTTTTGTTAACATCAAAACTTAAGATATTATTTAAGCCAAAACCACTTTGGTTCTAACAATCTCCCTCTTTTTGATGATGGCAAAAACCAATTAAATTTCATTGAGCAAAGTCTAAGAGAGCTACAGAGCTCCCCCTAAGACAAAACATACAAACTTAATTAACTTAAACATCAGATAGCAAATATTGAGAATAAGTACTAAAACATAGTATTAGAGCATTGAAGCATACATATAATCAGCATACATGTAATCAGGCAAGCACATATCAGAACAGATGTTTAATCAGAAAAGCATGAAGGCAACAATTTAAACAGATATGCATATGCAGTAAAACACTTAGATCAAAAACTGACTTTTTATAAAAAAAAATTAATTCTCTTTCCTTTCTCCCTTTTTTTTTTGTCATCAGACAAAAAGGAAATAGGAGTAGACCATCATTGTCAGTATCAAAACCAAAAGTTAAAAGATAAACTAAGATGGGGGTGGAGGTGGTTGAGGAGGATTCTGATTTGGAGGTGGAGGAGGTGGTTGAACTTGTTGACCTTGGTTTTGTTGAAAGCTGGTCATCAAATGAATCATTTGGCTTAAAAGAGCATTGGTAGGTACCAACTGTTTTTCCACTTGAGCTTCAATTTTCTTCTCCAAAATCTCATCAAGGTGTGGTGGCAAAGATGATCTGGAGTTTTCAGCAGTAGCATGCATAGTGCCTTGACCTAGTAGAATACTCAGAGCTTGAGAGTGTTGGGGTTCTTCATGGGGATGAATAACTGCCAGTGCTAATGGTTGTGAGGAATGCTTCCCAGAATGGACCCTGGATGGTTTGAAACCACCAGTTTTAGGGTGGATTCTAGCATGAAGTACCAGTTTTAGTGGTATACGGGTGAGGCACTAAATTAACTGCTATATTAGGTTTTTCAGGTTTTTTAATTTTATTTTTTAATTTATTTTATTTTAAAAAACCCATTTTGCCCCTTATTCACCCCATCTCCATCCTTGCCTTCTGCCTTCTTCCACCATCAGACCCCACCTTCTTTCAGCCTACCTTCTGTCCTCCCCCTCCCCACTTTTTTCTTCAATCCTTCACAACCAAGGAGAAGAAGCACTGCCCCAAGGTTATCACCGGCGGAGGAACGATGGAGAAGATGACCGGAAGCCCCACCCTCCACCCTCTGCTGCACCGCCATTGAACGAAAGAGAAGTTGCAGATCCAAACCTTTGTCGTCCCCCCCCACCCCACCCCATAAACCAGATCTGCTCTATAACGTCGCCTTCTCCCTTGCTGTCTCCAAACTCTCCATTGCCAACCACTTTGACTGTCGTGTCGGCGAGACAACGATGGTGGTCATTTCCGGAGGAGATGGCGGTGGTCACGGCTGAGCAAATCAACCAAAATTAAAGGGAAAGTATATCCATATGACCCCAAATCCGCTATTCATAAGCTATAACAGAGCAAATCAACCAAAATGAAATGGAACAATTGCCTATTTTTTGTTAATCATAATTTTTTTTTATCAAGATTTTGGGTCAGATCTGCTCATGGTGTTGGAGAGCAAAATTCCAGAAATTGGATCACGCAGGTAGAAGAATAGGGGAGCTTTCAAAAATATCTTGTATTAATCATTATAAATGAATCATTAAATATTATTTTATCTTGCATCATAGGTTTCGATAGAAACAATAAGATGGAGCCATGGAAGGTTGCTGCTTGAGAAAACATTAATGTGAATGAAAACTTTGATTATTGTGTAGAGAGGGACGATGGAGGCTGGTAGGCGAGAAGGGTGACAGTCAATGGGTTAATGAATAAGGGTATAATTGTCTTTCAATTTTGTTGGGTGACCTATTCAGCCAAGAGAAGGTTAATTTTTTTTTTTGGACAACTAAATCCAGACCATTTATTATTTTATTATTATATCTAATGGTTCAAAGTTATCTATGATGAAAAAAATTAGTGGTATATGAGTATACCACTAAAATTGGTACTTCATGCTAGAATCCACCCAGTTTTAGCACCATTCCACAATATAGATAAGTTAGAGGATCTAACACACCATCAATCTGATAGTATTGGCAGGGAAACTAAACTCATGAATAGTATTTTCCAGAAAATCCCGTGGAACTCTATCCTACGCTTTATGTTATTTTTCCTATTACTAATTATATTTATACAAGCAGGCATAGAAAGGATAAAATCAAATACTTCATGTCCCTAACGTAGAGAGATGTGTGAAAAGAGCATTGTTTTCTTTTGAAAATGTGATTAGTCTCAGATTATTCTTAATAACGACCTATAAATGTTGCCAGAGCACCCAAAAGCCATGCACATTAATTAACTAGTGGAAGACAAGGAAAGGAAAGAGGGAAAAAGGCAAAAATTAAAGCCGTGTCTTATAAGTCAGCAGTCCATAGTCCATACCATACCATACCATACCTATTCTCTGGATTCAGTGGGACTTGACTCTTGAATGTTTCAGTATATATAATAAAAATATCAACCGGGGAAACGATTAGCACAGATTTTAATTACTAATAACTACACATTTTAAGTTTAGGATAAAAACTCTTAGAGTGAGTTTGTCTTTAAAATAAACAAGTAAGAATATATCTTAAATTAATTAATAAGTTAAAATTTCTATATATACTTTAACATATTAAAAGTGATATACCTTTACTTTTCACCCTAGAAGTAAACTCAATTTAAAAATCCTTTTCCTTACTTTTTATGTCTCACTAATTATTCTAAAAATAAAAATAAAAATGTCTCACTAATTAGAAACACATCTCGGTTATATCGTTTCACATGAAATAAACTTGAAAAGAACATCCCACATAGGATTCTCCTCCTTTGATTCCGTTTTCTATGCCTTCGATCTTCGACGGCTCAATCTGGAAAAATCAACTTTGATTTGCCTTTCAAAATATTAAATTTGTAATCAGGTTTAGGTTTATGGATTTTATTACTAATAAATCTTCCATGGATGTATGATCAATCCCCACACTAAACACTCTTGCACTTTTTGAACTGCAAGTTTTTTGGTCCCGCATCCCTCCTTTTGCAATTAGTGAGTATAAGTTAAGAGAAATGTGAATGTCAACCATTACATAAATCAAATTGATAGGACTGGGAGTACTTTTTATACTTACATTTTTGGAGTAAATCCCTTTTCATGTTAATGTATAGAATACAAAATATTTCTCTTACAATTTTCCCTTTCCATTAAGTTTGATAATCTTAAATTATTAAAACAGTACTCTTATGATTAAGTTATTTATGAAGAAAAATTGATTTTTTAAATTAATAAGGAAAAAAATGTGAATTATTAATTAACCCTCATATGAAGGTTATATAAGTAAAAAGATTGTTTGTTGTGGAAGAGAAGTGTCTATTACTGTTGTCGTGCAAAATTGTGACTCAATCAAGTACTAAAACTTATGTTTTAATTTTCCTAATGATCAAGCGAAAAACACCAAGGGGAAAAATCTGTCCCTCGGCAATGGGTTCCCAAAAGAAAACGTTTGGTTGAAGGATGAATTGAAAAGTTAAAAACCTAAAAGCTAAATGAATAAACGGCTAAGTATTTAAAGCTGAATGAAGTAAAGCAAAGAATAACTTGAAAGTGAAGTAAAAGGAAGCAATAAAGCAAGAACAAGTAAGAAATCTAAGCATATATAAAAAGCTTGTATTGTATTGATTGAGTGTCAATCCTTTACAACTTGTTACAAATGGTATTTATAGGCAAAAATTAACTCCCACTAGCCAACCCTATTGGTTGAAACTCCTAAATTTATGCAACTACTCACGTCTAACCATGTTCTCCAACGGCTCAACCCACTCTATTGCTGCAACGACTACCTTTAAAGAGCTGTGCTCCTACTTTCCAGGCATGTTCCTTGACGTCCGCTAACAACTGATCTTCGAGCCTGAGCTTTTCAAATGTGTGCTGCAACTATTTTTATTCATTACCCGCAACTTTAGGAAGCAATATGTGGCAAGTCATAGGCGGACTTACAACTCTCAGCTGACCACAAGGACTTCATTCCTAAACAGGCCCATCAACCCAAAGCCGAACATGCATCCTGCCGAGTTTTTCATCATTTAGCATCGGCTAATCACTTCCTCAGCTATCTCTCCCAGCTAATCAGCTATTTGCACCCGTCTCCGGCTATCAGCTAATTTATTTTTATTTTTAGGTGATAACAATTACTAAATATGAGAGAAGTGGATATATATTCATTTCTAAATCATATGAATATTTAATAATACAAAATATATACATATTTTTTTTAATATAGTGACGTGATTTTTAAATAAAACCTTATCTTAATATTCATGTAAATTTTAATGGTTAAGACACTTATATATTTCACTACATATTATCTATCTATATATATAATATAAAACTTTTACTCCTGGATAATGGACAAAAAGAAAGAAACATATACAAACAATGATGAGAGTTGAAAGAATTATTTGCACTTGATTGATCACATCCATATATGATCCAAAACGCGTTCCAATTATTATCACCAGGGATGCCTTGAAGTCCTTGAAACGCTAGCTAGTGGCACGTTCCAAATAGAGTGTTTAGTTGGATAAAGCCTCTAAAGTCCTTCACTCCTTTGTGGAGGATCGAATCCCAAATATTAAAGAGTGATTGATTTATTTATTTTTAATTTATTAATCAATGATCCAAATTATTAGAGGATCAATTCTCAATCTTCAAATTAAAACGAAGAAAAAAGAAAAATTAATAAGCAATGTGAAAGGAGGTCAGAAGAGTCCCAAAATTATGACTGTTAGGGCAAGTTGTTGTTTGACTCAAGATGATTAAGTCATTAAACAAACAAGTTGATCATTCCCTCCTTTGTAAAAGATTAATTTGAGCAACCTCGGATTCTAGAGAAAGTGTGGCACTGGTGTCTCATAAGACAAATCCATCATTGGAATTTGAAAATCCTCACTCCCTCCACTTTAAACATCAATCCGAGTGCAATTAGCCATTTTTTATTCTTACATAGTAAACATATTACTTAACCCACACAGCATTCACTTCATTTTTATCTTCCCTCATTCCAATGTGTGTCTGCTCACGAACATATTATTTATACGCACGTAGGGCGATTATCACAAATCATATATCATATATAGTGTAAAAAGTAAGTACATCACTATATATATATATATATATATATGAGGAGGGATCAACTTATACTCTAAAAGACTTACACCTCTTACACCTAATCTCAACCATTAAAATACTTTAAATCTAATGGCTCTTTTTTATTCACTTAAACACTCTTAAACCCTCACGTGACATGGCCTCTCCTCCCTGCAAATTGGTTTCTCTCCTATGACCCAGAAAATTATATTGACACAATTCCTTTCCTATGTAACTTCTCTGCGGCACAGGAAATCAGATTTTTATCATCCAAACAATAAAGCAAGGGAAGGGTAGGCCCTCCTTATTGTCAATCAACAAGCAAGAGAGCAAGAACATAAATGGTCGGCCCTTCCCAATTTCTCTCTATGGCACTATGCACTTGAATTTCTTAACTTTATCTGATAAGATTTTAACCTTTTTTTAAATATGACTTTTAAAATTAAAATGATCCTCAGAAAATATAACTGTAACAGTAATGGTGGGGATGATTAGTTGCAGAAGCCAAGTGTAGGGAATTGTTTTCCCTTGCGCTTGTTAGTGTGTCGTGAGAAACAAAAAAAGGAACATGGGAAAGGGTGCAAAGTTTGCAAACAATCCAAATAAAAAGAATGAACCCATCAAAGCTGATTGATAAAAAGGGTTGGTTGAGAAACAGAATCGCAAAAAAGGGCAATGGAGGCTGTAGCTTGGGGCGGACTTAAGAGAGGGAAGCAAAAATCAAGAAAGCAGGGGAGAGGTGGAGTCACGTGAGTGACTAATCTCAACAAATCAGAACCATTGGATGTAAGTTTGATCAATGGTCAATATTGAGTGTAAGAGGTGTAAACTTAATTAGGTGTAAATTGATCCCTCCTCTCTCTCTCTCTCTCTATATATATATATATATATATATATATATATATATATATATATATATATAAATAAACTACCTCAGTTTATCGTTTTTAGGTTTTTCACTGTCAAAAGCAACTCGATCTAGTCAGAATTTATTAAGTAGTTCTTAAAGTTAAAAATAAGAATTGATTTTTTTTAGATACTTAGACTGCACTATTCGAGTAAGATAATGTTAGGGATGAGGTTATGGAGGTGTGAGGAGAGTGGTAAGTGAGGGATTACGAAAGATAACTCTGCTTCGAGGGCAGAGGGCCTCCTAAAGAAAGTAATAAGAGATGGAAAGAGACTATTTTCTTCATTCATTCATTCTAATCATGAGGTCATATAATGTTTATATAGGGTTGGTGCATATCCACACTAAGACAACTACACCATAACACACACTAATTATCCCAAGTAACAACTATAACAAACTAACAAATGCATAATAGATCATTCTAGAATTCGGTGAGTCATCATATTCTAGAACTAGCTGAGTCATCATTCTCTTGAGCCTCTGGAATCATAACATTACCTACCCCATCAAAATCAACCTTGTCCTCAAGGTTGTAAAAAATTGACCCTAAAATAAATTTCCCTGGGTCCCACTGCTTGAATAGAGATGATCTAGTAGCTGTAGACATAGCCATATGTCTACCAGGGTCCCATTGTTTGAAGCATGACGACCCCGCTCTCTTAGTCTCTTATAGCCCTCCGCTGGGATCCCATTGTTTCTTTTCTTCAATCCCCATGGAAGGAACCAACAATTCCAGCTTCTGATTCTTTTGAATCATGGTTGTTTCTTAAGCATTCCTCACTTCTTTGGGTTCTAACCCAATATTGAATTTTTTTTTATAATTGGGCCTAACATCTAATGAAATGTCATCAGCCCATGCACACTTAATCTTTCTTTTGTCCTTTTTGTTAGCACACTGCCTCTTTTCAAAGAATTGGGCCTGGCCCATTAGGTCAATAATTGATTCTCTTTGGTAGCTTCCCCATTTTGCCCCTGATGGCATCTCCTCCTTCTTCATGTTAATGATGGTAGTCTGGAGAGACATTAGAAGCACACTTGCTCCAATAATATGGCCGCCCTTGCGAGCGTTATACTGCGGTGGCTCATCGGGAAGGGGCGCTCTGACCACTAGCTACGGCTTCACATCCGGTGGCGGTGGCGGTGGCAGTACACGTTGATCAACGATTTTCATCCCTATTTTGGTTCCGAGAGGCATATGAAGCTCGAGGGAGACTTCTTCGATGGAGACCATGGTTAGGCTTCTTCCATCATCTTCTTCAATGGCGTAGCAGCGTTTGACTGCTGGATTCTGAACGCGAACGTGATCAGCGTCTTCTTCCTCGACGCGTTTTTTCTTTTCAGTTCCAAAATATACTGGTTCCAGAGATTCCTGCACAATTGAATTGAAGTCGAACAGGGGATGATTGTTCTGTGGGACAAATAGCTGGCAATTGGTTTTGGGTAACACACAGAAAGGTGTGTGGTGGGTAAATTAATTGGAAGTAGAGGCGGTGGTGCCAGATCCGTGACAACCTCGATGGGGTATGGATTTTGAGACATCATTGCCGTGGAAGGAGATGGTGGCACGAGGGCAGTGAATGCCTTCGGTTCTTCCTCCAGTGCTTTAGATATCTCTTCCACTGCTTCAGAATCAGTCACTGATTCCTGATCTGGCTACTCTTCCTCGGTTACTATCGGTAAAATATGCCTCCATTCAGGCTTGAAACGCCACAGAAAGACAGCGGTGAAGGTGTCCTAAGTGGGCTCTGAGTGACTTTGAGACTACCAGAAGGCCTCCTCCGAGGTGTTATTCGCCTTGAAGTGCTTCTCGGTGCAAAGCACCCACCAGTAGGCATCTTCATTGTTGCAATAAGAAATGGAAATCGTCATGGATGGAATGCAGAAGGGAGTAGGCTCATCAATGTTAGGGATGGGGTTATGGAGGGGGTGTGAGGAGAGTGGTAAGTGAGGGATTGGGAAAGATAACTCTGCTTCGAGGGCAGAGAGCCTCCTAAGAAAGTAATAAGAGATGGAAATGGACTATTTTCTTCATTCATTTATTCATTCTAATCATGAGGTCATACAATGTTTATATAGGGTTGATGCATACCCACACTAAGACAACTACACCATAACACACACTAATTATCCCAAGTAACAACTATAACAAACTAATAAATGCATAATAGATCCTTCTAGAATTAGGTGAGTGATCATTTTCTAGAACTAGCTGAGTCATCGTTCTCTTGGGCCTCGAGGATCATAACAGATAATTAATGTGACATCCACATTAACTGTTGTTTATGTTAATAACTTGTTCTTATATAAAAACCTAAAAAAAAAGTCGATATTTTAAATTGAAATAAAAATAAATTTAAATAAAGATGTGGAGTAACTTGTGAGACTTATTTCGTAAACTTTTTTGAGTTACACAATTAGAATGAAGAGTTGCTTGGTGAGATGACATGGTAGGATCCATAAAAAGAGGAGTTCAACAACTCCAATGAGTTTTACCGTTAGAGATTGTTTAATACCATATCATCAATTTTTCCCACTACCCTTGTAACAAGAAAAATATTATTTGGTATCAATACAATGACATCATCATCAATTTCATCCTTATCACCACGACAAAACGGAAGAGAAGCATTGTAAATGTTAAGAGTCTCATATCGACTAGAGATATGACCTAAGTAGTGCTTATAAGGCTTGAGCAATCCTCACCTTACAAGCCGGTTTTGTGGGGTTGAGTTAGGCCTAAAGCCCAAATTCTAAGATGGTATCCAAGTCTATACTAGATATGTTATCAGACCAAGATCTCTCTGACTCCACCCGCATTTGTCCACATTCCATATATTCAATCATGGGCTTTAGGGGGCGTGTTGAGATCCATGTCATTCCACCTACATTAGTTCACACTTCAGATATCCGGTGCTCCTGAGAGTGATGGAGTGTGTTAAAAGTCCCACATCGACCAATATTTTCCAAACTCACAAGACTCAAACCAGAGACTTTTCTTAAGGGAAATCAAGCTCCTTGCACTGGGACTAACATGCATTGATTGTGGAACATCTTTTCTAACATGAACAAACATGTTTGGGGGATCAGGTAATTTGTACACATCATAATATAAAAGTAGATGACCAATCAATGCAAGCAAAATCTCAACTTATCACTGACCTTAATAGAATCAGTTGGAGGAGCAAATGCTTGTTGGGGATGGCACAGGAGTTGGTTGTTTGCAGTGGCGGCGATAACGCTAGTTGTGACTTAGACTTGGAGACCGGAAATGGCGATTCAAATGGTTAGCAATTAGGATGAAATTACTTTGAATTTTATTTATTTATTAATTAATAAATTATTAAAAAGTAACTTAATATGTATTTATGTATGTATTGTTTAGGGTAATTTTGTATTCTATATAGATCAGATCGTTACTAGGCAGGGAGTTTGATCCTCATTCATGTTCCCAAATTTGCCTTGGAGGGATTTTTATCCCCATACCAACAGGGAAAAAATTCTTGAACTCTGAGTGTCAAATTAAACAATCCTTATAGAAAGATTCATACATGCAGGTTCAAATCGTCATCCTTACTTATATTCATGTATTTCTATCATACAATTAGGATGGCAGAAGTGACTTTTCTTCAACTCGATCTTACTCTGCACCCCTATATCACGTTTGATGAATAGAATGGCGATTCCTTAAAATCAGAATGGAATAAAGATGAACTAGAATAAGTTAGAATGAATTGATCATCTCGAATTTACTTATCGGAAGCATTTAGAATGGAATAAATTTTCATATCACTCCATTGTTAAATTCATTGAATTAATGCAAGAATGAAATAAATTATTCAAATGAGATAAATATCGTTCATATTTATCTTATTTATATAATATGAATTAATATTCTTATGTAATGTTTGTAAAAAAAATTAGAATATACATATTTTGGGATAATGTATCATATATATATATATATATATATATATATATATATATATATATATATATATAATTATTTCATATATAATTCATGAAATTAAATCATTGTAGTTATTCACTTTTTTTCCTTATGTATATTATGATTTATTATTGCTAGTTGACAATATCCTTCTATAAAGCAGCACAACCATGAAGTTAAGAGCGAAGTCTAGGATGATACCCAAAACACTGGCTATTGCTAGAGTAAGCATGTTAAAAAAAAAAAAACAAAAAATCTCTCACAGTGAGAGACCATAAAAAATCCTCCTTTAAAAAAATATTTACTTTTTCACTCATTTCCTCCTCCTCCTCCTCCTCTCTCTTTCTCCCTCTCTCTTTCACTTTCTCCTCCTCCTTAGTCTGTCGTCCTCCCATTGGCCCAGCCGACCTCCTTTGCCTCAGTTTAACATGAAATGGGTTCTGAACTGCAACGTGATGGAGAAGAAGACTGCGAGTGTGGGTCTCGCGGCGGTGCTGCATGCAGACGGCTGGAAGAAGATGGTGGTGGCACGACGAAGTGGTGGTTCGAGTTCGATTTCTAGGCTTCAATTCGCGTGGCGGAGATGAAGGCATGACGATGCAACTATGGTGTATGCATTTGTGCATTGCCCCCTTTGGCTCCTCACCTTCTCAACGACTCTAGCGCCATCGTCGACAACGACTGACTTGTGATTTTGCAGAAGTTGAGCAACCACCATTGATTATTGGAGGAAGGTGAAACAGACAAATGTAAACCTGAAAAGGGGTTGAATTGTGTAGCAAAAACAAAATCTTTTTGCAAGTAAAGACTTAGAGCAAACTGGTGAAAAGCTTAATCAGATGAGTAACCTGTCTAAAGGTTTTAAACAGATTATCACACAAGCAGATAAAACAAAACTTGTTTGATATGCACAACTTTAACCCCTTAGGTTGGTGAACAAGTTAGATAAACAAATAATCTTAAAGAGATTAAAGAGAGAATAACACAACTTGTTTATCCTGGCTCACCTCTTAACAACTAGGGCTACGTCATGTCCTTGGCTTCACCAAGTTTTCTCCACTATATCAGTCTCAGTTACAGGAAAGAAGAGTATTGATTTGCACACCTAGCCTCTCCAAGCTAAAAGACAAGTTCATTTTGCTCACCTAGCCTCTTCTGGCTCACTTAGATAGGTTTGAAATAAAATGTAATAAATATAATTTGAAAGTCTTTCACAAACATTCAGAAGAGTGGATTAAATGAAGTTGAAAGACTGCGAATTAACTTCTCAAATGTTTACAATGAATGAACAAATGATTGAGAAGAATAAAGAATTGAATGTTGTAAGTAAATGGCTTGTTTAGAGAATGTTCAACACTTCATTGCCCTCAACAGCTCTTCAGTGTCTTCTATTTATAGCCTTCATTCAAAATAAACACGTTAAAGACATTCCCTTGAATTTTTGGCTTCAACCTGAGCTCCATTAAATTCAATAGAGTCGTTCTGGGCAACCACTAATGTTTAGGGATGTTATTTGTACTATAACCATAGAAGTTTAATGCTTTGTGCTTTTGTAGAAACTATTGCAGGGATCATCAGTCTGTTTTTGTCCTCTGCTCCACAAGTTTCTTCTTTTGTGCAACACGTAGTTGTACTAGAGTCTAAAGCTTCTTTGTAGCACTACCATTCTGAGATACAGGGTTCCTTTTAAATATTTGACATTCTGAATCTTTGATCCTTGTATGTGAGGGGACAACTCATGATAATCTTGAGTTGCTACAGAGAAATCCAAACTTGATAGAATACTTCACACAATTTCATCAGACGACTGAAGTTAAGTTATTAGATGCATGGAATTTCTTCATAAAGGTAGAAGTATTAGGACCTCATTAGTTGGGTGAGGTAGCTTCACTAGACGAGTCAGGATTATTCATTAGAAGGGTGTTTCTCTGACTTTGAACTTTTTACTTAGAGCAAACATGTGAATTTAAATATCTTTAAAAGAATAACCTGCACACCATTAGTAAATAACAAATAGTTTAATTAAATCATTGAACAAATGTTTAGTTTTCATCAAAACTTAGGGCAAAATGTACATCAGACATTTAGAGACTCAACAGAAGGAGGAAGCTATCAGCAAGACTTGAGGATGATGGGTAGAGGGTAACAGCGGTTGTGACAGATTTGATTGGCGATGGAGCACAAAGTGGCTGCTGAGCGGCAAAACGTGGTGGACGTCTGAACGGTAGGGTGCTACTGAGCAGCAGAGGTAGACTTCCATTAGCACGGTGCAGATTCAGTGACATATGCAAGTTTGGTCATGAGCTTGTGATCATGCAACTAGAGGCGAGTATGGTGGTGATTGGCGTTTGGTTCACATGAAGGAGTCTACGATAGGGAAAGGCTGAAAGCAGAAGGAACTCTCACGAATCTGATGGGCAAAGCGACGATGGTTCGGCTTGGAAACACAGGTCCTGGCGAAGTTACATGGGCGAGAGGGAGTAGAGCTGACCCGGGTTCACCAAAAGAAAAGGTCTTAGTCCGAGGCAGTGGAGGTGGGGACGGTGGGAGTGGGAGGGGAGGCTGAGACGATGGGCTTAGGGTGGCAACATGATACTTGGAGGAGAGAGGGGCGGAGGAGAGAGAAAATGAAATGAGAAAGGAAACAAGGATAAAAAGTAAAATCTTTTTTTTTTTTTTTGTAAGTAAGAGCTTATTTATGTCTTTCATGTACGATAAGAAACATGTCAAGCTCTCCCTACCTCTTAGGGACGAAAAGTGCCCATTGATAGCCAAACAATAGAGAAATAAACGAAAGTGAAGATTTTTTTTATTATCAACAAACAAAAGATAATTCAAAAGTGAAGATTAATAAGATAATATCACCATTACTTAGTATTGCATATATATATATATGTGTGTGTGTGTAAGTATTGCATATATATATATATATATATATATATATGTATATGTGTGTGTGTGTGTGTGTAAGTATTGCATATATATATATATATATATATATATATATATATATATATATATATATATATATATATATATTTTCCGATCTACTTCGAGGAGTATCCACCGCCAACCTGAGACAGGGGCTAATCCCAGCTGAGGTTTTTTTCCATACCCAAGGCTCGAACCCGAGACCTTGGTTAAGGGGCTAGAGACCTTTAACTACTCACGCCAACCTCAGTTGATATATATATATATCTCGATTCTCATAAACTCACCATGTGTGCAAATAATACAATGAAAATTACTTACGTTGTCTTTTATTTGTACATGAACAAGTTATGCACGTAGAGATTCTATCATCTAAGAGATTACAATTTCTTTAGAAAAAATCTTAGATATTACAAACAGCATGAATATATATAAAAAAAATAGTTTATTCAGATAAAAAAAAAATCCGAAAAACCAAAAACAATGAAACAAATAAATGAGGCCATAAATTTAGACTATGCTACTTGTGTCATTTATGAAAGCGCGGAATCGTGCATATATATGCATAAAATTTCTTAATGAAAGTTAACACACATTTATTTTATTTAACGCAATTTACTTTATTTTATTTTATAAATTAATTCTTTATATTCACTTTAGTAAAACGATTTTTTTAACTTATGCAACCTTGCACATGTTAATAAATCAAAAAATAGAAATGTTGTATTGGAAAAAGTAACATTTATACTTTTAAAAAATTGAATACACAACTTTTAACATAACATTTTTATTTTTGATTTTTTAACATATATAAGATTGGATAAAATAAAATAATCGTTGATAAAATTATAATTATAAAATAAGTTAAATCGTTTCCAAGTAAATAAACATCACCAAAAAAGAGTTGACTCAATTGTAGAATCAACCGTCTCCTCAAAAAAGGCTCTGATTTTGAGTCTTGGTATCCATGGTTATATTTATCATCATATAATTTACATGTCATAAGTTTGAGCAAAGTTGTCTATTATAAACTTATATAGTGAAATCAACCATACCCTGTTTATAACAAAATCGTCATGTTGCCTATTGTTATTCTAAAGTATTACTGAAAAACCATAAAATTTACACCATGAAGTATATAATAAATGCAAAGATGGTTCATTTTTTCTTTGTTATAAGTATGTACGTAGTTTGGATGGGAATGTGCATATAGATTGATGAACATATAAGTATGATCATGCCCAACAAACAAGGGACCACAGCCGTGTGAGGAAAAGAAAGGGAGGCCAGGAAAGAAAGGTGACAACACCAATATTGAACAAGGGCTTCTAATGAGTGCAAATCGACACATATTCCTTTTGCAATTATATATATTCTAAAATGTGCAAAAGATTGCAATATTCAAAGAATCAAAAGTTATATATGCTTTAGCCACTGATCTTTCTTTTCCTTTATGTCATCGTTCTCTCATCATCAGATGTATCAGTTTTGTGATACTGCACCCTCTGGGACACATGGGGCACCTTTAGAAACTGCTCTAGTTACTTTATCACAAAAAGCTTTTATTTGGCGGTGGCCTTGATACCTAGTTATTTTATCATCAAAATGGATTATAACAAAGTGGTAGTATTTAATTCTTTTGTTTGGTCAAATTTACAAATAATGACATTTATAGTTTTGGTTAAATTCTGTTTAGTATAAATGCTCAAATAGTACTATGAAATTGAAAATTTATGTATTAAGTTAAACAAGGCAGGCTCTCTCGTAACAAAGCAAAGTACTGTTATATGACTATGGATCAGTCTAGGACGACCAAAATTACTGTAGACTATAAAATTTCATTAAGACAATCTTCTTATTTTCCGTTTTCTTTCTTTCCCCTTAACTACTCGTAACCCAAACCGAACATTCATTTTCGGAAATCTTTTTTGGAATAGAGAGATAAAGTAAGATTTTATTTCATAAACATAGAAGGATGCAAAAGGTTCCTTAATAACAAACTATTCTCACTTGGGTCATCAATATATATATATATATATTATAAAAAAATTAATGAATGATATCTAATATCTAGAAATGAAAATATAAATTATTTAATTATAAATACTATAATTTACTCCACCGAAGAGCACAAAAAATATAATAAATTTAACAAAAATTTACGATATAAATACTATATTTTAATTAAAAAAATTCAAGATATTAAAACTATAAGCAAAACATTCTTGTTATGAAAAAATTAGAGCCTGTTTGCTCTGTTTCAAGATTCCTGTTTTAAAAAATAATTAAAAAACTGCCACCTTGTTTTTATTCTGTTTCCTGTTTTCAAAGATTTGTACAGGCAACACTGAAAACAAAAAAAAAAATTGTTTTCAGTGTTTGCTGTACAAATTTTTGAAAACAAGAAACTGAATGAAAACAATGTGACAGTTTTGTAATTATTTCTGAAAACAAAAAATGAAAACATGAAACTGGAAACAAAACAAAGAGTCCCTTAGATTTGTACTCCTATATCATTAGTAAAATATATCCTTCCATCCATTTTTATTTAACAAAATAATTTATAATTTTAATAAAATTCAAGATCCTTAAATCTTTCTTCATTAAAAACATCAGTTTTTTCTTCAAATATATGTTACTTTTAATTATTCTCTCTTTTAAATAAAGTTAGTAAGTTTAAGCAGTTAAATCAAAACAAAGCAAATGGTCGAAAATTGATGTAAGAGAAAAGTTTGACATTTGGTATCAACGAATCCTATCTCATTCATATATATATATATGCGTCCGTGCGTGCGCGCAATAAGTTTTTCCCTTTTATATTCTTTTTTAACAGCATTATATATCTACTATCCCCTTATTCTATTTCTAACAATAAGATTCTATTTGAATTTTGAAAGGATGTATGTTTGTTTTTTTTTTTTTTTACAACCTGAAAGGATGTATGTTGAATCTTAAGAAGTGCAGGCTCTTTTTTATACTAAGAATAAAGAAACGAAGAAAAGGGTGTCAAGTGAATCATAGAATTAAAAATCATTAATGAAAGTGCTTCAAACTTTGTTTTTCGTTTAGTTAAGGAACTTTAAAGGAAACGAAGAATATGAAAATTACTAACTTTTAAGTCAGAGTTTATTCTCTTCAAAAGCTTTTTATTTTGTTCTCTTTCCCTGAACAAATTTTGAGATTCAAATGGAACATTCAATTTCGGAATTCTCTTTTGAAATAAAGACAAAAGTGCATATTTTCATATCTTGATGTTTTATGACACTGATAACATGAGTTTGTGATAAATACGTAACGTAAGATCACAAAGAAGTTTTCCCCCCTGTTTTATAATGATTTTATACGATCTAACTTGATGCAATATTATTATAGTAGTATAAGTTTTAATGTTATCAATTAATTAGGAATATTGTATAACTTTAAAAGTCATATATAATAATATATAATTAATTAATAACATAAAAAAATTATATTAACTATGCATAAAAATAAATCCAAATTTATATTATAGCGAGCTCAAAAGTTATACTAATAGCGCAATTTTTATATTCACAAACCCGCATAATTTAAGGTGTGTTAAAGGGCTCTGGTAGCATGTTGTCATGTTGAGAAACACGATTCAAAGGAGAGGAAGAAGTGAAAGTAGAAAGAAAATCTAAAAGTTTATATTGATGAAATGAAAAAAGTAAAAAATACAATGCAATCTAGGTTTATATAATCAAGTAAAACAATAACAACTATAACTAATTCTAACTTTCCCTGACAATGGGTATAGTTGTGAATATATAAACATTGTATAGACCACATCATTGAAGCACAATTAAATTTAATAGAACTAAGAAAAACCTACCATCTATTATTATCTATTAAATTTGTGTTTTTCTTCTTGTATTTTTTTTTTAATTTTTACTTCAATAATTTTTGTCAAGGTATGCTGACTCAATTGAACTTCATGAACTTTTGTAATGTCTTACTCTAATGTTCCATTATTCCCACTCATAAGAGGGAAATTTGATAATTGGTATATATATATGTAGGCAGTTCTTGGATCACATGAGGCATAAAAGATGGTTAATGATGGAGCTTTGAACCAGAAAACATAGAAGCTTTAAAAGAAACAATTTGCATAGAGAAATTGCAAATTAGGTCAATTAACTTCCTTTTGGTATTTTTCATGAGGGTTTGGACGATGATACATTATTTGAGAAGATTGCTTGTGCAATAAGGCAAAGGAAACTTGTAGGATTATCCAACAATGTTCTCTTTGAGAGATAATGAGAAAAAACATACTAGTCCAAAAGCAAGAGCAGAAGGAAGAAGGTATGATAAATAATAAATTCAAGGTTGAATCTTATAATTATTTCAAATATAGCTATGATAGTGAGTGTTTGAATTGTCCTACCAATGAAAAGAAGCTCATCTTGTCAAGCAAAGAAGATAATGCTGAAGTGAAATAAGATGAAGAAGCAAAAAAGATGAGAAATGGAGAAGCGTAATGAATGTTGAAATTCAATAGAGAGAAGAATGAGACCTTGGAGCTTTCTACTATTCGTATTGGATAAAAAAACATTGGTACAATATACAAAGGAAAATATTGAATTATTCTCCTTGTGTGCTCATATTTTGATAAATTAATTAATCAACACATGCAACAATCTAAAGATGTTTGAATAATTTAAGATGGTGATAAGACAAGAATGTAAGATGATTGATGCTGAACTTATGACCTATTATCTTGTCATTGAAGAAAAGCAAGATGAAGAAGATAATTTTATTTCTTAAGAGGCTTATGGAAATAAAGTGCTTGAAATCTCACGATGAAAAATTACAATTTTGTTAACACTTCTATTGATTGTGGAAGAAAATAGTCGAAGCATGAAAAATAGATCTAATTTAAAGGGGATTGTTGGAAATCTAGATTTGGGGTATGCATTTAATTAATTAATATGAATTCATGTATTTTTAGGTTCGGAGCATTTTTCCCATGCACATATGATCTATCATTAAGAACTTCTAGTTTCAAGGCGGTTTTTTTTTATTGATAAGCCAAATTGTATTGAATGGAGTACAAGGGGTACTCTATCCATATACATAGTTAAGTAACCTGGTAGTAAACAAAATAAAGGAAGGTATGTGATCAACCAAAGTATCACCCAACAAGACAGAACAATATGGTTGAAGCATATCTTCCATATGAGACCCAACCTGTGATATCTATAACCAACCAAAAAACAGAAAAACAGTATAACAACCAGACCAAACAATTGGAAAGCAGAATAGTACAACAGCAGCAATTCCACTACCATTCAATGAATGTGTTTATGTCCATTTTATCACATGTAACATGAGGTGACTAATATATTTATAAATACTCATATATTAGTGTATTTACAAGCAAACAAAGAGAAGATAAACAGAAAAAATATCAAAAGCGGTAAAATTAAGGAATAAGTGAGTTTTGAAAAAGATATTAACGTTGTGTTTGTTTGAATAGAGAATGGAGCGAGGGAAGTAGAGAGGACGAAAGTAGTGTGAGAAAAGTCTTTTTCTAGGGTTTGGGAAGGAAGAGGAAAAGCATAGAAGGATTAAATTTGGGTGAGTCCCATGTAGGGGTGTAAGCGGATCCAATCCAATCCGCGAATCTGGTGGATCCGAACCGATCCGAATCGATTTTGGGGGATTGGATCGGATCATCGGATCGGATCCAAAAATACTGATCCAAACAAGATCGGTTCGGGTCTCGGATCCTACAAATCTAATCCGATCCAATCCGAACCGAACCCTATAAATATTTAATTTTTAAATTATTTTATATAGATATATATAATGTTAATATATTATTATATTTATTTAATATAATTAATAATTAAATATGTATATTTTATTTATTTTTTTCTTTTTTTTGGTATTTTTTTATTAATTTTTGGAGTTTAAATAAAAAATACAAAAATAATGGGTAATCCGAAGATCTGACCCGATTGTAGTCGGTTCGGTTCGGATCTGTAGTTAAAAACTGGTCAAATCCGAACCGTTCAAATTTGATCGGTTCGGAAGATGAAACTCCTCAGATCCGATCCAAACCAACCCGATTACACCCTTAATCCCATGTGTTTTTACTTAGTTCTCTCCTTCTGGGCGAGATTTTGGAGAGAGTGAGTGTAATTGTTTGCACCGCTACACTTTTACTCTTTTGTTTTGTATTTTATAAAATTTTTTTAGGGATAAATATATCTTTATTAAAAAAACTCAATTTTCCTTTCTCTCATACTTTTCACCTACTTCGTTAAATACAAACAACTTAATCTACTCATTTTATAGTCATTATTTTTTCTCTCATATTGTTTTTTTCCTTCCTACTTCTTTCCTTGTCCAAAGAAGGCATGAGTGTTTTATCTCCTCCGACTATCCTCATCCTCTCTCTTTCTTCCGGTAGATATCATTAAGAAAAAAAAACAAAAACAAACTTGTAATGAGAAAGACGTAAGACATTTTTTTCTTCTTCTAAATAAACCTCCCAAATTTCAACGGTGCACAATCTATTCAGTAATATTGCGTAAGCATTGCACACGAGATATAATTGTCAACAATTGGCAGCACTCGTGACAGTGCCAGACTTGAAGCAGCGATTATGCTCCCAACTATGTAGTGTTAAATAAAAGGAAAATAAATTCTTCTGCTATTTTAAGAAGTTAAAATTAAAAACCATTTTTATTCCAATTTTAGTTTTCTTATAAAATCATGTTTTATGTTGATTTCTTAATAACATCCAAAATATTTTTCTTATGTGAGTATAATTTGGACATTAAAAATGGATAACAATCAATAATAACATGCTAAATTTGGTTAGTAATAGATACATCAAGATGAGTGGCTCATTAACCATCTATCGAGCCCTATTAACCAAGATTTCGTATTCCCTATGGACGTATTTAATTATAAGCAAAAAAGTACCTATATTTTCTGGACTCAAATATAAGCCAATTAATTCAATCATATTTAATGTCAGTATTCCAAAAGTCAAGACAATCAACTAATCCAATCAATTCTCCTTTCACTTTTCCAAGAGCATTGTATACCCCCAAGACAATTACAAGACAATTAAAGGGTAGTATACTAATTGTAACGTATTTTTTTTTACATAAATCAAGACAATTAAACTAAATTAATTAATTTTTTTTAATAAGTGTGAAGTTAATTATTTTTGCTTATAACTGAATACAGAGATGGTATATTATTAACTAAGTTGTCGGTTAACGAGTTATCCCATCTAAAACATATCTATTAACAAAGTTCAATACGTCAATAATTATGATTTTGAATATCATTAATCAATTAATGATTGTTATCTCATTTTTTATGTCAAAAAATAACATTATGATACGTTGGTTAATCTGAACTCTGAAGTCTGAAATTTAAGATCAACCATGATGAAGCAGAAAAAGTCTCCAAAGTAAGTGAAAAAAATGATGAGAAAATTCTTGAGATTCCCTAATGTGACAATGACAGACCCGCACGAGAGTCCCTTCATTGGATTCTCTTACAGATGCCGGGGAGTGCTCAGACACGCAGACAATCACAAATCTGACCAAATGATTTAAGCTCCTTAATCACACTTTGCTATTTGGAAAAAACCAAACACACCCATCAACCCTTTATCTTCATGCTTGGGCAGAAAAGGTTAAAACTGTCTTAACAATAGCCCAATTGAAAATTGTCTTGAAGCCTAATTCCAAAAAACATGAAAAGATTTGCAGCCACTATCCTCCAACTACATCACTGTGCTACCCCTATAATCTCATTAGATCCAAATAAGGGCAGCCAAGTTAGATGTCCTACCATCAAAATGTGAAGTATTATTGTTTATAGATATTCCTATTTGTCTATTTATATTTTTAAAATATAAGGATATATTTAAAAATTCAGAGTAATTGAACCTAGATATCTCTATTTGTTCATTTATATTTTTTTTTATCAATTTGTTAAAATTTTATTTTTGTAAAATTTATAAGTAATTAACAAAGAGTATTAATAAATAATTAAAAGATAATGCAGGTGGTAGCCCCAAAGTTTGACAATAGTAGACACAAGTTCAGCCTAATTTAATGTAGACAAAAAATAGTGCCATTGTATTATGATTAGTGGGGTTTAGGCTTACCTTATACAAAATAAAAATCAAACTTTTAAGTCTTAATTACAGTCTTGTCTAACCATGTCAAATTGAAGATGTTAATCAGAATTTGTCTCACAATTTCAAGGATATGGAACTGCAGAGTATACAGAGTACTACTGCTGAAATAAATATTTTGGATGCAGACTAAGGATTGTTTATCATTACATAACTGATTATTGCCATGAATATCAACACAAGAGTAGTACAGAAACAAAAGGCACCTAGTTAAAACTGTCAAAACTAAAATCGCCATCATCATCATCATTGAAGAAGAGAAAATAAGGAGAGATTTGCATACAAAAGGGAAGTATATGACTTTACTTTCTCTCAAGGTGACTAAATTGACAACTGAAGCTTTGTAGAGTTGCAAGCTTGTACACTCACAAGTCACAAACCTCAAACCAAACCCATTACATTTGCACTCAGCACACTTAAGTTTAAAGGTCAGAACATATCTCCTATAAAAGGTAAAAAAAGAAAATAAGGTAAGCTTAAAACCTAAATGTAGCTGAAGAACCACACAGCTAAATTTAGTGACTGACAAACCCTACAAGTTAACAACCCATCTAAAATTAGCAGAAATTCAAGGGTTATGTAACTGTTTCCTAAGATCAAGCACACCAAAATCTAAATTTCTCAAAGCATACCTCTCATTTGCTTGAGGCAATGAAGAGAGAAGATATCATAAAAGCACTTCAAAAGTCCATCTTCTAAAGTGTCATGACCTTATTTTATATATATAACATGTAACTATCTATTAACACACATATCAAACTGAAACATCTCTAAGGGCAACATAGAAGAAAAGCTCCAAGTCAGGTGGTGCAAAGAATGATAGTGGTGTCCTACGCAAAGAGCAATTTGAGAGTACCCTTTGCTTCTTTGGTGCTGGAGGGCATGTTGAAATCTCTGGTATCTTGAATTTCTGACCTTTTGGGGTAGAACATGCACTATTGTTAGAGACATCAATTACCTCAGAAACATCAATGTCCACTTCTTTTGAAGAGTCTTGTGAGCTTATTGAGGAGCAGCTAGAGGCCAAAACAGTAGGTATCTCTTGTTTTTTACTCTTTATATGCTTCTGCTGCTTCTTGAAGTTGGTTCTTCTAGGTTGCTTTGTTGTTGTTCTTCTTCTTGTTGTCCTTCCAGAAGGGGCCATACCTTGGTTAAAAGCTTCTAGTGTGTATTGGTTAAAAGAAGTGGTAAAGGTTGCTATAAGCTGGCATGTACAAAAGCTGTCACAAACAAGAAGCTTGAACCTTTACCAGGCTTAGCAGTGGTATAACCAACCAGTGTGATGACACAAGCTTATCCTATTGGATAGTGCTTTCAAAATTTTGACTGAAAAGTAGGGGGTTTTGTAGGGAAGTATGGTAATGATGATTCCACTGGAAAACTATGATCACCCTTTGTAAATATATAACAGACACCACCACAGACACTCAAAGTTAACTCTCTCACCACTCACACACTAAAATAGCAAAACTCAAAGAGAGTGGAACAAGGAATCTCCAAGACAAGGTTTCTGAAAAAGGAGATCAAAATCAAACCCTTGTATGTGCTTTTTAAACACCCATTTCAGATTGTGAAGAGGTGTGCTAAAATTTTCAAACCAACCTAAGTAACTAGACAAATAACAATTAAAGCCCTGCTATGGCACTATGAGACTCAGGAGAATAATTAATGATATAAGCAACCCCCAAAAAGAAAATCACATGAACACTTGAACACAAACTTATGAAAGGACAAAATACAGACTTAGCAGCCCATGAAATGATATTATAGGCCAAGTGAAGAGTTGGGATTTATATAGCCCCAATTTAACCCTAAGGAGAGGAAAAAAGGAGAGTGAATTGGAGGGTAGAGATTTTCACACTCGTGTGCACCTTATTGTGGACTATAGTTTATAACTTTATATTATGGTTGGAATAATCACGGGCAGCGGGCAGGGTTGCCCGAAGCAGTCAAAGAGAGGGAGAGAAGCTCATTCAAATAATGGGGACCCTATTGAACTTTATTGATGGATGATGGCTTCAATTTTTGGGATTTCACCAATTAATTAACAAAAGCAGTAAAGAGCTAGTAATTAAACCATTCAGAATCTTCTTTTCTTTCGTGTTTTAATGGCAGATTATTTTATGGGTTACCTTATATAGCTTCAAAAATTCAAATTTCATCTCAACAAAACAGAATTCAAATTTCTGTGCCACTTAATTAGGATCATACGTTCATCACTTTAGTAACTCTGAAGTGGGAGGGATTTGAGTTTTCTATCTCAAGATTCATGTATAGTACGAGATATGTCTCTACTTATTAGCATGGAGTTAATTTAGTTTAGTTTGAGGGAGGGCGAAATCAAACCATATATAAAACAAAAAAGTTTAGTTTAAAGGGACTAAACAAAACTAAATATAAAGGAGTGCATGAAGACAACGAAAAAGTTGGGGGAACCATGACAAGGTACACAAGATATTATGTGCTAAATGTGTTGAAGTAGACGATGCATATGTAGTAAACTAGTAATTATTGTTTGGGTCAAACGTATGCAACTCCCCCTTCACTTTGATCTTCTTCTTTCTTTCTTTTTTTTTCTTCCAGGATGGAAGGGTATCCCTCAGCTGATAGCCGTAGGATTAATCCCTCGAGGATGTAGAGTATCAGTTGAGGGACAACTCCTCTAAACACGGATGCAGCTCTATTTTCATTACCAAGATTCGAACCATGAATATATGATTAAAGGGTTCAAGCTACTAGCCACTTGTATCACACCTCGTGGGTTTCACTTTGATCTTTTTACAAATCACTACTGTGAATTTTAAAATATTTTAAAGTATTTCTCAAACTTTAATTAATGTTATAATATACTATAATATTTAATTTGGATCTATCAATTTATTAATAATGATAATATTTACCAATTCTTATCTTTTAAAGATTTAATTGTATTGTACTCTGAAACTCTCAGAGTAAATTTTTTTACATTATCAACCAATCATATATTGACACATCATAAAAATGTTTGACTTATGATAACTAGCTTAAAAGTCATTTATTAAGTAATGTGTAATTGGTTGATAGTGTAAAAAAGTTTACATTCATTGTGTATAAAAATTAAACTCATCATTTAATCCATTAATTCTAAGGCTTTGTTTGACAAAAGCAGCTGATAAGCTATCTTATATCTGATAAACTAATTTTTAACTGATAGCTTATAGCTAATAGCTGATAGCTGAATAGCTAGCTGATTGAATTTGAAGTGTTTGGTAAAATTAGTTGTTGAACTAACTTATAAATGTAAATGACATAAAATGATATATTTATGATAAACATAGTAAAGTGAGAATTTCATTAAATGAATACGGGTAAAAACGAGAGGAAAGTCAATAAGCTATAAGCTATAAGCCATAAGCTAAATAAATTAGCTTATGAAGAAAAACTATAAGCTAATGAGATAAGCTTGGTTAGCAAGCACCTCTATTTCAGTCAAACAAACTTATAAATTAGTCAAATAAGCTATAAGCTACCTTATTGGACTTGTCAAACAGAGCCTAAATGGTTTATTAGTATATTTACTAAAACTTGATTTTGATTATATTTTATTTATAAAACAAAAAATTAATAAATTTTTAAATACAATTGCGTTCATTTACTTTTTAGATAATAAAATATATTTAAAATTGGATTTTGATGAATATATTAATAAATAGTCTAACTTTAATGTAAATGAATGGTTAATTGTGGAGTCATCTCCATTGGGAGGTTGAGAACCAAGGGGTAAAATCCTGCTCAACCAGTCTAACTAGAGTTTAGCCGCATAGCTGACCCGAAGGGCATAAACCGTGGGGATACTCTGATGGACCCACTCTGTCCAAAGGACTAATTAGGGTCGGTTCCGAACCAAGAAAATAATAAATAATAAATAAAAAATAAAGATTCATTATAGAAGTGATTTATAAAAGGTTAAAGTTCAATAATTTAATTGGTATGCACTAATGTAGCAAAAATAATAATAATTGGTATGCAATGGCATTATAATATTTTTATACTGACAAGCAAACACAAATCATGATATATGTGACTTTCAAAGTAGTTAAGGTAAGAGTCAAATATGCTAAAAAAAAATAAGAGTTAAATATTTTTAATAATATAAAATTTATGAAGTTGAGTGTAAAATTTCTTTAAAGGGACAGTTTATGCCAATTGATTCCATATTTTAAATCCATATGTCTGCATACATTTTTCCTCAGTGGGTACGATAATAGGCACTATTTTACTTCTTTCAACAGTGGGTACGATAATAGGCAATAACTACATTTTTAAAAAGTAAATTGCGTTTCAAGTTCTAGTTTTATGGATCATAGTAGTATCTGGAGGAGGTGCCGGCTGCCCGAGTAACAGTTAATAGTTAAGTTTCTCATTAGTTCATTATAAAAAATATGTTAAATGTGTAGCCAGATAGGGTGGCGTCTAGCATGTAGTATCTATCAAAGTCCTACACCGATGAAGCATTTGTTGTGACCGTTGGATTTAATACTAAAAATTTCAATGGATGAGATTTTAGTGTTCAAAAAAAAAAGGGAGACTGAGAACTCTTCTATCAGGTTTTTTTCTATTTGTTAATGAGTCCATGCCTTTTCCATCCTTTCTGACGGTAGTGTGCACATACCACTGGTCCTCTGTCATCGTTATCACTCACCGTCGATTTGCTGGAACCACCACAGAAGATGAAGGCACACCTTCTACCATTGAGAACAAGAGCGCCGACAACACGCTGGACTTTGCTTCGATGGAGGAGACTCACCCCGTCACACTTCGCGAGAATGAACATTGAAAAGAGATAATTAATTAATATTTATTGTATTATTTAAACCCAAATAATAGGATGGACTTTTTATCTTCATAAGTAGTTACTGATCTTGCTAATGTGTGGCACCAATTATGTGACAAGATAAACAAAATATATTTGGAAATTGGAAAAATTAAATTTATCATTTTTTCAATATATTTATATTTTTCAATTTTTTTAATTAATATTTTAAGGCATATATTGACATTGCTTAGCATTTATCGGTGCTAATGAGAATTCTTTACGGGATTTTACAGTGATTCCATGGGCCATGATTCACCTTCTCAAGTGCACCCACGCATCCATCCATGCTTGATTTGGGATTTTTCCTTTCAGCTATCTTTTTGTTGGATATTTTATTACCATATTTGATGTGAAGGGAAGTAGTGGTCAGCTAAATTCCCTTTAGAGAACAGCAAGAAAAAAAAAACAATGGCATCACCGCAAAATCAAAACCATACGCTGTCGAGATCTGCAGAAGGATGGGTGAGGCACCGCACAGATGGAGAGAGAATGAGAAGGGAGAGAGTTGGGCGTGGTGACGTGAGACCCGTGTGTACAAAATTAAAGAACCTCAGACCCTATTCTATTTTTTCCCAGACCCATATTTGCAAATTCCAAACCGGCTATCAGCGAGAAAACAGGCCACCACAAGTCACCTTACTGCCACACCCGTGTGGGACTTAGACTAATACTTCATCCTAGACATCACCGCCAGATAGCCACTAATTGTAATTGATACATTTGTTTGGTAGGAAATAATATATAAAATGAGTTTAATTGATATATACTGTCAGTATAAAGTTTTTTACATCAAGGTATAAATGACTTTTAAGATAGTTAGGATAAGAGTCAAAGATTTTTAATGATGTATCAATTTTTAATTGATTGGCAATATAAAAAATCTTTACATACATACCAATTAAATCCATATAAAATACACCCATTTTAATACAATTTTTTTATCTTTAATTTTTGAAGCATTTGCCTTATTTAATTTAGGGGGTTGAAAAATAGGAGGAATCAGAGTCTGGTTTGTCTTTCTAGTCCCACACTGGTTTGTCTTTTAGCCCTAAATCATAGCTTCACCTTATCAGAATCAGACTCCTAAAATTATTTTTCTATTGTTTCCTCATAGAATCCAAGAAGGTTGTTTGCTATACCTCATGATTCATTTGCTCCGTTTTTCACACACAGATATTCACTCATGTGACGCAAGACAAATACCACGACACGTTTATCACCAAAGAATATTTCGAAATTGGAAATGCATTATTTGGATAAACACAAGTCAAAAGAGTTTAATAAGAGATGCTAATGATGATTATTAATCGTTAATAGTTACTCCCTCCGATCTCTATTATAAACAAAAATTGAATAAAACACATATATTAAGGTGGTTAGTTAATCTTATTTAAAAGAGTTATTGAGAATAAAAAAATAAGTCTATTACCTAAATTACCCTTCCTTTTATTTATTAAGCTTGTGTTGTTGAGAAAAAAAAGGAGTCATTGAAAAATAAAATTTATATTAAATGAAAGGTATTTTGAGAATAATTTCATTAAATAGGATGAAAATAGTTGAAATTTGTTTATATTTTAGAAAAAAAATTTGAAAAATTTTACTTATATTGTATAGATAAGAGGGAGTAAAAATGAGAGAAAAAATGAGAGAAAAAAAAAAAACAGTTAATTTTGAGTGAAGAGAATGAGCACATTTATTACTAGGCTACTGGCTAAGGAGACAAGCCACCATATTTTGACAATTTGACTTATAAAAGTATGTTTAATTAATTGTTTATAACGAGTAAGAATTTGAAGATAAGAATGTGATGGTATCAGAGACCCACGTGAAAAATTAAGGATGGGACGCACAGAGCTCTAGGAAAAATTTTACTCGATTCTTGGTAATAAATAAAAAGATCTTACTAATAAATATTCATAAGATATTGATTAAAGAATATAAAAAAAAAAAATTTATATTGAAAAATTAAGTTTAACATTTTTCGATATATTAAATACATTATTCTTCATACAAAATTTTTATTATTAATTCTTTAAACAATATCCTAAAAATACTTGTTAGGTAAATTTTGGGAATGAAGAATGGCTTAGGGTTCTTTTTGAAGAAATAAAAATTAGTTGAGCTTAGGTCTTGACCATCTATGATTATGACTAGAGTTGGGTATGTGGACCGGTCCGGTCCGTTTAAGTCTGGACCACATAAGTCCACACTTAAATAGACTGGACCTAAAAGTCCGCATTATAAATGGACTCTGGAAAACAGAGTCCGCGTCCATTCCGCATAGTCCGTGGACTCTGCACTTTTTTTTTTAATATCAAACATAAAAAACAAATAATGCCTTATATAGAAAAGCAAACCAAATAAGCATTAAATCCAAAGCACATACCAAACCAAATTCATGTTAATCAAAGATATTATACCAAACCAAACACTTTGGTATAACCCTTAGAAGAAGTGGCATCAACAACGAGGACCATTAAAGTGTAACCAACAAGGATCACAAACCACAAGTTTGAAGCAAAATACCAACGAAGATTGTGTTTAAAAATTGCAAATTGATGTTATTGAACATGAAAAATGCAATAATCAAAGAAACAGATGAAATGAAAGGATCATTGCAACCTGAAGCACAATTGAAACTACTAAGGAAATGATTCTGATCAATCACTTAAAACAAACATATCAATCCTAGAGGGTACAACCTTATCGTAATTAACCAAGTAATGAACAATGGCACACAAGAACAATGGCACACATGGATTGTTCTTGTCCACTATGGCTTAGTTCATCTAAAATCTTGACAAGTAGTGAAGATTCTAGTCCATTATGGATTGTTCTTGGAATGGTTATTACTTTGCAATTTGTGGAGGTCACATCCTCGTCTTTAGACTGCATGAGTCGCTGATATTTAGGGCTAGGGTGATCTGTTTTGGGCTGTTGGGTGATCAGTAATTCAACCTGTACATACTGAACCGACTCAATAAGCTTGTAAAAAGACTAAGGATTCAAAAGACTGTCTAGAATCTTCACTACTTTTCAAGATTTTAGATGAACTAAGCCATAATGCACAAGAACAGTCCATGTGTGCCATTGTTCTTGTGTGCCATTGTTCATTATTTGGTTAATTACGATAAGGTTATACCTTCTAGGATTGATATGTTTGTTTTAAGTGATTGATCGGAATCATTTCCTTAGTAGTTTCAATTGTGCTTCAGGTTGCAATGATCCTTTCATTTCATTTGTTTCTTTGATTATTGCATTTTTTATGTTCAATAACATCAATTTGCAATTTTTAAACACAATCTTTGTTGGTATTTTGCATCAAACTTGTGGTTTGTGATCCTTGTTGGATACACTTTAATGGTCCTCGTTGTTGATGCCACTTCTTCTAAGGTTATACCAAAGTGTTTGGTTTGGTATAATATCTTTGATTAACATGAATTTGGTTTAGTATGTGCTTTGGATTTAATGCTTATTTGGTTTGCTTTTCTACATAAGGCATTATTTGTTTTTTATGTTTGATATTAAAAAAAAAGTGCAGAGTCTGCGGACAGTCCGTTTAGTCCGCGGACTACGCGGACTGGACGCGGACTCTGTTTTCCAGAGTCCATTTATAATGTGGACTTTTAGGTCCGGTCCGTTTAAGTGCGGACTTATGCGGACCGGACTTAAACGGACCGTACCGGTCCGCATACCCAGCTCTATGTACAGACCTTGATTTCTAGATAGTAATTTTAGATCTAAGTGCTACAGGACAAATTGGAATGGTTATTACTTTGCAATTTGTGGAGGTCACATCCTCGTCTTTAGACTGCATGAGTCGCTGATGTTTAGGGTTAGGGTGATCTGTTTTGGGCTGTTGGGTGATCTTTTTTTTTTTCTTTGCCCAACATAGGTAAATTGTTTTTTTTCCTAAAATTGTACCAGTCCGCGGACCAAGTCCGCATAGTCCACGGGTTAAACGGACCGGACCCAAAAAGCCCGTATTTAAATGGACTCGTATTTTAGGGCGTCCAAGTCCGCACGGACTGCGGGTTAAACGGACTGTCCGCGGACCCAAGTCCATATACCCACCTCTAATTATGACATATTTTGTAAGACAAGAGATGTTATCTTTTTTTTATATATATATATAAGCTAAAATGTATATTGATGAGGAGTAAAATGGATACTCCAACTCACTTACAGAACAGAATAGGACAAATTAGTAAAATTACTGTAAATAAAATAACGAGCCATCTTCGAACAGTATTTGTATTACAATAGATAAGCCAAACCCAACCAAGGAAACAAAAAAAGAACTACTAGAGGGCTTGTTGAAAAATTGAAGCCCTGCAGAACCCACCCCAAGCACCAACCAAATCTGGACGAGACCCACCAAGAGGCGCTACTGTCTATAAGAGATGTTATCTCAATCCATATATATCCTTATTTTCAAGAATTTAATTGATATATATTGTTAGTATAAAATTTTTTAATACTGTATATCAATAATAAATTGTCACATTATTAAAAATCTTTGATTCCTATCTAAATCATCTTAAAAATCATTCATTCCATGATTTGTGATTAGTTGACAGTGTAAAAAACTTTATATCGATAATACATACCAATTAAACTCTATTTTGAGTTTGAATTAACTTTATAAAGGTAGCAATGTAATTTGAAAAGAAGATAACGAATTGCAATATGTGACATAGATATTGTTCTAATAAATTGAAAAATAGTGTCGTTGCAATTTTTTTTTTTTTTAAGGAATTGTCGTCGCAATTTATTACATTGGTTTTTGGGCAAAGTTATCTCTAAAAAATGACGTGCTTACTACAGAATTAAATTAATCTAGCCACCAAGATAATGATAAATAATATTATCACCTAGGATCTGTCTAAATTAGTTATTAAAGTTGTTTTTTTTTTCCTAATTGCGTAGCACGAATATAAATATATAGGATACAAATACAAGACGATATAGATAAATCAATGTACTCCCTCCGGTCCATATTATAAGCAAAAATTTAATGGAACACATATATTAAGGTGTTAGTTAATTTCATTTAAAAAAGTCATTGGGAATAAAAAAATTAAGTTTGCTACCTAAATTGTTATTCCTCATATTTATTAAGCTTGTATTGTTGAGAATAAAAGGAATCATTGGAAAACAAAATTTGTATTAAATGAAGGGTATTTTGAGAATAACTTCATTAAATAGGATGAAAGTAATTGAAATTTGCTTATATTTTGAACCAAAAAATTTGGAAATTTTTGTTTATATTGTGGATCAGATGAAGTATTTATTTAGTATGCATTGTCCATTAGTGTAAAAAAATTTACATTGTCCAACAATCATAAATTGAAATTGTTACATATTATTAAAAATGTTTGATTCTTATCATGATTATCTTAATCACATATATGATGATTTGTGATTGATTGTCAATATAAAAAAATTATACAATACACTGACAATGTATCAAAATATTGAACTCTAAATTGATATGATAAAGATTTACCAAACAATTAAAAATATATAAATATGAACTTTCTAAAGCATACAAACCGCTTCAGTTGGAGTTAAAGGGTAAGAGAATAATCACAAATGCAAGATAATCAACCTCTCAGATTTATATGGCAGTTGGTTTGTGGATTTCAGAGGGTGGTTAAGGATGCTTGAGATGTTTGAACTCTTGGAGTCAGGCATTGGCAAATTTCATAGTAAGGCTAGCGAGTGGAATCAGAGTTCTTTTGGAGGTTTGTCATAGAAAGAAAGACTTATGCAGAAAATGGAGGGGATTAATAAATAGCTAAAATGAGTCAAAACAAGTATCTTGACAAGTTTGGGCGAGCATTGCAAGAATAATGGCGATTTGCGAGTGAATATTTTCGACGGTCATCGCGGGGTTGTGGTACCTCCAGCGTTTTCGACGGTGGTGACTGTCAGTAACTCAGTTGGTTGAAATTTTGCACATTACCCACGGAAAAGGTTGCGAGCTTTTGCGCGAAAGTTTTGGTGCCATGTTACTGAAGGTCAGGAAACGATATTGATGGATGGGACCCATCGGTAACTCAAGGTACATTTGCGATGGCTCCAGGCCATCAGCAAGTATAGTTTAGATTTTGGAGGTGTCAAAGTTACTGATAGCAAGGGGCCCGTCAATAACGTCACGCTTAATACCACTTGCGCATTTTCCCTTTCATTTCCTCCTTCCTTGTTCTCTTTCAGTTTTCCTCCTCTTCGCTCACTGTCGTTGCCTAGACAACGGACGTCCGAACCACCATCCACCATAAGTCGACTGCCACCATCGCCTCTGACTGCCCCTCTTTCTCCTCTTGATCCTCTTCCTTTTTCTTCCCCTTCCTCCTCCAGCAAGCCGACCATTCGACCGCCCAGTCACTGCCATCGTTCACCTCTCATTATAAGTTTGTATTTCTCCTTCTTCCTCTCCCTTTACATTTATGATTTTTCTCTTTTTGATTTTTAACATTTTAAAATATTATTTTCAGAACGGGACCACCACTGCCACTATTGCGTGGTTCCTCCAACTCGCACCACCATGGATTATGCCTTCCAGGCTCTCCAGGTAAGTTTTTTTTGTTAGTGTATATTGGTGATGATATTGTTTTGCATGTGGTTTTGTACTGTTTGGTAGCATTTGTCTTGACACTGTTTTGGTATTGTTTGTGGTACTTAATTATATCGATTTGTGATAATAATGTTTGTGATAATACATTAATGAGTTAGGATCTTTTCACATCAAGAGTGAGTCTTTTTACTTACACCAAATCTGGATCATTAAAATTATTTAATCTACCGGTTCAAAATAATTCAGTCAAATTTTTTTTAAAATTTAAAAAAGCATCCATGTGACTCTGCAACCTCTCCTCTTCAGGCTCTTCTTCTGAAATAACCAAAGTAAACACAAGAAGGGGGGTTAAATTGTGTTTACCAACTTTTTCGGTTACTTTAAAAAGATTTTCGCAGGCACAGCAAGCAAGGTTTAGATAAGAGAAAGTTAGACGAGTGAAACGTCTAATATTGAAATAGAATAGCACACACAATTAGAGAAGGTTAAAATAGAGTTTGATAATCACAGTATTAACTCCCCAAGTTAAAAGCTTAAACAGAAACAATACTTACGCAAATTAAAAGATAAAGGGAAGAGAGATATCACTCAAGAGATTTATACTGGTTCACCCCAAAATCCACAGGGCTATATCCAGTTTCTTGGCAGCACCAAGTTTCCACTATAACTGAGTAAATTACAGTACAAGTATTCTTTGCACACCTAGCCTCTTCAGGCTCAACACTCAAACAAGTATTCTTTTCTCACCTAGCCTCTTCAGGCTCAAAACAGTAAGGGATAAAAAGGTTTTTGTGTAGTTAATACAACTTGCAAATCTTTCAGATCACACTCAAGAGTGGAATAAATATGAAGTATGAAAGACTGCGAATTTATATCAAATGATTGAATGTGTATTCAATGAAGGAATGAAGAAGTTAATGAAGATAGTAAATGCTTCTGCGCAGAGTTCTTTTGATATTCAACTTCTTAGCTTCATCTTCATTGTTTGATCTATTTAAAGACTTCAATCAAGAGATCCATTTTGACACAGCTTCAGAAAGTGTTTGCTTCTGACTTGAGCTTTCTGAGACACCATTTAATGCCAAAGAGTCGTTATGAATATTCATTAAATGCTTGGAAACGTTGAGCTTTGACAAGGGTGTCCAAGAGTACACTTTAAACTGAGCAGCTGTTCTTTGAGCTATTGTCCAGAGGTCTTCGAGATCCTTAAGGAAGGCATATAATTTGAATAAGGTGATTGGACTTGATTTCTGACATACTGACTTGGTATCAGTAATGAGAATTTTTAGACGGGTGAAAGTCATCCAAAAATTAGACGGGTGATGATCATTAAAAAATTAGACGGGTGCTGGCATGTTCAAAAATTAGACGGGTGCTGACGTGTTCCAAAGTTAGACGGGTGATCAACTGAGCCAAACTTAGACGCATGCTTCTTGCCACGTCATCAAGTGAACTTAGTCTTTCCTGAACGTTGACTTGATCTTTGACTAACTTTTAGACCAGTGGAAACTTAGACGAGTCAGTATTGAGCTTCTACTAAAAAGTAGACGGGTCATAAAATAGACAAGTGACCTTAAGTCTATTTTCCTGCACACTTATCAAATATATCAGTAATTTCATTTGGTTCAATATTATCATACTTGAACTATTTGGAATCATCAAAACTTAGAGAATTTACACATTGAATGTGTTTTAGACTTATGAGGTCTCAACATTCTTCCCCTTTTTGATAATGACAAATATCTTTTCTGATTTTATTGAACATAAAACAGAAATAGTAGAAATTTCTAAACAGATATAGTTGATCAGAGTATGTTATGCTTCCCCTTAGTTTATGCACTAAGTAAAGACAAATATCAGAACAAAACATGATATCAGTGAGAATAACATATAATTGAACTATAAAATCATGAAAACTTAATTATATTTTCTCCCCCTTTTGGCATCAATCAAAGAAAAAAAATGAATTTCCAAAAGAAAGCAAAAGGAAAACTCATTTCATTTAACCAGAGTCAAGAAAGATTACAAGTGATAGACATCACTGACTTAGTACACTACATGACTCAATAAAGAAATGAAAAACAGATTCCTAAAAACTAAGAACTAGGGCCTCCTTGGCTTTTGAAGAAAGCTTCCATCATCTGCTGCATTGCTTGCTGCTGAGCTAGCATCTGAGCTTGAAAAGCAGTTTGTTGAGTAAGTGCTTCATCCTGTCTTTGAATGACAGTCTGCAAACTTGAAGCCATTTCATCAAGTCTCTGATGTGCAGCAGGGTCATATGCAACAACTGGAGAGGTAGTATCTGTAGTAGCCAGAGAAGTTCCAGAAATGGATGGAGGAGGTGGACAAGGAGGAGTGGTAGGAGGTAACTCTTCAACAGTAATATCATCCTCAGGGTGAGGGTCTAAAAAGACATTTGTTGACAAAGTGGTTACAAAATCATTATTTGGATGGAATTCCTCTAGAAAAGCATGAATTCTATCATGATACAGAGGAGAATCTATGACAAAGAGAAGAAACTCATAAGATCTCCTAATGAGATTTATGTGTGTGAAAGGGGCAGTTTCAGGGAAGTTTAAAACAAAGAAAGGAAAAACCATGAAGAAGGGAGGAAGTGTGTAAATGGAGGGTGAAAAGGGGTATAGAGCATAGGCTTGGCTACCTCTAGTGGGAATGTCTGCCTTCTCTTCTTCTGTCAACCCAGAACTGGAGCCACCTTTGGAGAACATCCTCTCTCTAAATTTAAGCTTCTGATCATTTCTCTTGATAAGAGAGAACTTCTGATCCAATGGCAAAGATATTATCTTCTGCTTTCCTCTCAGAGCCATGGAGTCAGGCATTACTCTGATTGCAGTAGAGTAGAGCTGGGTATATGGGCCTGGGCCCGCGGACGGTCCGTTTAACTCGTGATCCGTGCGGGTTAGGACTATACAAAATGTAGGCTCGTTTAAATGCGGGCTTATTTAGCCCGGTCCATTTAACCCGCGGTTTATACGGGTTCGGTCTGCGGGTTAGCGGGCCAACCCGCGGGCCAAAATTTTTAATGCAAAATATAAGTTCATATATGAATATATTATGCATTTTATAATGAAAAAATAATTATTATTTGCAAGTGACTATTTATTTGGGATGTCGTCTGTGCAATTGATCCTTATTTGCAAGCTTAAATATTTAACTCAACCCTATAACCAAATTAAACCGTATATAAGCTATTGTGAGCTAATTTGAACGTATCGGGTTAGTTAAAATTGAGTGAATTTTTCAAGTATTACTACTTCCGGTAAATTTTCTCTATATCATTTTGGATATTTAGGAACCATACTTCTAATAATTTTTTTAAAAAATAATTAAATTAAAAAAAATCAATTTTAAATGAGTCCGCGGGCCGACCCGTTAACCCGCGGGTTAGGTGGGCCGGACGCGGACTAGAGAAAATATAGGCCCGTTAGCTACGCGGGCCAACCCGATCCAGCCCGTTTAACTGCGGGTGAATGCGGGTTGGGCTTAAACGGACCGGGCTGGCCCGTATACCCAGCTCTACAGTAGAGGGCTTCATGAAGATGTGAGGGTTGAATAGCCATTTTCCTACTGGCTTCAGTGACCTTTCCAGCCTCACAATCTGTCTTTCAGCTTCCAGAGAGGCAATCATGTCCAAGGTCTTGCCATCAAGATAAAAGAGACAGGATTCATCTGTGACAAAGAAGGGGGTGGTTCTGGAAGATGAGTGGTAGGGAGATATAGTGGCTAAGGGGATAGGGTTATGTCTGGTTTCAGAGAGTAAGTCTGGAAAGACTATTCTCAGAGGCACTTGGCACTAGTTAGTGATATGGTCAGGGATTGGTGATTTTGGTGAGGGAGGAGGAGTAAGATTGTCAAACTACTCAAAGTCATTGACATCCTCAGTTTGAGGAATGTCAGAATGGTGAGATATTTGTGGTGAGGTTGGTACTGGTGAGTGAGTATCAGACATGTGAGTTTCTGATATAGTAGGGTTAGGTTCAGAAGAGTGATGGTTAGGTGATGTATGTGGTGGAGTTTGGATTTCTGGTGAAGTAGGTGGTGTTGGGATTTTTGGTGATGTAGGTGGTGTTGGGATTTTTGGTGATGATTGAGGAGATGGTGTTCTTTGAGGTGAAGGTTGTGGAGTTGGAGCTGTTGTGGTAATAGGTTCTGTTTCTTGAGGTGGAGGGGATGAATCCTTCTGAGGTGAAGGTGATGGTGATGGTGATGAAGAGGGAGGTAAGACAAGCTTCCTCTTTGTGAATGTTGTCCTCTTCTTTTTAGGGATCACAGTCTCTTCTGATTGAGACTTCCCCTCAGCTTGTACTGTCCTCTTTCTCTTGAAGACCTTAGTAATTTTAGGAGCAGAGGCAGTAGCTTCCTCAGTAACAGAAGCAGTAGCAGATTCAGTAACCTGAGCAGGCTCTTCAATCACACAAGTTTCAGCAGTTGTTTTTGTGACTTTCCTCTTCTTCCTCTGAAGTTGATCCCTGACTTCCTCAGCTGGTTCCTCAACAACTTCAGCTTTGACACCAGGAATGGAAAGAGTTGCTTCCATCTGAGCAGAGGCTTCAGCATTGTGACCAAGAGTAGGGGTCAAGTTCATCTTCATCAAAGCTAGGGTTTTTGTTGTAATCTCAGTACAGAGATCAGCAGAGACAGCCCTTCTTAAGTCCAGTTTGCATGCCCTAAAGATTCTAGTCATAACCATTCCAAAAGGGTAGTCCTTATCTTTTCCCTTTACAGCTTTCTCCATGTGTATGAAAATCAGGTTAGTTATGTCTATCTTGATTCTTTGGACAAGATGAAACAGGGCAAACTTTTCTAATAAGTTGACATGATTTCTAGACCCAGTCCTAGGCATTACACAGTTTATAAGTAAGACATGTAAAAAGCTTGCCTTAGGAGTCAGATACTTGGAATCCATGTTACCAGGGTTTGCAGTCCCATAGAGCACCAGATTCACATTGTTTTCCCCTTGATCCTTCATCCAGTCTTTATAATGCCCAGCTCCTTCCCTAGGGCATTTTGTTACTTCAGCGAGTAACTCGTGAGTGATGAAAATGTGATCCTCACCAACATCCCCAGAAATCATGTGGGTAGTATTATCCTTTGGTGATTTTTGCCGTGGTCCAGAAATCCCTAACTAGAGCAGGGAAGACACGTTCTTGCAGTTGAAAGAATGGTAACCATCCGGCATGGTTAAGCTCTGGAAGCACATCCAAACCCTTGGTTCTGAGTTCATCAAAGTTCGGAACTCTTCCAGGGAGCACCTTCTTCAGCTCAGCGATAGATACCTTGGTCTTCTCAGATAAAGTCTCAAGAAGGGTTTTGGGTGCCATTGATTTTGAGAGAAGAGGATTAGGGTTTGACAGAGAAGGTCTCGAGAAGGTGAAGACGAAGAGAGCCTAGAGAAAGAATTTGTGAGCAAGAAATTTTGAGTGGGTAGATTTTGAAAAGACACGGGTTTTTGTTAAAAACACTTGAGTGCTTTTTACGTTGGGAACAAGGAGAGAGAGTGTTGCCATAAATGACAATCAATCAATTTGAAACGATAGATAATAAAATATTTAAGAAAAGGAGGGAAAATGCAATGTACATATGTCTCAGTCAGAATTTAGCACTGAGTGCTTTTAGCCACGTCATTAGACGCTTGGCTAAAGTAGACGAGTCAAGTAATCATAGAATATTGGAATATAGACAAGTAATTTTTCAGACATATCACCAAACATTTATTCAGATACATTATGCATGTTAAGATTCCTTCTAATAAAAACAAATCTATCTTCACTTAAACGTTTAGTAAAAATGTCTGCCCACTGATAATCAGTGTTTACAAACTTAATTTCAAAAAATACCTTTTTGAACATAGTCTCTAATGAAATGATGCTTTATCTCTATATGCTTTGCTCTAGAATGCTGTATTGGATTTTTGGACAGATTAATAACACTAGTATTATCACACCAAACAGGTATATTATGCTCAATCATTGAATAATCTTCAAGTTGATATTTTACCCAAAGTAGTTGTGAACAACAACTAGCTGCAGATATATATTCAGCTTCAGCAGTTGATAGAGCAATGGTGCTTTGCCTTTTGCTTGACCAGGAGATCATATTTGCTCCAATGAAGTGGCATCCTCCACTGGTGCTTTTTTCTATCAATTCTGTCTCCAGCAAAATCAGCATCACAAAATCCAGCTAACCTGAAATCTTCAGATTTCTTATATAATAGACCAAGGTTAGTGGTTCCAATTAAATATCTGAAAATTCTTTTGACAGCCTTATAATGAGATTCCTTAGGGTCTGATTGAAATCTAGCACAAAGACAGACACTGAATTGAATATCAGGTCTGCTAGCAGTTAAATATAGCAGAGATCCAATCATACCTCTGTAGACAGTTTGATCTACCTTTTTACCTTCCTCATCCTTGTTTAGAACAACTGTTGGATGCATAGGAGTACTCATAGGCTTTGAATTTTTCATTTTATACTTTTTCAGAAGCTCCTTGGTGTACTTCTGTTGATGGATATAGATTCCATCATTTGACTGTTTTATTTGAAGACCAAGGAAGAACTTCAATTCTCCCATCATGCTCATTTCAAATTCATTCTGCATCAACTCAGAGAACTCTTTGCAGAGCTTTTCATTAGTAGCACCAAATATAATATCATCAACATAAATCTGTACTACTATGAAATCTTTTCTTGAGCATTTCTTGAAAAGTGTAGTGTCTACTTTTCCTCTAATGAAATTATTTTCCATGAGGTATGTGCTTAATCTATCATACCAAGCTCTAGGAGCTTGTTTGAGTCCATACAAAGCTTTCTTAAGCTTATAGACATGGTGAGGATTCTCAGAGTCCTCAAATCCAGGAGGTTACTTGACATAAACTTCCTCCTCAGTTATTCCATTTAGAAATGGACTTTTAACATCCATTTGATACAGAGTTATATCATGTTGTGCAGCATATGACATGAGAATCCTAATTGCTTCTAGTCTAGCTACAGGAGCAAAAGTTTCAGTGAAATCAATACCTTCATGTTGATTATAGCCTTGAGCAACTAGTCTTACCTTGTTTCTTACCACTTTTCCATCTTCATCTAGTTTATTTCTAAACACCCATCTGGTTCCAATAATGGTTTTCTCTTTGGGTTTAGAAACTAGAGTCCAGACATCATTCCTTTTGAACTGATTTAGTTCTTCTTGCATGGCTAGAATCCAGCTTTCATCTTGCAGGGCTTCTTCAATATTTTTAGGTTCCAAGTCTGATATGAAGGCCATGTTGTTGTTTTCATTGAAAGCAGATCTAGTTCTAACTCCTTGAGATGGACTTCCAATGATGAGATCTTCTGGATGATAGGCCTTGAATTTCCAATCTTTCTTCAAAGTCTGACTTTAAGACTTATCAGTATTAGTCTGTATTTCAGACACGTCTACTTTTGACTTGTCTGAAGATTCTCCTACTGCTGGATTAAGTTCAATACCTGCAACATCATCCTCTAGATCTGATAGTTCCCTATCAGTCTTCAAACCATCATTAAACTTTACATGAATTGATTCTTCTACAACAGAGGTTCTAGAATTAAAAATTCTAAAAGCTTTAGACATTTCAGAATAACCAATAAATATTCCTTTATCTACTTTAGAATCAAATTTACCAAGATGATCTTTTGTGTTGAGAATATAACATTCACAACCAAATGCATGAAAATATGATATGTTGGGTCTTCTATCTTTCCACAATTCATAAGGAGTCTTATTTAGAATAGGCCTAATCAGTATTCTGTTTTGTACATAACAAGCAGTGTTAATGGCTTCTGCCCATAAGTACTTAGGAAGATTATTTTCATTAAGCATTGTTCTTCCCATCTCTTGAAGAGATCTGTTCATTCTCTCAACTACTCCATTTTGCTGTGGAGTTCTAGGTGCAGAGAAATTGTGAGAAATACCATTTTCCTCACAGAACAGTTTGAACTGCTCATTTTCAAATTCTCCTCCATGGTCACTTCTTATAGCAGAAATACAAAAACCTTGCTCATTTTGTACTCTTTTAATGAATACTGAAAATGCCTTATAAGATTCATCCTTGTGGGTTAAGAAGAGTACCCATGTAAATCTAGAATAGTCATCAACTATGACAAAACCATATTTCTTTCCACCTAGGCTAGCTACACTGACTGGTTCAAACAGATCCATGTATAACAGTTGCAAAGGTCTAGAGGATGTGACTTCTTTCTTGGATTTGAAACTTGATTTTACTTGTTTGCTTCTCTGGCATGTATCACACAAGATATCTTTCTTAAAAGAGATGTCAGGCAATCCTCTCACAAGGTTATGCTTTTTCAATTTAGAAATTTGTTTCATACTAACATGTCCTAGTTTCTTATGCCACAGCCACTTTTCATCCTCTTTAGACATAAAGCATGTTACACTTTGATCTGAAAGTTCAGTCATGTTAATCTTATACAGATTGTTTTGCCTTTTGGCAGAAAAGAGGGTCTTTCCACTACAGTCATTGACTATGCATGCATCCTTAGAAAAAGATACAGAAAATCCACTGTCACATAATTGACTTATGCTATGCAGATTATGTTTTAATCCTTTCACATATAAAACATCATGAATCATAGGTAAGGGAGGTTTACCACCAATTTTACCTAAACCAACAACTTTTCCTTTCTGGTTGCCACCAAAAGTTACATGTCCACCTTTCTTAGGTTGGAGGTCTAGGAACATAGACCTTTCACCTGTCATATGTCGCGAGCATCCACTATCCAGGTACACAGGTGTTTGCTTTGTTCTGTTGAGTATGTCTGCAACAGGAATGATCATGACCTTAGGTACCCATTTTTTCTTGGGTCCTTTTTTGTTAGTATGAGGATTCTGTGAAGACTTTCTTCTCTTTTTGTGAATACACTTGGACATGATATGTCCAGCTTTTCCACAGTAGGAACATATAGATCTATTTGAGCTATCTAATACAGACTTAACAGCTACATTTGAAAACTTTGTTGATCCTTTATGATGTTCTTGATTGGAGTATCCTATACCTTCTTTGTTAAGGGAGTGCCTCTGACTTCCTAAGAGTTTAGTCAGATTATCTCTACCATTAACAAACTTGGCAAGATCTGAGGTGAGCTCTTCTACTTTCTGTTGAAGTTTAGTTACTTCTTCAGATGGTAGAGTTTCAATTAAGATCTCAACTTTAGACTTTTCAGTCTTAAGTTTACAATTCTCTTCAGCTAACTTCTCACACTCTAGAGATTTCTGTGTATACTCATTTGAGAGTTTAGCATACTGTCTCTTGAGGGATCTGAAAGCCTTAGATATATAGTTGGATTCCTCCAATAGTTCATCATAGGCATCATTCAATTTTTCAAGTTCAGAATGTACCTCAGTTTCTGATTCTGAATCAGTATCTGCCATAAGATAAAGATTTGCTTCAAGCTCTTCTTCTTCACTTTCAGTGGAGCTTTCATCAAGATCTTCCCAAGTGGCCATCATTCCTTTCTTCTTTTTGTTGAAGAATTTCTTGGAAGATTGCTTTTTGAGTTGAGGGCATTCTGCCTTGATGTGACCAGGCTTTTTGCATTCATAACATACAATGACATTTCTGTCATTAGATCCACCATCTTTGTTGTGCTTTTCTTTGTTGAAGCGCCTGATGGGTTTGTCTTTTCTGAAGTTTCTTTTCTTCCACAGCTTCTTCATTTTTCTGGTGAAAAGAGAAAGTTCATCATCTTCATCATCAGAGTCATCCTCATTTGATTCTCCAGATTCTTCTGAAGATTCATCTACTTTGAGAGCTTTTGAACTTGCTCCCTTAGATGACTTCTTGTCAGCTTTGAGTGTAATGGACTTGTTTTTCTTTCCATTGTTCTCTTCAATCAGTTCTTGTTCATGAATCTGAAGGGTGCCAAGAAGCTCATCAAGCTTCATTGTTGTTAAGTCCTTGGCCTGAGACATAGCAGTTACAAGTGGTCTCCATTGTTTTGGAAGACTTCTGAAAATCTTTTGAATGTGTTCCTCAGTCTTGTAGGTTTTTCCCAGAGATTTCAATCCATTGGTTACCTTCATCAATGATATCCCAAAGATCAGAATTAGGGGATTGTAAAAACCACTTCATCTTTTCTTTCCAGTAGATGTAGTCCTCTCCACTGAAGAAAGGAGGTCTCGACATTGAGGATCCTTCTCCAGCATGGTACTTGCTTCCACTGGTTTCTCCTGCCATTTCCAAGATCTTTTCCTCTACACTGTTAAGTGCTCAACCCAGAGGCTGAGCTCTGATACCAACTGAAATAACCAAAGTGAACACAAGAAGGGGGTTGAATTGTGTTTACCAACTTTTTCGGTTACTTTAAAAAGATTTTCGCAGGCACAGCAAGCAAGGTTTAGATAAGAGAAAGTTAGACGAGTGAAACGTCTAATATTGAAATAGAATAGCACACACAATTAGAGAAGGTTAAAATAGAGTTTGATAATCACAGTATTAACTCCCCAAGTTAAAAGGTTAAACAGAAACAATACTTAAGCAAATTAAAAGATAAAGGGAAGAGAGATATCACTCAAGATATTTATACTGGTTCACCCCAAAATCCACAGGGCTACGTCCAGTTTCTTAGCAGCACCAAGTTTCCACTATAACTAAGTAAATTACAGTACAAGTATTCTTTGCACACCTAGCCTCTTCAGGCTCAACACTCAAACAAGTATTCTTTTCTCACCTAGCCTCTTCAGGCTCAAAACAGTAAGGGATAAAAAGGTTTTTGTGTAGTTAATACAACTTGCAAATCTTTCAGATCACACTCGGAGAGTGGAATAAATATGAAGTATGAAATACTGCGAATTTATATCAAATGATTGAATGTGTATTCAATGAAGGAATGAAGAAGTTAATGAAGATAGTAAATGCTTCTGCGCGGAGTTCTTTTGATATTCAACTTCTTTGCTTCATCTTCATTGTTTGATCTATTTAAAGACTTCAATCAAGAGATCCGTTTTGACACAGCTTCAGAAAGTGTTTGCTTCTGACTTGAGCTTTCTGAGACACCATTTAATGCCAAAGAGTCGTTCTGAATATTCATTAAATGCTTGGAAACGTTGAGCTTTGACAAGGGTGTCCAAGAGTACACTTTAAACTGAGCAGCTGTTCTTTCAGAGTATATAGCAGCAGGCTTCTTGTACTTATAGCAGAGAGCTTTCCTCTTCCAGTGCAACATCAGTTCACTTTCCAGAAAGCGCTTTTACTTTGTACTTAAAACAGGTAAAAAGGTTACTGCAGTGGTGCAGAGATTGTGTGTTTATTCCTTAAAACCTTGAAACAATGTTTCTTTATTCTTTGTCCTTTGAGCTATTGTCCAGAGGTCTTCGAGATCCTTAAGGAAGGCATATAATTTGAATAAGGTGACTTGGACTTGATTTCTGACATACTGACTTGGTATCAGTAATGAGAATTTTTAGGCTGGTGAAAGTCATCCAAAAATTAGACGGGTGATAATCATTAAAAAATTAGACGGGTGCTAGCATGTTCAAACATTGGACGGGTGCTGATGTGTTCCAAAGTTAGACGGGTGATCAACTGAGCCAAACTTAGACGCATGCTTCTTGCCACGTCATCAAGTGAACTTAGTCTTTCCTGAACGTTGACTTGATCTTTGACTAACTTTTAGACGAGTGGAAACTTAGACGAGTCAGTACTGAGCTTCTATTAAAAAGTAGACGGGTCATAAAATAGACCAGTGACCTTAAGTCTATTTTCCTGCACTCTTATCAAATATATCAGTAATTTCATTTGGTTCAATATTATCATACTTGAACTATTTGGAATCATCAAAACTTAGAGAATTTACACATTAAATGTGTTTTAGACTTATGAGGTCTCAACATCTTCTTCTTCCTTTCACTCTAAAGATGCAGAGCCTCTCTTCTTCTTAATATACATAAACAATGGCATCAAAGAATTAAGAAGCTGTAAAAATAAAATTAAAACCATATCAATGATCTCACGAGTTTGTCTCTTAGAAGCACATCGCCAAAGACATAATTATTCACTCAAACCCATATCTCCAGCGGCATGGCAAATGTTATGCACTCAGGCAGTATGACTAGGCAATATTATCTAATTTAAAATTAGGATCTTTGTCCTTAATGCTTTTGCATATTCTTAATTGCTTCTCAGCTTTCTTCTTCTAGATCTAATTTCCTAAATAAATGGAGTAAATTCCTTAAATCCTTTCGGTAAAAGGCAAATATACAGGTTCCACACACTTCTCAAGCTCTATAAGCTTCATCATTTGAAGGAAATCGTTCCATAAGCACCATAAGCTTCATCCTTTTGGTAAAAGGCAAATATCCCTGCTTTGGCAAACATAAGGATTCAAATATTGTCAGCATCGGGAATCGTTCTATATGAAGGAAGGAATCGAACTTCATTTGGTTCTGTTGACAGAAAGTCACGCAGTGGTGCTGTTGATTGGATAGTCACGTGGCGGTGCTGTTGAAGGAAAGTCATGTGGCGGCACTGTTCAAAGAGGGCTCTGCATCATGTTTTCAAAGAAGGGGCTTTGTGTAACACCCTTTTTTTGTTAAGTGCTTTTATGTGTGCTTTGTTTGTTAGGAAGGTTTAAAGTTGGACTGAGTGAGGTTTTTTTTTGGAAAATCCCTTCCTTAGGCTTGCGTCTTGTGACTTTCTGAGTCACAAGCATGACCGTTCTCAACGTGGAGTACAATCGTGCTCGTTGGGTAAGCGCGTCTCGCTGACGCTAAGTTGAGCGTGACCGTGCTCAACAGGGAGCACGCCCGTGCTCAATGATGGACCGTGCCTCGTAAGCGCTAGGTTGAGCACGCCCATGCTCAAGGAGGAGCACGACCATGCTCAAGGAAGAGCACGACCTTGCTAGGGTCTGTGTCTTTAAAAAGAGAACAGTAACCGAGGGTTTTCTCATAAACCCTATTTTGCCACAAATAGAAACCATGTTGCGGCTAAGAACCCTTTCTTCCCTTTTCTCTCTAAATCAATTCCATTGTTGGAGCTTTAGAGACCCTTGGGAACGTCTAGTTCATCAGTGCCAATCGGTATAGGTAACAGTTTCTCCCTCTATTGGTTTCCTTTCTATTATTTAGATTTGAGAATTGATTTGGTTTCCTTTCTATTATTTAGATTTGAGAACTGATTTGGTTAACCTTTTCTGTTTGACCAAGGCTTGGAAAGCTGACTGAGCCGTTTGAGGGACGTGTTAGTTGATCGTTGGGTTATCGCTATCAAAATCTTCATACCAGGTATGGGGAGAAGGATAGTGTATACATTAGGCAAGGGGGTAGTGTAAGATGAGGGGTTCCCATAGCCCCATTGTTATTGTTATTGTTAATTGTTGTCAATACATATGATGAGTGTGATTTCACATCATATTTCATTGTCATTTTGCATGCATTTTCATGGTAGATTAGGCATTTTTGTTTAGTTATTTGTTAGTTTTTCCTTTGGAATGGGTAAGGTGGTTTTGTGGTGTTTGTGTGCAGGAATTGATGATGAAAATGCTTGAAAAGCATGAAAAATAAGCAAGGCAGAAGCCATCACGGCCTAGGGATGATGGCCATCATGGCCATGATCACGTAGAACGAAGAAAAAAGGAAGAGTGCACAAGTCAGAAGCTGTGACGGCTTGGCCGTGACAGCCCTTCATGACCTGGCCGTGACATCCATGACGGCCTGGCCGTGACAGACCAATCAGCACTAGAATTCACAAAGCAGAAGCTATCATGGCCTGGCCCTGACAGCCGTCACGGCCGTGACGCATAAAATCTGGGATTCTGGGATTTGTTTTTGATCTGATTTGTAGTTGTTTTAATCCCAAGTTAACCTACATTATAAATAGGGGAATTAGGCTCGAAAATAGGGGATCTTGGCTGCTACCTTAGGCATAATTTAGGATTTCTCTTCTTCTCCAATTTCTTCTCTTCTCTTAGGATTTTTATACTTTTGTTAATCAAGATTGCTATGACCATGACATTGCTTGAGTAGTCATTTTATTTCTAGGAATTGGGGCTATGCCCAAGACTTGTTTTATGTTATGAATTGATGTTTTTCCTTTTTGTTAATTTCAATTTGCTTTAGATTTGGTCTTATTGTGCTTCATCCATGTGAATTGATTGATCACCTATTTGCATGTCTTAGATATTCTAGGGAAGAACTGAGAAGTGAACCTAGGTATTGGATCCATAAGAATTGAACTTAGGACTTAAATCACGAGAGTTAGAAGCGGTCCTTCGAGGGTTCATTGAATTGTCACAAACCACAATGGGTCCAATTTAAATACAATTACCACGAGAGTAGGGGTTGGTTTAATTAGGCACGGTTCTTATATCTCGAGAGGGAACATTAACTTTATTAGGATAAATTCACCTTCAAAGCATTTTGATAATTAACAAGAGGGGTAGTCAATTTAGTAGCATAAGCAGTCTTGTTGGTAACCCAATTCTTGGAAATCTCCTTTGATTTGAAAAACAACCGATTTGATTTACTTTCCGATTCTGTTTGATTGCGATTTTTAATAATTGATTTGTTACTTAATTTTAAATTCAAAAACCAAATCTTTCCTTGTTTAGTTTAATTGATTTAATAATTAATATTGTTGTTCAAGATCACGGTCTCTGTGGGTTCGATCTTTTTATTACTTGATGACGAAGCCGTACACTTGCGGATTCAAGCTATCAAGTTTTTGGCGCCGTTGCCGGGGACTGTGCTTTCTTGAATACCAATTTAATTTTTAAATTGATTTTTCTAAACAATTTTTTTTTTTTGGTGTATCTATTTCTCTCTTTGCAGGTGATTTTTCTCTTTTATGCTAAGGTCCAAAAGTCTTGGATCCCTTATTGAAGTTGATCCCGAGATCGAAAGGACTTTTCATAGACGTAGAAGACTACAAAGACAAAGAGCGAGAGAAAAGTTGATCCCCATTCCACTCATGGCCAATCAACCAGATACCAAACCACTTAAGGACTATGCAGCCCCAAATGCTAGGGGTTTATGAACTGGGATTGCTAGGCCAGAAATTGAGGCGGAGAACTACACTATACTGCCTCAGTTAATTGGCATGATTAGGCAACATCAGTTTGGAGGATTACCCTCGGAAGACCCGACTAATCATGTGGAGACGTTCTTGGAATTCACCGATGCAATAATAATTCAAGGTGCCTCGATTGATGCTATTCAGTTGAGGTTATTCCCTTCCTCTCTGACTGGAAGGGCAATAGCTTGGTTGAAGTCAGTGCCTTCTAATACTTTGTCAACGTGGGACCAACTGGAGCAAGCATTCTTGGAAAAATTCTTTCCACCATCCAAGACTGCTTACCTACGAACTCAGATCACCGGCTTCTTCCAAAAGGACTGAGAATGCTTATGCGAAGCTTGGGATCGTTACAAGGGATTGCTAGAGTCTTGCCCACATCATGGGATAGAGAAGTGGTTGTTAGTGCATACCTTCTACAACGGATTGGATTACTCTTCGAAGAACACGTTGAATCTGCCCAAAACAGTACAACTAGCTCCAGGAGCACAGCCGTGCTAAACAGGGAGCACGCCCCATGCTCCCAGTTTGAATTCTGGAAAGTGGCCGCGCTTTAAGCACGGCCGTGCAGAGCAGGAGCACGACCGTGCATCGAGTAAGCCCGTGCATAAAAGGAAGCACGACAGTGCTTCACTTAAATGGAAGCACGCCGCTTAGAGGGAGCACGCTCGTGCTGCCCCTCCAGTGCAGAATCTGAGATTAAAGGTTTAAATGGGTGTTTCACCGCAAATGTCCCCAGTAATGTGATAAGACACCAATCGAATGAAGAAGAGTTAGATAACTTAATTAAAAGATTAATTAAGATAATAAAGAGTAATAAGTTGGTTTAGCCGGTGCCCAGTGGGTTGCCGCATGTTGAAACGCCTTGGTCCTTTTTGGCCAAAGTGGCCTCGATGCTTTTTAGTCGAGGTGACGATGAGTTGAACATTGGTGCTTTTTGGCCAAAGGGGCATTGACCCTTGAGGGTTAAGGTGTTGATGTTGATGTTGTTGATAATGGTGACAAGTCTTGGGTGTTTATTGGCCCAAGCAAAGGAGGTGGTTGACTTGTTGTTGTGCTCATGCATTCATACGTTGAAGTTGTTAGTGGGGGAAGTTCAACATAGGGGAGGTCGTCCTAGAGTTCGACGATTCGACCAAGTCTCGGGAGGTTCACCCAAGGTTTGGTGAACCGTGCGCCCCTGCGGTGGCGTACCCTCGATATGGTCCGTCGGATATCCAAGGGGTTCACCCATGGTTTGGTGAACTGCCGGCGTTGGTGCTTTTATGACCAATGTGGATATGTAACTCCGAAGTTGCCTTCCTGGGATAGTTTGGATCCACATGCATAACGGAATAGGGGAGTAGTGTTGCACCGCATAGCATACGTTGGTTGATTTAATATGTTGATATAACTATATGTTGATGCTAAATGTTGTATGATGATAAATGCTATGTATATGATGTATGTTCATCTTGCTTAACTACTTCGATGCCGTTGTGTTTACATGATTTCTTACTCCCCGTTTTTATGTTTCTGTTGGCATGTATCTCTTATGCAGAGGACGGTGAGCAACCAGTGGAGGAGTGACTCTGAGGAGCCACGACTCTAGTTAGGATGCTTAGTTTTATAGTTATTAGTTTGTTTCAGTTTCGTTGTATTCCGTGGATTTTATTCCGGAACGGTTATACCAGCTTTGTATGTGACCTCGGGGTTGGGTTATGTTTATTCGTTGTTTATGTTTTATGTTTTATGTTTTATCTTTTCTAAAACTATGTTTCTTTCCGCGTTAAGTGTTACAATATGGCATCTTTCTATCCAGTTTTATTTTAATCAAATAAATGCATGTTTTTATATTAATTACCTCTTTCAAGTAAATGTTTTATATTAATGTACGGGGTAGAGGGTGTCACACTTTGTGAGGAAGAAGACAGGAGAGGATTTCCGCAAAGTCACGTGGCTTACTTTTTAATATTTTAAAAAAATTTGATTGAATTATTTTGAGCCGTAAGATTAAATAATTTTAACGATCCTGATTTGGTGTAAGTCTGTTTGGAGTAAGTCAAAAGGCATACACCTAGTGTCAACAGATCCTAACTCTATATTAATACTTGCTATAATGAAGTTTTGATATTGTTAAATTGATTTTTAGTTGTTATCGCAATTTTTTACATAGATCCTTATAATTTAAAATATTTTAATTAGGCTCTTATTTACTTTAAAAAAAGTTTAAACATATAATATCTACTAATTCTTAAATATTTTGAATTAAATCAAAACAAATTAAACTAATAAAATATAAATATAAATAAGTAAATAAATATTAAAATAATAAATAATTTGATACTTGATAGTTAAATTTAATAAATAGAATACCAAATTCTCTTTACACTTATAAAGAGTGTAAAGTCTCATAACTTAAAACAAACAAACAAAAAATCAAGGTTTAAATGAGTTTTTGGTCCCTACAAAGTTCATCAAATTTGGTTTTGGTCCTTGTGAAATTTTTTCTTAGGTTTTTGTCCCCGTAATCTCACAAATTTTGCAAACAGTCCCTACCGTCATCTTTTTCTGTCATCTAGTACTCATGGGTATCGAGGTAATTTTATTTTACTGTCTGACTTGTTGTAAAATTTGGCCATAAAATAGAAACAAAATCATATATTAGGGACATAAGGTTAAAATTGCTAAATTCTTTCATTTTGTATGATATCTAGTACTCAGGGGGTACCGAGGTAATTTCTCGTTCTTGTTCGACTTGCTCCAAAATTTGGCTAGAAAATAGAAATAAAATCATACATTAGGGCCATAGGGTTAAAATTGACAAAATTATTCATCTAGTATGATTTCTAGTACTCAGAGGTAACAGTAAGGACTATTTACAAAATTTTCGAAAATACAGGGACGAAATCCTAAGAATTTTTTTTACAAGGACTAAAACCAAAATTGATGAACTTTCCAGGGACTAAAAGCTTATTTAAACCAAAAATCAATAAAAGTCATCCCTAATATGCGTGCTGACACTAGAGAGAAATCTGGTTGCTTCTTGGACATCAAATTTTGGAATGACAACGTCTCGTGCAAAGCCGTGGGGATGTCTCAGACATCATCCTCTTCCTCATCCATCCCAGCTAACCCCGGGGAGGAGGAGCGGCTACCGCTGCAAGTTTGGGTGGAGGTTGTTCACGGCAACAAGAAGGGCCGCCTATACAATGCTGGAGACCTTGACGACAACTACCGGAAAAAGGGACACTTGCATCCTCGATACTAGTTGAGCGTCCACAAGCTGCAGTCGTCGCTCTCAGGAGTCAAAGGAGATTGTTGGGCCGAAGCAGAGACTGGCCACTATCGAGGAGCGTGAGCAGCATATAGAGCAGGACCAGCACCAGATGACAATGACGATACAACAAATGTTCAAGGCACAACAAGAGATGATGATATGGCTAACCCCACAACAGCATCAGCCACCGCAGCCTCAGTCTCTTTCGAGACAACTCACCAAGGAGGATGAGGAGGAGACATTCATTTGAGGACCTTATTTGATGGTCTCCTCATGGGGATTATTAGATTATTTTTCTTGGTTTTTAGCATTTATTAGACTTGTAAATTTGACGTTGTATTTAATTTCATTTTTATTTATCATTTCAATTTCAATTACAATTACAATTTCTTTTATCTTTGTTTTATTTATCATGTTTGGCAATTTTATTCATTAAATTAATATTAACTATAATATATTCTTTTTACAAAATTGTTTTCTATACCGGCGGCTTGGCCGTCCGTAATATGGCCTCATTTTTTTTTGTTTGAAAAATTTAATTATTGGTTATTTTTTGAAAAAATAAAAAAATAAAAACCACAGTTACTGACGACACAGGTTGTCGGTAATGGGCAAGAGACATGCGACGGACATAGGTCGTCAATAATGGGCAAGACCATACCGACAGGTCCTAGCTGTCAACAAAAAGCATGGGTTTTTGCCCGTCGGTAATGGTTACTGACGCTCCACTTTTTGACAAATGCGGAGCCATCGATCAAATGTCGGTCTTTCGTCAAAAAACGAGCATTATCAACAAATTTATGGCATTTTTAAGGCTTTAGGCCGTCGGTAATGAGGTTTTTTCTTGTAGTGATTGGTTTTGCTTTGGGGATGGAAATACGAAATTTTAATTTTCCATACCTCTACGGTCACATGCAAGGAGAACACAGAATGTAGTAGAGACCTTGGCGGATGAGATGGGAGAGTTGGTGATGAACCCTATTCAGCTTCAAAATATATATGGCACCGAGTCACTTCTAAGACCTTTATATTGCCTATGGAGAGGTACCTTAGTGAAATTTAAGAGGGTGCCCAAGCATTAATTTGACATCTACTTTTCGTAAATAAAATTTACTGTTTATCAAATTTTTAAATTAAAAAATAACTTTCTGTAAGGAGGTTCGTAAATAAAATTATTGAGTGAGACTCACGATAATTTGACATCTACTTTTCGTTCACTGGACCAGAAGTTTATTCTCTTAAAATCCAATGTAATTAATAATTATGTATATTCTGTCCTTTAAGGAGGTGATTTGTGGTGTAGCCTCGTGAATGTAACTTTTGAGCTTAATAATATATCTAAATTATGTCGTACATATATATGACGAAATAAAAGAATGAATTAGTTCAGAGTTTGTACTCAATCAATATATTTTTTAGCTTATCCAAAAAAACATAAAATGAATTAGTTGAGAGTTTAATTATATATTACTTATTTATGCTCACACGATCATGTCTCCCATTTGCGGTGTGATACTTGCGCATGAGTATTTTTATTTTTATTTTTCTTTATAAGCACTTGCGCATGAGTATTCTCATCCGTCCACGTGTATTGTCCTTATAGAAAGATCTGATGAATGTAAATGAAAAGTTGTTGCCCTGCAAAAGTATAGCATGTATAGGCAAGCTGTATATAATGTTATTGTGCTGCACTGTGTAGCACTGTAGCGGTATACTGTTCACTTTTTTTATATAATATATAAATTTCGAAATTTAAAAAAAAAGGCATTTTTTTTGTTCTAACATTTTTTAAGTATGTGCAAATATCTGGTTAATCAGGTACAAATATCTGGTGAATTCGGTTCATTATCTGGTTAATAGGTTTTTTTGAGAAATAAAATTTTTGGTTAAGTAAGTGTAAATATCTGGTTAATCAAGTACAAATATCCGGTGAATCACGTTCATTATCTGGTTAATGGGTTTTTTTGAGAAATAAAATTTTTGGTTAAGTATGTGCAAATATCTGGTTAATCAGGTACAAATATCTGGTGAATCGCGTTCATTATCTGGTTAATGGGTTTTTTTGAGAAATAAAATTTTTGGTTAAGTATGTACAAATATCTGGTTAATCTGGTACAAATATCTGGTGAATTCAATTCATTATCTGATTAATGGGTTTTTTTGATAAATAAAATTTTGGTTAAGTATGTTCAAATATCTGGTTAATCGGGTACAAATATCTGGTGAATTCGGTTCATTATCTGGTTAATAGGTTTTGTTGAGAAATAAAATTTTTGGTTAAGTATGTACAAATATCTGGTTAATCGGGTACAAATATCCGGTGAATTCGCTTCATTATCTGGTTAATGGGTTTTGTTGAGAAAATTTTTTGATTAAGTATGTGCAAATATCTGGTTAATCAGGTACAAATATCTGGTTAATTCCGTTCATTATCTGGTTAATGGGTCTTGTTGAGAAAATAAAATTTTTATTTTTTTAAAAAAAAGTCAAAATTTGAAGAGAAAAAAAAAAAAAAAACAGCTACAGTAGCGCTACAGTGGGAAGTTGTCCCGGTTGTCCCGTATCCCGGTTGTCCAAATAACAGCTCTGATATAAATATGGTTTGCACATTAGTCTTTTATTTTAATGGTTTAAATAAGCTTTCAGTCCCTCAAAAGTTTATTGATTTTGGTTTTAGTCCTTGTAAAAACAATTCTTAGGATTTCGTCCCTGTATTTTCGAAAATTTTTTAAATAGTCCCTATTGTCACCCCTGAGTACTAGAAATCATACTAGATGAATAATTTTCTCAATTTTAACCCTATGGCCCTAATGTATGATTTTATTTATACTTTCTAGCCAAATTTTGGAGCAAGTCGGACAAGAACGAGAAATTACCTCGGTACCCCCTGAGTACTAGATATCATACAAAATGAAGGAATTTAATAATTTTAACCTTATGACCCTAATATATGATTTTGTTTCTATTTTATGGCCAAATTTTACAGCAAGTCGGACAGTAAAATAAAATTTCCTCGATACCAATGAGTACTAGATAACAGAAAAAGATGACGATAGGGACTATTTGCAAAATTTGTGAGATTACAGGGACGAAAACCTAAGAAAAAATTTCACAGGAACCAAAACCAAATTTGATGAACTTTGTAGGAACCAAAAACTTATTTAAACCTATTTTAATCTTTCTTTTATACATGTATGCTCATAAGTCATGAATAACACCAAATAACATTGGAGATCATGGAGCTTCAAACCAAGTAGTATTATATTGAGGATTTTTTTTTTTTTCCTTTTATCTTCTTAACTTGATGTTTGATAGCTACCATGAAAGACAAATGGCCCCTCAGTCCACTAGTTGCAATGCAGAAATTTAATAGTAAAAAATAGAGAGGGAGAGAAGGGGGCGGGAGGTCGGTTGTCCTCGTAAGTTACGAAGAATCACATGTATGTGCAAATACAGTATGGTGAACTTAAAAAACTACCATTTGTTTTTAAGGCAGATATTATTAGTATATATATTAGGTGAAATAGATAAATTGGTCCTCTATATCTATATATATATATATTTCTATTTTTCACATCGTTCTTATAAGTTTAATTTTTTTCAAATTGGTCATACATGTTACGTTTCGTTTTAACGTTAGTCCTTTCCGTTACATTCGACCTTATGGAGTCAGTTCAAAAGTCATGAGTTAGACTAATATGATAGTCACGTCAGGTAAAAACTGACCACGCTTGGTCAAAATTGACCGAAAGGACTAATGTAGAAATGAAACATAACTTGTATGACCAATTTGAAAAAATAAAACTTATAAGATCGATGTAAAAATTTTAAAAAACATATAAAACCAATATCTACCTATATATTAATATTAACATTTTGTCAGTGGGTGAAGTTTGAACCTATCACTCCACACTTTAATTCCCCATCGCAACCACACTGCTATGTTTGGATTTGTGGAAAGTGGTGGAATGGAGTGGAATGAAATTTGATAGAATGGAGTGAAACGAAATGGAACGGAATGAAATTTTAATTCCATTCCCTTGTTTGGATATTATATGATGGAATGGAACAAATTTCCTGTTCCATCTTTTGGGAAATGGATGGAATGGAATGTGTTATAACTTTTTAATTCCTATAATATCCCTACTTTAAAAACATTAATATTTATTTATTTTAGCATGTTACTATCACAATCAAATCATTATTTTCCGTAATCGTCACCAAACTATGTATTGCTTTATGTAATTTTTTATATTTGTATAATTTTCAGACACGGTGATATTGTTTTTACAGTGGACGTGCATCTCACAAGCATGTAGCTAGGTTACCACACCTGTAGTCTAGCTATTAGTTATTTAGTTTATAACGTGCTACGTGCTTAAAACTGGAGATATTCTTAATTTATCCATTTAAATTTTAGTTTTTTTTTTTTTTTTATCCAGAGGGTCCCGCCCTAGTGTCCAGAGTCATTGAAATTTTAGTTTGTGAGTAGCAATCCTGGTTAAAAGTAAATATGTTGAGGTTCGTATCTTTTTTTTTTTCTTTTTTACTGCAAATAAAAAGGTTCACATCTAGTTAATAATGAATGCATGATCCTGACATATGGAATGGGTTCATTCCTTTCCATTACATTCCATTCTTTTTTATGTTATCCAAACAAGGGAGCATAATCCTATTCCATATTTTCATTCCATTCCCTGCCATTCCATCCCATACCATACCATCAATCAAAACTTCCAAACATAAGGGCCTTATATCCCCTATTATTAGAATGAAACAAAAGTCATAACACAAACCATTATAAAATTCTTTGCCTCCCTGCTCTTTCAATAATGTTTTTCTTTTTGTTCTAATACACTCGTATATTTTATGAGTGAAATTAAATATAATCATTATCATATATATTATATATAAAGCTAATACATATATATTATAATCAAATATATAAAAAAAAAGTGTCCGGAGTATTCTAATAGCCCAATAATGTCACTTTTGGATTTGAACCCTAGAAGAATCCATTGAATCTATCCCTACAAAACAAATACACTGCGGTTAAACAGCACACTAAAAAAGTGACGGCTAGTAGAAGAATTACACGTATAAATTCTCTTTTTTTTTTTGACCGATACACGTATAAATTCTTGTTCACGCTCCTTTTACATAATTAAACAGTGACGGCTAGTAGAAGAATTACACATGTTTATGGTGGTATCTTTGGTTGAGATTGATGGTGTTTGGCATGTGTTTTGAATTCGAAGCAGAATGGATTCTAATGGTTGATGGTGAAAATTTATTTTTTGCTTCTATGTGTTTGTGAGGTAGGGAGGGAAAATAAGGATGATAACTATGGTTTTCAAAATATCATCCTAGCAACTGGTTATCGAGAGCTGAAACCATTAACTGAATGTGGGTTATGAACTCATTTGTCACGTGTATATCATGCAACTTTGTTTAATTCATTATTATATTATTATATTTTTTATAATATTATGTTGTTTATTTTAATTATTTTTGTTGCCAAAGTTGCATGTCATTAGTGGGCATGTGGCGAAACATGTGACGCATCAGCAACTTTCGTTAGTTTTTAGATGATAACTTAAAGAATGGATTGTTTTGATCGAAGAAAAAAAATGTGAACCGGGAACTGGCCCTATGTCTGGTCTGGAAGAGCCATTGAACCGCCTTGCCACAGAACCGTTGGAGAACCGGTGGAATCGGTGAAAACCGGCTGGTTGGACGATTTTCCCGATTCAGTGAAATGAAACCCCCTTGGTCTTGGTCTCGATCTCTTTCTTCTACAACTGGTCATGGTCTCCCTTTTGCTAATCAGGTTTGTTATACATAGGGGATTTGGGGGGCGGGATCCAGAAGAAAGAAGAGTAAAAGAAGTTGAAACAGAAGACTACACATAAGAGAGGATTTGAAGGGGGAGGTGTGACAGCTATGAAAAGTGAAGAGAGAAGTAAACAACTAGGGTTAAAGTTAAACACTTAAACTTGCTTTGGCAGACTGGCCCATGGCCCAACATGTGTTTTGCTTTTATTTTTTATATTATATATCCTTTTATTTTTGGGGAATGGGCTTAAACCAGCCCAATTTTAGTTTTGTTTAAGAGAGCTTTGAGTTGTTGGGCCCTTAAAATTGTTTTTTTTTATATATACTTTTGGGAACAAATTCAAGAATTATTCTTTTAAATTTATTAACATAAAATATAAAAATATTCTATATTATTAAAAAATATTAATATTGCTTAATATATTATATTTAAAATTTAGAAAATATTATTTAATTATTACCGGTTCAATCACGGTTGGATCATTGAACCTTGAAATAGTACCTTCACCAGTTCATTGGTCAGTCTGGTTTTTAAAACATTGGTTTCAAGCATGATTTGCCAAGTAGGCGCCTAATTGGCACCTAAGATGCCACAGCTTACACTTCATTAAATGTAGCTAATGTGCACTAACCTAAGAGCATCTCCAATGCTCTTTATATAAGCAACCCACTTTATCCCTTTAAGTGGGTCACTTCAATTCCCAATCAATTTTCACTCTAATGAGAGTTCCTCTCAACAAATTGCTTAACTCACAAATATTTCCCATCTCTATTCAACATTTCATATTCTCTCTCCAACATTTACAAACACAAATGTTAAGCAACTTGTCAACGAATGTTGGTCCAGTTGGTAAGGATATGACTCATAACCCATAAGGTCGTAAGTTCCAATCCCACTATCAATGTCAGGACTTCATTGGTGGGTAATCTATAAGTACCTCTGTAAAAGCTCTTTGAGCCCTGAGGCCTGCCTTGACCCTGATGAGCCCCTGGGGCCCAACTCACATAAACTTTATGTAACCAAAAAAAAAATGTTAAGCAACTTATAAGGAATGATTGCTTATATGAGCAACTCTCTCCAATTTCAAGTAACCCAAAATCATATATGGCACATCAAAATAATATTTTAGTGTTAAGCAACCCCTAAGCAACTCCATTGGAGATGCTCTAAGGGACCACATTGATCCACGGTTCCCAAAGTTAGGGACTAGACTTTCTTTTTTCGTAAAGTTAGAGATACTACTGTTATTGGTCATGATAATTCTGGATGAAGATCACTTATCCCAAAATAGTGTCTTATTCCCTATCTCATCCACTTAAATTATGCCAATTGGAAAACTAATTACACTAGTTATTATGGTTAAGGCTATGGTGCACCACCCACCATAATGGTGCAGTGGTGCACCAGCCACATGTCAATTGCTCAGCCAATCAGTTTTACAGCTGGTACTTTTGACTGGTCATCAAGTCAAATATTGAAATCAATGTTGGTATTTGCAAGTAAATTAAGTGTATTCATGTATTTGCTAAATGACCCCAAATTTTTAAAACTTCTAGCTTCTAAGGACACAATTGTTCTGCCTCTGAAAACGAAGAAGACAACCCCTGCTCCATCGTGAACACAGATTTCTTGTGTTGAACTATTGATATTGAAAAATGAAAGTCACATAGCCAGAAGCTCTTCCGGTATCTTCACGCACCAAACAAGAACCAGGTCTGGGTGGCGGCAAAGCGGCGCATGGTGGTTCGAACAACGGCTGGACACTGTGAGGCGGCGATGAACTCATGCGGCGGTGCGGTTCTTGTTGGTCTGGACAACTGAGACGTCAGCAGGTAGGGTGAGGACGGTAGAGAGGTGGCGGATCTGGGCGGTACAGGGTAGCGGCGCGGCGGAGCTCCGGTGAGGGGCTAGATGGTGTGGAGCTCGTGATTTGTACAGTGGTTGCAAGCTCGAGCGGCAGCGGCAGTTCGCGGTGGAGATGTGGCGGTGTAGTGCGGCGGCGTGATTGGCTGAGATGGTGGTGACGGCGATGGCGGAGCACGACGGAGGTGCTTTCTTCTCAGATCCACTTACTGTACGTCGCCCAGAAACATCAATGAATTGGTTGATTTTGGTTTCATTTCATTATATCTGGTCAAAATCTATGATGATGAATTTGAGAATGGGTCACCGGGGAGAAAGGGGAACCAATAATCGGATACATATTTTTTTAATCAAGATAACAATATTATTTTAATATAGGTAAAATTTGCAAATACAAAGAATACAGATATTATACTATAATATACTATTCTTATAAAGTTTGACTAAAGTATAAATACATCTAAATAGTTTGAAAATTTGACTAACCCATATGGCATTTTGGTTGGCCCAAAATTTGCCATATGGGTGGTGCACCACTACACCACTTTGGTGAGTGGTGCACCGAAGACGCAACCAGTTATTATAAGTGTATCTTTTTAAATAACATGTCACAATCTAAGTGAATGAGACAGGGAATGAGACATCATTTTGGGATAGGTGAACTCCATCCGATAATTCTAGGGACTGAATTGATGTTTTGCTCTAAAATTAAGCATTGGATTAACAAGCAACAAAACTAGTTTTACGGTGTTCATTTACAATGCCATGCTTGCATGTCTAAACTCGGGATTGACAAAATCATAGCGTTGAGCACAAGGCTGACTTGCTTATGGTGAAAACCATGCATAGCCCTAAAACTTATGCCAAATGACTGGTTCATACTGGAATGAGCAAAAAGAAAAATTCCCTGGTGCAACAAATTTAACATCAAGCGTTCCTCCAGGAAGCAGAGAGGTGCATGCATCACGTACGTCACGTGAATGCGCATAATTGAAGAATAGGTCAAATGTGCACAGGGATGAAACAGAGAAATGCTTACAGAGATGCTAGTATTGGGATTCTTCATATAAGATTAGGTTTCTTTAAAGTGAGTAAAAGTGTAAAGTGAGAAAGCAAGTGTGTATCCACCATTGATTTGCTAAAGTGAGTTGATAACTTAAAGCACTTTAACTGATCAAGGGCGAATATACCCTTATTTTCTCACTTTACATTTTTGTTCACTTTGGAGGTGTTCGATTCTTTAATATATATGTAATGTAATTATGCAAGTTTAATGAGCAATTGAATGCCTATAAACATAAAGTGAACATAGATGAGGTTGCACAAATTAGACCCCGTCAAGACATTCTTAGCTAGATTTAGCCTCGCATTTCACAGTGCAGATTTCATTTGAAACAGAACACGTAGTCCATCCAAAAAATTTCCAATCTTGTCATGTGTCCCTTCGGGTACAAAAGATAAAATTGGAATGACAGTGAGAATATTAGCATGATAACCATGCACAGTGATGAATCTTGGGCTAAAATTTGGGAAATTAAAAATATTTTGACAATGTTTGGAGGGGCTATATGTAATTTGTGGTAATTACTAAGATGATGGAAAGGTTCTTTTCTTTTATGCAATTCTTACTTTCTTAGGAGAGGCAACTAATAGTAACAGTTGGATTTGCTTGTCAGTTGGAGATTAACGAGGTAATAAATGCATCGGGACTAAAGGTTTGTTTGCAAGTTGGGAGGGGAAGGGAGAGGAAAGGTTTGAGAAGGAAGGGAGAGGCAAAAGGGTGGGGAAGAGACAATAGCCCTCCAGAACCCTCCACTAGTTCATTTTTTTAATTCTCCCAAATTGGAGGGATTTTGGTTCTTTTATAAAAAAATAAACCCCCATGCAAGGTGAGGGGACTATCCTCCCTTCCCCATCCTTTCCCCCTCACCTCCTCCTCAAACTCTTCCTCTCCCTTCCTATTCCAACTTCCAAACAAACCCTAAAATATTACAACTCATTTTGCAGACCTCTAACTGATATAACCCAAAATCAGCCTTAAAGAAAATATGGTACAAAACAATCTGGCCGAGTAAGATGCTCTCCTTGCAAAAGGGTATTTTTGGAGTGCAAAACGACATTACAGAAAGGGGAGAAAAACTTGTAAGTTGATCATGGTGTTTCAATTCTAATCAGACCAGTCTAGATTGATCAGCACAGTTTGACGTGACTATTTTTCATAGAATTTTCTTTATTCGGGACACAAGAATTAGAAGACTAGCATACAGTAATAATATCACAAAAATAAAAAGAGCTTATTAATCATTTGAATGTTTGGCTAATCATGTTATGTACTGATGAATGATTTAAAACTATCTCATGAGTAAACACACCGGTGGTCAATTGATGTTTTTCCTTGTAAAAGTCATGCACAGATTGATCCACAAGATCCTAACAATAACTCATCCCTTCGGCCTTTTCTTTTGACGTGATTAAATCATATTTGAAGGAATGTTAATAAAACAAAAATACCACAATACCTTTAACTAACAGATTTTCTTACAAATCACATTAGAGATTAAGATACAGTACTACATGTAATCACCATGTCTTTTCAGATTAAAGCTTTATGAATCTGCTTTCGGCAAATAATATCATGTAGTCTTTAATCACAAGCACGATAGGTAGCATAAAGATAGTAGAAGCACACAAAACAAAGACATCAAGGTCAGATATGTGCTACATCTCAATGCACTAAAAGGCAACGATAACATGATGATGAGGGATAATTTCATCCTAAACAAACAGGTCATCATAGCAAAAAATATAATGCTGGATGGCCAAAAATAGGTCCACAAATTAAATCTGGGCAACTTCTCATACTTTCTTTTTATCTGCATATTAAAAAGCATACTGATCCTAAAACAAATATAGCGACCAAATATATCCTTGAGCAAAATCTCAATTACAAAATCAAACTAAATTATAGCTACAAAAGAGCAAATGAGAGAGCCCACCAAGTAATCATCGTCCTCTTGAAATTGCATCTTCCATCTCACTGTGTGATGAAGGAAATAACTCTATGTAGCGACTACCGAGTGTCATCCTATCCTTTGCCATTGCAGCTTTTGAATCTTCAGCATTGTCAAATTCCACATAAGCCTCCCCAGAAGGTCTGCCCTCCGAATTCATTACGATATGAATCGAATCCTCTGACAGGTCAAAATCCGAGAAGAACTCCATTATATCATCCTTATTAGCAGAAAATGGCAACCCCCTTAGACGCAACACCCCTGTATGTTCAGCTGAATCTTTTCCTTCATCATATGATTTCGCCCGAGGAGCACTTCGACGCGGTGAACCACCTCGAGCATCTGAAACCTCATTTGCAATTGCCTTATAGTATTCCTGCCTCTTGCTTCTGAAAACCTCAACATATCTTCTACCTATGTTTTGCCGGTTTCTTTGAAGAGCAAAGTCAACTTGAAGAGGATACCCCAGAACACAGTAGGCTTCCCCGGTGAACTTGCCGCCTTTGTGAACAAAAAGAACATCAACTATGTCTAGACCATGGAAGAACTCAGCCACATCAGTTTCAGTACAATCGAAAGGAAGGCCACGCAGTCGAACGACAGGGAAAGGTGGAGGGGGAGGAGGTTGGTTGACATATCCATATGGAGATGGATTGTACATAAAACTGGAACCAGGGGAAGTGCCATAGAATGAAGATCCTGTATCAACAGTCCGCTGACGTTTTGCAGCCATTTCACGCCCATCACCACCATCAGCATATTTGCTGTAATTTTCACCGATAAGCAGAACAGAAATCAAGAAGCTCATTATTAGTTAACAAATATGTACTTTTTAGCTTTCCAGGTCAACCTTAAATTTTAGTTGAATCATATCAGAAAGATAAACTCAATTCATAAAGAAAAGAATCCATGAACAAAAACAATTGGATTTGAAGTAAAGGCTGAATATTGTAAAAAAAAGTTTATTATAATGCTAGCTGTGTAGAGATAATAAACCTACTAGAAAAACAAAATTGAAGCTAGATATTCATTGCTACAAAGGCTATGAAAAAAAAAAAAAATTAGAAGTAATTTATGAGACGAAGAAACAAATTACAAAGAGAAATGACTAAATGAGTATAAGGAATCCTCCTAAACAAAAGAACAACAGAAAACAAAAATGAGAAAAAGAGAAAAATAATGGAACAAAGCTTCCAAGTCCCTCAACCTATCTGTCAGTGAAACCCCATAGAAAAAGGCCATGTGCTTTACACCAAATAGACGCCAAATACCTAGACTTATCCAAAATTAAGTGGTGCCAAAGAAACATACCTAAAATGAGATCTCTATTCCAACCAAATGCACCTAATTGTACAACAGATTGCACACTGACAAAAATTTAGCCTTCTTACTTCTACCAAAACCATGAAAGCTAAAAATAAAAAAAATGGTCCAGGGATGCACCCAACATTCACCGAAAGTGCCATGTGTGATTCCTTAAAGAAACCGCAGCAGAACAATACAAGAACAGGTGAGGAACCATATTCTCAACAAGCACCACACATTACACACATCAGGGAAAAGAACCTTAATAAGGCTTGGAGGCAACATAAGGCTGCCTTATGTTGCCTCCAAGCCTGCAGCATGCCATAAGTATTAATTCAATTAAGAAACGTGGTCCAAATAAAAGACTTGACCTTACAGAGAGCTTTGGATTTCGACAAGGGTTTATCAAATATACCTATTCAAGGAATGGGTGGGGAATTGAAAACAAGATTTACATGAAAGCGACCAGGAAGGATCAAGGGACCAAATCCTTTTATAGACGAAACCCTTTTATCCGCATGAGAAGACACATGAATAGAATCAAGGAGGCCCAAAAGGGACTCCAACTCAGAAAATCACATCATTTAAATTATGAAAAAAGTGGAAGTTGTATAAAGAAACCCGAATATTGGACTCTAAAAATTGTGGATACGAGTATGTATAGACGAAAGATGATAAAGGCGTGGAAAGGGACAACTAAAAGGGGCATTTCCTACACAAGGTCCTTCCAGAATTTAATGTGAGAATTGTTACTGTTGAAAGTCCCACATCGACTAGAGATATGACCTAAATAGTGCTTGTAAAGCTTGGACAACCCTCACCTTACAAGTTGATTTTGTGGGGTTGAATTAGGCCTAAAGCCCAAATTTAAGATGGTATCAAAGCCTATCCGAGATCTGTTATTGAGCCAAGATCTCTATTATTCCACCCGCATTTGTCCAAGCTCTAGATGTCCAGTCCTAGGCATGAGGGGGTGTGTTGAGATTCATGTATGCCACCCATATCACTCCATGCTTCAAATGTCCAGTTCTGAGCGTGAGGGGGTGTGTTGAAAGTCCTACATCGACTAGAGATATGGCTTAAGTAGTGCTTATAAAGCTTAGGCAATTCTCACCTTACAAGCCGGTTTTGTGGGGTTGAATTAGGCCCAAAGCCCAACTTTAAGAGTTACCAACCTTCAAAGAAAGCAAAGACTTAAAAAGTAGTGTAACCTTGAGATACAAATTTCTAAGAACTAAAATGAGAGGCTCGGATGGCAATGTTGATATCCCAATCATTTAGATGTAGATCATACTTGCCACAGATTACATATGCCATAGAAAGTGAAGTTCTGGAGGAAAACTCCAAGGCCATTTACCAGCTAGGGCATTGTTCTCACATTCCATATTACCAAGATCCAAGTCCCCTTCGTTCCTAGGATGATAGCACACTCCCAACTCACCAAATGATCCTGTCTTATAATCGAAACACCAGAGCGCCAAAAAATAATCACTCAATCTTCTCTACTGTTTGGGAAATCCAACAAGATTATGAGATAGAGACAAGTAGCATAGATTGATTCTTGAGAGACAAGCCTGAATAAGCCCCTTCCAATTATCTAAGCGGTTAGAGATCTTCTTCACTACTATCCCAACAAGAAGCAGCACTAGGATTCCCACCCAAGGGAACACTCCAGGTAAACAAGAGGCCAATTCAAGATCTGACAACCTGCCACTAAAACGAACAAGGAGAGACTCTAGGGATTCACATTAATTCCAGTCAAACCACTTTTAAGACATTGACTTTCAACCCAAAAGAATACTAAAAAGCTTAAAACAAAATAAGCTTTAAATATCCTCATCTAGGAACAAAATGGCATCGTCCGCAACTTGCAAATGAGAAACTATAACCCCTCCCAACCCATTTTAACTCTTTTTAAATGACAAGGTTAGGACAAAAATAAAGACAAGCTAAGAATTTTTTTTTCCTCTACCACCCATTCTTTAGAATTATCAAAGCTCACAAGTTACAAGAGAAAGAATTAATTAGATGCCTAATGCCTTCAGTATAGTAAATTAATTAATTTATCCTCCATTCTGTAATTTTATCTAAACAAGTAACAACAAATATAGAGAGACAACCACCCACTAAACCTGATGCAGAGAGAAGATCAATAAAGAAGACCAGCAACTCAGTCAGTCACCTACTAAAGCTAATGCAAAAGTGGATTCATTAAAGAAGACCAACAGCTCAAAATTGCAATTACAAAAGGAACAATGAAACCCCCTATCTTCAAACAAACTGATGAGAGTATATAAAGCATAGGCACATTATTTTGGTGTTGTGTCGCATGTAGGACATGTATCAGACATCGACACTTGTATGACAAGTGTCTGACATTGGTCAAATTAAAAAAAATGGCTCCAACATGACTACAATATTATGAATAATGAATTTTTTCTTAAATTTTCAAATTTATGGACATATATATGTCGAGTCCATGTCCTACAATTTTTTGAATGTGAGCCCCTAGGTCAGTGTCCTTGACATTGTTTGTGCTCCATAGATGGGAGCCAAAATGATATGAAATCCCTCAATAAATCTCATTGAATATAACTAATTCATGTAAACTATGGAAGTTCAAGAGGGGTTTATCTACAAAATAAGTTACCAAATCTACTAAAAAATAACATTTAAAGAAGCATCAAAGTGAATCTGCATGAATAAATATTTCTTACACTAGCATAATACTTTTCAGTTTTTTGTGAAAAAATAGAGTACCAAAAGGATGACAAAAGGTCCTTCTGAAAAAAGAAGATATCAAAGACATTGCATAGCAAAATTACAAAAAAAAGATGAGATAAATTACTACTCCCAAACAAATAAAGAGCAAAAGACAGAGCAGAAGCAAAGGGCACAAATAAGCTCTCATATAATTCAACTTTGACCTTAAAAGTAGTATTCCACTTGGGTCTAATCTTATTCTAAGGGTACCTACTGCCAATTACTTAGCCAATCAAAATTAGAGTATCAACTTCAATAAACATCTTTCATTACAATAATGAAGCATAGACAAACACAACAATTAACACCAAAGTGGACGGGAGCCCTCTTACTCTAGCATAATACTTTTTTGTGCAAAAATAGAGTACCAAAAGGATGACAAAAGATCCTTCTGAAAAAAGAAGATATCAAAGACCAAAGCTAGAGACAACAACTTTACTCATAATACATTTATTTTCATTGAATATAAAGAGTAGACTATGAGACTATCGTGAGGATTAACACCGAACTTACATTTGGATGCAGACAAAATGTTTTAAATATTGAATCACTTTTATCCACAATGGTTTCTTTTAAGTAATTTATGGGAGCAGAGTTGCAGCAGTTTGAAGAAGCATATCTTAATCCTGAATTTGACAAAAATGTTAAAATATAATTGTGGTATTCTTATGCAGTGAAAATGGGAAATGGGAAATGAAGGAAGATATGAATTCCAAGATGACACTGATCTTATATTCATTTCTCTATTTCTCTATGCCTTAACATTACTTCCATCTAGCATATATAATCATCTACATGATCAAGTTAAGTTTTGGGAGGATGCATTTGTGGGAAATATATCTTTCCAAAAGGCTTTTCCTTGTTTCCATAATCCCTCTACTTTGCATAATTCCCCCATAAAAAAATTCTATTATACTCAGGGTCCTCACTCCTCACTCCTCATTTAAAATGGGTTTTTCACTTTCATAAAACTTAAAAGATTGAGAAATAGAGAAGGTAATGAATGGTGTCAGGAAAGAGCAAATGCTGAATCAAACAAGGTAGAGTACAGACAAATGTTGACCTTACAAGAACGAAAAACACATGAGGAAGAAGACATTGTTTATACAACACATAAGAGTTGGTTAGGAGGGTTTTCCTCACATTCAGCATGATGACAATCTCATTCCAAACAGAATTTAAACTAATGATGGAGAAATTTTGTCATGGTATCAAACATGATGGTCTGCACTGTAAAGCCAGTGATTTAATCCAGCAGACAACATGAAGTGTAATAAACTCTAAGCAACCCCCATGATAGAATGGAAAGAATTATATATTTTAGGATAAACATAGACACAGTAAAATAGTATTTAGATCAAATAAGTATAAAGGAAAACCAAATGGAATAAGAGAAACTAAACTACAAAGGCTACAAATAACTTTATATTGGCCTACATATCTTAAGAAGACAGCTAATGACTTTGAAGTTCACCCTTTGGTTACAGCACACTGAACAAAAACTCATTCTAAAGTAATGATTGGTAATAATAAAGGGTGTGCACATTTCCAACATTCAGTTTTATACAGCCCCTAATTTATGAACAAAGCAGGCAATATATACTTGTTTGAATTAATTTATAACACTAATGAGATAGTACCTCCTACTAAATTACCATCTCTCACTAGGCAATTAAATAGACAAAAGAAAATATAATTTTAACTTTTAATTTTCGTTATTTTGTTCTACTTCCAATTATTCTAGGGGTGTGTTTGGGTAAACAACCTAATGAAACGCTTATTCGATAAGCATTTTTTCAAATAAGCTAAAAACAGCTTATTTTTTTATAAGCTTCTCTCACAAGCTTGTTATGATAAGGTAAAATCAACCACATGAAGATGATAAACTATTTCCATGAATAATTCGCATAATAAGATATTCTTATAAGCTCAAATAAGATCTCCATAATCTCTTCCAAACGCACCCTAATTCATTCCAAATTGAACGAAATAAAAGGCAAAGATAGTTCAAATTTCTTAAAAGAAATTATCCCATAAAGGAAAAAGAAAATTGTTATGGGTCTAAAAAAATTGACAATTTAAAAACAGATTTATAGAATCGTATCTCCAAATTAACCAGGGAAAAAAAAAAATAGCAAAGCCCGTTAGATGAAATCATGAATTAAACCCGAATTTTGCATCAAAGAAGACGAGAAATAGAAAAGCCCCAAAATCTTAATTAGGGGTGGAGGGAAAGAAAAAGACAAAAAAAAAAGTTAAGATATAGAAAGAATATTTTGGTTGTTACCCTCTGTAGAACATTGTATAGACGAAGAAAGCTTTGATGTTTGTTTGAAGATTATGGATTTTGTGCGAACACGAACGATGAAGATGTTGTTCTCTGTGTCTGCTCACTCTGCTGCCTCCTCCTTCTCGTATTGCACTCCCTAAGTACTCGCCATTTGTAGACCTTTTTATTATAAATATATAAATAAATATAAATATTATATATATAAATATATAAATATAAATAAAAAAATATATTCTTTTTTATCATTTACACGTTTCTTCTATGCACATTCCTGTGCCCACGTGGTGCACCATCCATTACATCACCCACATGATGCACCACCCATTATATTATCCACATGTCAAGAGTTTCACCAATCATTTGTATATGTGGTCATTTGACTTTTTGGGTTTGAAATTTTAACCAACCCATATAACAATTTCATTGGCCCAAAACTTGCCACATGTGTAATACAATGGGTTGTGCATCCATTTGGGTGGTACACCTTAGCCCAAACCTTTCTTCAATAAAATAAATATAGAACTCTCAAACGGGCCTGCTACCCATATGCCATAACACAAGAAGTTTATAAGTCCGATATGATCAAGTGGGCTTGAGCCAGCTCGGTCCAAGTCACTATTAAAAAAAAAAACACACAACTTAATTCGACTCATTTAATGCTTGTTTGTTTCATGCCAAAACTCCGTTTGAAGTTGCGTTGATTCAAAGCTCACATTTTGAGCTTTCAGGAAAAGTGCCTCAGGGCACTACATTTTTTAGTTTGCATTCATTACAATCCAAAACAAACAGAGCATTAGTCAATTGTGTAAAATATGTTGCTCTGCACACCAAGTTGCAATTTTGAGTTTAATTTTAATATATTATTAGTATAAAGAATTTTATATTATCAATTAATCATAAATCCTTTCATATGAGTTATGAGATAGTTTTTTTAAGAGTTAAACATATTTTTAATAATATTATAATTCATGATTGGTTGATGGTGTAATTTTTTTTTTTTAACATTAATAGTGCATATTAATTAAATTCTAATGATAAAAACACAATATGCTTAATTGAAACCCAAAAGGAAATCCAACGAAACTAAATGCCATTTTCAATAGAATACTTTAAAGTAGGGATGATAATGAGTAGGGTGGGTAGGGTACTATAGTGCATGTCCTCATACCCCGTTTGAAAAAGTTACACGTACCCGGACCCATACCCGTGTAGGTAGCAACTTTAGTACCCTTACCCGTACCTTTTGCATACCTAAGTACCCGTACCCGCTCCCGTTACTCACACTTTAACTATGAAAAAGCAATAAATAACAAAAGAAACGTTATAACAAATAAAAAACGATTTAAATGTCTTCTAAATCTATTCATAAAACATTACAAATCAAAATATTAAAATAAATAAAAATATTAAAAAATGAATTATAGATGCTACCAGGTTTAGAAAGTTAAGAATCTTTAAATTTTGGTTTTAAAATGTATTATAGTTAAAATTATATATATATATACACACACACACACACACACACACACATATACATATGTGCGGGTGCTGGCCGGGGTGGGTACCATGGTACCCGTACCCGCACCCATACCGATTCAAATTTGGGGGTAATTACCCATACCTGGACCCTTATCCATTGTACGGGTAATTACCCTACCCATCATGGGTGTTTTTTTTTTTTTTTTGCAGGTACCCAATGGGTAGGGTACAAATTGCCATCTCAAAGAAAGATTTGAAGATATGGCGACTCTAGCTTGAGCAAGCGATGCATATCGCTCACGGTGAGCCACCTTTTATTGTCGTTGGATCAAGAGTTCCACCAGATCTTATGATACACTATCTACACCATTTTTTTCTTAATTTTCTTCTCTCACTTTGCTATGCTTGTCTTATCTTCTTCCACCTCTGGCAGCACAGGAGAAGCCTTCGCCGCCGCCAGAACCAAGATCTGCCCTCATTGGGCGGAACCCACGACCATCACTCACTCTCATTCTCCTCAGCCGCTACCCTTGTTTGTGGCATGGTGGTCATTCCTATGCATTTCTCGTTCGAGACTTTGCAACAATTCATGGTGGCGCCCTAAAGCAAGCAATAGCCCCAACCAAGTGAACACAACACCAGAACCAACAAAATCAATAACCCAAAATCCAAACAAGAGATTCTCAGTACAAGCAAGACTCCGACGAACCCATTTAAAGTGGTGGTCGAGAACAAAACCCTAAAATTTCATTACTCGATTTTATTTTATTCCCAATATTGCCCCTTCACCAGTCTCGTCCGCTATCGAGCTTGTGTTATGGGTGGGAAGAGGGAGTGGGTCCAATGGGCTGAGGTGAAGGTGGAAAGTGATAGTGGGGTGGGGAGGTGCAGTGGCATAATGGAAGGGGGTGTCGGAATCGTATCCGAAGCCGTAGACTCCGGCGACAAAAAGGCTTGTGTCAGGGTCGAAGCGACGAGCGGCGGAGTGGTTCTCACGGTGGTGGCACTGTGATGAAGGAGGTGGGGATGGCGGTGGCTGCGTCGTGGCTAAGAGAAGGGGCAGAGAAGGAGAGAGACTTGGTTTCTGGTGAGGGGCTTTAGATGGAGTTGGGATAAAGTGTAGAGGGTGTAGAATATTATCATGAGGATCATAATAAATCAATGGTGAATAGTGGTCTCTCATGCTGAGGGACTTCTTTAGGTCTTTCACCCCAGAATTTGCCTTGAAGATATTAGCTTGTGATTTGTGAAGATTGCTATACATGTGAAATCAACGAGTGAGATCCTCTGGATAGATCCCAAATCCCATTCTACTACCATTTAACCGTACAAACAATTTTGTCAAAAAAAAAAAAACAGTACAAACAATTAATATAGTCTATTGACATACAATAAGAGACACTCTATGCTATCATTAGATCCTCACTTTCCTAAGCATATTGTTCTTCATCCATGGAAGCAAACAAGTTTGCAAATAAGGTCACTGAGATGACAGCTAGGTTCCTACCATTCAATCTTGATCTAGGTTTCATCAATGGTGCATTTGGAGCTTTAATTTCCTAAAACTCATTCACATTCTCCACAACAATGGGTGTATGAAAAGCAAAAGAAAAAAAAAATATTTTTTGGTGTATTATACTAAAACTGCAATTGCTTAGCAATTTCAGTTTGTGATAGCAAAACTAACCCAATAGTTACCATATTAAAACCATCAATTGAAACGCAAATTGAATCACAATGAACAATAGTTACCATATTAAAACCATCATTTTTGGATGCATGAGAAGTTGCTCCAAATCTTCATGTGTCACACCACACAACACCCTTGCATTTTTTTCTTTTTGAACAAGCAAAGTAGCAAATTTCATTGATATGAGTACAAGATATACTCTAGAAAACACTTACAATAGGATAGAACCAACTTTATAAAATACAGCAGTGCCCATACTATCTCCCTATTTTCCAATACAACTACTTGGAGCATTACACTAGTCCGAAAATGTAGGAGGAGAGGCTTTAGCTCTTGCGCAAAACCAATTCCAAGAACACACCTTTACCTTGTCAACTACCTGGATCATGAATGCAGTTTCATTCTAAAAAATAATCCCATTACGGAGCTTCCAAATACACCAAATCACTGCATGCCATACCAATATCCAGCTGCCTAAATCAATTCCCCTTTCCCTCCTCTCATCAAAATGAATCAGAAAATCTAACACTGATCCAGCACTAATAAAATCAATCCCAAGCCACCTAAATATGAATTTCCATATATTACATGTGAAAGTGCAGGAATTGAAAAGATGGGAAACGGATTCTAAATGATTTTCACAAAAAACACAGCATAGATCCCCATCCGTCCCAATAATCCCCCTGCGCAATAGATTATCTCTAGCAGCTAATCTTCCCAAGATAGTACCCGTACCTTTTTAGGAGCCAAACTCTTCCAGATTAAAGAAAATGCTATCTTGTACCCTTCTGCTTGCTACTACTGCAAATCAATCTTGTTTGCTAGGAACTCATAGGCTGATTTAACAGTAAGCTCCCCAGAATTGGAATATCCACTACAACACCCTTGCATGTAATTCATCAAAAAAAAAAATTTTGAAAACATAAATTTCAGAAATTTCGGAATATCCACTACACAACCAGAAATAAAACTCATTGAGAATCAAAATTTAAGTTCAATATCATTCTTATTTTTGTAGTTTGATTTGTAAGCTTCATAATATAATTTTATATTTCGCATACATTATACCAAATAAAAATTTTTTTTTTTTTAAATAGAACAAACAAACAAATCCAGAATCTTCTAACCATAAAATAATCATTTTAAACACAAACAATGCATACAAGATGTACATTAAAAGGGCAAAGCAAAACCACTAAAGATTACAAATTAGAAAAACATGATATGTTGTAAGCATTATCATTCCAAATTATAAGGACTAGTCATCATAAGATTACATAATACCAAGTACCAACACTACAAAAATATAATATATGTGGCAGTGTTATAACCATACTCGATTAGTCTACCATTACAATATTTGTATCCCTGAAATTGTGCTTAAACTTGCAGATAACATCAACAATACAAGCACAATCACTTTTGGTCGTTTACAGAATTGGAATTGTAGTTTCTCAATATGTCTGTCACTCGCAATTATAGATTCCTCTTTTTGTTGATATCAGTATATATGTTATGTTGGTACTTCTTTGTTAGGCTGGATAGAGGCACTTTGATTATGATGAATGTCATTGACTCTTTGTATTAGGGTTGAATATTACTTGAACTCTCTTGATGATATTCTGCCTATAAAAAAAATGACAAAATCTCCTTCAAACAAATGTACAATTAACAAATGACTGGTTTTTTTTTTAATAAGAACAAAAGACTAGTTTTATGGCCGGTACATGGAGTCATGGATTTTTTTTGGGATACAGGAATCATGAATTATTAATTGGATCATATTATCTTTTATAAAAGGTCAACTTTATTTCTACGATACTAAAACTTAGGCATAATTTATTGGCTGACATTACATATTACCCCGTCCAAAAAAAAAAAATCACTAATACCATTTTCAACGTTGATAAAAATGAAAAAATCTACTTATAAGAAATGCTAATTTTATTTCAGGTAGAAGTTTGAATAAATCATAGGAGTTTACAAGGTTTGACACATAAGGGTTTTTTTTTTTTCTTTGGGGTTTCTCAGGGTATTCTCCTCACGCAACTAATGAAATTAATCACTCGAGATACTGGACGATATTGAAGGGTTCACCTCTCCCAATAAGATTTTTTCCATATGCAAGAGCCAATGATCGAATCCCTAACGACTTGCTTAAGGGGTTCGAATCCGTTACCACTCGGATCAACCACATGTTGGTGATACAGAGGTTGAATATAAATAAATAGTGAATTCATTGTGGGTAGAAAACTCTCATTCTTTGTATGAACTGTAGTCAAGATCATTATTGCTTAATATAATTTTTTCTCGAATTATGGTGCTTCTACCATATATAAATTGTCTTACCATTTGTCACTTAATCAAAAGTACATTAGCCTCTCCATCTAATTAGATTTGATCAGTGCGTATGGTACTATCATTGGGTTTTGTCTCCCTCAATGATGAAATTCCTATTTGTTATCTTTTTATTCTTTCTAGTTGCTTCACCTTGTTTGTGTGCTAGAATAACATCTTATGTAGGACGTCATAAGCCTTATGTAGGGCGTCACAAGCCTAAGCCTTATGTAGGAGGTCATAAGCCTTGTGTAGGTCATACCTTTAATGTTGTTGACTACGGTGCCAAAGGGACTGGTAAAATTGATGATTCACAAGTATGTTATTATCTAATTTCATCTTTTTTTCTTATAATTATGCTTTTGCAAATATATATTTTGTGATACTAGTGTTCCTCTCATCTAATACTATATAAACTATTTGGTAACTTGTAAAGGCTTTTGCGAAAGCATGGCATGATGTGTGTAAAAATGCAACTTATCGGGACACTCCAACACTTCTCATACCACAAGGGAAAATATTCATGTTGCAGCCTCTGTCGTTCGTGGGGCCTTGCATTCATGCACCCGTTAATATTGAGGTAAAATATAAATTAACTATCCAGCAAGTTCTGCCTCCATATATGGTTTGAAGACTGAGAAAGTTTTGTATACATTTTGAGTAGTTAAGTTGGGTGTATTTATATATATTTTGATATAAGTTAAGTTGGGTGAATTAAATTAATTACATTAACATTAATTAATAATAGAACTAAGTACTTTAGTGATTAATTGTAATAGTTGGGATTAGTTCAGAGGAACGCAAACAAAAAACAAATTCCATTGAAAAACTAAGAATATTTTTCCTTCAAATATTAAATATATAAATATAAATCCCCAATAATGTTTTTCTCAATTTTTTAACTAGGGCACTAATGAGTATTTTCCTTTTTTAATAATCCTTCTCTTACTAACAAAAATTAAATTATGAGTATTGTTACAACTCGTTTGATGGTCAAGATAAGAGAGGCATGATAGAATAAACTATCATGATTTGTCTTCAACTATTGTTTGTTGAGCCAGCAAGATATGATAAATCAATTCTACCACCCTATTATATCATGTCCATCTAGTTAAATTTTTATCCTACATGGGGAGAGTTGAGTTAGAAATCAAGAGGATAAAATATAAAATAATTAAAGTATAATAAAAGAATAATTTAAAGTATAAAAAAATAAAAAATATTTAAATAAAAACCTAAATAAATTAGACCCTTAATTTTCAAAATTATAAAATATAAAATTAATTAAAAAAATTAATTTTTAAAAATTATAGGTAATTTTATAAAAAGGCTAAATTTGTTATTTTAAATAATATAAAAATAAATAAAAATTTAAAAAAATTTAAATTCTAATAAAATATAAAAATATATAAAATGATTAAATTTATTAATAATTAAATTCTAATAAAATTCTAAAATTTATTAATAATTATTTATAAAATTTATTCTTTATTTTATCACAAGACTAGTTTTATTATTTTATATTATTTTAAAAAAACTTAAAAATATAAAAATTATTCTAGTAATTTAATTATATTTAAAGTAAAAACAAAAAATGAATATAAAAAGTATTAAAAAAACTAATGTAAGCTAAAAATAATTAAAAATTATATGTCATTTTGTCACAAGGGTAATTTTGTCTTTTTATATGAATTAAAAAATAGAAATTTTAAAAAATAAAAGCTAATAAAATATGATAAAATTTATAAAAAAATTGAAAATTTTAAAATTCATATTAAAATTATAAACAAATTTATTAAACAATAATTTTTAAAAATTATATATAATTTTGTTGCATGACTAATTTTGTTATTTTATATAATTTATTTCCTATCATACTATTATTTGGTCCATTTTTTTAGGCAAAGGTCCATCTTAAACAATTGATATTTTTTTTTTGACTAAAAAGGATATTCATTCATTCAAATTGGTAAAATACATCGAAAACAACACAAATTCAACATCGCTAAAAACCGACAATGATGAATCTGCTAACAAACTCACAGTACTCAGGTTAATAGCATAACACGGCAAAATGCCTACAAATGTGACAAAATCAAAGTGACTGGAATACCCATGCCTCCGGATCTGTAACGTTGACGCCCAAGTCTTGATTGAATCTGTAATAGATCGAAGCTAATTTGTCAATCTGAACCAAACGAACACCAGAACAAGACGGGAAACCAAATGACGCCGCAACAAGACGCCGAACAAAACACCGCCGCACGCAGACGACGAAAACAAGGAAAAACGCAAAAGAAAAATCAGATTTATGTGGACCAACCACTTATTTGGTTAAAAGGGGAGAAAAAACGATGTAGATGAGTGATTCTAGACCAAAAGATGGCCCAAAACCACTCCCTTCCGGTGGATGAGGAAGAAGGAAAAGAGGGGTAGAGGGAAGGTTGAGAGAGAGAGGCGGCTCTACATTGTATTATCATATCATCTTAAACAAATGATATGATAATACAATGTTATGTAGTTTGTTATTAGGTGCACATTAAACATAGGATATATAGGATAAGAGCTTATCATGTCATAATCTGACTGTTGGCCACCAAATGAGTCCTTAATATTTTTTTTAAAAATAAAAGCATTCATTAGTTTCATTATTTAATAGTTAAATGGATTATTAAAATGGAATAAATAAGGCTTCTCGGTGTTACATTACCAGGATAATTTAAAATGATTCTTTCAGAATTTAGATTTTAAAGTCATTGCTATGTTGGAGTATGGTTTTTCCTCATTTGACCTATTAATAATTCTCATTTATAGCTTTCTTTATGCTAATTCCTAACCATTTATCTACACCATGTATTCCCTTAGTGGTCAAATTATATGTGTGTTAATTAGTAGTATTTATTTCATTTGAGTAGTTGACTATTTTTATTTTTTTTTATGTTCTGAGAGTTGACTAAAATTAATATTCAATATTTTTACGAAATTCATATTATGCAGTGTGTGAGTTGTGTGACATGCTTATTTTTCTCTCTCTTCTTAATTTGAGGATTGATATGACCTGTGATTGGTGGATTATGATTTCGTTAAATTCGTCGAAGGTAGTCGTCGTACCAAATAGCACTGCTGTTTAATTAATATTCAATATGTTATTTCGATTGGCAGCTTCAGGGAACTATCATTGCTCCAAACTGTACCGAGGCTTGGAAATGGCCAGCTAATGATACGAACAAATGGGTCAATTTTGCAAACATAACTGGCATTGTTATCAAAGGAGGAGGTGTAATTGATGCCCAAGGTTCTCCATGGTGGAATGCAACCTCTCACAGGCCAACTGTAAGTCTTATGAAATTTAAATAAATAAAAAATACTTTTTTTTTGACAAATTAAACAAAAATACTTGACCACTAAATATATTACGTTTAGATTCAAATCCTATTCGGAATAAGTATTTTGTTGTTTGATAAAATGTGTAGGCTCTGCATTTCCATAATATTGGAAATCTAACACTCAGCAATTTGACTCATCTCAATAGCCCAAAAAATCATATAAGCATAAATGTATGCAACAACTCCCACATCTCCAATCTTCATATTAGTGCACCGGGTGAAAGCCCTAACACCGATGGGATAGATATATCGGGATCATCCAACATAACGATTCTAAATTCTCGAGTGGAAACAGGTAATTCATAAGAATCCCATAGACTATTTCGTAGCCCCATCATTATTTATTATCATGTAAATAATTAATGGGAACTGGGAAGGACTATTTAACCATTCATAATGTCCAACTAACTTATTGTTGTTATAGGAATAGTTATTGGTTCATCTCATCTTTAATTTTGTATTGTTAATTAATGGTGTCTTCCTTGTTAATTCTCATTAACGTTAAAAACGATATCGGTTATTAATAGATATTTGCATTTTGGAGAATACTAATTGTTTATGCTAAAAACAATAAAAGGAATAGTATGAAGGTTTGCTGTATTGATTACTGGGAAGTAATTACAAACACGGGTGATTCTAGTACAAGGAGTGAGCAGTTTTTCAGTACTAGAGTGTGTGTGACACAGCGTGCGTGTAAGGGACGAAGGATCCCCTATATATAGTCAAATCGGTGCGTGTTATTCACACGAGTTGGTTACTCTAAGCGGGTCCCACCGAGCCGTTGGCGCGATTCATGGGTGCGTGCTTGATATCTTATCCTCTCTCTAATCTTGAGGAGATCCTTCTAGAAGGAGGTGACATGTCCTTCTGCTCTTGTCTTATTATGACCGCAACCTTTGACCGACCTGGGTGTCCTCTTTTCCCGTCCCGTGGTGTCTTTATTCTGACCGAGTTGTTTCCTATCGTTCTCATGTCGGGACCTATGAGCTGTTCTTGGTGTTCTATCCTATTGTCCAATAAATCGGGTTGTTCTCATTTGTACTCATGCGTCATGCCTCTGCTTCAGTTCGAACAGTCCCCAACCATGTGATCGTGGGTTAATCAGTGGGCTAACCCGACCCAGATGGTTATATGCCATCCCGGGCGAGAACACTAACCATTAACCAAGGCGTTAATGATTCAAAAAGAGGAATTTGACTCCAATAAAGTGAGAAAGTAAAATGTATCTTACTTTTAGTATGTTAAGATCTATATGCATTTATTAAATCAAGGGTATATGCACCCTTACTTTCTCATTTTAGAAACTTTCTCACTTTAGAAGAGCCAAATCCCAAAAAGAGTTTGTATTGAAAATCATGCATTTAATATATAGATAAGTGTTCTAGTCTATTATTTTTTTTTATTCCTTAACCAGTGCTTAAGGACACTGATTAGTAAGGTCCTTACATTTTAACTATTATTTATTATAGGTGATGACTGCATTGCTATTAATGGTGGTTCCTCTTTCATTAACATTAGTGGCATTGTTTGTGGACCTGGCCATGGCATCAGGTAAGTTCAAGTAATTTTCCTTCTTCTTTTTTTTTTTTTTTACTTTTTGGTTTAAGTTATTAAGTTTTTTGATCAATATTAAAACTCCAACTCTCTCTCGAATATGTTGGTTAAACCTAGTGTTGGGAGCCTCGGAAGGAATGGGGCTTATGATGAAGTAGAAGAGATACATGTGAACAATTGCACCTTCAATGGAACACAAAATGGAGCCAGAATCAAGTCATGGGTGGTAAGCATTCGTTCTAGTTGGTTTTGGATGAGTTAATATATTATCACCAAGGCCAATGATTAAATCACATTAATGTTTTTTGTGTTCTTTTAAATGCAGGGAGGATCCGGGTATGCTAGGTCGATCACATATGAAAACATTATACTTATTAATTCTAAGCACCCTTTGATTATTGACCAGCAATATAACCCTCATGGTATTGATCATAATAAAACACATAAAGCACTCGCAGTGAATGTGAGTGATGTTACTTACCGCAATATAAGTGGAACTTCAGCTAGTGAAGATGCAATCCAATTGAATTGTGACGTTAACATAGGCTGCACTGGTATTGTAATGGAGAATATTAACATAACCGCGGGTTATTCTTATGGAATGGACATATACTCATCTTGCACAAAGGCAAATGGGACATGCTCTTCATGTATTCCTGAAGTCCCATGTCTTTCTTCAGGGTATGGTGTGCTAGAATCGGTGTCCCTCCTTTAGGAGCTTGAAACATTAATATATTGGGAAGACTTGCGATAAATATACGATTTTTTAGTAATTTTAATAAAATGTAAAATGTTTGTCCATTGATGACATTTTGATTGAGCAATGTTTAAGTAAAACTGAGGAAGATCAAATTATTTATTAGCACACTTAAATCTTCACTCTCATGTTATTTGGGATTTTATTATTATAATTCAGTTCTCTCATATTCTTATATGATCCATGTATATTTGAACACCTGAAAATCGTTGTTAATGATGTTTAAAATCGTGGTTAATTACGTTCAGTGGTTGGTTAATGAGTAGCGACACCTTGTTATATCCATTAACCATCCACTGAACTTAATTAACCACGTATTTGAATTGTGTTAATCATCCAAATTGTTATTGAAAATTGTTGTCACATTTTTGTGTTCAAATAACACACCTGCGAACGTAATCCACAAACTGCTAGCATTTTCGATTAAGAAGAGCATGGGGGTGTGAAGTTGTACAATCGCGATGGACTAGCGGTATGGTGTGAGTGAGGGTTGGGGAGGACATTGGGATGGAAGTACCTCTGTTATTGGGGAGAGGGCACGGGAATGGGTGGGTTACCTAGTTGTGGGCGTGGGAGGGAGAGGAGATTTGGAATGACTTGGTTGGGTGTGGTGGGAATATATTGAATTAAAATTAAATTTTTATAATTTAAAATTAATAAGTTTACTTTTAATTAATATTTATTATAAAATATATTTATTTATATAACACAATTCATAAAAATATATATTATCATTATAGTAGTATATTTGTCTATTCAATAAAAAATTATCTTTCTTTTCACTTTCTTTTGTTCGAATAGTATCGAGCAACGTAACAAATCATGAATTTTTTTAATAGAGCAACAATCCAAAAGCCTGAAACTCGTGAAACCATAATGTCCTCAAGGATTTATTCGCCTAGGGAAAACCCCCTCAAGATGTAATTGTCCCAGTCGGAATCGGGATATCAAAACAGCAGAAGGAAAACAAAGAAAGTGTTGAACCTAGAAAGAAAAGGACACCACAACAAGAGCTAGGAAGAGAGATCGTGTGATTAGTTTTTTAAAATAGGAAAGGATATGTACTTTTTAAAATAGGAGGACAGCTAATAAAATGTTTTAAAACAAATTAAGTACCTTTAAAATCCTAACATTTTATGAAGGTACTTGACATAAATCAAGACGAATTGAACCCTGTTATTTTCTTATTTGAAAACAGTAGACCCTTAGAACATTTAAATGATGATCAATCAAAATAAATACGATTTAAACGCCAATCAATCAGGATAAATGCTAGTACAATGATTTTAAATCGTATTTAAGACCAAGTCAAAAACTTAAACTGAAAAATATCTATTTCTAGGTATGGCTTCCAGAAAATGTAGTCAGAGCATAAAGCTGCGAGGCCCTATAATAGTGTGTGCATGCGGCAAATTAGATAATTTGCACTCAAACCACTCAACTTGGCCTAGTCTAATGCAAGTGTGCTCACTCATCTACAAGCTTGTTTGCAAGTCCACAACAAAAGTTATCCTATAAACACTTAAGTGTTCCAATACCAAGCATTGTGAGACTTATAAGACTTTTGAAATACCTCATAATAATACATCTTTCATTTTTCTCTCATACTAAATGACCCTTAAAATCTATTATTTTTCTCACCATTTCCTACCCACATTATTTCTTTCTATCTTCTCTCTTCCCATTTTCTTTCTCAAACTCTAGTTAAACACAATAATGTTGAGTTTAAACATAAACAAATAACATCTGTAGAATCGTAGATACATGAAATTTGAACACTATGCATGTATAAATGGCCAAGGGAGGATCTTCTCTCAGACAGGCTGGGGTAACACACCCCCAAAATTTTTTGATTAAGTTTCTTTAAAAAATATTTGCTAATAAATTTAGTTCATCCTACAAAAGTTCTCCATTTCTCACCCAACACATCTAACACGTGCCATTGTAAGGATTTAAGGGTTGAGATTTATTTTGTTTTAAAAGAATTTAAATAAAAAAACAGAAATAGAGCATTAGAATTCAGAACACCGCATTCATCTTCCCAACATGTACCCCTCCATTTTCACACTCTTGGAGCATCAAAACACCACATGCATTTTTGTATTATTCAATCAAAGGAGGAATGAGTTTTCGATCATAATGAGTTACGACACAATGATGTGGTGGCACAACAGCGATGCGGCACGGAGGCACGATGACATAGCAGCATAAAGGTGCGGTGGCGCGGCAGCACAACGGCGGGGTGGCATAGAGGCACTGTGGTAGACACGTATGGAGAAGTTGTTTATAGCAAACAGAGTAGAGGAATTGAGCACAAGGAATGGAGAGGTTCCGTTACAGTGACACAACGGCGGGGCGACACAAGGTTAGCAAAAGATGAAGATGAATGTGTTAGTTTTTTTATGTGTAGAGGAACATAAGGGTGTGTTGGTTCTTGGCAGTGGAAGATGAATGTGGTGTTCTGATGCTATAAGAGTGTGAAAAGGATTTCTGATTTTTTTCTAATTAAAATTTTTTCAAACAAGATAAATCTCAACCCTAAAATCCTTTTAATGCCACGTGTCAGATGTATAGGGAGAGGATTTGGACTCCTCATTTTAAGCAATAAAGATAATCAAGACCAAGGTTGTGTAATAAGATGAAAGATGATTTTCTTACAAATAATATGATGATTTATATCGATAAAGAAAGAGATGTAAATTGTAATTTTGATTCTATTATTGATGATTTCAAGTCATAAAAAGAGATGAGAACAACACTCTATCAATAAATTAAGCTTTTAGTGTCTGCCTCACGCTACAAGGCAAAAGCCGATGTTGAAGGTCATTTTAGCGTCGTTCATGTATCAACGTCGAGGCTAATGCTAATTCCATCGTCCCAACATTTTGTGTCGGGCATGTTAATGCCGACACTAAGTAGCAGTTGAGACCATTCAGATTAGCGGCGACCTTTCATACCCTAATTAGCATCGGTCAAACCTACACAAATATTAGCATCGACTTGCCCTAAACTAATATATTAACATAAGCAACTAATTTAGTCCACCATAGGCCATAGCCCGAGTTTAATATTTTTTTTAAAAAAAATTTGTTGTATCAAACAAAACCTGGACATATAAAATAAAATATTAAACATAACAAAGACAAAAAAAAAAATATCAAATTCAAAATTTAATAACTGTAATAGTAATAAATACAAAAGAACATGTCGAAGTAAATGGAAAATGTATAAACTAAAGTGAATACAAAATCAGCAAAGTCGACCACCCGGTGAGGCCTCATCCGACAAATGGTCGTCAAGATCATCGTCATAAGCAGGATGTTGTCGAGGCTGGCTGGCTATAGGAAGCATTTCCTGATTGGCGCTTTAGGGCCGTCATGCGTTCCATTATAGCGTGAAATCGACCCTCCAAATCATCATGGTGCGCCTCAGCTTCGGCAACCCTCTCTTTAGCTTTGGCGGCCCTCTCTTCAGCTTTGGCGGTTTCCTCGGCTCTAGTTGTTGCCTTACGAAGTGCAATGACCTCCTCGCCCTCAAACCCGCCACTGTGACTAGAATGTGCTTGGGATTTCTGAGTTAATGATGATTTACCACGTCAGAGGTTCGAAGACAAGTCCCTAGTGCCATAACACTGGCCTCAGGTCTTGTCCCCAACAACCTCCTGCCACAAGTGAAGTTTCCTTGCCCCATCCACCTCCTGTGTCCCACTCGTGGAGGCTTTATCAACCCGACTCTGTATTTGGCTCACACGTTGGTGATAAGAGTCCTGGTCAAAAGAAAACATAACATAGTAAGTACATATTTTGGTTGATAACCAAGTTATATAAAAACATGTTAAGACCAATGACTTACGTATGTTCTTTGAGAGCGTCTATCAACCTAATCACCAGACCTCTTTTTATGTGTGACCATGAAGAATTCATCAGGATCCACAGACCGCTTAAAAGTTGCGGCCTGCCAAAAAAGGAAGCATGTGTTTACAAATACCACACATTATATGATAATGAAATAGGCAATAAGTGTGGAGTGAATACATACCATGTATTGTGCCACCTCATGATGAGCCTTGCGTCCTGTAGTGTGGCCTGTTCCACCTCTATTTGAAGCCCGATTGGTCTTATTTTGGGCTGATACCTTCTGGAAGTCTTGACTTGCCCAATAGGTAAGAAGATCGGCCCGTGCCTCGTCCTCCATCCAACTAGGCTTTGCCTCCTTCTTCCTCTCCTTCGAGAGCATATCAGAAAGACATTTTGCGTATCTATGCTTAAACATGTTATATATAAGGTCATGCTGACAAGGATCCCATGAAACTTTGTCCAGTAAAAAGAATTGATCAAGATGCAATTACTTAGTCATCAAATAATTATAATTAAATATACACAACTTGTGCAAAATCTATTCCACCAATATTCCTTAACCCTAATAGGGGTCTCACTCCAACAATGGTGAGGACCTTCAAACAGTGTCTAGATGGCACTCCTAATCGCATCAGCGGCAGCTGATGCTGGAGTCCACCTAACAAAAATCCAAACACAATGTCAAACATCAAATCAAATGAATATATAAAACTGAGTGCTTAATAAATACATAAAGAAACAAAGAAAATTCTAACTTACCCTCAACTAATAGGACGTACTATGATCTTCCCGTCAGCATCCCTCTGGTATTGCCATGACCCTTATGAGGAGCGTCGTTCTCCTCCTTTCCTTCCTCCTCCTCCTCCCAGTCTACCTCCTACTCCTCCTCCTCCTCCTCCTCCTTATGAGGAGGCTGGTGTGGCAGATGACAACTATTGCTTGAATGATACCTTATGTCAATATCTGGCTCCACTTCTCCATGTTCAGTCTAGATCCAATAGTTTGCCTTGAACCCATAATTGTATAAGTGAACCTTCACCTCGCTTAGGGACAACAACTTCAAGCACTTACACTTTGTACAAGGACACCATATCCCTCCATCAGACAAAAAATAGGGTTGTTCCTTAGTTTTCTTCACAAACTCTGCAACTCCACTAAAAAACTCATTTTTCAACTACGATCCATATTTTCTACATGACAAACATATAATTATCAACCACTAGAGGTATTGCACAAACTTGAAAAAAATTTCGACAACATATCCCCTGTATTTTTGACATTTCCCAAAAAAAAATTGTACAAATAACAGTATGTATAATATCAAATAATAGTGGATATATGACAAAATAACAATATATTTATAATGTGTCGTATTGAGCTTTGCTATCCACTAATAAATAACAACTCAATAAGAAAAACACATGCATGGTATCTAAATTACCGGCACACAATCCAACATCCTGCATCTAACATAGGATCAAACCTATTGAGCTTTGCTCTCCATTAACAAACAACACATCAATTCATATATATAACACATTATACAAACATAGATAAATAAAAGAAAAAAAATTGCATATGCACCTCCAACTCCTAACATAACATCCTAACTACTTAAGATGCGAGTGCCACGAATAATCCTATCACAAGAAAATTTAGAAGCACATATGTTAACCACATGCTTGACGTCTACTTTATCATATACAGGGCGGGGTTCCTATCCTGTCCAAAATTGTTGAAGTTACATTATATTATTGTATGTCTCTTATTCTTAATCTAAGAAAATTTTGACAACATTTTCCTTTGGTTCTCAAAGCACACAACCTAATCGAGTTGATATTATAACCCAAATTAGGTATGTATTTAGAGAAAATTGGAAAATATGACCCAATGACATTCGTAGATCAAGAATTGAGAGAAGCAATACTATAGTACCTAATGCGAATTTACAATCTTAGACTGTCCACTTTTGGACAATTTAAAAAACAACTTGTATATATTATGCCAAACACAGAATACAAGTCATTTTTTAACAGGAAAGTAAGGTAAATGCATGGGTCTAAGCCCAAATGGGGAATTGGTGTAAGTTAGTCACCTATAGGAACTTAGAAACAATAATAGGCAATCAGTGTGCATTGCAGCATAAGGCCACCACAACCATCGTGATATTTTCAACCTAGTGAAGCCATACATTGCAACATATGTACAATAGGAAACTTCCTCACCACTTTGTCAACAATTGCTAGTTCATGATTCATAACATTCCAAGTATCTTAAGTTGGTGTTCCAATTCTCAGCAAGGCATGTGAATACCAACTAATTCGTTAATAGTAAATCATGCGCAAAACTAGTTGTTTAAACTAATAGAGATGTTTAATTTCAAGTGGTTGAGGTTATTTCAGGTTAGAGCACCAATGTATAGCCAGAGTAGCCAATAGCGCGCTATAGGGCGGAGCAGAGCGGCCGATGGCCGCTAGTCGGACGTTGTGGCGAGTGTTTTTCAGTAGTGGTGGTAGCAGCCGCTTTCGAGGAGGAAATGGTGTTGAAAAGCGGGGGTGCGTGCGCTACTAGACTGCTATCGCGTCATAGGTCGGAGTTCAATTAACAGATCCCTCTAACGAACGTTTTCCGACCACAACCAGCCTTCAGCGTAGCTGTTCGACGATTGGCTCTTCCTCTCCCATGGCTGGGTCTTCCTTCCTACAGCTGCCACTTTTAGATCTACGGTTTATTTTTGCTTTCTGTTCAATGTTTCATGTTATCTTCCTATTCTACCCTTTCTTTAATTGCTATATTCTCTATTTTACCTTTATAACTCACCAATTATCTATTTTATCCTTTTTTGTTATTGAAATGTCTTGTTTACCCTTACTTAATACCTACTAAAATTTCCCTTTTACCCTTTTTTTTTTTTACTGTCCACTCTTATCCCTCACGTTCTTTTATGTTGTTTCATTTTCTGTTATGGTTCAGTGGCTCTCCTCACCCTCTCTTCTCCTTCCCACCTTCATTCTTCCTCCCCTCTGCCTAAAATAGCGATTATCCCGCATTGCACTATCACACTATGGCGTTTTCGAGGTCAGGCGCTACGCTCCGCTATTCGGGATTAACTACTCTTTATATAGCAACCAATGTTAGTATTAGTAGCAATTGCAATATTTAAAAGCATATATTGTTCAAGACAACAATATAAAACCAGAAATTGGTGTAGCTTATTGTTAGGTTTCATTATAAAATTGGGTGTAGTTCTGACTCAAAGAAATTCTATTGAATAAAACAAGCATCAAGTGTCTATCAAAGACAGTTAAGAATTCAGTTAACAAATGTAATCTTATATGCATAAAACAATGAAGGAAAGCAAACATTCAAGAAATAAGATTAAAAGTAGAATGATCAAGGTTCTGGACTTTATTTTGCAGCACCTGCTTTGACTTTAAAACAGAAATGTTATTAAACTATTAGGCCAAAAATTCTAAAAAATTAGCCAAATATAATTTAGGATGTTATCTTTCAAATGAGACAAGTTTCACGTAATTCGGACACCTAGGTTAAGAGTTATGCAGTTTTCCATTATAACCTATTAAGGATAGAAATTCCGCAGGATGTGATCCGAATTCAAATTGAAACTAGCACTAATCTATAGGCCCATAAATTCTGAAATTTCATACACACAAACATTAGGATCTTAACTTTCAAATGAATCCAATTTGGTTTAATTTGGATATATATAGTGTAAGTTATGTAATAAAACCTACATGTTGTTAAGGACCGAATTATGTAGAATATTTCAATTGCTTTCATGCCACACTGTGAACAAATTGTACACCTACTGTAACACCCCGATTTTCACTGTTTCAAAATAATCGAAATGCGGACGATTATGTTTATATATTTATATGAGTGTTAGAAAATTATTTTAAATAAATGGAGTTCATCACTCAATCCTACTTGAACGTAGGAAGCTACGATTAAAATTTAGGTTTGAAAGTCAGGCGAATCCCGGCCCGCGAATTTCACTGACAGTATATTTATACTGATCAGAAGACCTAATTTTAATTCGTGAACGAAAAACTTAAGGTTTTTATTTTATTTCCTATGATGGTGTGTTTTTAGAATTATTTCATGTACAGTGACATAATTTAAGTTTTACGGGCGTAATACTCGATCGGGTAAACGGCGGAGCAGATTACGGGATTTCCGGGAACCGCTAACGGATAATATCGGCGACTCACACAAGATGACTCACATGGTGAGTCACAATGTGAACACATTAAGTGTTGCACATGGTCATAATTACAAACTATTAGGAAATTGGGATCTTCACTTGTTTTTGATATTCAAGAGGTGAATCATCTTCTCCTTTCCTAATCATGTTTATGTTCTTCAATAAGTTTCATGATTCAAAGCTATTCATCTATGTTTTTCACTTTTTAGTTTCTAGTAGATCTAAGAGCATGTGATGATCAAAAATTTCCTATGTGTTTATAGCTGTAAGTGGTTTATCTGTGTTTCGGTTGTTTATCTGCTTTTAATTGATTTAATTATCTACAGTTATATATTATATTGCTGTGATGCATGATTTGCTAGTAATATAATTATGATGATGATGTTGAATGTTGGATTAATGAGATAAAAGCCTTAATAAGCTGTGTATATTATATTCAATGTTTTATGGGAAATATTGGGATATAATGTTTGTGGAAAATATTATTTGGGAGAAATAATAAGTATTTGAGAAATCTTATTATTTTAATGATTTATTTATAAAAAGTGATTTATGGGTCGTAGAGAGGGCGCAACCGTGAAAATATTTTACTACTGCTAATTTTTACATAAGATATTCCGCAATATTATAAAAAGATATTTTGTGAAATCAATATGCGAAAATAACTCAACCGTGAATTTAGAAAATTGTTTAAGCGGAAACAGCTAAGTTTTTCCTTAAAATACTTTAAAATGATTTAACAACGGCAATTTGGAAAACCGACGACGGCAAGTATTTAGAAATGGCAGCTCATAATTATGATGAGTTTAAAACCTCTGTGACCCTCTTTTCTGAAAATGACATTTTTCGGTAACCGGTGTTTTTATGATAGAAATCTTCCCACTTAATGTGTTTTCCGAAATCAAGTTTTGACTTGGATGATATATTAAAAGATTTGAACTTAATAACCGAGACGTCGGGATATCAAGGTTCGGTGTATGGTAGACTGGATAGCTACCTGGTAGACTGGATAGCTACCTAAAAGAGATAAAACATTTTGAGATGTTTTCTATTACCACGAACCTAAGCCGGATGCATCGGTCTAGGGTTTCGTGATTGAGCACTCGGACTTTGAGGTCCTGTGTTGTTAATGAATGATTTTAAAGATGTTAAAACGATATTTGGTTTAAAGTCGTTGAGCTTTACCAAGGAAAGATATAACGCAAAGAACAGTGTTAAAAGAACTATGTTTTCGAGCATGCATTTGGCAGACGTGCCACAATACGATATATGATTACCTTGCGGCGTCAGGTATTTCATGCCACGAAGTTTTCATTGTGCCGGACGGACAATGGAACCCCATTCACGATGTTATCACTGTGCCACGATGTTGGACAGTGTGCGATGGGTTTTGGACGTGGGCCTGTGACTATATGTCTGTGGCTACGTGCCGAGAGTCTGATCAACTCAAACACGAGGTCGGGATATCTCATGAGATTAAGTGAAAATGTTAGATGATGTATATGAAGTGTTCATACATATTTTCAAAAGATGTTGTTTGGGGTGTGAAACCCATTATGCTTTGATGTTAATGTTTATGAGATCGCAAATATGTATATGGGTACGTATATGTGTAGTTTTTGTTGTGTCGTGCATGTGGCTATCGCGTTATGTCCATATGTCGGTTTCTCACTCTTGCATGTTTTATTTGTGGTTTCTTTTCTGGGTTCTATGTGGTGGAATTCAGATGAACCTCTTAAGGACTATGGCGTCTACAAGAAGAAGAATGTTTAGTACGGGGCATGCTGATGCTGCATTCTTTTTGTCGTAGTGTTTGACCAGCTTAGGTTTACTTTAAGTTATATTTTGGGAATACTCGTTTCATTATAAATGTTTAAGTGTGAAACATATAATGCAATATGGTTGTATGACTTACATATATATTTTGATATATCTAAGTGTGATTATGTGAACGTTGTTGCGACGATGTTGAAAAGAAAAAAAAAATTTTATCACCACATTTTGTTTAAGACAAACGTTGAGAAAACTTTATTTTCCGAAAGCAACCAGCGAATTTATGATTTTATTTTCCGCAAACGGGTAACCATGTGATGACCCGAGATTAGGGTGTCACACCTACAATTTCTAATGTTTTTAGTAGACTAAGATGATGATTTTATCTTTTATTCAAGACTAGTTTTACTCAGTTTGGACAAGTGTTGCAGAAGTTATGCATCCTAAACTATAAGGTGTAACACTTACATGGACTTCAATTCCCTTATCTATTGTTCCCTTTATTTAAGACCCCTAATTAAAATTCCTTTCCAATTTGAGATAGATCCTCTTAAATATATAAAGGATCTGACTGGGAAAAACCAGGTATCTTTCACACGCAGCTGCGTAAACTAATCTTTTGAGATACTAGACGACAATGAAGGGTTGACCTTTCCCAACCAGGTTTTCTCCATATACAAGAGACATGAATCAAACCTCTGACCACTTGCTTAAGTGGCCCGAGCCCATTACCACTCGGACCAACCATATGTTGGTGACTCGGAGGTTGAATATAAATAAATAGTGAATTCATTGTTGGGTAAAAAAATGAATATCTTGTTTTTTGTGTTTGAATCTCTCATTCGTTGTATGGACTGTAGTCAAAATCATTATTTCTTAATATAATTTTTTTTCTCGAATTATGGTGCTTCTACCATATATAAATTGTCTTACCCTTTGTCACTTGATCACAAGTACATTAGTCTTTCTATCTAATTAGACTTGATCAGTGCGTATAGTACTATCATTGGGTTTTGTTTACCTTAAAGATGAAATGCCTATTTGTTATCCTTTTATTCTTTCTAGTTGCATCACCTTGTTTGTGTTCTAGAATAACGTCTTATGTAGGACGTCCTAAGCCTTATGTACGTCATACCTTCAATGTTGTTGACTACGGTGCGAATGGGACTGGCCAAATTGATGATTCACGTGTATGTTATTATCTAATTTCATCTTTTTTTTTCTTATAATTATGTTTTTGCAAATATATTTTTTGTGACACCGGTGTTCCTCTCATCTAATACTATATTAAACTATTTGGTAACTTGTAAAGGATTTTGCGAAAGCATGGCATGACGTGTGTTATAATGCAACTTATCGGGGCACTCCAACACTCCTAATACCACAAGGGAAAATATTCATGTTGCAGCGTGTGTCGTTCGTGGGGCCTTGCATTCATGCACCCGTTCATATTGAGGTAAAGTATAAACGAATTACTTATTGTGACCCATCAGGTTTTGGCTCCATATATCTTTTAAGTTTAGTTGCTATACATCATCAGTGAAAATTTTTTTAGTCAATCAATCAGAAATCATAATATGAGTGCCCTTTAAAGTAGTTAGGATAATGGTCAAAGATTTGTAATGATTTTTCAATTCTTATTGATTGGTAGTGTAAAAATTCTTTACACTGTCAATGTATATCAATTAAATCCTTTAAGATTGAGAAAATTTTGGATAAATTTAGAGTAGTTAAGTTAGGTGTATTAAATTAATTTCATTCCTTTCAAAAAAAAAAGTTCATTAACGTTAATTAATAATAGAACCAAGTAGTAAGTACTTTACTGATTAATTATCATAGTTGGGATTAGTTCAATGTAACCGCTTTAATTATATATATCATTAAAAAACTAAGAATATTTTCCCTTCAAATATTAAATATATAAATATAAATTTTCAATAATTTTTTAATTCTTTAACTAGGGCACTAATTAGCGTTCTCCTTTTTTTTTTTTTTAATAATCCTTCTCTTACTAACTAAAAATAATTAAGTTACCCATATTGTTAAAGCCGGACCGGACAACAGGCGAAAAATGTTTCGGATCAAATTTAACCGGTTTAACCGATTCAATCGGATAGTCTAAATGGATAATATATAACATAAAATTTTCTCATAATTATGAAAAAATATATTATAGTAATTAAAAGTTAAAATAAGGGATTAAAAACAAACTTACCATCTCTATAATATAATATTATTATTATAAATTTTATAAATTTATATGTTTTAATTTTTAACTTTGCAAGGATTGAAGTGTGTTTTCATTTTATTTGATTTTTTAAATTATTTTTTTTCTCTCTAGAAAAACGTTCAGAGCCGATTTAACCCGGTCCAACCGAGTGTTTGACCGGTTTAAAGCGGCCTGACCGAAGAAACGGTTTTGACTCATGACCAAGATCGGACAAGAGGTCGGTTCACGATTCAACCAGTTCGATCTGCCGGTCCGGTCTGACTTTGATAACCTTGGTTGTTACAGCCCGTTTTATGGTCAGGTTAAGAGATATATAATAGAATAAACTACTATATCATGTCTTAAACTATTGTTTGGTGAGCCAATGAGATATGATAAATCAATCATACCACCATATCATATCTTGTTCATCTAGTTAAAATTTTATCCAGTAGGAGAGTTGGATTAGAAATTAATAGAATATGATAAGGTGATTTAAAGTGTAATAAAATATTAAAAATTAATATATAAAATAATTAAGTATAATAAAATAAAAAGTACCTAAAAAAAATTAAAGAAATTAGTCAGTTAATATCCAAAATTATAAAATATAAAAGTATATTTAAATTAATAAAAATATCTAAAAATTTAAAAATTATTTTTTAAAAACTACACGTAATTTTGTAATAAGACTAAATTTGTCATTTTATATAATATTAAAAAATTTAAAAATAATAAAAAATGTTATAAATTTATTTAAATCTAAAAAAATAAAAAATATATGAAATAAAAACTAAAATTAAAATATTAATATATGAATATAAAAATAATTTAAATTAATAAAATTATTAATCATTATTTTTTAAAATTATTTTTTATTTTATCAGAAGACTAATTTTATCATTTTATACTATTTTAAAAAATTGAAAAACATAAAATTATTCTAGTAATTTAATTATATTCAAAGTAAAAACAAAAAATAAATATTAAAAATTAATTTAAGTTAAAAAATATTTTAAAATTTTAAAAAGTTATATATAATTTTGTCACAAGTGTAATTTGGTCTTTTTATATGATTGTTTTTAAGGCAAAAATGGCATAGTATGATTCGAAACTCTACGCATCAGACTATTGGGCTATTGGCGATCTTTTTATATGATTTAAAAAATTGAAAAGGATAAATAAAATAAAATCTAATAAAATATAAAAACATTTAGAATAAAAATTAAAAATTCAAATTAAAATTATAAAATTAATAAAAAATATTAAACATTAATTTTTAAAAATTATACATAATTTTGTCAAATGAGTAATTTTGTCACTTTATATAATTCATGTCCAATCATACTAATTTTTTTTATTTTTTATAACATGTCCTATCATACTATTATTTGGTCCTTCTTTAACACATGATATATATGATAATATAATGTTATGTAGTGCGCATCAACACAGGATATATAGGATAGAACTTATCATGTCTATATCATATCTTATCTTTATTCAGCTATCTTATCTTATTCGTCGTTATTCTATCCTAACCACTAAACGAGCACTTAATGTTTTTTAAAAAAAAAAGAGCATTCGTTATTTTCATTATTTAATAGTTAGAGGGATTATTAGGGCTCGTTTGGTGGTCAGGATAAGAGAGACATGATAGGATAAGCTATCATATCCTGTCTGAAACTGTTGTTTGGTGAGCCAGCAGGATATGATAAGTCTATCTTGTCACCTATCCTATCCTGTCCATCTAGTTAAAATTTTATCCTGAGGGGGGAGCTGGGTTAGAACTCAACAGGATAGGATAAGGTGATTTAAAGTATAATAAAGTATAAAAATATTTTATATATAAAATAATTAAAATATAATAAAATATATTATGGTTACAAAAAAGGTATAATAAAACATAAAATAATAAAAATATTAATTAATTTTAAAAATTATTTTTATTTTGTCACAAGGCTAATTTTAGTAATGTATATTATAGTAAAAAAATTAAAAAATAAATAAAAAATATTATAATAATTTAACTATATGTAAAGTAAAAACTAAAAATGAATATTTAAAATTATAAAAAAAATTAATTTAAGTTAAACAATATTTTAAAATTTTAAAATATTATATGTAATTTTATCACAAGGACAATTTTGTCTTTTTATATAAACTTAAAAATGAAAATTATAAAAAAAAACTTTTATCTAATAAAATATGAAAACATTCAGAACAAAAACGAAAATTTTAAAATTCATACTAAAATTATAATGTTATCTAGTTGGTTATCCGGTGGACACCAAACGTCGGATAGGATAACAGCTTATCATGCTCATATCCTATCCTACTCCTATCCTGATCTCTTATCCTATCCACCCCTATCCTATCCTGACCACCAAACGAGTCCTTAAGGTAGAATAAAGCTTCTCGGTGATACATTATCAGGATAATTTAAAATGATTCTTTCAGATTTTAAAGTCATTATTACTATATTATGTGATTTTTAGTTTTCATTTGACCTATTAATAATTCTCATTTATAGCTTCCTTTAGTCCTTTATGCTAATTCCTAACCATTTAACTGCACCGTTTATTCTCCTAGTGGTCAAATTATATGTGTTAATTAGTAGTATTTATTTCATTTGAGTAGTAGACTAATTTTTTTTTTTTTTTGATGTTATGAGAGTTGACTAAATTAATTAATGCTACCTCCCGTCCATATTTTAAGAAGCAAACCAGTCCATTTTTTGGTCCAACATATTAGAAACATGGATCAATTTTCACATATATATTAAATGTTAATTTCGATTAATACCCTTATTTATAATATATAAAATTTATATTTACGAGATGTATATCAATTTTTCATGCAAGAGAGTTAGTTCTTGTATTTTTTAAAATCTATGAGTATTAATTACAATTTGCTCATTCCAAAACTTTTCCTTGGTCCGTGTGATTTAGGGTTTTGTCTCTTATAATATGGACCGGTATGGACCGGAGGTACTATTCAATATGTTGTTTCGGTTGGCAGCTTCAGGGAACTATCATTGCTCCAAACTGTATTGAGGCTTGGAAATGGCCAACTAATGATACGAACAAATGGGTCGATTTCGCAAACATAAGTGGCATTGTTATCAAAGGAGGAGGTGTAATTGATGCCCAAGGTGCTCCATGGTGGAATGCAACCTGTCACAGGCCAACTGTAAGTCTTATGAAATTTTAAACAAAAATACTAGACCAGTGAATATTTTACTTTTAGATTCAAATCCTATTAGGAATAAGTATTTTGTTGTTTGATTAAATGTGCAGGCTCTTCATTTACATAATATTGGAAATCTAACACTCACCAATTTGACTCATCTCAATAGCCCAAAAAATCATATAAGCATAAATGTATGCAACAACTCCCACATCTCCAATCTTCATATTAGTGCACCAGGTAACAGCCCAAACACCGATGGGATAGATATATCAGGATCATCCAACATAACGATTCTGAATTCTCAAGTGGAAACAGGTACAATTCATAAGAATCCCATAGAGTCTTTTGTAGCCCCATCATTATTTATTATGTACTACCTCTTGACTCAATTATAAGAAAAAAAAAAGTACCTATATTTTTTGAACTCAAATATAAACAAAATCCAACCAACTCAATCATATTTAATGTCAGTATTCCAAAAATTAAGAAAATTAACCAATCCAACCAATTCTCATTTTACTTTTCCAAGAGCATTGCATATTCCCGGGACAATTAAAAGGTAGTTTAGTAATTATAACTCTCTTTTTTTAACAAATCAAGACAATTAAATTAAATTAACCAACTTCCTTAATAGGTGTGAAATTAGTTAATTTTACTTATAATTGAGTCCGGAGGTAGTATCATGTAAATAATTAAGGCAAATGCTAACAAGTGCCCTTAGGGCATTGATTAAGGAATTAGAAATAGAAACTTTGTCTTGAAAAGTGGTGTATTTAATACTTTGAAAATTTAAAAGCTATGTTTTTCAATACGATTTTTCTATCTTTGGGATCCTTAATCAATGCCCTTAGGACACTGATTAGCAAGACCCAATAATTAATGGGAACAGGGAAGGACTATTTAACCATTCATAATGGCCAGTTAACCTTTTTTTTTTGATAAAAGAGGATAGGCCAAGTTAACTTATTGTTGTTATAGGAATATTTATTGGTTCATCTCACCTTTAATTTTGTATTGTTAATGGTGTCTTCCTAGTTAATTCTCATTAACGTTAAAAATGAAATCGGTTATTAACGGATTTTTGCATTTTGGAAAATACTAACTAAGACGTTAAAGATTCAAAAAGAGGAATTCGAATCCTCTAAATTTAGAAAGTAAAATGTATCTTAGTGTACGTTTTAAGAAGAGCCAAATCCAAAAAAGAGTTTGTGTTGAAAATGATGCATTTAATATATAGATAAGTATTCTAGTCAAATTTTCAATATATTTTATCTTTTTTTGATTCCTTAACCAGTGATTAAGGACACTGATTAGAAAGACCCTTACATTTTTACTCAACTATTATTTATTATAGGTGATGACTGCATTGCTATTAATGGTGGTTCCTCCTTCATTAACATAAGTGGCATTGTTTGTGGACCTGGCCATGGCATCAGGTAAGTTCAAGTAATTTTCCTTTGTTTTTGACTTTTTGGGTTAAGTTATTTAATTGTTTGATCAATATTAAAACTCCAACTCTCTCTCGGATGTGTTGGTTAAACCTAGTGTTGGGAGCCTCGGAAGGAATGGGGCCTGTGATGAAGTAGAAGAGATACATGTGAGTAATTGCACCTTCAATGGAACACAGAATGGAGCCAGAATCAAGTCATGGGTGGTAAGCATTCGTTCTAGTTGGTTGGATGAGTTAATTAATATATTATCACCAAAGCAAATGATTAAATCACATTAATGATATTTGTGTTCTTTTAAATGTAGGGAGGATCCGGGTATGCTAAATCGATCACATATGAAAATATTATACTTATTAATTCTAAGCACCCTTTGATTATTGACCAGCAATATAACCCTCATGGTATTGATCATAATAAAACACATCAAGCACTCGCAGTGAATGTGAGTAATGTTACTTACCGCAATATAAGTGGCACCTCAGTTAGTGAAGATGCAATCCAACTGAATTGTGACGTTAACATAGGCTGCACTGGCATTGTAATGGAGAATATTAACATAACCGCGGGTTATTCTTATGGAATGGACATATACGCATCTTGCACAAAGGCAAATGGGACATGCTCTTCATGTATTCCTAAAGTCCCATGTCTTTCTTCAGGGTACGGTGTGCTGGAATCAGTGTCCCTACTTTAGGAGCTTGAAACAATATATTGGGAGGACTGACGATAAATTTTTAAAAATGTAGTATTATTTGTAAGAGTTCAATTTTCATATTATATTTGATTTTTCAATAATTTTAATAAAATGTAAAATGTGTGTCCATTGATGACATTTTGATTGAGCAGTGTTTAAGTAAAACTAAGGAAGATCGAATTATTAATTAGCACACCTAAATCTTCACTCTCATGTTATTTGGGATTTATTCTTTTAATTTAGTTCTCTCTTGTTCTCATTATTTTTTTTCCAATAATTTTCTACTTTGTTCCACGCTTTATAATTTATAATACATTTGATATGATGAATAATCACTAAAAAAATAAATTAAAACAGAATGTATATAAGAATAGCATCATCATGAGGCCTCTTATATATGGGTCTCCCATTAGATCCAAAAAATAGCATCGTGAGATAAAATCTCAAATTTTCTTCTCGCAAGATGAATAATCCACAATTAAGTAGCTTATAAAAAAGAAAAGAAAAAAATTCCACATTAAATAATTCTTAGGCTGTTCTCCCACATACGACCCGTTTTAATGAGTAATTAATCTTATATTATAAATATATATCAAGAAATAACTATAAAAGTTGTGAAAAAATGTGTCACTATTTTTTTCCAGGGAAAAGTGCATATACACCCAGTGAACTTTAACCCATTTACAAGTAGATACCCTCAACTATTGATTATTCCTAATTAATCATCAAACTCTAATTATTAGTGAAATAGGTCATTCTGTTAATCTAAAGATAAATCATTAACAGTGATCTAATCTTGTCTTCATTTGATTTAAATCTGAATGGTTGATTACATTTTATTTTAATTTATATTTTTTTTAAAAAAATAACAAAACAGAGACAACATTCTTTTCATTTTCGCTGGTTCCTCCTCCTTCTTCATGCGCTTATTGATCCTCTTTGCTTTTGGAAACCGGTTGCCTTTGATGCTAGAGCTTGAAACTCTTTGGTACGTCTCAATGGGATCAATATTCTCAACGGAACAAATATTCTGAAAGTGGCGTTTTAATCTCAATATTCTTCATGGCATGTTTGAACAAATCTCTATCCTCTGCCTTCTTAATAGCTTCGAGCTTCGCCCCAAACAACTCGACCAATTGGGGGGTCATGGGGATAAGTAGGTCCTATCAGCGATGTCGGGATCGATCATTATCGTGGCAGGTTTCAACTTTCAGTACAAACTATGAAGGCTCCATTGAATATGTATTGGCACTTTACATTTGCGCAAGGCTTCTACTATGTTGTATAAATGTGGTGTTTTGCTATTGTATATGGTATCAATAATGCTAATTGAACACACTTCCTGGACATCAAATACCGCAATATCATATGTGCGGCACTGTACGGCACTGTAGCTGTACTGTAGCGGGTCTTTTTTTTGTTTGTTTTTTTTAAAAAAAAAATTAGTTTTTTTTTAAATGTTTTTTTTATAAATAAATTTTTTGGTTAAATATGTGTAAATATCTGGTGAATCAGGTACAAATATCTGGTGAATTCAGTTCATTATCTGGTGAATTCCGTTCATTATCTGGTGAATTCCGTTCATTATCTGGTGAATGAGTTTTTTTGAGAAATAAATTTTTTGGTTAAGTATGTGCAAATATCTTGTGAAACAGGTACAAATATCTGGTGAATTCAGTTCATTATCTAGTGAATGGGTTTTTTTGAGAAATAAAATTTTTGGTTAAGTATGTGCAAATATCTGGTGAATTCAGTTCATTATCTGGTGAATGGGTTTTTTTTTTTAGAAATAAATTTTTGATTAAGTATGTGCAAATATCTGGTGAATCTGTTACAAATATCTGGTGAATTCAGTTCATTATCTGGTGAATGGATTTTTTTCAGAAATTTTTTTTATTTTTTTTTTAAAATTCAAAATTTTTTTAAAAAAAATATTCACGCTACAGTGCGCTACTGTAGCGTGATGTCGCGTATTGATGTCGGAGCGTGTGTTCAATTAGCACGACTCATATGGTATTGGCTTTGTAGTCAAGAAAAAGCTAACATTTCCTTGTATTCTTCAGCTTTTATTATTTAACCAGATAAGCAATGCGAAGAAGCCTCGAGGGAGAAGAAGAAGAAGAAGAAGAAGCAGATTAAAAAAAATGTAATCCATGGTTTAGATTTAAGTCAAATGAATGGTTGGGTTCAATATTGTTAGTAATCTACCCTTGGTTAACAAAAGGATCTATTTTTCATTAATAATTAAAGTTTAAGTAATAATTGAGAAGAATTAATAATTAAGAGTGTCTATTTACAAATAAGCTAACGTTTAAGGGGTATATCTGTATTTTTCCATTTTTTATTTTTATTTTTACATAACTTACATTTGAAAGGATCTATAGTATTTTGTTTTATTTAACTAAAATATTGAAAGAGTTTCACGGAAACCATAACTCCCCTATGTAACAATAAAATAGAGTAAATACCCAAATTGATTCTTGAAATTGTAAGGTAGTATCAACTTGATCCTTGAAATTATCAAAATTCCAAAAGCGGCCCTGAATGATAAGTTAGTATCAATTTGGTCCTTCATTTTACTCACTTAATATCAATTAAGTCCCTGAAACTACAAACTTAAAATCAATTTAGTCCATACGATTTTCAACGGAGGGACTAAGTTGACTACAATTTTACAGTTTCAGGGACTAATTTGAAATTTCGATAATTTTAGGGACTAAGTTGATACTACTTCACAATTTCAGGGACCAAATTGAGTATTTACTCAAATAGAATTCTGCCAGTGCCTTCATATATGTGCTGACATCTTGATCTTTCAAATTTTGTTTGATATGCACAAAAATTCCAGTTGTGACAAATGGAAATGGAAGATGTTATGATACAAATAGGCAGAGGCTAAGGTGAGCGGCCTCATCAAATCTCCCAGGTGTGCAAGTGCCACAAGTGAAAAGAAAAAACATTAAATGTGGCAATTTAAAAAAGGCTAAAATAGCTTTTTGGTCCTTTATCTTTTGGCTAAAGTTCATTTTAGTCCTTTATCTTTCAAAAGATCCAAATTAGTCCTTTATCTTTTAAAAGTGAACCAAAGTGGTCCTTGTCGTCAACTCCATGCTAACTCCGTCAGACGTTGGTGACGTGGCCGTTTGAGATGGCAAAAACCGAAATGGGGTCAGCTGAGGTGGATGTAGCCGTTGGAATATCATCCTTCTCCCCCAATTTATAAGAACCCTCTTCCCCCAATTTCTCAGATTAGGGTTAGGGTTCACCATGGATCAAGCTTCAATGTCTTGCAGAAATACGACCTTCCCATCACAAAACACCATGGATTCTCAGAGTTCTTTCTTTAGCGGCGCTAGCAACTTCCCTGTGTTATGCTACTGTCCTGACATCGCGGTATTGTACACGAGTGGCACGGCTAAGAACCTAGGGAAGAAGTTCTGGGGTTGTCCAAACTACATTGTAAGTTAATGCTTCTTCCTCTTTGGTCCCTTATAGCTTCTTCTCATTCTTGATTGTTGAACTTCTTCAATTGCAGAAAGGGGTAAAAGACAGTGGATGCGGTTTCTTTCATTGGTACACTCAAGAGGGCCTGGGCGTGGATGGTAAAGACTGGGTCATCATGAGACAGAGGAGAAGGATTGCCTCTTTGCAGAACTCACTGTGCAAGACTAGGAATTGGCTGAAGATGGTTAACATTTGTTGTATCTTGATGTTCCTGATAATTGTAGTTCTGTTGTATTTTTTATGCAAGGCTGAACCATCTCATTTGTATTTGAAGTAGTGTACTGTATGTTATTGTCTTTAAGAGTGAACAAGGCTAAAATGGTGATATTTATTGTATCTCAGCTGTGTTGTTTATTAATGATAATTATGTTTTGGTGATTATTCCCTTTTGAACATTTTCTGCTCTATTTTGTTGTTATGTGAGTTGGAAAAAAGGCTATTATGGAACTAAATGTGGAACAACAGTGAAAAAAAGGCTAAAATGGAACATAACATTGATCCCAAAATGTTAACATCAACAGTGTATAATCAAACACAAAATGTGGCCATAAAAATAAATCCCAAAACGTGGTCATTTAACAAATGTCATGAGTTAATACAAACCAAAATAACAGTTAACATAAAGTAAAAAAAGACTTTGTAGATATAGACACTGCATGCCATATTTCACTGCCGTGTAGGGTTCCCTGCCCTCCTGATGTTCAATTTTGGCCTCAAAGGTCTTTGCTGGTTGCCTTGCAACAGCAAATGGCTGGGGTTGGTGTTGGGTTGCAGCAAATGGTTGGGGTTGGTGTTGGGTTGCAGGAACAGAGGGTTGGTGTTGGGTTGCAGAAACAGATGATTGGGGTTGGGTTGGAGCAACATGGGGTTGGGTTCGGGCTTGTGTTGTTGGTTGGGACTGGGTTGCTGGTTGGGATTGGGCTGATGATTGGGGTTGGGCTGCAGCCTGGGATTGGGTTTGGGTAGATGGTTGAGGCTGTGGTGTTTGGGTTTGATCACCAGTTGCATCAGGGGTTGGAGCTGGGTCTAATGGGCAAGTTTTTTTGTTGTGACCTGTCTGCCCACACCTTCTACACTTGCCAACCATTCCCTTTCTGCTCACTCTGTTTGCACTGCTAGAAGTCTCTCCAGACTCCTTCCTCCTTGATTTTTTAGGCCTGCCTGGCATCTTTCTTTTTGGAGGTGGCTGCACATCTGTGTACTCAGTGACAGTCCACTGATTCTGTCCATTTGTTTGGTAAATGATAGACTGATAGCATTCTGAATATAGTTGTTTTCTGTAGTATACTGGGATGTATTCTTCTGGAGCAAGGTTCATGTTCTTCATGCAGCAGATGGCATGTACACAAGGAATACCAGTAAGCATCCATTTCCTGCAACTGCAATCTCTGGCTTGGAGGTTGACCGTGAATTTGTCACCTTGCTGAGAGATATGTCTGACTTCATACCAATGTTCTCCAGCCCACCTGTATGTTAAAACACCATTGTTAGAAAAACTACATATCGAGTGCAGATGACATGAAGTATATTCTTTTGTTGTTAGTCTACCTTGTCATCCAATAATTAGTATTAGCATATTCCATATCCAATCTTTTCTTGATCCTTGGTAAGATGTCACCCTGAAAGCTTGCAATCTTTTGTCTATTACTAGCCCACCTCTCTATCAAGTATATCCGAATCCACTCCACCATTGTCACTATAGGCTTCTGCCTTGCCTCAAGTATCACTGAGTTGAATGCTTCGGACATATTATTCAGTAATATGTCACATTTAGGGCCTGGTGTGAATCTTGACTTACTCCAATACCTTGGTGGAATCTGAATTAAGTACCTGGAAATTAACAGATAATGTAATATGTCACTTTTATGATTGATATGTATCATTTTACCAAGGTAACAGACAATGTACCTAAAAGCCTCTTCATTTTCTTTCCTCATCTCTTTCATTTCTCTTTCCCAGGCTTGGGGGTAGGTAGCTTTGGCAGCCCTCCACATCAATTGTTTCAGTTTCAGTCCAGGGTGCCTCTTTCGGAAGTTGTTGTACAAGTGCCTAACATAGAATCTCTGGTCCACTCCTGGTAGCAACTCTTCAATTGCTGGCAATAACCCCTAAATTTTAAAACAAGATAGTACTAATATTAGTATACTTAAAAAGATAAAGGACTTAAATGAACCTACTAAGGACTGAAATGAACCTACTTAAAAAGATAAAGGACTGAAATGAACCTACTTAAAAAGATAAAGGACTGAAATGAACCTACTTAAATAGATAAAGGACTGAAATGAATAGAATAACTTTTTTTGTCTGATATGATGGTGTATGTCTGACACACTCTCCTGCCACCTAAATCATTTATCAACAGCTCCAGAAACCATTGCCAAGAATCTCTAGTCTCTCCCTCAACCACAGCAAATGCTATGGGTAGCATTTGGTAATTGGGATCCCTTCCAATTGCTGTTAAAATTTGTCCCCCATAGTACCCCTTGAGAAAGCATCCATCCAAACCAATGATGGGCCTGCACTTAAAAAAGCTCTGTTTGCATGCACTGAAACAGATATACAGTCTCTGAAAGTGTGGACTTGGGCACTTTCCTGGCTGCTCTAGATCCTCTTCATCACCTTGGAAAGCCTCCACAGTCAACTTAACAGTAGAACCTCGATTAGATCTCAAAAGCTCATGGCAGTAATCATGAATACGTGTATACTGCTCCTTGAAGGAGCCATCAACCAGATCTTTAGCATAGTTCCTTGCTCTTAAGGCCTTGGACTTAGATATGCCAGAATTCCACTTCTCATGACATTTTTCTCTTATGTCATTCACTTTAATCTTGGGGTTTTCTTTTACACCAGAGAACAACCTTTTGCTCAACCAAGTAGATTTCAATAACCTAACCTTGTATTCACGAGAACAAGAGTGTTCATCATTCATTGTCCTTAGCTGCCATGTATCCTCATTTGGCAGCTTTGCACAATAGGCAAACCACCCACATCCTTCTTTACAAGATACTCTCAACCTTGTTTTGTCATTCTTCACCATCCTTAAGTTCCTTCCAGAGTGTACAGCATATGTCATAATTGCCTCTTTAAAATCTTCTTTGGTTGCAAAGTATGTACCTGCTTCCCACTTATAGTCATTCATCTTCTTTGGCAACACAAAAACTGGATACTTGGACTTTGGTAATGCCTCTTCACTATCATCTGAATCAACTCCACTATCCAAATTCTGCATCTGAAAAACCACTGCCTACTCGATTCTGCTCACTGGTCTGTGTTGTACCACCTTGACCAAGGACATTAGATTTTGGTCTCCCTGTTCTTCTTTTTGGTCTACCACCATCATCATGGGAAGGCATTGATCTCTTCCTTCCTAGACTAATGTCATTGATTTCTACAACAACCTCATCCAAATCAGCAGCATCATTAGTCTCTTCTTCCTCATCATTGAATCTGATATCGGCCGCACTATCATCGCTGTCTGCCCCACAGTCAAAAAGGTAATATGCCTCATCTTCTTCCTCTAATGGACCTACCTCTTCTTCACTGACAAGATCCTCATAATCTTCACTATCATCACTGCCACTCATAATATCATCAACAACATAAGATAGGTCTTCACTGTCTTCATCACTACCTTCTTGGTACTCTGCAGGTTCCTGAGCAGATCCTCTTGTCCTTGTTGATACTCCGCCTTGGACTACTTCAGCAGGTTTTACAGCCTTTGGCCTACCAGTTTTCTTGCTCTGTTTTGTTATGGTCTCCTCTACCACTTGAGCATTTTCTCCAGCAACAATTGGATCAACTCCACCAGCCCGATCAGTATGAGCAACACCTTCCTGGACATGTTCAACCTTAGCCTGATCAGTATGAGCAACACCTTCTTGTACCTCAGCTGCAACAATAGGTACTTCATCTTCAGCTGGTACTTCTCTCTGAATCTGATCACATTGAGCCTGATCATTTACATTTTCTTCAACAGATTCTATAATATCATCCAGGCCAGCAAACACATCTGCATCAACAACCTCATCCACTACAACTGGCCCCTCTGTCTCAACAACAGGCTCACTTGATTCAGGTTGACCCTCTGGAACTGGAAGTGACTGCAAAATCTCGGGCTGGGATACAGGGTGCACCACATACAACTCAACCCTCCCATGACATTTACTCAGTGTGGCTATTTCAATTGCACCCCTATCATCTATAAGTTCTTTCAAACCCACATTCAATGACTTCCCAGCAAGTGAATACCACATTGACACAACACAGGGGTAGCCCATCTGCTTTAGGATGTCCAGAACCTCAAAATATGACCACCTATCAGGGTCACATTCCCACTCACTTTCCAAACCCCCCCACATACTCCATTTTACCTTTTGTGGAAAACTGTCCCCCATGATGAATCCCAACTTTAAAATATTCAACCATTGTGTGTCCCACAGAATAGAAATACTACAAAAGTGAATAAACAAACATCAAACTATGTCAGCAACCAACACTGATTTGTTATGGTCCAGGGACCACCAAACCCTAAACCAAATCCCTAAACTGACACATGCAAGGGACCGCAATAACAGAGAAAAAAACCCATTTTCCCCAACTAAATAAAACCCACAAAGTAAACACAAAGCAGAAACCCACCATTACCCACACAAAATCCCACCACCGTAACCACATGAAGCATGCAACCAAACACAAACCACAAAAAAAAGGAACAAATGGGAAGAGTACGTACCTTCACTGATGACGAAACGAGAGGGGACCACTCAAGCTCTGTCTTCTTCCTCAACTCTGCAATGGCAGCTTCGGTTTTCCCTCCCTACGCCAACGTGACCTTTCAGTTTTCCCACCAACAAGTAACGCCTCCCTCAAATCTGAATTTTGATTCTGAATAAAATAAGATAAAGGACCATGGATGCATACGACATCATTTTGGTTACCCAGACACGTAGGATCGTTTTGTGCCACATCAGCGTTTTCCGTCTGCAGATGGATGGGAGTTGACGGCAAGGACCACTTTGGTTCACTTTTAAAAGATAAAGGACTAATTTGGATCTTTTGAAAGATAAAGGACTAAAATGAACTTTAGCCAAAAGATAAAGGACCAAAAAGCTATTTTAGTCTTTAAAAAACTTATAATTGTTTTTTGACCCATCCAAACCCACCAGTTCGTCCCCCACCCCACCTACCCCATCCCGACGCCTCCCTATGAACTTGAACAAGAATACCAATCCTACTTCTTTAAAACCGATATCCACTTCACACATATTAGGTTAAATTAACATTTAAATCGAAAATCCTAGCACAAAAATTAGAGGCTTCTCGAAAAGTCGATTAGGTGGATAATAACCTGTGTCTTGTAGATATTGAAGTAGATGTTAAAGAGGTACCATATATAGGTCAAACAAGGAGCCAAACTCTAGAGTCTTGAATAAGCTGTCGGAGGAGGAAAGAGACGGAACGAGTTTGGAAGGGATCGGAGGAGGGAGCGAGGACTGAACTTGAAAGAGTAAGAGGAAGAAGAGGGAAGGGACCAGGATCAACGATTGAAGGAAGAGGAAATGACATTGGAAGTGACGGTTTTGTTGGGATTGGAAGAGAAACATATGGGATCGAAGCGAAGAGAGTATTTTGGAAAGGTGGTGCGAGGATTGTGGAGAGGGAAGGAAGAAGGGTAAGAGAGAGTGAAAGCGGAGCTCTGCATTTTCCAGATCTGAATCTAAAAAAGGAACAAAAGAGAATGGTTTGTGAAAGTTAGGTGTGTTTGCGTGTGTATGAGTGTGTGTGAGGGAAGGTGGAGGGAGAAGAGTGGCGGCTCCGAGGCACTGGCAAGGGGAGTGAAATAGCTAAAATGCAGGGGTGAATTTACAATTTTAAAAGTATTATAATCCGAACCATTGAATAAAAGAGTAATATATCTAATGGTGAAATTTGTTGATGAACGGTGAGTGACTTGATGAGGCTGCTCACCATAGCCTTCGTCATGTGATGAATATGAAGCTTTATGAGTAACTGCATGTGATGCAATTCTTTTTCAAATTCTACAAGTATGGATGGCGAAGATTCGGCTAGGAAAATATTGGGCTGGGCTTTAAGAATTAGGCTTGGATAGGATATGTTGAAGCATTTAGCTGAAGTTTAGAAGGAAGGTTGAGGTAGTCATGCGTAAATTCCAAAAAACATGGAGATATGGATAAGGTGTGTGAAACCCCACGTTTGAAGAACATGAGCAAGTGTCAATGGATACCAGGGGATGTATCGAGAAAATAGGGACACAATTCTTTGGAAGTGGCTATTGTGGGATGAGCCGTTGGAGATCATGGGTAGGTTAGTCGTGGGTAGTTGCTTGAATTTAGGAATCTCGGCCAATGGGGATGGCTATTGTATGGTTTGGTTTCAGCTTATAAATACTAATTATAAATCTTTGTAAGACACACAGCCAAATCAATACAACTTTTAAGTTTTTTATGCTTACTTTCTCTGCGTTTTTACCCAGCTTGTTTACTGCCTTTATTTTGTTTACTTCGCTTTGTTTTTGCTTACTTTACTTAGCCATTTAATCCTTTAGCTTTTCATTCTTAGCTTTCCTTAGCTCATCTTCCAAACCAAACGCTTTCTTTAGTAGTTTGTGGACCTTGCTGAGGGTTAGGTTTTTCCCTTTGTACCAAATCGCCTGATTACTTTAAAAACCTATACGTGTATCTCGGCTGATTTCTCATTCGGCTGACAATTTTACATGACAATAGTGTAAGTGTTATTATATTTTTTTAATTTGGATACATTGATATTAATATATTATACAAAAAATAAACTATGTATTTTGGGTTTCATAATGTATTTTTGTTATTTCATAATTGATATGATATTCACAACAAATCAAAGTTAATGTGCATTTTTTGTGCATTTAGAAGAGCTTATAAAAAATTAAAAATAGTTTATGATAATAAACTATGCAAATAATTTATAAAAATATTTGTTGATCTTCTGATAAGCTTTTTTTTAACATATTTCAATAAAGTTATCAAAGAAACTTATGAAAATAAAATATACAAATAGTTTATAAAAATATTTGTTGTTCATCTCATAAGCTTTTTTTTAGCTTATTTCAATAAAATTGGTAAAGAAACTTATAAAAATAAACTGGTTTTACCTTATTTTAAAAAAATATTGAATACATGTTTAATTAAGCTATTTATTTAAATTCACGGTCACTAAATATGAATAGTATAAAAGATATATCATTATAAACTTTTTTTTCTAATGATTACTAAAAATATTTTTTGCTTGCTCAAAATAATTTTGATCAACATCCCCCACCACTTCTTCCAAGCGTTTTTCTGGGACAGAAAACGTTCGTGTAACTTTGCTTGATGAATTTAATTTGCAAAGGACAAAAAAAAAAAAAAAAAAGGGAATTTTAAAGAATAAAACAGAAAACAGAAGCCAATGTGAATTGAATCTTTCATTTTTTTCCTTTTCTGGTGGAGAATTTTGGACCTCAAAAATTTGTCTGGTTAAGGTTCACACACACCCTTCTAAAATCTCACCGTCTTCCTCTCTATGGTTTACTTTTCTTTGCACCCAACACATCCTTCTCTTTTTCTTGTTCAACCATCACTCAAACACTGCATGCTTCTTTGACTACAATTGCTTCAAATTCCAATTTTCTTGGACACCCAATATTACTCCCTTGGTGTAGTTTCCTTTGGTATGGTTGGTATCTCTTTATTGATTAAGTTTTCATCTTTTTTGGACACCATTTTCCATAAGGGTGTGTTAGGGAGGGGAAGTTGTTTTTGAGATTGGGTTTGTGAGAGAGCTATAGGATGGTGGGTGCTCTATCTGTTGTGGCTTCATCGGTGGTGGTGGATTCCCACACTAGCCCATGTTTGTGTGTGGATGCTATTCTCACAACTAGTGTGAACCTCATGAGTGGTGGTGGAGATGTTGTTACGTGGAAGAATTTGATGGGGAGGAAGCATTTGATGAGGCGTAGGAGTACTATGGAGTTGAGCAGTTCATTCACTGATCCTGGGAAGGAGTGGAGGCTCAGTGTTAGCAGAAGTTACAAGAAGCAACGCAGGGGGGATAGGAGAGTGGCCATTGTCAATGAGCTTGGTGGCCAGTATGAGGACACTTTTGAAGATGTTAAAACGGTAATATAATTAAGTTGTGATAAAAAAATATGCTGTCTCAATTTTTGAAAGATGCTCATTTTAATCTGGTTTTTGTTTTCTTATTGTCACTCAATTCTCCTTTACTTTATGAAAATGTGATTTTAACAACAGATTCTGATAATTTCTCTCGTGTCACCTGATAGTGTATGAGCAAAGTGCACATACTTCATGTATAAAACTACTAGATGTCGCGAGAAGTTGTCTGAATCAATTGTTTAGTAATATTGCTTCGCGTACTCTGTCTGTTAAATTGTCGCAAAAAGTTATCCAAATTAGTTATTCAAATAGTACTTATCTTTACTTTAGCATTGTTTTGTTTCACAGTTTTGGATGTAGGATAAAGTTGCTTTGTCCTTCAAGGAATCTCTGCTTAAAACATATTCAAGAAGACTCTACTCAGTAGCTAAAGCTTTAAAATATTGCATATTTATGAAAAATGTCATTGTTTAGATGATTGGAAGTTGTAGTTTGCAATAGGAGTCCTTAGAAGCTTTAAAACCATTGCTACTTATGGGAAAAGATTAGCCTTGTACTCCAATTCTACCATGAATTCCTTGCATGTCTTGATTAAAAAGAGGTACCTGGAAGAGTATAAGGATACGTAGTAAGCAAGGTTTCAAACTATTACATGTATTATTTCCTCAAAATGCTGCTTTGAAATTTTCTCCACTAGAAAGACGAGATCTGCTTCCTCTGAAGTATTCTCGGTAATGTTAACATAACTACTATAAATCTCGGAGCCTGATATAATTGACATGATCATTTCCTTTTATAGTCCATAGTAATAGAGCTATTTGTAATTAAAAACTCATACAAGAAGTACTACAAAGCCAACTTGCATTATTAAATAAGAAGATGATCACTTTCAAGAACTATGAGGCTTTTATATTAAATGAATATGGACTGTTAACATATCTTCCACTAACCTTCACCACAATGCAATCAGTCTACCACTATATGAATACAATAAGTGTTGTTTTTCAATCAAACTGACTTTATCTTTGGATGCAGCAAATGCTTAACTACTTCACGTACAAGGCTGTGAGGACTGTTCTTCAGCAGTTGTATGAGATGAATCCACCTCAGTATACATGGTTCTATAAGTAAGTGAAATTTTTGTTGCAGGAAGAATGTTTCAACCAAAACTTTTACGCCCTTGTAATTATTTGAGTTTGAAAATGATGTTTTCTGTATAGGCATGTTAAGTTTCTAAATGTTTGATTTGACCGAATTTAGCTACTAGCTAACATGAACTTGTGTAAAAGACAAGACTGAAGATACTCTTAATAGAAAGTTTGTCATATTCTTAATCTATTGTGTATACAACTTGAATTCATTACATACTTGTCTCCCTCTATAAGCAAAATGGAGTTAATTATATGGCATGTTGTTGTTTGGTCATTATTATGGTTTGTTGGAAATGTAGTTTTCTTCCGAATTACACCTATTGATATTATAAGGTTAAAAACTAGATCTTGTTCATGGTTTTCTGCTAAACTAGAGATCTCTTCATCCTTTTCGGAACGGTGCATAAATCCGGTTGAATTTTTAAAGTTGCATTGATGGATGTAGTAAGTTGCTTGGCAGGAGACTTTCTGGTTCTGGTTTTTTTACAGTAGTGAGGGTTTTGTCTTTTAATTGTTTAAAGTGACTGTATTTCTTGGCTTGTTGAGTTCTGATATATGATATAAATGGATTGGAGTACCCCTTTATTCCTATTAATTCAGTTTGGTTATTAAAAAAAAATATACTTTTCTCGCTCTTGATGAATTAAACTAGCCAGCAATTAATGATTGTGGACGTGATCTGAGCTATTTAAGCAGGTTCAGTATGATTGTTAAACTTGAACCTGGCGATTAAAACTCTATCTCATAATTAGATTCTTGATCCTGGTAGATTTTAGTGAATCTGTCTTCAAATCAGCTTAGGTTGCAACTCTATGGAAAGTCTTAATGTTGTTATAGATAATTCTCAAAATCAACGGGTACGTGCATGGACACCTCTTGCCATTTATTTGGGTTTTCTGTGTTGGCAGCTTTGTTGCATCAAACAAACCAGCAGATGGGAAGCGTTTTATTCGATCCCTTGGGAAGGTAGTGTCTAATACTCTAGTTGATTATTTTACTTGTTGATAATTTTCAGGGGATAAAAAGGTATGTTGTTATGTCTTTTGTCTTTTGATTCTGAGAACCCTATTAAGAGAATTACTGTACGTGGCACATCTATTTAGGAAACAATATGTTATTTGTACATTTGAAATCCGACATCTTGCGACATTTTGTTAATGACATTCAAAATCATGCTTAATGGCATGTTGGACTTAGTTAATGGATACACCAAGATGGCAACTCATTAACCATCCACTAAGCTTCCTTAACCAAGACTTTGTACTTCGTTAACTAAGTTATCTGTTAACGAGTTACTCATCTAATACGGGTGTATCAATTAACTAAGTCTAACACGTCATTAAGCATGATTTTGAATGTCATTAGCAAGGTGTCGTATTTCATATGTACAAATAACATTAATATTGTTGAGATATATATCCCTGGAAGCATGTTATGTTCCTTTTCCCAATACTGAAAACACGTGTGAAAATGGTGGGAATAATTTCTTACCGATTACACCATGTGATCACATCTTTTCTCCCATTTGATAGGAGCAACAACATCTTGCTGAAAGAGTGATGCTAACACGGCTTCATCTTTATGGTAAATGGGTCAAGGTAATGGAATCTTCATTAATTATATCTCTCTCCTTCTCTGATATCCAAGGCATGTAAAATCTTTTTCTAAAGGGTGATGTACTTCAATTTAAAACCTTTCTCCTCCTCTTTCATTTTCATGCAGAAATGTAATCATGCTGAGATATATAAAGAAATCTCTGATGAAAACTTGGAGTTGATGAGGGAAAGGCTCATGGAGACAGTAATTTGGCCCTCAGATGATACAAACACAGAAAAGATTGGCTGATATTCCGGGACCTTGATCTCACAATTTTCCTTTCTGTCTTAAACCTCTCTTCCTAGTTTAGGGATAATTTTAGTTTCAATACCAATCTGTTTTTGTTTCCAAATGTGTCATCTATGTCCCCTTAATAGGATTGTTACTTTTACGATCTGTAAATTATGTATATATCTATACCTTTTTAAACACATAATCCATTATTTAGTTTGACATGAAGCATTTACAAGTAGGTTAAAATTTTCAGGCATTTGTGAAGAGAGTTGCAACCAATTTCAAGATCATAAGGCATAAAGCCATGCCAGCTTCGAAATTTCTAGAGTAATATTCCCGCGTTATTTTTTTTCCCAAACCCCTTTTTACATCTATTTTTCTCCCATTGTTTTCAAAACAAAAAACTTTTGATCATTGATGACATGATAGGTGTAAAAAGAGGTGTGGTTAAAAAGTGAGTGAGATGATCATTTTCCTATTACATAAACCAAAAGTATGAATTGTTATGATAATTTAATTGATACGCATTATCATATCAATATAAAAATTTTATACATAATCAACCAATAAAAAATGACTCATTATTAAAATATTTAACTCTAATCTCGACTACCTTAAAAGTCATTCATATCATGATTTCTGAAGGATTAATAGTATAAAAAACTTTGCACTGATAATACATACTAATCAAACTCTTTAATTTCTATTAAAAATAATTAACAGCTAATGTAATGCTGGGTATAGCAAAACAAGATAGATATTAGAGTATTGCTCACCAAAGGTATTAAATAGGTGGCTAGTGTCAAAGATTTATTTTGAAAGAGCCTCCTAATTTGTGTGTGTTCGAAGGATTAGTCTTTTACAATCACGGCTACGATTGATAACCCTTGGTCAAAAACCAAAATATTGACTATGGTAGAAAAGATTTGAATTATCAATTTTTTTGGTACATGAATTAGCATCTAAGTTCATTAGATGAATTTAAAACACTCCTACATTTATAAAAAAAAAAAAAAGTTATAGATATTGTAAATTACATTTCCGTCATTGATATTAAATTTTATAGATGTACCACTAAATTAACTATTTGCACACCCAATATTTCTTTTTACTTTTTATGAGAAGCTTTCCTTAGGTAGAGATTAGGGGTGGGTCAGGGTCAACCCGATAACACAACCAACCCAAGCCGACCCAACCCAAAAAAACTCGGGTTGGTTCGGTTCATCGGATCGGTTAGTTTTTACACAACAGAACCCGATGACTTCAGCTCGAGTGACGGGTCCAAGAAATCGAAACCAGATGAAAATCGACCCAACCCAAGCTGTGAAAATCATTTGTGTTTTGGGGATTCCTTTTACTTTTTGAGAGATTAGATCTCTACTCCTATTCTCTGCACTTTATGCAACCAAGCCCTAAGCACATACTCATCCCTCTCTCTGCAAGTGATACCCAACTCATCCCTCTCTCTGCAACCCTTCTTGATGGCATTCCAGCTCTCTCTCTCTCTCTCTCTCTCTCTCTCTCCCCCCCCCTCCCTCCCTCCCTCCCTCCCTCCAACCAACGATGCGGTGGAGTCGTGGACGACTGGAGCTGCCAGCCGAACGCCTCCCTTTCTACATCAAAGCACTTGAGCCACATAGTTTGGTGTTGGACGAAGAAGGGGAAGTGAGAGAGCGCTTGGAAGATAAGTTGCGTCTGGGTTTGGTCCCTATTCATCTACGAACCAACAAAGCGAAAACAAAGAGAGAGAGAATGAGAATGATTGAGGTGGAAGAAGTAAAATTTCAGAAAGAATGAAAGCAGGAAGCACAATGAGTGTAGGTGTGTATTCAGTGAGTCTGGCGGCACAGAGGATGTAAGGGATTAGGGTTATTGGGTTAGGATAGGTTATTTATGCAATGGTTTTATTTTAATCGATGGATCCGATAATCCAATCCGACCCAACCCGAATGTCATTGGGATGGTTCGGTTCGATTTTCAAATTTTTTCCGCAAACTCAACCCGGCCAACTTTGATTGGTTTGGGTCCAAGTTTCCCCCAACCCGACCCAACTCGTGCCCACCCCTAATAGAGATATTGAAGGTTACAACCTACCACATTTAACGAAATGACAAAAATACACTTCTTTAAATATGTGTAATAATTTTTTGATAGTTTCGTCGCTTGTTTTGAAAGAACTTATGGTCCTATAGGAGAGAGAAACATACAAATCTTTTCAGACAAGGATACACTATATGATTATGGGGTCCACTAATTACATTTCAAAACAAATGTCTCATTCTCTCTCCAAAATATAATATATGTAACAACTTATCAACAAAAATATATGTTTAATAGTTACAATGTTAAGTTAAAAAAAAAAGACACCACAAACACTCAAAAATTATGTCTAAGCTTTGTCCTTCATCAAAATACTCTTTTGCATGATTCTCTTTGTTCAATATGCATTATTGTCAAAAGACATTAACTCATTTATTAAATATATTAGGATTACACTTAAGAAAATGAAAGTATATTAAACAATTGAGTACAAGTGATACTCAACATAATAAAGTCTTATACAATAAGAAAACAGAGAACAGCCAATAGACCATAAACAAAGAAACAAGACAACCCCAAAGTAGCCAAGCAAAAACAACTGCAAATCAGAAACAAAGAACCAAGAAAGCCCCATTACAACCTAGTAGAAATTACAGCAGAACAACTTACCTGCAAAACTAATATCAAAGTAATATAGACAGAGTCTATATCTCAATTCCATTGTATCTGCACAACCCTCCCTTACTCCATTCTTGTTAGAAGAAATACTACATCCAACATATTGATAGTTTCAATCGTTTTATTGAAACCCATAAAGATTTAAGCAACATGAAGGATTGAAGCAAAAACTTAAAAATTCATAAGTAAATCTCAACACTTTAGTGTAAATCAAAGACTTGGATCTTAATTTAATAAGATTTAGAATTTCATCAACACTTAGCCTTTTTTTAGTTCAAAATAACCTAATTTCTAGGTAACCATAAGGACTACAGAGTACAAAACCAGATGATTTGCCATAGCACTTGATTCTTTGGTGAGTAGCAGACCAGTCCAAAAACTGAAGAAAATGGGTAGAACACTCAATATGCAAAGCTGAATAAAATACCAAACCACATTAAACATGCCATTTAAACCTCAACAACTGATCTACATTCGAAAAAGATGTGAGAAGTGTCTTCAACATGTACATGGTATACTAAACATATGGTCTCTCCCAGCTGAATAATGTGTCTTCTTGCCAAATTTACCAAAGAAGGAATTATGTTGCACAATATTTTCCAAGCAAATGCAGAAAGAGTCGAATTTGTTCCAAAACTTCTTATAGAAACTCCTTCAAAAGTGATCACTGTAACACCCCGATTTTACGCTGTTTTATTTTTCGATAATGAATGTGCTACTGTTTATATATTTATTTGAGTTTTAGAAAATTATTTTAAATAAACGGAGGTTACCACTCAATTCTACTTGAACGTAGAAAACTACGATTAAAATTTAGGTTGAAACGACGGGTGAATCCCGGCCCGCTATTTTCACTGACAGTATATTTATACTGACCAGAAGACCTAATTTTAACTCGTGAATGAAAAACTTAAGATTTTTATATTATTTCCTACGATAGTGTATTTTTAGAATTATTTCACTAAAAAGTGACATATTATATTTTATCCGGGTGTCGTATTTAATCGGGTAAACGGCGGAGCAGATTACGGGATTTTCGGAAGCCGCTAATGGATAATACCATTGAGTCATGCATGATGAGTCACCCATGTGAACACATTAATGGTGCACATGGCATCATGATGACTAAGTTGTAGGAAATTGCATTTTAGTCCTTATACTTTTGGAATTTTGCAAACTAGTCCTTCAAAGTAATTGCTCTTTGGTCCTTATGAAACTAGAATTCCTTGCTCTTTGGTCCCTATTTTCGCAGCCCACACTCCTATAAATACCCTCCATCACACTTCATTTCATTCCTATTGCCTTTTGTTCATAATCTCTAAGTTACAAAAACTCATAAGAACACCGAATCTTCACCGAAAATATGACCCTCTTCCTTTCTGAAACTCGAAAAACTCTCAACATGAAAGTTGTTCCTATTTCTCTCTTCTTTCCAACGAGCTAAATATCATCAAAAATGGATAAGTATGTTGAGAGTTATGACCAAAATACAGAAAATGCCCAGAATCCTCAGATCCATACGAGACAGCAGAAAGAAGCCTATTTTTACCCCTGTCCGAACCAAATGAAACCTTAAACATCAAAGTTGTTCCGTTTCTTCTTATATTTCCAATAAACCAAAGTTTGTAATTTTTGGATGAGTATATTGTGAGATACACTCACAAAACCATCACACCCTCAAGCTGTCCAGTTTTCAACTAAGTGAAGGTTGATCATTTTCTTCATTTCTTCAATCTTCAAGAGGTAAAAGCTCATCTCCTTGATCATATAAGTATAGTTTCTTCACAACTTTTCTTGATTTGAAGCTTTCTTCAACATGTTTGTTCATGATTTAAGTCTTGAGATCTAGAACTTTGAAAATCCATAACTAATTCTAGAAAAATCATATGATGTTGAAACCACTTCCTATGTTTTTATAATCCTGTATATTGTCTAGATCTAAGAGCATGTGATGATCAAAAATTTCTTTCCCCTCAAACCCATCTAGGCCGAAACTAGGAGGTATTGGATGGATGGTGTTTTGTTCTTGTTTTTCATGTATGATCATGTATCCTTTATGACATGCTCTAATCCATGATTAGCCAATCAAAATGAAGTCTTTAACCCTAGGTTGATGTGTTGGCCGAAATTGTAGAGGAAGAAATGGATGAGTTTTGTGCATGGTTTTTGATGTATGTTCATGTCTCTTAACATACATGCATGTACACTTGTTGAATCCTAGTTGGTTCATGAAAATGAAAACCCTAGCCTTTGGATCTTGCTTTGGCCGACCTTGAGCTTTGAGGGTTAGGATGGTTTTGATTCCAATCTTTGTTGTTTAGTCTTAATCCTTTGTCTTAAGTACCTTAGAATCCTTAATCCATGACTTAAACAATTTTGGAGTTTGTTTAGTCATTTGACCCTATTAGGCCGTGACCTATATAGGTGAATTAGTGATGTTTTAATTGTTTGATTAAGGGATTGTTTGGTTGTGTTGATTGAAGGTTAATTGTTTTACGACGTACGAGGGTTTCCGACAACCGACATAATTCTTTTAATTTCACTGAGGAGCTTCGAGAGGTAAGAGGGGTTACTTGAGGGATCATTCGGATGGCCATGTGTACTTTGTTTGTGGTCCATATATGTTTATCTATGTGGCTGTGGTGTTTTCTGATTTATTTTACTGAGCTATGTGTTTATAGCTGTAAGTGGTTTATCTGTGTTTCGGTTGTTTATCTGCTTTTAATTGATTTAATTATCTGCAGTTGTATATTATATTGCTGTGATGCATGATTTGTAATTATGTTGATGATGTTGAATGTTGTTTGTGAGGCCTGACAGTGGTCAGTGCACAACTGATTAATGAGATAAAAGCTTTAATAAGCTGTGTATATTATATTCAATGTTTTATGGGAAATATTTGGATATAATGTTTTTGGAAAATATTATTTAGGAGAAATAATAAGTATTTGAGAAAATCTTATTATTTTAATGATTTATTTATAAAAAAGTGATTTATGGGTCGTAGAGAGGGCGCAACCGTGAAAATATTTTACTACTGTTAATTTTTACATAAGATATTTCGCAATATTATAAAAAGATATTTTGTAAAACTAATCTGCGAAAATAACTCAACCGTGAATTTAGAAAATTGTTTAAGCGGAAAAAGCTAAGTTTTACCTTAAAATACTTTAAAATGTCTTAACGACGGCAATTTGGAAAACCGACGACGGCAAGTATTTTAGAAACGGCAACGTGTATTTTTGATGAACTTCAAATCTCTGTGACCCTCTTTTCTGAAAATGATGTTTTTCGGTAACCGGTGTTTTATAACAGAAATCTTCCCACTTAACGTGTTTGCCGAAATCAAGTTTTGACTTGGATGATATATTAAAAGATTTGAACTTAACAACCGAGACGCTGGGATATCAAGGTTCGGTGTATGGTAGACTGGATAGCTACCTGGTAGACTGGATAGCTACCTAAAAGAGATAAAACATTTTAAAATGTTTTCTATTACCACGAACCTAAGGCTGGTGCATCGGTCTAGGGGTTTCGTGATTGAGCACTCGGACTTTGAGGTCCTGTGTTGTTAATGAATGATTTTAAAGATGTTAAAACGATATTTGGTCTAAAGCCGTTGAGCTTTGCCAAGGAAAGATATAACACAAAGAGCAGTGTTGAAAGAAATATGTTTTCGAGCATGCATTTGGCAGACGTGCCACAATACGATATATGATTACCTTGCGGCGTCAGGTATTTCATGCCATGAAGTTTTCATTGTGCCGGACGGACAATGGAACCCCATTCACGATGTTATCACTGTGCCACGATGTTGGACAGTATGCGATGGGTTTCGGACGTGGGCCTGTGACTATATGTCTGTGGCTACGTGCCGGGAGTCTGATCAACTCAAACACGAGGTCGGGATATCTCATGAAATTAAGTGAAAACGTTAGATGATGTATATGAAGTGTTCATGCATATTTTCAAAAGATGTTGTTTGGGGTGTGAAACCCATTATGCTTTGATGTTAATGTTTATGAGATCGCAAATATGTATGTGGGTACGTATATGTGTTTTTTTGTTGTGTCGTGCATGTGGCTATCGCGTTATGTCCAAATGTCGGTTTCTCACTCTTGCATGTTTTATTTGTGGTTTCTTTTCTGGGTTCTATGTGGTGGAATTCAGATGAACCTCTTAAGGACTATGGCCTCTACAAGAAGAAGAATGTTTAGTTCGGGGCATGCTGATGCTGCTTCTTTTTGTCGTAGTGTTTGACCAGCTTAGGTTTACATTAAGTTATGTTTTGGGAGTAATCTTTTCATTATAAATGTTTAAGTGTGAAACATACGAGGCAGTATAGCTGTATGACTTATATATATATATATATCGATATATCTAAGTGTGATTATGTGAACGTTGTTGTGACAATGTTGAAAAGAAAAAAATTTATCACCACATTTTGTTTAAGACAAACATTGAGAAAAACATTATTTTCCGAAAGCAACCAGCTAATTTATGATTTTATTTTCCGCAACGGGTAATCATGTGATGACCCAAGTTAGGGTGTCACAATCACAGACAGAAGTAACAATATTATATGTTGAATTGACTGAGTAAATGTATGAAGAATCCGCTTTCCATTGACACCGATATATTTGACCTTCCTACAGTTTCGGTAGCTCCAGAGCAATATTAAACCTATCTATGCATTAGGCTTACACTTGACATATAAAGTACACACATCTTAACCTTTGAAAATAACTAATGGTGATGTATCCAACACATTTAAGGAATCAACTAACAACTCTGAACCTTAATTAATCATCAAGAATAAGCTTAAGTAAAATTAGTTTTCTAGGTTAGATTAAATCGTTGTCAGTCATGGTATCCAATCATGTCCAAATCAAAACCACTATTTATTGTTGTGTTTGAGCAACTAAGGAAGGGTGAACTGAAATAGGTGGAAAATAAGCGATTTCGAATCCCAAACATAGATGCAAATTGTCATCCCTATATCCAAAAACATGTCTAACATGGTAGATCTATCAATATTTGGCCTCTGAGTGAAGAGCATATATTTCATGAGAAGAGAATATTTTGACCATATAATCATCCACGGATGATCAAGATTAAAAGTAACTTAAAAGTCATTCGAAGACTTAAAAATATTAATTACATTTATGATTTAATTTTTAGCATCCAAATAAGGTCAAATGGTCAAGATACACTCTTCTCATATTTAATAATAACAATGTTTCCTCACCTTCTAACCCGCTCCATTCGAGCCCCACGGTTTGGTATTTTTTCCCAACAGGGAAGGGTGAAAATTACCCAGAGTGTAATTTGGATACAGGGACAAGGATCATATTGCTCATCCCACTTAGTCTTTGTCCTACTAACATTATATAAATGCATGTATATGTTATAAAATAAATCTAAAAATCTTTGGAAACCTAAACCCCTAATTCCCCACCCACCTCACTTCATTTTCATCTACATTCTACACCAGTTCACTCCATCTCCCAATTGGCCAACTCTAATTCGTCTTTCCGTTACCATGGTACCCCCTCTTACTAATTCATTGATGTCGTCCACCCGTGTCGCATTGCTACGTCCTTTATTTGCGCATATCTTTCTTTCTCTCTCCACTTACCCATTTCCAAGCATGCACAACACCTCCCTCTCCTAAATTCACCTTCTTCCTACATTCTTTCCTCAACATGTTCATACCTCTCTCCCTATCTGTCTCACCTCATTCTCTACCATTTTCCTCTATCTTTTTCCCTAATATCTTTGATGTGTAATTTTTCTGCATTTTCATCTTCCTTTCTAATGTTTATTGGTGTATCTTTGAGTTTCTCATGACATTTGTTCCTTTTAGAGGACATAACAATACGAGGTCAGTGGATGACATCAATGAATTGGGAGGAGGGGACACCATGGTGGCAAAAGCAGCGGGTTAGAGTTGGTTGGTTGGGAGATGGAGGTGAAATGGTGAAGAATGAAGATGGAAGTGGATTGAATAGGTGGAAAATAAGATATTTTGAATCCCAAACATAGATGCAAACTATCATCCCTAAATCTAAACATCTCTAAAATGGGAGATCTATCAATACTTCACCTTCGAGTGAAGGCATATATTTCATGAGAAGAGAATATTTTGACCATATAATCATCGACGAATGATCAAGGTTAAAAATTACTGAAGAGTAATTTGAACACTTTAAAATATCTCTTACATTTATGTTTTAGTTTTGACCATCCAAATAAGGTCAAATGATCAAGATACATTCTTCTCATCTCTCATAATAACAATGTATTCTCACCATCTCACCTACTTCACTCAGGCCCCACGATTTCCTCACCATTTCACTCCATGTCCTGATTGACTATTCTAACTCATTGTTTCCGCCACAATGGTGTCCCCTCTTACTAATTCATTGATGTCGCCCACTCGCGTAGCGTTGCTACGTCTCTTATATGTGCATGTCTCTCATTCTCTCTCTCGCCCCTCCTTTTGGTTCGCGTGCACAACCACTCACCCTCCCCTACATTTACCTTCCTCCATTCTTTCTTCAACATGTCCATCTCTCTCTCCCTTTCTGTCTCTCCTCCTTCAATTCCATTTTTCTCAATCTTTTTCCCTAATATCTTTGCTGCATAATTTTTTTCTGCATTTCCATCTTCCTTTCTAATGCTTATTTGTTGTATCTTTGAGTTTCTCACGATGTTTGCTTCTTTTAGACTATGTAACAATATGACATGGGGGGGTAGACAAAACATGTCTAACATAGGAGATCTATCAATACTTGGCCTTCGAGTAAAGTTATTTCATGAGAAGAGAATATTTTGACCATATAATCATCTATAAATGGTTAAGATTAAAAGTTATTTAAAAGTCATTTGTACACTTAGTATGACTTATATTATGTATTAATTTTGACAATCCAAATAAGGTCCAATGGTCAAGATACATTCTTCTCATCTCTCATAATCACAATGTATTCTCACCTTCTCACCTGCTCCATTCAAGCCCCACGATCCTGTATTTTTTCCCCACAGGGACAGAGGTGAAAATATCCCAGAATTTGATTTGGAGGCGGGAACAAGGACCATACTATTTGTCCCACTCAGTCTCTGTCCTGGTAACATTATATAAATACCCTCATATATTATAAAATAAATTTAAAATTCTCTGGAATCCGAAACCCCTAATTCCCCACCCATTCACTTCACTTTCATCTACATTCTACACCAGTTCACTCCTCTCCCAATTGACCAACTCTAATTCATCTTTCTGTCACCATGGTATCCCCTCTTACTAATTCATTGATGTTATCCACCAACGTCGCATTGCTACATCCTTTATTTGCGCATATCTTTCTTTCTCTCTCCCCTTACCCATTTCCAAGCATGCACAACACATCCATCTTCTAAATTCACCTTCTTCCTCCATTCTTTCCTCAACATGTTCATCCCTCTCTCCCCATCTGTCTCACCTCATTCTCATCCATTTTCCTTTGTTGTATAATTTTTTCTGCATTTTCATCTTCCTTTCTAATGCTTATTTGGTGTATCTTTGAGTTTCTCATGACATTTGTTCCTTTTAGAGGACGTAGCAATACGAGGTCGGTGGATGACATCAACGAATTAGGAGGAGGGGTCACCATGGTGGTGAAAGCATCGGATTAGAGCTAGTCGGTTGGGAGATGGAGGTGAAATGGTCAAGAATGAAGATGGAAGTGAACTGAAGTAGGTGGAAAATAAGGGATTTTGAATCTCAAACATCAATGCAAAACGTCATCCCCAACTCCAAACATGTCTAACATAGGAGATCAATCAATACTTTGCCTCCGAGTGAAGCCATATATTTCATGAGAAAATAATATTTTGACCATATAATCATCAACGAATGATCAAGCATGCACAACACCTGCCTCTCCTAATTTCACCTTCTTCCTCCATTATTTCCTCAACATGTTCATCCCTCTCTCCCCATCTGTCTCTCCTCCTTCTCTACCACTTCCCTCTATCTTTTTCCCTAATATCGTTGTTGTATAATTTTTTCTGCATTTTCATCATCCTTTATAATGATTATTTTGTGTATCTTTGAGTTTCTCATGATGTTTGTTCCTTTCAGAGGATGTAGCAATACGACGTACGTGGATGACATCAACGAATTAGGAGGAGGGGACACCATGGTGGTGAAAGCAGTGGATTAGAGCTAGTCGGTTGGGAGATGGAGGTGAAATGGTCAAGAATGAAGATGGAAGTGAACTGAAGTACATGGAAAATAAGGGATTTTGAATCTCAAACATCGATGCAAAATGTCATCCCCAACTCCAAACATGTCTAACATAGGAGATCAATCAATACTTCGCCTCCGAGTGAGAGCAAATATTTCATAAGAGAATATTTTGACCATATAATCGTCCACGAATGATAAAGATTAAAAGTTACTTAAAAGTCATTTGAATACATTAAAATATCAAGTAGGTTTATGTTGTAGTTTTGACCATCCAAATAAAGTCCAATGATCAAGAAACCCTCTTCTCATCTCTCATAATAACAATGTATTCTCACCTTGTCACCTGTTTCATTTAGGCTCCCGATCCATTTTTCGACATAAGGACAGGAGTGAAAAGTCCCCAGAATGTAATTTGAAGACAAATACAAGGACCATACTCCTAGTCCCACTTAGTCGTTGTCTTGCTAACATTATATAAATACCCTTATATATTATGAAATAAATTTAAAATTCTCTGGAATACTAAACACATATTCCCCATCGACCTTACTTTACTTTCATCTACATTCTTCACCAGTTCACTCCATCTCCCAATTGGCCAACTTTAATTCATTGTTTCCACCACCATGGTGTCCCCTCTTACTAATTCATATATGTTACCCACCCGTGTCGCATTGCTACGTCCTTTATTTGCGCACGTCTTTCTTTCTATCTCTCCCCCTTTTCCTCGCATGCACAACACCTCTCTCTCTCCCCTACATTCACCTCCTTCCTCTATTCTTTCCTCAATATGTCAATCCCTCTATCCCAATCCGTCTCTCCTCATTCTCTTCCATTTTCCTCAAGTTTTTCCCTAATATCTTTGCTGCATAATTTTTCCTGCATTTTCATCTTCCTTTCTAATGCTTATTTGGCGTATCTTTTAGTTTCTCATGACATTTGTTTCTTTTAGAGGATGTAGCAATAAGACGTGGGTAAATAACATCAATGAATTAGGAGGAAGGGATACCATAGTGGCTAAAGCAGCAGATTAGAGTTGGCCGCTTAGGAGATGGAGGTGAAATGGTGAAGAATGGAGATGAAAGTGAAGTGAAATAGGTGGAAAATAAAGGATTTCGAATCCCAAACATAGATGGAAAGTGTCATCCCTAAATCCAAACATGTCTAAAATGGGAGATCTATCAATACTTCGCCTCCGAGTAAAGGGCATATATTTCATAAGAGAATAATTTGACCACATAATCATCCACGAATGATCAAGAATAAAAGTTTATTAAAAGTCATTTGAACACTATAAAATATCACTTACAATTATATTTTAGTTTTAACCATCCAAATAAGGTCAATTGATCAAGAAACACTCTTTTCATCTCTCATAATAGCAATATATTCTCACTTTCTCACCCGCTTCATTCGGGCTCCACGGTCCAGTCCCCCCCACCCAACAGGGACAGGGGCGAAAAGTCCCTAGAATGTAAGACAAGGACCATACTCCTCATCCCACTCAGTCTTTGTCTTGCTAACAATATATAAATACCCTTATATATTATAAAATAAATTTAAAATTCTCTGGAATCCTAAACCCCTAATTCCCCATCTATGTCACTTCACTTTCATCTACATTCTTCACCAGCTGACTCCATCTCTTAATTGGCCAACTATAATTCATTGTTTCCATCACCATGGTATCCCCTCTTACTAGTTCATTGATGTCGTCTACCCGTGTCACATTGCTATGTCCTTTATTTGCGTACTTCGCTCTTTCTCTCCCCCCCTCTTTTCCTCGTGTGCACAACACCTCTCTCTCTATCCCCCCTACATTCACCTTCTTCTTTCATCCTTTCCTCAACATGTCCATCCCTCTATCCCCATCTGTCTCTTCCTTCTCTTCCATTTTCCTCAATCTTTTTCCCTAATATCCAGTGTTATCGATTGCAGATGGTAGACCATAGCGGAAGGCCAAAAATCTGCCATTTTAAGCCTCCTCAAAACGACATTGCGGTCATGGTTCCACCATCCTTCACAAATTGACCATAGCAGTTGGCCGAAAATCTGCCACCACAATCCGCCATGGCCGGTTTTTTATAACACTATTAATATCTTTCCTGAATAATTTTTTCCTGCATTTTCATCTTCCTTTCTAATGCTTATTCGGTGTATCTTTGAGTTTCTCGTGACATTTGTTTCTTTTAGAAGATGTAGCAATACGATGTGGGTGAATGACATCAAGGATTAGGAGGAAGGGACACCATGGTGGTGAAAGCAGCGAATTAGAGTTGGTCGATTAGGAGACAGAGGTGAAATGGTGAAGAATGAAGATAAAAGTGAACTGAAATAGGTGGAAAATGAGGGATTTCAAATCCCAAACATAGATGCAAAGCGTCATCCCAAAATCCAAACATGTCCAACATGGGAGATCTATCAATACTCCGCCTATAATTGAAGAACATATATTTCATAAGAGAATATTTTGACCATATAATCGTCCACGAATGATAAAGATTAAAAGTTACTTAAAAGTCATTTGAACACTTTAAAATATCACTTACAATCATGTTTTAATTTTGACCATCCAAATAAGGTCCAATGGTCAAGATACGCTCTTCTCATCTCTTATAATAACAACGTATTCTCACCTTCTCACATGCTCCATTTGGGCCCCACAGTTGGTATTTTCTCCACATGGACAAGGCTGAAAATTCCCCATAATGTAATTTGGAGACAGGACACAAACCATACTCCTCGTCCCACTCAGTGTCTGTCTTGCTAACATTATATAAATACCCTTATATATATTATAAAATAAATTTAAAATCCTCTAGAATCCTGAACCCCTAATTCCCCACCTATCTCACTTCACTTTCATCTTCATTCTTCACCAGTTCACTCCATCTCCCAGTTGGCCAACTCTAATTCATTTTTTCCGCCACCATGGCATCCCCTCTTACTAATTCATTGATGTCGTTCACCTGCATCGCAATGCTATGTCCTTTATTTGTGCATGTCTCTCATTCTGCCCCCCCTCCTAACGAGCACAAGACATATGTCTCCTACATTAACCTTCTTTCTCCATTCTTTCCCTAACGTGGACAAGGAATCTCACTTCATTCACATCTTCATTCTTCACCAGTTCACCTCCACCTCCCAAGCAACCAACTCTAATTCGTTGTTTCCTGCACCATAGTGTCATCTCTTCCTTATTCATTGATATCGTCCAAGAGCGCCGCATTGCTGCGTCCTTTATTTGTGCTTATCTCTCTGTCTTTCTGCTTGCGTGCAAAACAACTTTCACTCCTACATTCACCTTCTTCCTCCATTCTTTCCTCAGCAAGTGCATCTCTCTCCTCCATCTCTATCTCATTCTCCATTTTACTGTATCATTTTCCTTAATATCTTTGCTGCATAATTTTTTTCTGCATTTTCATCTTCCTTTTTAATGTATCTTTGAATTTGTCATGACGTTTAATTTTTTTATTTTGGTGTCGTTTTTTTTTTACATTCTTTTGCTTTTACATTTACTCTGATCTTTTTTTTCTTTGCATTGTGTGTTGTTTGGCCCACACAAAAATCAAGAGATAAAAATAAATTTCATTATGGCTGCAAACTTATTTTTGTTATATGATTCTTTTCCTATAACCATATATAGGATTTGAATATTTGATGTCTGCACAAGGATCTACAGGGGTGCAGGGAACTAGGATAGTGAATAAATACTCCGTATAGTGGGGATAGAGAATTGGGGGCCAAAAAATGGGGGGCGGGGTTACTCCCTGCTCCCTTCCCAAGGGTTTGCCATTCCGATGTGGATCACATAGTAAAGATGGAATAAAAAAACTAACTCCTCACTTGCTCAAACACCGCAATAGATAGTAGTTTATTTCTTCATGAGCGAGATATCATGGTGACAACGGTTTAATCCAACCTAGAAAACCAATTTCACTTCAGGCTTTTTCTTGATAAATGATTAAAGTCCAAACTTGTTAATTAATTCCTTAGATGTGTTGGATACATCACCATTCATTATTTTCAAAGGTTAAGATGGATGTACTTTGTATGTCAGTGTGTAATCCTAATACATAGGCATGCTTAATACTGCTCTGGAACTAGCAAAATAGAAGAAAGGTCAAACGAATCAGTGGCAATGGAAAGCAGATTCTTCAAGCATTTACTTAGTCAAAAAAACATATGATCTTGTTACATTTGTCCATGATCACCCTCAAAGGAGTTTCTATAAGAAGTTTTGGAACAAATCCATCCATTCGAAGATTTCTGCATTTGCTTGGAAGGTAGTGTGCAACATAATTCCTTCTCTGGTAAATTTAGCAAAAAGATGCACTATTCAGTCTAGAGACACAATTCAGTATGCCAAGCACATGCTAAAGACTCTTCTAAAATCTTTTTTGAATGTAGATCATCCGCTAAGGTTTGGATGGCATGTTTAAGGTGGTTTGGTAATTAGTCAACTTTACATAATAAATGTTCAACCAATTTTCTTCAGTATTTTGGACCAGTCTACTGCTCACCAAAGAATAAAGTGTTAAGGCAAATCATCTGGTTTTATACTCTATGGTCCTTATGGTTAGCTAGAAATCAAGTTATTTTGAACTCAAAAAGTCTTAGTGTTGATGAAATTCTAGATCTGATTAAATTAAGATCCTAGTCTTTGATTCGCAGAGGTGTCGAGCTATACTTATGATTTTTCAAGTTGGTCCTTCAATCCTTCTTGTTGCTTAAATCTTTGTGGGTTTTAACGAAAGGATCGAAACTACCAATATGTTGGATGTTATATTTCTTCTAACAATAATGGAGCAAGAGAGGGTTGTGCAAATGTAGTGAAATTGAGTTATAGACTCCATCTATGGTACTTTGATATTAGTTTCGCTATTGAGCTGTAATGGGGCTTTCTTGGTTCTTTGTTTCTAGTTTGCAATAGTTTCAACTAGATTGTTTTGGGTTATCTTGTGTCTTTATTTGTAGTTGTTGACTTTTTTTTTTTTTTTTTCTTGTTGTATCAGACTCTATTGTATTTAGTATCACTTATACTCAACTGTTTAATATACTTTCATTTGCTTACAAAAAAATAAAAATGTAATTCTAATATATTTATAAAATGAGTTAATATCTTTTAGCACTAATACATATAATCAACAAAGAGGACCATGCAAAAGGGTCATATCATAAAGGACAAAACTTGGAACAATTTTTTGAGTATTTATGGTATCGTTTTATATTTAAAACATGACATTATAACTATTATTACACATGTTTTTAGTGATAAGTTGTTGCATATAATATATTTTGGATTAGATCATCTCCTGCTTTGGAAGAACGTAATAAAGTCATGTTAGAAAGAAAGACACATTTTTTCTGAAATGTAATTAATGGACCCCATAATCGTGCGTGGTGAATCGTCGCATGAGAAGATTTATATCTTTTTCTCTCCACCAAGATCATATAATTTTCTTTCAAATAGGAGATTTCAAATAGGAGAGGATCCTTATTCTTATATTTTTATCAGAAAATAATATTACAAATACTCAAGTGTATTTTTATCTTTTAATAAATGTGGTAGGCTGTAATCCTTAATATCTCCATCTATGGAAAAATTCTCATAAAAAGAAAAAAAGAAAAATTGGGGGTGTGAATAGTTAATTTAGTGGCACATCTATAAACTTTTTTTATCAGGTAAGAACACTATTGTTGTGAGAAATGAAAAGCGTAAATCTTCATCATTGGAACTTATTTGAATCAGCAAGATTAAAAGATAAGTAATGTGACAATTTTTTTTTTGATAAGCAAGTCATGTGACAATTAAGTAACCTTTGATCTTGATTGTATGATCAAAAATTTTAATTCTAGTGGCCAAAGGAGTAGGCACCGTATTTTTCATTTTGCCAAAAACAAATAATAAAAATGACTTTAATATGATTTTGATCCCTCAAAATATCACAATTTTCAGTTTTAGTTCCTCTTTTAAATTTTTTGGATCGAGTCATCCAAAAATATTTTCTCCATAGGTGTCCCTCACCGTTAGTGTTAAATGTTAACAGAAATGTTTTTTGCACACCCGGGTACGACACCTCCAACCGATACCCGAGTACTGTAGCACTACTGTTTTTTTTTTTTTTTTTTTTTACAAATTTTGACTTTTTTTAAAAAAAATTAAAAACTTAGTTTTTTTAAATACTAACATTTTTAGTTAATTACATGCAAATATCTAGTTAATTCAGTTCATTATATGATTAATGGGTCATCCTGAAGCTTACAATCATTTTCCACAACCATATACATATTTGGTTATTCACGTGCAAATATCTGATTAATTCAATTCATTATATGATGAATGGGTCATCCTGAAGCTTACAATCATTTTTCACAACCATGTAAATATATGGTTAATCACGTACAAATATTTGATTAATTCAATTCATTATATTGTTAATAGGTCATCCTGAAACTTACAATAATTTTCCACACAAATTAACCATATAATAAACTGAATTAATTAAATATTCGCACGTGATTAACCAAATATTTACATGGTTGTGAAAAATGATTGTAAACTTCAGGATGACCCATTAACCATATCATGAACTGAATTAACCAGATATTTACACGTAATTAACAAAAAATGTTAGTATTCAAAAAAGCTAATTTTTTATTTTTCTTTTAAAAAAAGTCAAAACTTGTAAAAAAAAAAAAAAACACTACATTAGTCGGATGTCGGCCGGAGGTGTCGCACCCGAAAGTGCAAATAACACAGCTGAAATGTTAAATGGTTATGTGGAGGCATAGTCAGCCATTTGGCGTGTCAAATGATCTAGATGCATACCTAGATATTTAAAGCATTATCTAAACCTGTAATCATGTTATGAGAATTTCAAATCAATTAAGTAGATAGCCCTCAAAATGTCCAAGGATGCATCTAGGTCAATACACATAAGATGCCCGATGGCCAACTAGGGCTCTGTTTGGCAAAAAAAATAGTTGATAAGCTAGCTTATAGCTGATAAGCTAATATTTAGCTGATAGCTTACAACTGGTAGCTAATAACTGAAAAATTAGCTGATTGAATTTGAAGTGTTTGATAAAATTAGCGGTTGAACTAGCTTATAAATATAAAATGACATAAAAGGACATATTTATGATAGACATGATAAAGTGGTATTTCATTAAATGGATGGGGTAAAAAGAGATAAAAGTCAACAAGCTATAAGCTACTAGCCATAAGCTAAATAAATTAGCTTATGAAGAAAGCTATAAGCTAATGAGATAAGCTTGTTTACCAAATACCTCTAATTGGCTCTGTTTGGTAAAAATAGCTGATAAGTTAGCTTATAGCTGATAAGCTAATTTTTAGCTGGTAGCTGATAGCTGAAAAACTAGCTGTTTGAATTTGAAGTGTTTGATAAAATTAGCTGTTGAACTAACTTATAAATATAAAATGACATAAAAGAACATATTTATGATAGACATGGTAAAGTGATATTTCATTAAATGGAGGGGGTAAAAACGAGACAAAAGTCCATAAGCTATAAGCTACTAGCCATAAGCTAAATAAATTAGCTTATAAAAAAAAACTATAAGCTAATGAGATAAGCTTATTTACCAAACACCTCAATTTCAGTCAAACAAGCTTATAAGCTAGTCAAATAAACTATAAGCTAGTTTATTGGACTAGCCAAACAGAGCGTAGACCTTCTCATAAACGTATAATTCTAATGTGGAACCAATAGAAGGGTCAATTGTGAGGAAAAAAATCTTGGAGGACTCGATCCAAAAAAAAAAAATTAGAGACAAAAACTGGAAAATAAGCCAATTAAAAATTTACCCTTCATGACTTATTCCTCCACCCTCACCACAAATTGCCACTACAGGCATGACCACAACAGCCTCCACTAAATATTAATGAATTTCTCTATCTAAATTTACAAAGCAGTTTGAAGAAAGAGGACTATGCTCCCCAAAAATATTGTTCCAAAAACAAAATATTGGAATATAACATTCTCGAGAAACAAGCATTGTCGAAGCTAAGTGGGCTACGAGAGTTTTATCATCTACGAGCTTCACTAACCAGACATAAAGTAATTTATGAACCAGAAAGAAAAACAAGCTTACAAGGCATGCATCAATGCCAGAAACATCCTCAATCGCTATCCCTTAAATGCTGATTACATAGAAAATTTCACTATTTGTCAATATGCCAAACAAGAATAAAGTTGAAACTAAGTTCTAAAATTGACATTTACTACTCATATCGTACAACACTAAGGCCTGTAAATCTACTTTGACCATCCGATTTACAAAAAATACACGATGTACGCATTAAGAAAATGAGATTTTGAGGGGAACCTGGTCAGGAGTGCTTACAGAATTGAAAACCTCTCACACTGCTCTGACTGGTTAAAAAGAAAAATTAAAGCAATTTGATACACCTGCACAGGGTAACATGAAAACAGCAAGCAGCAATTTGACACGTTAGGACAGCAATACCATTTTGTAAAGAAACTTCATCGGAAACATATCATTGGTAAGCTTGTACCAGGTATGGCAAACAACGCTAGGTGAAAGAAAAACTTCGAAGAACATCCACTGAAACATACCATATTGAAAGCTAATGCAGAAGGCAGGATACCACACATATAGAAGGTGTGAATACATCTATCATTATCCCTCGTCTTTGCCTGCAGCCTTTGGCTTGGAACGGAGGACTTCATAACATTTAGCTATCACCAAAAGTAATAATCTGCCCAAATGCAATTCTTGCACGAAGCTGCAACAACAGAAGAAAATTTACAAAACCACTTGAAGAAAGTGCAGGAAAAAAAACAGTTCGGAATGAAAATTAAAGGACCTTCACATCCATGCAAGAATCATTGAACATCTTCTTTACATGAGAAACTATGCCAAAACTACGAAGGTTTACAATACGACCAAATGCACCAGGACTCTCAGGAAAAGTGAGATTTGTTATGACCCAAATAGCAGCTGTGCGTAAGTGATTGTCATTACTCTGCAAAAACTGGTTGAAGAAAGAGTGAGACCCATTCTCTGCGGGAGGAAAAAGTAGTTGCATTACAGCTTCCTTATGAAACTCATTTCCACTTGCAATATTGCTGAGTACATATAACCCCTACATGGAAAATAAAACCAATTAAACATAATAATCAGCTCAAAGAACAAATTACAACAAAATCCATCACTCTATTCCTTTTCATATGTTAACCATATTAATTTGTTACTTCTAGCAAAGTATTGACAATTAGAAATAGCAGAGCATTTCGATAAAAAATGACAAATTACAATCAATGAGCTTGTAACTAAATTGCGACAAGCACCAGTCTCTAAGACTAGGGTGTTATGATGGTATCAGACGTTCAATCCTTCACCAGGCCACCTATCCCCTTGCCCTACCAAGATTCTTGCACCTCCAATGTACCCAAAGAATAAAAACAAAAAAAGTACAGCACTAATATAATAGTAGAACATGGAAATCTACATTGTCACTCTATACAACAATAAGCAGTTTAAAAATAATTCCAACCTGTATTCCAATTTCAACTTTTGAAGATTTTCGCAATTGCCTTCCAACAGCATCCAATATGATACCATCTTCAGCAAAAGCATATTCAACAGAGTACATACATCCGTCAACAAAATTGCGAACAAGGGCCAGAGCTTGTTCTTGAATAGAAGGCTCAGGATCTGCAGAGTATACACAATCAAGGACAACTTATTTGGTATAACTAATTAATCAGAAAAAACCTGAAGTGTCAATACCACAGATAAGGCTGGCCATCGAAGATGCTGTCAATTCCACAAAAATTCCTTCCTTGCACATCTTATCAGTAAGGAATACCATGTTTCTCAAGGCCCTTACAGCATTTAACCTTAAAGACGAATCCATGGACTTGGTCAATTGCACAAGCTCTTTAATGCCTCCACATTGTATGAATGTTGACTTACGTGGCGTAAAGTCAACCACTATGTTGCTGATGGCACCAAGGGCTGCAACCTGAAAAATAAAACAGAACGAGGTTGCCTTACTAAACTTTAACAAAATTAATGAAACTAATCTGTTTAATTATGGTTGATGAGTATAATATTTACAAAAAAAAATAAAAAAATATAAGTGTTAGGGATATACATTACAACTTGAGTCTAATTAGACATAAGCTTCTAATAATGACTAATGATAGTGAAAAGGATGATGTATATTATATAAACCCTTTGTGATAACCTCATTTAATGTAACATATAATATGGGTCAAATTATAAAGCCTTTGAGATAACCTCTTTAATGCAAGATATAACACTTAATGTAATGCATCATTTTGGCAACATATAGTTTTTGTTCAAAATTCAAAATCAAGTCACTTCTTCTTGCAACACATCATTTTTTAATTTATTTGATAACATATAGATGTTTTAAACTTAAACCATAGGACATTAGCATCTGAATTATCATCAGAACAGCATACACATAATTACATATTTATATACAAATTTATGAGTGGCATGTATACCCAATTTTTTACCTGTATCCCTCACACTCTAAAATTTAGAATCCAATTCTTTAGTATGATTGGCAGGTTCCTTTTTGCAAACCTAGCAACTACTTGATTGAACTTAAACATGAGAAAAATGAACATTATATATACAATATACCTGGACAGAAGTAGAAAAATCAGAGAGAAGCCGGACCAAAGGAAAGACAATCCTTTCATTCATAAAACAACCTGTGCTCAAATTCTGAACATAATTTTATGAGAATTAAGCTGCACATAGCATAAAAAACTTCAATTGACTGATGTCATTTCATGTGACAGACCTTGATTGAGCGTGAGACACTTCTTAAGCAAATACAAGCTGCAGTGCGTACACTGGCATCATCATGAGTTAAAGCATCAACTACTAGATTCAAGACCTGTATTCAAAAACATGTGTTAGAAGTTGGAATTGGATTTAGTATCTGAATACATAATTTATGGGTTCAAGCCTTATTATAAATTTATAACTTCATCCATTGCAAGATTGAGAAGAAACACCAACTTGGCTCTAGTCATCTATCAGGAAGAAACACGGATTAGCACTTATTCAAAAATGTTCATAGATAGGAACTTGAGATGGTATAAAATGTTATGTCAATAGCAATAAATGTACAAATCACTACCACCAATAAATAATTAAATTCAGTACCATAAAACCTTGTCAACAACTCATTTACAGGGGATAAAGAATTTCAAGTTAAATGGCAGTCAAAAGTGATATCCCATATAAGTTGTTTCCATACACATAACCAAGTAAGTGTTGCTAGTAAGGAAGTAATATGAGCTAATAAAATTTAAAAACTTCTTCCTTTCCTATCCCAAAAAAAAAAAAAAATTTAAAATCTATTTCCGTTAAACCAAAAGTGTTCTGGAAAACAAATGTGGCACACATACACATGCATGGAACTGCACACCAACGCACAGTTAACTAGACAACACGAAAAAGAGAGATGCCCGTCACCTGAGCTACAAAATAAAGAGAAATCACATTCACATAATCCAAAATGGCAATATGCCATAGGAAAAGGAGAGATAATAATGAAAATAATAACAGCAACATCATCATGCATGGAACTGCACACAAACACACAGTTAACTAGACAACACGAAAAAGAGAGATGCCAGTCACCTGTGCTACAAAATAAAGTGAAATCACATTCACATAATCCAAAAAGGCAAGATGCCATAGGAAAAGGAGAGACAATAATGAAAATAATAACAGCATCATCATCATTCTGGAAAAGGTTACTCGCAAGTCTATTAGTTTCAAGATTCCTGATTTGCATCCTGCCCCGTTACATCTCATGTTACCTTTCATCCTCATTTACACCCTCGCCTATGGAGCTATAAAAATGGTAAGAAATTAGGAACCCACAACTCTCAAACATAATGAATGAATAGCTACAGAAATGGGGAACTGCAGCTTTTCTTTATGACATTCATGTCTTGTTTTTTCAGCAACAAAGATAATCACGCATGTATCAAAAAAAAAAAACTAAAAAATGGTTACTACTAACAAATATAAGAGATTTACTAAATACTAATAGAGTCCATGAAACAATAGACCTGCAATGAAAGAAATCTAGATCTGCAGCACTCCAATCTTGAGCAGAGATCAGCCAAGGCCAGAAACACCCCTTCAAGCCGTTTGGCATGTAAAGGACACTTTTGCAAGATACTGTGGAATTTATCAATAGCATTTGCCTCAAATGCTAACTTCTGCAAATCTTCCTTCTCTGCAATTAAGCTCGAGAAAGCAAAAGAAGCTTCATCTCCAACTTGACCAGAATCATCAAGGAGCTCAAGCAAAATATATACCAATTTGGTTTTGATCCCTATGTCTTGGAGATAGGAAGAAGAAGAATTCTTTACACAAATCAAGCACAAGCAGGCCAGTAACCTTGTCCGAGGATATCTGTCCTTAGTTAATTCAATTACAGAACTTAAAGCTCTTCCACTATGAAGATCCACAAATTTAGACACAGCTTCTGGGTTGTGTTTAACAATTGCAACTAAGGACTCTAAACTAGCATCTCGCTGACTAAGAGAACCATCAAGAAGGCTAGTAAGTTTCTCCAAAGCACCAGCATAGCATAAGACATTTTGTTCAGCACTTGCCTCACAAGAATGAATAACAATGCCTGCACCTAGTCCAGTAAGATTTTCGTTCTCACTTTTCAATAGTGAAAGAAGAAATTCCATGTTCTCCTCTTGAAAGAAATCATACTTTGGAGCTAGTTTTGATTGATAAATCATTCGTAAAGAACGTGCAGCAGCATCAACAACCTGAAATGAAGGAGAGAACAGACTGTTAGATGGCATTCCAAATGAATATGGCATTAAACAATAAGATTAAAAAAATATATGAAATCAACTATTCCTATTTATTTATCTTTCAAATAAAGTAAAGCAATTACTTAATTGCTTCAATTTTCGATCCCTTCCTGTTTCCACCCCATCCAACCATGCTTCACTAACCCTAAGTCTCATATTTGTCATTAAGCAAGATATATAACAAGTTTTTTCCACGGCTCTAGTAACAAGTAGTCCCAAAAAGCAATAAGCATTCCACCCACAAACAGGATAAAATATATCAACACTTCATCATTTCATTAATAAACAAAAGCACTCAAAGGTCCTGCATATAATTCAGCAGAAAGACAAAAATTTAAAAAGAAAAATCCAAAACTTCATAGCAGTGAACAAGAACTATGAAGCATGAACTACACTACCAAAAGGTCCAAAACCATAATTAAGCTATAGAAAAGGTAATTGAATTTCAAATAAGCAATTAGCAGAGAGCTTTACAAGACTCACCAGCCAGCCAAAGAAGAACACTTTAACTATTTAGAAATGAAACAAAATCAAAGTAACAGTTACAGTTATTTAATTACCAGTTTTTCATTGGATTATCAAAGAAAACCGATCCAAACTGTGGATCAAACAATGTACATTTCATCCCAAAAAAAAAAAATTAAACAAATACCACACATCGCACAACTAAGTGATTATTCTACAAGTTCCGAACATGCATCAATTTCTAGCAAACCAAAGAGGACAAGGAAAAAAAAAACAAAAGGAAAAGAGAAAAACGGTTATGATAAATGGAATTGACCTTATCGTCGGAAGAAGAGAGGAGCCTAATCAAATGAGGGAAGGCTCCGGCGTCGAGTACGGCGCAGACGCCGGCATCGACACCGCATGCGAAGCTGCCGAGGGCTGCGGCGGACTGGACAATGAGGTTGGAGGCAGAGTCGGAATCGGCGATGGCGGCGGCTACGGCGGGGACGGCTCCGAGCTTGATGTAGGAAATCTTCTTGGTGCGGTTTCCGATGATCTGGTTCTTCACCTCTCGGATGGCTTTCAGTTTGATTTCGCTATCGGAGGAGGACAGGCGGTCCAGGATGGGATCGGAAGGGAGGCTCGCGGCGGAGGAGGTCGGCATGGCGAAGGGGGTAGCGGTGGTCGTCGGAGGAGGAAGAGTTGGCGGTGGAGGAAGCTCATGCAAGGCGGAGGAGGAGAACGAAGCTCCGCATCCACAACCCAACTATGGGAGAGAGACAGGAGGGAAGGGAGAGGAGGGAGAGAGAGCCTTTGTTTTTGTTTACTCTTTTTGGGTTTTTTTATTATATAGGGTAACTGCGAAGTTTTAAATTATTATTATTTTGTAGAAAATAGTATTTATACATAAAGGTATTTCACCATTTTGTGTATTTTTTAAATAAAATAAAATAGTAGGATATAAAATTAGAAAATGAGATATTACAATTTCACTAAAAATAGTAGAACAAAAAAATAAATATTTAATTTTATTTTCTTTGCCTGTTAAATAAATTTAAATAAATATTTTATATATAAGTACAAATAAAATATTATTAAAATGATAATTTAATTTCGATACTCAATTATTGTAAAAAAAAAATTCATTGTGAACCAATTACAAATTACTTTATGTGCGACATATAAGATAATTATGATATGAATCAAATTTTTTTAATGATATGTTAATTTATAATTGGCTAACACTATGAAAAAGCTTTACACCAATGATGTGTTACCAATTAAATTCTTGAAATAAATATATTATGTATAAATAGAAATGAAATCTTGTTGAAAGAGTGTTACTCTTGTCTATAATAAGAATAACGGATTGCTAGTGGCTTGTTACATTGTTTTTTACTAATTTGAAATCTAATGAGAATTCGGAAGTTCATGTCTGTTTTTTATTTGTATTGTATGAAATGTATGGCTGTGATGATATTCATGTGTTCGGAAATGCTTAGATTTTCATCGAACGTACGTTAAACATGAAGCTACTCTAAGTAGTTTTTATGTTGCAAACTTGATGCCAACCCAAACAGACACGTGATTCCAAATGCGATGGCGTGTGTTTGGAAACACTTAGATTTCCGTCAAACGTGCATTAAGTGTAATGCTACTTTGAGTTGCTTTTATGTTTCAAACTTGATTCCAACTCAAAAGCACACATTTTTAAATACGCTGGCATATTGTTAAAATAGTGTTACTCTTGTACACGATAATAATAGATTGTCAGTAGCTTGTTACATTATTTTTTTACTAATTTACGATCTAATGAGAATTTGAAAGTTCGTTTCCTTTTTTTTTTTCCCTTTGTATTGTATGAAACGTACTGATGTGACTATACATGTGTTTAAAAATGCTTGATTTCCATCGAACCTGCTTAAACGTGAAGCTACTATGAGTAGCTTCTACATTTCAAACATAGGGTCATTCTAGAATGCACCCTTTGAAACAAGGTGCAGCATACTCCTTTCAACAGGGAAACATGGATTTATTAATATAAAATTTGGATGGTCTGGATTAAGATGGGTAACTTGTCCATCATGTAAAGCTTACAATCGCACCTTTCACTACCAATACCCATGTGTTGCGATGAATCCCCCCACACCTACCACCATCCCAAAAACAAAAAACAAAAAACACCGTCTGAAAAATCCAGAAATCCCTATTGGACCGCCACCTCATAGCCCCAAACACACACCACCATTTCTCGGTGCCCTCCTCCTTCATGAACACCCACCACATGATCATCACCACTTCGCCTCGCTCCTCTACACCAGAAACGGTGCAAACCGATGACCCAAACCTTTAACAACGAGAGTTCAAGAACTTCACCACCCGTGTTGTGTGACACCCTCTACCCCGCATGTATTTATAAAGTGATAACATAGAAGAAATAATTTAAAAAAAAGATAAACACATGCATATTATATCATAATAATAAAAACCGGGAAGAGGCTGTCGTATTGTAATATAGTTTTTCAAACGCGAAAATATAAAACATGTTTATAAAAGGAAACATAACATAACTGAAAACATAAACCCAACTCCAATGTCACATTACAGAGTTGGTATAACCATATTCCGAAAACACTCGGATAAGCAACATAAACTAAACAAAACTAAACTACGAGTAGTGGCTCCTCGGAGTCACTCCTCAGCAAGCTGCTCACCGTCATTTGCATATCCAAAAAGATACATGCAAGCAAACAACAAAAGACGGGAAGTAAGAATTATATATAAACATAACGACAACATGATAGTTGGCAAGATGAACATACAACACATAGCAATCATAACATAAATCATCATACCAACACAACAAGTATATCACAACATCTCACATACATCAGTTATATAATACAATGTAACTCACTACTCCGAATGCATGTGGATCCATCTATACCGGGCATACGACTTTGGAGTTACATATTCACATTGGCTAATAAGCACCAACGCTGGTAGTCCCCAACACAGGTGGACCCCTTGGATAGCCTACGCACCATACTCTCGGATGTGCCACCACGGGTGTACATGATTACCTAATCGGACGAATCACCGCGGACAGCCAGATCGCCCTACTCTCGGACGACCTCCCCTAATTGTCATACCTCCCCTAACAACTTCATGCATGATACATGCATACAAACAAACAATCGTTTGACCACCACCTCCATCAACACCATGTATTATGGCTTATCGTCTTCGGCCATTAAGCACCAAAGTTATTATCTTTTATCTTTTATCTTTAACAATAAACAACACTCTGCCCATTTAAGCACCAGAGCTCAACACCTCGACCACTCGGCTATCGAGGTCCCCTTGGCCACTAGGCTACCAAAGTACAACATCAACAACACCTTGACCACTCGGCTATCAAGGCCCCCTTGGCCACTCGGCTACCAAAGTACAACGTTAACATCAACATCATCTTTTCACTTTAATTATTTAACACTCTGGCTCTTAAACACCATAGCCCAACACCTTGACCATTAAGCATCAAGGCCCACTTGGTCACCCGGCTACCAAGGTACATTATCATCTTTAAGTTGTCTAACTCGTCTTTACTTTGTTTGGTGTCTTCTTTCATCTTTTACTTGATTGGGGTGAAACACCCCTGATTGGTTTTTGTTTCTGTTCTGGACAGGTGAGCATGGGTGTGCTCACCCTCAGCACAGGCGTGCTGGTCCTGGAGTCAAGCACAATCGTGCTGATTGTTGAGCACGGGCGTGCTTATGTAGCGCGTCCTTTTGAATTTCAAATCGTGCTCCCTGTTAAGCACGGTTGTGCTCATTGAAGCGTGCTCATACTGTTTCTTGGCAGAAGGGTTGAAGAACCCCTTACTAAGTTCCTGGGGCATTCAAGGATTATTCCTATTGGCTTTTAAGTATCCATTAGTCTTTAGCTTCGTTATTCTTAATTAATTCCATGTCTTACGCTTATGAGAAATTAATCCTTTAATCACAGCTTTGTTATTAAAGTCCATAAAACACTCACTAATCAATCCTAGGGTCTTTAACTAAGCCCTATGAACACAACCTTGCCTCTCATACTATGTTCATGTCTTACATCATTAACAAGCCCTATTAATTAATTAGAGACTTATTAACATCATTGTTGGCATTAACATCCTCAACAATAAACACACATTTAGAGCACATCATCATCATCATCATAACAGCATTCTCATCAAAACAGTAGCATCATCATAGCATTCATTACATCATGAAACATCATACATAAATAGGCATATCAATTATCAAGGCAACAACGTACAATAGCATACAACATCAATTAAACAATTAGCATGCAAACGGCTCATAGGTTAACCCTCTGGCCTACACGTTTATACTAGCCCTTCTCCCCATACCTGGTATGAAGATCAAAACCCGAAAGAAAACTGGTCGCGTTCCCTCAAGCAGCTCGACGGGTTCCTCAAGCCTTGGCCAAACAAAAATAGGACAACCAATTATTCTCTAGATCTAATAATAGAGAAGAGACTAAGAGAGAGGGATGAAAACGTTACCTTAAACGACACTAGCACGTGTGACTATTCTTCCAAACGGACTCACAAACTCCAATAACTTCAAGGGGCTCAAGAGAAGGAAAGGGGAGGAGGTTTCTGTCACACTAGGATTGCTCGATGTGCTAAAATAGGGTTTCACACTAAAACCCTCGCACACTGCCCACATTTATAAACTCTGACCTGAGCACGGCCGTGCTCCCTCTAAGCACGGTCGTGCTTAACGTGAGCAAGGGGTCGTGCTCACTTAATCACGGTCAGACAAAAACAGCGTCAACGAGCGCGTTGAGCACAACCATGCTCCCCACTAAGCACGACCGTGCTTGTGGCTCAGACAGCCACCAAGCACGCGCCTTGAGCACGGGGGTGCTGATAAATAAGCACGGTCGTGCTCATGCATCAGGAAGGGATTTCTCACTTGAAAAGTCCTATTGAGCCCTTAAAAACCTACCTGGGTCAAACATAACACACATACAAGCACTTAAAGGTTTAACACGAAAAAACGAGGTGTTACATGTTGCTCATGTTCTCCCTATTTCCGGTGACGTTGAGCGAGACTTTTACTGCTCGAGCATGAGGGTCCATGACAAACCCTTACCGCCTAGAAAAATAGAACCTTCAATTTCTCCAACCCTTATTAGAAACGGGTTCAAAGAAATATAGCAAACCAAATATATCAAAATTATACATACATACATATATATATATATATATATATATATATATAATTAATTTTACAAAATAGATTGAGTAGGGTGGTAGCATTTGTTACTACCTAGTGCTATCTTTGTGATTTCGGGGGGTGGTTGCTGCTAAGAAATTCACAGCTGCTAAGAACCTTGAGCAGAATAACAATGGAGGAAGGAGAAAGACCTAAAGTGTGCAATAGAGAGAGAGAACTGGATGCATTCGCAAAGGATGTGTGACACGCAGTGGAAGGAGAACTCATAGTGAAGGGGATCATCGGAACTGGGCGCTGTGGTGTGCGGAGCGATGGAGCGACTATAGAGGAGAAAGGTGGAGATAGGGATGCACATGCTACGATATAACGATGCTGACATGGTGGGTAAGTTGATGCAAGGTGATCGGATTTTGTTGTTGGTGGCGATGTCCTGGTCATCGATGGACTTCAAGTGGCAGACGACACAATTGGTGGCAATTGGAGAGGAACTTTGCAAAAAATATATAGGTAAAATAGGAAGATTGATCCTATACAGTTTTTTTTTCACTTTTTCCATCGGTCCTATAAGTTTTTTTTCCTTTTAAGTTGGTCCTACACGTTACATTCCCTTTTCACGTTAGTCCTTGTCATCATTTTTGACCTAACGTCGTCAGCTTTGACCTGACATGGCTATCACGTTAATCTGACACGTGGCTTTTGATATGACTCCGTACGGTAGAAATTGACGGGAAGGAACTAATATAGAAACGAAACATAACATGTAAGACTAATTTAAAAAAAAAAAAAAAAACACTTACTGGACCGATGTGAAAATGAAAGGTGCATGGTACAACATAACTCAAGAAGGTGCATCGTAAAATCACCCTTCAAACATAATTCCAACCCAAGGGGACACAATTCCAAATATGCTCCGGATTATGAATTTAGCATTTTTATAAATATATTTTAGTAAATTATTATATAAATATGATAAATTTATAATTATATAAATGAATAGACTGATATATAGGCTAAATAGGTTTATTTTTTTTTTTTTTTTCCAAAGCCTCTCTCCTAAGAGATTCGGAATTCTAATTGCGATTATTAATGGAAGTGAAAAATCAATAAAAATAAACTCAATATACAAGATAATCTTACAAATATTGCACATGCAATTGCGAAAAAAAATTCCTCAAATTAGTGAAGTGCAAAAAAAAATAACGAATAAATATTCTGTAATTTTGTTCGGAAAAGAATCGTATGGGTATAAATCAAATACTTGGAAAATATAAGCTTGATATTACAGAACAACTTTGGTTTCAACCAGACCAAGTGATAAGACACAAACTGCAGTAGCTGGATAAAAAGCACTCAACGTCTCAACCCCCATTGTTTGGTCTTTACTTCAACGTTTCCGTAATTCTTTCATATGCTTGTTCTTGATTTCCAATCAATGACCGGAACGTAAGAACTTGAAGATATGTGATTTACTTAGTATCAGTTTATCACATCATAGCTAATATCTACGTTTCACTTGCTCCTTACTCAAACACTGATAAGTGATTGGGTATTCATTTCCCCTTCCTTTCCAGTTCATCCCCACAAATGTAAAAACATTCAACAAGTGTTTAAAGAAGAACCATGAGCTGAGCCTTCCCACATAAGTCAAAAGAGAATTTTGGAGGTGGGATGGGGGCACAGGGGAACATATAAGCTATTGGGTAATTCCTAAATCCTAAGTACAATCTTGCATTCAAATTATTATTTAATATATGGACAAAGCCACTTTTAAAAATAAATGCATTTCTTGTGCGTATAGCACACTGTACCTACTACCTACTTAAAAATTACTCTTCAGCTACTCACCGTTGATAACTTGTGCAAGCACAAGAACCAGACGGTGCACAAAAGATACAGCAAATTAAAATTTTAAAAATTAAAACATAAAAAAAGGGAAAACTTAAGTGATAATACAAATACAGTGCAGCCACTCACATGCAGAGTAGATATGGCCGTTCAACAACAGAAAACTGCTGGGGATCCATGTCAAAACACAAGTCAAGTGCATTGATCCACCAGATCATGGAATGAATTGCTGCAACTTAAATAAATAAAGACTAACCAGATAATTACAAACTCAAACTGAATTCATGAAATTTCATGAGACCATAGCATTGGCATCATCTTCATCAGCTTCTCCTGTTTCACTGAACATGTACTGATTTTGATACTCCATAAGGTACTGTGTTGATCTTTTGACATCCAAAAACAGATGGTAAACCCGATTTATATCTTCCAACTCCACTGTCTTTCCCTTTCGCTTTTGGCATGCCAATGCAGCTGCAGTGATGAGATGAATAGCATATCTCAACGATGTTTCTACACCTATTTTGGTTAACAAATGCTTTGCACCTTCAGACATGTCTACATCTTCCTCTTGGCATCTGATATCCAGAATCTTGCGAATTTCATCCTCTGTATAAGGCTGAGTAGAGATGATGAGCAGGCGATCAAGTAGATCAATGGGAATCCCATGTGGGGATTTGTAATTTGTGCCTCGAATGGTTGTGATGCCTCTGTTGGTAGCGACAACTAATATGGGAGCCATCTCATTCTCCAGAGCCCGATTGAGGAATGAAAAGCACTCAATGTCAAGCATGTGGACCTCATCAATGAAAAGGACACCTGGCACGATCTCTGCCTTTCCTTCCTCTCTCCACTCTGCTACTTTGGTGTCAATTTGTTCTCTGACTTCTGCACGAATTTCACCTGTATCACCAGTGAAAAGTGCCAGAAATCCCTGTGTTCTGAAATTAAGATAACAGAATTAGATGATAGGAAAGAAGAACTAAAAAGCAACCTGTAAGACAATGATAACCCTAATCAACAAGTTAACCTCCTTCCTTGACAAAGGAGGTAAACATCTAATAATGTCATACTGAAAAGTTAGAAACTTTAACAGAAAGCTTCATATCTGTTTATTTAGAATAGATTAATAAGTACAATTACAGAGGGGGACTTCATAAAATCATTAACTACAAAGGACACACCAGTCGTATATCAAAGCTATCATTAACAATTTTGTTAAAACAGGACTCTCAATTAAAAGAATACTGAACTTGCTTTACCCAATCTGGACAAAGGGTCAGCAATGACCATATTGATTAATGCCTGGTTGCTTGACACAATAATTGACCACCATGCTACCCAAGGCCACCCTCAGTAAGTTTAAATTCCACTTCCACACCATGCACATTGGAAGGATCAATGCAAAACCTCATAATTTTCAGGAATAATTCAATCCTAATCTTGGATTGGAGCAAATTAGTTGGGGCCAACAGGGTCAGGGAAGCAAAAACATGAACAACACACAAAAGTTTGAGCATAGAATTATCCACCAATTCAAGTTTAAAGGCACAGAGAAATATTTTTAGTTCCCCAGCTCCAAGAAGTGGCCATTACCTAGATTATATGGTTAACTAATCAAACTATCGCTTGCATTATGAAATATAAGGTATAGAACATGGAAATCTTTTCCTCAAAAACCAGCATTGGCTAATAACAACCAGATTTACAAATTAACTGAATCATGATAAGCCAATTCACTGACTTTAACATGATGTAGCCATTGCCTAGATTATAGTCAAATACTTTAACTATGATCTGCAATATGGAATATTACTAGCATTGCCCATATAGCAGGGATGTTCAAGACTCATCCAGTCCTAATAACCCATCCTGACCTGACACTAATTGCGATGGTTTAAGATTCTAGAAACTAGGCCTGGTATGTTTTCAAGTCAGAGTTTGGTTTATGCTTGACGACCCAACCCGGCCGTTTTTTTGCAATTGGCAATAAGTGTTTTAGTTTATTTTCTAAATAAATATTATAAAGTGTATCTTAATATTAGTATTTTACTTTTCAATTTCATATATTATGTCAACATATCGGGTTAGCCCCATTCCAATTCGGGTCAGAACCCAAGTTCGACTCCAAGCAAATAACATAATCAAAATTATCAGGTAAGGTGGGCTGGTCAAGCTAAAGCTGCTTCATGAACATCTCCACCAAATAGCAAGTTGATTTACAAATTAACAACTCCAACATGATAACCAAGCGACTGGCATAATCACCAAATGCTCAAATTGAAACAAAGAACTTGACAGAGACCGATTCATTTCTCACTCACCTGCTATTAATAACATCAATCTCATGAAGAGTAACACAATGCACCACCTCCTTCCTTTTCTGGAGCTCCCCATCAGGACACTGCACGAACTTCACCTGCGGTCCCATAGCATCAAACTCCCTCGACCTCGAAAACGACCGTCCAAGCTTCGTGATCTTCCCGGACGCCTTATCGATCCCGATCACGTCGCCGCTGGTCACCTTCTCCTTCCCCAGCGCCTCAATCATCTTCGCCCCCAAGTCATACACCGTCTCCATCTCCGTCGTCTTCAGCGTCAGCTTCCCTGACTTCGACGCGGCACCGGCCACCGCAGGCCGATCGATCTGGACCTCGACGACCTCGCCCTCGATGACCTCGGTCTCCTCCTTGATCCTCACGCCGATGGCCTTGCGGAACGCCTGGGTGAGGGCTTCGGTCTTCGACATCTCGAGGGAGAAGAGCTCGCTGCCGGCGATCATCGCGAACGGGGTCTCGAGGCCCAGGGACTTCGCCATGCCCATGGCGATGGCGGTCTTGCCGGTTCCAGGCTGGCCGGCGATGAGGACGGCGCGGCCGGCGATCTTGCCGTCTTTGATCATCTGGAGGATGACTCCGGCGGCCTTGCGGGCTGAGGTTTGGCCGACCATGCCCTCGGAGACGTCGCGGGGCTCCAAGGAGGAGTCGAGGCCGAGGCCGCGGATGTGAGAGTGGGCGCCTATGCGCTCGATTCGGGTTAGGTCGCGGCTCTCGGAGAGTTTAAGCTCCGCCATTGGTAGCGGTGGTGGAGATTGGGTTTTGGGAAGAGAGGAGGTTTTAGGGTTTTCAGGGTTTGGAGTTGTGCTCTGCAATTAGCCTACTGTTAACTGTTACAGTGTTGGGTTTTGGGAAGAGAGGGGTTTTAGGGCTTTCAGGGTTGGGTATTAAACGTAACAAAGCATGAGCACAGTTTTTTTTTTTTTCAAATAACCCCTTTTTTTTAATATTATACACCAAAATATTCCCTTTTTTTTAATCCAAAATATTTCCCTTTTTTGATTAGTATCAAAATGCACTTTTTTTTTTTTTTTAGAATAAAGGCCCAAATTGGTCTCAAAAAATTTAGAGAGCCACTTTTGGTCCTTGAAAAAAATAAATTACTCATTTAATCCCTCAAATTTACAGAGGCATGACACATTAGTCCCTCCTTTCACTTCCAATGTCCATTTACTTGCCTATATGTCCCGTTAACCATCCTGCCTAACTCATTAGTGGTCCTGTATAGCCTATGACAAATTTTCATAGTGAAAAATGAATAAAAAATGAAAAACATGCACAATTTTCTGGGATCAGGGTTTTAAAATTTTACACTTTTTTTCACTTTTGTTCTTTTTTTCACGGTGGAAATTTGTCATAGGCCACATAGGACCACTAACGAGTCAGGCAGGATGATTAACGGGACACATAGACAAGTAAACGGACATTGGAAGTGGAATGAGGGGCTAATATGTCCCGCGTTTATAAATTTGAGGGATTAAATGGGTAATTAATTTCTTTAGGGACCAAAAGTGGGTCCTCTAAAATTTTCAGGGACCAATTTGGGTCTTTACTCTCTTTTATAATATATTGAGAAATCAGCTTTAGGAGTGTCGACTTCTCACTTATATTTTTTGTTACGTTTTAAATAATTTAATGACTTAAAAAAAAAATAACCCAATGCCGACTTCCCACTTGTATATAAAAAAGGGTATCCGGGTACTTAAATGCAAAACAAAGGCATTCATGTAGTTAATTTTTTTAGGGTTATTTGGAAGGGAAAAAAAAAACCTGCATGGCTAAGTCCCAAATATAAATATAAATAAATTATAGGGGTGGCTATAGGTCTTGGTAGACTCGGTAACCCGGTCAATCCGACCCAACTCAACCCAGATTTTGTGGGTTGATTCGGATGATTAGATTAGGTTAGGTAAAAACACATAGAACCCATAAAGTATGGGTTGGATATTAGGTTTTAGGTTTTCAAACCCATTGAACCCAACCCAACCCATAGAGTATGGCTTGCTGCTTGGTGGATGGTTTTAGACTTAGTTTTCTGTTGATGATTGCTGATGACTTTCATTCTTTCATTATAATAATTTAGACTTTTACTTGATGATTATTGATGATTTCTGTGTAATATTTTAGTTGATGGTTGAAGAATATAGTTTGGTAAACTTTGATGACTTTAATTTAATGTTTTAACATGGTTTCAACTGGAGAACGGATTTATTTGTCATTTTCTGCCCTTTTACACTTTTTTTGGCCTGTCAAACCCAAGGACCCGACCCAACCCAAAGGTGGAAATTCGAATGTTTCATGCTAGACCCGAGAACCCAACCCAACCCATCTCGTAAGTGGTTGATCGGGTTGGGTTGGTTTGAGTTTCAAATATATATATATATATATATATATATATATATATATTTTAGCAAACCCAACCCTCCTTTGACTGGGTTGGGTGCTAAAGCCCACTAACAAGTTTGGTCCTTAAAAAATTGTGGGACACTTATGGTCATTGACAAAAATAAAATAAGCACTTAGTCATTAAAATTATAAATTTGAGATATGTTAGTCCCTACATCCAATGTTGTTTGTGAACATTCATTATTTATCCTCGTGGCCCGTTAAGTGTCCTACGTAGTGCGGTTAAATTTCAACAATGATAAATAAAAAAAGGTCTTGCTAACGAGTACCTTAAGAGCCTTGGTTAAGAAATCCAAAAATAGCAAGATTTCATTGAAAAAAATAAGTATATCACTTCTCGAAATATTGAATGCATCATTTTTCAATAAAATCTTTGTTTTCTTGGTTCCTTAATCAATTCCCTTACGACACTCGTTAGCATTCTCGAATAAAAAAAAATGCAAAAACATTTAGCAAAACTGTATTGCTTTGTGTGCTGCATGGGAGTTGACGAAAGAAACCCGGTAAAGTGACACAAGTTAGTCTTTGAAATTAATATTAGTGACCGAATTTAGTCCATGAAAATTTTGATCGTGATCTATGTTAGTCCTTCGATGCACAACTTAGTAAGCGCCAAAAGCTAGGTGGTCATGGGAGAAAACAACCTCACTCATTATAAATGATTCCTTGGTGATATAATCCATCGATGTGGGACTTAACCCTTAACAATAAAAAGTAGAACACAATGTGTATAAGTGTATTGTGCATACTGAGGAAATTATTTCCATTTCGGTGTTGTTGAGTCTCCAAGCGTTTGAATGAAGCTTTGTACTCTTTAGTTTTGATGTGTTCAAACATTTATGATAATGATTTTAATTGAATTGTCTGAAGTTTTCTAACAAGTTTATTAAATATGCAGAGAGTTAACTTCTAAAATGGAAACAAGAAATGATTAAGTGTTTGTCAAGATATAACGTCTGAGTGGAGACTAAAGCAAGCGTCTGAATGCAAACAAACAAGCGCCTACTTACACACAAATGTGGCAAAACGGGCTGGTCTGATCAGGTCGTGCCGAAAAAGCCCGATAAATTATAGGGTATGGGCACCAAAATTTGGGCCCATTTAATTTCGGGCCTTTTTGGCCCGACCCTATGAAACCCGAACCCGCACCGGGCTAGCCTGCATCAGGCTTAGGCAGCCCGATTATTTTTATATTTTTATTTTTTATTTATTTTAGTTTACCTAAAAATTTAAACATGAAAATTTTAAATAAAAAAATGCAAAACACTGTAGTATAGGAGTTCAGTACACTGTACACGTAACACACACACACACACGACCCAGGCCCAGTTTTATCTTGCTTTTATTTTCAATCACTTTTATCTTGCTTTCTTTTGAAAGGTCACATTTTTACGCTTAAAGAAAATGTCCTAAAACTGGTCCAGTTGTAAGGGTTTTTTATTTATTTATTTTTTTTTTTATGGGCCAGTTGTAAGGTTAAACAAATGTCATTTGCGTAATTGCCCTATAATTTTATTAGGTTGCAACCTTTTCTTTCTTTGTTTTTTAAAGGTTACAGGGTAGCGAGTGTAGCGACTAGCAATCTGTCTCCCACTTCTTAATTATGCGATAAACATTAATTTAATTTCAATGGGTCATAAGCCTTGATTGATTGGAAATATGCATAATTTTTTGTGGGAAAAAAAATATGTCGGCCTAGCTCGAACAAGCCCGCAACCCGCATAGGGCTGGGCTTAGGCACCTATTTTACTGCTCATTGATTTCGGGCATTTTTGGCCCTACCCTATAAAGCCCGAGCCCGCATTGGGCTAGCCCATGTCAGGCTGAGTAGCTCGTTTTGCCATCGCTACTTACACGTAGTAGAAACCACCCGACTCAAGTCAAGTATGTGCCTTAAAGCAAATCAAAGTAACATTGAGTTCAAGCGTCTATCAAGATACACTTAAGTCAAATGTCTACTCCACTTTAAATTCAAATATGCTCTGACTTAAACTTTAAGAGGATCACACTTTACGAAGTCAAAACTCTGAATCTACTCTCTGTTGTTATATTTTGTACGCAACACTAAGTACTTTAAGACTGTTAAATCTCATTGTTGCACAAAAGTTGGCGCTGCTCAAAGTTAGAAAAGGAACATGCACCTGCTTTGATTCTCTCTTGTACTCTGCTAATGAATGCAAAACAATACATTCTCAGCCAAAAACCCAACCATAAAAACATATTGAAGATAGAAAGGTAGTGGATATGAAATGAGCAAAATTGTTCTCCTTCCTTCTGTCAATTTTTGAAGCATGCCAAATCGGGTTAAAAATGTGTATACTACTACAGAGACTGGCTAATAAAAGGTTCTTCACAATTTAAACCTAATAACATTTAATGCTGGAGTTTACGTGACAAAGAACACTTCATGGTGCATACAATTGGTGCTCAAAGCTAGGTATCTACCACTCAGAGCTGAGTACCCAATAAGCACTGGGTTACTAACACTGGCTATCTAGTAGTTTTTCGAAGATTTACTTCAACTCTTCATGCCCTAACCCCAACTTTATGTGCTTTCTACAATACAAATATAAAATGTGCAATTAGTCTATACCTACAAAGCAATAAATTGAACTAAAAATTAACACTTCAAATATTAAATGAAAATAAAGCCTAAGCTAAAAACATTAAGGGATAAACATCATCAACATACTTCATCTTACAAATTGTCACTCCTTCAAGCCCAAGACTTTGCTTGGTAATTACAATGGACTCAAACAAGATAAAGACACATATCAATGATTGGAAGAATTCAAAGTAGTTCAAAAATGAATCACAACTTAACAATACCAATGTAATGCACAACCAAATCATGTATGAATTCCTAATAACAAAAGAATCAATATGTACGTGGCAAGTCCATACCTAGAAAGTTTTAAAAGCAAAAATAATAATAATCACAAACTCTTGTCACATCTTAAAATTAAAGATCATTGTAAATTCGGTCAAGGAAAAAAAATCAGAATCCTAGCCTTTCACATGATATATAAGTTCACTCAATGGATCCAATATATGTGGGTTGGTTCAATTTCACACATTAAAACCACACTACTATAAATTTGTTTGTCATATTCTTATATCACACAATTCACAAGCAAGCATAAATCAAAAGGAGCTTATTTATGTATATAACTTGATTAAGGTAAAGGAGAAGGTATATATGAAATGATATCACAAGCTCACCATAAAGAATAGAAGAACAATTGAGGGCATTAGGAAATCAATCTTTAATGACAACAACATAACTTCCCCTTCATTCTTTTTCTCCCTTTGTTCTTCTTTCTTCTCTTTCTTTCTTTTGAAATTTTTTTTCTTATATCATTTCACCATCATTCTCTCATTCCTCGACTTATTTCCCCCTCTAACCTGTTTCATGACCAAGCTATAAGAATACCAATGTTGTTATATCCCATAAGATTTAGGTAGAAACATTGTTTTTCAACCGATGGCTTCCATATGGACAAATAAAGGATTTGATATATGAGGGCCAAAGAGTTCGAGCAAGGGAATATTAAAGGTTAGTTATTTGACTCAAGTGGTTCTATGAAAAAATTGCCCTATTCCTATTTATGACATGCATCCAAATCATGTTCATACAAGAGTTCAACAAACTCCATAACATGAATTTTCAATGGTGATCACTCATGAAAAAATCCAAACTTGAAGGACCAAATAGGTTACATAGGTAGACCACGAGACCCAAATTTACATTGTTACCGTCTTCAAAAATCAAGGTTAAGAAATAATGCATTATAAAATCCACATAGGAAACAAATTTTGAATTAAAAACTAAACTACAAAGGTCAACTTCTATTTAAAGAAAACAAATACATGATAGCTCACATTACAATGGTTAAGAGTTATAAGCCACAATAGTAAGGAATTTAAGCAATTTAGTTCAAGGGTTCCTTGAAGAACCTTCTCCCGCCTTCTTTTGCTTCGTTTTCTCTACGTTTTCTTTTCATTTCTAGTTCTTTTTCAGTTGGAGGATCGTTTTCTCCATCACTTTTTGCTTTGGGTCCCCACAAGTGCTGCTCCTCCTTTCAGGCAAATTCAATAATTTGCCCAAAGAATCATGTATTGTCAAAATCTGAGTGCGAATCATCCACAATTGGGAAGGGGATTACACAATTTCCAACTTAAATACTCTCCAAAATTTCTTAATACAAATCACTTAAAGGTTAACTTAGCTTTGGCCCTCATTATCTTATAAATTTGAAATAAAGAATGGACCAATGGACTAAATTAGTGTCTATTATTGAACTTGATTGCAAAACCAACAAAAACATTATCCAAGCAATCCAAACAAGTCAACAAACCAACATTTAAGTAAACAATCCAAGTACTTCAAAAAAAAAAAAAAAAATTTACAACCCAGTTTGACAGTGTTCTAAAATAAACATAAATAATAAAAGTGAAAAACTAAAAGTTATGCATTAACATTTTCTCTATGGGTGTAAGTGGACCGAGTCAACCCGACTAACCCGACCAAACCGAACCAAACCAACCCAAAAAAAGCGGAACATAATTGGTTCTGGTAAAAACCCAATCCGAACCGATGAGAACCAATTATCATTGGTTCGAGTATTGAATTTTGTCTTCCAAATCCAATGACCCGATGACCTGACCCGATGATATAAAAAAAATAAATGCCCCCCTAATTTCATGAGTCCCTGACCTAAATGAGTATCTATCCTAAGTCTCACTTGTTTTCACTCAGCCTTCACTTCTCAATCTCACTATCGCACAGAAACACAACCTGTGAGTCACAGTCGCCGCTCACAATACAGTTCCGAGCTCCGTTCCAGGCCGCAACATCAGTCAGCAGATCGTCACGTCGCCTCCTCGCTCCTCCGACTCCGTCTCTTGCTGTCGTGTTCGCAGCTCCGTCCCACCACACAGCAGCAGCTTCGTCCTCTCCGTGAAGCGCCGTCCTTCATCAAGTAGCTCTGTCGACGCCGCGCTCTTCTCCGCCGTGGCGAGTCCTCCTTCCTCCCTCTTCTCCCCTTTTTTTGCATGTCAGATGTGATCTTCTCCCCTTCTCTTCCAAAATCTTGAATCACCTTCTGTCCTTCACTGCTTCCTCTTATTCTGTTTGTTGATTTGTTGTTAATTCCTATGTTTTTTGGACTATTTTGTATTTTTGTATCATCCTTTTACATTTCTGGGCAAAAAAAGGTTCTGGTGCATTAATAAGCAGGTGACCCAACCACCCGAACCGAACCAAACCGAATTCTATCGGTTTGGTTTGGTTCGGGTCATGTACAAAAAATGCAGAAAATCGAACCAAACCGAACCGATTAAAATTGATTGGTTCAGATTTTTTCCCATCTAAAACCGAACCAAATCGACCCGTTACACCCCTAATTTTCTCCATCTTCTCCTTGAAGCCTCCTGCTGGTCTTCCTCCTCCTGCCTCAACTCCTACTCTCCCAGAAAGGTCTACAGTCCACTTAAGTCATCATCTCCTCATCAGTTAGGTGGATTATAGGTCCAAAGGTCTCCCCCAAATATATTTTGTGTTTGGATTTTCGTTAGAAATGTGTCAAATGCCTTTTTGAGTATTCCAAATGAAAATCCAAAAATGCACTAAATCGTCTCAAATCCTCTATGAGACATCCATCTTAATTTGCATCATGATAGCCGACCTCTTAATAATGTATAAAAAAAACTCAATTTAATAATAATATAAATACATCCTTCCTTACTTTAAAATGAAGTTTATTTTAGAGCATCTTTATTATTTTAAGAAGTGTAGCGAAACCTAGTATTAGAATACAACGACACACAATTTTGATATTTTCATCTACTTGATGTTGCACGTTTGTCAAGCATTTAAACATAGTTATCTACTTGTACTTGTCTATATGTCACCATCAGAGTTTGGTAGAAAAATTCAATTGTATACATACACGCGTAAATCAAAAGCTAGGCAACGTACATTAACTTATATTTTTCGTACATAATAACATGTAAATTAACTATGTAATAATCATTATGTAAGTAACGCCATTCCTAAAAACAATTTCATCATTGTTTCAAAAAAAAAAAATAAAAAAAATTCATCATAGCTTAGCCCGAGATATAAGTAGTGATGTGTTTTATACTTGAATGCAGGAAAATGGAATAATAATAAGCGTGTTTGATTTTGTGGGTGGTAAACACACATTGCAGTGATTATTTGACAAATTTTTTATTGTTCAATGTGAAAGTATTAAAAATATATTTGGATAAACAATTTAATTAAATACTTGTTATTTTTTTAAATAAGTTTTTTTGAAAGGATTTTTTTAAATAAGTTAAAAACATTTTATTTTGATAATTTTTTTTTTAACAAGCTTGTTATCATAAGTTAAAATAAACTTATATAACGATCATAAATTACCTACCTAAGTTATTCTCATAAATTTAAATAAGTTCTCTGTCAACTCTTTCAAACATACCCCAATTTTGGAGGGTTGTTGAACGTGAATTGCCAAACCCAAAACCAAAATCTTCACCGTTCACATTCACATTTAAGAAAAAGAAAGTTCACGTTTACCTGTTTCTTTTAGCAATTTCCTGAATTTATTATTTATTTATTTATTTATTTATTTATTTATTGTCTTGATGATGATAATAATAGGGTCAATAGCTCCAAAATGGGAAGCTTCATTCAAATAGCAGAGTGGACGCCTCATTTTTCCACACCTGTGAATTCCTTTGGTAGTTGGCACTTGGCCGTTGCTCCGTACCACTTTTCAAGCCAGTCCTTTTCTTTGCTTTCACTCCATTAGACTCTCTGTCTCTCTAACCCACAACTTCAAGAGTGGACTGAAAGTAGCTTATACTGCTTCTACTTGGTTATGTTCATCTAAAGTTCGCAACTTTTTCATCTGGGTGGTGAGAAAAACTAAATTTGCCCCCTATTTTTTTTTTGGAGAAATCCCTATTCTTTTGTTATTAAACAGATATTATTTTGATTTATTATGTTTTTCATGATAGATTGTGAAATTGCAATTGATTGCTGAATGCTGATCATGCATTGTATAGGCAATTCTGAAATTCCAATTTTGGTTCATTTTCTAAAATATATGAAAGTTTAGTTTGTAGGTGTGTTTGGTGAAGGGAAATGAGAAGAACTGGCTAAGCTTGAAAATTTGGTCCTTTTTTTTTTTTTTTTTGAACTTGGGTATGTGATGGAATTCCCTTCTCTTCCACATTTGAATGCATGGAAGGCTTGTGCAAATATGAGAGTCTGGACCCTTTTCTTGCTTCTGCTGCTACTGAAGAGTGATGTTGTGTATTCTGGTTCTGATTACTTAATTGGTATTGGAAGCTATGACATTACTGGCCCTGCTGCTGATGTTAACATGATGGGGTATGCTAACACTGAACAAATTACATCTGGGATTCACTTTAGGCTGCGGGCTCGTGCTTTCATTGTTGCAGATCCAAAGGGTAACCGTGTAGTGTTTGTGAACCTTGATGCTTGCATGGCTTCACAGATTGTGATGATCAAAGTAATGGAGAGGCTGAAAGCAAGGTACCAACAATGACTTGTCTCAGCTCTCAAGAGTTTAATATGATTACTTAAAGAAATTGTGGTAGCTTGACCACAAGGGAATATTTTCTTTGATGTCTGCTAGTGGTAACTGATGTTTCTATATAATTATTTTGATATCAACAGTTGTGTGCTTGAAGTCATACTTTCATTTTGTTTGACAGATATGGTGATCTGTATACTGAACAGAATGTAGCTATTAGTGGAATTCACAGTCATGCCGGCCCTGGGGGTTATCTCCAATATGTTGTATATATTGTAACTTCTCTTGGATTTGTGCGCCAATCATTTGATGTCATAGTTGATGGCATTGAGAAAGGCATTGTCCAGGCCCATGAAAATCTTTGCCCAGGATCAATTTTTGTCAATAAGGGTAAGTAAAAAATTTTCATACTGATTCTTCTTTTCCCTGGGCTCATACACAGTTGCAAGCATGTGATTTCAGATGCATCAATTTTATATTTAGTTAAAATGATGATAGTTTTGCATTCTGTTGAAGCATGTCACGAAATGATTAAAAAGTTAATTTTTATTTTAGAGATGAAAAGGAAAGGCATCAAGTAAAACCCCGTTTCTTTAAAGAGAAAGGACAAGGAAAATGAATGCATATAACACGGCACAAGCAAAGTCCAACATGAGAGTTGAATAACATGTAAACTGCATCGAGTTGTCAACAATTTCTGCAACATTCATTTTAGTGAAGTTAGTGCCAAAAAACTTGCAGGAATCCTGGATGAGACAGACTTGATTTTCTTTATAGGTTGAGTGTCTTCCGTCTTTTGCTCTAACCTCATATTTCTAGAGACTGAGCTATTGTTTTCACTATCTAGTATATGTGCATTGTGTGGAAAGGGCCTCTTTGATTGTTTTCTGAGATCTGTGTGATTGTTTTCAAATGCACAACTTGGTAGCCAAATTGTTCAGCTATCACACCATGTCGCTTAAAATGTGATTTTAGTCCAAATTAGAACCATTTTCTAGTGCGAACCATTTGAATACAAATAAATTCTGATTATCTCAGTCATTTTCAAGACCTCGTCATATGATAGAAAGAGGAAGATAAACCGAAGGAATAGATTATCCTCCTAAAAATTTTATTTTTTATTTCTATAAGTGGTTGGTATCGGTTTGACACTAAATATCTATTGCTATGCTGGTTTTGTTTCAGTGATATTATGCTCTACACCAACTCATTGGATAAAATGATTACTACATTGATTTTATCCCTCCCTTTAGGTGATATCAGATGATCATAACATATGAATCACTAGAAGGTTATGTTCAACTTGCAGGAGAGCTCCTAGATGCTGGTGCAAATCGCAGTCCCAGTGCCTATCTCAATAATCCTGCTTCAGAGAGGAGAAAATATAAGTATGATGTTGATAAAGAAATGACTCTTTTAAAGTTTGTTGATGAAGAATGGGGACCTGTTGGAAGCTTCAATTGGTTTGCTACTCATGGTACTTCAATGAGTCGTACAAACTCATTAATTAGCGGGGATAATAAAGGTGCTGCTGCACGATTCATGGAAGACTTGATTGAGCACGAAGTTTCTGGAAGAATGGATTCTGTTGTATTTGAAGACGATGGCTTGCCCCGAAGAATCTCAAATATAATTCCTAGCCTTCATGATAATCGTAAGTTATTTATGCTTTGGTTTTGGCTGCATTGCATCCATTGATTAAATTATTAGTTTAGAGACAAGATAAACATCTTAATTGAGTAGCATTAAAGTTTGAAGTTCTGTATATCAGGTGGGTCCATCATTTGGAATGCTAACACATTTTGAAATTCTTGATGGAGCTCTAGTTGATTCAGTAGAAACTGAGTCCTAAATTGGTTTTGCAAATGAACCAGCTGTGAATGAATATCATATATGGTTTTTTAGATAATACGTTTTCTGTTAATAATCTGATTGAGGAACAAAAGGAAACTTAACCGTGAGAGTAACCCAGTCTGTTTCATTTTGTGTGTTTGACTGTTTAAGGCTTTAAATCAGTTACTGTCTGGTAGTTGGGAAATAGCAAGTGGTTGATGCTTGAGCATATGCAGATGATGACCAGAACTTGTTCATAATTCTTCACTCTTCAATCATATCTCAAATTGTTGTCACTGTCTATTTTGGGATATCATTGCAATGGGGTGAGAGTTACGTTTATCTGGTGATAAATTTTAAACATATAATTGCTTTATTGTGGTTTGATCCTTAAATCTGTCTAATTCTCTTGGCAGCATTTGGTGTGCTCACCAGCTTGCTAACTGCCAGTTTTTTTGGGTACTTCAGTATCATGGGCTGGATCACATCATCTAGTTCCCTGGATTTTAGGAAGATCCGGTGCATTTAAATGTTACAAGTCTTTTCCTCTTGGATGTCCTAACATTGGTTGACTTTAACAGAATTGTCTGCATAAAGACAGAGGAAGATGTCAGTATGCTAGCAATGGCTGACTGAACAATCTATTGAAGCATAATTGAATGATGCCTTGTTTTATGTAACTGATGTAACCAGGTCAACAGTAGGGGGGATATCTGAAAATAATAAATGAGTTATATATATATTCTCATTTAAAATTTATTTGATGCAGACCATGAATTACTGGAACTTGCTGCTTCCTTCCAATCTCCTCCTGGTAGACCAGCAACCAGAACTTCAAGTGTTGCTAGACGCGTAAGAGGTGCCCTTAGGGAGGTTGACAGGCCTAGATTTGTTTCTGCATTTTGTCAATCAAATTGTGGAGATGTTAGTCCAAATGTGCTTGGAGCTTTTTGCATAGACACTGGACTACCTTGTGACTTCAATCATAGTACATGTGGAGGAAAGAATGAGTTATGCTATGGCCGAGGACCCGGGTAATGTTTTCTTTCATAGTGCAGGCAAATGTCACCTAAGCCTATGCTAAGTTGCATCTCATAACTAATGTGGCAGGTACCCAGATGAATTCGAAAGTACACGCATTATAGGGGAGAGGCAGTTTAGAAAAGCAGTGGATCTTTTCAATGCAGCTGCTGAACAGATTAAAGGGAAGGTTGATTTTCGACATACCTATATAGATTTCTCCCGAGTTGAAGTAACTATTTCTAAACAAGGAGCTTCTGAGGTAGTAAAGACATGCCCTGCTGCAATGGGGTTTGCATTTGCTGCAGGAACAACAGATGGTCCTGGAGCTTTTGATTTTAGGCAAGGTGATGATAAGGTAATATTGTTTTATGAATTTCTACTTTATGCTTGCACGTTATCCTAGGTCTGTAGTCTTAAATATCTGTCATCGTGCATGCTTATTGTTTGTTCTGATTTTATGTCAGGGTAATCCTTTCTGGAAGCTGGTTCGCAACTTGCTTAAAGCACCAAACAAGGAACAAATAGATTGCCAGCGCCCTAAGCCCATTTTGCTTGATACTGGTGAAATGAAGAAACCATATGATTGGGCTGTAAGTTACTCGAATGTTCTGAATATTATGATTTTATAGTCCCTTGACTCAGTCAGTTATGTTGTATGTTGGCTGATTTGGAAAAAGATGGAAAGGTTGATTGCATAGAGACTCTCTTCAGCAGATTATAACACTGTTAACCTCACAGTCTTTTCTACTTTATATATATCTAGGGATAGACATCCTTGTATGAAGCATCTAGTGTCTGTGCTATACTTTTTTCAAAGCCCTTTATTTTGTGTGGACATTACCAGAATTGATTGTTTCTTGTTTTATTTTGTACAATTGAGCAATTTTGACTCCAACTAATTATATGAAGATATATTTGTCAAGTTTTTATATGATAGTTAACATTGTATGGAGTTATGGACATAGATGTTCAACTATGGTCACTTGATGTTGGCAATTGTAGTTTCACCAATCATTAAATAAGTTTTTTTTTTTTTTTTTTTCTCTTTTTTCATGGTATAAAATGTCTTGGGATGTTGATTTAATATATTATATCACTTCCTTGTGCTTGTCTCTGTTTGTGTAACTGCATTTTAAGCTAAATTCAATTATTTGAATTGGTATTTTGTTTGAACGTTATATTTCACAGAGGTGGAAGAAAATGACTTGATAACAAGATATATTGCATAAACCAACCTAATGAAGGGTCTTGTCCAGTTAGTAAATCGAATTATGAGTTTTCAAATAATTTGACATAACATTTTTGTATTTGGTAAGGTCTATTATTTTAAATACATCAATTATATATATTGACCTAGTGTGTTTTTAAATTTTCCCGTAATCATGTTCTTTGTTAACAGAAGTTCCATATAGAAATAGAAGTCTCACTGCATCTGTTTCAGTCATGCAGATATAATATATGCCAATAAAAAGATAAGATTTACTTATGTAAAACTTTCTTCAATCATGTTCATATTGCAGCCTTCAATACTTCCAATCCAGATCCTTCAAGTTGGGCAGTTTGTCATTCTTAGTGTACCAGGAGGTATCAACTTGTCTCCTACTCTCTTATTTGCAGTAATATGTTACTGTTGGAATCTATATCCTTCACATCCTCAACATTTAAGTTTCAACTATCACAGAAACTGCAAAACACCATCTTAATGAAAAATAAACTTTTAGACGGATGTAAGGGAGATAGGATGGGGAATAGAGAGAATGCTCACAGAGGAATCTATATCCTTGACATCCTCAACATTTATGTTTCAACTATCACAGAAACTGCAAAACACCATCTTAATGAAAAATAAACTTTTAGACGGATGTAAGGGAGATAGGATGGGGAATAGAGAGAATGTTCACAGAAATGGGCTGAAATATCACAAAATGCTGATGTGGCAGTGAGAGAGAAAGAAGACAGATGGAAGGGGGAAAAGGGGGAAATTGGTATTTACGGGGTGCAGAAAAGAGGAGATACTGAGTATTTGGAGTAAGATTGGGAGTCCTTGGCCTAGGGGAAGGATTGTTCACTATATCAAGTGATCATTGTTGTATTTCTTTCTTTCTCTCTATTTTCTAGTTTGCTGTTCTTGCTTATTTTCTGGGTTGATTCTTGCTTGTTGGATGTCTTTGAGCTTAAAAAAATAAGTTGTTGATCAACTGTTGCCGATTTCATGATATTATCATATCTTAGTGAATTGAGTTTTGCCACTACTGGGTGCAACTGAAAGCCAGATTGGACCAGCTACTTGGCTCTTTTTCCCCCTTTCATACGTGTGTATAAATATTTTAAGACCAAATGTCTTTCTTAATATGTTGGTTTTGCTGTTTCATTATATTTTATGGCTATTGTTCTTTTCCTCGGAGATTCATGGTAATTACATATTTATACAAGTGTTTGTAAAACAATCTATTTTGGCCTATGTATTGTATTTTTGGGTGCTTCATCGTGTTTGTAATTGTTTTAATTCTGACAGAATTCACAACAATGGCTGGGAGTCGTCTTCGTGATGCAGTGAAGACGGTACTAAGGGGTAACAAAGATTTTGATAACGTTCATATTGTTATAGCAGGGTTGACTAACACTTATTCACAGTATGTGACTACATATGAAGAGTATCAGGTGCAAAGATACGAGGTCAGTTTTCATTCTTGTGGAAGAGACATCAGGCATGCAGCAAACGTTTTTTAGATTTCTATAGAAAGAACAATTGCAATATTAGTTGAAGTCTATCAATGATGCAAATTCTTTTTGTCAAATCATATTACATTGTATTGGCAAGACAATTTGTAGTATGATTGAAAATATGGTTTCTATGCATAAAACTACTTCTGTCTCTTGTAGCTCTTAATGCTAGGCAAATCATTGTGCATATGCACCGATACAAACATGCATATGGAAAATGTTACAATGATGATAACAATTGTGCATGCAACTATTCTATGCAACTTTCTAACTTCATTTTTCATGTTGTTAGGGTGCTTCCACGCTATACGGTCCGCACACACTCAGTGCATACATTCAGGAGTTTAAGAAGCTTGCAAAGGCTCTTATCAATGGCCAACCTGTAGAACCTGGCCCACAACCACCTGATCTACTGAATAAGCAAATAAGCTTACTCCCACCAGTTGTGGTGGATGCACCCCCTCTTGGAGTAAAGTTTGGGGATGTTAGTTCTGATGTACCTCAGAACTCATCCTTTAAGGGTGGTGACATGGTGACAGCTTCATTCTGGTCCGCGTGTCCTCGTAATGACCTTATGACGGAAGGTACATTTGCCCTGGTGGAATTTCTCCAAGGAAAGGATAATTGGATCCCTGCTTATGATGATGATGATTTCTGCTTGCGCTTTAAGTGGTCAAGGCCTGCCAAACTCAGTCCTAGGAGTAAAGCAACCATAGAATGGAGGATACCAAAGGGTGTGACTCCTGGTGTCTACAGATTAAGACATTTCGGAGCTGCAAAGGGCTTGTTTGGATCGATTCGTCACTTTACAGGTTCATCCAGTGCGTTTGTAGTAGCATAAATGGAGGCATATTGTTTATATCCATTACTATATTTGTGATTTGTTGAGTTGAGCTCTAGCAGAATCCTTTGAATCATAAATAAGTATGATTCACTATGTATAATTTGTTATCCACCATTCATTATATTTGTGTTTTTTAGGAGCAACAAATCACAAATAGTTAAGACTTAAGTCTTTATATGGCTGACAATTACTTATTGCACATTATTAACTACTTCTAGTTTTAATTGTTCATAAATTCAAAATGGCAACATAGTATTTACTGTTTCCAAATCTGGCATCTGAGTATCTATACCTTCCTGTGCTTCCAAATCTGGAGTTTGATCACCAAACAAGCCCTAAAAAGATACATTTCCTTTTCAAAATTCCTTATCCAAACACAACCTTAGGGACAATTGAAAAGCACACATTTTATAGATCAAGTAATCTAAGATTCTTTTATCTTATTGAAGGTAAAAACCACTTTTTTGAAATGCTTCTAAATCATGCAAATCAAGCATTATTTTTTCAATATGATTATTTCCCTACAACGAAAGCATAAACTAGTGACAATAACTGCATATTCGAAATTATACACTCATATGCTATATTGAAAATAAAATTGCTCCTTACATATCTTGGGCTAGTACTTCAAAGCATATTTTCATTAAACCAAGCTTGCTTCTTTTACTAGGTTCTAATAGAGAAACAACATCCCAACCCATGTCTTGCATTAGCCTATGTAACTTCTGCTAGAGTGTGAGATGTTTAGGATAGATATTTTGACTGCAAAAGTAGTGGTGATCTAGAATTAGAAGTTTAGGACTGATTTTTGTTGTTAGTTAAAAAGAAGTGATGGTTTGAAGCATAAATGTACTCTCTGGAAGACTCAATTGACCTCTCTCAGCCAACTTTGAAGAGGCAATCAATACTCCCCAAGCACAGGAACAGAGAATGTCAATAAGGATTGATGAATCAGTTGAAGGATGTTTTCATGCAAAACTGCAAGAGAAGCAAAAAAGCAGCAAAAGAAGAAGGCAGCAACTAGGAGAAAACAAAAATGAAGAGAAAGACAAAACAAATGATAGGAGAAATGGTAAACATCCACCTTGTCCTAAATGCTAGAAGAGATGTCATTCTGAAAAGTCCTGCTGGTATAGGGCTGTACTGAAGTGCAGAGCCTGCAATCTAACGGGGAGACTGAGAGACTCAGTCAACAATTCAAACTCAGGATAATATTGTTGAACTTGAAATTCACATTGTACTTGACTATTTTACTTTGCTATGTTATAATGATTATCCTCCTACCAGTTCGTAATAAAATTCAAAATTCATTAAGTATTTAATTTAAGGAGAAAACTTAGATACAATTCAACGAGTATTTTAGATATTGTTTTCCAATAGAATTGTGACATAGGTAAGCTATTACACGTTATAATTCCATTTATAAATTGTTACAAATGTCTTCTTTCTATTAAAAAGTAGTATTTAAAGTATCTATGAAATTGCACTTTTAATGAACTATATTTAATTAAGGAGAATGCTAACGAGTGCTCTTAGGATACTGGTTAAGGAACCAAGAAAAGAAAGATTTTATTGGAAAGAGGTGTATTTAATGCTTTGAGAAGATAAACACTTAATTTTCCAATGAAATCTTACTATTTATAGGTTCCTTAACCAGTGCCCTAAGGACACTCGTTAGCAAGACCCTTTAATTAGGTTTTAAATAAATAATTTATAACAATAAATATCCAATTACAGCTATCCACCGCATTCACTCCTTATCCTACTCTGGATGACCCAAAAACTAAGCAGCGTTTTGCCTTTCATGACGGCAGAGGCGTGGTGGCCGTGGGAAGAGAAGAGAAGGGATTTACCTTTTATATTGAATTTTTAGGATTAGATAAAAAAAAAAATGCTTAATTGCACTTTATGTCTCCCTATTATTGGTCATGTGCGATTTTAGTCCCTATAGTCTTTTGGCAAATTTGGTCCCCCTATTTTTTTCAATGTTACAAATTTGGTGCTTCCTAAAATAACCAAAGTAAACACAAGAAAGGGGTTGAATTGTGTTTATCAAACTTTTTCTAAACTTGGAAAATCGTTTTCACATGACAACAAGCAGATGAGTGAAAAACAGAATATTAGACGAGTGAGTCATCTAATGTTTAAACAACATACACACAAGCACTAGATAACTTAAAATATTTTTATATTCACATATTTAACCCCAGGCTAGAAAATCAGGTTAAATAAACTCTTAACTAAATCAAAGAGATAAGAGTAGAGCATATCACTCAAAGAATTTATCCTGGTTCACAACAAAATCAACAGGGCTACGCCTAGTCCTTAGTAACACCAAGTTTTCTACATTATAACTGATCAAATTATAGTACAAGTATTCTTTTCACACATAGCTTCTCCAGGCTCACTCTTATAAAAGTATTATTTGCTCACCTAGCCTCTTCAGGCTCAAAAACTAAAATAGTAGGAAGTGTTTGTGTATTTAATACATCTTGCAAGTCTTTCTTGTAAACACTAAGAGAGTGGAATAAATATGATAAATAGCAAGATTGCGCATTGATTTCAAATGATTGAAGAAATAAATATTGGAAGAATGAATGAGTAAATGCGCAGAGTAAATGCTTCTTTGAATATTTGCACAGTCTTGTTCTTAATCTTCATGATCTTCTCTATTTATAGCCTTCAATCAATTTGATCCGTTAGAAACATTCTTTAGAAACTGATTTTTTTTATTTGAAGTATTGGGACGTCATTAACGCCAAAGAGTCGTTCTGGGCCACATTGAATGCTTGAGGACGTTGAGTTTTGACATGGCAGACCAAGAGTTCACTTTTATTCCGAAACGTTGTTGTATCAGAGATGCAACTTTTGTACTTGCAGGAGAGGACTTTCTCATTTCAGTGCAACACTCCAGTTCATCTTTTAAAATGTACTTTTGGTTTGTACTTCTAAGAGTGAAAAGCATAGCTGACTTGTACAGAGGGTAGCATGTAGATTATTTAAAATCTTGAAAGAATAATTTCTTTATTCTTCTTGTTTGGTGTTGGTCCAGAGGTCTTTAATCCTTGAAGTCTTTGAATAAAAACTTCTTTAATTTGAATATGTTGACTTGGACTTTTGTTCTGACACATGAGTAGTAGACGGGTGTAGTCGTTGCTTCCAGACGAGTGTAGTTCTCGAGCTTCAGACGGGTATGACTTGGAGGATCTTCACAGTACTTAGCTTGAGACAGAGTTTAGAAGTTGATGTTCATGGACACACAAGCTCAAGGGATCCCACAAGTAAAGGACATTCAAGGATCAAGGACCCCAAGCATGGCAAAGAAGAGTCCAAGACCAACAAAGAAGTCCTCCTAGTTTATAGGATCTTTTGTAATAATATTAGATTGTAGGAGCTTTTAATAAAAGTAGTTTAGGACCTTGTAATATAAGTGCTTTTCCAATTAAGCACTTTAGGACTAGATTAGAGCATTGGGCTTAGGAATTTGGGCCAATTGGGCCAACTAGCCCAACATAGCATATGAGTAGGAAACATTGGGCCAAAATCAAAGCCCACACTTGGGAAATGGGGATGGGAGGCGCAAACTTGGTCATAAGGTGGAAGAGCTCCAAGCTCACACCTATAAAAAGACATCTTGTACTCATTTTTGGAGTTTGAATACATTTGCAAAGTTCTCATACTTGAGAGCTAGAGTGAGTTGAGAGAGTTCTCTTCCTAGAGGTTCATGAGTTGAACCTTGATTCTTATCTTGAACTTCCATGTTCAAGTGGTGAATCTTCACATGACTTATCAATTCAATCTCTTATTTAATTTTTGCAATTTATATTTCTTAGATCTAGATTTACTTTTTTGTTCTTGTCTTTTCAATTCATATATGAAATTGCTTCTCTTCTACTCTTTTGTTTCTTCTTGAATTCTCACTTGAGAATCAAGATTTCTATCAATTGTTCTTGTTTTGTTGTTGATCTTGAATTCTTAAACAATTCGATCAAAGAAAGATCCTATCAATTTAGTGATCAATGCTAGATCACATCATGTGGTATCATAAGCTAGATCTTTGATCTTAAATTGTTTCAAAATTTTGATAAAAGAATTCAAATCCTATGATGATCTATGAGTTGGCACCACTATCATGCTAAATTCATTTGAATTTGGCTCCATTAGTCATTGAAATTTGGATGATGAAAGGTAAGTTGAATCCAAGTTTGATCATAGATCTAGAATTTGAAATGTTTTTGAATTGATCTTGCTTGTATTTTGGTGAAAAAAAATTTTCCTCCACTTTTCACATCATTTTTTAGGCTCCACTTTTGCATGTGATCATAGATTACATGTGAATTTTGGTTGCATCTTTAAATTCAAGCATAGATCTATATTTCCTACATTGTGAATTTGATCAAATTCAAAATTCAAATTCAATTCACAAAGTAAGAGTGATTCAAGTTTTTTAATCAAAATTGCTTTAATGATCTCATTTTATTAGAACCTAATAGATCTTGATGAAATCCAACTTGTGGAATTGATGTATTTATCGACCACTTGAATGAAAGATCTAGATCTCTAATTTCTTGATTTGTACTTCTTTACTTGGAAATTATATTACACTACTTGAATTCTTCATTATTTCCAAGTATTACACCAATATTCATCAATTTTGTTCATGATTGAAGGATATTATTGTAAATTCAAAAATTCATTGTCATTGGTTGATTTTTATAAAAAAAAAATTGGTGTAAAAAGAAAAATTGGCCAAAACCATAAAAATACAAAAGTTTTGGGGCAAAAGTACAAATTCTGGAAAATTCCAGCAAAGGTAAAAGACTTGCCACTATTTCACATGCTTGATTTTGTATTAATCCTTCATATATTGGTGTAGCACAATTGACTTTGATTATTAATTGTTCATATCACTTTGATTAAACTTGAATTGAATATTGTTGATTCACTTCCACATTGTCTTCTTCACATCTTATTTGAGTGTGCTTTTCTTCTTAAACCTTTTTTAGTTTGTCTCTTAAACTCCATTGGTTTTGTCTTAGTTGTTTTCACTTTTCTTGAATTCTTTGGATTGATTGCTATTTTGTTGATTTGTCATTTTTACTTTAGAGACTAATATTTGAGAATCTTGTTTCAACTTGTAGATCACTTGATGGGGAAACTCTTGAGTAGAAAGAGACAAGAGTGAAATTATCATTGTAAAAGTCTAATTGAGTGACAAATACGAGTGCACAATCTTTGAGTGATTGGTGAGTGAGTGGTGAGGTCCTTGTACTTTTCATCTTTACTTGTAATTCTTGTTCTTTCTTTTGATCATTAGGTGTAGTTGATTCCTTGTTGGTTTGTAATTAATTCTCTTGATTTTGGTGGTGTAATATTCTTTTATTGGTGTAATTTTCATTTTGTTGTAATTGTATCGTAATTCTCAATTTGTAATTGCATTATGGGTTCACAACATAAGGTTGACTATGAAGAATCTCCACCATCATCACCAAGGACAAGAGGCATTAATAGGAAGCTTGATAGAGTCACAAGGAACATTGAGATGCTCTTTGAAAGAATGGAAGTACTTGAGAATAGAGAAGGATCAAGGCATGATCAAGAGAGCTCACATAGAGACACAACTAATTCGGAAGACAACAATGAGGATAGGCTTAGAAGGTTTGCTAGCCAAGAAATGATCATAGAGGAAGGAGGAATGATAAAGATGATAAGTTACAAAATGTGAAGGTAAAAATTCCTAGATTCCATGGGAAGAGTGATCCGGATGCATACTTGGAGTGGAAGACTAAATTGGAGCATATCTTCTCTTGTTATAATTATATTGATGAGAAGAAGGTGAAGGTAGCAAGTTTAGAATTCCATGATTATGCTTTAATTTGGTGGGATCAACTTTGTAAGGAAAGAAGAAGGTACGATGAGGAGCCAATCCATGGAGAGAGTTGAAAAAGGTCATGAGGAAGAGATATATTCTTTCACAATTAATAGAGATCTACACCATAGGCTTCAAAGGTTGAGGCAAGGGAACATGAGTGTAGAAGAATACTTCAAGGAGTTGGAGGTCATAATGATTAGAGCAAACATAGAAGAAGATAGATAGGCAACTATGTCTAGATTCTTGAGAAGTGTCAACCAAGAAATTCATGATGTAGTGGAACTTTACAACTATGTGGAATTGGAAGACTTGGTGCAACATGCAATCAAAGTTGAAGCACAATTGAAGAGGAAGAAGTCTTTCAAACCTTTCTACAACAAAAACAAAAGGACAATTCCAAGAAGGCGGGTGACTCATCCAAGCAAATAGAGGTTTATGGTAAAAGTGGATCTAAGGCCACATTTTCTAACCCTAAACCTTCTACTTCTACTTCTACTCCTTCTTCAAATAGATATAGAGATATTAAATGCTTCAAGTGTTTGGGAAAAGGATATAATATCTCAATGTCCTAACAAGAGAATAATGATATCTAGAAGTAATGATGACATAGAGGTCACTAGTGCCTCTTCTTGTGAGTCTTCTAATGAGAGTGGTGAAGATGAAATCATCCCACTTGAAGGAGACCTTTTGATGGTGAAAAGACTCTTAGGAGTCAATGTGAAAGAGGAGGATGAAAGAGAAAACATTTTTCATACTAGGTGCGTGGTGCATGGAAAGTTGTGTGCCTTAATCATTGATGGAGGAAGTTGCACCAATGTAGCTAGCCAAAAATTGGTGACCAAACTTGGTCTTAAAACCAATCTACACTCTAGGCCATACAAGTTGTAATGGCTAAGTGAGAAGGGTAAGATATTGGTGAACCAACAAGTGTTGTTGAGTTTTGCCATTGGCTCTTATCAATATGATGTCCTATGTGATGTGGTGCCAATGGAGGTGGATCATGTTTTGCGAGGGAGGCCATGACAATATGATAGGAAAGTGATACATGATGGTGTTTCCAATAGATTTATTTTCATGCACCACAACAAAAAATTACTCTTGTATCACTCTCTCCTAAATAAATTAGTGAGGATCAAAAGAAAATGAGAGAAAAAAAGGGAGCTTGAGAGAAAAGCCCAGAGTGAAAAAGAAGAAAAAGAAAAAAATGCAAAAGAAAATAATGTGCCACAAAAGAATATGGAAAAGACAATTGGCACAAGTAAGCAAAACTTTTGTGAAAACCATAAGGTTAAAGAAAAGGTCGGAAAAGTATGCATGCTTTTGAAAGAAAGAGAAGTAAAGACAATACTATTGGAAAACAATCCATTATATTTTCTTTACTCCAAAATTTTTTGTCACAATTCTCCTCCACCTTTTTCTTTACCTACTACCTTTGAGTTTCTTTTGGATAAACTTCAAGTCACCCCTAAAGAAACTAAAGAAATTCAAAAGCTTAGTAATCTACAATGATGACATCTTGGTACATAGCAAAACACAAGAAAATCATCTTGAACATTTAAAGTGTGTTTTGTTTTTACTAAAGAAACAAAGCCTTTTGCAAATCTTGAAAAATGCATTTTTTGCACCACCAAAGTCGAATGCTTGGGCTATGTTGTAAGTGCTAAAAGCACTAGTGCAAAATAGGTAATAAAAAGGAAAGGTTAACGTCTGTTAAGTAAAACTTAGACGTTAAAAAGGAGGCGGTGGTAGTTTTGTAAATATTAGGGTCATTTAAATCGTTCACCGTTGGATCGGGCTGAAATTTGTGCAGCAGGTTCAAGACGTGTGGTTCTTCATTCTCACCGTTCGGATTTTCAAGACGAGGTCTGAAGTGAGAGATATTAGCTCGCATAGTGGCTCTATTTTTGGGGTATTTTCATCTTCTTGTTTCTCATTTGTAAGCTTGGTGCTTGGTTGTTTTGGTTGATTGTTAGCACGGTTTGTGCACTTGTTGGAGACTCTGTTGTACCCTTATTTGATCATAGTGGAGCTGTTTCTTTGGTCTGGACGACCCGTGGCTTTTACCCTTGCTTTAAGGGGTTTTCCACGTTAAAATCTTGGTGTCTCTTTTGTGTTTGTGTTGTTCTATTTGCTGCCATATATATTTGATTGTTGCTCCTCACAGATTCTTGCAAGTTGGGGGGAATTTATTTCCGCTGCATATTGCTTTGTTATTTTGCTACACTGTTGCATAGTTGTTCCCCCCATCGGAAACTGTATAGCAACATGCTTTGAATCACAGACTTGACCAATTCAACCCTTCCCATTGTTGAAAGAAGAGAGCCTTTCCAAGATGCAAGTTTAGCAAGAATCCTACGAGTAGGGGGTTGTAAATGATACTTCATTGGTTTACCTTTAAAGATTGGTACACCAAGACAATTAAAAGGAAGAGACATTGCTGAGAAGCCTAAAATACTGGAAAAATGACTTAATTTCCTTGGATTAGAGCTACCCAAGTAAAATTTACATTTGGTGAGACTCAAATGTTGACCAGATGCTTCACTATAATCCCTGAATAGCTGCAATAAAACCTCTAAGTTCCTTTTTGAACCTTTGCAAAACACCATTACATCATCCGCATAGAGAACATGACTTGGAATTGAAGAATTCTTTGGACCAGACATTGGCTTAAACAATCCTGATTCCACTAAATAGGATATGCCATAGCTAAGGACATATTCAGCCAACCAAAACAAAAGAAGAGAAAGAGGATGCCCTTGCCTTACCACCCCCCCTACAAGAGAAGAAACCAACAGATTTCCCATTGATCAGAAAGACAATTTTACTGACTTTAGAATAGAACTGATCCAGGAACAGAATTTTGTGTTAAAACCAAACTTTTCCAAGACTTTGAGTAAAAATTCCCAATCCAAAGTATCAAAAGCCTTCTTGATGTCCAATTTAAGAGCAAGATTCCCTCCATAGGATTTATAACCCAACAAATTAATAGCTTCAGAAGTTATGCATATGCATTCATTAATATGCCTATTCCTAATAAAACCTCTCTGCTGATGTGAGATAATATTAGGAGCTATAGAAGCTAATCTATCAATCAAAACCTTTGTAATTATCTTAAGTTGAAAGTTAGCAAGAGCTATTGGCCGAAAATCCTCTATTCTTTTTGCATTTGTAACTTTAGGAATCAGCAATACAGAGTTTGAATTAATGTTTGGCAGCAGCCACCCTTGCTTAAAAACTGAATAACAAAATTGCATACATCCACAACAATGATATCCCAAAAGGCATGATAGAAACATCCACCAAAACCATCTGGCCCGGGTGCACCCTCACCATTCACTAGTGCAAAATAGGTAATAAACAGGTAAGATTAACGTCTGCTAAGTAAAACTTAGACGTTAAAAAGGAGGCGGTGGCAGTTCTGTAATTATCAGGTTCATTTAAATGACTTTTTACTTCAGTTGTTTAAACAACTGACGTTAAAAGTGATGGGAGTCATCTTTTACGTCAGTTGTTTAAATAATTGATGTTAAAGTTTTATATTTTACGTCAGTTACTTAAACAACTGACGTAAAAGATGGATTTTAACGTCAGTTGTAATAACAATTGACGTTAAAAATGTGTTTTTAATTATTTTTAGTAAGTATATGTTACCACCCCCGCGCGCCTCTTCCACTTTCATCACTCATCTCTGCCTCTGTTCTCATACGACCTTCTCTCTGCCCTAACCCTTCCACGTTCATCACTCATCTCCTCTCCATCGCCACCATCAGCTCCTCTCCACCACCGCCGCGAGGTATGTACTCTCTCTCTATCTCAACTTCACTCTCTTTCTTGCGCCCTAACTCTATTCTCATACGCCCTAACTCTCTCTATCTCTCTCACTCTCAGCAACCACTTCGAATGATGGCCACCACTCGAGCTCCTCTCCCCACCAACACGCGAGGGCCTCTGTCACAACTCCCTCTCCCATTCGAACCGCGAGCCCTATTCTCCTTCTCCTCTCTGTTCACGCGGTAATGCCCTAAACCACATTTTTGTTTTCTCTGTTTGGTTACTTTCTGTTTGATAAGGATGCAATGGAGTTAGCAGACCATGCCATTTAAAATATATGTTTAGCACATAGTTAGTACACCTAGGGCAGTATATGATGATGACAGGAGTAATAGTGATGAGTTAGCACATAGTTAAAATATATGATGAGTACTGGTAATATCTTCTTCACCAATGCTTCTTGTTAAGTATGCCACTGTGTAACTATGTAACAGTATTGTCCTTAATCTGACTGGTCTTTGTCAGTTATCCTAGGGATATCACACATGAACAGTTCTTTGCATTTTGATGGTTTTGCTTTAAAATGTTGAATATGATTTAGCTGCTGGTATGTCGATGTTATTTTACAATTTGGTATTACTATTAGTGTTATTGGCATGATGGCTCTTTGAGTAAATATCAAAGCCATGTGACAGCTAATTCATCATGTCATGGTCTTCTTGAGTCCTAGACTTTCTTCTAGCTTGGAAGGTCACATGTTGCGTCTACTTGTTTGAAAATAAATCTTTGTTTAAGTGAGAATTGTTTAAGCATGCTTGATGAATTGTTTAAGCGTGCTTTGAAGGAAATAGATTTTATGACAATAGTGGTATGTATATATGGTTGTTAGATTTTCAAATAGGTTTTCAAAGAGGGATAGAGTGTAGTGGTGTATATATATATGGTTGTTATTTCCAATCTCCCCTATTGTGCTTATATTGGATATATGTGTTTATATCTACAGAACCTATCTAGCTTTGGATCATAGTTGGATGGTTTGTAAACGCACAAGTGATGAGTATTTGAAGGGAGTGGAAGAGTTTATAGAATTTGCTCAAATGAATGTTCCTAATAGTAAAGGAATGTTTCGTTGTCCTAGTATCAAATGTTTGAATATGAAGAAATGTACGGTCAAGGATATACGTACTCACCTTATTTGTAGTGGGATTTGCTTCAATTATACAAGATGGATATGGCATGGTGATGTGTTGTTAAGTACTAAGCCAAGTGTCTCTCAAAGTGAGGATGTTGACGTAGATATGGAGGATGATCGAGTGGAGGACATGATACGTGATATTGGACAAGAATCTTTTCAGCGAGCACATGTGTATGAAAGGTTGTCCAGTGATGCGGATAAGCCTTTGTATCTCGGGTGTACTGCACATACACGGTTGTCGGCAGTGTTAAAATTGGTTTGTGTGAAGGCGAGAAATGGTTGGAGCGATAAAAGCTTCACCGAATTGCTTGAATTGTTGAAAGACTTGCTTCCAGAGGGCAACACATTGCCTGCCCGTAACTATGAGGCCAAGAAGGTATTGTGTCTGATGGGTATGGAGTATAAGAAGATACACACATGCCCCAATGATTGCATATTGTACACGGGTGTTTATGAAGACGATCACGATTGCCCCAAGTGTGGGTTTTCACGCTACAAAGTGAAGGATGGTGACGATGGTGATGATCTTGATGATTAGATTTGTGATGTGAGAAAAAATGGTCCTCCTGCAAAGGTGTTGTGGTCTCTTCCAATAATTCCAAGATTCAAGCGATTGTTTGCTAATGTGAAAGATGCAAAGAATCTTAGATGGCATCATGATGAGAGGAAACGTGATGAAAAGGTTCGTCATCCGGCTGATTCTGTGCAATGGAAGAATATTGATACTTTGTTTCCGTATTTCACTGATGAACCAAGAAACCTAAGGCTTGGACTTACTACGGATGGAATGAATCCATATGGTAACTTAAGTAGTATTCATAGTTCATGGCCCGTTCTCTTGATAATTTACAACCTACCTCCTTGGTTGTGCATGAAGCACAAATACATGTTGTTATCTATGATGATTTCGGGCCCAAAGCAACCGGGAAATGACTTAGATGTTTATCTAAGTCCCTTGATTGAAGACTTGAAGAAGCTATGGGTCGAAGGTGTTGAGGCAGTTGATGGGCATTATCACGAGACTTTCAAGCTGCGTGCCATGTTTTTTTGCACCATCAATGACTTTCCAGCATACGGGAACTTGTCCGGGTACAGTGTTAAGGGGCATAAAGCATGCCCTATATGTGATGAAGGCACATGCTACACTCAGTTGCATCATGGAAGGAAGACGGTTTACCTTGGGCATCAAAGATTTCTTAGACGTGATCACCCATATCGTAAGATGGAAAAAGCTTTTAATGGATGCCAAGAGACTGAAAATGCTCCAACGGCCTTAAATGGAGAGCAAGTTTATCAACGGGTGAAGGACATCAATGTTATCTTCGGCAAGTCCAAAAAGAAGGGTAAGGCTACTGAGAAAAACATATGGAAGAAGAGGTCGATATTCTTTGATCTTCCATACTGGTGCAATCTTGATGTCAGACACTGCATTGATGTGATGCATGTGGAGAAAAATGTGTGTGATAGTGTGATCGAGACGCTTCTCAACATTCAGGGCAAGACAAAGGATGGTGTGAATGCTCGTCTCGATCTCGTTGCGATGGGTATACGAGATCAGTTAGCTCCAATTGTAGAGGATAGTAAGCAAACATATTTGCCTCCAGCATGTCATACTTTGTCAAAAAAAGAGAGACAGTTTTTGTGAGTATCTTCAGGGCATCAAAGTTCCACATGGTTACTCTTCAAATGTCAAGAGGCTTGTCTCAAGTGATCTCAAATTGGTTGGCTTAAAGTCTCATGATTGCCATATCCTGATGCAACAACTTCTGCCCGTGGCTATTCGTGGTATTGCTCCGAAAAATGTGAGACATGCCATTACTAGGTTGTGCTCATTCTTCAATGCTATATGGAGCAAAGTCGTTGACCCCCATATGTTGGATGAGTTAGAAGTTGTGGCTGCTACAATCTTGTGCCAATTAAAGATGTATTTTCCTCCATCGTTTTTCGACATCATGTTCACTTAATTATTAATCTAGTGAGGGAGATAAGATTATGTGGCCCTTTTTTTTGAGATGGATGTACCCAGTTGACCAATACATGAAGATCTTGAAAGGGTATGTGAAGAATCCACACCGTCCCGAAGCATCTATTGTTCAAAGGTACGTTGCAGAAGAAGCTATTGAGTTTTGTTCAGACTACCTTCCTAACACTGATCCTATAGGGGTTCCTAAGCCTCGTCATGATGAGAGAAGATGTCAAAGCAAGGGTACACATGGTGTAATGATTAATAGAAACGGTCGGGAGGAAGTGCTTCAAGCACATTTGTATATATTGAATAACATCGATTCCGTTCAACCTTACTTTTTTGAACATAAAAGAAAAGTCAAGCAAGAAAACCCTCGAATGAACGAAAGGTGGTTGTTGAACAAGCATAACAAGAATTTCTTACAATGGTTCAAGGAAGAAATGCTGAAGGTTGGTAGTACTACTTCTGACGAATTAAAATGGCTAGCACGTGGGCCTAGCTTTAATGTCATTTGTTGGAGCGGATACGACATCAATAACTTTTCTTTTTATACAAAGGAACAAGATAACAAGAGTACTATGCAAAATAGTGGGGTTATGATCGTGGCCGAATCAACGCACTTCTCTAGTTCAAAAGACACAAATTCCGTTATTGCACCGATACCTTACTTTGGAGTCATTAAAGAGATTTGGGTGCTCGATTACACTAAGATCACGGTGCTGGTTTTTAAATGTAAGTGGGTCGATAGTAAAGGTGGTGTACAAACCGATGAATGCGGGTTTACATTGGTAGACCTTTGCAAGTTAGGTCATACAACTGAGCTTTTCATCATGGCTTCCCAAGCAAAACAAGTGTTTTACATCACTGATCCTTCTAACAAAAGGTTGTCCGTGGTTCTCCAAGGAAAAAGCATGCATAATGGTAGTGATGAACATCAAGATTCAACTCTTGATATTCCTGAGACTCCTTCTTTTTCAACAAACATGCCTACTATCATTGAGGAAACACAGGTGGACGATGTACATACCACTCGTGATGATCAACACGAAGGGATATTGATATAGGGAATTTAAACTTGAACATAGTGCGAGTTTTGTTCTTTAAGGGAAAATGTCTTATTTTTATTTATCCATATTAGTTTAGATTTATTTTTACTTATAGATGTTAGTTTAGATTTATTTTTATTTATTCATCTGTATTTATATTTATCTTCATTTAACCATGGTAAAATAACATAATTTAATAATTATTGTTTCTAAACAGGCATGCACATGGATAGGGCGGACAACCCACATGCCTGGGATGAGTCAGTGGGGCCCGTTAATAGTGTAAGTTTTATTTGTAAACATAACTTAATAAATAATTAGGTTGATAGTGTAAGTTTTATTTATACATATAATTTAATTAATTATACTCATATTCTTTATTTATCTATGTTATACATAACCCTCTAATTTAATATATATTTTTTTCCAAACAGGCATTACAGTCTAAGAAAAAACGGGGTAGAGCAACCATTAATCTAAAGAAGTTAGAGAAGGCTAGGTTCAGTGGTCAGAAGCTTGAGGTGTGGTTTGATTTTTCACTAAATCCCCAGGGCCCCTATGCTAATTCATTTACTTCTTGGGTGGCTAAGGAAGCTAGGCAGCACACTAGCATCCTCATTGACCACTGGGACAACATTCCACAGAACGTTAAGAATCAGATCTGGGAGGCTCTCACGGTATTTTACTTTTACATTCTTTTGAATAGCATTGTTAAAAAATTATTTGACTTCTAGCTAATTCCTCCTCTTTGTTATGTCTTTAATGTGCAGATAGCGTGGACCGTGCAGAATACGGAAGATCATAGGGCTAAATGGCTCTCATTGGTGGCAAAGCGTTGGAATGAGTTTAAGCATGATCTTACTAGGCACTACGTATTCGAACCGAAGGACCGCGAGGAGCTTTTCATAAAGTACTGGTATCTTTTGTTAGGAGCCGGCATACAGATCAATTTTGAGTTAGTTGATGAAGTTAATTTATTTATGCATTTTAGAGTATATTTAAGTAACGAAATTAAATGTATTTAACTAAACATCCACACCCACACCTTATTTAAACAGGCTAAAAGGGAAAAGGGTCAGCGGTCTCAGGCACATAACATCCACACGCACACCTTGTCTCAGGGTGGGTACCCCACTAAGATTAAGGTGATGATGGAGGATAAACTGCGGGAGAGGCAGGAGGAGCTGAATCGTAGGATAGCAACTGGAGAGCTGCCTGAGGGCACACCTGTTGATCCTCCATCTCCTATCGGGCGCGAGGATGTTTGGTTGGAGGCTCGGAAGACAAATAAAGGAGATTTTAAAGCTAAAGCCACTTGTACTGTGGCAAAAAAGATTGTAAGTAACAAACTGAATGCATTTATAGTTGATATTTGTATATATTGATATTTTTAACACATTGTCTTACACGTTTTTAATTTATCCATTGTAGGAGGAGCTTAAGGCCCAAACCTCCCAGGCAACATTCGTCCCATCTGGACGCCGGGATATCTTGATCACTGCTTTAGGCAAAGACGACCACCCTGGTCTGGTGATTGGTGTTCTAGGGACGGTGGGCATCAAAAAATATGATAGCAAAAGCGCTCCACGTAGGCGGGTCGATGAGGAGGAGCTTAGAGAAGTGATTAAACAACAGCTCTTTTCCTACCCGGCCATTACAGATCAGCTGATGAGCCGCTTCCTATCTAACGCATCCTTCAAGCAGATGCTTGTAAAGGAGCTTTCCTCCATGGGTTCCCAAGACACAGCTGGAGCTGCCGAACCTTCACATGTGAGCACAAAAGAGAGCTATCGTAGGACACATGTGGAGGTGGATGACTTGGCAGAGAGGGAACATGAGTTGGAGTTAAAACGTCGAGAGCTTGAGTTGGAGGTGAAACGATGAGAGTTTGAGTTGGTTCAGCAGGAGTTCGAGTTGGCCCGGAAGGTATATTCATAATTATTGATTAAATTTCTCAATTAATTACTTATGTTTTTTTATTCTCAACTACTTAAATACTTTCTTTATTTAATATTGAAGGCAAAGACGAGTTCGCTGTCTCCCATGACTCGTTTGTTCTCCATTGGTAATGATTATGCAAACGAGATTTTTATATACCCGTTGGAGCATGATGGATGGCTGGCACGCCCACCTCAACCGTATAATCTTGGTTTATATTCAGTGGTGACAATCTTGGGGATTTTTGCAAAGATGGCGATGAGCTAACCACCACGGTTGTGAGTCTTTGGTCCATGTAAGTATGCTTTAGTTTTATAATTAATTCAATTTATATACTTTATTTCAAATTTATGATTTATTTCTACCTCAATATATTATGCAATTAACATCCACTTATTTCATATCTTAGGTATCTGAATCGTCTTCAACTTGAGAGGGGCTCCAACCTTTATGGCTTCTTAGACTCCTTCGTCCTTCAGCCTGCATTCTTTGCTAATCACAATGAAGTCATGTCATACTTTGGAAGATTACTGGGAGGTGATGATCGAAAAGAGCTATATCTGGCACCCTACATAATGAACAAACATTGGCAGTTGCTCATATTTTATCCTGTCAGGCATACTGTCATAATATTTTATTTGATTTAAGTTTTAATATTTGCTTTTATTTTATTACACACATGATGAATTGGTTACTTGACATGAATATTCTGTTTATGATAGCGCGCTAAAGGCATGCAGAATAAGTTGTGCCAATGGGAGGAGTATGACTACCAAGTTTAAAGGAAGCCCTGATTGGATTAACCTCAAGGTTGGTAGTTTATTAAATAGTAATTAATATTATAATTACTAATTACTAATTCCAAATATATATGTTTGTGTAACTGACATTGAATTTCATTTCTTTCGTAGTCTCGTAAGCAGCCAGACGGTTGGTCGTGTGGCTATATGTGATGCATCATATGCTGAACATAGTCTCCGCATCTATTACAGAGGGATGGAAGAAGGTAATACTTAAACAACTTATTTAATTATATATTTTAGTTTTCCTTTTCCTTGCGTTAATGTTATTGCTAATTATTTGAACGTGTGTAGGCTTTTAGCGACCAAACCCCTCTTAAAAAAGGAGACTTTAGAGACTTGAGGATGCGCTTTCCAGAATTTTTCTTTAAGTATGCTAAAAAAAAGAAATAGCAAAAATACCTCCTGAGTACTTAAAAGATGTGTAGGTTTTTTTTGTTTTTTTTGTTTTTTTTTTGAAACAAGATGTGTAGTGTTAATAATTTGAAACTTATATATAGTTGATGTGTGTATTTACATTTAAAATACTTAGAAACTTTTAGTTATGTTTTTTCTATCAATGGGTTTTGGTTTTTTGTCCCTCCATTGGTTTTTTGTATTTATTTTCTTTTTTTTAATAAAATTTAAGGGTACTCTTTTTCCTTAATGATGTTTTTATCCTCTAAGAGGGTTTTGCATCATAAGGTTTTAATGAGGCCCTTTTTTGCTAAATTTGGATGTATGTGCAAATTCTGTAATGTGCCTATTCTGTATATTCTGGACTGTGTTTACTGAATGCAGGGATATGCTGGGGGATGGATAAATTGTAACAAAAATTAAAAAAAAAAAACATTAACGTCAGTTATTTAAAACAACTGACGTTAAAAGTAATTTTAAAAAAAAAAATTATTTATAATGTCAGTTGTCTTAAACACCTGACGTTATAATAGTGTATTTAACGTCAGTTAAATTAAATAACTGACGTAAAAAGTATACTTTTTACGTCAGTTATTTAAATAACTGACATTAAAATTTTACTTTTAACGTCAGTTGTCAAGTGACGTTAAAAGTTGCACTTTTTTCGTCTGCTCGGATAACGTCAGGCATTTTCCAGACGTTAAAAAAGAATTTTAACTGACGTAAAAATCTCTTCGTGCACTCATAGCAAACACTACATCTTTAATCTCCTCAACAGTTGGGCTCTTAGTTAAAAAGTCATTATCCTGTTGAGTGATTAATTGAGTAACCACCTTTGCAATCAGATCATTAGGAATGCATTCATTCTCTGCAGCATAAGTGAGGAGAAGTAACTGAGCACATGTTGTTCAATGGCAATTGAGTCATCCAGAATTTCATCATCTTTTTTCAGCAATGTCATAGCCTTTGAAGCATGCCTTATTTTGGTGATTCTATGGAAAAATCCTGTGCTCCTAACATCATTGCAATGCCAATTAATTTTAACTTTTTCCCTCCAAAACTCCTCCTTAAACTTTAGAGCCTGCTCAACCTCCATTTTTGCCAAAGGTTCTTGCTGCATAAGCTCATCAAATGCACCATTTGAGTTAATTTGCTGTTGTATAATCTTTACTACAGACATTGAATTTTCAACTCTCAATTGAATATTGCCAAAGACAGACTTATTCCACTCTTTAATTTCAGTTTTGACATTTTTCAGCTTCTGCCTCATAATAAACATTGGACAACCTTGGACAGGAATAGACCAAGCCTCTTGGATAAGTCTTTTACAGTCAGCATGATTAATCCACATTTTGTCGAATTTGAAGGAGGAAGGATAGGACTAAATTTCCTTTTTAGATACAAGTAAAATAGGGAAATGATCTGACTTACTTCTAACCAAAGTGCAGCAAGCAGTGGATTGCCAAAAATCAACCAAGCATCATTGCAAATGCTTCTATCCAACCTTTTTTCTGCCAGAGCTGAACCTTTCCTCCCATTGCTCCAAGTAAAATCCAAGCCTCTTGTTAGGATATGAGTCCACCTGCCCAAATCAGAAAATTGCTTGAAATCAACACATGCCACTCTCAAAGGCAAATTAGATCATCTAACTTCATGAGAACCCAACACTGAATTGAAATCTCCAATCAAGTTCCAAGCACCAGGATAATTAGATTGAAGAGTATTCAACTCATTCCACAACTGCCTCCTCAAAAGATAAGATGTGCTTGCATAGACAGCACTAATAAACAGATCCTTGCCATCCATAGAAACAGAAAAAGAGACTTGCTGAGTGGAATTAGAAATAACAGTAGGGAAGAATTGACTTCCACAAAGTCCCCACAAGCTTGGAAGAAAATCTCCTCTATTATTAACAAAGAATGGCTGCAGGTTCAATTTTTTCCAGAACAGAACAGGAACATCCTCGATAGAATTCCAAACCTCCTCAATTTTTTTCCCACAATTTTGATTACCAAACCCCTTGCAATTCCAATATAGGATTTTCATATTAACAATGACAAAGAACCACCCTTCGATCGGGTATTATAAGCATCCTTTTGGACCTGTTTGGATTTTTTCTTCAACTTTTTCTTTTTGGATTTAGATGACACTGGTGTAAAATCATCTTGCTCATGGACATTTAAATAATACTTACTTGGATTAGCATGATGAATCAGAGGGAGATCATCATTCTCAATCTCATCATCAGTCCTATCCCTCCACAGAGAACTAACTATTCTCATGTCTTGAGCCACAACTTGATTACCGATGTTACTGATTGGAGTAATATTAGTGGCTGGTTTAGTTACTTTACTATGCACTGCATTAGATGGTGAAGAAAAAGAATTAGCAGAAATTGCTGCTCCACTTCCATCTGCATTATGCACTGGAGGATTGGATTCAAATGAGTATGGAACAAAACTAGCTGAACCAGATCCAAAATCTCAGAACCCTCATTTCTGTTTAAGATCAAGTTATCCTGATGCAAGGATACAACAACCTTTTCAATTGCCTCAACTGAATTAACAACCAAATCTACCTGCTGCAAAATATCATCATCAGTCTCTTATGGAGTCTGAACATTCTCATGAGGTTCAACATTTTCTGTAACAAATGCCAAGTTACCAACTTCAATATCAGTCTGCTGCAAGACATCATCAATATTCTGAGAAACAAGTGCTTCCTTTGGGGTCTCATCCTCTACATGAAGGACATTATCCATCTGTTTTCCAGTATTCTCTTCTAACTCATTAACAAATCCCAGAATAGGATTAGGATCATTAATCATGATCTCTTTCAAGTGTTTTTCTTGATGACTCTCCTTCATAAACAGTTTCCACTCCCAAAACTGTGCTGTCAAACTTAACAGCTTTACCTTTATGAGCAGCATTAAGATCGGTTTATGCTTAGGAACATATACAGCAGCTGCTTTCTTTGAACCTGTATCTGGCTTAAACTTCTGTTTCTTGCAAGAATCAATAGAGTGACCTCTTAGCTGATATTACAAATGATTTTAACATTTGCACGTTATTTTACAACTATCTTTCACTGTGATCGATAAAGAATTGAAGAGCTTTGACATCTCCGATCCAAGCATGAATAATACATCCAAATCAGATATTTCAATCATTGCCCACAATAGTTCATATAAGGACGGACCATAGATTATAAAAAATAAAAAAATAAAAAAATAAGGATGGACCATATTATAGTTGTTCCTAATACACAATGACTTTGCCAAGAGTTCAAATAATACATTTTTTAAAATATCACAAACCAAATTCACATATTCCATACAATTTCTAAATGGAGAGACAAATCCTTATTATTTTTCCTTAAAAAAATTTGTTGCGCGGATCAAAATCTAGTTTGGTTAAAGCTGAAAGCTCCCTCTATTTATGCTTCAATAGAGAGTTGGAGCAAGGCGTTGATTTGGTCAAAGATGCTTCAATAGTAGTAGTCATGTTAATTTTACCCCAAAGATCAAACTCAGGGTTTCACACTAGCAATCAGAGGATAATAATCATCCCATGGAAGTGATCCTGCTAACGCTACACTTACCAATTGGGATTTTTTCGCTAACTTTTGAAATTGTTTTAAAGTGGTATTATGATTATCAAACGAGTTTTTTTTTTTTTTTTCCTTTTCTTCTCAAAAATAGCTTTTAGAAATTATTTTTAAAAATAGTTTTTGAAAACAAAAAGTAGAAATAATCAAATACACCCTATATTTCAAAATATTAATTTTTCCACTTATATGAGAGATATTCTAAGAAAAAAAAAGTATATTTGCTTTATCCAAGGAACAAATAAATCATATCCTACCGTGCAGATCTAATTTTATTCTTATATATAGAATAATAAAATAGAAAACAAATTTTGTACAATTAGGTTGGACACCATCAGTGGCGGATCTAGTATCCTGATTCACCAGGGGACTATTTGAAAAAAAAGATTATAAAAATAATAATAATAATAATAATAATAATAATAAATATATGCAAGAATAACATATTTTTTTTTAATGGGTTGAATTGAGAATAATATGTTCAAATCATAAAATTTTAATATATCCAATCAAATAAAATACATACCTTATACTGTAAATTATTTTGATAATTAAAGCCAGATTCTAATAAAATAATTTAGCTGTAATCTTGAATAGCGAATGTTCTAATTTATACATACTTTTAATTAGTTTTGTGATATTTTTATCTTGAAAAAAGAGTAATTAATGAAATGTAATATTTTGTATTTTCGTTCCAGCTTTAAAAAAAATTAAAAGTCATAAATAACTAAGGTGAAAAAATGCAAACAACTTACAATAAATAATGTGTAATTCACTTGTCTTCTAATAAAGCTGATAAAGTGTACTCCTTTCGGTCTCATACATTTTTTTTTTAATATAAATCTTGTTTTCCAATGACTCTTTATTCCCAACAACATAAGCTTGATAAATAAGATGAAGGATAATTTAGATAACAAACTTAATTTTTTAAATAAAATTAATAATGTTAAATGAAATTAACTAATCATCTTAATATGTATTTTTTTATTTAATTTTTATTTATAATAGAGACCGAAAGTAGTATTAGATTGCTTTATTTTAAAAATTGTATAGATTTTTTTTGTGATAGAATAAAGATTATAATTTTAAAAAAATATAAATGGTGATGTGACAAGGGCACGACACCCTGCTTTTGCTATCAGAAGGGCCAAATACAAATTTCAATGTAAATTTAACTTGGAATTCCATCATTCTCTCCCTCCGACTTGCCAATTTCACCTTCGTCTGGACAATGGACAAACTGCGTTCAAGTCTCCACCGCACAAGGCAATCAAACTGGGTCAGTGGGTTCAATAATTAAAATAGGGGGGGTGCAAGGTAAAAAAAACTTTAGGTACTATATATAATTTTTCAAAACTCCACGATCACTATATAGATCCGCCCCTGGACACACCAGTATATTTATAGACATCATATATTGATGTGAAAGTGAGTTTATATCTTGATATCTCATATTTTAAGATAAAGTAAATTTAAATGTAAGAAAAATGTTATTTAGTTCAAATCTAGTTTTATAAATAATGAAGTTGTCATAAAATCTGTGAATTAGAAACTCAACCACCAAACAAGACTACATGAGATTATACTTTTTTTTTTTGGTGTCACGTAGTCGTATGCATGGAATTTGTGGTGAAGGTTAGAGAAAATTATTTAGCGAGCCAAAATGTAAAGGAAAGAATAAAGCCATAAATATTGTGATATCTTAAAGAGATTTATTTAATTATTAAGAAATTAAAAATTCACTCATGTCGTAAGAGAGAAGATTTAAATAAAGGCATAAGAAAAACAAACTAGCTAGGAGCCCAACATTAATTAATTGATGAAGTAGAAAACGTTACAGAACACATTATACTTTTTTTTTTGACATACAGAACACATTATACTTAAACTATATATCCAAGAATCTTTAAAACTTTCCCGGGTGTCATGGCTCACTCAGCCCCTTGGAAAAAACACTACTACAGACCTAAACACAAAAAGATTTTTCCATAATCATTGTATCTGTCTTTGTTCGTTCACAAAAAAAATGTATATATACAAGAGAGGATCTGGCGTCTGCAGCTGTAGATTACCCCCTCCCCCCTTCCCCAAACAACATGCAGTTTATGTTATGACTCACATACTCTCAACTGCATTCTTTTTTGGTTTTCTAGCATCAGAGTTGTTCTTTACTATCTTTATTCCGATCAACACTATGTCGGTATGTCCCCATGTCTTCTATGAGCATATGAGTATACCGACATAGTGTTGATCGGAATAAAGATGAGCACCCTATTTCCACAGGAAGCTCATGATCTGCAGTACCATTTTTTTTGCTGTTTAGTCGTTATGGAAAACTGAGAAACCATGTTAGGTTTTTTGTTGGCTGATCTTGTACCCTTATATCCTAATAAATGAATTTTGGTATTTTGTTTTTTGTATTTGTAAAAGCACTTCTTGGGTGTGTCTTCGACAACATATTCTGTTATGGAAAATGTTTATTGGAACGAATTGTCATTCATAAAATTGGTACGAAATCAGGAACTCCACCTTCTGTCCAAGTCTCCCTCTTTTAGACATTGAAAACATATTTTATCTTCTCCAATTGATTTTCTTCATTTTGAATCTTTCTTCTCAACCGAGAAACACATGCACCATCTTCTCCCATTGATACTTTCTTTCTTTACAACATGCATTTTCTTCTTTTACATCTATTATTCTTTTTCATCTTACTGCATCTTGCTTTCAGAAACACCAAGACCGCCAGAGCCAACATCATCCCTTCTTAACCACGGCCACACCACCACCTGCTACGCCATTCCTTCCCCATGGTCGTTGTCTGTTCCTTCTGCACCACTGCCAACCATTGCCGCCCTAAGGCCTCCACCAACCCTTCTGTATGGTTTTTAAACGGTTCTTCGCTTCATTTCTTTGATTTCCGCGGCGATCGATGCCTCCGCCGTCACCACTCAAACGCTTGTATCCTTGGCGGCTCCTGCGGTGGCGCTGCCTCCATATGGCATGTATCGTCTCGTCCAGTGCTGGAACCGCCCTCGGCATTCTCCGTCGGCGTGCCTCCTTGCCGCACCACTCTTCCATCAGGATAAGTGGGGTTCTCTTCCATTGCTAGGGTTTGTTTCTCTCTGTGTTCCTTACTGTCATCAATTTTATGTTTTAAATATCATTTTTTTAATTAGAATGAAAATCTCTCTTCCAATTCTCAGTATTTAGTCTTGCTAATCGTTCGCAGTGCCAGAAAGCTTCAAAGCAGTCAACGTATCACACCCGGTTTTCTGCCCCTGCAGCTGCAAAACACAGTAAGCCCTCAAAACCCAAAAAACAATTTCTTTTACCACCTCTGAAATTCGTAAATTTGAAATCTTATCGGTGTTTAGTATCTGGGTTTTGATCAAAATTTTCTAGGTCTTTCTTGAATTATTGAATTTATTATTTTTTTATTTTCTACTCAGGATGGATTCGAATCATACACGCGATGGTGATTTCAGCGAAGAAGAAAACACACACAGTTCCGATATCTCTCCTTCAGAGACTACATCAATGGCTGGTCCGCCGGAGGCGGCGGCAGCTGCTTCCATGAAAGAAGAACTCGCATAAACGGAGCAAACTGTGTGCGAGAGTCTTCCGTTGGGTGTTATTCCGTTGCCGTAGACAATGTCAACACCGGCTGCTCCGGCGAGCAAACCGTCGAAGGACCGGCACACGAAGCTGGAGGGTCGCGGCCGAGAATTCGAGTGCCGGCGACGTCCGCCGCCAGGATCTTCCAGCTGACCCGGGAGCTCGGCCACAAGTCCGACGGAGAAACAATCCGATGGCTGCTGGAGCACGCGGAGCCGGCGATCATAGAAGCCACCGGCACCTGAACCATCCCAGTCATCGCCGTGTCGGTCGGCGGCACCTTAAAGATCCCAACCTCATCACCAGCGAGACCTGACGGAGAAGACACGGCAAGGAGGCGAAGAAGGAGAGCATCAAACAGTGAGTTCATTGATATATATCGTGGAACTCTTATTGTACGGCGTCTGCGCTTGTCTCGCGCCGCCACCACTTTGGTCAGATGTTAGTATCGAGATGCCGACAGCAGAATTTGTCATGCTGCAGCTGGTTGCTGCGGGAGAGGGGGAAATGGATTTTGCTTGGCGAATCATTATTTTTACACAAAAAAATAAATAAATAAAGTTGTTGTTAAAATAAATTCAAAAACTTCATCATTCATCTCATCCCCTTTGGTACCAAATAGCGTAACTCATAAATAAATTATAAATTATATATAATATATCAAACCACTATGAATTCGAAGGAGTTTCACTAGAGAAGGATTTACTGGCTCGCCGTATGAAGAAAGGTGAAGGTGCATGGAGGGAGAGGATGGATCACAAACAAAATATGTTGTCGAAGACACACACCGTGTAACCAAGAAGTGTTCTTTTTTTTTCTTTTTTTTTATAAAGCAAAATTCATTTATTAGAGACTTAAGATTACACGAGGATTATGCATGAACCAGTTACAAATATACAATACCCACTAAACATATCCTACTTATAAGAGAAGGATATCAAGCATAGTCTTGGATTTAATCATTTAATCACTACTGATAAAATGAATAAAATCTCTCACTTTTACTTTTTATCCAATTAACCCTAATTTTACTAACTCTAAGACCTGCCTCAAATCAGCCAATCCCCAATTAAGCAGCAAAAAAACCTAAAATGGTCTCTCACTTTCCATAACCCTCCCTACAGGTTTTCAGATTTCCTTCCAGATTACCTTTTGTATAGCCAAGAAGTGTTGACCGTGGCAAGGCAACAATTATCTTGTCTTGAATATATATGCTTTCTTAAGAGAAAAACAAATATTTGAACAAGTTATACTGCAGAATGAGCTTCCTGTGGGTCATCATTTGGCCTCTGATTAGCATTTGAACATATACCAGAGAGAAGCTTACAAATATGCTCATCGGGGAGCTTACAAATACGCTCGTAGAAGGAGCACAAGAGACTGAAGAGAGAAAGGAAAAGCTTACGAATATGCTCGTAGAAGAAGCAAAATGGGGCCACCGATAATAGAAGGACATTGATGATGATAAACGACCAAAAGTGAAGGAGGAGGATCCACAAGAGTGACTCGCATGCTATGACCCCAGAAACATGGAAGATGATATTAGTTGCTGAGTTCATCTGGGGATTCTGGGCTGTTGAGGCAAGCGCATGCCAAAGTATGGCAGTGAGGAAAAGCAACATGGTTGGGGTTGGTTGTTGGAAAGGATTGGTGTTCAAGCCTTCATACTTTATTGATATTGAAGCTAACAGCGACGCGATCACAACATTGTATGCTTTGTTCGTCTCCGGTAGGAATGGCATAGTGTTGTTCGGAATAAAGATGATGATAAAGAAAATCTCTGATGCTAATTACAAAAAAAAAAAAAAAAAGTGCAGTTGTTAATATGTGGGTGTGAGTCAAATATATATATAGTGGAGGGAAGAAGCTGGGAAATTCATAATAAATATAAAAGGGGAAGAGAAAATATGAATATGGAACAAATATGGAAAAGAAAATCTCTGATGCTAATTACGATACCTATATATACAGTTAGTACCGGCGTGTCTGGGGCTTGCTTTTCCCTTTGGAAGTAGCTTCCGAGAAAGTGCCGTTGACAAACATTTTAACCGCCGCAATCGCCGATTTCGTTGACAGACTTGCACAAAATATTTTATTATATTCATTATATAATATTAATAAATAAAAAAATCATATTCATTCATAAAAATCGTAACGAGCACAACCCCGTGCTCGAGTCAAGCACAACCGTGCTTAGTGGGGAGTACGACTGTGCTCGGGTCTGAGTCTATATAAACAGATCAGACAGCGAGCGTTGCTAGTGTTAACCCTCATTTAGACACTTTTGGCAATCCTAGTGTAACAGATTCCTCTCCCCTTTCATTTCCCTTGAATCCTTTGAAGTTCTTGGAGTTCTTGAGTCCGTTTGGGAGAGAAGTCATGTGTGCTAGTGTCTATAAAGGTAACCAAGGCTTGAGAAGTTCGTCGAGCAGCTCGAGGTAACAAGAGTAGGACAGTTTACGTTGACGTTAGTGGAATCTTCATACCAGGTATGGGGAGAAGGGATAGTATAAACATGTAGGCGTGGGAGTAGCGTAAGATGAAGGGTTACCCATGACCCTATTGTTTGTTATTTGTTTACTTGTTTTCATGATGATACATGCTTGACTGTATTGGTATGCCTATTGTTGTTATGAAATGTATTTGATAATGCCATGCTTAGTTTAATGATGATGATGTTCATACCCCGTTTGGTTGTGTTAACAATAATGTTGTTATACCATGAGTTATGATTGGCTATTGATGTGGTTAATGATGAACGATGTTAATAAGACATTAAAGATGTTAATAAAGATTTTTGAAGTTAAGGGATAATTCCCAACTGTTCACAAGACTGGAATTGTAGTAAAAAGTGAGACTGTTGATCAAAGGCTTAGTTAAGACCTTATGATTGATTCTTCAGTGTTTTTGGGACATTAATAATGAAACTGGAATTAAAAGATTAATTCTCCAATAAGTACAAAACATGGAGATTTATTAAGAGTAATGAAACTGATGTTAATGGTTAGTAAAATCCAATAGGATTGATCCTTGAATGCCCTAGGGAGCTTAACGAGGGTTCTTCAACCCTTTTGCCCAGAAACAGTACGGTCATGCCCCAGCGAGCACGACAGTGCTCAACAGTAAGCACGACCGTGCTTGACTTAAAAGTCAGCACGCCCGTGCTATGGGAACCACGATCGTGCTCCCCTGTCCAGAACCGACACGCAAAAACAAAATAGGGGTGTTTCACCCCAAACATTCCCAATGATGATAATAAGACACTCAACGAAGCAAAGACAAGTTAGACAATTCAATGAAGATTTAATAAGTGTAATTAAATGCAAACGTAAATATGGTTAAGTCAGTAATGATGTTTACCGCACGTTGTTGTACCTTGGTAGCCAAGTGGCCAAGGGGGCCTTGACGCTTAATGGTCAAGGTGTTGTTAACGATGAACCTTGGTAGCCTAGTGGCCAAGGGGGCCTCGATGCCAAGTGGTTGATCGTGTTGATGGTGTTAAAACTTGGGTAGCCTAGTGGCCCAAGCGAAGGTGGTGTTTGTTTGATTGTGTGTTGTTGTTCCTCACGCATTCATGCATTAGAGATGTCAGTGGGGGATGTTCAACACAGGGGAGGTCGTCCGAGAGTAAGGCGATCTGGCCGCCCGTGGCGATTCAAGTAAATCATGTCCACCTGTGGTGGAGCATCAGAGAGTAAGGTGCTTTGGCTATCCAATGGGTTCACCCATGGTTTGGTGAACTATCGGCGTTGGTGCTTAATGTCCAATATGGATATGTAACTCCGAAGTTGACTTCCTGATGTAGATTGGATCCAAGTGCATAATGGAGTAGTGGAGTAGAGTTGCATGGCATTGCATACTTGTTTGAGATGATGTGATTGATACTAATATGTTGAAATGTTATTATGCATTGATATGCTATTTGTATATGTGATGCATGCTCATCTTGCTAACTGCTTCTTGCTAACTGCTTCCATGTCGTTATGTTTATATACATGTTTCTTACTCCTCGTTCTTCTGTTGTTTTGTTTGGCATGTATCTTTTATGCAGAGGACAGTGAACAGCCAGTTGAGGAGTGACTCTGAGGAGCCGCTTACTCGTAGTTAGGATTTTTCTTTAGTTATGTTGTTTATCCGTGATGTTTCCGGATTGTTAGTTATACCAGCTCTGTAATGTGACATCGGGGTTGGGTTATGTTTTTCACGTTATGTTTTTATTTCCGCGTTATGACATTTTGTTTACAATGTGGTATCTTCTACCCATTGGTTTTTATTATTATGATATTATATGCTTGTGGTTATTTTATTTTCAAAATTTTATATTTCCTTTCAAGTTATGCTTTATAAATACATGCTTTATAAATTCTCTAAAGAACACATTAACGCATCATCGTGATTCTTCGGTGCACTCTTGCACAAATTTTTGTAGTGTCCGTTCTTTCCACAATTCCAATACTTGACAGTCTTTGAGCTGTTGGAACTATGGTGATTTTTGGACTTGCACCTCTTGTCCTTCGGTTTATCACGTCCATTTCCTCTAGTTGAATTTCTTCCTCTTGACTCTGTATGCAATACTGAAGAGGTTGACGATTCACCCGACTCTCTTCGTCGGATCTCTTCCCTAAGAACCAAATCACGAACATCATTAAATTTCAACTTGTTACTTCCCGATGAGCTACTCACAGTTGTGACAGTAGCATTCCAGCTTTCTGGTAGGGAAAACAAAAGTATTAATGCTCGTACTTCTTCATCAAACTCAATTCCAACTGAACTCAACTAGGTTGTGACTGTATTGAGTTCATTGAGATTTTGCGTCGTCGATGCGCCTTCCGTCATCCGTAAATTGAATAATTGTCTCATCAAATGAACTTTATTTGAGGCTGACGACTTTTCATACATACTGGAAAGAGACGTCATCACTACAAAAAAAAAACAGCTTATTACCGACTGCCAAAAGCTGTCAGAAACCCCAAAAAGCCGTTGGTAATGGGTATTTACTGACGGATTTCTGACAGACATGTGTCAGTCGGTTATAAGCTCATCGGTAAGCATTTCCGAAGGAAATGGGGAGTCCGTCGGTAATTACCTATGGAATAAGCCGTCGCAAATTAGCTTAAACAACTGCCCTATTACCGACAGATAAGCCCGTCGGTAACACACATGACATAATTACCGACGGAATTGTCTGTTGGTAACACATTAGTATAGTTGCCTAATTACCGACGGACATTTCCTTCGGTAAGCTCCCTTTTATTATTTATATTAATTTTAATTTATTTTAAAATTTTAATTTAATTAATTATTAATTATTCCAAATCATGCTTAATTATTCAATCAACATGAGCTATTGCCGAATATGCTCCATCACAGTTGCAGGTAAAACAATTTTACCCATTCTCTAATCTTATCTACACTAAATCCTATCAACACTAAATTTTGTCCTTACGATTTTATTATATTAAGGAAATTCATTAATTTTATTACGCATTTAGCAGAAACACATACCATATTTAATAACTTTACACACACTAGATAGATATATAAATAAATACATGCACGTAATACAACTAATTAATTGACAAAAAAAACACAAAATTAATAACTTTACACATAGTAGACAAATTTATAAATATTTACATGCACGTAATACAACTAATTAAAGCAATATCAATCACTAACATAAAATATACCAACAAAAACACAAATAGCACATATTGTTTAAAAACTCAAATTATAAGAGCACAAACAGGCTTAAGAAATTCAATGTACCGCGCGCGAATGCTGAATGCCGGGAGTTGCTGCCGGAGGAAGCTGGTGGCTCTAAAACAATGCAAAATAAAAAATAATTATTTTTTTTACCCTTTTACAAACCAAACCAAAAATCAGAAAAAGGGAAAAATCAAATAAAATAATAGAAGCACATTGATAATGAAAAAGGACCAAAAGTGAAGGAGGAGGAACCACAAGAGTGACTCGCATGCAATGACCCCAGAACCATGGAAGATGATAGTAGTTGCTGAGCTCACGGGGTGGGTGCTGTTGATGCAAGGGCACGCCAAAGTATGGCAGTGAGGAAAAGCAACATGGTTGGGGTTGTTTGTTGGAAAGGATTGGTGTTCAAACCTTCATACTTAATTGATATTGAAGCTAATAGCGACGTCATGATAACACTGTATGCTTTGTTCGACTCCGGCGACATAGTGTGTTGATCAGAATTAATAAAGATGGTAAATTAAGAAACAACTCTGATGCTAGAAAACCAAAAGAAAACGCAGTTGTTGCCTTGTTGATATGTGCGTGCATTCTCGTATGAGAGAGAGATAAAAGTTTGTATGGTAATGGGTCCTTTGATGGGTGAAAAAACCAATTGGTGATGTCGGGGTTTATGTAGTGGCTAGTGAGGTATTATTTTATTTTTGGGTTGTGACACTAGTGCAAAATATACTTTTAATGTCGGAGATTTAACATCGATTCCTTTATAACCGATGTCTAAAATGAGGTGGTGGTATTTTTGAAATTAATCTCAAACCTTTTAACATTGGTTTCTTAAATAACCGATTTTAAACCTTTTAGACATCGGTTATATTTATAAACCGATGTCTAAAAATAAAATGAAAATTTTATTTTGAAAACCTGCTTAGCTTTTTACATTGGTTTTTATATAACCGATGTCTAATATTAATTAACAACATCGGTTATTTTATAACCGATGTCTAAACTTAAAACAAAATGAAATTTTCAAATTCTGTCATAATTTAGACATCGATTATACATCCAACCGATGCCTAAGGTCAATATACAACATCGGTTTTCTAATAACCGATGTCTAATGTCTAAACCCTTTTTATTTTCCTATTCACTTCCCTCATTTCTGTGCGCGCTACCCTCGAAAATTTTCGCCCCAACATCTCTCTCACTCAAACCCTCCTTCTGCCACTGGTTTAGGAGCACTCAACCACTGCCACCACCGTCTTCTTCTGCCATTGCCAATATGTGGGTGTGAGTCAAATATACATAGTGGAGGGAAGAAGCTGGGAAATTCATCATAAATAAAAGGGGGAGAGGCTGGGAAACTTCTTGACTTGAAACCTAACGAAGAAGTGGGAAATTCATTAAGCATAATATCTCCCAGCAGCAACGTGCATCATCGGAAATGAATTTGGTCTTTTGACTCACTATTATTTGGTGGGTTCCACAAATTAGGATTAGGATTAAAATAGTTTGCACAGTTAAATGTAAAACTATTCAGTAATATTTTTTATTTTTTATAAACCAACCAAGTATATATTCATAAAAAGAGTACTAGAGGTACTATAATCCATATACAATGAACCTAAAAGTGAACCAACTATTGTAAATAAAATGCTACCCTAAAAGAAGGATTGTATTAGCATTAGTTCAAAGACCCTGAAATTACAACCAAAAACCCAGAGAACCCTATCACCAAAATAGAAAGGATTTATCCTCCAAACACAAAAGCAAGATGAGATAGCCCACTATTCAGTTATCCTTATTAGTACAAACGAAAATTCGTAGATCGACACGAATGTTTGAAGTTGTAAGAATTTTTTTATAATTTTTTTTTTTACTTTCTAATTAATATGATTGGTTCAGCTATATTATACGAATTCGTTTTGTACCATATAGCATAGCTCAAACTTTTTATACACACCCATTAATCTTATAAACTCCGTCACGGTCAATAAGCTTATAAGCTTCAAGTGAAATATAAATTTTCCCAAAAAGTGATTACATCAAGTGTTTAATTACATAGGCCAACAAATTAGTAACCAACTGTCAACACTACTCTCTCTTCTGTTAGAGTGAGAGAATTTGAAGGAGCTTAGAGAAGGTGAAGGTGCATTCAGGGAGAGTATGGATCACAAACAGAATCTGTTGTCGAAGCTAAGAAGTGGTGGCCGTGGCAACAAATATTCCTGAATATGCTTTCTTAAATGAAAAACTAGTATTAATTTTAACAAGTTATACTAAATGAGCTCCACGTACATGCATGGATCCTAAGTTGGCATCTGATTAGGCGCACATTCCAGCTGGGAGGAGCTTACAAATATGCTCGTAAAAAGAAGCACAAGGGACTAGGGAGCATGGTGGAGCTTACAAATATTGTCATGGGACCACTGAAATAGAAGCACATTGATGATGATAAACCACCAAAAGTGAAGGAGGAGGATCCACGGTGATGACTCGCATGCAAGTTCACCTGGGCTGTTGATGCAAGGGCATGCCAAAGTATAGCTGTGACGAAAAGCAACATGGTTGGGTTTGGTTGGAAAGAAACTTCAAGCCTTCATACTTAAGAAACAACTCTGATGCTAGAAAACCAAAAGAAAACGCAGTTGTTGCCTTGTTGGTATGTGCGTGCGTTCTCGTATGAGAGAGAGATAAAAGTTTGTATGGTAATGGGTCCTTTGATAGGGGAAAAACCAATTGGTGATGTCGGGGTTTATGTAGTGGCTAGTGAGGTATTATTTTATTCTTGGGTTGTGACTTGTGACTTGTGAGCCTTTTAGGAAGTTCCTCTGACCCTTTTGCCCTCTGACCACTCATTCAACAACCATGGTCTCTGACCATTCCCTTCACTCCTTCACCATTCTCTCTGACCATTGCCACCATTGCTCTGACCCCTTCCCTTCACCAATATTTCCTCAGACCATTGCCTTCATAGCCTCTCACCATTGCCTCTCACCATGGTTGACTACTTCATTCCATCAAGCATTTAAATTACCGAAGCCTTAGATTACTGAGAGGTGCAAACTCAATACTAATGTAGCAGCACCAAAGGCATAGAGTGATGCACTCCTGGCCCTAGTTGAAATGGCATGCCAAAGTATAGCTGTGACGAAAAGCTACATGGTTGGGTTTGGTTTTTGGAAAGAATTGGTCATGTTGAAGCCTTCATACTTAATTGATATTGAAGTTAACAGCGACATGATGATAACAGTGTATGCTTTGCTTTGCTCGACTCGGGCGACATACAGGGATGGCAATTTTACCCTGTGTGACGTTCCTTTTGTCTGACCGTGCTTAACGAGCACGACCCCGTGCTCGAGTTAAGCACGGCCGTACTTAGTGGGGAACACGACCGTGCTCGGGTCTGAGTCTATATAAACAGATCAGACAGCAAGGGTTACGAGTGTTTACCCTCATTTAGACACTTTTGGCAATACTAGTGTAACAGAAACCTCTCCCCTTTCCTTTCCCCTGAATCCTTTGAAGTTCTTGGAGTTCTTGAGTCCGTTTGGGAGAGAAATTACGTGCGCTAGTGTCTATAAAGGTAAACTGGTCATCCCTCTCCTTAATCTCCTTTTCTTTTTTGTAATTTGGTAATTAATTGGTTAATCCTTTTTGTGTTTGACCAAGGCTTGAGAAGTTTATTGAGTTGCTCGAGGGAACAAGAGTAGGATCGTTTACGTTGGCGTTAGTGGAATCTTCATACCAGGTATTGGGAGAAGGGATAGTATAAACATGTAGGCGTAGGGGTAGCGTAAGATGAAGGGTTAACCCATGACCCTATTGTTTGTTATTTGTTTAGTTGTTTTCATGATGATACATGCTTGACTGTATTGGTATGCCTATTGTTGTTATGAAATGTATTTGATAATGCCATGCTTAGTTTAGTGATGATGATGTTCATACCCCGTTTGGTTGTGTTAACAATGATGTTGTTATACCATGAGTTATGATTGGCTATTGATGTGGTTAATGATGAATGATGGTAATAAGACATTAAAGATGTTAATAAATATTTTTGAAGTTAAGGGATAATTCCCAACTGTTCATAAGACTGGAACTGTAGTAAAAAGTGAGATTTTGATCAAAGGCTTAGTTAAGACCCTATGATTGATTCTTCGGTGTTTTTGGGACATTAATAATGAAACTGGAATTAAATGATTAATTCCCCAATAAGTATAAAACATGGAGATTTATTAAGAGTAATGAAATTGATGTTAATAGTTAGTAAAATCCAATAGGATTGATCATTGAATGCCCTAGGGAGCTTAAAGAGGGTTCTTCAACCCTTCTGCCCAGGCCATGCCCCAGCAAGCACGGCCGTGCTCAACAGTAAGCACGACTGTGCTCCCCTGTCCAGAACCAACACGCAGAAACAAAACAGGGGTGTTTCACCCCAAACGTTCCCAACGATGATAATAAGACACCCAACGAAGCAAAGACAAGTTAGATAATTCAATGAAGATTTAATAAGTGTAATTAAACGCAAATGTAAATACGGTTAAGTCAGTAACGATGTTTACCGCACGTTGTTGTACCTTGGTAGCCAAGTGGCCAAGGGGATCTTGACGCTTAATGGTCAAGGTGTTGTTAACGATGAACCTTGGTAGCCTAATGGCCAAGGGGGCCTCGATGCCAAGTGGTCGAGGTGTTGATTGTGTTAAAACTTGGGTAACCTAGTGGCCCGAGTGGAGGTGGTGTTTGTTTGATTGTGTGTTGTTGTTCCTCACGCATTCATGCATTAGAGGTGTTAGTGGGGGATGTTCAACACAGGGGAGGTCGTCCAAGAGTAAGGCGATCTGGCCGTCCGCGGCGATTCAAGTGAATTATGTATACCCCTGGTGGAGCATCAGAAAGTAAGGTGCTTCGGCTATCCAAGGGGTTCACTCATGGTTTTGTGAACTGTCGGCGTTGGTGCTTAATGTCCAATATGGATATATAACTCCGAATTTGACTTCCTGAGGTAGATTGGATCCAAGTGCATAATAGAGCAGTGGAGTAGAGTTGCGCATTGCATACTTATTTGAGATGATGTGATTGATACTAATATGCTGAAATGTTATTATGCATTGATATGCTGTTTATATGTCTGATCGATGCATGCTCTTCTTGCTAACTGCTTCCATGCCGTTATGTTTATATACATGTTTCTTACTCCCCGTTCTTCTGTTGTTTTGTTTAGCATGTATATTTTATGCAGAGGACAGCGAACAGCCAGTTGAGGAGTGACTCCGAGGAGCCGCTTACTCCTAGTTAGGATTTTTCTTTAGTTATGTTGTTTATCCGTGATATTTTCGGATTGATGGTTATACCAGCTCTGTAATGTGACATCGGGGTTGGGTTATGTTTTTATTTCCGCGCTATGACGTTTTGTTTACAATGTGGTATCTTCTACCCATTGGTTTTTATTATTATGATATTATATGCATGTGGTTATTTTATTTTCAAAATTTTATATTTCCTTTCAAGTTATGCTTTATAAATACATGCGGGGTAGAGGGTGTCACAACCTGTGCCCGCGAATACCCGTGCCTGCCATATGAAGTTACCTAAATACCCTTTCTAACCCTAGGTTACTCATATGAGACACAAACATACTATCAGATCACAAAACCACTCCCTCTTGCACCATTCCTATTCAGCCATTCTCTACCCTAAGTCCCTAACCCTCCTCTCCTGTCAACGCCGTTCTCCTGGCAGCAGGTCGTGACGCCGTAGGTCGTGATGCCGCCGGTCTCGTGTCTCCTGGCCGTCGATCGTGAAGCCGCCAGACTCGTATTTCTGCACTCCATCCCGCTCAGGTAAGCCTCCACTGTCCCTCTTTCTTTCACCTTCTGTGCACACACCTTCTGTTCACCCAAATCCTTTCTTTTATGATGGGTTGTTTGTGTTCATATTTCTGAGATTTGAATTGTTTAGTGTGTTGTGTTTGTATGAGTTATGTTTGTTGATCACAATATAAGGAACATAGCACCTGACAAAAGTAATTTTTTTTGACAATTGATCTGTGAATCAACCCAGTTGAGGTTTCTGCATTTTCTTTCTGTTTTTTTCTCGAGAAATTTGGGTGAGAAAGTAGAAGAAAATAGAGGTGGTGGAGTGTGTTTGTGAAGTTGGCAAAAAAAATCTAAAACGAAGCGAAAAACAAACAGAGAACAAAGAAGAGAGAATATATGAAAAAAGGTTTAAGAGACGCAACAATTGATATTTGATCACTCACATTGCATTGTTAAGGATTATGACAAGAAAGAGAATAACTTTTTGGAGAGAATAAGTAAAAATTCAATCTTTTGGAAAGAATTAGAATCTTGCTTCTCATAACGATCCAACTGCTCATAGACTAAATTTCTTTCTTTCTTTCTTTTTTAAACATTCAAGTTCTGTTTATGTGAATATGGGTTTGTTTTTTCCCATGGATTTAATTTTAATTATTACTATTTGTTGTGCAGTCTTGTCAATGTCTACTAATCAAACTTCTATTCCTAATGGTGATGGGCAAGAGCAGCTGCCGCTCACATCAAATGTGGGTGAATCTATGAATGTAGATTCAACTCCAAATGAAACACAGAGCTCAGTTCCAAGTCAATCCGATGCTCTTAAAAGAAAACTAACTTCAGATGTTTGGAACCATTTCGAGAGGCAAAACATAGATGGAAAGTGGAAGGCTGTTTGTAATTATTGTGGCTCAAAACTGTTGGGTGAGACAAAGATGGGAACTTCAAACTTGCATACCCACTTCAGTTCTTGCAAGCTACAAACAACTCGGGATATAAGGCAAGCATTTCTTAAAACTGAGAAAAAAGGGAGTGAGACAGTACTTGTTGGTTCTTATGCATTTAATCAAGATGCATCAAGGCTTGCACTGGCAAAAATGATCTTTCCTCATGAGTATCCATTATCATTGGCCAATCACATAGAATTTAAAGAATTCGTTGGTTCTTTGCAACCCTTATTTAAGGGGATTTCTCGTAACACTATCAAGAATGACATCTTGAAACTTTATAGTGTTTAGAAAGAGAATATGATGAAACTGTTGTCAAAGAAACAAAGTCGGATTGCAATTACAACTGATATGTGGACTGCTAGTCATCAAAACAAAGGCTATATGACTGTCATAGCTCATTTTGTTGATGATTCATGGACCCTGCAAAGTTGACTTGTAAGGTAATAACACTAAACTATGTTGATTTATGTGCGTGTTATTTATTATTGATTCTGTTGCTGGTGATATTATTATTGAGACTTTCATTTCAATGTTAGGTTCATTTATGTGCCTGCTCCTCATAGTAGCAAAATTCTTGCTGAAGTCTTAATTGAATGCATGATGGATTGGAATCTAGATACAAAATTATCCACTTTGACAGTTGATAATTGCTTTACAAATGATACTATGATTGAATGTATTTTAGAAAAGATTTCAGCTAGGTCATAGAGTGTGCCATCCTGGTCCTATTGGAAACATAGAGTGGAGTGCGGCCCCTTGGCGCCCAAACTAGGGTACAATGTTTCTACTGTTTTTGTTTTTTATCTTTATCATTCATTTTAGGAGAATATAAGGTATAGTTTACTAATTTTTTTTTCTTATATTACTTTTATATGATTTATTTATAGGATTTAAGTACTATATACTATTTGTGTAAAAAGTTTTACATTGACATCCACCAACATGTCAACATGTGTGTTTTTATTTTAATTAATAACTAATAATTTTGTGTTGGTGTAGGGATGGCAATGGGTAGGGAATTATAATGCCCGTTTGAAAAAAATACTCGTATCCGGACTCATACCCGTGTGGGTAACAACTTTAGTACCCTTACACGTATACTTTAGATACCTAAGTACCCAAACCCGCATCCGTTACCCGTATTTTAGAGAATAATACCAATCTAAAACAGAGAATAACACAAAAAACGAACAATCGAAAACAAAGAGAAAATAAATACATAAATAAGTAAATACTTGAACTATCTTAGGTTTAGTACTTTTAGATTAATTATATTCCTATAAAAAATTATATATAGTTATAAGTATATGTACTAATCTTTTCTTAAAAAAGTATATGTACTAATATATATATATATATGGAGTGTATCAAGTGAGAACTCCTTTTTATTGTGAAAAATGAGAACTATCGATTAGAACCATTGGATCGCAATTAAAAATATTTAATGGACCAGATTGTATAGTCAAATTAAAATGTCACGTGACCTTTAACATGTTTAGTCCTCCTTCAACTTCCCCTCCCACCTTCTCAACCCAGTGTTCAGATGTTCCTACATTTTACACCTTTTATTTTTTTTTAAATTTGATTTTTTCATGCCTGATATTTTTTTGAATCAACCCAAATCCACCAAGCCGTCTGCCGCGCCTCAAGCTGCCATATGAACGCGTAAGCGCTTTCCTGCGGTATCCCCACCTACGGCGGAGGATGACGAAGATTTGGGCTACGAGAGAGAGAAAGTGTTTGACTGGGTGGTGGTATGGGAAATAAAAGAAAGGTGTGGGGTGGAGATCTGGATTTAGAACCCCGTCGAAGGGTGGAGAAGGATGGCCGAGAACGGTGTAAAATGGGAGAAGGCAACGTGCATGTTTAAGCGGGTTATGATTCTCCAATTTCCACGGAGTTGGCTGATCTGTCACGCTTTGCACTGTGTCGCTGCCGTCGATGACATCCGCTCCGTCGTTGTGGGTAGCAATATTCGCAGCCGCCGGGCACACCAACTTCGTCACCACGAGATAGAGAAATGGTTCAAGTGTTTATTTGTTGCCTTTTGGTTTCCAATGCCTCATTCACCATTACATCGAGTAGAGAGAAGTCACACGGAAAAGAAATTATCTTTCCCATTGATAGATTATTATTACTATTTATTAGAAGAAATATTGGGGTTCATTCACCCATCAATTATTATAATTGGGTTTTTCCCAGGTATTAAAGGAAAGTGGGTGAAGGGAGAAGGGAAGGGCGATGGGTGTGGAGGGGAGGGGCCGATGGAAGGATAGAACAGGGGCACGAGACTGTGTAGTTTGATTTTTTAATCTGAGATGTTAATTGTGATCCAACGATTATTATCAAGAGTTCTCATTTCTCACAATAGACAGGAGTTCTCACTTGATACGTTCCCTATATATATATATATACAGGGCAGGGTGGGTACTAAAGTACCTGTACCCGTACTCATACCCATTCAAGTTTGCAGGTAATCACCTATACCCGAACCCCATACCCATAAAGCGAGTATTTATATGACATACCCATCGTGAGTATTTTTTGCGGGTACCCTATGGATAGGGTCCAAATTGCCATCCCTACGCAGGTGTTTACCAACAAACAAACTCTTAATTTTGCATTGAGGATAGCGACGACATTTTCATAAGTAATGTAGACGTAAAAGACTGAGGGATTAGTCGTCAGTAAGTGTTTTTCAAAATTACCATAATTTGTCCATTGGTAAGTTATAGCGATTACATTTTACTAACGAACGAGGCCATCTGTGATAACTCTTAGGGTTCGTTTGGTGGTCAGGATAAGAGAGATAGGATATGATAAGCTATCATATCCTGTCTGAAACTGTTGTTTGGTGAGCCAGCAGGATAGGATAAGTCTATTATGTCACCTATCCTATCATGTCCATCTAGTTAAAAATTTATCCTGAGGGGGAGCTGGGTTAACACTCAACAGGATAGGATAAGGTGATTTAAAATATAATAAAATATAAAAATATTTTATATATAAAATAATTAAAGTACAATAAAATATAATATGGTTACAAAAAAGTTATAATAAAACATAAAATAATAAAAATATTAATAATTATTTTTAAAAATTATTTTTATTTTGTCACAAGTCTAATTTTATTAATGTATATTATTGTAAAAAACTAAAAAATAATAAAAATATTCTAATAATTTAACTATATGTAAAGTAAAAACTAAAAATGAATATTTAAAATTATAAAAAGATTAATTTAAGTTAAATAATATTTTAAAATTTTAAAATATTATATGTAATTTTATCAGAAGGACAATTTTGTCTTTTTATATAAACTTAAAAAATGAAAATTATAAAAAAACTTAAATCTAATAAAATATGAAAACATTCATAACAAAAACGAAAATTTTGAAATTCATACTGAAATTACAATGTTATCCAGTTGGTTATCTGGTGGACACCAAACGTCGAATAGGATAACATCTTATCCTGCTCATATCCTATCCTACTCCTATCCTGCTCTCTTATCCTATCCGCTCCTATCATATCCTGACCACCAAACGAGCCCTTAATATACAGACCAACGTGCCCATTTTCTTGCACATATAGCAATTTAAATAAATTTGAATAAGAAATTTACTTACTAATTCCAATAAATTAAATAAATATGAAAATTTTCATCCCACATATACCTATGGCAATGTGACAGTGGATACGACGCTCATGATGGTTGGTGTACCATGAATGGATCGAAATTGATGGTTGAAAAGAAGAATAATTACTATTTAAGTAATTAAATAAAGTGATTAATATGGAAAATTAAATAATGACTAAACTATATTTTTTGTCCTTTATTTTTGTTTTATGTTTCAGTTTGGTCTCTCTTTTAATTATTTTTTGTTTCAAAATGATCCCGAAGTTGATGTTGAAGAAGTGGATATTGATAATCAGTCATCGATGCATAAGTCATCCGATGAAGAAATCGAAAGTGAATGCTCCTTGGATTGATCTCGATTGTATCTAATGTTGGGTTCAACTAGAGTTCAAATATCAAACTATGTGTTCACAATATATAAAATTTATTTGCGGCGGGCTTTGTAATAAATAGCGTGGTATTTCTGTTTACAATTATATGATGTTAATAAATGTCATTGTAATTAATGTTTTAGCCTTTCCCCCTAACTAAGCCCCTCTGGTGCCAAAAATGTGATTTCCCATCTGCAGGCATCACCTGAAGTAACACCAGACTAGTAACAAACCAGCAAAGAGGTCAGGCAAGACAGTATCCAATTAAGATGTGTAGCCAGCGCAGCATTCAATGACTTTGTGAGCGAAAGAACTAACTATTTACAATTATATGATGTTAATAATTTGTGGTGGTAAATAATGTTTAACTATAATTTTAAGCTTTTTTGTTTATCGTGTAAATTGTTGTTTTGTGTTTTATCTGATTAATTTTTCCCATAACTATTACAATCCTTATGCACTTTAAGTTGCTAAAGTGAGGGGGTTAGTTTGAGCAGTTACATTTATCTTATGTACTTGGTATTCAAGTATGTAAGGGATATTATAAATTGTCTATAGCGATAAAGTTTTATTTTTCTGAATGAGTTGATCGTCGAGAAAAACCTTAGTTACCGGTTTGAGGTGCAATATTTTAGAGCACATGTACTCTTGCAAATCACCAAGCTCTTGATATTGAACATCGAATTGTCCAAGTGGGACAGTTTGAGAAAAAAACTTTTTCTTTACTAGTATATATCTGATGAAAAATTGGTCTGACGCATTACCATTTGTTCTCTGGGTACATACTTGATTGTGGTATCTCACCCCGGTCAAGTCATGTACTTGGAGACCAATGGGAAATGCTGCCGAAATTTCGTCAGATATGAGACATGAGTAACTATTATACGAGATATGTCTGACATTCTTCAATTCCCAAACAGACTTGTTGAGCTTAATCTTCACTACACCTTTGCCGACAACATCACAAGATTGTTCATTGCCAAGGTAAACTTTACCAAGATTTCCAGGAACATAATTCTCTAAGAATTCTTAATGCGAAGTAGCATGAAAGGATGCTCCAGAATCTAATACCCAATATTCTTCCTTGCTCTCTAAAGAACATATTAACGCATCATCGTGATTCTTCGGTGCACTCTTGCACTAATTTTTGTAGTGTCCGGTCTTTCCACAATTCCAACACTTGACAGTCTTTGAGCTGTTGGAACTACGGTGATTTTTGGACTTGGACCTCATGTCCTTCAATTTATCACGTCCAATTCCTCTGGTTGAATTTCTTCCTCTTGACTCTGTGGGCAAGACTGAAGAGGTTGATGATTCACCCGACTCTCTCCGTTGGATCTCTTCATTGAGAACCAGATCACGAACATCATTAAAATTCAACTTGTTACTTCCCGATGAGCTACTCACAGTTGTGACAGTAGCATTCCAGCTTTCTGGTAGTAAAAACAAAAGTATCAATGCTCGTACTTCTTGATCAAACTCAATTCCAACTGAACTCAACTAGGTTGTGACTGTATTGAGTTCATTGAGATTTTGCGTCGTCTATGCTCCTTCGATCATCGGTAAATTGAATAATTGCCTCATCAAATGAACTTTATTTGAGGCTGACGGCTTTTCATACATACTAGAAAAAACCGCCATCACTATAAAAAAAAGCAGCCCATTACCGACTGCCAAAAGCCGTCGGAAACCCCAAAAAGCCGTTGGTAATGGGTATTTATCAACGGATTTCCGACGGACATGTGTCAGTCGGTTATAAGCTCGTCGGTAAGCGTTTCTGACGGAAATGGGGCGTCCGTCGGTAATTACCGACAGAATAAGCCGTCGGAAATTAGCTTGAACAACTGCCCCATTATCGACGGATAAGCCCGTCGGTAACACACATGACATAATTACCGACGGAATTGTCCGTTAGCAACACGATAGTATAGTTGCCTAATTACCGACGGACATATCCATCGGTAAGCTCCCTTTTATTGTTTTATATTAATTTTAATTTATTTTAATTTTTTAATTTAATTAATTATTAATTATTCCAAATTGCGCTTAATTATTCAATCAACATGAGCTATTGCCGAATATGCTCCATCACAGTTGCAGGTAAAACAATTTTACCCATTCTCTAATCTTGTCTACACTAAATCCTATCAACATTAAATTTTGTCCTTACGATTTTATTATATTTAGGAAATTCATTAATTTTATTACGCATTTATCAGAAACACATACCATATTTAATAACTTTACACACACTAGACAGATATATATATAAATAAATGCACGTAAGACAACTAATTCATTGACAAAAAAAAAACAAATTAATAACTTTACACACACTAGCCAAATTTATAAATATTTACATGCACGTAATACAACTAATTAAAGCAGTATCAGTCACTAACATAAAATATACCAACAAAAACACAAACAATAGATGTTGTTTAAAAAACCAAATTATAAGAGCACAAACAGGCTTAAGAAATTCAATGTACCGCGCGCAAACACTGAATGCCGGGAGTTGCTGCCGGAGGAAGCTGGTGACTCTGAAACAATGCGAGGAAAAAAAAAAACCCTTTTACAAACCAAACCAAAAATTAGAAAAAGGGAAAAATCAAATAAAAAATAAAAATAAAAAAGGGAATCCATACCACAAAGAGATGGTGGTGGCGCTGGTGGTGGTGACGCGATGGAGGGCACGGTGGTGGCGGTGGCCGAATGGGAAAGAGAAGAGGGAAGGAGAAACGAGAAGGAGAAAGGGAGGCGCGATGGTGACAGTGGCGAGGTGGTGACAGAGGCACGGTGGTGGTGATGTGGTGGCGTGGAGGAGAGACGGTGGTGGTGGTGACAGTGGAGGCGCGGAGGTGCGAAGCAGAGAGAAAAGAGAAAGTGAGGGAGAAGAGGGTTTTCGGTGGTAATGAAGAGGATTTTTCCAATGGAATCATTTAAATTACCGACGGCCTTTCCGTCGATAATTGAAAAATGTATTAACCGACGGAAAAGTTGGTCGGTAAGTTTTGGCGCCAACTGTTTCCCATTCGCACGCACAATTCCGACGCCATACTGGCGGAAAAGCCGTTGGTAACCTTTCCGACGAGCCTTCCGTCAAAAACTTCATAAACTTTTGATATTCACATTTACCAACGGGTAAATCCGTCGGTAATGCCGTCGGAATTGCAGTCGTCGGTAATAACACAAATTCTGGTAGTGCGTAAGACTTGATGTGGTCTTTTCTTTTGCAATGTTAAAAGCAACATTGCGGTAACGTCAATCGGATAACTCCAAGGGCTTGTCTATCAAGAAGAGTCCAATCTTCATCCTTCATGCCCTCTGGTTTCTTTTCTTGGAGAGGTTGATATAGCTTTTTCTGATACATATAATCTTCAATCTGCATTTTCCAAAAGCCAAAGTCTGCACCATCGAACTTCTTAATTTTCACATTTCCTTCATCTGCAGCCATCACTCCCACTCGGATCCGACTTTCTCAGGATTGTTTTTGACAATTTGTACAGACCACCATGTTTTAGAACACCTCTGTGGATAATTTGGTTTCGCAGACCAAAATTTACTAATTCACAAAATTACTATTTATGTGAATAATACATTCGTCAAAAAATTGACAGAAATAATCACCAAAGCTCTTGATACCAATTATTGGGAAAATATGCAATTTTCCTAAATCAGATTTGTGAAAAGCGAAATAAATGTGGAATAATAACACACAAAATTGATAACGGAGTTCGGCCAATAATGCCTACGTCTCCGGACTGCTGCAGATATTTTACTAAAAAGGGGAAATATAGAAAGTGGTTACAAACACTCCTAACCTCTCACAACCTACAACCCAATTACACCCAGAAACTAAGGCTTTTATTTCTAAACTTTTTGTCTCTCTCTGGTTTTTCTCTCTCTTATTGGGATTGTTTTTTTTTCTTATGCGGAGGCTTATATTTACAGGTGTAAAAGTTTCCCTATTACCACACGTTTTGCCAACCAAATATGCTAGCTTTTCTATCTTCTCTCAGCAAAAGTTTTTAATGGGTTATACAACAATAGCCACCTCATTTACATTGTGAGTTTTACCAACAAATATTTAAAAAAATACAAACACAACCCCAGCCAAGTGTTAGTAAAGCTAAATTCAAGTGTGAACCCCAAGGACTGGATTGTGTAAACCAGCACCAGTGAATTTGTTGTTACAGACCATACAATTCCCAAGTCCTATTGTATTAGCACCAAACAAAAACTATGCATATAAACAGTTAGCACCCCTATCACGGCCAAGTGAGAAAAACATTGTAATAGCCTTCCCAATGCAGCACTCCCTCATCAATGAGATAGAACACCTTTGAAGTTTTTTTTTTTTTTTTTTTTTTTTGATAATAAAAAATGTATATATGAATGAGTACAAGGGTTACCCAACCCATATACAACGAAACGAAAATGTCTGAAAGGGACATAAGAACAACAGAAACAATCCCCTTTTCTAAGTATCCCAAATCTGAACATTACAGAGATAGAAATAGCCTATTGCTGATTGCATCCAAATGAACCGATCACCTATTGCCAGGGCTAACAAATTTTCCTTTAAAAGAATAGAATGCGCCTTTTTCCTCTTTATGCAGCCCGTGTAGTGTTTTGCATCTGCTACATCCTCTCCCTATGTGGATATACAGCAACACTCAAAGAACAGAAGCAGCATCTCTCAATCATATTGCTGCCATGTTGAATAAATTGCGCATCAGAGTTCAAAAATACCATGCCCCATATGACCCTGATGGAGAAAATGCAGTGATCAGTGATCACAGCAACCAATTAAACCCGTAACACAACCAGACACTGATATCAGTTCAGGGCATGTTTCCGTTTAATAGCATAGCAGCAGAAACAAAAGAACTAAACACATGACCATGGCTCTAAATTGCGGTCCGCAACCGCTAATGCGGCCGCAACATTGCGGTTGCGAGACTCACCGCAACAACATCAGGCCGCAATAGCGGTGTGATTCGAAATCACCCGTAACGGCCGCAACGTAACGCCGTTTCGGCCGCAACGGGCTATGTCAGACCGCATCACAGAGAATCACCAAAGCAGTTCAATCAAAACTTGAAAAAAACAAAATTTCCAGACAAGAGTAATAGAGAATCAAATTAAATCATTCAAAAAGTAGATTCTTGTACCTTTTGCTTTGGCTTTATGTCTTTTCTTCCACTTTGCTATGCTTGACTGTGTCTTATATGAATATCTCATTCCTCATTTCTCCTGTGACTTTGCTCAGTTTGCTCTAGATCTGCTCAAGAATCAAGTTCTCCATTTGGTGCTCTGCCTCACGCGGTTGTGTGCCTCGGTGCCTCCTCACGTCCGATCTACCAGCCTCGCCCCAGGTAAGATCTTCATCTTCCTCCTCTGCTCTGCTCACTGCTCGCTGGTGTGGTCACTGTGGTGTGCTGCGACGCTGCCGTGGTGTTGTCGCTGGCTCGCTGCGATGCTGCCGTCCTCCAGGTGTGGCGCTGGCTGAGGGCCGCGAGGCCATGGGTGAGGGGCAGGGGCTGCAGCGGCAAGGCCTGGCTCGCTGCGACACTGCCGTCCTCCAGGTGTGGGGCTGGCTGAGGGCCGCGAGGCCATGGGTGAGGGGCAGGGGCTGGCGGCTGCAGCGGCAAGGCCGTGACTCGTGAGGCCGTGAGGCCGTGGGTCAGACTGTCAGAGAGAAAAAAAAAGGGAGAAGAAGTTGGGGAAAAGGGATTAGGGTTCGTGAGTGTGAGAGGGAAGGGATTCAGGGACAGGGACGTTTAGTGAGTGTGGGGGGTGTTGGGAGAAAATAAAGAGGGGGGAATAGTGATGAGTGAGTGGCTGAGTGGGTGGGCTGAGTGAGTGATAAGTGAGTGATTATTTATTCAAATTAAATTTTAATAACTAAATTATTTATGTTTGTCTAATTACTAATTTATATTAAAATTGTAAGTAATATATGTTTAGCTTTTTTTTTACGCAAATATATGTTTAGCTAGTATTTATTCAAATTAAATGTTAATAACTAAATTACTTGTGTTTGCCTAATTACTAGTTTATAACTTTATATTAAAGTTGTAAGTTTGGCTGAATTATTGATTGATGTTTATTTATAAATATTGAACAGGTTGTATAAAATATACATAATGCCACCAAGAGAAGAATTTCCTACACAAAGATTAGATGGTGCTCCAAGTGACGATATTGGATGGCATTTTGGAAAACCTGTAGCCGGAAGTCGGAACAATATCGAATGCAAACTTTGTTCCAAAATAATAAAAGGTGGCATTACAAGATTGAAACAGCATATAGAACATATGAAAGGACAAGTGGCTGGCTGTGCTAGAGTGAGCACATTGGCAAGAGAAGGTATGATGAAGCTTCTTCTTGAAGGAAAGGCAAAGAAAAATGACTCCAAAAAAAGAAAAGAAGAATTTGAAGCACGGCTGAGAGGAGAAGATGAAGATGAAGATGTGGATCACCTTATTGATGAACAAATGAGGTTTGCTACACAGGAAAGCCTTAGATCACATCACGAATGGGAAGAAAGGCAACAATTTAGACAACAAACAGGAGGGTGTCAAAATATATATGAACAAGGTGGAAGCTCTCATGCGAGTGTTGGTGGAGGCGAAATGTCTCAAGATACCTCTTTTAGGTTGAGAGCTACAAATATTGATCTTACGAGGAGCCAAAGCATGAAGCAACCGAGTATCGGTAAGGGTATGATCAAGACATTGAGGAAGAAGCTAGGAGAGGCAGTAAGCAAGTTTATTATTTATGAGCGCTTACCTATGAATTTATCTAACTCTCCTTGGTTTCATAATTTGATCGTTACAGCTGCTGAGGTAGGTAAAGGGGTTAAATGTTCGACCCCTTATGAAATCTCAGATGTATATTTGGAGAATGAATATAAGGAAATGCGCAAGTGGTTGAATACATTGAGAGGTACATGGAAAGAAAAAGGGGTGACAATAATGTGTGATGGTTGGACAGACGCTATCAACCATACTCATATTATGAATTTTTTGGTGTATAGCAGTAAGGGGACAATTTTCTTGAAATCTGTTGATGCTTCTAATGTTGCTAGCAGAAATACCGATTACGACTTTCAATTATTAGATAAAGTTGTTGAAGAAGTGGGAGAAGAGTATGTTGTTCAAGTTGTTACAGATAATGAAGCAGCATTGAAAGCTGCTGGTCAGAAACTGATGGAGAAGCGGCCTCACTTGTATTGGTTTGCTTGTGCGGCTCATTGTTTAGATCTTTGCTTGGAGGATATAGGAAAAAGGAAAAGTGTACAGAAGGCATTAAATGATGCAAAGATTGTGACAAATTTCATCTATAACCATATATGGACTATCAATCTCATGAAAAATACACTGGAGGTAGAGAAATTGTTCGTCCCGGTGTTACCCGATTTGCAACGCAGTTCCTACAACTTCAAGCAATTGTACAACAAAAGCAAGGTCTGAGGAACATGTTCAACTCTGAAGAGTTCAGGCGATCTAAATTTGTTAAAGAGAAAAATAAATCGGCAATGGAAGCAAAGCAAATTGTTGATAGCAGTGAATTCTGGAGTAAGTCCCAAGACATATTGAAGGTGTTCGAGCCTTTAGTAAAAGTTTTGAGACTTGCTGATGGTGACGAGAAACCAACCATGGGTTTCATATATGAAGCCATTGATAGAGCTAAACAAGCAATTAAACAAAATTCTCGTTATCCTTCCAGATATAATGCAATGATTGACAAGCGATGGAAATTCATGCATTCTGATCTTCATTCTGCCGGTATGTCGACATAATTTACAAATTTATTTTTATCATGTAATTTTATATATATAATTTCATCCAAAATAATTGATTATCCTTTTTTAGGTTATTTTCTTAATCCCCAATTCCAATTCGGAGTTAAACATGGGGATGATGTCTACAAAGAAACGTTTGAAGGAACCAGCAGAGTCATCACCAAATTAGAAAGAAACATTGATAATCAGATTAAAGCTATGAACCAGGTTAGTAATGAATATTTATATTTTTATTCTTATAATTCATTATTTATCAAATGAAGATATTTACATATTGATATATTATATTATATTATATTATATTATATTATATTATATTATATTATATTATATTATATTACACAGTTAATACTTTTTAAAGAGAAGGGTGAAACATTTGGTACACCTCAAGCTCAAGCAGGTTGGTCTAAGATGAATCCAGGTAAAATAATAATTTCTTTATATATCAGTCAACTTTAACGTTGGTTTTTTTAATATAATAACTAATAATTTGTTTACCTTTTGTTGCTCCTTTATAAAGCTGAATGGTGGTCCTTTTTTGGTGTATGTGCTCCTGAGCTTAAACGTGTGGCTCTAAAAGTTCTTAGCCAAACAACTTCAGCCACAAATTGTGAGAGAAATTGGAGTACATTTAGTTATATCCACACGAAGACAAGGAATAGATTGAAGTATAAAAAGCTACAAAAGCTTGTCTTCACGCACTACAATATGAAGTTGAAAATGAGGCATCAAATGAGAAAAAGTCAAGCTGAAATTGAAGCAAGTTTTAATCCTATCAATCTTGATTATATATTTCAAGAAGATGATGCATTATCTCCATGGGTTGAAGAGAGAGAAGATCCACTATTAGATGGAGTACAAAATGCAGAATGGTTGCCTCTATTGGATACAGATGATGAAGAAGATGTGGAAGTTGTTGGTGACAATGATGATTCAAATGAAGATGGTGGTGGTTTAAGTTCACCAAGTGATAATAGTGGTGACGGGGGTGGTAATGTAGAAGCTGAACAAGGTGGTGGCGGTCATAATGATGATGATGATGATGGTGGCGGTGGTGATGATGGGCAATTTCAAAATGATTTCTCAAAATTCACCAAATAATAGGCGTTATAGGAGCTTGAATGATATGGCTCCTTCTGGTAGTTCATTACCTGAGAGCAGTAGAGGTGGGTCACATTCTAGGAGAGGAAAAAGAAAACAGAATGTTCCACTCGAAGATTCTTCCTCTTCTAGTATTGTACAAAGTTTTAGTGACTTTGGTATTGCTGATTCTTCTCAGAGTAGTCAACAATCTCATCCACCTTATTATCAATATCCTTATTTCAACACATATAACACATACGCAAGTGATCAAGCTCCCTATTATCACCAACCATCAATGAATTATCAAGATCCTTATCATCAACAATCAAGTGGTGGATTTTTTGATTATGTCTTTGGGCAAGGAGCTACACAAGATGATAGCCAAAGCGAGAATAGAGATTATGAACCACCACGTCATTCCACCATGTGGTAGCAAGTATCATGTAAGTTCAATTTTTATTATCTTTGATTCATATATTTGTTAATTATTATTATTTAAATTTATTAATTTGTTTACTTTTATCATTTTTTTTTTTTGTAGTGAAGACGTATCTCTAAGTGGTGACAATGTGACGTTATTTTAGAATCACAATTACAGCTGGTTATATTCCTCCATGTGACACTAATCTCTTTTTATTTGTGATTTGTATATATTTGTACACTTTTAAGTCTGTCACTTTCTTACTTCTCTGTTAATTTCGTACTTATATGTACTTAAAAGTTTTATTTATAATAATATTATTTTCACTACAATTAAGCTTAAATTATTCATAAACATAATGCAATGTCTTAAAAATCAATATAAATATATACAACACCAATAATAAAAGATATATAAAGAATTACAAAAAAAATAATGAATTTTTTTTAATTTTGTGAAATGATAAAATTATTTCACGCCGCAGCGGCCGCATTATGCATCGCAGCGGCTGCAATGGCCGCAATCGCAGTGACCGCAACCGCAATTTAGAACCTTGCACATGACTTCATGCAATCCAAAGGAGAGATACCCCAATCTGAGAAGCCATACCTGCTGCCTTTTCCCCAAGCCATGCTCTAAATTTGATCAAGCTAGTCCATCAATTGAATGCTGTCAAACTTTTCTTGTTTAAATATGATGCCATTTCGAGACAACCATATTGACCAAGCAGTTGAAAACCACAATACCATCCACATTTGTTTTAGCCTTTTCCCCCTAACTAAGCCCCTATGGTGCCAAAAATGTGATTTCCCATCTGCAGGCATCACCTTTGAAGTAACACCAGATTAGTAACAAACCAGCAAAGAGGTCAGGCAAGACAGTATCCAATTAAGATGTGTACGTAGCCAGCGCAGCATTCAATGACTTTGTGAGCGAAAGAACTAACTATTTACAATTATATGATGTTAATAAAAGTCAATCATAGGATACTTATATATAAATATAAATGTAAACATATATATATATATATATATATATAGAAAGAACTCTGTGATTAATAGTTATGAGTTCAAGTGATTGATGTGTAAAAAACTTGATACAGTACATCAAACTTAAACTATATATATATCCCAGGATCTATAAAACTGTCGGGCCGGAGTGCATGGCTCACTCAGCCCCTTAAAAAAACACTGTACATTACAGACCTAATTAAACACAAAAAAGGATTTTCTATAATCATTGTATCTGTCTATAAGAGAGAGGATCTGGCGTCTGCGGATGCAGATTACAGCCCTGACGTGTACATGGATCCTAAGTTGGCATCTGATGAGGCGCAGTTGAACACATTCCAGCTGGGAGGAGCTTACAAATATGCTCGTAGAAGAAGCACAAGGGAGCATGGAGGAGCTTACAAATATCGTCGTAGAAGAAGCAAAATGGGACCACCGATAATAGAAGCACATTGATGATGATGAACCGCCAAAAGTGAAGGAGGAGGAACCACAAGAGTGACTCGCATGCAATGACCCCAGAAACATGGAAGATGATACTAGTTGCTGATTTCACCTGGGCTGTTGAGGCAAGCGCATGCCAAAGTATGGCAGTGAGGAAAAGCAGCATGGTTGGGCTTGGTTGTTGGAAAGGATTGGTGTTCAAGCCTTCATACTTTATTGATATTGAAGCTAACAGCGACGACATCATAACACTGTATGCTTTGTTCGACTCCGGCGACATAGTGTGTTGATCAGAATTAATAAAGATGGTAAATTAAGAAACAACTCTGATGCTAGAAAACCAAAAGAAAATGCAGTTGTTGTGCGTGCGTTCTCGTATGAGAGAGAGAGAGAGATATAAAAATAAAAGTTTGTACGGTAATGGGTCCTTTGATTGGTGAAAAAAACCAATTGGTGATGTTGGGGTTTATGTAGTCGCTAGTGAGGTATTATTTTATTTTTGGGTTGTGAGCCTTTTAGGAAGTTCCTCTGACCCTTTTTGCCCTCTGACCATTCATTCAACAACCATGGTCTCTGACCATCCCCTTCAGTCCTTCACCATTCTCTCTGACCATCGCCACCATTGCTCTGACCCCTTCCATGGTTCTAAATTGCGGTTGCGGTCGCGGTTACGGTCACTGCGGTTGCGGTCATTGCGGCCGTTGCGATGCGTAATGCGGCCGCTGCGACGTGAAATAATTTTCTGAATTCACAAAATGAAAAAAGACGATCACCCGTCTCTTGGTGCTTCGGCTCTGCCCTGGGAGGCATCACCTAACACCACGTCCATCCACAGCCAAGGTCGAGGAACCGCGCACCCACAGCCTCGCCACACCATCGAGTACCCCAAGAAATTGTTAAAAATCAAAAGCGAAATTTTTTAAAAACCAACAACGTCGCGAGGATCCTTTCCGATGCGCCTTCAGCCGATCTGGCGTTTGTCACCCCTTCCGAGGCCACTTCAGGACGATCACCCGTCTCTTGGTGCTTCGAAAATCAATTTTCTTTTTGTAATTCTTTATATATCTTTTACTAATAGTGTTGTATAAATTTCTATTCATTTTTAAGACATTGCATTATGTTTATGGATAATTTAAACTTAATTATAGCGAAAATAAATTATAAATAAAACTTTTAAGCACATATAAGTACGAAATTACAAAGAACTAAGAAAGTGAGAAACTTAAAAGTGTATAAATATATATGAATCACAAATAAAAATATATTAGTGTCATATAGAGGAATACACCCAGCTACAATTGTGATTCTAAAATAACGTCACATTATCACCACTTAAAGATACGTCTTCACTACAATATAAGCTACTAATTACTAAATACAATAAATAAATTATTAACATTTAAAATTTGAATATTTACTGGCTAAACATATATTAAATCAATTTTAAATTAGAAACTAGATGAATATTTCAATATGTATTTTCTTCCTCTCCCTCTTGGCTAACCTCCTCCCCTCCTAAATTTCTCAAATTTTCCCTCTAATAATTCTCAAATCTTATCATATTCCCACCCAAAAATTTCCCTCACTCATCAAATATCCCACTCACTCACCCTTTGTTCCCCTGTTTTCGTCCCACTCCCACTCACACGCTCACACCCACAAAAAGGTCACCGACTCCCCTCTCTCAATTTCATCCACCTCTTTCGAGTCTTCTCTTCTCCCAAATTTTTCTCTGATTTCAGTCCATGGCCTCACTTTCCTTGCCCCCCCTCACCCTCACTCACCCATGGCCTCACGGCCCCACCCCAACCCATGGCCTCACGAGTCACGCACCCCCCCCCCCCCCCCCCGGGCCTCACCACGGTCTTCCCCCCCAACCCCCATGTCGCCGTGAGCTTCCCTCCCCCTCACCCATGGCCTCATGGTCCTCAGCCCAACACGGCCACACCCGGAGGACGGCGACAAAATCCCCCCCCCCAAATCACCACCTACCCAAACCCTCAAAATCACTGAATCACAACTCTTCCTCCCTCCCCCACCACCTAATGGCCGCCAAACACAACCCCATAGCGACTGACAGCACCATAGCAGAGCAAATCGGAGTATCGGACGTGGGGAGGCACAACCGTGAGGCAGAGGACGACCACCAAATGGAGATCTTGAGCAGATCCAGAGCAAAGTCACAGGAGAAACTCAGTGTGAGGAGATAAGACACATTCAAGTGATTCAACAAGCACAAAAGGTACAAGAATCTTTTCTTTTTTCTTTTCAGAATGATGTACTCTGGTTTGAAACTCCGTTGCGGTCTGATGCGCCCGTTGCGGACGAAACGGGCGTTATGTTGCGGCTGAAATGCGGTTACGTTGCGACCGTTACGGGTAATTTAGAAACACACCGCAATTGCGGCCTGATGCCGTTGCGGTGAGGGCCGCATCCGCAATATTGCGGCCGCATTAGCGGTTGCGGACCGTAATTTAAAACCATGACCCCTTCCCTTCACAAATATTTCCTCCATAGCCTCTCACCATGGTTGACTACTTGATTCCATTAAGCATTTAAATTAGCGAAGCCATAGAGTACCGAGGTGCAAACTCAATACTAATGTAGCTGCACCAAAGGCATAGAGATGCACTCCTGGTCCTAGTTGAAAATAGAGTGGGGTGCGTGCCCATGGCACCCAAACTAGGGTGGTGCAGTTTCTACTGTTTTTTTTTTCCCTTCATCTTTACCATTAATTTTAGGATAATAAGGTATAGTTTTCTAATTTTTTTTTTATTCTAATATTACTTTTATACCATTTATTTATATCAAATATGTTTTATTTTTTTTATTTTTTGAACTTTAACCTTATATTATCATTTTATAATTTTATTTTTTTATTTTTTATTTTCATTTTTTTTATTTATCTTTTATTACCCATCCTTTAATGTTGTATTTTTTTAAATAATAAAATTTATTCAATTTTAACTTTTTTTTGAAATTTATTTATTTTTAATATTTTATTTATTTTTATGGCACAATCATATTTTGTTCCTCAATCACTAAGCAACCTCTTTACTTTCCTATTTAGTTGATTTTCTACTTCACAGAAAAATAATTTAAAAATCTAACCCCAAGGGGTTGGTCTAGTACAGCATGACTGGGTTTCGTATCTGACAGGTTACAGCTTCGAGCCCCACTAATCTCATTAGGGTGAGATAATTGTAAATCCCTTTATAAGTGTTCATAGAGCCCGAAGGTTTTCCTTGCCTTGGAACTATCCCCTTACCCTAAATTATTTTGTTTAAAAAAAAATTAAACATCTCAAAAGCATCATCGGGAATGGATGTATGTATTGCTTGGGAGGGGCACTGCCCCTGCCCTAAGTATCTCTTTTTTAAAATCTAAAAATACTACTTTTCATTTCTAAAATTACTTTGGGTTATCAAAAAAAAAAAAATTTCTAAAATTACTGATAGACTTGAAAACTATTTTTGATTCTTTCTCCCACTATGACAAATAAATAACTATTTCTGATCTATATCATTGGTTAGTAAAAATTAGAAAAGCAAAAGTAAATCTTCTTGTATATATAGAATAATAACTCTTATTCTTACACTTCCTATTTTTAAAGTTACTGTAGAGCGATCTTTTTCATGTATGAATATAGTTAAGACTAGACTTCGCAACAAGATGTAAAATGAATTTTTTTACTAACTATCTACTGGTATGCATCAAAAATAAAATTGCTAAAAAGTTTAATATAGATTTAATTATAGATGATTTTCGTGATACACAGGATATATAGACATTTTGTGTTTTGATAGATTACTTATATAATTAGTGTTTTAGAACAATTTGATGTGTATATATTTGTTGGATGAACTTGAAATTTTATAGCTGGCCCCCCAATCGTCCAAAGCTAGCTCTGACCTTGAGCATCACTCTTATTTTTTCATAAGATACACATAAGTGAAATTGGAACAATAATCAGTAAAAGTGATAGAATAATGTTTTCCATTATAGTCAAAATTCCATAAATTTCACATATATCATAATGAATGAAATTAAGTTTTTTATTCTCTAATTATACATTTATAGGAGTTTTAGCAATATTGCTTGACTACAAAATTCACATTTTTTAAAATCATTTATAGATAAATTAGGAATTATAATTCCAAATTACCCATTTTAAATTATTCATTTATTGACATGATAAATTCTAGAATGCCAAATTAACATTAAAAGAACACAACTTATATAAGAAGAAGGTGCAATTTTATTCATATGAACATTCAGTTTCACATCCCTTCATAGGATAACCCTTCCCTACAAATACAATTATTTTTTGTAAGAGTATGTTTGGGAAAGATTATTTTCCCTGGTTTCAACTGTTTTTTAGCTTAAAAGCTGTTTCATAGATAATCTATTATGTTTGGTATTTTGCTTAAATTTATAAAAAAACTTTTTTTAGGGAAAAAAAGCTGTTTTATGCCATCTAGTTTTTTCTAGCTTAAGATTATTGTGATTTGATTATTTTTCATTCTCAAAACTCTATTCCCTGTTTACCTCTATAAAAACTACCTTCTAAACAAATATTATTAAATTATACAAATAACTCCATACCCTTTTTCGTAATTTATTATATAAAAGTGATTTTTTTTTGCACCATCCAAACGAAATAGATTATCTTAAAATCGTTTTTCAGCAAACAGTCCCAAACAAAAACAGATTCTGATTATAATCGATTATCACAATAATCGATTATACAAAAATTGATTATCAGCATAATTTTTTTTTTTCAGCTTTCCCAAACACACTCGTAAGGGTATAAAAGCCAATCCATATGGTCTGAGTAAACCCAACTTTATTGAGATATAACCCGGAACCAAGTTCTTCCTCATCTTTAGAGTATGCAGCACATCTTTGAGGATCACAGACTTTCCAAAGGTAAACTTCAATTTTGCCTCTCCTATTCCAGCAACAATAATGGTAGTGTGGGAGTCACCCAACAACACTTTCTAGTTCTCAAACCCTGAATAGGACTTAAGCAAAGAACGACCATAGTTGACATGGTGCTTCATGCCAGTGTTTAGCCACCACCCGTCAGATCCACCAACAACATTGATTTCATTAATCATAGGAACAAGGTGGCGTTAAGTAAGGTTCGTGTGAGGAGCAGGATGACGCTTAAGGTGACAATTCCAATCCAAGTGGCCAAGCTTACCACAATTAAAATAGTTAAACTATCATGAAGGGGGTTCATCCATTTTGATTCTGATGATCATTATCATTTTTGTTTCAGTAGTTGTGTTTGCGATTTTGATTTTTCATATTTTTACTGTTGAGAGCTCATAAGTCTGGAACACATTCAATGTATAAATTCTCTAAATTTTGGTGATTCCAAATAGATTAAGTACGGTAATATTGAACCATATGAAATTACTGATAAGTCTGTTAAGTATGCAGGAAATAGACTTAAGGTCACTCATCTAAAATATGACACCTCTAAATTTCAGTACAACACAGTTTTTTAGACTCGTCTAAAAAAACACCCGTCTTAAAAATTGTCAACTCAGACATAGACAAAGTCAACTCTCAATCAAGGTTCTGAGCTAATTGATGATGTGGCAAGAATCATAAATCTGAAGAGGCTTCAATGGATCACCTGTCTAAAAATGACTTATTCGCCCGTCTTAGTTTTGGCTCACATCACCCGTCTAGTTTTAGACTGCACAACACCTGTCTAATTTTCAAACACTGCTACACTAGTTAAAGTATCAGACTGTCAGAAGGAAGTCCAAGTCAACCTTATTTGAAAAGATGTCTTCCTTAAGGATCTCGAAGACCTCTGGACAATAACACAAAGGACAAAGAATAAAGAATTCATTATTTCAAGTATTTAAGGAATAAACACGCAACCTCTGCACCAGGTCAGTAGCTTTTAGTTGTTTTAGTACAAAGTAAAAGTGCTTTCCAAAAAGTGAACTGAGTGTTGCACTGAAAGAGGAAAGTTCTCTGCTGAGGTATTTTTTGAAGTTTTTGGAAAGCGGAAAGTTCTCTTCATGAGGTATTTTTTGAAGTTTTTGGGACTATGCTTCTACTAATTTATCGCCTGCCATTTGATACTTGAGGTAATGGCTGACAACATATTTCTTATTCCCAACCTATTCAGTGTCCTACTTCTTTAGATAAATACATGGATCCATAGTCTGTTCCCGACTTTAAGCGTTCTTCGAGAATGAATATGATCACCAACTATTGAAGAATTACTATGGCAATCAAACACGTACAAGGGGGTGACTTGTGATCTTCATCAACCAAATCGCCTTAGCTCCTTAACATGACTATCATCTTTCTTCCAGATGGGGAGAAAGGAAACTATGTTGTGATTTTGATATTTTGGGGATTATAACCATTTTAGTTCCTTATATATTGATTCATTAGGGTTCTCATAATCCATTAATCCCCTAATGGGTCAATATTGGTATCTAATCATTAAACCCAGATCAGTTCTGAAGTGTATATGGACTCACCAAATTAGAGCACTTATAACTAAGCCCAATAAATTAAATAGCTAAAATTATTGTGATTTTATATGATGTCTGATATTAGATAAGGAAAGATGGGTTTCCTAATTGAAATCCCTCCATTGGAGTGAGATTTTTTGGGCAACCATATCATTAGTATGAAGTATCTATCATCGTAAATAGTGACTAATCTCTGTCAGGGGACCCGGATGATATTTAAGGATTTCTCTTTCCCAATCAGGTTTTCTTCATACACAAAAGACAAGAGTCGAAACCCCCGACCACTTGCTTAAGAGGCCCCGACCACTTGCTTAAGAGGCCTGAGCCCGTTACCACTTGGACCAACCACATGTTTGTCTCCACTAGAGTGGGATTTGCAGTGCAAAGAAAGGAGGAACGATAAATTTTTTTGATGAATATCTAGTAAGTTGTATTATTATTTTTATTTTATTTTAATTTATTGCATTGTTAATTTTGATACAATATTAGTGTAAAATATTTATACCGTCAATCAATTATAAATCATATATATTTATATATATGACTTTTAAGATATTTGTGATAAGAATAGAACACTTTTAATGATATAATTATTTATGATTGGTTGATAGTATAAATTTTTTTTGATATTGATATTGATAATTCATACCAATTAAATGTATACTTTATTGTAAAAGGTAAAATTTGAGTAAACACCCAATTTGGTCCCTAAAATTGTGAAGTAATATAAACTTAGTCCCTAAAATTATCAAAATTCCAAATTAGTCCATGAAATTGTAAAACTTTAATTAACTTAGCCCCTCCGTTGAAAATCGTATGGACTAAGTTGATTTTAAGTTTGTAGTTTCGAGGACTTAATTGATACTCCCTCCGTTCCTTTTCTATGGTAATTTTAGCTTTTTGTTTTTGTTCCAAAACAATGGATCTTTTATGAACCCAATGTATATTTGACAATTTTTTTTCCATATATACCCTTATCATAAAATTAAATTGAAATACATTGAAAACATACTAAACCTTCCCTACTTAAATTCAGTCATAAATGTTGCATGTTCCAAAATAAAACTGGCACATATCAATGCATCTTACATTTGACCAAGGTACACAAATGCTTCTTTTCAAGGTACATAAATGAACAAGGTTAGAATTTGTAAATAATTAATGATATTATAAATAAGGGTAATTTGGTACAAATGTTAATAAATTAATGGTTTCTTAATCTGTGTGTAGAAACCTTAAATTACCATAGAAAGGGAACTGAGGGAGTATTAAATAAGTAAAATAAAGGACCAAATTAATACTAACTTATTATTCATAAATGCTTTTAAAATTTTGATAATTTCAAGAATCAAGTTGATAATATTTCATAATTTTAGGGATCAATTTAAGTATTTACTCTTAGATTAATAAATTTTACTGCTACGCCCAACACATGACATTTAACTCTGCTTTCTATTGCGCGGTGGCTTGAATTTAATGCTTCTCCCCTGTTTGACCCTTCCTGCAGCGCCTCTTACTTTAACAACTAGACTAGACTAGATTAATGTACGTGGTATACTTACGCGCGCCGTCTATAGACCATAAGCGTGTGGACGATGACACATGGTAATGCACATAAAGTAAAATTCAAAATATAATTTTTAAACAGTAAATAATAATTAAATTCAATTTTTTTTAATGTTTTATTCAAATATATATTATATATTATTAAAATTATTTAATTTTATAATAATTATTTCGAGGTCATGTGTACATGTATGATTGATTAATAATATTAATTTCTTTATATAATTAATAACATATTAAAATTAATTAATGTATTAAACGAATTTCAATATGTTTTCGAATATAAAATTTAGCCAATTCAATTGCTAAATAATAGGATTACGGGTAAAATGAGTCACACAACAAATTAAATATAAGGCCAACTCACAAAAATCTCAAGCTTGTAAACATAAGACCAAATCATGACGCAGTGTCTAGTCTGGGAAGGAAAGCAAATGTAATGTAAATTGTAAATGGAGGTGTCCAATTCGTAGTATACTTAGGAGGTGTTTGCTAAAATGCTGCAGGGGAAGACTTTGTGACGAGAGGGGAAGACGACGAAATTAAAATTAAAATAAATTATAATTATTACAATATTTAAATAATATTTATTTATTTTTTATAATTTTAATATTATTTATTCAGGTGTACATGCCACGTAGGTACTTTCTGTTAGTTTTCTTTTTTTTTTTTTGATAGAAAGGGTACTTTCTGTTAGTTTTCTAACAGCAACTTAACATAGGGACTAATATTGCAAGATTGAAAAACTGTTAGTTTTCTGTTGGCCGTGGCAAGAATTCTTGATATGTTTTCTTAAAAGAAAACAAATAGATTAAAATAATCTTTTGGTCCCTATGTATTACATTGATTTTCAATTTGGTCCCTATACGTAAAAAGTTATCTATTTGATCCCTATATGTGACACTGATTTTCAATTTGGTCCTCACAGCTAATTGGTCCCTATATAAGAGGGACCAAATTGTAAATTACTATCACATGTAGGGACCAAATTGAAAATAATTGTTACATGTAGGGATCGATTTCAATTTTTTTTAGTTGAATTGGTCCCTACATGTGACAATAATTTGCAATTTGGTCCTCTTATATAGGGACGAATTAGTGGTGAGGACCAAATTGAAAACCAGTGTCACATATAGGGACCAAATTAATAATTTTTTACTTATAAGAACCAAATTGAAAATCAGTGTCATATATAGGAACAAAAAGATTACTCTAACCAAACAAATATTTGAACAAGTTATACTGCAGAATGAGCTTCCTGTGGATCATCATTTGGCCTCTTATTAGAACTTGAACATACACCATCTGGGAGGAGGCTACGAAACTTATGAATATGCTTACAAATATGCTCGTGGAAGAAGCAAAATGGGACCACCGATAATAGAAGCACATTGATGATGATGAACCACCAAAAGTGAAGGAGGAGGAACCACAAGAGTGACTCGCATGCTATGACCCCAGAAACATGGAAGATGATAGTAGTTGCTGAGTTCACCTGGGCTGTTGATGCAAGGGCATGCCAAAGTATAGCAGTGAGGAAAAGCAACATGGTTGGGCTTGGTTGTTGTTGGAAAGGATTGGTGTTCAAGCCTTCATACTTGATTGCAATTGAAGCTAACAGCAACGTCATGATAACAGTGTATGCTTTGTTCGTCTCCGGTGGGAATGGCATAGTGTTGTTCCTTATTCGGAAAAAATATGGAAAAGAAAATCTCTGATGATAGGGAAAAAATGCAGTTGATGGAATGTGAGTCATAAACTCCAATAGATACGATACCTATATATACAGGCAGTAAACAGTGACTCGAGTCGGTGAGTGTGGGGCTTGCTTTTCCCTTTGGAAGTAGCTTCTCAGAAAGTGCCGTTGACAAACATTTTGCCCGCCGAAGTCGCAGACATTTTGTTGACAGACTTGCACAAAATATTATATAATATTCATTTAATATTGCATATAATATTCATTCACAATATATTATATAATATTACAAAAAAATCATATTCATTCGTAATAATAATATTTAATAATTATTTAGTGATAGGTTAAATAATATTCTTTTAATTATTAAATAAAAATCGTAAATCAAAATAGTATTGTAATGAGAAATCTTAGTGCATTTGATACGCATTAATGCACAGGACAAGCACGACAACACAGTATAATCTCTTGAGTCACATGACAACTTTTTGTCTTGTAGGTCGTTTGATAGATAATGGATATCACAAATAAAATAATATTAATTTTATTATGATACCCTTTGTAATATATATTATTATATATTAATATAATATTATTAATATATATTATTAATATATGTAAGTATTAGGCAATATATAATATATTTTATAATATATAGTTTATATGATAATATATTATTACTACCATAATAATAGTATATATATTAGAGAGAGGAGAGAGAGGAAAGAGGGAGGTAATGATAATTTTGTCTTTTTTGATAGTCTGTTGTCTCATGGTTTGGTGGGGGACAAAATTTTGGATTTTTGTCATGTCTCTCACCCCGTTTTTTGTCATGTCCCTTACCACTTTTCAAATTAAACAGGGGACAGAAATTTTTGTGTTGTCTAGTCCCTTATATTTTTGCAAATCAAACGCACCATTAGTTATCTATTATCTACATTATAATTTTTGTAAGATAATGCTTGATCTATACCATTTTTGCTTCCATCAAAATATTGGACAAAATTAAAGAGAATACTCATTTCTTATCATTTTTTTTTTCCATTTTATAATTACCTATCATCAAAACAGATATTGTGGTTCTGAAATGAATAATTGAAACATAAAAAGGAGGATTGAATTAAGTTTCTTAAATTTTTGAAAAGTTTTTTTTTGAAAAACAAAGAAAGCAAGTGTAGAATGTAAAAGCGTTGGAAGCTGAAAAATATTTCGAACACAACTCAAATGTAAAGAACTTTCAATATCAATCTCAAATAGAAAAACAATTAAAGACTGAGATAGGGATAGAGAGAATTACACATAAAATGTTTTATCCAGGTTCACTTTTTAAACACAAAACTACGTTTGGTCGTTTCTACTTGAAGGATTTAATTTCCACTAACTCACTTAGTGATTACAATTATTCTTCCACACCCCTTTTCAGGCAATAACAAGCATTCTCAACCTCTTCAGGTTTTCACCAAATGTTCTCAACCTCTTCAAGTTCTCATCAAGTACTCCTTCTACACAAGCCTTTTCAGACTCACCTCTAAAAAAAATGTTTATAGAACTTTAAGTCAACTCACTATGTGTGAGGATATTAAATTTTTACACTCAACAACTAAAATAGATAGATGTAAACAAGAGAAGAGGGTTGAATTGTATTTAAGAAACTTTTCTAAAACAATAAAAACTTTTTTACACAAAGACTTAAGATATACACTTGAAAAAGCTCAATCAGACGAATGATACGTCCAATGGTTTTGAATAGCAAATACATAAACTCTTTTAAAGAAATATTTGTTTGATATGCACAGCTTAACCCATTTTGTTAGATAACAGGTGAGATCAACAAAAAATAATGTAAAGAGTAGGGATCAAAAGATCACACAACTTGTTTATCTTGGATCACCCCTTAACAAAGAAGGCTACATATACAAACAAATATTAATTGCACACCTAGCCTCTCTAGACTCCTTACAAGAATTTTTTTTGCACACCTAATGTAACATCCTAAAATTTAAGTATAGTCTTTTTAATAAAAGATTAAACTATTAGGAAGTTTAGTGTAGAAAAAGATTAATTTATTAGAGTTTTTTAGTAATTAAAAGAATATAAAGTTAATACAAAAAATATATACAAAGTTTTAAAAAAAAAAGAAATAAAAAAAAATAGAAAAGACATTAGGCACATCAAATACAGTTAGAAATGTAGGCTTGCTTTTGTTTAAATGTAATTAGGAAACCATATTCCTTTTGGCATTTATCCACTGGACCCACTTGGTTAATTAATTGAAGAAATTTGGCTTTACACAAATATTTTTTATTAGGGAAACAAAAGTTAAGTGGATTTTATAAATTGAGAGGTATATAAGAGAGCCACTCATTCTGGACACATACTAGCGGCGTCAACGAATTGAAGAAGGACTAAGCAGCGCCATAAGCCAAAGGAAATTGTGTAGTTGTTGTGCTTTACGTGATAACTAGGAGGAGAGGCTTTATAAATAGGATTTGTTCACAGAAACGCTTAAGCTTTTTGGGAGGTCTACTAGAAGGAAGTAAATACCTTTTTTTTCCCTTAAACTTTCATGGTATAAATTTTAAAGGGTTCGAGTGTAGAAACTAACGCATGAATATGAAAAAGGTTTTGCATATATTTGTTGTGTTTTTTGATGTTACAAGAGAGTGCTGCTATTTATAGAGCAGAAAAAGATACAAAGAAATAAAGGCTAATCAAACCTAATATCCTAATATGATTACAATATCAATCACAATAATTACATAATCAAATCATATCTCATATCATATCAAATCATATCGTAACATCCCCCCTCAAACTCAAGTGGGTAGAGCTGCAACTAACTTGAGTTTGGATACTAAAGTGCAGAAGCGACCAGGAGAATGAGCTTTTGTGAACAAGTCAGCAGGCTGGTCAAGAGTACCAATGGAGACAAGATGAAGATTACCATGGAGAAGATGCTGGCGAATGAAGTGACAAATATCAATCTCAATATGCTTGGTGCGCTCATGGAAAACATCATTGTGGGCAATTTGAATGGCACTATGATTGTCACAATAAAGATCTGTGAAGGAAGTCTGAGATATCTCTAGATCAGCAAGAAGCCAACGAAGCCACAATATTTCAGAAGTAGTATCAGCAAGTGCACGATATTCAGCTTCAGTGCTGGAGCGAGCTGTCAGAGTTTGTTTCTTGCTATGCCAAGAAATAAGAGAATCTCCAAGGAAAATACAAAATCCAGTGGTGGAGCGACAATCACTAGGATCACCAGCCCAATCTGCATCAGAGTAGGCTCGAAGAATCAAAGGAGAGGCAACTGAGTAGTGAAGACCATAAAACAAGGTACCTTTGATATATCGAATAATCCGGAGGACAGCAACATAGTGGGTGGTATGTGGTGCAGCCATGAACTGACTAACCAAATGAACAGCATAAGAGATGTCCGGCCGAGTAACTGTAAGATAAGTCAGACTGCCTACGAGTTGTCGATAAAGAGTGGCATCATCTAGCAAAGTACCATCCTGAGGAGTAAACCAAACATTGGGTTCAAGAGGAGTGTGCTCAATTTTGCAATCAGTGAGACCTGCTCGAGAAACAAGATCAGAAGCATACTTAGCCTGTGAGAGAAATAAACCATCACTAGAAGATAGAACTTCAAGCCCCAGAAAGTAACTTAAGGATCCAAGATCCTTCATCTCAAAATGTTGACGCAAGAATTTCTTGAGCTCAGTAATGCCGGTAGAATCGTTGCCAGTAGTAATCATATCATCGACATAAAGAAGCAAGACAACAGTACCGTTTTCTGTTTTTCGAGTAAAGGAGCATAATCATGACCACTAGAAGAGAAACCCAACTGACTAATAGTGCTGTGGAATTTAGCAAACCAGGCTCGAGGTGCTTGTTTGAGACCATAGAGAGCCTTACAAAGGCGACAAACCTTGTTTGCAGGACAAGTGTATCCTGGAGGAGGACGCATATAAACCTCTTCTTCTAACTCTCCATTCAGGAATGCATTTTTGACATCCATTTGAGTAAGTGGCCATTGGCGAGTGGCTGCGATGGCAAGAAGAGTTCGAACAGAGGTGATGCGTGCAACAGGGGCAAATGTTTCTTCATAATCAATACCATACTCTTGAGTGAACCCTTTTGCCACCAGACGAGCTTTGTACCGTTCAATAGAACCATCAGAATGAGTCTTGATTTTATATACCCACTTGCATCCTACAAGAGGGTTACCAGAAGGAGGATCAACAAGGTCCCAAGTGTGAGTGTTCTCTAATGCCTGTAACTCTTCCTGCATAGCTTGCTGCCAATGAAGGTCTGTAGAGGCTTCCTTATATGACTGTGGTTCATTAAGGTGAAGCATAGTAGAAAAACAATGGTAATCACGAAGGTAGGTAGGTGGATTTCTTACCCTAGGGGGACGCTCAACGGTGGGAGGTGCTAGATTAACGACCGGAATAACATCATCAGAAATGGATGAAACATCGGAAGAGGCTGGAAGCTCACTAAAAGAACCTGCATCTGTGTCACTAGGAAATAAATCAACATCGGGGTTAGTAAAAAGGGGAGTGGGGGTGGATGGAATTGACGTAAACTTGGACAGGGAAGAGAACATTATATGTTCCTAGAAGACAACATGACGGGAGATACGAATACGCTGAGATATCGGATCCCAACAACGGTAACCTTTGTGTTCTGTGCCATAACCAAGGAAACAACAAAGACGGGCACGAGGCTCAAGTTTAGTGTATTCATGAGGTTGGAGAAGAACAAAACAAGCACAACCAAAGACCTTAAGAGAGTTATACTCGGGTGTAGTATGGTAAAGACGCTCAAAAGGAGAAAGATTACCAAGGACAGAGGAAGGAAGACGGTTGATGACATGGACAGCAGTAAGAGCAGCTTCTCCCCAGGCACGTTCAGGACAGGAGGCTGAGATAAGCATGGCACGAACAAATTCAAGAATGTGACGATGCTTTCTCTCAGCGCCACCATTCTGTTGAGAGGTATATGGACATGAGAACTCAGACAAGGTACCCTGTTCACCAAGAAATGACAAAATTTTAGAATCACGATATTCCATGGCATTATCTCGACGAAAAACTTTAATGGTTTTAGAAAACTGTGTTCGAATCATATTAGCAAAGTTAATATAAATTTGATGAAGTTCATGACGATTTTTCATCAAGTAAATCCAAGTAAAACGAGAATAATCATCAATAAACAACACGAAATATCGAGAACCTCCCATAGTAGGTGTGGGCGCAGGGCCCCAAATATCAGAATGCACAAGATCAAATGGTGAAGGAGAAATAGAAGTACTATTATCAAACGATAAAGCTGGTTGTTTAGCAGTTTGACAATCAGTACAATTAAGAGACTCGATAGAAATAGATCCTAACACGCCCTGAGACATAAGAGGCTGGAGTTTACCAAGAGAACTATGGGCAAGACGTTGATGCCAAAGATGAATAGTGGAGGCGGTGAAAGCAGCACAAATGTTGGACACAGGAGGGACATGCAGATTAGTGAGCTCAAATAGCCTTCCGATCTTACGTCCAGTCCCGATGAGCTGTCCCGTCCGTGGATCCTGCACATGACAACCAGAGGAAGAAAAGGTGACTTCATAACCAAGATCACATAATTGGCCAACAGATATAAGGTTAAAATTTAGCTTAGGAATGAGATAAGTATCGGGTAAACTGAGATTGGATAAAGAGATAGAATCTTTATTACTTACATGCATAAGAGATCCATCAGCAGTGTGTATAGAACGAACAATGTCATTTTCAGATAAGGATGAAAAGAGATAAGATACAGAGGTCATATGGTTGCAACAGGCAGAGTCTAAATACCATTTAGTATTACCTGGTGTGGTGGAAAGGACTGCAGGAGTATTACCATTATCAGAGGAATTAAGGAGCTTCTGAAGGAGAGACGCAAGATCACTGACAAAGAACACTGGCGAAAGGTGGGAAGAAGAACCCGAAGATTCATTAGCAACAACAGGAGGAGCTGATACAGGCCTAGAGGAACTGGAACTGGGACGGTGTTGATTCCTATTCTGGTACGGTCGTGGAGGACGAGTAGGACAATTCTGAATCAAGTGTCCTGATTGCTTGCAGTATCGACAACAATTTGAGGCAATATGACCATTTTTCCTGCAATTGTAACATTCAATAGTAGGGCAGTCGAAGAAGGAATGTCCGAAATTACGGCAGTGACCACAAAATTTTTCCATTATATCACAAGAAAATCAAAGAATAGCACTATCGAGGCAGAATTGACGAAAACTGATTGCAAAAATCGAAAGATCTCACCAAAATACTTAAAGAAGGGTCAACTGGTGCCAAAAAACAAAGAAAAAGCTGTTCAACCAAGTTGGTCAACACGGTCAACGGATGGTCAACAGTCAAACACGGGCGGAACAGTGAACACGGGCCAGGACGTGGGTCGAACACGGGTCGGAGCGCAGAAGAGGATCTGAAATGGAGAAACGGATCAGGCGCGTGAGTCACACGCGCTGAGGTTCAGGCGGCACGTGGTAGCTCGTCGCTTGTCAGACGACGGCGAAACTTTCCAGTCATATAGATCGGCGGACGGCCGTTTCGATGGTACCAGAGGTGAGATGAATCGGTGACCGGAGGATGGACAGCTGAAGGCGACCGAACGGTAAGCCTTTGGAACCAAACAAAGGAAAAAAAAAAACAAAGTGGACGAAATTCGACGGGAGAAGAACAAAGAGACCAACCAGAATTGGCTAAGCTCTTGATACCATGTAGAAACTAAAGCAGGAATATGAAAAAGGTTTTGCATATATTTGTTGTGTTTTTTTTATGTTACAAGAGAGTGCTCCTATTTATAGAGCAGAAAAAGATACAAAGAAATAAAGGCTAATCAAACCTAATATCCTAATATGATTATAATATCAATCACAATAATTACATAATCAAATCATATCTCATATCATATCAAATCATATCGTAACATTGAGTAGAAATTAAAGAGTAATTATTTGACGTTTTATTCTTAAAATTAAATTGATGTTTTATTGGGGATTAATTATTATGAGATTGATTACTTACATATAGATGATATGATTATTATTATTTGGTATGTCTTTTATGATATGTGATACCTTAATATTGTTTTGATATGAACTTATGAATAATATTGCATGTGACATGATGTTATGTATTGAGGTTATTTTGGAATGATTGTTTAGTGATATGCGTGTGTTTGGTTATCTCCCTGGAGAGAGATAATCGTTTGAGATTCCTCCTTCGAGGAGACGGCAAAGGGCCTAACTCGTAGCGATGGCAGATTGGCCTAATGCGAGGCAATGGCAAAGGGCCTCCCTCAAGGAGAAGGCAGTGATGATTATTGCAAGGGTATGAGTACCTCCTTCGTAGAGATGGCAAAAGGCCTAACTCGTAGCGATGGCATATTGGCCTAATGCGAGGCGATGGCAAAGGGTCTCCTACATGGAGAAGGCAATGTTGGACGTTGCAAGGTTGTGGATACTTCCTTCGTAGATATGGCAAAGTGCCTAACTCGTAGAGATGGCAGATTGGCCTAATGCGAGACAATGACAAAGGGACTCCTACGAAGAGAAGGCAATGAGATGTCATTACACTCATATGTTTGTTTTATTGATACAATTGTATGTGTTGTGGTTTATTTATATTATTATTTGAAATACTTTGAGATTATATTATTTTTGAAACCGTCGGATTACCATGGTTGTTTTTCCGGTTACCGCACTGGCTGAAAACAACATCCTTTTGAAAACCTTTTACTTACTGGGATTATAAATCTCATTAGTGGTGTTGTCTTTCAGAGTTTACAAGTGATGAGATAGATGATGCAGCGTCTTGAGAGAGTCTTGAAGATATTAGGTCTAGTTTATTTCTTTTTATTTATTTCTTTTGGGTTTATTAGAAGTCCGTGTTTTGAGGCAAAAACAATTGTAAAAGAGTTATGTGATTTTTTAATAATTAATATTTATGAGACTTTATTTTATTTGGATATAATGATTTATTTAGCACTATTACTTTATTTAATTATTTTGAATATACGAGATACTTTCAGACTTAAATATATTGTGAAAAATTTTATGACTCAACTATTTAATTTAAATGTTTTAAAGGATTTTATATATTGGGAAAAACGCAAGTCCCACATTGACTAGAGATAGTATCTAATAAGAGCTTATAAGTAGTGGGGCAATCCTCATCCTATGAGCTAGCTTTTGGGATTGAGTTAGGCCCAAAAATCTAATATGGTATCAGAGCTATCCTAGATCCATTGTTGGGTCACCTACCATTTTATCCACGCACCAAGCCCAATAGTGTTGGGCGTGAGGGGGTGTATTAGGAAAAACCCAAGTCCTACATTGACTAGAGATAGTATCTATAAGAGCTTATAAGTAGTAGGGCAATCCTCACCCTATGAGCTAACTTTTGGGATTGAGTTAGGCTAAAAAATCTAATATTATAGAAAATTAATTTGGGCTACTAATGTAACGAAGGGCGTTACACCTAACATCTTTAGGCTCACTCATAAGTATTATTTTCTCACTTAGCCTCTTCAGGCTCACTCAGAAAGGATTGAATGAAAGTTTAATAAATACAAATTGCAAAAACTTCACAAACACTTAGTGGATTAAATGTTAAGTTGAAAGACTGCGTAATAACTTCTAAGACCCAAATTGAATTAACAAATAATTGAGAAGAATGAAAGAATGAATGCTTTGAGTAGATGCTTGGTAAGTGTTTGTTTACTGATTCATTACTCTGCAACACATCTTCAATGTTTTCTATTTATAGTCTTCATTCAAAATAAATTCGTTAGAGACATTCCTTTGAATTTTGACATTCAGTTGATCTCCGTTAAATGCAAATAGAGACGTTTTGGTCAGCCATTTTTGTGGGTGACTGGTCATTTTCTTCTTCCTCATTCCCTTATTTTTAAGCCCTAACCATTTTTATGTTGCTTGAGAGGGGGAAAATTATTTGGCATTTATCCAAAGAAGTCCCTAACAATTTAGTTATGGGACAAAATAGTCCTTGTGCACCAGGAACCATGTTGAGAGAACTTAATAATTTATTGAATATTCATTTTGAAGTATGTATGCAAATGTATATGTAATGAGTCTTTATATCTGTTGGAATCCTTTCAAGCAACATGGCAAACCTACAACCTGCAATTAGGGTTTAAAATAGAGAAAGGTCACCCACCTACGCTACGTCATTTCATCACTAAAGGCATTTAAAATTGAAAAATATTTTCCTTTCAATTCATTTTCCAAGCTGGAGATTTGCAAGGTTACTAATTATAGTCCTGGTAGGTAAGTTAACGGTACACCTAGGCAACTTAACAGACTAGCGTTGACGAAATTGGACAAGGAAACTAACGTGTCCTGATTATGTAATTGTGACGAACTAATTTGTTAATTAACTTTTCTTGAGGATGACCACACGTTTTTTGTTAGGGACCAAGATGTGCCTTTATTCTAATTTGTAAAAAGAATAGGTTTAATAAACTTTTTAGTCCTTGCAAAGTGGACGAGTTTTGATTTTGGTCCCTACAATTTTTTCATTGGTTTTGGTAATTGTAAGTTCCGGAGTGGCTATCCGTTAAATGCTGACTTGGATAACAGTGCGCCACGTCAGTACTGACACGTGGGCTAATTTAATAATTTTTAATGCCATGTAGGATGAATAATTTATTTTTGGTTAAATGCTTTTTAGTCCCTGTAAAATGGACGAGTCTTGGTTTTGGTCCCTAAACTTCTTTTTGTTAGTTTTGGTCCTTGCAAGTCCAATAATTTTGGTTTTAGTCCATGTTATTAGTGCTCATCCATTAAGTGTTGACGTGGCATGCATCCACTAAGCCATATTCAACCTTTAATAGCACATATTTAATAGAGGTTCCGGGCAAAAACGCTTAAAAAATCACAGAGGTGTTTAATAGTGCTATCCTTTCACTTTTAATAGCTCTTCCTCAAGGAAGCGCTATCCTTTCACTTTTCCTTTTTTTCTTTTCTTAAAAGGAGCTCCACTAGATTGTATATTCCTTTTATATGTTCGCAGTCCTATGCAGCATTTTTTGTTAGAAATTTTCAGACTCAATAGCACCCTTTGACTGTATTTTAAAAAATGCAATTATCCATCTGGTTAAGGCAATCATTTATGGAATGCTTTCATATAGTTTTCATGTTTACTCTTGGCCAAAATCACTATTAAATCAAGTAGATGGTTGGATAAGAAATTTTATTTGGTCTGGACAAGTGGATTGCAGAAAATTGGTAACTGTATCATGGTTTAAAACATGTTCTGCATATGTAGATAGTGGTTTGGAATTGAGAACTCGCAAGTCATTAAATGAAGCAGCAATGCTTAAATTGACTTGGGAGATGCTCTATTCTTCAAGCCAATGGGCTAGTTTTCTTAGAAGCAGACTTATAAGAGATTCAAAGCCAATCTCATATCATGTTCAGTCCTCTATATGGTTTGGAATTAAGTTTTATATTCCTGCAGCTATAGAAAACACAGGCTGGATTACTGGAGATGATAAAAAAGTAAACTTTTTTTTTTTGATAAGAGGTAAACTTTTGGACAGATGTATCAATGAATGAATCTATCTTTGTTTTGTTGAATATCCCTAGTACTTTAAACTTAAAAACATATATATGTGGCAGATTTTATTATTGATGGATCTTGGTCTTTTCCAAGTTTTATGCATGAGAACTTTCCTGATATTGTTAGAGATATGCAGCAAATGGTTATTCCTTTGAATCCAAGTGAGGATAAACCTGTGTGGAAAAAAATCAGAAACAGGTATTTTGACTTTTAAGGAAGCTTATCTTTGGTTTAACCCATGTACAAACTCTTGTTCCTGAGGTAAGATGATATGGAAGAATCACATTCCTCCATCAAGATCTTTTATCACTTGGAGGGTTCTTCATCAAAAAATGCCAACTGATGATGAACTTAAAAAGAGAGGATGTCAAATGCTATCAATGTGCAGTTTGTGTGGAATGTCAGATGAAACTACTTTACATCTATTTTTACAATGTTCATTTGCTTTAGAAATATGGAAATGGCTTAGTCAATCTGATAGGGTATGGATGGGGATAGGGATTCCTTATTGTGGAGGACAAGGATAACCTCCTTAGAAATGAGAGAGAGAGAGAGAGAAAGATTTCTTGCTTAATTTTCTGCTTGCCTTCTTTCATTAATCATTCAACTATATAAAGGCATACAAAGTGCCAATGATTGGCTACCCATAAAGTAAGGAAACAAACCCAATAACAAAATAACAAACTAACAAACTATGACAACTATGAAATGGGTCTCTTGGTAATCTTTTTCCTATCATTCCAGCTCATACTCTATCACTAGCCCATTCCCTATCATTCCATACCCCATCAAGACCAACCTTGTTCTCAAGGTTGTAAAAAATTGACCCTAAAACAAATTTTCCTGGGTCCCACTGCTGGAATTGAGACGACCTAACCGCTGAAGGCATTTCCAAATATCCACCAGGATCCCATGGTTGTCCTATTCCAATGAATCATATGTTGTTGGGACCCATTTTGCATCAATTCTACCTTAATGTCACAAATAATTCCCTCTGGACACATACTTGACATTGATATGCTTTCTACAAGTTGGAACATAATTGGAAACTGGAACCAATTTGGCATCTGTGCCCAAGCTTCTTGTGCTTCCATGAATTCTACTTGGGTGGCCATTTTATTTTTGATGAATTGATGAAAAGTTAATTGCCCATTTTCCCTTTGATAGTAATGAGGCCCCAATAATAATACAGCCCAAAAATGTGACTTTCCCTTTGATAGTAATGAGGCCCCAATAAAAATACAGCCCAAAAATGTGGCGAGGCCCAACAAAATGATCCCCTCCTAGACAAGCCCAGTGAAACCCTAAAGGTATTTCGGCTTCTGCTGCTCCAATGTGCCCGTGGCAGACATGGCGGCGGAGAAGTAACTTGCATGCGGTGCTGTTGGCTACTACTGCGAAGGACCCATGGCCAGCCAGAGGCGACTCTGATTGAATGCGTCGTCGCCATGAAGGGAACCGCCGGTGATGTTCGTGATGGGTTAGCAGCGGTTGGAGACGGGCTTAGCGGAGTCTCTCTTGTCGGCGACGGAATTGACTGTGTCGAAGTTGAAATTAGATGTTTTGACAGAAAGCTCCGATGGTGAAGAACAGCGAAGACTGTAGCGGAGGCGACAGAGCTTCTGAAACGTCCGAGTTGGAGACTTCGACACGACTCGAAGCTTTGTGATTCTGGTGCGAGGAAGATGAACGTGAAGGGTGTGATTTGCAGAAAGCGACGGATGGCAGAGCGAAAGACCTCTCTGAAAGTTCCTCCGGGGTCGAAAATGAAAATGGATTGTGGTGGCGGCGTGGCGGCGATGGTATTCGCAGTCATCTTCTCTGGCGATGGCAAGGTGGCTGCAAGTGGCTCGAGGAAGAGGAACATGCAGCAGAGCTTCGGACTAGGGACATGGATGGCGTCCTAAGGTGGCGGCACGACGAAGTGGGAGACTGCTGGGCGATCTCCGCCGGGATTGAAACCAAAGACGCCATCTTCGGAAAGACTAGATTTAACGCAATATGGTGAAAAGAGAACCTTGGCAGGTGGTTCCGGTGGGAGAACAACAGGTGTGGTGATCTTGGCATGGCGGTTGAAGACCCATTGTGTGGTCACTATTGGCCACTGCAGCAGCTCATCTGTCGACAGTGAGTACAATTTGTCGAGTGGTTGAGGAAGGAAACTAATGGCGGTGGGTTGTTGTGAAGGTCGAGATACGGGAACAGAACCGAGTGTTGCCAAAGGACCCAAAATTGCAGATCCTATAATTGTGAGACGGAGAGGGTAAATGCTGTGGCATTGCTGACGTGGCATTTCCGTTAGCCACGTCAGCAGAAAATGGAGACAGGTTGACGGTGGGGACCATTTCCTTAACTTTGAACAATGTGGGGATGCTAACCTATGAAAAAATAGTACAAGGACAAAAACCAAAAAATTGAAACTTTTCAGGGACCAAAAACTTATTTAAACCTAATTTAATTCCAAGTTCTTTGAAAAATTAAAACTGTACAGTTAAGGTTAAGTGCTACATGTAGTTTTGTTGCATCTATTTTTATGGACATGATTATTTTAATTGAAATTATGCATATTTTAACAATTTTTCAAGTAAATAGGACATTTTTTTTTGCTGAAAAATATTATCCGCGAATATCCACAAACCCTCGGATATCCGCAAAACCAGTTAAATACCTGCCCGCTGGATACCCGCCCGGGCAACAAGCGGGGGGCGGGGGATTGCTACCTTTTCCCGTGTAACACCCCGTTTTTCATAAATAAGCTTAGTGCTTTCATATATGTTATATATATGTTTGTATATGCTTGTTTTTTATGCCTAAGTTCATGTTTGGGAGAGTTTAGCCTTAGAAAGGTTTAACCCTTTTAGAATCCTAGTAACATGTTTCACTGTTTTGGTCATATCTTGAGTTCTAGATGTTCGATCAAGGTGATCTTTGTGGCGTTGGAAATCTAAGAGAATTATCTACAAGTCTTATTTCTAGTGTTTTGCCAAAATCGATCATCTAGGTTGTCTCGCAAGGCATTATTTCAGCGTCCCATGCTAAGGAGTTGAGCATGGCCGTGCTCAATAGGGAGCAAGGCCATGCTCAGGTATCAGAGTCTTTAAATAAAGCAGTTGGTGAGGGTTACAAGCCAAACCCTATTTTGTCACATTGGACAGCTTTTGTGGGGCAAAAACCTCTTCTCTCTTCCTTCTCTTAAACCCTTCTGATGCCCTTGGTGTTCTTGCTCTAGTTTTGGGAGATCTTGGTTGGTCTGTGCCAATCGTAGAAGGTAATGGTTCCTTCCCTCTTTAGTTCCCTTTCTTGTTTTGATTTGGGAAACCAATTGGTTAACCTTTTGTTTGACCAAGGCTTGGAATGCTAGTCAAGCCGCTTGAGGGAAACGCGTTGGTTCTTCATTTGGGTTGCTAGTTGGCTTTCGTTGGTTGGAATCATCATACCAAGTATGGGGGGAAGGAATAGTATTGACATGTAGGCGTTGGGGGTAGCGTAAGATGAAGGGTTAACCCATGACCCTGTCATATGTTATTGTCTATTTGATGTTAATTAATGTATGTATGATATGATTATAATGTTAATGGCATGCTTTAATTGTTATACTATTTTATGTTAATTATTGATAATGTATGAATGGATGGTATTGGTATGCCAAATTGAGTATGATGTTTAATGATGCCATGAATGTCTATGATGATGATAATACTATTATGATGATGATGTTGTTATGATTATGAGAATGTTGTTATGATAATGATGATGATGTGGTGCTCCGTTTGAGTGTCGATTGTTGGGTATGTGAATTCCAACAATGACATTAACAAGACTCTAACCAATTAATAAGGCTTATTAATGATGTTAAGACGTTAAAATATGTTAACGATGATAATGAGATTTAAGGGATGTTGTCCCAGTTGTTCATAAGACATGAATATAGTGTGAGAGGTAAGGTTATGTTCATAGAGCTTAGTTAAAGACCATAGGATTGATTAGTGAGTGTTTTAGGAATGTTAATAATGAAGCTGTGATTAAAGGATTAATTCTCCATGATGATAAGACATGAATATTAATGAAGAACAGTAAAGATTAATGAAGCTGATGTTCGATGCATTAGTTAAAAGCCAATAGGTTGAATTTGTGAACTGCCCTAAGGATTTGGGAAAGGGTTTTTGACCCTTTATGCCCAGATCAGTATGGTCATGCTCCATTGAGCACGACCATGCTTAACAGGGAGACGTTCGTGCTCTAGTTTGAAATCCAGTGCAGGGCACGCAATTGAGCACGCCCATGCTCAGTAGTGAGCAGGGTCGTGCTTGCCTGCAGGTCCAGCACGCCCGTGCTGAGGGTGAGCACGCCCGTGCCCACCTGACCAGAACAAAACCAGAATGCAAAAAACAGGGGTTTTACCCCCAAAGTACCCAATTAATGAAAGAAGACACCAAAAGAAGAAAAGATGAGTTAGATAACCTAAAGATGTTGTCCTGTACCTAGGTAGCCGAGTGGCCAAGGGGGCCTTGATGCTTAATGGTCAAGGTGTTGAGCTTTGTACCTGATCAGTCAGAGTGTTAATAATTAAAGTGGAAAGATGTTGTTCTGTACCTAGGTAGCCTAGTGTTCGCTCCAAGGGGCCCTCGATAGCCGAGTGGTCGAGGTGTTGAGCTCTGGTGCTTATTGGTCAGAGTGTTGTTGTTCTGTACCTTGGTAGCCGAGTGGCCAAGGGGGCCTTGATGCGTAATGTCAAGGTGTTATTAAAAGATATTGGACCTTGGTAGCCGAGTGGCCAAGGGGGCCTTGATGCTTAATGGTCAAGGTGTTGAGTTCTGGTGCTTTTTTACCAGAGTGTAAGTGAAAAGATTATGTGATAAAAGATTAAAGACTAAGGATGAAAGATAACATTGATGATGATGATGAACTTAGATAGCCGAGTGGCCCAAGCAGAGGTGGTGATTGTTGGTTGTGCGCTGTGTTGCTCATTCATGCATTGGAGTATTGGAGAAGCGTTGCATCGCATAACATACCTTGTTTGGAATGTATACATATGATATTAATATGATGAAACGTCTGTGTTTGATATGTTATGTTTATATGATGCATGTTCATCTTGATAACTGCTTCCATGCCGTTATGTTGATATATAGGTTTCTTACTCCCCGTCTTTTGTTGTTGCTTTGTATGTACCCCTTCTTATGTTATGCAGAGGATGGTGAGCAGTTTGCTGAGGAGTCACTCTGAGGAGCCGCTTCTAGAAGTTTAGTTTATGTTAGCTTAGTTGTTATCCGAGTTGTTTTATCGGATCTGTTATACCAGCTCTGTAATGTGACATCGGGGTTAGGTTATATGTTTTGTTTATGTTATGTTATCTTTTAAACTATTTCCACGTATGATTTTTGTTTCAATGTGGTATCTTCTACCCGTTGATTTTCATTTTATAATAAATGATATGCATGTGTTTACCTATTTTCGAAAATCAAATATTTTCCTTCTACGTTATCATTTTATCAATGCATGCGGGGTAGAGGGTGTTACAGCCCGCCCCGCCCCGTTGCTTATCCTCATAAGTATTCTTTTCTCACTTATCCTCTTTAGGCTCACTCAAAAGGATTGAATGAAAGTGTAATAAATATAAATTGCAAATACTTCACAAACACTCAATGGATTAAATGTTAAGTTGAAAGATTGTGTAATAACTTCTAGGACACAAATTAAATGAACAAATAATTCAGAAGAATGAAAGAATGAGTGCTTTGAGTATATGCTTGTTCAGAGTTCGTTTACTGATTCATTACTCACAAACATGGCTTCAATGTCTTCTATTTATAGTCTTCATTCAAAATAAACACTACAACATAATAGGGATTTTATAGCGCTTATTTTTGGCATTTGATAGCGCTTTTGAGCGCTACCTATGTTGGCGCTATCGAAGATGACAATTTTAGATAGCACTATCAAAGATTAAACTACAACAACGCATTTTTAGGGAGACGCTGCCTTATTTTGTGACAGAACATAACACTTCGTCTTGGAACCAATATCTTAGTTTTGGACCTCAAATAGTGCTTTTTCAGGGTGACGCTATGTAAGTGTTGAATCTAACATAGCGGTATATAATGAAATAACATCTATTTTTGTAGACTAAGATAGCGCTTCCTATAAAAAGCATTGTTTGTTTTTTCAAGGTATAAAATCAGATTCCCGGGAATAATATTCCTGGGAATATTATTACCAGGAATGCTATTCCTACTAATATGTTTGGTAAGTATTTTAAATTCCTAGGAATGTTTTTATAATTTATTTAATTTATAATTTAATAATACAAATTAATATGATAAAATGAGGTGGGAATGGGAAGTTATAGGTTGTTGAGTTTTATTCCCAGGAATATTATAAGAAGTTTTTTTTTTTAATGAAAGGTTAGGAATGCAGAGGCATCACTGTAGAGAAAGGCATCCTAACTATGTTGACATCCCAGACTCTACCAATCATCTGCAGCACCCCTAGATAGAATAAATAAAAATAAAGAATACAAAGAAAACATGGGGGGACCAAGCCAAAACCCATGGAAGAATTATCTAAACCTGTAAAAAGGCAAACCTAATCTGTCTCGATGAAATTCACATTTAATAAAATTTGGAACTGAGTTCCACCAAGTGTAACCAGCACTATTAGCACCGAAAGAGGCTAGTCTATCCGCACAATTATTTCCTTCTCTGTAGATGTGAGAGCAAAATAAGTTCAGTTTAGAAGACAGAAGCATACAATTTCTCCATCTACCTCTAATCCTCCAAGGAACCAACGAGTATGACTTGAAGGCAGCAATGACTAATGAAGAATCACATTCAATCCAAATATTTCTCCATCCTTCTTTAGAAGCTTTTTCAATAGCAACAATAACAGCATGTAATTTGGCATATAGAGCAGTTGAAATGCCAACATATGCAGAAAAACAACCAATAGCCACACCATTTGAGTTTCTGAAAATTCCTCCACAACCAGCATGACCTGGAGAACCATTAGCAGCCCCATCTGTGTTGCATTTTAACCAACCAAAGGATGGGGGAAGCCACTCAACTTGCTTAATAGATGGGGACTTTGGAACCTTAATATTCACAGCAAAATTCTTTAGGACTTGGAACTCATCAATTGAGTTGAACATGTGACCCTTAGAGCAAGATCCAACTAGGGAAGTATATGTTTTGATTAAAGAACAGGTTGACTTCCAACTAACCGAAACATTGTTAAATCTACTTTGATTTCTACAAAACCAAATTGACCACACTGTATTGAGCACAGCAGCTAGGTATACATCCTTCAATTGAGAGTTGCAGTTTGAATCACAAATCTTTAGGATGTTAATTGGAGAGGAGTAATTGATTGAGCGATTCAATCTGCTCTGCAACCACAACCAAAGCTGAACAGCAAATTTACATTCAAAAAACAGATGTATAGTTGATTCCTCATGAGCCCCACACAAACTACACATTGAGACAGTCACACATCCCCTAGTTCTCAGGTTGTCATCGGTAGGGAGTTTATTGTGGATTATCCTCGGAGTTAAAAAGGACCTTGATGGAGGAATGCTTGATGACCAAATTAGATTCCCCAATGCTTACACTGTCCATGAGGCTGACAGAAGCTGAAAGCATCCTTAAAGTTTAACAAACCTGAATCAGAGTCAATCCAAACTGGTTGATCACAGTCATGACAAATAGGAATCCGCTGCTTACTAATCCTGCTCATCAAGCCTGGAAACTTGTCAATTAGAACCTGTGGGAGGCTCCACTTGCCATTAATAATGAAATCAGAAACAGGAGCATGAAGGTACTCTAAAACAGAAGGGGGAATGTTCATCAGGTCTGTTAAAGGCTAATCCAACCATCTATCTTTCCAGAAGTTGATGTTTCACCATCTCCTAGGATCCAAGCTGTATGCTCTTCAATCAGATTAAAATTGAGACTTTAAAGCAGGGATTATAGAAGATCTAACATGATATCTAATAGGACCACCCTTCCTTATGAATCTAGGTTTCAAGAAATTGGCCCATTGACTATTACAATGCATGATTTCCCAACTTAGCTTTAAAACAACAGCTTTATTTAGAGAGACAATAGATTTCAAACCCAGACCTCCATCACAAGTACGAGAACAACAAGTTTTCCAAGCCACAGTCACTATTTTCCTTGTGTCCGCATCTCCTGACCACACAAAATTTCTGATCCAGCCATCCATTGTCTTAAGCAAAGCAACAGGCCATTGATAAACAAGGTAGCTATAGGACAGCATCCCCGTAATTACTGAATTTACTAGCTGGACCCTGCCCATGATGGAGAGCAAAGAACCCTTCCAAGTAGTCAGTTTGGCTCTAATTTTATCAGCAATAGGCTTTAAAAGAGCAGATTTTGGCTTACCCTTGAATATAGGAATCCCAAGGTAGATGAAAGGAAAAGTACCTGGACCAAAACCAAGGATTTGCTTGATTGCAGCTGATCTGTTAGGGGTTAGAGCACCTGAATAGAACTTAAATTTATCCAATCCAAGATGTTGTCTAGAAATCTCAGCATATTCTCTAAAGAAAGTCATTAGAACTCTTAGGTTCTTCTTTGTTCCTTTGCAAAACACTAAGATATCATCAACATAGAGAGTGTGACTAGGAGCATTAATTTCCCTGGTTACAGACATTAGAACTAGCATATTAGCATCAATGAGGTAAGTAATTCCACTACTCAACACATCCTCAGCAAGAAAGAACAAAAGAGGGGATAATGGATCACCCTGTCTCACCCCTCTTTTACAGGAAATGTAACCAACTGAACTTCCATTTACAGCAAAGGACAATTTGGCAGATTCAAGGATGACCTTCACCCAAAGACAGAATTTAGCATCAAAACCATATGAAGCAAGCACATTTAATAAGAAACCCCAATCAAGAGTATCAAATGCCTTTTTAATGTCAAACTTTATAGCAAGATTTCCTCCAAAAGTTCTTGAATCTAACAAATTTGTAGCTTCAGAGGCTATGCAAATACATTCATGGATATGTCTTCCTTTTATGAAACCCCTTTGTTGATCAGATATGACCTTAGGAGCTATGCAAGCCAATCTATCTGCTAGAACCTTTGTGATGATTTTAAATTGGAAGTTTGCTAGAGCTATAGGCCTATAACTTTCAATCCTATCAGCACCAGGAAACTTAGGAATGAAGGAGACAAGGTTTGAATTCATACCAGGTAAAATCCAGTTCTGGTTGAAAAACTGCAGCACAGATTCAATCACATCCTCACCTATAATACTCCAATAGGTTTGATAAAAGACTCCTCCAAAACCATCTGGGCCAGAGTCACCCGAGGCATTCATGGAGAAGATGGCAGCTTTAATTTCCTCCCTAGAAGGAATACTGGTTAACATAGCATTGTCTTCAGGAAGGACTAAATTAGGAGTGACTTTATAAATCCAATCATTGGAGCTGCAACTATTCTCAGAAGCATACAGGGTAGAGTAGAAATCCAGGACATGATTTTCTATCTGCTGCCTGTCATCCAGAATCTGATCATTATGCCTAAGGATTGTCATTTGCTTTGTAGAGTTTCTAATCTTGGCAATTTTGTGGAAGTATGCTGTGTTTCTGTCACCATGACAGAACCAATCCACTTTGGCCTTTTGTTTCCAAAAAGATTGCTCATAGGAGAGTTCTTTTTGGAGATCAATTTGTGCCTTTACCTCTTCTTCATGAAACTCATCAGAGAAGCCTTCAGAAATGATTCTTGACTGAATAAGCTCAACTGCAGCAATAGCTTTATTTACATTCTCATGTACATTGCCAAAAACCTCCTTATTCCATACTTTAAAAGCTGTTTTAATAGCTATAACGATGCAATGGTTCAATGTATACTGAATAATACTTCATATATTTCATATATGTTGATATTGAAGGAGATTACAACAGATATATATAGAGCTAGCTAATTGACTGAGTCAATAACAGAATGCTAACTAACTTAACTAATCCTAAATAACTAACTTTCCTGATAAAGAGGCAAACTAATAAAGTTGTTAATAAGCTGTTAATACCCTCCCTCAAGCTGGAGAGTGTATGTTAATAACACCCAGCTTGGATACAAAAATTTGAAAAGGAGTCAAGTCTAAAGGTTTGGTGAAGACATCCGCGAGTTGATTGGAGCTTTTGATGGGAAGCAAGTGAAAGAGTTTGGCTTGCAATTTCTCTCGAACTATGTGACAGTCGAGCTCTATATGTTTGGTCCTCTCATGGAATGATGAATTCATGGCAATGTGCCTAGCAGATTGATTATCACAATATAAAAGAGCAGGGGATGTAAATGGTATGTTGAAGTCTTCGAGTAGATAAGTGATCCATTGGAGCTCGCAAACTGTGGAAGCTAAGGCACGATACTCAGCTTCTGATGATGACCGAGAGACTGTGGCTTGTTTCTTGGATTTCCAAGAAATGAGAGAGCTTCCAAGGAATATACAAAAGCTTGTGACAGACTTTCTGGAGTCAGTGCAGCTAGCCCAGTCTGAGTCACTGAAGCTTTTCAACTGCATAGGAGAGTTAGATGGGTAAAAGAGGCCTTGTGCAGGAGCTGATTTCACATATTTCGGAACTCGAATTGCAGCTGCATAGTGTGAGTCTGTTGGTTGAGCCATGAATTGACTTAATTGCTGCACAGAAAAGGAAAGATCAGGTCGTGTAGTTGTTAAATAAATCAGTTTCCCTACAAGTCTTCTATAGGAAGAAGGGTCTTGTAGTGGTATGCCTGTTGTGGCAGTAAGTTTAGTGGCTTTGGCCATAGGTGTGGATACAGGTTTAGAAGCTAATAAACCACACTCAGAAAGAATGTCAAGAGCATATTTTCTCTGACATATATGTATTCCAGTTTTGGACCTTGCAATTTCAAGGCCTAAAAAGTATTTTAAGACCCCTAAGTCTTTGATTTTAAATTGACTGTGAAGTTTGTCTTTGATGGCTGAGAATTCTGTCAAGGAGTCACCTGCAAGGATAAGATCATCAAGATATACAAGAAGGATAGTAAAAGAATGTGCAGTCTTTTTAATGAACAAAGAAGAATCATATATAGATTGTTTATATCCATCTGAAATCAGAAAATTAGATAATTTGGCAAACCATTGTCTACTGGATTGTTTTAGGCCATATATTGATTTGAGCAGTTTGCAAGCTTGGTTAGGTTTAGATGTAGGGAAGCTAGGGGGAAGAGACATATATACTTCCTCATCCAAAGAGCCATGTAAGAAAGCATTATGTACATCAAGTTGGTGTAAAAACCAGTTTTGACAAGATGCAATAGAGAGCAGTAGCCTAATGGTGGTTAGTTTAGCTACAGGAGAATATGTATCAAAATAATCAAGACCCTCAATTTGATTAAAACCTTTTGCAACTAATCTAGCCTTATGTCTTTCAATAGAGCCATCTGCTCTATGTTTAGTTTTGAAAACCCATTTACATCCAATTGGAATCTTGCCTGATGGTAAATCAACAATATTCCAAGTATTGTTAAGGTGAAGAGCTGAAAGTTCAGCTTGCATAGCTTCAATCCAGTGAGGATGTTGTGTAGCCTGCCTATAAGTGAGTGGATCATCAGTAGTAGAAATAGCTAGAATATAGTGTAAGTGAGAAGGGGATAGTCTAGAGTATGATAAAACAGAAGATAAAGGGTAAGGAAGATGGCTAGAAGGTAAAGGAGAAGATGTAGTGATATTACAGTGATAATCCTGAAGATATGAAGGAGGATTAGACTGTCTAGAGGACCTTCTAACAGGGATAAGGTCTGTTTCTGTGTCTGCAGGAGAAGCAAGTTCATGATCAGGAGCAGAAACAGGAATGTCAGGAATATTATGGAAGGGAACAGGAATGGAATCAGGTGCAGTAGATGCAGTAGTGAGTGATTGCTGATAATCAAAATCAAAAAGAAAGGAAGAGTTAGCATCATTAAAGGATGTAGGAGAAGGAGAATCAGAAGCAGAATTAGGAGTATAAGGAAAAACAGATTCATAAAAAATAGCATTCCTTGAGATAAACATAGATCTAGTAAGAAGGTCATATAACAGATATCCTTTGGTTCCTGGTTTAAAACCTAAGAAGATACATTTTCTAGCTCTAGGATCTAGCTTATGTCTGTTTTGTAAAAGAGTTGTGGCAAAGGTGAGACAACCAAAAACCTTTAAGTCAAGAAAGGTTGGTGGTTGTTTGTATAGCATTTCAAAAGGTGAGGCATGATGTAGAACAGGAGTAGACAGTTTGTTAATGATGTGCACAGCATGGCATAAAGCATAAGACCAGAAAATCTTAGGAAGTTTAGCTTGAAATAATAAAGATCTTGTGACATTCAAAAGATGCCTATGTTTCCTCTCAACAATGGAATTTTGTTAAGGAGTTTCTACACAAGAAGTTTGGTGTAAAATGCCATGAGAAGCATAAAAAAGGAGACATATTAAATTCCATGCCATTGTCTGATCTTAAAATCTTAAGTTTAGCAGAGAATTGAGTAGCAATCATATTGATAAAAGCAGAAATACAAGTCCTTGTGTCAGACTTGGTTTTCATCAAATAAATCCAAGTGAATCTAGTATAGTCATCTACAATAGTTAGGAAATAATGGTGTCCTTGGAAAGAAGACACACTGAGAGGACCCCAAATATCCATGTGCACAAGATCAAAAGGTTGCATGGTAGTAGTTGTGCTATCAGGGAAAGGAAGTTTGCATTGCTTGGCATAATGGCAACAATCACAAATCATGTTCTTATTAAAGGAAATGTAAGGAAAAGAAGTACACATTCTGTTCAAAACAATAGAGGAAGGGTGGCCTAATCTATAATGCCACAAATCAAAAGAATTAGGATCTATTGTATTCTTCCTAGCAGAATTAGCCAAAACAACATCAGCAGTGTGAGGAACACTGTTATTACAGAAAACAGAAACAGAAGGTAATTTCAGTATGTAAAGATTGTGATGAATTTCAGCAAGCCCAATCATCTTCAGGGTAGTGAGATCCTGTATGAAGCAAGAAGATGAATTAAAAACCAATTGACAATTAAGAGATGAAGAAAGCCTATGAACAGATATAAGATTGTAAGCAAAATTAGGAATGTGTAAAACATTGTGTAAAGATAGCTGAGAATTGAGAACAATTGAACCAGAATATTTTGCAGTGATCATGGTTCCATTAGGCAAAGTGACATCAATTGGTGAAATTGGTTTATATGTGGAAAAGAATGTGATGTCAGGGCAAACATGATCACTTGCCCCTGAATCCAAAATCCAAGAAGAATGTGAAGTATGAAGATTACCTGACTTTGTGACACTGCTGACTATGTGAGGAGCAGAATCATGAGAGGAAGGCTTACTGTTGGGAGTTGCAAGAAGGGAGTTCTCATTCTTAGAGGCATGAAGCAAGGAGATAAGATATTGGTAATCCTCTTTAGTGATAGACATAGCAGGTTCTGGATTGGAAGTTGAATGTGATGTGGAAGATGAATGATTTCCTGAACTATTGGTTGAAACTTGTAGGGAAGTGCTGTTAGGAGTGTTGGTCCTATAGCCAGGTGGAAATCCATGCTTGAAGTAGCATGTGTCAATAGTATGATTGGTTCTTTTGCAGTATGTGCATAACATCTGTTGTCTGGAGTTGGATCTGCCTCTGCCTCTGCCTTGTGAAGGAAGATTTCTGCCAGTTTGATTGAAATTGCTGCTATTTGAAGCAAGAACTGTGGATTCCACAGAGGGAGTGTTGTAAAGGGGCGTTCTTGTTGAAGAACCATTGAGAAAGCCTGGCTAATCAAAGGTAAAGGCTTCATGATGAGAATTTGGGATCTAACTGATCCATAAGAATCATTTAATGCCTTAAGGAAGCAAAGAACATGCTCCTTATCTTTGTACAATTGGACAGATTGACTTAGGTCACAGGTGCAAGAAACCTCACAAGAACAGGTAGGAGTAGGTCTAAGAAATTCAAGCTCATCCCACAAGATTTGCATATCAGTAAAGAATGTGGAAAGGGATCGATCACCTTGTTTCATGGAGTGAATTTCTTGGAGTATATCAGACATTCTAAAGTGGTTTTCCTTGGTGAATCTTGTTTCCAAGTTGATCCAAAGATTGCGTGCATTGTCAAAAGAAGCAGTGCTTTGAGAAATTTGGGGTGATAATGTGCGATTGATCCAAGAAACAACCATATTGTTGCATCTTTGCCAGGGATCAAATAAGGGGTCAGTAGTAGAAGGTTTTAGAATGCTACCATTGATGAATTTGACCTTGTTTTTGGAGGACAAAGCTCTTTTAATGGCACGGCTCCAGTTGTAGAAATTGTCTCCACTGAGAGGAGGAGAAACCAACACAAATCCTGGATTTTCTCCAGGGTGAAGATAATAGGGACTGGAGGGGTTTTGAGATGCATCGATTGGAGGTGGAGGTGGTGGATTTTCATCAGGTTTTCTTGAGGATTCAGGGCTGTGTTTTGATTCAGCCATGAGAAAGAAGAAAGGAAATTTGGCGGAAGCAAGAATTGATCAAACTGATACCATATAACGATGCAATGGTTCAATGTATACTGAATAATACTTCATATATTTCATATATGTTGATATTGAAGGAGATTACAACAGATATATATAGAGCTAGCTAATTGACTGAGTTAATAACAGAATGCTAACTAACTTAACTAATCCTAAATAACTAACTTTCCTGATAAAGAGGCAAACTAATAAAGCTGTTAATAAGCTGTTAATAAGAGCTTTAAGCTTTTGAGAGAGCACAAACATTGGACATCCAATTATTACTTTAGACCAAACCTCTTTGACTAGCCTCACACAATCTGGATGATCAATCCACATATTCTAAAATCTAAAATATGAAGAAAACTTTGCAGCTCCTTTATCAAGAATCAATAACAAAGGATAGTGATCAGAGCACAACCTTGTAAGGGTGCAGCAAGAAGAATTATCCCAAAAGTTTAACCTAGCCTCATTACAAATAGACCTGTCTAATCTATTTTCAGTATGCTGACTTCCAACTCTATTATTAGTCCAAGTGAGATCAGCCCCTTTAGTTTGAAGATGAATGAGGTTATTCAAATTGGTCCAAAATCTGAAATCATCACAAGAAATGCTAGAAGGAACACCACCTCCTCTTTGTTCATGAGCTCCCAATATGGCATTGAAATCACCAATAAATAACCAAGGCCCAGGATGCTAAGATTGTAGATCAGTAAGTTCAGACCATAACTGTTTTCTAAGCAAATAAGAAGTAGATGCATAAATGGCAGAAATGAAGACAGACTGATTACCAATGAGGATGGAAAAACTACAATGCTGAGATGAGGATGATATAATGGTAGGGGATAGAGAATTTTCACAGATGCACCAAATGTTGGGCAAAGAGGGTCTGGAATTAAACATAAAAGGCTTCATGCCAACCTGATTCCAAAAGGAATTACGAAATTGTTCTATAGAAATCTATGGCTCTGCTATAAAAACAAAGTCAGGTCTATTAGATAAACACAACTTCTTTAAATATAGCCTAGTATTATCATTGCCTAGGCCTCTAATATTCCAAAAGAAGACCTTCATCAATTACATTTATAGAGAGCACCCTTTTGTCGGGTGTTATAGCCATCCACTTTAAGCATTTGTTTCTTTTTCTGCCTAATTTTCTTCTTCTTGGATTTAGATAAAACTTCTGTGTATTATAAGAAGTGAACACATCATGTACAAATTATATTCCTGGGAATAAAAAGTACCCGGGAATATTTTTTTAAAACTTGAAACAAACATGGGAATGTTGCATTCTCTCCCCCACTTTTCCGGGAATAATGTTACAATACTTGAAACAAACACACTCTTAAGTCACATATTTTTTTTAGCAATTTGATATACACATTCTCATTGCAAGCATTCAAAGGAAACTTTACTTAATTATTTATAAAATAATTTGTTTACATAAATGTCACGACAGACTTTTTACCCCCAAAAAAAAATACAAAACTACTAAAATTTACATGCTCACTCCATACTTTTTTTTTTCATCAAAGTTATTACATGCCTACATCACTCTTCCATGATTTCATTATACTTAGACTCTGAGTAAGAAGCACACTTGAACTCAAGGAAGTACTATAAAATAAAACATCGGAATAAAATTAACTGAGAATTGAACTACATTTGAGAGCATGTTTGGGAATGGCCGTTTCATTTTTTATGTTTTCAGTTGTTTTGTGAACAATCTATTATGTTTGGATACCAAATTATTTTTTAAAAAAAGCTTTTTTTCTTGAAAAAAAGCTGTTTTACAAACATCTAATGATAAGGACTGTTGAAAAAATCTGTTTTACAAACATCTAATGATAAGGACTATGGGCTTTTTTTTTTTCTTCAGATTATAATCTACACGTATTCGTCCCTGTAGCTCTCGACATGGTACCAAACGCAAATGGTACAACTACAAACTTGAAACTACAATTATCTACTACGCGAATAAAAAGAATGAAATTTCACAAAAAGGACATTATTCAACAAACATTGATTTTCCTCAACGAAAAAAAAAAACATTGATTAAAATGCTCTAAAAAAATACCGACCAATTTGGCAAATTAAAAAAAAAATGAAATTTGTCAAAAAATTAATGATTAAAATATTACTACTACTACTACTACTACTAATAAGTAATGATAATATATATATATATATATATATATATATTATGCTAGAAAGTTTATGGTTGATAATAAAAAGTTAAGTGATTAAAATGAGTAAAAAAATATATTAGCAAGAAACAATAATTTTTTTTGAAAAAAAAAATACATTAATCAAGAGGACATTATTTAAATAACTTCATACCATTTTTCTTAATTTACTATATAAAAGTGATTTTTTTTGCACCACCCAAACGAAATAGATTATCTTAAAATCGATTTTCAGCAAATAGACCCAAACAAAAATAGATTCCGATTATAATCTTTTATCACAATAATCGATTATACAAAAACCGATTATCAGCATAATCTTTTTTTTTTCAGCTTTCCCAAACACACTCTGAATGGTAAATTTAAGAACTTTGCATTGTAAAGCTAAACTAACTAGCTAGATAAATGACATACTGCCGTAAGGATACTAGTTTGGTTGTGCAGAATGATCTCGTTCATGAATCTCATGATGTAGTGGCAACATTCTATATTGCCCAGTTGGTAGGGACACTATAAAAGCAAAAGCATAAAGTGAAATTAATGTATTTTTTCCCCTAAACTATTGGATAAAGGTAGACCAAATACCTTTATCTTGTGCCATTTGATAGGAGTATCTTTACATTTGTTAGTCCTACTACGGCTTGAGCGGTACAACAAAATGCTACTAACAAATCAATTGAACTTCATGAGACTAAATATTTTGAAATTTGAATCATGATAGACATATTAATGCTGAAAATAAACACATGTCCGTACTCATCAAATTTTTTTCTCAGTAATGGGTGATTATCCACAGAAGGAAATTTTGAGCTAGCAAATCATAAGCAACATTTCATGGAATTCATTATCGTAAATTAAGTTTACAAATTGTGACTCATCCAACGTTGACAGGTGCCATAAATAGAATATATTGTCGATGGTTTCGCTCGAGAACTGCAGATATATATTGTGATATGGTCTCAACATTACACCCTCTCATAGTATGTACGCTATCCTGTTGCAAGAATGAGAATCTCGCCTGATGAGTTGCGTCCATCACTTCGTTCCACAAGTAACTTAATGAAAATAAAATAAAATGTGGATTACCAAAAACTTTATTGTTTAAATAAAAAGAATAAAATAGATTGTTCACTTATAGGGGTTTGAAGATATACCTGATGTATGGTAATAGGACTCGTACCTCTAGATCATTGTTGTTAACAACATCCTCGATATGATCCCCAGTAAGGAAACCTGCACTATCCTTGATTGAGAATACTGGATATTCAAAAGGAAAAATACAAAATAATACCACTCGAGTCAGTTTTCTCCACAAGTGCCTTAAGAGCATCACGATGTGGAAGTTCGGGACAATGGACACTTACTGCATCATCTACAGTGGGGGATGGCTGATCCCTCTTCCCTAGGGACACAACTGATAGCTTTGTGTTCCCTGACTTTTGGTTTGAACCCCCCTTTGGATTTTGCAGGTTGTTGAACCTATCACGGTTCAATGAAATAGTTAGCGATCAACTAATGAAATAAATATGCCGCACATCATGAAGATGAATCATATGTGTTGACAGGTGTGCTGGTCATTCCACAAAAGTACCTATTGCATCACCTTACTTCCATCGTGTCATTGGCAATGGTGCATCCCCCTCTAGTGCAGCCTCAATCGTAACTCTAACATGGTTGGCGGGAAGCAGTCTATTGTGTAGTGTTTGATCAGATTCATTGTGAAATTTTCCCTTACCAACCACGTGACGAGGAGGGGTTGCCAAATAAAGTTCGCTTGCAGAGATGCCCTAAAGGGATTATGTGTCATCAAATTTGGAATGCGCCTTAATATAATTAAATGTAATTGTAGTATAACAAAATGAAACAATTACCTCAGGAAGGTTATGCGAAGCAAGCATGCAACTATCCTTGCAACTGGGACAATGAGCATCAGGTTGCCCGTGAATCGTACCCTTCTCGATCGCGGCGTTTTTCTCCTTAAACGGTTGTTGAATAACTTGCATTTGGGAGGTTATTTCTTGAAACTGCGCTCCAAGCTCCCGAACTTCATCATTGTCATTCTCTGGGTGCTTTCGAAGTGGGAAGTAGTTTTTCATTAGTAGCTATTTTTCATTTCCATCCTTAAAAGTAATATAATAATCAGATTGATCTCAATGCTAATTAAGTTTTTTTTTTCAATTTTGAATTGACATATATTCTATATGTATTTATGTATACTAATTTTTTTTTCCAACGTGACATTAAAATTATTTATTTATTTAATGTGACAGTGTTGTTAGCCATAGTAACACTTAACAGATGAGAACTATCGAGATGGATCAATTCCAACGTTTTTGAACTTAATAGATGAGAACTAACGAAAACTGCAGTGGCCAAGGTAGTGGCCGCATTAGCTCGGACCATCTCCAACTCCTTAGCCAGACCCTCATACTTGGAGCGGCTTGGGTTATTCATCTCCATGAAGCGGAGCATAGTCACTACGGTGCAAGCATAACCCTTAGCCATGGCCAACATGGCCTCATAGGAAAGGCCTTTGAACGAAGCATGATCCCGGCCTGAGGGCAGGAGCGCCGCGTTGAGATTGCGCATATAAGCACCATCGGTTCTGAATAGCCCCACGAAAGCCGGCATGGTGGAAGAACCAAGGCATGGTAACTTCTCTCGCTAGGAAGGATCAGGCATGGACCCATGTTGTTGTTGAGAAAATGAATGCTTATGGGACAGAAGTCGACCCTCCACCGCCGAAGTAGACTCGGATTCGATAGAGGGAAGAACGGTCACTGCCGTCGACTTGGAAGGAGCATTCTCCACCAAGACATTGCCACCAGGCGGAAGGTTACCACCCGAATCGGGACCAGGAGTTGCCGGTACCGCCCCTTGGGCCAGGGCAACGGTCGAGAGACCTCGAGCAAGAGCCTTACTCCTTTGGGCCAGGGCTGCAAGCATCTCATTAGTAGAAGCCATGTTTTCTGCAAAACGAGAAAAATTGCAATAAATAAAGCACTCAATAAAAATTACACCATTAAAGACTGAGGGAGAAATGCATAGAGACTACCTAGCCAGCCTTTGGGATCCACTGTCGTCAGGAATTCCCGACAGCTGAGAAGACCAGAAATCCTGACCCACTCTGACAAAAACTGAACAGTGGCAGACTTGTTGGGACTCAACGAATCCGTCATTGGATTATAAGTAGATTGATCTCAATGCTAATTAAGTTTTTTTTTCCAATTTTGAACTGGCATATATTCTAAATGTATTTATGTATAATAATTTTTTATTCCAACGTGACATTAAAATTATTTATTTATTTACTGTGACAGTATTGTTAGCTATAGTAACACTTAACAGATGAGAACTAACGAGAAGGACTAATTCCAACGTTTTCGAACTTAACAGATGACAACTAACGAAAATTGCAATTAAGCCTTCATTTTTTATCAATTACATTTAAAATTTACATTTAAATAATATTTTATATGAGAAGGGTATTTTGATAATTACAACGTTTATTCCCAAGAATATATATCATGAAACAAAAAGTCTTCAAATTATTCCCAGGAATTTCAAGAAAGATCCGTAGAAATTTAATTGTTCACTGAACATATTTTACAAAATACCCAATAATGACATTCCTGGTAATAGCATTCCCGGATAAGTAATTTTTAACCTTGAAACAAGTACCCCTTAGTTATTAAAATAAAAGCATACATGTCAAAATATTAGTAGATGTTGGAGTAAAAAAAATTTACACAGACAGTGCATACTACTTTAATCCATAAAATATATGATAGTTTGTGAATTTTGTATGTAATATATGTTGCACAATTTATTTTATGGGTGCCATACATAATTTTTTATATGAAAAAAATAAAGAAAAAAAATTGGGGGGAGTCGTGGCTTTCCCCTGCTCCTTATAAGATATGCAAGTGTAGGTAGGATAGGACAAAAACTGAGACCAGACCCAAACCCGAATTCTATAACAAAAGCAAGCAGTTGGGTGGGTTTTTTCGGGAAAACCAGTCTTAAAATGGTAGGGCGGAACACGTGTTCAGGTCTCTTTTTTACATCTAAAGCGCGACATGACGTTGTTTCCAACCTTAGAGAGACGGAGACAGAGTGGGTCGAGGACGATGAGGGATATGACAACAAAGGTTTCATTTTTCATTTTGAAACCCTAGCATAGCGCCACTTTGCTTCTCTCTCAATCTCTCCTTTCATAACCATTCTCTTCTATCACCACGAGGCATCTCGAGTCGAGACACCACCATAACTCCACGAGCCATCTCCATTCCAGACACGATCTCCATTCGCTTTGCTTCTTTTTCAATCTATCATTCTCCTCACTCAGCCACCTCACTCAACAACTGTGAAGCTTTCCATCGCACCACCATCATCAACAACGACAACTCTATTCTCTACGCACCACCTCTAGAACCGCCATGCTAACCCTCTGTCATGCCATCGTCTCTACTGCAAATGGTCAACAACCGTACCTTTGCTCACTCCCCCAGAAAACATCATGCCAAATCCACCACCATCGCGGAGCTTGCAAAACCACCGCATCCAACAACACCTTGCGCCAGATCTGCAATCGAAGAAGCCAAGCTGCTATTGTTGTTGTCTTGCTCTGCATGTTCCTTTTCTTTTTGAATTTTGCATCTTATTTGCTTCATATGTATGCAATTTCCCTCCTTCAAGGGTTTTTCTTTGGTGTTCTGAATTTGTTTGGTTATTTATTCCGTTAGGAAATATACAAACTTTGTTTGTTCAAGAATGCTTTACCTTTTTTTATTCTAAAAACAAATTTCTAAAAAAGAATGATGCTTTTTGTTCAAACTTGAAAGTATGATGCTTTTTTTGGATTTGTTTTTGTTTCATGCTTTTTTATTCATGTTTGTTTATGGGTTTGTTTGGTCCAAAGCCGAGGAAACCCACCTGCAAAATCGTCGACCCGCCCAAACCGCCACCCGCCCAATCTGATGGCACAAACGAATAGGAATGGGTGAAATATTGAATGTTTACCCACTTTAAATATTTATGTAGTGTTTAATGGCTCTCTCAAAAAAATTTCTCAAGATCCGCCACTGGCATTGGCGGACCTTCTTGGAAACCGGGGATAGCAACGACTCCCCCCAAAATTTTCCCCCAATTTTCTCTTATATAAAAAAATTATACAGACAGGTTGGTACTTAGGTAGACAGACAGGTGAGTTGTAATATTCTGATCTGTACACTAAGTAGATAGGTTAGCAACCACAAAGTAGGTTAATTAAATCATTAACCAATGTTTAGTTTTCATCAAAACTTAGGAAAATACACACAGACATTTTAGAGACTTAACATTTATTCCCATGTTAAAGGGTGGGAATCTAACATTCCCATGGGAATAAAACTCAATCAACTCTAACTTCCCACTCCCACCTCTTTTTGCCACATTTATTTACATTTTTTAAATTTTTTAATATTTAAATTAAATAAATTTTAAAAACAATCCTAGGAATGCTAAATACTCACCAAACAAATTAGTAGGAATAACATTCCCGGTAATACCATTCCCAGGAAAATCATTCTCGGGAATGTAATTTTACACCTTGAAACAAACACACCCTGAGGTTATAGTGTGGCCATTCTCTTTTGTAGAATTTTTCTGATTAATATAATGTTCTGTTGTTCAATATTTCATTTTCATCTATCCTATAATTAGAAGTTATGCAATAGTTGAGCATTACATAATCCAGTTGGTATAGCTTCTAATTAAGGGACAAAATGTTCTCCAGCATTATAATATAATAGGTAAGATATTTTCTTTCATACATAAAGATGTCGACTTCCTCCCGCTGATGCACTTGGTAAGATGTTGGCTTTTCTCATCAGCAATTACTGATAATTTCATTTTCTACATAAGGATGTAATATATTTGATGGTTCAGTTTATTTTTTAAATGAAGCTAAAAGCCTAAATGGAAATGTTATTTATAAAGGCCAACGTACGACCAATTATAGACATTTGTTTCAGAAATTTTTTCCATGGTGGCTCAATTCAACCGTACTCAATAAAAATAGCTTCGCCTTTTTTTTTTTTCAATGTTGTACCATTTTTTTGTTTTAAATTTCAAGTTCTTCCTTTTTTTTTATTCTTGAAAATAAAAAATTCAGCTTTTTTCTGGAGCCCACTTAGAGTATTCAATGTTTTTTTTTTCAATGTTGTACCTTTTTTTTGGTTTTAAATTTCAAGTTCTTCCTTTTATTTTATTTTTGAAAATATAAATTTCAGCTTCTTTCTAGAGCCCACTTAGAGCATTCAATGTTGTACCTTTTTTTTAAAAAAAAAAACAGCTTTTTTTTATGTTGTACCTTTTTTTGTTTTAAATTTCAAGTTCTTTATTTTATTTTATTTTTGAAAATTAAATATTCAGTCACTTTTGAAGCAGCAACACTCATCAAATTCTCCAACCCCTGCTGATGTTTGGAAAAGATTGAAAGAGATGGCAGATATGAGGTTTTACGAAAACATATAATCAACTAGCAATAAAATAAATATTAGGTTTTATATAGAATGGAGATCCCCCTTCCATCACATTTCTTGAGGAACAAACTTTGACTTAATTTTCATAAATAAATAAATAAATGTAACATGATCAATATAGGTCAAAGTAAATACTATCTCGCATGAACATATACTACCCTACGGTGAAACTTATACAATCAACCATCATACCTTGAATAGGACACTTCTCGCCAAATTAAGAATCACAAGTTTCACTACTAGGTATATATCAAATTACCTAAAGATTATCAACTATCTTCTATTGAAAAAGATTGAAAGAAATGGCAGTTAGGAGGTTTCTGAATGCCAATGGCCAATATAACATTGCTTCTAACTATTTTCCCAAATGATAAGGTTGGTGAAAAACCTCAATTTTTGTTTTTCCTTTTCATTATTGATTTAAAATCAGGATATTGAAACTCATTGTTATGCATCTTTCTTTAACATTTTTGTCTTTGATTTTTGCAATAGCTTACCTCTTTTCACGTCACAAACACATTATACATGTAGTAACTAAAAAGGTGAAAAAGAAATACATGACTGCATATAACCTCCAATTCTATATGAATTTTTATACTTTCATTGTTAACAATTATATTCTCATTTTTCACAAACTACTTTTGATGAAAGGATTGGTAAACCTGATTTCCACTATATTGTGCTTCAAACTTTATTCTACATTCTTATTAGTAGAATAACAATTACTAATAATTTATTAGTCAAATCAATAATAACTATGACTAAAAAAAATTTAAAAATATGTACAAGTAGGTGAAAATTTCTATAATATATTTGTATCGTGATTATTAATATTCCAGCTTTTCAGCAGCATGAATGTCTAAAGTCACGGCAATTATTATATTATTACTGCATATTTATTAACCAATATAAATAAATATTTTTTTTATGAAGAACAAGTGGACTGGATAATTTTGTATGAAAAACAAGTGGACTGAGTAAGAAGCAACCTAAAATAGTTCAAGCTTCCTTACTTATTCAACCATTTTGAGTGTGTCTTTCTATTAATATGAGTACACTCTGATATAGCTTATGGTGTGTGTCCAGCATGTGGAAGTAGTATTGGTAACATAGATGCCAAAAAGGATCGGTTTATAACCAATGATATTGATGAAGCTATTATATGACAAAAACTCTGCTCTGCTTAGATATTGATTTACATCAATTCCAGTTTTGCCATTTATAAATCTTTTATTCTTGCTTCATACCGTGCAACAAAATTGTTGGGACCTACTATAATGGATTAGCTGCTCCTTGATGTTTTTCTCATCAAGTGTTTACGGTTTTTGGTCATCATTTTATGGTTATTCCAGTGTGACAATAATTTGGAAAACAATTACTTTAAAACTTCCATGCTTAATTGGACTTAATTTCAATTGATTTTTTTTCGTTACACCTTCTGTTGTGGATTTTCTAGAGGTTATAATTTGATTGACATTCTTTGATTCTTTTATTGACATTTGTTTTAAAATGGACACCCTTAATTGACAAAAATTAAATATTTTTTAAATGTTTTAAAAAAAATAATAAACTACCTATCTTGATTCTAATTCCAGAGGAAACGAATCTCCATCCAAGTAAAGATGAAGCAAGCTTCTTTTGAAGAGCTTAGAACAACACAATAAAACATGTAAAAGCCAACTTTTAATAATATATATGTATCATTGTTCATGCTTTTGTCGGTGTAATGTATCTCCACTGCATTGGATCATAACAAATTACCAAAGTTAGTTTTCATGATATTACTTCAGTAAAAATATAGGTATTTTTCTAATATTATCACCTACTTAATTGATATTAAAAAAAAATGTTACGTTTAAAGAAACTGTATAATAATTTGAAACATCTATCTTTACTTTTTTTCTTTTAACAAAAAATGAAATTCCACACACATCCCTAAATTACACCTAAGAACTTCTATTTTTTACCCAACATTGCTTTAAAGGTTGCCTTCTTCCATATACCTCAGAAATTAACAAAGCCTCTTTAAATTAGTAAATAATTCCTTTGAAATTATTTAATCAATTATTTATAATTTATTTTATATTGATTTAATCAACAAATAAATGATTAACTATATTTATTTTGAGTCCGTTTTTTTAAGATTAAAAAATAAATGATTTTGTTATAAAATAATTTAGTGATTATTTTTAGAGATTTAGAAAAAAAAAAGAAGCAGATTTGTATTTGTTTTCAATCATAAAATTATTTTTTTAAAAGTTGTTAGTTATAAAAAAAGATTTTTTCCAAAAGCTAACGAAAGATGCTTTTCATTTTAACCACAAAAATTATTTTTTATTTTAAAAAATAAAATAAAATAAAGAACCTGAAATTTAAAACAAAACAAAAGGGCACAACATTGGAAAAAAAAAGAAGTTGAATATATATATATATTTGCTCTAGGTGGACTACATGCTATAAATCACTTATTTTCAAAAATAAAATAAAATAAGGAACCTAAAATTTAAAACAAAAAAAGGGTACAACATTCGAAAAAAAAATAAGGTGAATTTTTTTTATTTCCAAAAATAAAATAAAATAAAGAACCTGAAATTTAAAACAAAAAAAGGGTACAACATTAAAAAAAAAAGGTTGAAACTTTTGTTTTCTGAAATAAAATAAAATAAAATAAAGAACCTGAAATTTAAAACAAAAAAAAGGTACAACATTGAAAAAAAAACTGAGTTTTTTTTTTTTTTTACTCTAGGTGGACTACATTGCTATAAATCACTTATTTTCAAAAATAAAGAATCAGAAATTTAAAACAAAAAAAGGGTACAACATTGAAAAAAAAGTGACTGAATTTTTAATTTTCAAAAATAAAATAAAAGAACTTGAAATTTAAAACAAAAAAAAAAGATACAAAATTGAATGCTCGATGTGGGCTCTAGAAAGAAGCTGAATTTTATATTTTCAAAAATAAAATAAAAGGAATAATTGTTTTTAAAAAGTTGCATACAATATATTTTTTACTTACTATATTATTTTACTTAAAATATTTAAACAAAGTTAAATGATAAAAATAAAGAAACATATAGTAAAATCCCATACAAATCATATTTAAAACAGTCAATGAGTTTAATTAAATGATTTAATCAAAAAAAGAATTTTAGAATTGATTTAATATTTGATGATATTATTTATTGTTAGGCCAAATGAGCATATCGAATGCCTATCATATGGTTCAATTAAAAAAAAGACTATCATATGGAACAAAAATCCTTATCAATCCGTACTTTTTTTTTTGACAGATTATGAATCCACACTTGAAAGAATATCTCGAGGAAAATAATTTTTCATTTATGATGATGAGCTTTTTGACCATGCTTACTGTTTTGGTCAGGGGCGGAGGGAGGGGGAACCAAGGGATGCCATGGCCTCCCCTCCCCATGTTGTCATCTTTTATATATATATATAACAATTAACTCTTATAAAAAATGATTGGCTCAAATTTAATTAAAATAAGTATAATTTCAAACACTTAAATTGCACCTTTTTAGAATTTTAAGATAGATACAATTGTTTACATTAAAAAAAGAAATTGATAAAAATAGACCACATATGATAATAGATGATTTTTTACTCTATGAAATGTCGTGTGTACAATTGAAGAAGTGAATGTTTTAGATATAATTCTATTTGAGTAATTTATATTATATTAAGTTATTATGAAATTTGTACCATATAATTTGTTTTTATATATTAGTTAATTTTTTATGAATGAAAGTAGTATATACTGTCAGTGTAAAAAGATTTACACTGATATCCGCTAACATTTTGACATGTGTGCTTTTATTTTAATAAATATGAGAGAGAAATAACAATTACGCTGATTTGTCAAGATATCATTGGATATTTGCGTAAAAAAATTACACTGACACTGTATAAAAATTAATTAAACTTATTTTTTATTACTATTTCATGTTATGTAAATTAGATTTTGGCCCCCTTCATCGAAATTTTCTGGCTCCGCCCCTGGTTTTGGTACTCATACAATTTACTGACATCTTAATAGATTGGAAATGAGAAATATGCCTCTAATTCAAGTAGTTATTCAAATTTCTAGCCAACCAATACTTTCATTAGCTGGTGACCTAATTCAAACACAAAGAATGACAATCTCATAGCTGAACGAATTTCATAAATCTGTTTGGTCTATGATCGCTAAGGCAAAAAATTCAACAAATTTCAAACACTACTACAAATGTGTTTATAAAGAAGTCTATCAAACATTAATCTACGTGAGTTACACTAAAATTATTATATTTATTGATTGTTTAAGTATAAATCATACTCCTATAAGTACACTTTAACTCTTATGGGGACTTCACCAAGCTATGTTACCTGCAAAATTGTAACTATCCAGGATATTTCCCTTTTTAAATAATATGATCTACTCAATTCATTCCACAATAAAAATTTAAAACATTTCAATTCAAAAACTCCCTTTGGACTCAATTATAAGAAGAAGAAAAAAACGTACCTATATTTGGTGGATTCAAATATAAGCAAAATCCAACCAATTCAACTCTAATCAATGTAAGTGTTCCAAAAATATATGGTTAATTGACCTTTTACTTTTCCAACAACATTGCACACTCCCGAGAAACAACTTCCGAAGAAATGATTGTTATAAGTAAGGGTAGTTCAATCATTATAACTTATTTTTTAACATAAATTAAGAGAATTAAAATAAATTAACTAACTTCTTTAATATGTATAAAGTTAGTTAATTTTGCTTATAATTTAGTCTTAGTCCGGAAAGACTACTACTCATTCTGAATTTCTCGGATATTTCTTTCTTCAACGAATCTTTTTCTTCAAAATCATTACAAACAAACAATACATAAATCCTTTTTCATTCAATTAAACAAATATGTAAACAAACACTATATTCATTTAAAGGACTATAATACCCCGTGCATCGCACGGGTCTTAGTTCTAGTATCATATATTTTAGGCAAATAGGTAAATTGGTCCTATACGTTTATTTTATTTTTCATATTGGTCCTATAAGTTTTTTATTTTTCAAATTGGTCTTACATGTTACGCTCTGTTTCCACGTTAGTCATTTCCGTCAATTTTGACCTAACGCCATCAATTTTGATATGACGTGGCTATCACCTTAGCTCGACACGTGGCTTTTGATTTAACTCCGTAAGGTCGAAATTGACGGAAAGGACTAACATGGAAATAGAACGTGACGTGTATGATCAATTTGAAAAATAAAAAACTTATAGGACTAATATAAAATATAAAATAAATATATAGGACCAATCTACCTATTTTGCCTATATTTTATTGGAGAACGTTATCATTAGACCTATAGATTTAAGAATATTCAAAGAGTTGAAAAATACAACATATATTACATACAAAGGTCACAAACTATCATATATTTTATTTTGTGAAGCACTATTATTAAATCCAATTGATTTAAAAATATCAAATAGTTGAACAATTCCATCAAAATAGATATTATTTTCAACCCAACATACTTCAAGCTTCATAATATTCCCCGGACGCATCTAAATCATTGCAAGTACTAATTAGGATTTCACTTATTGAATTTTATTTACTTTACATGTTTAAGTGATAAAATTATACGAAATTAATTATGAATTTTAAGTGTATTATTTTGACTAATGCTTAATGCCCCCTAAAATTTTTTCAATGCCCCCAAAAATTTTTACTCAATATCTGCCACAGTGCACTGGTAAGAGAGACAAAGAGATGAAAATACATTTTCTCCTGCTGTGTCAAAAGCAAAAAAAGTAATCGAACTCAACTAACAATGCTCTGGAAATAAGTAAAAAAAAAAAAAAAAAAAATTACAAAGACGAAGGTTTCAACTCAATTAGCTCTGATAATCACTTGCAAACCTTTACGATATTCTTCTGCGAATGTTTTGTGGTCTGTGCTGGTTAAGGGTTTGCTCTGAAATGAGAAAAATCAGAAGAAAAAAAATTGAGTGAAAAAAATTAAAAATGGTTTGCTCTGAAACATTCAAAGGTTCAAAAGCTTACGGGGGACCAAATGATTTGCTTTGGTGCAAGCATACGAACGGTGGAGAGTGATTAATAGAAAACCATTTTTGTGATTACGAAAAAGAAGTAATGATCTAGAAGCTGCTAGATGCAGTATCTTACACTTTTCTGTTTTCTGCAATGTAAGCTCTACTCAGTTTAGTTCTATTTGCGCATGGTATTGGAGCTCCATTGATTCGCTCTTGTACCAGCAGCACAGAGGAACAAATTGGAACATAAAGCTGAAGCAGGAAGTAGCAGTAATACAAAAGGCTTTGAGGTGTATAGCCTGAAATCAGACAAGATGATTGTCAGAAATTCTTGGATGAGACTGAGCAGTGCAATGTCGGCACATTAATCTAAATAAAAAATGCTTGGGAGGTTTTAAAGAAATTCCATATTGATAAATATTGTGGGGGAATGTGAGAAAATAGGACAGATGTTTTGACAATAAAAGTAATGGTCATCCAGTAGTTTAAGGATGGATTTTCATGGTTATTTAAAAAAGCAGTGATGGTCCAGAGTTTTTGGGTTATGTCCAAATACCGCAGACTTGTTTAGAATGTTTGGTTACCAACTACATCTCTGTTTGATGCTGAAGAACCAATATGTATATATATCCAATAAACCTTGAGGGAATTAAATTCAGCACTGACACCTGGCAAAATTCTAGACACATTTCTTGCTATTTCTGTTTCTGCAACATAAGCTCTGTTCGTATAGTTACTTTCGACATCCCATTATGTTCAATAGTTATCAAGCATATGTTGGCAAGTAATCTAATACCATATTTTGAGTAGAAATTACAAGCATCTAATATATTTACCACATTCTTATTCTTTGCTAAAAAGAAACAAGCTATTTTGAGGGAAAAAAACCATATTTTGAATCTGTTTTTGGAATTCTTTAATATTTTAAAAACCAATAGAAGGCCCTTAATGTAATGCACAGAGACTCTGCAATATCCACATAACTTGGGGCAGGTAGGCTCCTTATGAAGGCATTCCAACTGAGGAGTTTAAGATCATAATGATCATTTAGCTCCTTCACTTGACATGTCTTTTCAACCACATATCAAATGTTTATTCCTTTATTTTATGATGATCCATCCTACTACCAGAACCAAACCAATTAATGGCTCCTGCCGTAATTTGTCAACATGATCAAGAACCCTTCTATGTTAAAGCCTAGAATTCCAACTTGCTGTGTTTTACCCCAACAATCTCATCTAAAAGCATCTCTTAGATTGCAACTAGACCTCTGATTTGAATTTTCTCTAACATCAGCTAGAAAACTTTCACCATCAAACTAATCGATAATAGAGTTACATAGAACTTGTACAAGTGTTTCTTATACCTTTCCACCAGATTCATGAATACCCAACAGAATTAACAGACCCAATATCTAATACTGAGTTCACATGTGCCATGCTCGAGTTCAGTCCAACTATGTGTTGACCAATTTGTAACATCATTTTGTTTGTGGAGACCTCTGTAATATATCATAGTATCGCTCTATAAATCGTTTATAGAAAGATTATAAAAAATAGTTTCTACTTTCTATTGCTCATTTACTTTTACATGTTTAATTAGAAGTTTTTAATTTTTACATTGCATATATTAGGAAGTCATATGTATTCCAAAAAGAATAAAGAAAAAATGAATGTTTCCAATTTTGTTTATCCTATCCTATCCTAACTTATTCAACTCCAATTTTTGTTCACTAATTGGCAATTTGTAGCATCTACATTTTGTTTGTGGAGACCTCTGTAATATAGCATAGTATTGCTCAATTAATCATTATGGTAATGCCTAATTTCCTTTAATTTAATCATGCTTGCTGCAAAAAAAAAACAAAAACAAAAACAAAAAAATCTTCCCTAGCCTGCATATACTGGTTATTAGACAAGATAAGAAAACTTGTACATAAACTCAAATCAAAACCCATATTACATTGTATTTGGCGGAACCGCCTCCAAATCTGCCATCTGAGCACCTATACATTCCTGTCCTTCCAAATCTGTCATCTGATTAGCATTTGATCCTTCCTCCCGACATTTGCTACAAGATTTGATCAGTAGCAATATACATGTAAAACATGTGCCTTGAAGCTTCGTGAGGAGTTGACAAATATGGTTGCAGTAGAAGCAAAATGCGGCTACCAATGATAGAAGCACGTTGATGAAGAGACACTTCCAAATTTCAGTGAGGAGTATCCAAAGGAGTGTCTCACATGCAGCTACCCCAGAAACGTGGAAAATAATAACAGTTGGGAAGTTGATTTTGGTTGTTTGTGCAATGGCATGGCAAGATATAGCTGTGAGGAAAATCATCATGGTTGGGCTTGATTGTTGGAAGGGGTTGGTGTTTGAGCCTTGATACTTAATTCCAATTGAACCCAACTCCAACGTTATGAGACAAAAGTTGTTGGGGACAGCAAAACTGCAAGGGTCATGAATCATAGTGTTATTGATGTTATTCCAAAGAAGGACGTTAGATGTTAATAAATGAGGAAGAGATGACGATTGAAGAATTACCTCTGCGTGTCTGGGGTGGCGGTACGTGTCATATTGTTTAAGAAAATAGAATAAACACCCGTGGATCTTCACTTGATGCAACTTCTTGATGTTCTAAAAATGTGCTATACTATAAACTTATATATATAGCTGAAGCAATATAGATGTGTCCCCATTGTCCCGAATCCCCACTATAGATGCGTCCCTCGATCCCCGAAGTGGAAGTTACTTTTGCTGACTCAATAAAGCTTTTAGTGAGCACCTTGTCTTCTTTAACCTGAGCACGCACCTTGTCTTCTTTAGTTAGAGCACCTTGTCTTCTTTAACCTGAGCACCTTGTCGCGACCGTCCCGTCCGGGAGCCGCGAAAAAGATGGATAAAACAGAGGAGTCGCCACCAATATTTTTACATTGGAAAACCAAATTATTTAAGGTAAACTGGCCTTTTTAAAAAAAAAAGGTAGAGATTTGAGTTCGGGAGTCGATTACGAGTAGGGAAGGTGTTAGCACCCTACATCGCCCGTTTAAAAAAACGGTACCTCAAGTTAGTTGTGCAAAATATTTTAATAACTTTTAAATATTTATTTTACCCCAAAAATTATTTACAAGAAATAACTTTTATATTTTTAATATTTGTATATTTAACGATTTTTTATTTTTTTAAAAATTATTATTGATAAACCTAAATGAAGTTGAACATGGCATATAAGTCCACCGGGGCAACCTCAAATCTAAGGGATTGAACATAGTACCCGAGTCCACAGAGCATCCCTAAAAACATAATTTTTATGATTTTAATTAATAATGCTACCAATTAAAAGAACACAAAAATAAAGGGAAAAAATTAATTTTGGCTTGACAGAATGATTGATTCTGCTCCTACGTATTCCCGGGTGCGGTGGGAAACTCAAAGCCACGTAGTTCTTTAGAAAAAGGATTTGATTTGTTGGTTGATTTTAATTTTTGAAAAGGATTTTCATATTTTTTGATTTTTTTTGTTTTATTATTTTTTTAAAAAAGGATTTATGATAAAGGAATTCAAACTGATTTCCTTTGGTTCAAAAAAGAGACTTCTATCACTTTTTAACTTTGGTTCAAAACTGATTTCCTTTTTTTGATTTTCTCTTTTTTTTTAAATAAAAATAAAAAAATAACTTCTTTTTTGATTTTTTTTTTTTTGGGCCAAACTCTAATGATAAAGAAAAGGTAACACAGCCATAAAAATATTGGGCCACTAGCTGCACTCACAAACCCATACACATTGAAATCTCATGACCTAATAACAAGTAATAAGAGTGAGGGCAATTCTATAATACTCCAACCTCAAGGTTGAGTATGGATCCTCCATGGGTATAATAGGTATTTCAATAAAAACAAAAAACAAAAATTCCACCCAGTGACGGCGTAACCCACGAATCCCTTCCTCTGAACACAATCCAACTCCGCCGCGAAGAGGTACCGCCATGTCCACCTCCGACCAGATCTACCCATTCCGAGAGATTGATGTTGAAGGAGGATCCATGAGAGAGTTGTATTCTCCGGTGGTTGCAGGTTCGAACGACGGCGAAGGCAGGGACATCCACTGGTCTGCGCGATGGTTGAACACGTCTGGACGGCATCGCACACTGAGCTCGCGGCCGAAGGTGAGGAACGGCAGGTCTGGTCCAAGTTGAGAACGATGATGGTGGGGAGTCTTCCTGGTGGGTTTGTTCCAAGCGGCGAATGGCGGAGGATCTGAAGAGGCGGAGAGCGCAGCTTCAGGATGCGATGTCAGTTCACGGAGGTGCTGTAAGGAGCGCAGAACAACGGAAGGGAGGTGACGGTGCCGAGTAAGGGGGCGGCGGCGGCGGCTGCGAGAGGGGGGAGAGAGGATTGAAAGAGGAGAAGGGATGGAGAAAGAAGGGGAAGTTTACCATATTACCCTTTTCAATCTGGACCGTAGATGTTTTTTTAACAATATATCAATGGTCGAAAGTGGTGGAGGATTTAAACTCCGAGTTTGTAGTGGAGGATATTAGACAAAGCCTAAGAGTATAAGGCAGAAAGGAGGCTATTAGAGGCTTCAAGCCTCTTTCACTCATTACCAAACAGCAAGAAGCAGAAGAGGAAAGGGTGGCTGAAGTGAGGATGACGCTGGTTCTGGTGTGGCTCGCGGCGAAGGATGCAGACAGAGGCGGCGGCGCGGGCGGAGGAAGACCACGAGCAGCAGTGGCGAGGGACGAGGTGGGGAAGAACGGATCTGGTGGTGTTACCTTGCCTTGCGGCGGAGATGGGCGGCGCTCGCGGTGCTGTGGTGCAGGCGAGGCGGAGCGGAGGTCTGAGATGGTGAGGCAGATCTGGTGGCTGTTTGCGGAGGAGACGCGGCTTGTGGCGGTCGAGGTGGAGAGCGGATCTGAGTTTGTTGTGGTTCTGTTCTGCGTTTTTTTTTGGTTATTTCTCTGTTTTTTTTTTTGTGAAAGGGGTGATGGCTTGTGGTAAGTTGAAGAGAATGATATGGTGCTTAAAATGAAAGATGAAGATGATGGTTAGAATGTGTTTAGAGTTGGGGATGGAGTGTGTGATTCATGATGTAAAGGAGGAGGAGTTTGGGGCTGTAAAAATTGAAAACAGAAGAAAATGGAAGGTGAAGGTGGTTCTATGTGAATGGCTCCCCCCCTCTCTCATCTGTAAGCTGCCAGCTTATATAGCAAACCGTAGGAAATATGATGCCCCAAAATTTGTTATTGCTTCCTTTAGGGATAAGGACGGGGAAATTGTACAGAGGGTGGTGGTGAGGTGTGGTGCTCCCACTACCCTGCTGGACTGTTGCTGCAGCGCAGGGGTTGTGGCCCCCAATTTTGGAAAAAAGTATAAAGAATACAAAAAAGAAAGCAATAAAACAAAGCTGGTTCATTCCTCAAATGGGAGAGGACAAAGCAAGGGTGACAAAAAAGAACAAAGAAATAAAAAAAATTATTTTTTCAAATAAAAATAAAAAATCTGATGCCTTTTTCTTTTTTTTTTCTTTTTTTTTTCTCTTTTCTGTTTGTTTTTGGATTTGGATAATGGACCTGCAACAACAAAAAAAATAAAATTGGGCTACATCTAATTCTATCAAGAACAAAAACATTTTTAGTTTTTTCATTTTTATATTTTTGTTTTTTTGTTTTCAAAATATTAATTAAGATAACAAAATAAAATATCTGGACAAAATTAGGTGTTCACATCTGTTCCTCTTTACTTGCTTCTTATTAGATAGTAGGTGTAACCATAGTTAACCTATTATCGTTATAAGAAACGAGTAAAGACATAAACTTCAATTTTGGCCGGGGATACGAACAAGCAAAAAGACTTGCGACAACAAAGTGATTTCCGGTAAAGAACTAGCGGGTTGGATTGCCCACTGAGGTCTACACATGAAAAGCTTGCGGGGTGGATTGCCTGCTGAGCTTAAAAACAAGGATAAAGAGCTTACGGGGTGGATTGTCCGTCAGAAGCTCGAACTGGAAGATAAAAAAAAAAGCTTACGGGGTTGATTGCCGGTCAGAAGCTTGAATAGAAAACATAAAATGAGCTTACGGGGTTGATTGCCCGTCAAAAGCTCGAACTGAAAGCTAAATAAGCTTACAGGGTGGATTGCCCGGTCAGAAGCTCGCACATAAGGATAAAAGAGCTTACAGGGTGGATTGCCCGTCAGAAGCTCGAAAAGAAAGATAAAAAGACAGCTTACGGGGTGGATTGCCCGTCAGAAGCTCGCACAGAAGGATAAAAGAGCTTACAGGGTGAATTGCATGTCAGAAGCTCCGAACAAAGAGATAAAATGAGCTTACGGGGTGGATTGCCCGTCAAAAGCTCGAACAGAAAGATAAAAATAAGCTTACGAGGTGGATTAACCGTTAGAAGCTCGAAGATAAAAAATAAAAAAACTTGCGAGGCCCTATGCCTACAAAAGCCAACAAAGGTATAGCTTATGGGCCCTCTGCCCGTTAAAGCTAAACAAAAACAAACATGAAGCTTATGAGACCCTATGCCTGCTAAAGCTAATAAAGACACAGCTTATGGGCCCTACGCCCGTCAAAGCAAAAGAAAGCTTAGAGACCCTATGTCTGCTAAGGCTAACAAAGACGTGACTTTTGGGGCCCTATGCCCGCTAAAGCCGAACAAAAACAAAATGAAGCTATAAAAGAAAGCTTAGAGACCCTATGTCCGCTAAAGCTAACAAAACAAAGTTTATGGGCCCTGTGCCCGAATGCGATGCAAAGATGTTGATTTTGATGCATGAAATAATGCATGACGAAAAAGATTCTTTCGGTGATTGATAATAGACTTTGACCATTTTTTGCAAACCACTCTTGATTTCTAGCCCCTTAAAGCTTCGATCACAGCCAAATTTAAGGAAGAACTGGAATATCACTCATTGATCTGGATTGTAATTTTCTTGCTCCACTGATGCTTTGCCCCTTGTCACAAATATGCCTATTTCATAATGATTGTCCCAATGGATGAGAATTCTTGATCGCTCTTTCTTTTCCAATATTTCCCTTTGTCAAGATATTGATGTGCTTTGCATGACCCTTGAATCCTGAGAGAAACTCTAAATGCTATTATTATTGATACTTGTTTCATATTTCAGTATATGTATAAAAGAATGCAAGTTGAGTCTATGGTAGAAAGAGGGGTACATAGATGATAGAGAATGGATATGGAATAACAATATGCAGAAAGTGGTAAGGATATGAGCAAAAGAATTGAAAAGTTGTTAGAAGGAAGAAAACAATGATGGGATGGAGTTCACATTTTTCTTTGGGTGATACTCCTTTTAAGATGATAAGTGCTAGCCTCTCATGCATATAATCTCGAGCACCGCTTTAATCAGCTTTCAAGGATATGGTTTGCTCCAATCTTCCTGTATTGAGAGCATTTCATGACTCGCCTTCAAACTGCCTCAGTTCGCAGTTTGCATTTCTTCAAGAGACACTCGTATGATCTTGAGTACTGCTTTAATCTGCCTCTGAGGATATGATTTGCCCCGGTCTTCACGTATTCGGAGCATTTCATGATTTTCCTTTAAATTCAAACTACCCCAGTTTGTTGCTTCGAGGGGATCTGTTTGACCCTAACTTTTGCGTAGGTTGCTCTTCAGATCTGTCAACCTACCGGGTCGCTCTAATTTTGCCTGGGTCGCCCTTTCCGGTTTTTAACCTAGCGAGCCACCTTTTGTTTTTTTGCTTGGTTTTTTTTTTCTCTTTTTTTTTTCGAGAGCGATGTGTTGAAAAGTACATACATTTTTGTCTCACAATTAAAGTTAATGAAAATGATAACAATCTTTCATTGATCAGAATGGACTTTTAGGCTTGTAACGTGGCCAATGGTTGAGGGTCATGAAAGAAAGGATATAAGGCTCAAACAAATGTTTTAAGGTTGAATAGGACCAAGGATCCACGATCTTTTCGATTTCTAAGAACATTTGTTTTCCTCTAACTTTCCCTTTTATTTCTTCCTTTTTTTTTTTTTGCCTTTGCATGAAGTTTTCCATCCTCTTTCTTTTCCCTTTTTTTTTTTATGCTTCATAATCACCAATTCTTTCATGCTTGCCCCTTACTTAGGGGTGATCCTTGTCCCGGGTTCTTTGAAAGAATTTCAAGCTCAAACGGGGTAACAAGGGACAATACAAGTATGTGAAAGATATAGAAAGATGGCCATTCTTCATTTCAAATCTTGATTATTAATTTTCAAAAATTTTAAATGAAAGACAAAATGATAGTACTTGCAAAAAGAATAACCGGGCGCTTTTTTTTCGATTTTTTCTTCTTAATTAATTTTTTTTCAAATCATGGAGTCCAGCTTGAATCAAAAAGACTTCCTTTGATTACCTCAATCATTTTCGGTTGATCTCATGAGGAAGCTTTCCATAGTTGTCCGAACCAGCATGGTTAATGAGGTGATCAAGATCATACGATGAGGTTCTAGCACTTATCTTTTTTTTTTTTTTTAGAGAATCACCTTTAGATCTGCACTATTGATAATTTTCAAGAAGGATGAAGGTAAAATCAGAAGATGGAGGAAAGGAAAGGAGACTCAATGCATTCATTTATTCATACTGAAATGGAAACAAGTAAGCCCATTATTAAAAACTTCCTAAAGCCTTGGGCAGAGCCAAAGGATTAGCATTAATGAATTACTCTGAACAAGATTCAAAGGTCATGTTCTATAGTGTCCTCTACGGCATTGACTCCAGAACCTCCGGCATCAAGAGTATTTCGTTGGAAACTTAGCACATTTGCATTGATCAGATCTTGCACTTTATACTTTAAGGTCTTGCAATTTTCAGTTGAATGACCTATCACTCCCCCGTGATAGTCACACTTGACATTTGGGTCGAACCATTTTGGATATGGGGGCTGCATTGCCTTGGTCGGGACTGGGACCAACAAAGATTTTTCAATGAGGCTGTGTAATAGTTTCTGTGTAAGTCATAGGTATAGGGTCAAATTGCACAAGCTTCTTTTCTGGGTTGCAATGTTGTCTCCTTTGATTTGCATTTGGGTTTTGTTGGAGTGGTATAGTGGGAAAGGTTTGATGTTGGGTAAGGTATGTTGGTTGGTATGGTGTCATCATAGGATAAGTTTGGGTTGGAAATTGTGAGGTGGCAGCAATGTATGGATGGTTAGGCTGTTGATGTGGTGGATGATAGGAGTGTAGGTTGTTTGAAAAGATGGTTGGGAGTTGATGGACATTTGACCCGGTACCCAGTGCCCAAACCACTTTTGCTCGGAATGATAACCATGTCAGAAAAATTTGATGATATGCTTCCAATCATTCTGTCATAGAAAGGTGACTGGAGTGTGTCGATGAACATGGCCACAATCTCCTTCTCAGTCAAAGGGGGCTCCACCTGAGCAGCCAATTCTCTCCATCGTTGTGCATACTCCTTAAAGGTCTCTGTGTCCTTTTTTGACAAATTTTGAAGTTGCATCCTATCGGGAGCCATGTCAATATTGTACTTGTATTGTTTCATGAATGCATCTGCTAGATCTTTGAAGGATCGAATGTGGACCCGCTCAAGGTGCATCTACCAATTTGAAGCTGCCCCATTCAAACTGTTTTGGAAGAAGTGAATTAAGAGCTTATCATCATGGGCATGTGATGCCATCTTCCTAACGTACATGGTTAAGTGGTTTTTAGGACAAGTGGTTCCCATGTACTTGTCAAAATCTGGCACTTTGAATTTTGGAGGTATTACGACATTGGGCACTAGGCAAAGTTCTGAGGCATCTCGAAGACCATAACTGTTTGTCCCTTCAATAGCTCGCAGTCTTTCCTCTAGAACTTCCAGCTTTTCTTTGGATTGAGGATTCCAACCCGACTGATTCGCAGGAATACATTGTGGGGAAGCGAAATTCTGTGCCGCCTGGGTCCTATTGGCACCAATGTGGAAGGTGAATGGTGAAGGGTTTTGGGTTAAAAGAATGTACCATTATTGGAATGCTACATTCTGGTGGGTTTGTGTTTGTGTGTTTGTGGTATTTAAGTAGCATTGGTGGGGATTTGAGTTAGGGTTGTATTTTGGGAGCTCGGGTTGCCATCTTGTGGGCCAGGAGCGGCGGGTGGCACAAATCCTCGAGGAAGACCATATGGGGGATTGTTTGAGTCAAATGAAGGATGAGTTTGATTGCTTGGGTAGACAGTGAGTGGCATTACGACCCCCTGTTGGTTGTTCTCCCGAGTGAGAAAAGGTATGACTGGCTGCTCTTCAGTTGAGGCTGAAGGATTCTCATCCGTGTTCTTTTCCTTCTGCATGGCTTGCAGCATTACCATCATTTGAGCCATCTGCTCTTTGAGTTGACCCCATTCTTCTATGAACTTCTGAGTTTGCTCTTCCTCATCCATGATTTTGGCTTGTGATCGAGTCCGATAAGGGTGTCGTAAAGCAATTGTTAAAAAGGTCACTGTAAATTGAGAAAAATGCGATCAAACCCTTACTTGTGAAAAGCTAATGCATGAGATGAGCTTCTTATTTTTATTTAATTTCTTATCTTTATTTTTATGAATGCATGAGATAAATGATTTCTTATTATATTTTTTTTTTATCCAAGACGTCAATGAAATTGATGCATAAGATGCATGACGAAGATTGAGTTTTTTTCGAATTTTTTTTTATATGCATGAAAAGAATTATTTTTCTTAAAAAAAAAATTATCCATGTAGTTGGCATAGAAAGTAATTAATGCATGAAAATGATTTTTTATTTCTACACCTTGACTCTTAAAATTAGTTAATGCATGAGATGCATGAAAAAAATGAATGGTCCTTTTTTATTCTTCTCCAATGAATATGAATGAGTTATAGAAAATGTGGATGAGTTACAAAAAAGATTTACACAAGTCCCTTTTTATTATTTACATAAATGCATGAGTTACAAAATATGAAGAATGATTAAAAAGCAAAAGGACTTGTGTAAATCAATTTTTTCTTTTAGGAAAAAAAAATGTGGATTTTTTATGGCAAAATGAAAGAAAAGACATGAAGATGGGTAAAGAAAAAAAATGCTCCCTTTGTGTCCTAAAACGGGTAAGACTTAGGGTTGGACACACCTAAAGTCCTGACTTTAACTGGCCGGCCCCTAAGGTTGCTCTATCAGTGAAAATTGGGTAGGTTCTAGACTTCTAAAATCCATGGTCCCCAGATTGCCCCTATCCCGAAAGATAAGGATCCGACTCATGAGTCTAGCCACAAGTAAGGATAAACCCTCTCGATATGACCATCCCATGATATCGGGTACAACCTGAGTAGTGAATCGACAAATATCAGGGGGGTACAAGACCTCTTCAATGATAATGTCGAGACACCGCCTAATCCTTTGGTTTTGAGCAAGCTCGGGTATACAGCTAAAAGTGTGTGTAATATGTGATAGTGATATGTGTGTGTTGGGAGCATACAAACCTGTGAAATAGACAACTATAAACATGAGAAGGGGGGTTGAATTGTGTTTATCAGAAATTAAAATAAAGTTAAAAACTTTTTGCATGCAGAAGCTAAGCACAGACAGGTGTAAAAAGGTTACACAGACAGGTCACCTGTCTGTTGTAGTTTTCTCAGAAAACAACACACGTAGATGAAAAACAGACTTGATAAAAACAGTTTTAACCCCTTAGTTAGAAAGCAGATGATATATAATCAAAACAACTAAAGAGATTAAGGGAAGAGAGATTAACACAGAGATTTATCCTGGTTCACTCTTTAACACAAAGAGCTACGTCCAGTCCTTAGCAGCACCAAGATTTATCCACTATAACTGATCAGGTTACAGACTCCAAGTATTATTTGCACACCTAGCCTCTTCAGGCTCCAACACAAGTATTCTTTGCACACCTAGCCTCTTCAGGCTCACTCAGATTTGTTTGAGAGTTTGGTTTGTAATCAATACACTTACAGACAGACAGATCTTTCACTAACACTCAGAGAGTGGTTTAAATGTAAAGCTTAGGAAAGTCTGCGTAATAACTTCAAATGATTGAAGAATACATAGTGAATAAATGAACAGAGTAATGGCTCTTTAATGCTTTGTAAACTCTGATGTGTTCATCTTCAATGACTTCTGTATTTATAGCCTTCAAACATTTAATATCCGTTAGAGACATTCCTTGCAACGATGGCTTCAAGTAGAGCTTCATTAAATGCAATATAGTCGTTCTGGGCAGCCATTAATGCAATGGAGACGTTGGTTGTACTCTAACATGAGGGATAATAGCTTTATGCATCGTGTAGATGCCAACTCAGAGTTGTGCAGAGTGCTTTTGTACTTTTGCAGAGTACATTTCCCTTTCTGTGTAATAACTGAAAGTACTAGGGAATAAAGCATGTTGGAAACATTCTTTAACTGGAAGTTTGTCTCTGACTTCCTAGGTTGCTTGAGAGAGAGCACTTGAGTTTCTTGATAAGCGTGAGAGAGAGTTCTCAGAGTATTCTTCATGAGGGGACAGCTTGCAAAAGCTTCCTGTACTTCGAGTTCTTTAACAAAGAACCATAGACAAGTTAAAGTGTTAGGGCAGGGACAGGTTGTAAACCAGTTTGCACATAGTCAATAATCCTAGTCAGCAGACAGGTTGACTTTTTGGCTGATACGGAAAGGTTGATACTTAGGTAGACAGACAGGTGAGTTTTGTAATCTTCTGATTTGTACACTAAGTAGATAGGTTAACAACCACAAAGTAGGTTAATTAAATCATTAACCAATGTTTAGTTTTCATCAAAACTTAGGGAAATGCACACAGACATTTTAGAGACTTAACAATCTCCCCCTTTTTGATGATGACAAACATTCAGATGATTTAATGAACCTTTGAAAATATCAGAGTACAGAATAACAGAAAGTAGACAGGTTGATATTTTCTATATGTGCAGACAGATGCATTTGTGTTCAATAAAGAGCATCAGAGCAATATGCAGCAGGTTTAAGTTCAAAATATCAGAGTATATCAGAGAATTAATAAATTTTACCAATTGTTATATTCTCCAGAACACTTAGCATATAAACATTACATAATTTTCTCCAAACATTTTACATTAATCATCTTACATTTTTCTCCCCCTTTTGTCAGCAACAAAAAGAGTAGACAGATAACAGTGAAGAGAAAAAGAGACAATAAAGAGAAAATAAGAAAGATAGAGTAATATTGAGTTGTATTCATCATAAGCATTTCAATTACAAGGCAGTTCCTACAACTACTTATCTAGGCTGATTAAAAAGAAGATACAAGGAATCAACTTTCTGTTCTAACAGCAGCCAAGCATGCCTCTCTGCATCCAATTGTCTTCTGACTTCTTCTAGCTCAGTCTTAAGAAGATTGAAGCTATCTGAATCCACCATCTGAGAAGAGGAGACTTCTGTAGACAAGCTGGTTGAAGCAGCAGACAGGGATGGATACCAGGTTAAGGCTAAAACTGGGGGTGCCATAGGTACAGAGAAAGGTGAGGAGACACGGGGAAAGAAAAGCTGATGGATGGTTCTGAAATAGAATAGAGGAAGAAATGCTATTTTAAACAGAGGAGTGATTCTGACTGGGTCAAAATCAGGAGAGGGAAAGACATAGGAGAGTCTTTCACAAAGAGACAGACGAGTGACTCTTATTTGAATAGGAGGGGGAAGAGGTTGATTGGCTAAGACAGATGGAGGTAGGGGTAAGAGAGAGTCTATGTGAGAAAAGAATGAATTAGACCCTGTGACTAAAAGAAAAAAGTATCTAGACCTAGAGGGTAACATTACAACAGAGGCAGGATAGTGAGATCCTTCCAATGTTCTAATGAACAAAACAATAGGGGGATAAAAAAAAATCTCCCTACATGGGTTCAGAATGTGAGGTGGAGGAGAAGGGATGACAGATAAGTGAGATACACTTGCAGTCATCAGAGATTGCAAATCACTCACAAACAGTCTAGATGATATGCCAGATTGTTCTCTGGGAGTTGAGTCCCTGTGAACAACTGTGTACTGACATACATCAGACACTACATCAAAAGATGTTTGAGTGGGGTGAGAGGAGACAGGTGAATGAAAAGGGGAGGCAACAGATAAAGGGTTGACAAAAAGGGCAGAGGGGGAAGAAACAACAGAATCTGGAATACCTAGGTGAAGGGGAGAGGAAGGTGCAGAAGGAAAGGTGAAGAGCTTATCTTCAAAGTGCCTTGCTTTCTTCCTTGAAGGGGACAGAGAAGCATCTTCAGAATGACCAACTGTCTGTGTTCCAGCAGACAGGTCAGCAGAGGTTGCAGTAGCAGCAACAGCAGCAGGCTCTTCTGCAGGGACTTCCCTTTCAGCAACAGCCACCACAGGCATAGGGTAGCCTGACCTTCTTTTTCTGGGAATGATTCCCAGATCAAGAGGTTTGATCTCCCTAGGCTTTGGTGAGGGAGGAGATGTCTGCTCCCCCTGAGTAGGTGGTTCCTCTTTACTAGGCTCAGACTCCACTTGTCTGACCTTGGTAAAGGTCTTCACTAGTCTTCTCCTCTTGGTGGGTTGGGCAGAAACCACACCAGATTTTCCAGCCTCACTGGTCTTCCTCTTGGGAGAGGGCTTCTTCAGCTTGAATCTGAGAGGCTCAACTGTCTCAGCAGATCCTTCAGAAGCTGTGGGTTCCTCAGGCCTCTGATCCTGTCTGGCAACCTTTCCAGCAGGTTTCCATATTCTCTCAGAGATTGGAAACTCTGATTCACCAGTGGAATCAGCAGGTTCTTCTGCTTTTTCTTTCTGCTTCTGCTCAACAGCAGGCTTCTTCTTCTTTTTCTTCTTATCTTCTTCTTCATCCTCCAGAGGGATTCCTTCAATCCCCATCATTCTTGTCTATGGGCAGAGCCATGTCTACAAAATGGACATCAGTTGGAACAAATATCTTGTTCCTAAAAAACCCTTGTCAGCAGCATTCCATAAGGGTAGGTAGGCATATTTGTCCTTCTGATCAGAGACTCAAGATACATGTAGATGAGATCATTGATGTCTATCTTGATTTTGTGAATCAAGTGGTACAGAGCAAATCTGTCCAACTTGGTCACATTGTCTCGTGATCCTTTTCTGGGCATCACACACTCCAGAAGCAGCTTGTGCAAGAACCTGCACTTAGGCACCATGCTGACAGGCTTCTTGTTCTCAAGGTTGGGAACTCCATATATGGCAATATTTACACTTTCAGTTCCTACCTGATCTTCCCAGTCAGGTCTGAAGGCAGTTCCAATCCTTGGGCATCGAGTTGCCAATTCCAGAGAGCTGATAGGAAACTGGAGAGTCACATCAGCTGACATTTGAGCCTTGAAGCTCTTGGTTCCATCAACCACATTGGTGATGACCACAGCATTTCTCCAGAAGTCTCTGACAAGCTTGGGATGGACCAGCTCCTTGATGTCAAAGAAGGCTGTCCACTTAGAGTATTCCAACTCTTCAGTGACATCCATTCCCCATCTCTTCATCTGTTGAAGATCAACAGTCTTTCCTGGTAGAATCTTCTCAACGTCAGCTATTCTCATTTCATATTTCTTAGCAATCTCTTTTGGAGACAAACGCTTTGAAGATGCCATTTTTCAGAGAAGAGAGAATGAGAGTTTTGGAAGAGAGAAGGGTTTGAACGAGAGGAAGACGAAGACGAAAAGACTTAGGGCTTTTGAGAAGAATAAAGTTTGAAACTTTCTGAAGATTGCCTTTTAAAGCAGTCAAAGCAGGAGAGAGAAAAAAGACACTTTTAATTAAGAATGGCACGATTTATGTGGGGAACTGTAGCGCCCACTTAGACATAATGAAAACATGGTTTCGAGGTAAAAACTGTCGTGTCCATGATTAGCTTCAGATTAACAAATGGTATTAAATAAATAAATAATAACCATTTTAATAAAACTGTTGGGTTTCAGCATAGTGACTCAGCAGAGTCAGACAGGTGATCACAGACAGTTCAAAACTCAGACATTTTATTCAACAATACAATGCATGTTTAAATTATCTCTAATAAATAAAAATCTTTCTTCTGCTAAAGGCTTAGTGAAGATATCAGCCCATTGATTTTCAGTTTTAACAAACTTAATATCAAAGATACCTTTCTGAACATAATCTCTAATGAAGTGATGTTTGATTTCTATATGCTTAGCCTTAGAATGCTGAATTGGATTTTTAGTTAAGCAGATAGCACTAGAATTATCACACCATACAGATATGTTATGCTAAAAAATAGAGTAATCCTCAAGTTGATGTTTTACCCATAAGAGTTGAGAGCAACAACTAGCAGCTGAGATATATTCTGCTTCAGCAGTAGATAGAGCAATAGTTGTCTGCCTTTTACTTGACCAAGAGACTAAATTTGCTCCAATGAAGTGGCATCCTCCACTGGTGCTTTTTCTTTCTATTCTGTCTCCAGCAAAGTCAGCATCACAGAATCCCACTAATCTGTATTCTTTAGTTCTTAAATACAGCAAACCAAGATTAGTAGTACCAAGCAAATATCTAAATATTCTCTTAACAGCTTTAAGATGAGATTCTCTTGGGTCAGATTGAAATCTAGCACACATGCAGACACTAAATTGAATATCAGGTCTGCTTGAGGTTAAGTACAGTAAAGATCCAATCATACCTCTGTAGACAGTTTGGTCTACCTTTTTACCTTCATCATCTTTACTTAGTTTTGCATTGGTTTCCATGGGAGTTTTCATAAGTTTAGCACTTTCCATTTTGTATTTCTTGAGCATTTCCTTGATATACTTTTGTTGATGGATGTAGATTCCATCACTTGTCTGTTTGATTTGTAGACCAAGGAAGAACTTCAATTCTCCCATCATGCTCATCTCAAATTCTGCTTGCATCAGCTTTGAAAAATCCTTGCACAGCTTTTCATTAGTTGCTCCAAAAATAATATCATCAACATATATTTGGACTATAATGAAATTTTCTTTAGAGCTTTTCTTAAACATAGTAGTATCTACTTGACCTCTTGTAAAGCCATTATGCATGAGAAAAGAGCTTAGTCTATCATACCATGCCCTAGGTGCTTGCTTCAAACCATATAGTGCCTTTTTAAGTTTAAAAACATGATCTGGTTTATCAGTATCCTCAAAACCAGGGGGTTGTTTAACATAAACTTCTTCTTCAATTATTCCATTGAGAAAAGCACTTTTCACATCCATTTGAAAAAGAGTGATTTGGTGTTGTGCAGCATATGACATCAGTATGCGAATAGCTTCTATTCTAGCTACAGGTGCAAATGTTTCAGTATAGTCAATACCTTCTTGTTGGTTATAGCCTTGAGCTACTAACCTTGCCTTGTTTCTGACAACTTTGCCATCTTCATCTAACTTGTTTCTGAAGACCCATCTTGTTCCAATGACAGACTTGTTTTTGGGCTTGGAGACAAGTGTCCAGACATCATTTCTAGTGAACTGGTTGAGTTCTTCTTGCATAGCAAGAATCCAGCTTTCATCATCAAGAGCTTCTTCAATGTTTTGGCTCTATTTCTGACATAAAGGCCACATTGCTTGATTCTCTTAAAGTAGATCTGGTTCTTACTCCTTCTGAGGGATGTCCAATAATGAGATCCTTAGGATGATGAGTTTTGAATTTCCAGTCTCTTTCAAGAGGATCTTGACTTGTCTGTTGACTTGTCTGCTCCACTTGTCTGTCTGCTTCTGCTTCATGTTCTGATTTGGTTAAGTCAGGTTGTTGATCTTCTGACTTGTTTATATCAAGACCTGCAAGATCATCTTCTAGATCTGACAATTCCTTATCAGTCTTTAAGTTATCATTAAATTTGACGTGAACAGATTCTTCAATAACAGATGTTCTAGAATTGTAAATTATAAAAGTTTTAGACATTTCAGAGTATCCCAAAAAGATACCTTTGTCTGTCTTAGAGTCAAATTTTCCAAGTTGATCCTTGGTATTTAAGATGAAGCATTCACATCCAAATGCATGAAAGTAAGAAATGTTGGGGCTTTTTCCTTTCCACAGTTCATAGGGAGTCTTCTTTAGAAAAGGCCTAATGAGTATTCTGTTTTGTACATAACAGGCTGTGTTTACTGCTTCTGCCCAGAAGTACTTAGGGAGATTATTCTCATTGAGCATAGATCTAGCCATCTCTTGCAGAGATTTGTTCTTTCTCTCAACCACTCCATTTTGTTGAGGAGTTCTAGGTGCAGAGAAATTGTGAGAGATCCCATTCTCCTCACAGAACTGACTAAACTGCTCATTTTCAAATTCTCCCCCATGGTCACTTCTAAGAGTAGAAATGCAGAAACCCTACTCATTTTGTACTCTTTTACAGAATACTGAGAAAGTCTTAAAAGACTCATCCTTGTGGGTTAAGAAGAGTACCCATGTATATCTAGAATAGTCATCAATTATGACAAATCCATATTTCCTTCCAGCTAAGCTAGCAACACTAACTGGTCCAAACAGATCCATGTGTAACAACTGAAGAGGTCTAGAGGTTGATACTTGGTTTTTAGATTTGAAACTTGATTTTATTTGTTTACTTCTCTGACATGCATCACACAAAACATCTTTCTTAAAACTAATATCAGGCAATCCTCTCACAAGGTTATCCCTTTTTAGTTTTGAAATTAATTTCATACTAGCATGTCCTAGTTTCTTGTGCCACAACCATCTTTCATCCTCTTTAGACATCAGACAGGTTACACTTTGATCTGAGAGATCAGTCAGTTCAATCTTATACAGATTTTGTTGCCTTTTAGCTGAAAAGAGGGTTTGCCACTTAGATCTTTAACTATACAGAAATCTTTGGTAAAGGAGACATCAAATCCACTGTCACATAATTGACTTATGCTATGCAAATTGTGTTTTAATCCTTTAACCATAAGAACATTTGATATAGAGGGAAGAGGAGGTTTACCACCAATAGTACCAATTCCTATAACCTTCCCTTTCTGATTTCTACCAAATGCCACATGTCCTCCTTTCTTAAGTTGGAGGTCTAGGAACATAGACCTTTCTCCTGTCATGTGTCGCGAGCAGCCACTGTCCAGGTACCAGCAGTGGTGTTTTCTTTGTGCTGTTGAGAACATCTGCAACAGAGATTATTTGATCTTTAGGTACCCATAGTTTTCTGGGTCCTTTTCTGTTAGTTCTAGGAGTCTGTGAAGACTCCCTTCTTTTCTTATGAAGACACTTGGACATAACATGTCCAGTCTTTCCACAGAAATTACAGACAGGTATGGATTTAATAGAAGTAGATGTAGTAGACACTTTAGAGTGCTTAGTTGATACTTTATGATGTATCTGATGGACATATCCTATACCTTCTTTGTTAAGGGAGTGCCTCTGACAGCCAAGCAGCTTGGTCAGATTTTCTCTACCATTAACAAATTTGGCAAGATCAGAAGTGAGCTCTTCCACTTTCTGTTGAAGTTTTTCAAACTTCTTCAGACTGTGATGTATCACTTGAGATCTTAGCTTCATTAGACTTTTCAGTCTTCAGCTCACTGTTCTCCTTGGCAAATTTCTCACACTCTAGAGATTTCTGTTTATGCTCACTGAGGAGCTTAACATGATCTCTCTTGAGAGATTTGAAAGCCTTAGATAAGCAGTTGGATTCTTCCAACAATTCTTCATAGGCATCAAGTAATTCCTCATAGTCAGAATTTACCTCATTATCTGAATCAGAGTCAGTGTTAGCCATTAGACAGATTTGCTTCTTCCTCTGTCTCCTCATCAGAAGATGTTGACTCTAGATCTTCCCAAGTAGCCATCATTCCTTTCTTCTTCTTTTTGAAGAACTTCTTAAACGAGGCTTTCTTGAGTTGAGGACATTCTGCTTTGATGTGACCTGGTTTCTTGCACTCATAGCAGACAATTGAGTTCTTGTCTGTTGAAGTGGAATCTTTGAAGTTCTTGTCCTTGTTGAATCTTCTGAATGGCTTATCTTTTCTGAACTTCTTTTTCTGTAAGAGAAGCTTTATCTTTCTGGTTAGGAGAGATAGTTCTTCATCACTTTCAGAGTCCTCAGGTTCAGACAGGTCAGCATCACTGGATGACTTGTCTGCTTTTAAAGCTTTAGAAGCTTTGGAAGACTTTTGATCGGCCTTCAGAGCAATTGACTTGCCCTTCTTTGTTGAGACTTCATCTCAAAGTTCTTGCTCATGAACAGTAAGTGTTCCAAGGAGTTCATCCATAGTCAAGGTGGTAAGATCTTTGGCTTGAGAGATAGCAGTTACCAGAGGTCTCCACTGCTTAGGCAGGCTCCTAAGTATCTTTCCAACCTTCTCAGCATTAGAGTAAACTTTGCCAAGAGACTTTAGACCATTGATGATAGTTTAGAATCTCCCTATCATTTGAGCAACAGATTCTCCTTCCTCCATGAGAAACAGTTCATACTTTCTGACAAGTATGGCAATTTTTTATTCTTTGACTTTGGCTGTTCCTTCATGTGTGACAGCTAAGGTGTCCCATATTTCTTTGACAGAATCACAGGCACAGACCTTTTCAAACTCATCAAGACTGAGAGCACAAATAATGTTGTATCTGGCTTTGTGATTCAGCTCCCACTTTGCCTTTTCTGCAGGGGTCCACTAAGCTTTTGGCTTGTCAGTGTTGTCATCATTCTTAGGAATGAAAGGACCATTTGTGATGACATCCCAGAGATCAGAGTTTGTAGATAGAATGAACCATTGAAATCTATCTTTCCAATAGTTGTAGTTTTCTCCATTGAAGAATGGAGGTCTGGTTAAGGAGGCTCCTTCAGTCTGGTGACTTCCACTAGCTCCAGCAGTCATGTCTATTCTTCAGGATCTTTTACCTCTACACTGTTAGGTGCTCAACCCAGAGGCTGAGCTCTGATACCAACTGAAATAGACAACTATAAAACACGAGAAGGGGGGTTGAATTGTGTTTATCAGAAATTAAAATAAAGTTAAAAACATTTTGCATGCAGAAGCTAAGCACAGACAGGTGTAAAAAGGTTACACAGACAGGTCACCTGTCTGTTGTAGTTTTCTCAGAAAACAACACACGTAGATGAAAAACAGACTTGATAAAAACAGTTTTAACCCCTTAGTTAGAAAGCAGATGATATATAATCAAAACAACTAAAGAGATTAAGGGAAGAGAGATTAACACAGAGATTTATCCTGGTTCACTCTTTAACACAAAGAGCTACGTCCAGTCCTTGGCAGCACCAAGATTTATCCACTATAACTGATCAGGTTACAGACTCCAAGTATTGTAACACCCCGATTTTCACTGTTTCAAAATAATCGAAATGCGGACGATTATGTTTATATATTTATATGAGTGTTAGAAAATTATTTTAAATAAATGGAGTTCATCACTCAATCCTACTTGAACGTAGGAAGCTACGATTAAAATTTAGGTTTGAAAGTCAGGCGAATCCCGGCCCGCGAATTTCACTGACAGTATATTTATACTGATCAGAAGACCTAATTTTAATTCGTGAACGAAAAAACTTAAGGTTTTTATTTTATTTCCTATGATGGTGTGTTTTTAGAATTATTTCATGTACAGTGACATAATTTAAGTTTTACGGGCGTAATACTCGATCGGGTAAACGGCGGAGCAGATTACGGGATTTCCGGGAACCGCTAACGGATAATATCGGCGACTCACACAAGATGACTCACATGGTGAGTCACAATGTGAACACATTAAGTGTTGCACATGGTCATAATTACAAACTATTAGGAAATTGCAAACTAGTCCCTATACTTTTGGAATTTTGCAAAATGGTCCCTAGGAGTTATTTGCACCTAAGTCCTTGAAGAAGCCACCTCCTTTCCACTTAATCCCTCCCTTGGACGCAGCCCTCTCTATAAATATAGACCATCACACTTCATTTTCTTCCTATTACAAGTTTAACACAAAAACACCAAAGTTCACAAGTCTTAGAATCATTTTGTGAAGCAAGTCATTGGATCTTCACTTGTTTTTGATATTCAAGAGGTGAATCATCTTCTCCTTTCCTAATCATGTTTATGTTCTTCAATAAGTTTCATGATTCAAAGCTTTATTCATCTATGTTTTTCACTTTTTAGTTTCTAGATCTAGAACTTTGAAAATCCATAACTAATTCTAGAAAAATCATATGATGTTGAAACCACTTCCTATGTTCTTATAATCCTGTATATTCTCTAGATCTAAGAGCATGTGATGATCAAAAATTTCTTTCCCCTCAAACCCATCTAGGCCGAAACTAGGAGGTATTGGATGGATGGTGTTTTGTTCTTGTTTTTCATGTATGATCATGTATCCTTTATGACATGCTCTAATCCATGATTAGCCAATCAAAATGAAGTCTTTAACCCTAGGTTGATGTGTTGGCCGAAATTGTAGAGGAAGAAATGGATGAGTTTTGTTCATGATTTTTGATGTATGTTCATGTCTTTCAACATACATACATGTACACTTGTTAAATCCTAGTTGATTCATGGAAACGAAAACCCTAGCCCTTTGATTTTTTCTTGGCCGACCTTACCTTTGAAGAGTTAGGATGGATTTTGATTCTAATCTTTGTTGTTTAGTCTTAATCCATTGTCTTAAGTGCATCTGGATCATTAATCCATGACTTAAGCAATTTTGAGAATTTTTTAGCAACTAAACCCTATTAGGCCGTGACCTATATAGGTGTATTAGTGATGTTTTAATTGTTTGATTAAGGGATTGTTTGGTTGTGTGTTGAAGGTTAATTGTTTTACGGCATACGAGGGTTTCCGACAACCGACAGAGTTCTTTTAATTTCACTGAGGAGCTTCGAGAGGTAAGAGGGGTTACTTGAGGGATCATTCGGATGGCCATGTGTACTTTGTTTGTGGTCCATATATGTTTATCTATGTGGCTGTGGTGTTTTTTCTGATTTATTTTACTGAGCTATGTGTTTATAGCTGTAAGTGGTTTATCTGTGTTTCGGTTGTTTTATCTGCTTTTAATTGATTTAATTATCTACAGTTATATATTATATTGCTGTGATGCATGATTTGCTAGTAATATAATTATGATGATGATGTTGAATGTTGTTTGTGAGGCCTGACAGTGGTCAGTGCACAACCGATTAATGAGATAAAAGCCTTAATAAGCTGTGTATATTATATTCAATGTTTTATGGGAAATATTGGGATATAATGTTTGTGGAAAATATTATTTGGGAGAAATAATAAGTATTTGAGAAATCTTATTATTTTAATGATTTATTTATAAAAAGTGGATTTATGGGTCGTAGAGAGGGCGCAACCGTGAAAATATTTTACTACTGCTAATTTTTACATAAGATATTCCGCAATATTATAAAAAGATATTTTGTGAAATCAATATGCGAAAATAACTCAACCGTGAATTTAGAAAATTGTTTAAGCGGAAACAGCTAAGTTTTTCCTTAAAATACTTTAAAATGATTTAACAACGGCAATTTGGAAAACCGACGACGGCAAGTATTTAGAAATGGCAGCTCATAATTATGATGAGTTTAAAACCTCTGTGACCCTCTTTTCTGAAAATGACATTTTTTCGGTAACCGGTGTTTTTATGATAGAAATCTTCCCACTTAATGTGTTTTCCGACATCAAGTTTTGACTTGGATGATATATTAAAAGATTTGAACTTAATAACCGAGACGTCGGGATATCAAGGTTCGGTGTATGGTAGACTGGATAGCTACCTGGTAGACTGGATAGCTACCTAAAAGAGATAAAACATTTTGAGATGTTTTCTATTACCACGAACCTAAGCCGGATGCATCGGTCTAGGGTTTCGTGATTGAGCACTCGGACTTTGAGGTCCTGTGTTGTTAATGAATGATTTTAAAGATGTTAAAACGATATTTGGTTTAAAGTCGTTGAGCTTTACCAAGGAAAGATATAACGCAAAGAACAGTGTTAAAAAGAACTATGTTTTCGAGCATGCATTTGGCAGACGTGCCACAATACGATATATGATTACCTTGCGGCGTCAGGTATTTCATGCCACGAAGTTTTCATTGTGCCGGACGGACAATGGAACCCCATTCACGATGTTATCACTGTGCCACGATGTTGGACAGTGTGCGATGGGTTTTGGACGTGGGCCTGTGACTATATGTCTGTGGCTACGTGCCGAGAGTCTGATCAACTCAAACACGAGGTCGGGATATCTCATGAGATTAAGTGAAAATGTTAGATGATGTATATGAAGTGTTCATACATATTTTCAAAAGATGTTGTTTGGGGTGTGAAACCCATTATGCTTTGATGTTAATGTTTATGAGATCGCAAATATGTATATGGGTACGTATATGTGTAGTTTTTGTTGTGTCGTGCATGTGGCTATCGCGTTATGTCCATATGTCGGTTTCTCACTCTTGCATGTTTTATTTGTGGTTTCTTTTCTGGGTTCTATGTGGTGGAATTCAGATGAACCTCTTAAGGACTATGGCGTCTACAAGAAGAAGAATGTTTAGTACGGGGCATGCTGATGCTGCATTCTTTTTGTCGTAGTGTTTGACCAGCTTAGGTTTACTTTAAGTTATATTTTGGGAATACTCGTTTCATTATAAATGTTTAAGTGTGAAACATATAATGCAATATGGTTGTATGACTTACATATATATTTTGATATATCTAAGTGTGATTATGTGAACGTTGTTGCGACGATGTTGAAAAGAAAAAAAAAAATTTTTATCACCACATTTTGTTTAAGACAAACGTTGAGAAAACTTTATTTTCCGAAAGCAACCAGCGAATTTATGATTTTATTTTCCGCAAACGGGTAACCATGTGATGACCCGAGATTAGGGTGTCACATTAGTGGTATCAGAGCTGGTCGAGTCTTTCGGGATCTTTGGGAATTAGGTCTGTTGTGTTGACGTTGTGTTTTCTCTGAGTTAAGTTTTGTTTGAATTACTTCTTAGAAGTAATGTGTTTTAATACGGCAATACACGTTTCATTTTCTGGTTGCGGTCTAACTGATTTGTATGGGCAGGTCAGTATGGAACTCGCACCAGAAGGTGGACGTGGACGAGGACGTGGACGCGGTCGTGGACGTGGTCGTAGGGGTGGTCCTATTGGCGGTCGTGCCAATGTGAATGAAAACTATGAGGAAGGAGTGGACTATGCCGCTCAGGCGATGGAACATGTGGCAGCTGCTATTGCCAATCAAACTGCATCCATGAATGCCCAGAATCTGCAGGCTGCGGAAGGCAAGGCTCTGACTGCTTTTCGAGGTCAAAATCCTTCACAGTTTGGTGGGGATGCTGATCATGAAAAGGCTGATCTATGGATTCAGGAGCTGGAGAAAATCTTTGAACTGGTGGCTACTCCAGTAGATGTTAGGGTTACATATGCTGCTTTCCTATTGGTAGGGGATGCAGAGTATTGGTGGAAAGGGGTCAGACAACTGCTTGAAGCTGATCATCAGGACATTACGTGGAATATTTTTCGAACTGCATTCCTGGACAAGTATTTTCCGGAGAGCGTTAGGATCGAGAAAGAACAAGAATTTCTGGGATTACAACAGCTAGACCTGTCTGTGGGAGAGTATGCGGCGAAGTTTGAATCGCTTGCCAAATACTTCCGTTTCTTTCAAGCACAACCCAACGAGAGCTGGAAGTGTGAGAGGTTTGAGGCAGGACTGAGATTTGAGATTAAGGAGTCCGTCTTACCTTTGCAGCTCCGAACTTTTCAAGCTCTGGTCGAGATGAGTCGGAAGATAGAGCTAATGATGAAGGAAAAAGATAGTAAGGGAATTGTTGGAGGACCCGTTCGTTCCAAGAACCAGAACCAGGATCAGAAAGAGGAACGAAATCAAAAGAAGCCTTATTTTCGTCCACCGGGGAATAACCAAAGTCAACAACATCATTCGAATTTTGTTGCATCGGGGAGTGGTGGCCAAACGAACCAAAGTCAAGGCCAAGTTAGAAGGTGCTATAGATGTGGAGATCCAAGTCACATGAGGAATACTTGCCCTGAAAAGGGGACTAAGTGTTTCAATTGTAATCAAGTGGGACATTTGGCGAAAGATTGTAATGCGCCAAGGCGTGGATCGGCTGTCAATAACACCAATGCTGTTAAACCAAAGACTACAGGGAGAGTTTATACTATGGTCAGAGCTGAGACTCCAAACTACGACGGTAATCTCTTAGCTATCATTTTCAAACTTGGGTACAATTCATACTTGTTTCTATGGATTGTGTGTGGGTATGTTGAAATTATCTGTTTCTTTGATTTTCATGATGTCATTGTTTCAAACTTCAAGGTGAAATTTTATATGTTTGGGTTGTCCCATTGTTGTTCGGGATAGACACTTTTTGGATAGGACGAGTTTCTGGGTGAGACTTACTGTAGTCACTTTCACTTTTGGTGGAAGGTGATTCAGTCTAAATTTTTGTCGAACTGTTGTTCTTTTTAATTGTTGGCAAGAAGACTCTTGTGAAAGAAGAAATTTTTTTTTAGATTCATGTTTGTAAACGTGTACCGATCATACATTTTTACTTCCCTGAACCTATCAAAGGATCTTTATCCATGAGATATTCTTGTGTTCTTTTCAGTGGGATAAACTTATTCTGTGTCTTTTCTTGTGAGTAAAATGTTGGGAATAGGAAATCCGGTTGTTTTCGAGTCACGAAATTTCGAGGACGAAATTTTTTTAAGAGGGGTAGTAATGTAACACCCCGATTTTCACTGTTTCAAAATAATCGAAATGCGGACGATTATGTTTATATATTTATATGAGTGTTAGAAAATTATTTTAAATAAATGGAGTTCATCACTCAATCCTACTTGAACGTAGGAAGCTACGATTAAAATTTAGGTTTGAAAGTCAGGCGAATCCCGGCCCGCGAATTTCACTGACAGTATATTTATACTGATCAGAAGACCTAATTTTAATTCGTGAACGAAAAACTTAAGGTTTTTATTTTATTTCCTATGATGGTGTGTTTTTAGAATTATTTCATGTACAGTGACATAATTTAAGTTTTACGGGCGTAATACTCGATCGGGTAAACGGCGGAGCAGATTACGGGATTTCCGGGAACCGCTAACGGATAATATCGGCGACTCACACAAGATGACTCACATGGTGAGTCACAATGTGAACACATTAAGTGTTGCACATGGTCATAATTACAAACTATTAGGAAATTGCAAACTAGTCCCTATACTTTTGGAATTTTGCAAAATGGTCCCTAGGAGTTATTTGCACCTAAGTCCTTGAAGAAGCCACCTCCTTTCCACTTAATCCCTCCCTTGGACGCAGCCCTCTCTATAAATATAGACCATCACACTTCATTTTCTTCCTATTACAAGTTTAACACAAAAACACCAAAGTTCACAAGTCTTAGAATCATTTTGTGAAGCAAGTCATTGGATCTTCACTTGTTTTTGATATTCAAGAGGTGAATCATCTTCTCCTTTCCTAATCATGTTTATGTTCTTCAATAAGTTTCATGATTCAAAGCTTTATTCATCTATGTTTTTCACTTTTTAGTTTCTAGATCTAGAACTTTGAAAATCCATAACTAATTCTAGAAAAATCATATGATGTTGAAACCACTTCCTATGTTCTTATAATCCTGTATATTCTCTAGATCTAAGAGCATGTGATGATCAAAAATTTCTTTCCCCTCAAACCCATCTAGGCCGAAACTAGGAGGTATTGGATGGATGGTGTTTTGTTCTTGTTTTTCATGTATGATCATGTATCCTTTATGACATGCTCTAATCCATGATTAGCCAATCAAAATGAAGTCTTTAACCCTAGGTTGATGTGTTGGCCGAAATTGTAGAGGAAGAAATGGATGAGTTTTGTTCATGATTTTTGATGTATGTTCATGTCTTTCAACATACATACATGTACACTTGTTAAATCCTAGTTGATTCATGGAAACGAAAACCCTAGCCCTTTGATTTTTTCTTGGCCGACCTTACCTTTGAAGAGTTAGGATGGATTTTGATTCTAATCTTTGTTGTTTAGTCTTAATCCATTGTCTTAAGTGCATCTGGATCATTAATCCATGACTTAAGCAATTTTGAGAATTTTTTAGCAACTAAACCCTATTAGGCCGTGACCTATATAGGTGTATTAGTGATGTTTTAATTGTTTGATTAAGGGATTGTTTGGTTGTGTGTTGAAGGTTAATTGTTTTACGGCATACGAGGGTTTCCGACAACCGACAGAGTTCTTTTAATTTCACTGAGGAGCTTCGAGAGGTAAGAGGGGTTACTTGAGGGATCATTCGGATGGCCATGTGTACTTTGTTTGTGGTCCATATATGTTTATCTATGTGGCTGTGGTGTTTTTTCTGATTTATTTTACTGAGCTATGTGTTTATAGCTGTAAGTGGTTTATCTGTGTTTCGGTTGTTTATCTGCTTTTAATTGATTTAATTATCTACAGTTATATATTATATTGCTGTGATGCATGATTTGCTAGTAATATAATTATGATGATGATGTTGAATGTTGTTTGTGAGGCCTGACAGTGGTCAGTGCACAACCGATTAATGAGATAAAAGCCTTAATAAGCTGTGTATATTATATTCAATGTTTTATGGGAAATATTGGGATATAATGTTTGTGGAAAATATTATTTGGGAGAAATAATAAGTATTTGAGAAATCTTATTATTTTAATGATTTATTTATAAAAAGTGATTTATGGGTCGTAGAGAGGGCGCAACCGTGAAAATATTTTACTACTGCTAATTTTTACATAAGATATTCCGCAATATTATAAAAAGATATTTTGTGAAATCAATATGCGAAAATAACTCAACCGTGAATTTAGAAAATTGTTTAAGCGGAAACAGCTAAGTTTTTCCTTAAAATACTTTAAAATGATTTAACAACGGCAATTTGGAAAACCGACGACGGCAAGTATTTAGAAATGGCAGCTCATAATTATGATGAGTTTAAAACCTCTGTGACCCTCTTTTCTGAAAATGACATTTTTCGGTAACCGGTGTTTTTATGATAGAAATCTTCCCACTTAATGTGTTTTCCGAAATCAAGTTTTGACTTGGATGATATATTAAAAGATTTGAACTTAATAACCGAGACGTCGGGATATCAAGGTTCGGTGTATGGTAGACTGGATAGCTACCTGGTAGACTGGATAGCTACCTAAAAGAGATAAAACATTTTGAGATGTTTTCTATTACCACGAACCTAAGCCGGATGCATCGGTCTAGGGTTTCGTGATTGAGCACTCGGACTTTGAGGTCCTGTGTTGTTAATGAATGATTTTAAAGATGTTAAAACGATATTTGGTTTAAAGTCGTTGAGCTTTACCAAGGAAAGATATAACGCAAAGAACAGTGTTAAAAGAACTATGTTTTCGAGCATGCATTTGGCAGACGTGCCACAATACGATATATGATTACCTTGCGGCGTCAGGTATTTCATGCCACGAAGTTTTCATTGTGCCGGACGGACAATGGAACCCCATTCACGATGTTATCACTGTGCCACGATGTTGGACAGTGTGCGATGGGTTTTGGACGTGGGCCTGTGACTATATGTCTGTGGCTACGTGCCGAGAGTCTGATCAACTCAAACACGAGGTCGGGATATCTCATGAGATTAAGTGAAAATGTTAGATGATGTATATGAAGTGTTCATACATATTTTCAAAAGATGTTGTTTGGGGTGTGAAACCCATTATGCTTTGATGTTAATGTTTATGAGATCGCAAATATGTATATGGGTACGTATATGTGTAGTTTTTGTTGTGTCGTGCATGTGGCTATCGCGTTATGTCCATATGTCGGTTTCTCACTCTTGCATGTTTTATTTGTGGTTTCTTTTCTGGGTTCTATGTGGTGGAATTCAGATGAACCTCTTAAGGACTATGGCGTCTACAAGAAGAAGAATGTTTAGTACGGGGCATGCTGATGCTGCATTCTTTTTGTCGTAGTGTTTGACCAGCTTAGGTTTACTTTAAGTTATATTTTGGGAATACTCGTTTCATTATAAATGTTTAAGTGTGAAACATATAATGCAATATGGTTGTATGACTTACATATATATTTTGATATATCTAAGTGTGATTATGTGAACGTTGTTGCGACGATGTTGAAAAGAAAAAAAAAATTTTATCACCACATTTTGTTTAAGACAAACGTTGAGAAAACTTTATTTTCCGAAAGCAAACAGCGAATTTATGATTTTATTTTCCGCAAACGGGTAACCATGTGATGACCCGAGATTAGGGTGTCACATGTATTGTTTGCACACCTAGCCTCTTCAGGCTCCAACACAAGTATTCTTTGCACACCTAGCCTCTTCAGGCTCACTCAGATTTGTTTGAGAGTTTGGTTTGTAATCAATACACTTATAGACAGACAGATCTTTCACTAACACTCAGAGAGTGGTTTAAATGTAAAGCTTAGGAAAGTCTGCGTAATAACTTCAAATGATTGAAGAATACATAGTGAATAAATGAACAGATTAATGGCTCTTTAATGCTTTGTAAACTCTGATGTGTTCATCTTCAATGACTTCTGTATTTATAGTCTTCAAACATTTAATATCCGTTAGAGACATTCCTTGCAACGATGGCTTCAAGCAGAGCTTCATTAAATGCAATATAGTCGTTCTGGGCAGCCATTAATGCAATGGAGATGTTGGTTGTACTCTAACATGAGGGATAATAGCTTTATGCATCGTGTAGACGCCAACTCAGAGTTGTGCAGAGTGCTTTTGTACTTTTGCAGAGTACATTTCCCTTTCTGTGTAATAACTGAAAGTACTAGGGAATAAAGCATGTTGGAAACATTCTTTAACTGGAAGTTTGTCTCTGACTTCCTAGGTTGCTTGAGAGAGAGCACTTCTGAGTTTCTTGATAAGCGTGAGAGAGAGTTCTCAGAGTATTCTTCATGAGGGGACAGCTTGCAAAAGCTTCCTGTACTTCGAGTTCTTTAACAAAGAACCATAGACAAGTTGAAGTGTTAGAGCAGGGACAGGTTGTAAACCAGTTTGCACATAGTCAATAATCCTAGTCAGCAGACAGGTTGACTTTTTGGCTTATACGGACAGGTTGATACTTAGGTAGACAGACAGGTGAGTTTTGTAATCTTCTGATCTGTACACTAAGTAGATAGGTTAACAACCACAAAGTAGGTTAATTAAATCATTAACCAATGTTTAGTTTTCATTAAAACTTAGGGAAATGCACACAGACATTTTAGAGACTTAACAACCTGCACCAAACCTATTAAAACGAAAGCTACACCACACACACAAAAGAACAGCCAACAACATAATAATTCTCTACCCTAGGGTTACAACAATATACAAAGGCAATTATTAAACCATATAAAAATATGTACAAAACAAATAAAACAAAGAGGGGTAAAACTAATATTTTCAAATCTATTAAAAAAAGTTGCACAACCAACTATGATAGGCCTGACTCTCAAAAGTCCCCAGTGGAGTCGCCAGCTGTCGCGACCGTCCCATCCGGGAGCTGCGAAAAAGATGGATAAAACAGAGGAGTCGCCACCAATATTTTTAAAATGGAAAAAACATTGGAAAACCAAATTATTTAAAGTAAACTGGTCTTTTTTTTTAAAAAGGGTAGAGATTTGAGTTCGGGAGTCCATTACGAGTAGGGAAGGTGTTAGCACCCTACATCGCCCGTTTAAAAAAAGGGTACCTCAAGTTAGTTGTGCAAAACATTTTAATAACTTTTAAATATTTATTTTACCCCAAAAATTATTTACAAGAAATAACTTTTATATTTTTAATATTTGTATATTTAACGATTTTTTATTTTTTTAAAAATTATTATTGATAAAACCTAAATGAAGTTGAATATGGCATATAAGTCCACCGGGGCAACCTCAAATATAAGGGATTGAATATGGCACCCGAGTCCACAGAGCATCCCTAAAAACATAATTTTTATTATTTTAATTAATAATGCTACCAATTAACAGAACACAAAAATAAAGGGAAAAAATTAATTTTGGCTAGATAGAATGATTGATTCTGCTCCTACGTATTCCCGGGTGCGATGGGAAACTCAAAGCCATGTAGTTCTTTAGAAAAAGGATTTGATTTGTTGGTTGATTTTAATTTTTGAAAAGGATTTTCATATTTTTTGATTTTTTTTTGTTTTATTATTTTTTTTAAAAAAGGATTTATGATAAAGGAATTCAAACTGATTTCCTTTGGTTCAAAAAAGAGACTTCTATCACTTTTTAACTTTGGTTCAAAACTGATTTCCTTTTTTTGATTTTTTCGTTTTTTTTTTTTAAAATAAAATAAAATAACTTCTTTTTTGAATTTTTTTTTTGGGGCCAAACTCTAATGATAAAGAAAAGGTAACACAGCCATAAAAATATTGGGCCACCAGCTGCACTCACAAACCCATACACATTGAAATCTCATGACCTAATAACAAGTAATAAGAGTATAAGGCAGAAAGGAGGCTATCAGAGGCTTCAAGCCTCTTTCACTCATTACCAAACAGCAAGAAGCAGAAGAGGAAAGGGTGGCTGAAGTGAGGATGACGCCGGTTCTGGTGTGGCTCTCGGCGGAGAATGCAGACAGAGGCGGCGGCGCGGGCGGAGCGAAGACCACGAGCGGCGGTGTAACATCTGTGTTCAGTATGTATCTTTTGGGACCCTACTGATGGAGTATCCTTTTTAGTTTATCAGCATAGTATATTTGTATTTATATATATATATGTGTGTGATGTGATGTTTAAATTTTGTTCTTACCATTAAGTTTTTAATAATTACGATTTTATATATATGTCCAACGCTAATATTACGATTAAGTTTTAGATAAATTAGGTTTTTTATTTAATGGGACATCGGGGTGTCTCAGGCGGTGGCGAGGGACGAGGTGGCGGCGCGAGCGGAGCGAAGACCACGAGCGGAAGTGGCGAGGGACGAGGTGGGGAAGAACGGATCTGGTGGTGTTGCCTTGCCTTGCGGCGGAGATGGGCGGCGAGGCGGCGCTCGCGGTGCTGTGGTGCAGGAGAGGCGGAGCGGAGGTCTGAGATGGTGAGGCAGATCTGGTGGCTGTTTGCGGAGGAGACACGGCTTGTGGTGGTTGAGGCGGAGAGCGGATCTGAGTTTGTTGTGGTTCTGTTCTGCGTTTTTTTTTTTGTTTGTTATTTCTCTGTTTTTTTTTTTTTGTGAAAAGGGTGATGGCTTGTGGTAAGTTGAAGAGAATGATATGGTGCTTAAAATGAAAGATGAAGATGATGGTTAGAATGTGTTTAGAGTTGGGGATGGAGGGTGTGATTCATGATGTAAAGGAGGAGGAGTTTGGGGTTGTAAAAATTGAAAACAGAAGAAAATGGAAGGTGAAGGTGGTTCTATGTGAATGGCTCCCCCCCTCTCTCATCTGTAAGCTGCCAGCTTATATAGCAAACCGTAGGAAATATGATGCCCCAAAATTTGTTACTGCTTCCTTTAGGTATAAGGACGGGGAAATTGTACAGAGGGTGGTGGTGAGGTGTGGTGCTGCCACTACCCTGCTGGACTGTTGCTGCAGCGCAGGGGTTGTGGCCCCCAATTTTGGAAAAAAGTATAAGAATACAAAAAAGAAAGCAATAAAACAAAGCTGGTTCATTCTTCAAATGGGAGAGGACAAAGCAAGGGTGACAAAAAAGGACAAAGAAATAAAAAAATTTATTTGTTCAAATAAAAATAAAAAATCTGAAGCCTTTTTCTTTTTCTTTTTCTTTTTCTTTTTTTTTTTCTTTTTTTCTCTTTTCTGTTTGTTTTTTAATTTGGATAATGGGCCTGCAACAAAAATAAAATAAAATTGGGCTACATCTAATTCTATCAAGAACAAAAACATTTTTAGTTTTTTCATTTTTATATTTTTGTTTTTTGTTTTCAAAATATTAATTAAGATAACAAAATAAAATATCTGGACAAAATTAAGTGTTCACACACCTTATGGCATGCAAGAATGGGGCACCCCTCTAATCAAGCCTTACAATACATTTCTCCTTTACTTGGATGCATTTTGAATTTCAATAAAATGTTGTGTTGTGACATTTGTCATAGAGCCAAACAATGTAGACTTACTTTTAGTCATAGCATGAATAAAGCATAAGAATCTTTTTTTCTCATTCATTGTGATCTTTGGGGCAAATATCACACTGCCTCTGGTAATGGATCTCACTTCTTTCTCACTATATTTGATGATTACTCTAGAGGAACTTGGGTTTACTTATTGAAAGATAAAAGTGAAACCTGTAGTACTCTTATAGCTTTTCATAACATAGTTAAAACTCAGTTTAACAAGAAAGTTAAGAGAGTTAGAAGTGATAATGGAACTGAATTTCTTAATTCCAATCTTAGAGCCTTCTTTCAACAAGAAGGGATCACACATGAGACATCTTGTGTGGCCACACCTCAACAAAATGGAAGAGTGGAAAGGAAGCATAGGCACATACTTAATGTGGCTAGAGCCTTAAGATCCAAGGAAATCTTCCCTTAAGATTTTGAAGAGAATGTGTCTTAGCTGTCACTTACATCATAAATAGGACTCCTACAATTGATAATAAAGGAACTACACCATATGAAATGTTATTTGATAAAGCACCCTCATATGATCATTTGAAGGTTTTTGGTTGCCTATATTATGTAAGAAATGCTTCTAAGCAAAGAGATAAATTTGACCCTAGAGCAGAAAGATGTGTTTTTATGGGGTATCCTATAGGGCAAAAGGGATGGAAAGTATATAATATGAGAACTAAAGAACTTTATGTGTCAAGACGTCATCTTCTATGAAGATGTGTTTCCTTTTGTCATTAACACGGGGAACTGTGTAGACAATACTTTTAACAATTCCACTCCTTCACTGCAATTTTTAGTTGAAGAGAGTGGATGTTATACAAAATTCCAATCAAAAGGAAATAATCAAGGCTTTACTGAGAATCCTGCTAATGAGCAGGACACCATGACCATAGAAACAGAGGCACAGAGTCAGGGGGAGTTGCAGACAGAACCTGATAAAGCTATGTTACCTGCAGCTATGACTAGGCAACCTCCCTCCTATTTGAAAGACTATTACTATCACTCTGCAGTTAGGAATCCCACAAATAAATCCCTTGAATGCATTTCTAATTCTAACATTGAATATCCTATTTCCAAATATCTTGATTATACTCATTTCACAGACAAATATGTTGCATACTTAGGCTCTGTTTGGTAAAAATTAGCGGATAGCGGATAAGCTAGCGGATAGCGGTAGCGGATAAGCTAGCGGATAGCGGATAAGCTAACTGATAGCGGATAACGGATTAGCTAGCGGATTGGATTTGAAGTGTTTGGTAAAACTAGCGGTTGGACTAGCTAATAAATGTAAAATGACATAAAAGGATATGTTTGCATTTTTTTATTAAATTAATTTGTATATATATTATTTATATTATTTATTTTAAAATAATTATCACTTATAATAATTTATTTTATTCTAAATTATTTATGGTTTATCACATCAAAAAAAAAGTATTTATCGTTCAAAAAATTTAATCATTAATTTTTAATTTTAATATTAATTTAGTTTTATTTATTTTTAATAAATAAAATGGAATAATAAAAATAAAATTATATATATTGATTTGATTTTTATATAAGTTTTATTTTTTATAGATAAAAATATATTTTCCACTTTTTTATCTAAATAGCAAAATTAATTCTTATTTATATACTATGTTAAATGATTAGTATTTTATTTTATAATCAAGGATAAGTGAAGAATTTAATTAAGATGATAGGAATAAAAATGGAAGAAAAAATGAAACGTTATACGCAATAAGCTCAAACAAACGCTACTTCAAGTAGCGTCTGGGAAAAACGTTATACGCTAGTGAAAAAACGTTATACGCTAATTTTAAAAACGACTACCAAACGGGGCTACTTTTCCATCCGCTATACGCTATCCGCTAAACGCTAGCGGATTTGGCAAACCAAACAGTGCCTTAGCTGCCATTGCCCACCAGGAAGAGCCAAAAACATATGCAGAAGCTTCTCAAAAGGAAGAGTGGCAGAAAGCTATGAATCAAGAAATATATGCCTTAGAAGAAAATAAAACTTGGGACATTGTGAATCTTCCAAAGGGCAAGAAAGCAGTGGGATGCAAATGGGTTTACAAGATTAAATATAGAGCATCTGGAGAGATTGAGAAGCATAAGACTAGACTTGTTGCAAAGGGTTACACCCAAATAGAAGAAGAGGATTTCAATGAGACTTTTGCATCTGTGGCAAAAATGACCACAATAAGGTGCCTTCTGTCAGTAGTAGTGGCTAGGGACTGGAAACTCCATCAAATGGATGTGAGTAATGCTTTCCTTCATGGAGAGCTAGATGAGGAAGTTTATAAGGAACCACCACCTAGTTACCATATGCCTAGGAAAGGAATGGTTTGTAGACTTAGGAAATCTATCTATGGCTTGAAACAAGCCTCAAGAAATTGGTATGCTAAGTTGTCTCAATCCCTTATCTCTTATGGTTTTACAGAATCACAGGCAGATCATAGTCTTTTTACCTATGTGCACAATGACACTTTTCGTGCTGTTTTAGTCAATGTAGATGATTTAGTCATAGCTGGAAATAATGAGACAGCATGTAATGACTTTAAAGGGCATCTGAATAAATGGTTTCACATGAAATATTTAGGAACTCTTAAGTATTTTCTAGGCATAGAGCTTGCCCGAGGAAAAAATGGCTTGCTCCTAAGTCAAAGAAAATATGTGCTAGACATCCTAAATGAGTGTGGTATGCTAGCTTGCAAGCCTGCTGCCTTCCCTCTTGAACAGAACCAGAAACTGACTTTGGATCAAGGAAATATGTACTCAGATCCCTCTCAATATAGGAGGCTTGTAGGAAAGTTAATATACCTTACAATTACTAGACCTGATCTGACATTTTCTGTTTATGTTTTAAGTCAATTCATGCAGAATCCAAAAGAAGCACACTGGAATGATGCACTAAGGATTCTCAGGTACTTGAAAGCCACACCAGGACGTGGAATCATATTGCCTAAAGACAACAATTTGCAGCTATCAGCTTACTCAAATTCAGATTGGGCAACCTGCCCCTTAACTAGAAGATCTATCAAAGGTTATTTGATGAAATTGGGAATAGCTCCCATCTCATGGAAGACAAAGAAACAACACACAGTTTCTAGATCTTCAAGTGAGGCTAAATATCGAGCCATAGCTCACTCAACTAGTGAAATTATATGGCCGCACAACCTCCTAAAAGACTTGCAAGTTCAAAGCAATCTACCTATTGCCCTCTATTTGTGATAATCAAGCGGCTCTACACTTGGCAGCCAATCCGGTCTACCATGAGAGGACAAAACACATAGAAGTGGATTGCCACTTCATTAGAGAACATCAATAAAAAGGGCTCATCAAACCAGAATACATCTCCACTAAATCTCAGCTTGAAGACATTTTCACCAAAGCTCTAGGTGCCAAGCAGTTTCAAAGTTTATCTAGCAAGATTGGTGTTGTTACACTGCATCTTGAGGGGGAGTAATAAGAATGAGATAGGGACTTTGTTCAAGTGTCTAACTATTATTAGTTGTATTTAGTCTTTGCTATTATTAGTTGTAATTAGGTTCATGTATTTGTTAGGCACTTGAGAATCCCTTCATAACTACCCTTTTCTGTTAGGACTTTCTGTTAGGCCTAGAAGCTAAGTTTGTTATTTTATGTTGAGCTAAGCCCTTGCTCCAAGTCTGCTATATATATCAGCATTTGTTCCTCTTGTAAATCAGAACAATTCATTCATTCAATATATAGTTTTTCATTCAGTAATTCAATAATATACCTTACTCTCTCTATTAATGTGTCACGTTAAGGAATTAATTTATTCTAGACTTTATTCCATAATCAATCAATTTGATATTATGAAATTTGGAATAAATTTGAGTTGTTGTTTTATGTCTAGAAAATTTTAATTAATTAATCCCAAGATAGTTGGTTTGTTGTCATTCTCATTTTCTGGACTTGGAAAATTTATGATTTTTTTTTTTTGGGTGCCAATGACACTTTTGTACAATGCACTCTCTCATTTAAATGTGCCAAGGCTATGTAATTAATTTGAAGTGTCAAATATGGTTATTCTTTTGAAAAAATGTTATTTATATTGAATTTTGGGAGTTTTATAAATTATTTTGGCATAATTTGATATTTTATATATACTGCATTTTTACTTCTTTGTTCTCTATATTTGGATCCAAAATTTGTAGTCCATTGTTATTTTGTGACATATATATATATTTTAGGCACTATCTCTTATGATTAGTCTTGGTCACAAAATTAAGTTTTTGGGTCATTATATGGTTTAAAGTTAATTTGTTTAGATTAAATCTATGAATGTAGTGAATTATACAACCGTATATCATATGTTTTTTATTCACTACTTATATTATGAACCTAGACCCATAAATTTTTTAATTTATTCTTAATTTGTGACATATATGTACTAAGTACTTTCTCTAATCATGTGTCTTAGTCACAAAATAAATTTTGGATCACAAAAAAATTAAATGTTATATATAGTGAATACTGCAATTGTGTATTGTTTTATGCCAAATTAATCCAATTTTGGATTAATTTTTTTATGCTGCCTTAATATATTTTTAAGCTCACTAGTGAAATATTATTAAAATAATTTTGTTGAACAATCCTAAGGCAATTGAAAATTATGTCATTCTTATAACCTATTATTTACATAAATCATATTGATTTATAATTAGAGCTTTTTTGTTTTCATTATAATGGCATGATGTTAATTTATGAACCATTTGAGATGACAATTGTAAGATTTTACGGTGCTTTCATTAAGTCATGAAAGCTCAATGACTCTACATACACAAAGATGATTGTCATACCCTCTGAGGTTAGTTATGGAATTTTTAATCCTTTTGACTTATTATATGATTGCATATATGGAGAAATTTGTTGATAAGTTTTTTTTTTTCCCCTTCTTTTAATGTTATAAGTATGCAATTATATATGAGAGTATGATTGTTTCCCAGAGTATTGTGAAATTAAAGAACTCTATAATCAATTTATTGATTGCTCATTATTATAATACTCTCTTTTGTAATTACATTCTAATTTAATCTAATTTATAGTGGGAGTATTTCACATCTTATTATTCTAAGAGTTCTATTTTGGGATAAACATAAAATGTTTGTATACTTGACTCAGTCAAAGTAGAAACGATAACCTTGTTATTACACTCTTTTAATTAATGTCATGGTTCTTACGAGGATATGTCATGTTTATTACATGCTAATCAAAATACTGTTAAGCATGTCTTGAATTTATTTAAATATGACTACGGTTAAATATCCTCTAGAATGTAAAGTGAATATATTTTTATGCATGATATTGATTTATCATAGTCTATTAAGCATAAATATTCTTAATTTGTATAATTGTAATCTCACTTGTCGTGGGTACAATTATGCAGATTTTGTATTGGTTGAATAATTAAGATTGATTATTAATTATAATTTTTATTGCATTGATAACAATCATACCCTGTCGGTGTGTTGTTATTAATGTAATTTGTTTTTATATAATGTATTATTTTTTATGCTTATGTCAATTATATGTTCGAGTACCTTATCAGTATTAAAATTTTGGTGACATAAGATTTGTGCATTGTATTATTATAGTAAAGTTTAAGTCTCATGTATTTCCGATGCGTGTAACCTAATCTTTTGCTCAAGTGCGTGTGGCTATTTTTTTAACACTTGAGTTTTGGGTGAGCTATTGAAAACTTGCAAGTAATCCCATATTCTATTTAAAATGTTAGGGATGTTATGATCTCACTCATATGATGATAAACCTTTTAAATGGTCATCATATTTTATAATACAAAGGTTACCTTATTTATAAAATTCTTTTTAGAATTTATGTTTGCGATGACTCAAGGAGATTCTGTCTTACTAGTGTCAAGTGAACACTAATAATCTCCTTAATTGTATATGTAGAATATGTGGTTAACTATGAAACCTATATTTTGTTAAAAATCTGCCTTTCATAAATTTTATATATATATATATGGTTTCCTATTGTTATCAAGTAACCACTTTTCTTGATAATTCTGCAATATTCAAAATTTTATGTGCAGAGTATGTGGTTGTATTTTGAAAAACTTTGTAATTGATAAATTGTATAACCACTTCTCTTAATAATTCTGCACTAGTATATTTCCCTCTATTTTACTAGCCTATTCTTGAAGAGAGAAAGTGGTGAGTTTTAGACTCATATTGGCTATTGTACTATAGAGTAATGACCCCACTATCAAATATTATACCATTAGATCATTTTAATACCAGTGGGCTCTAATGAGAATCCTAATTTTGTTTTGGTATACTAGAATAGTGGGAGTGTGCACACAATTATGTATGTTTCAAAACTTATTAATTATATATTGCCATATATTCTTGTGCGCACTTTGATATATGGCATATTCTAAGAGACTTTGATATTCAGTCTCATTTTACTATACTGAGATATATATAAACCTTCTTCAAAATCTCCGTAAGCATCTTAAATGGATGCTAAGGTCGATTTTGTTGGATAATGCACAATAATCTTTTAGCATGCAATCATATTGTGCTTCTCTTTTAACCGACATTCCACCTTTTGTTAGGTCACAAATGTGTAAGTTCCTTGCATGTATGCAGTGGCGGACCTTGATTAAAATTCTCGGGGGAGCCATTAGTTAATAACTCAAATAATATAATTGAAATTCATACGAATCATATATAATTTTATTAAAGGTTGCTCATATTGAACTATTTGATCATTATAAAAATGATTTTAAAGTAAAGATGTTGAAGCTATACAATTTTCATCTTGTTACATTGTTTCTCTTTTAAAAAAGGATTTAATTTGTATGCATTTTTATTGGATATAATTTTACACTATCAATCAATCATAGATTGACACATTATAAAAATGTTTGACTCTCATCTTATTAGTTACCTTAATCACACATGTCATGATTTCTAATAAGTTGATGCATAGTAATTGAATTCTTTGAAAATATACATCAATTTTCTTATGTTTAACCATTTTTTTCTTTTCAAAAATTATACCACTCATATAACATCCGAAATTAATTATATAAAAATTTATTGAAAGTCCAGTTAATCAACAACTTAATGTAATTAAAAATGCATAGACAAAATAATCAAACCCGAAAAGAGAAACATCTGAAATAGAGAAAGCGAGAAAGATTGCAAAAGAAAATAAAAATTACATCTTATATCGATTACAAAAGAAACCTACCAAAGTCCCCCGAAGAGTTCTTGTTGGAGGGTATCTTAGGTTGCATTCATGAAATCACAGCAACACTTGTCTTTGCTAATAAAATGAGGATGCAATTAAATTTTTTTTCCTTTAAAATGAGGGAGCTAGACATTAAATTTTTCTTTTAAAAAAATGTTTTTTTTTTGTTGGGGGGAGCCGTTGCTCCCCCCGGTCTCTATTAAGGTCCGCCATTGCATGTATGATGTCATTTCTCCTATCGAGTATGATGTTTACATTGTTGAGGTGCTTGTAAATTTTGTAGTCATTAATGCTTACTTATCATTGACATTCTTGTGGCCACATTAATCCATTTTTTTTAAAAAAAAAAATTTAAAATAGGAGATCCTTAGGTTTCCTAATTTCTTATGGATTTGCATAGTCACTCATTTAGTAAAACTCGGATTAATTAAATGTCAAGTATTGTTAAGCATTTATTTATTTTTTTACCAAATGTAATTACTTTTATTAATGGGTTATCCTATACGTAATTACACTTGATAGACCTATATGGATATTTTATGGCCTTTACGAATTTGAAAACATATTAGTAGATCCACTGACCAAAGACTTACCTATCTGAGTATTATAACTCATATTAGTTTAGTCAAGTCTTTTGATGTTTTGAGTTAGTAGGAGTTTATTATGAGATATGTATGAAATAATATCAATTTGATATATCATATCTCTTATAACATTTTCAGATGCTTGGACCATTCTTGGATAGGCATATTACTCTTAACTTAAATATGTTCTTTCAAATTCATCATTAATTCTTTACATGAAATGTAAGTCATTAACATGTATGATGTGTTTCCCTATCGAATACCATTTCTGCAGCGTTAAAGCTTACGTTTCTTATATTATGGTTGACAAGTGCCTTAACCATAATTGATATTCTAGTTTTAAATTTCTCATTCTTTTAAATAATTGATTAATGCTATCCAAGTGGGAGATTGTTGGATTAATTATTTTAATTAATCAATTTTATGAATTAGTATTAATTAATTATTAGGAATTATAGTTAATATGTTAATTATGGTTAATTATTGATATTATAAGCACCTTAACAATATGATGAAATTTTGTAATTGGGCTTTGTCTTGTGAGTGGACCATGATGGGTTGGACCATTTATTTTAGTAGCCTGTTGAAAGGTTCCTACTCTCTGCTGATAGGTAAAATGGCTGCCTTCCCATTAAGCAGTTACTAAACACACACTATACAGACTTACCAGAAATAGTGCAGTTCACCTTCACACTCTTGTCAAGATCAATGAACTCTTCAGTGCTCAAGGTACACAATTTGTCTTAATTCTTTGTTCAATATGTATAACATGCTATAATTTGTATCTATGTTTTAGTAATTTTCCATCATAAACATGTGCCTTGTAGCTTTGTGAGGAGTTGAGAAATATGCTTGTAGTAGAAGCAGAATGCGGCTACCAATGATAAGCACGTTGATGATGAGACACTTCCAAATTTCAGTGAGGAGTATCCAAAGGAGTGTCTCACATGCAGTTACCCCATAAACGTGGAAAATAATAACAGTTGGGAAGTTGATTTTGGCTGTTTGTGCAATGGTATGGCAAGACGTAGCTGTGAGGAAAATCATCATGGCTGGGTGTGTGTGTGTGTGTAAAAAATCATAGAAGCAATAGAGAGAGATGCTGAGGAGAGAAAAATAGAAGGAGAAAGGCTTAGGTGTTTCTGCTTGTATACGGTGCAGAGAGGGAAAGGAAGGCTAAAGCAAAAAACTCTGTTGTAAAGGCTTGATCTTGATCGTGTTAATCATAGTAGAACTGCTCTTTCCTGTGGATGTAAGCAACATTGCCTAAACCACATATATCTGGTGTCTTTCTTCCTTTATCTTGTGTTTCTGTTTTTATCTGGTGTCTTTCTATATCTGTGCTTTTGCTGCTGTTGGACTTGCATTCTGTTTTCGTTTCTGCTGCGTTGTTCTGTTATTTTTGGTTGTGGCTTCAAATCTCTTGCAAAAAGCTAATAAATGAAGTTAATTGTATATAGAATATTAATTGAAGATATAGTTTGTAATAAGAATGATGCTTTCTGTAATACCCCCTTGGGCGTTACATGTCTAACTCTTAACACGTCGCGAAACTTAAATAAAAAGAATTTTTTTTTTACTGATTTTGCTTTCGGAAAAATAATTTACTTGAGGTCAGAAAACTTGGGTGTAAAAATTTTCTTCTGAATATTTCGGAAAAGTGATACACATGTCACAAAAGTAAAATCGCATTATACTTGAATAAAGATCTAGAATTTTTACAAAAATTTCGACAGAATCTCCTCTGTAATTTCAACATCTCAGAATGAAAACATCTGCTAAAATATTTACATTTTCAACCCAGAAATTCCAGTCATATAAAATACATCAAGATAGTAATATTCTGAAAATATTTACATCAACAAGCTATACATGACTAAAAGAAAATCTTAGATTTCCATCCAAAAGAAAAGCTCTCAAAGCTATAAACAATCCATTTTAAATAAAGGCTCTCCGAGCCATAAACATTCATACTTATCAGAAATCAACGTCGTCTTAAAAAACCTAAGTTGGTCATTTCTAAAAGATATTCGTAAACATAGCAGTAATCCAATAAAAGGCTCTCAAGGACATAAAACAGATAAATATAAACTTCTCCAGAACTAAACTTGACTCGATAGGCTAAGCTGGTCGTACTATGAGACTCTTACTGGAAAAGACTTCCATGGTCATTCCAGTTACTCAACCTTCTTTAAAAGTCAAGACCAATCCCTTCGATTTTGGGATAAAGAACACCCCAGCATCATCTGCAGTCACGTACCAAAGTACGCACAAGACCACACAAATATATTGCAAAGGTGAGTTACCAATATATAAGTTTAAACATAGCAGTCATATATTTAACATATAAACAGCATTAAGTATATCAAAGTAATAGCCCAGGAAAACATAACAATGTTCATCCTATAAGATTGTTTTGATTAGAGATTTTTATTGTAAATTCTCGATTACCACTTCAATATCCACTTTCTAACTCAATCTCCGGAGATCCTAACTTCCCTTCCTCGAGTATGATAGGCCGCGATAATTCCTATAACACAATTGTTTCGCGTTGGGTGGCCTCTCCACTGGGTCCTTTCCCCAATTGTTCTAGGATTTCGCGTATCACCTATATAATATTTGATAGTCCCCTATTGAGTACATTCGTGCGGGGTAGCCGATTTCCACGACAAGAGGTTGCAAAGCCCCAAGCATTGCGTGGAGTTCGAGCCCGAATGTCCCTAAAGACCCAAAAGCCCAAGAATATGCCTTTGGTCCGTAACTATCAAATTTGTCAGTTCACCCTGTGTGAAACTGTAGCTCGACGGCACGTCTGCCAGAACATCTTTTCAGATATTAATTAAATGTTTAATATCCACTTGAGTTTTAAGATCTTTGTTAAAGATCTTTTCAAATCTTTCATCAACAGACACTAGGCCGACGTCTCGGAACTCTAGGTCCTTAACAGGAGGAAGGCTAGTTTGGCTTCACAGTAATCAGAATCTAGTCTGAAATCTCAGCACAGAAGTCTAGTCCTTTTCTGTTTCCTTTCCACTTTCCAAAGAAAGCCAAAAATTCATGTTTTCCACTTTTCTATGTTCATATATTTTTTTATAAAACAAGGTTTCTCCTTTATAAGCCATGCTTCAACCAGTCTCAAAATATTCATCAAATAACCATACAGTTTCAGATCTCAGCATTACATAACACATATAGGTATATATATATTCACAGCCATTCAACATATTATTAATTATCACACGCAGTTCATAGCATTAAATATATAACGGCTAAAAACTCCTCAGGCTTACTCCCTTTACCTTTGAAGACCAGAAAATATCTTTTACTCCAGGTTCCACAGTTTACTCCCTATCCCATGAAACTTTGCACAACAGGACGCCCACTAACAACTGGAAAATTTGCAACACACGCAAGTGACTCATCGACAACTTTCTAACACGAAAATCATGTCTTCCCTAAACAAGCGCAATCACGAGCAAAGTCCGGAAAGCGTCCAAGCATATTCAATCAATCAAACGACATAACCACGAATTAATAATCCTCAAAGCGTAAAATCAGAGGAAACTATATATTTAATTTAATTTAATAAAATAGAATTGATTTTCCAATAAAATCAGTTTGAGTAAAATAGGTTTCATAACACAATTTGGGGAAAATTAATCTAACCAAAGAACAATGAAATTGGCTTAGGGAATCAGTAATTCACAGTCTCAATAGCATAAAACAATGTGAAATTTCAAAATTATAAACTGAATTCAAAGGGTTAGGGTTAGGGTTTTCAAAATCAATTTGGGGCTTTATGTAAAATAGAATAGATTAAGGGTAAACACTTACCCAAGGAAGAAGAAGAGAGGACATGGTGACTACGTGGACCTCCGGCACGGTGGCTGTGGCGATGACTCCGGCGAGGACAGCGACGCAGTGAGAGACCGTGTTGGGTGGAGATCAGAAGCACGAGGTATGCTCCTCCCCTCCAAACGGTGGTTGAACGACGATCTAAGGGTGATTGGAGGCGACGGAGCTCGCGGCGACGCGAGACCAGGCGCAGTGGAGGCGCGGTTCGTGTGGAGGACACGTGCAGAACGGAGGTGCGGTCGTCTCCTCCTCATCGCACGGCTGTCGGAGGCGCTCCCAGGGGCAGCACGCGCGGCTTGTGACGGTGGCCGGACGGACTCAGGCGACGGCTGGAAGCAAGGGTGGAGGAGGAAGAAGAAGTGGAGAAGAAGAGAGGAGAAAAAAAAGAAAGAAAGAGAGAAGTGGGGGAGGGGGTCGAGTACGGGAGAGGGAGATATAAGGAAGGAATATTCTATTTTCTTTTCTTTTTGGTAGTATTAGGTAAAATGTGTGATTGAAATTGATTTTAGAAAAAAGGAAAATGATATAAACCATTAGATTTAAAAATAATGAGGGACAAATATATACTTTCAAAATTCAAATGAGAGTAAAAATTGATAGTTGAATTAATCACCTACGAAAATCCACGGTCCAACATTTAATCTCCGGTTAATGTCAAACCAATTTATTCTGAAATCTAAAATTAAATAGAGTAAAATATAAACATCATTTTCTACCAATCATATTATTTAAAATATTTTTCTAAACAAATATTAATAGTGACAATAACATAATATTATTGTCTAGTAAGTGTGCATACACTGAAATAACGCAGTGCTAACGCACCCAATAAAATAATTTTAAGAGAGTAGTAAAACTACTCAACTAAACAAAATAAAAATAAACATCCAGATAATTAATCACTCCAATTAAAATAATATAAAACAATATATATTTTTCCGATATTGAAGAATAGTAAAAACTGGGGTGTTACATTACTACCCCACTTAAAAAAAATTTCGTCCTCGAAATTTCTTGACTCGAATCTAAACAGGATCTTGTAATTACCTCTTAATCCCAAAATCCTACATTGTACTTCCCGTATTCACTTTTCCTTAGATGACTTTTGTAACTTAATAACACATTTCACACTTATCCTTCATTACATTGATCCTCAAAATTTAATCCATTATCCTAAATCCATACTTCCTGTCCTCAACAATTTTATCTTAATCTTCCACACCTAGAGATATAATCAAAACTTAATCTCTTTTTCCTTTAATATTAAACCATTAGAAAATTTTCCTCTACATCCTTAACTCTCACTCCTAATACCAAATTTCAATTTAAGATTTACACTTTTCTCACATTATACACATAAGTTTCTATCCAAGATTCTATGTTGTATTTCCAGTCGCTTCATTCCTCTTCTTGCTAACTTCATAACATAATCAATTCTTACGTCGTTTTATTAATCCTCGAAACTACCCATCACTACATTATTTCCATTACTCTCGATATTTCACCTTAGTCTATCACCTCGAAAGACAAAATTAAAACTTAATCACTTCTCGCCTCAGTACTCGTCCACTAGAAAACCTTCTTCAACGTCTAACCTTCACAATCAATACCAAGTTCAACACTAACTTTCCCACAACATACTCTAACTTCCTACTCAAGGTATTTAATCATAGTCTTAACCCCTTTTAACGTGTTCCATCATTCCAAATTATATCAGAATCACACATCTCAACCTCAAAAAACATTATTATACCCCTTAATGTAATTAACACCTAAAGAAACCACACCGGTTAGGAGTATCTAATTCATCAACCTTGAATTTCCCTAGCAATCTTAGGTAACCCAAAAGTTTTATCTCTTTCGATTCGAATCCACTTAGATGAAGTCACTATAGACACTTTCCTTTTAACCTTCCAAACTCATACAATCAATCTTAACAACAAGCATCTGATCATTACTCTAGATTCCTTTAGTGATATTTCTGCCTCGATTATGATAAGATCCATTGTAATCATCTTACTGAATGACATTGAGCTTAGGGGTCCTCATCTTGCCAGTCACATCCACACCTCAACAACACATATCAACTTTGTCTATCCTACTCTAGGGACGATCGTACTTAGGTACTACTTTTGACTCTCAGCCAATCTTCTAAGGATTGGATCATTTCTTACTTGCCCATCGAACTGAGGGTAACAAGTTGAGCCTAGCCTCAACTTGGCCCTCAACACTTAGAGCGGACTTCACCTAAAAACGTTAGTAACTTCGGATTTTCATTTGAATCGATGTTGGAAGATACTCCATTAAGTCAGCTCGGTTCTCTGATACATACTTGTTTGCTTCTCCACTGCATAATTGATCTTAACATGTAAGTAGGGTGTTGACTTCATCGACCTGTCCACTATCACTCGAAACAGATTAAAACTCTTGAAGGTACTCCGTAAACCCACGACAACATTAATTGCGATGCTAACATCTTAATTAGGAATGCCTCAAATGTCAATTACATTCTTACTGTACTCAACCAATTCTGATATCGTGATATGAATCAAGTAGCCATCCTAATAACCTATGAGATAAGTCACACGTCAATGACGTTTGGAAAATACGTAGGGTAAAGTTGATAAAGGATGACAAGTCCTTTCGAACCACATGAGACATGATCTTAAAGATTACATTAAGAAATTTTCAAGAAAGAAATTTTCTTGATTTCACTTTCACAAAGCATAAAGAAGAATTCTATCAATTTGAAAGATACCGGAACATCCAGCATGGAAAAAGATTCTTCAATTAGGTTCGTGAGTGTAAAAATGCATAGCTAATACATGTTTACAACCATGACTCTAATAAAGTTCCTCCTTTCACAAGAACTTCCAGCGGATTCAGGAAATCAAAGGATGAATAATTCCTAATCCCAAGAGGAGTTATTCGTAGTACAAAGAATTTACAAAACGACGATTTTAAAAAGGAAAACAGTCTGACCGAAAATCAGACTTGGTCACCTCTACCAAAAGTAGAAGCGATTAGACTAAGTGTCATCAAGAAACTTCTGTTACCACGAAGTTATCGGTGTTACAACTCAAGAAATAGTCATAACAAATTCTTTCAACGAATCCGTGAAAATATCAAGACCAACGAATATTACCAAATCCATCCACTCGAATGTCTAATACACTGAGGGTTATTCAGAAATGTGAGTACAAATTCTCACATACCAGAAAATCCATTAGGGTGAATTGAAATAACTGACTAGCATGACTAATTGCTAAATCATGATAGACTTTAAATCAAGATTAGAGAATCAGTTTTACAGGTACGAAATTGTCCATAGAGATTTGTCTAATACAACCATAGGAATTTGAGGAACAATTGTCGATTTACAAGTTCATAAAGGAATGAACAGTACAGATAAGAATATCCTTAACCATGAGACACTCACCCAAGGTTGAAGATTCAAATCATCTTGCCTTGGTTCCAACAAGCACACGGGTCTTTCCAGACATACTTATTATGGTCACTTTGAATCTGGCACGTTCACGGACAACTTAGTCAGTCTCTCAGATAGGTCTTCATTCTAATCTAGTGACAACTCGTCCTCAAATCAATTTTTGAGAAGACGACAACTCTTAGCAATTGATCTACCAAATCAACTACGCATGGCAGAGAATACTTGTTCTTAATCATTTCTTTATTAAGTTGTCAGAAATCCACACGGAGTCTCGAACCTTCACACAACATTGGTGCTTCCTACGGAAAACACTCGTTTAATAACTACTCAGACTACGGATCTTCCAGTTGAATCAAGTCATCTAACTTGATTAACTTTGTAGGCGACATCCTACACCAAGTGATAGAGATCAACTCGAATCTAGGAACTAGATCGATTGAAAACTCAATATCATTTCGCAAACGGTAAACCTGGAACATTCTTAGTGAACATTCCTAGAAAATCTACTTTAACATGCATACTACTCAATGTTGAATATAATCCAAAAGGATAACCGAATAAATAGGTCACACCTAGACCAAAATACAACCTACAAACCATCGTTTCGCCACAAGACAAAACTAGTGGAAACCTATCAAGAAAAACAAATACTTATAAACCAACACACGTTGCTTCGACCGGGAAGCAATTCAACCAAGATCTAACCAGAGATCACACAACAAAAACATAACAGACCTATTCCCCAAGGTTCCCGAAAGACACGACCAGCTCTGATACCACTAATGTAATACCCCCTTGGGCGTTACATGTCTAACTCTTAACACGTCGCGGAACTTAAATAAAAAGAATTTTTTTTTTACTGATTTTGCTTTCGGAAAAATAATTTACTTGAGGTCAGAAAACTTGGGTGTAAAAATTTTCTTCTGAATATTTCGGAAACTGGATGTTTATTTTTATTTTGTTTAGTTGAGTAGTTTTACTACTCTCTTAAAATTATTTTATTGGGTGCGTTAGCACTGCGTTATTTCAGTGTATGCACACTTACTAGACAATAATATTATGTTATTGTCACTATTAATATTTGTTTAGAAAAATATTTTAAATAATATGATTGGTAGAAAATGATGTTTATATTTTACTCTATTTAATTTTAGATTTGAGAATAAATTGGTTTGACATTAACCGGAGATTAAATGTTGGACCGTGGATTTTCGTAGGTGATTAATTCAACTATCAATTTTTACTCTCATTTGAATTTTGAAAGTATATATTTGTCCCTCATTGTTTTTAAATCTAATGGTTTATATCATTTCCTTTTTTCTAAAATCAATTTCAATCACACATTTTACCTAATACTACCAAAAAGAAAAGAAAATAGAATATTCCTTCCTTATATCTCCCTCTCCCGTACTCGACCCCCTCCCCCACTTCTCTCTTTCTTTCTTTTTTTTCTCCTCTCTTCTTCTCCACTTCTTCTTCCTCCTCCACCCTTGCTTCCAGCCGTCGCCTGAGTCCGTCCGGCCACCGTCACAAGCCGCGCGTGCTGCCCCTGGGAGCGCCTCCGACAGCCGTGCGATGAGGAGGAGACGACCGCACCTCCGTTCTGCACGTGTCCTCCACACGAACCGCGCCTCCACTGCGCCTGGTCTCGCGTCGCCGCGAGCTCCGTCGCCTCCAATCACCCTTAGATCGTCGTTCAACCACCGTTTGGAGGGGAGGAGCATACCTCGTGCTTCTGATCTCCACCCAACACGGTCTCTCACTGCGTCGCTGTCCTCGCCGGAGTCATCGCCACAGCCACCGTGCCGGAGGTCCACGTAGTCACCATGTCCTCTCTTCTTCTTCCTTGGGTAAGTGTTTACCCTTAATCTATTCTATTTTACATAAAGCCCCAAATTGATTTTGAAAACCCTAACCCTAACCCTTTGAATTCAGTAACTGGGGTGTTACACTTTCACAACTGAAAAAAGATATATACTTCTAAAACAGCTATTAAGTGTGACACCATTTAGGTAAGGGTAAGGATACAAGTTTCTTCAGATCAAAAACTGGTAAAATAAAGTTGGAGATGCATTTCGTTCAGGGCCAGATTAAAAGCATGCATCTAAAAGAATAAGCACTTTAAGATTTTTCATTTTATTGAAGGCAAAACCACACCATTCGAATCCCTGTTCAGGCAAACAAGCATTAATCCTTCAGTATTATTAGCTCCCTTCATTATCAGCACATACAAGTGACAATAACTACATATCGAAAATTACCACACAAATGTTATATATTTCACACACAATTAATAAAACAAAAATGGCCCTTACTGTATATCGAGTTAGGATAGGACTTCAAGAAAAACCAGAACCTGCTTCCTTTACCAGATTCAAATTGAAAAGTCTGTCTAAGAAATACCAAACTCATGTCATGCACTGGGTCATGCAAGCTGGAATATGAGATTTTTGTGACCGGTATTTCGACTGCAAAAGTAGTGGCGATCCAGGAATTCAGGCCTCATTTTTGTGATTATTAAAAAGCACTAATGATCCAGAAGTAATGAGCTCTGTCCAACCATTCAAGATTTGGTTATAGGATATGTCTAGGAAACTGCTAGATGCAGTTTCTTACTCTTTTCTGTATTCTGCAATGTAACCTCTGTTCACTTTAGTTCCTTTTTGGCATGGTATTGGAGCTCCGTTGATCTTTGAGGGGTTGTGTATGAAACACTCTTCAGAAAAGAGGAATAAATTTGAACATAAAGCTGAAGCAGGAATCTTGGTCTGAGTGTAGCGGCAATACATAAGGTTTCGGGGATAGCCTGAAATCAGACAAGATGTCAGCAGGGATGAGATTAAGTAGTGTAGTGTTGGCACATTAATCTAACAAATAAAACATGCTTGACAGGTTACACCCATTGTACCAAAATTTTAAGAAATTCCATATCAATACCCCAAAGTCTGTCTCCACACCCTTAGCAACAAGAACAGATTATGCTTGTTTTATACAATTCCGCTTTCAAGATTCATGCATGCTCCTCTCCAAAAATGCTAAAAATCCTAACTGACATGGGACAAAATATTGCAGGTAGTAAACCAGCAATTACAATCATTAAAATTCATGTACAGAATGGAAGGACTAAGCAATAAGTATATCAAAGTAAGTTTGATGCAACCCGAGAAGCAGAAAAAGCTGGTGAACATTTCATTGTAGCTATAAAAATCAGTTAGCAGAAATAACAACCAAGGCTCTAACCAAACATACATTCCAATCTCTTAGGACTAAACTTGGAGTTTCAAGGAAAAATCTCAAGCAGTGTTACAATATTAGAATGTGAGAATAGGACAAATGTTTTGACAGTTAAAATAATGGTCTTCCAGCAGTTTAAGGATGGATTTTCATGGTTAGTAAAAGAAGCGGTGATGGTCCAGGGTTTCTGAGTTATGTCCAAACACCGCAGACTTGTATGGTATGATTGGTTATCAACTAAGTCTCTGTTTGATGCTGAAGTTGTAACCTATAATGTATATATCCAGTAAACCTTAAGGGAGTTAAATTCAGCACTGACACCTAGCAAGATGCTAGGCACAGTTTCTTGCTATTTTCTATTTCTGCATCATAAACTCTGTTCAGTATAGTTACTTTTGACACCCTCAATCTATCATGTTCAATAGTCATCAAGCATATGTTGGCAAGTAATCTAATACCATATTTTGAGTAGAAATTACAATTTACAAGCATCTAGTATATTTGCAACATTCTTATTCTTTGCTATGAATAAACAAGCTGTTTTTAGGGGGGAAAAACCCTTCTCAGTCATTCTCCTCCAAGGCTATGGTAGCTTATTTAAAGTATATTTTGAAATCTCTAATATTTTTCTAATTCAAATTTCTATTCATCAACTTTTTCACAAAAAATCAGAACCTATTTTTAAAAAACCAAAAGAAGGCCCTTAATGCACAGCAAGTCAGTAACTTTGCAATATCCACATAACTTGGGGCAAGTAGACTTCTTATAAAGGCATTCCAACTGGAGTTTAAGATCATTTAGCTCCTCCACTTGACATGTCTTTTCAACCACTTAGAAAATGTTTAAATTTAACCCTTGATGGTATAATGATCCTACTACCAGAACCAAACCAATCAATGGCTCCTGCCCTAATCTATCAACATGATGAAGAACCCTTCTATGTTAAATCCCAGGATTCAAACTTGATGTGTTTTTCCCCCAAGAGTCTTATCCAAAATCATCTCTTGAAGTGCAACTAGACCTCTGGTTTGAATTTTCTCAAACATCAGCAAGAAACTTGTACCATTAAATTAATCGATAATAGAGTTACATAGAACTTATACAAGTGTTCTTCTCTACCTTCCCACCAAATTCAAGAATACTCAACAGCAATAACAGACCAACATCTAATACTGAGTTCACATTTCAGTCCAACTATGTGCTCACCAATTTGTAACATCCTTTTGTCTGTGGAGACCTCTGTATTAAATATATCATAGTATTGCTCTATTAATCATTAAGTTAACTAATGCCTAATTTCCTTTCATTTATGAATCATGGTGCAAAAATAAATCATTCCTAGCCTGCATATACTGATTATTGGACAAGATAAGAAAACTTGTACATAAACTCAAATCAAAACCAATATCATTACATTGTATTTGGTGGCACCGCCTCCAAATCTGCCATCTGAGCACCTATACATTCCTGTCCTTCCAAATCTGTCATCTGATTAGCATTTGATCCTTTCTTCCGACATTTGCTACAAGATTTGATCAGTAGCAATATACTCCCTCCGGTCTCTATTGTAAGCAAAAATTAAATGGGACACATATATTAAGATAGTTAGTTGATCTCATTTAAAAGAGTCATTGGGAATAAAAAATTAAGTTTGTTACCTAAATTACCCTTCCTCTTATTTATTAAGCTTGTGTTATTGAGAAGAAAAGGAGTCATTGGAAAACAAAATTTGTATTAAATGAAGGGTATTTTGAGAATAACTTCATTAAATGAGAAGAAAGTAGTTGAAATTTGCTTATATTTTGGACCAAAAAATTTGGAAAGTTTTGCTTACATTATGGACCGGAGGGAGTACATGTAAAACATGTGCCTTGAAGCTTCGTGAGGAGTTGACAAATATGGTTGTAGTAGAAGCAGAATACGGCTACCAATGACAGAAGCACATTGATTATGAGACACTTCCAAATTTCAGTGAGGAGGATCCAAAGGAGTGTCTCACATGCGGTTACCCCAGAAACGTGGAAAATAATAACAGTTGGCAAGCTGATTTTGGCTGTTTGTGCAATGGCATGGCATGATATAGCTGTGAGGAAAAGCATCATGGTTGGGCTTGATTGTTGGAATGGGTTGGTGTTTGAGCCATGATACTTAATTCCAATTGAACCCAACTCCATCGTTATGAGACAAAAGTAAACTTTGCTGGGGACTGCAAAACTGCAAGGATCATGAATGTTATTTCCAAAGAAGGATGTTAGATGTAATAAATGAGGAAGAGATGACGATTGAAGAATTACCTCTGCGTGTCTGGTGTTGCGGTACGTGTCATATTGTTTAAGAAAATAGAATAAACACCCGTGGATCTTCACTTGATGCAACTTCTTGATGTTCTGAAAATGTGCTAATATACTTATATTTATAGCTCAAGCAATATTTACTGTGGAGCACCGGAGCAAATATTGTCGAGGCGGTCCCTTTTTTTCTATGGGATCTATTTTTCTATCCCACCTGGTAGGTCCGTAGTAGGGTAAGGTCCGTGAGGTTTTCTAAGAAAAGTGAAGGCTTTGAGGATGAGGGGAGTGGGGAAGGAGAATAATCCTTTAAAACTCTCCCAATCCAATTTTTAATAAAAGAATCAAAATATTCCAATTCAAATAATTACAAAAAATGAATTAAAAGAGAATTTTAGAGTGCTTTAGAATAACTATTTTCCTTCTCAATTCATTTCCTCTCCTTTTTCTCCTCAAACCTTTCTCATCCTAACTCTCAAATACACTCTACGGCCCTGTTTGCGAGTTTGGAAAGAAAGGAAAGGAGGAGAAAAGAAAGGAGAATGAGAGTATTATGAACCTCCTTGTTTGGCAATGCATATTATATGAGGGGAAGGAAATGGAGGGTTTATGATATGCTTTTATAATTTTTCCCCTTATTTAAAAAAAATTAAGATAAATAATATTTTTTAAAAATAGACGAGGGTAAGTTAATAATTTCAATTATTTTTCTCCAAAATATTCAAAATAAAGAAAATGAAAAAAGTGAGAAAAAGAAGAGTCCGAAGAATTTGCTAAAATTCTAAAAATATTCCACTCCAATTTACTTATATTTATAGCTCAAGCAATATTTATAGTGGAGCACCGGAGTAAAATAGCCGAAGCAAATGATGCCGCCTCTCTTTCTATCCGACCTGGCTGTTCTAAGGTGGGACAAATGCGCAGACAATGATGGTGACATGGTGACATTAAAGCAAAGAAATGTAAAAAACATTAGTACGCGTAATAATATCATACTCGCTCTGGTCCTATATATAAGAAGCAAAACCCTAAAACACACAGACCAAGGAAATGCATTGAAATAAGCTATTTGTAATTAATACTCATATAAATTTACAAATTTAACCCTTCAATAATTAATGAACAAACCTACTTATATTAAAAGTTGCACTGTCTCGTAAATATAAACCCTATTATAAATAAGGGTAAAATTGGAAATGAGCATTTAATATTTGTCAAAATACATGCATGTCTCTTATATTTTGGACAAAAAAAAAGTAGTCATTTACCTCTTATAATAAGGATCGGAGGAAGTACTTTCTTCCACGTGCAGATAAACACAGGGAAAAAACTTAGGCTTTCTTGGGTAAGCAAAACCAAGGACCCAATCCAACTCCATTAAAGACCAAAATAAATGAGTAATTACACTCATAGCCGGTCCAAGGAAAAAAACTATTAAAGCCCTCACTTTAGGCCAAACAATAAAAAATTATTTACTTTTAGTTTTTATAAAGCAAAAACATTACACATGCTAATAAAAAGATCCAATATAAAACACAATCTGATTCAAGTAGACTTTCTCACTTAAAATATAAAAAGTCTCACACAAAATTTGTTTTAGGCCTCACTTATTATTGGATCGGTCGTGATTACACCCTGCACTGTGAGGTTTTGTTAAAACACACAACCTCAAATTTTTTAAATATAACTTATTTCCTCCGGTCCTTAATATAAGAAATAAATGGATATTTTTCTTCGGTCCAAAATATAAGAAACATGCATCAATTTTCACACATATTAAATGCTAATTTCCAATATTACCCTCATTTATAATACTCCCTCAGGTCCATATTATAAGCAAACTAAATTCACACTTATTAAGGAAGTTAGTTCATCTCATTTAAAAGAGTCATTGGAATAAAAAATTAAGTTTGTTACCTAAATCCTCTTATTTATTAGGCTTGTATTGTTGAGAATAACAGGAGTTATTGGAAAACAAAATTTGCATTAAATGAAGGATATTTTGAGAATAATTTCATTAAATAGGATGGAAGTAGTTGAAATTTGCTTATATTTTGGACCAAAAAAGTTGAGAAATTTTTGCTTATATTATGGACCGGAGGGAGTAGTATTTATATTCACGAGATATATCAACTTTCCATACAAGTGAGTTTGTTCATTAATTAAAAAGGGTATTTTTGGAAATTTATATGAATATTAATTACAATTAGTTCATTTCAATACATTTCATTGGCCTGTGTGTTTTAGGGTTTTGTTTCTTATATTAAGGATCGGAGGGAGTATACTTCAACTTGTTGACTATTAACTAAATTAACAGATTCCAACAGAATATTCTTTTTAATATTACAAGCTTTGAAATAAATAGATAGAGTGGTTAACAAAATTAAAATTTAAAGTAAAAATAATGTCAATTTTTATTAGTAAGTTAAGCTAGTCACTTGGAACTCGAAAAATCATTTACTTAAGGGGATAAATTATTATTATGATGATGGAGAAGAAACGGTACCCACCAGAACATTAATTCTCTACTAGTTATTTCAAAACTAGTTAAGTTAATATATATATATATATATATAAACTTAGGTAGCACCCGCCAGCATATTAATTTCTCTACTATTTAGCTTATTATGTTAACATCAAGTATTATAATTCCTTTGAGCATCTTCAATACTAAATGGTAAGCAATCCACTTTGGTTGTTTAGGTGGGTCCCATTGTGGACCCCACAGTACCACATCTTATTTAAGCAATTCATCCATTTTTCACTCTAACGCTACATAGAATAAGCAACCTTTAAACAACCCAATTTTTTATTCTTTTTTATTTTGTTACTAAATTTATTTTATCTTCATTCAATTAATGCTGACTTGAATCTTTTAGAAATAATGTTTTTTAATAGATAAAAAACCCAAGGAAGAGTTGCTTATATAAGCAACTTTACTAATTTTTAAGCAACCATAAGCACAGCTCCGATGGTAAAATATGATAAGCAACCCATAAGCTACTTGCACTGGAAATGCTCTTACATACCTTAGAAGTAATTCTCTACATAAATGTCCAATCTCTTTTCTACTCAAATTATAAACTAAAAAAAAATATTCCAAAATATGATGAGCAAATTGTTGAAACATATACAAGTCCCTGAAAATACACCAGCACACAAATCAGGATTCATTAAAAAGTTATCTCCCACCATAGTCCACTGAACCAGTTTTGCCTAAGAACAAGAATGAATTCAACAACTATTTGCCTTCTAACCCTCTGTTCCATCATTAAAAGGAAAAAACAATAGAAGAGTAGGTTAAAAATCATTTAAAAACAAAACAAGTGCATGAGCTAAAATAAACACAATGGTGAGTTAGAAAAGGTAGCAACCTTTTTAGTCATATTTGATTTTACTACTGTAGCTATTTTTTTTTCTTTTTCTTTTCTTTGAAGTATTAGTGCAAGTAAGAGAGGCCTAACTTCAAGGTAGTCAAAACAGGACCGGCCGGTCAAATCGATCAGATTGAGAACCGGACACCGAAAAGATTTTATTTAGCCCTAGAACTTGTCTTGCGTGGAACCGGTGCAAGAACTATTGAACTGGTTCAAAACAGATAAAATCAGTTTAGGCTAGAATGGACTGGTTCATTCCTCCAAACTGCTACTGCAAAACGATGACGAGGTGCTGCTCCTCCACAGAGATCGTGCGCTCTGCCTCCTCCACAGCTTCGGCTCTGAAACTCCGACGAGGTACTCCACAGCTCCAGCTCTGAAACGGCAACAAGGTCCTCCACAAAGATTGTGCGCTCCACCAGACATGCCAGACAACGTCGTAGTTCCTCTCCAATGCAATCGCGCTCGCAACTCGTGCCTCCTTCTGTTGCAGCCGCTAACAGGTAGTCTGGAAGAGGAAGACAAAGGGTATAAAGAATGCAAAAGAAAAGTTGCATTAGGTTAAGGTTTTTTAGTACTAAATGTTAAAACCAAAACAGTGATAAAGTTTAACCATTGCTAGATGCAATTTCGTACTCTTTTCTGTATTCTGCAGTGTAACCTCTGTTCAGTTTAGTTCTTTTTGGCACGGTATTGGAGCTCCATTTATCTTTGAGGGGTTGTGTATGGTACACTCTTTAGAAAAGAGGGTACTAAATTGGAACATAAAGTTGAAACAAGAATCTTCGTCTGAGTGTAGCAGCAATACAAAAGGTTTTGGGGTGTATAGACAAGATGTCAGCAGGGATGAGATTGAGTAATGTAGTGTTGGCACATTAATCTAACAAATAAAACATGCTTGAGAGGTTACACCCATTGTACCAAATCTGGTATGATTGGTTATCAATTAAATCTTTGCTTGATGCTAAAGTTGTAACCTAAATGTATATATCCAGTAAACCTTGAGGGGTTCAATTCAGCACTGACACCTAGAAAAATGCTAGACACAGTTTCTTGTTATTTTCTGTTTCTTCAACATAAACTCTGTTCAGTATAGTTACTTTTGACACCCTCAATCTATCATGTTCAATAGTTATCAAGCATATGTTGGCAAGTAATCTAATACCATATTTTGAGTAGAAATTACAAGCATCTCGTATATTTGTGTCATTCTTATTCTTTGCTACGAATAAACAAGCTATTTTTAGGGGGGAAAAAACCCTTCTCAGTCATTCTCCTCCAAGGCTATGGTAGCTTATTTAAAGTATATTTTGAATTCTCTGATATTTTTCTAATTCAAATTTCTATTCATCAATTTTTTTCACAAAAAAATCAAAATCTATTATTTTAAAAACCAAAGGAAGGCCCTTAATACACAGCAACTTTGCAATATCCACATAACTTGGGGCAAGTAGGCTCCTTATAAAGGCATTTCAACTGAAGAGTATAAGATCATAATTATCATTTAGCTCCTCCACTTGACATGTCGTAGAGAATGCCTCAAAATCAGTATATTAGAAGATGCAGAGTTTGCTGGCAGAGGCACCATAATTGATTGTGGTGACGACTGACGACCATAATCGATTATTGTGGGAGGATCAGTTATTCGCGAGAAAACGGTTACACTAACAGAATGGGCATAATCGATTATGGCTCGATCTAGCATCTATAAATATACAGTCATATCATTCAGTTGAGTGTGTGATTCAGAAGTGAGCCAGAATACACAAAGTGAGTTGTGAGATTTCTAGAGTGAGATTGTAAGGAGATTTAGAGGGGATTGTGAGCAAGAGAGTCTTGTGTGTGCAATTTGTATCTTCAGAGGAATCAAGAGAGATTGTGAAAAGGTGTAGGAATAGGAAGGTCAACTTTGGGTATAGTTCTTGGAGAGCATGGTGAGAAACATGAGTGTACAAGAATAGGCAAGGGGATTTTCTATTGTAAAGCCTTGTAATCTCTTTGTTGATCATAGTGAAGTTTGCTGCTCTCTCCCGTGGACGTAGGCCCCACCGACTGAACCACGTTAAATTCCGGTGTTCATCTCTTTTATCGTTTTTCTGCTGCGTTTGCTTATTTCTTGCATTGGTGTTGTGCTTGTTTCATTTAGCGTTTTGCATTGTTCTTGGATTGTTTCTGGCTCGGTTTCTTTTTTGTTTTCAGTGGTTTTTCGTGACCCCAAATACCCAACACATGTCTTTTCAACCACTTAGAAAATGTTTAACCCTTGATGTTATAACGATCCTACAACCAGAACCAAACCAGTCAATGGCTCGTGCCTGAATCTATCAACATGATGAAGAACCCTTCTATTTTAAGGCCTAGGATTCAAACTTGATGAGTTTTTCCCCAAGAGTCTCATCTAAAATTATCTCTGGGCAACTAGACCTCTGGTTTGAATTTTCTTAAACATCAACAAGAAAACTTGTACCATCAAACTAATCGATAATATAGTTACATAGAACTTATACAAGTGTGCTTCTCTACCTTTCCACCAAGTTCAACAATACTCAAAGCATTAACAGACCAATATCTAATACTGAGTTCACATATGCCATGCTTCAGGGCTCCGGCTACGGTGAGAGACCTTCTGATGTCTCTTACCGTGAGCAACAATAAATAACCGTTGATCAAGTACTGACCCATGGTATTACTATACACCTGCCCACGTTATATTTTTTTATTTCCTTCGCTGCCCCTCCGCCACTGTCCTCGCTCTGCCACCGGTCATCGTATCTGTCATCGTCGTCGGACCTCTTCCGGCGACGATCTCTCCGGAGAACAATATTCTGAACTCATGATTCTCTGGAAATTCCTCACCAATCCAGATGCTCAGAGGCAACGATGATCCAGAAAAGCACAAGCTTTGTAGAAAAAATCAACAAAATTTGTCTAAATTTCTTATGCATGACCCCACAAAATGTAACAAGTTACAATAATTTATTTCTAGTAAAACTAAAAGTTTAAGATCTAAGCAAGACAACACTAAGTTGTTGAAGAAGAAAAAGAATTTTGGAAAGAAGAATGTAAAGGGTAAAGGGAACCTGAAACCCTCTCCGTCGCACCGTCGTCGCCGTGCGCGGTGCTCCTTATCGTCATCGTATGACCGCGTTCTCCCCTACTCCTCTGTCAGCCACGGGACGTGGTGTTCTCCCTCCACCATCGCGAGAAGAACTCGCGAATCAACTGGAACTTCTCGCCGCCGCCATGCGCAGTGCTTCTCGATCTCCTACGTCGAGGCTTCTTGCGGCCTCTACCACTAACCGCTACGTGATCTGGTTGTCCTGTTCTCCACTTCTCCCTCCATTGTGAGAAAACTCGCATATCTGTCCTCCTTCCCTTTTCCTCCGCTGTGACACGTGCGGCTTCCCAGCTGCTATCAGCCTCCATGCGCAAACCTGGAGATACTGGAGGTGGTGTGAGGTGGGAGTAAGCTGACGGTAGTGGTGATCCCACCAAATCTGGTGGTGTAAGAGTGGATGACCTGGGAGAAAGGGAGGAGGGATCCACAGTGGGGAAGGATGAGAGATGTGGGTGATGGAGGCTTGGCAGTGGCGGCAATTGTGGTCAGTGAGGGTGGGGGTGGCGCCGGTGGTGGCACTGTGACAAAGGAGACTAAGGTGGGGAGAGGGAGGAATAATCAAGTGTGGAGGGTGCATGGTATGATCATGAGGATTTACATATGATAGGGACTCTCACCCTAGAAGGACTCAGTATGCCTGAAGCATATCCTTGAAGGATTTAAGATATCTTAAATGTATTATTTAAAACTTTGACGTATGTACTCTTTTAAACTACGAAATGTGAGGATTTTGAACATATAGTTCGAGCCTCAAAGGATGTTATAATGGACTTGAAGTTCGAACATTATAAAGTATAAACTTTATTGACGCAAATATGTGTTATTACATATTGTTGACTCGAGAATGATCTCTATTTGAAAAATATAGAAGGATCAAAAGTATCAAAAATAACTATCTTGATTTACATATACAGAAAATTTATATTCTTTTTCTTATCACACTGAACATTTCATATTGGTAATAATGCTTGGTTTATATACATGTTGGTATTTCTTGCAATTCTGAGTACTTTTATCTAAAAATTTTATTTTCTTATATGACTACATAAAGAAATTTTGTAATTTTGTTTAATATAATTGTTATGAATTTTGATTATTTGAGTGACTTGAATTTGTTCCTGTTGAGACCTCATAAGTCTAAAACACATTCAAAATGTAAATCCTCTATGTTTTGATGATTCCAAATAGTTCAAGTATGATAATATTGAACCAAATGAAATTACTGATATATTTGATAAGTGTGCAGGAAAATAGACTTGAGGTCACTCGTCTAATTTTGACCCGTCTACCTTTTAGTAGAAGCTCAGCACTGACTCGTCTAAAAATGAGTCAAAGAAAGTCAACGCTCAAGAAAGACCAAGTTCACTTGATGATGTGGCAAGAAGCATGCGTCTAAGTTTGGCTCAGTTAATCACCCGTCTAACTTTGGAACACGCCAGCAACCGTCTAATGTTTGAATGATCATCACCCGTCTAATTTTTTGGATGACTTTCACCAGTCTAAAAATTCTCATTACTGACACCAAGACAGTATGTCATAAATCAAGTCCAAGTCACCTTATTCAAATTATATGCCATCCTTAAGGATCTCGAAGACCTCTGGACAACAGCTCAAAGGACAAAGAATAAAGAACGTTGCTTCAAGGTTTTAAGGAATAAAACACGCTATCTCTGCACCACTGCAGTAACCTTTTGCCTATTTTAAGTACAAAGTAAAAGTACTTTATGGAAAGTGAACTGATGTTGCACTGAAAGAGGGAAGCTCTCTGCAACAAGTACAAGAAGCCTGCTGCCATATACTCTGAAAGAACAGCTGCTCAGTCTAAAGTGTACTCTTGGACACTCTTGACAATGCTCAACGCTTTCAAGCATTTAATGAATACTCAGAATGACTCTTTGACATTAAATGGTATCTCAGAAAGCTCAAGTCAGAAGCAAACACTTTCTGAAGCTGTGTCAAAACGGATCTCTTGATTGAAGCCTTTAAATAGATCAAACAATGAAAATGAAGCTAAGAAGTTGAATATCAAAAGAACTCTGCACAGAAGCATTTACTCTCTTCATCAACTTCTTCATTCCTTCATTGAATACACATTCAATCATTTGATATAAATTCGCAGTCTTTCATACTTCATATTTATTCCACTCTCTGAGTGTGATCTGAAAGATTTGAAAGTTGTATTAATTATACAAAACCTTTTATCCCTTACCGTTTTTGAGCCTGAAGAGGCTAGGTGAGAAAAGAATACTTGTTTGAGTGTTGAGCCTGAAGAGGCTAGGTGTGCAAAGAATACTTGTACTATAATTTACTCAGTTATAGTGGAAACTTGGTGCTGCCAAGAAACTGGACGTAGTCCTGTGGATTTTGGGGTGAATCAGTATAAATCTCTTGAGTGATATCTCTACTCCCTTTATCTTTTAGTTTGCTTAAATATTGTTTCTATTTTAGCTTTTAACTTGGGGAGTTAATACTGTGATTATCAAACTCTTTTTAACCTCCTTTGATTGTGTGTGTGCTATCTTGTTTTTAATATTAGACGTCTCACTCGTCTAACCTTCCATATTTCAAACCTTGCTTGCTGTGCCTGCGAAAATCTTTTTAAAGTAACCCAAAAAGTTGGTAAACACAATTCGACCCCCCTTCTTGTGTTCACTTTGGTTATTTCAGTTCCAAATTATGGAAAGTATAAAGTTCTATCTCAGCCTACAGTTCAAGCATTTGGCAATAAAGAACCTTGGTCCTGAAGTACCATACCTTATTGTCATTGAAGCATTTTTGTGTCTTGCAAATAGCACTATACCAGATATAACTTTTGGAATCAGTTTACTACCAAGATTTTGCTCTGCATAAACTAAAAGGCATTGGAATTAAGTGAAACACATTTCTTGTTATCTCTATGGTTATGTCTTCATATGTGGCAGTACTATTATCTCATGGTGGTCTGTGAAGCAAACGATCATGGCTACATTATCAAAGCATTCAGATATATTGGCTATATTCGTGAAGCAGGTCATGAATGCATTTGGTTAAGAAATATTACATGGCACATTAGAGGAGCATGTGGATTGGTGAAAGATAATAACAAGCCAACGATATGACATGAAGATGATGCATCATGTATTGCACAAATCAAAGGTGGCTACATAAAAGTGACAGCCCATCAGATCTATTCACAAAGACATTGCTAACTTTGGTTTTCAAGAAGCACATACATAATATTGGAATGCGCCAATTAGAGGTGTTTTCATAACTGATGTATTTTGAGGGGAAGTAAGTTACTATGAATATTGTATACTTTTTCCTTCGCTAAGTTTTTATCCATCTGGGTTTTTCTTAGCAAGGTTTTAATGAGGCAATATTCGTTAGGTATAGTCATCCTAGGAGAAGTGTTATAAACAGATTGATTTATTGGATGACTATATCATCTTATCTCCTATCTTCTCTTATCTTATGGGAAACTGATTAAGATTAGGAGTCTCCTATTATGTTGTAAATAGTATTAGTCAGATTGTATTCAAGATATACTTGATCATAATATCAATAACAAATATGATAGCTAGTTCCAAAAGAACCAGCCTTTGAATCGTAATTCCAGAAGAACTAACATCTGAATCTATATTTCTATTATCTCTATCTCTCTGTTTCCTTTTACATTTTTTAACATAACTTTGATTATAACTATCTTTCTTTTCTGTCTTTTTTTAAGAGAGTTATTATAACTATCTTAAAAGTCTGATGATTTGTATTTGACAATGTAAAAAACTTTATATTGAGAATATATCTTAATTAAACTCAAACAATAAATTATGAAATTATAAAAATATAATATTAATATTTGTTATATAAACAATAAAACTCTTATTAGATATATGCAATTTTAACTGCCAAAAACAACAAGTTTATTACTTTAATAATAGTATACAACTTCATAGGTACTCACTTGCATGAGTTGCATCATCCATTTTATTTGTCTGTCATTCTCTTGTTCTTTCTCCTTCCAAAACCAAAACCCATTTCCTCAATCCACTCTTCATTCCTCCCACATTATCAAAATCATCCATCAAATTTACCAACTTCATTATCTTTTCTCTTCCTTTTTAGTTTTCCTCTCTAAGAAGAGAAGTAAAAAAAAACAACTAGCACTTGATTAATGAAGCTCTCAATCTCTGGAAAGCTCTTCACAGTGGGTTGATAACCTTTCCAACATTGGGGTGCTGCTGAGTAACTATCGGTTCAGGTACCCATTATTCTTGACATATTGATATTGCCATATGTTGGCATGCTCAATCCTCAGCTACATTGCCATATCATGGCTCAAGGTAGTGCCAATGCAGACAGTGCGGTCAAGGGTGCAGTTTGTAAAGATACAATCACTTCGACTCATATTCTGCTTGTCTGTGGTGGGAGGAAGTTCTCCTTCGGCTACCTCCCGGTGTCGTTCAACCAGGCAGTCGGTGCTACCACGCCATTTTTCACGCCAGTGTTTGCTTACCTGAAGAGGGAGGGTTGGCTCACATATATCACTCTCATCCCTGTTGTTACTGGCGTTATGATTGCTAGTTGGCGATCTCCTCTCCTTCCCCTCTCTTCTATTCTGTTCTTATTTTGATGTATGTATTGTTGCCTGTAAATACAATGTGCTGGAGACAAACTATTAAAATGGACTTGTGGGAAATGTTTTTTACCTGTGGGTTAAGAAATTTTGAAGAGCTTGGGAATGGTCATGTAGCATAATAAAACAACAATAAAAGTCTTTTCTTTTTGGCTGCATACATCAAATGACCTCATTGTGTTTTGTAATAAAACCAAGTCCTCATAAATGTCATTTAAATTAAATAATTTTTAATGGTTCATAAGCTAAAATACACTTTTATTCGTCTATCTAATTTTTTAGCTTCAAGATAATCCTCTACCTAATAAGTGTTTCGATTAGATCCTCTAAGTTGTCAATGTTACACCGCGTTAGCCCTTTTCGTTAGTTTCGAGTTAACGGTATTATATTTTCCTAGATAGTTGTCAGACTCTCGTCGGAGACCCCTCTTCCTCCTCTTCTATCGACAGAATCTAGGCTTCTTCATTTTCTTCTATACCCCATATCCAAATAGGGGAATCATGCACTACTGATTGAATGGGTGCCATCCACAACATAGCAAGTATGTTCAACATTTTTTGCCACACTGGTGCTGAAATGGTTTCATTGATTTCTCAGGAAAAAGCTCAATTCTATGAACCTTCTTATGTGCATGGCATCAGTATCTGTTGCATTCCTTCTTCCAGTTTCAATTATAGTGGAGGAAGATCTAGTTGGAATTACAATTTCACTTGCTAGAGATGATTCAAGGATGTTGTGGTTTCTTATCTTTAATTCTGCATTGGCATATTTTGTAAATCATCCAACAAATAAAACCATGTAAAAACATCAATCAGTATGCATTTTAAATTATAAACAAAAAACAAAAAAATAGGACAATTAGTACAAAGCTAGGAGATTCTATGCTTGCAATAGGGAATAAGATGTAAATCAATGTCTCACCTTGTCCACAGTAGTATTCTGCCTGCAAATTATATTTGCAGTCCCAATATCTCATTTGGTAGAAAACTTTACACCCTTCTTAGTAACAGAAATGACAACTACAACATACATCACATATGACCAACATTTCTCAGCAAAATTATCAAAAGAAACAGGACAAGAAATAGAAAACCGCTAAAACTGATTAACAAAGCAAATTACCAGTATCACCAATACTGCTGAGATCTTTGCAAAACCTAGCAAACTTGGATGATGGCATCCTAACAATGGCATGGTATTCTGCTTCAGGAATTCTAAGGTGTTCACTGTCGATGTCCATTAGCTTCATCTCAAATTCAGAAATCTTTTCTTGTGCTTTGAGACATAACCAAAAAGGTTGTGTTAACAAAAATAAATTTTTAGGGAAGGTAATAGTTGTGCAGATAAGCTAGCTGGTTATGGTGCTACTAGCTCTAGTTTTACTTGGTGGGATCTAATTCCAGATTGTATTAGGGAAGATTTATTTCGTAATAAATTTGGGCTGCTCTTGATTCTTTTCATGGGCTAAGGTTTTATGTCCCCTTATGACATTTTTTGTATTCTTTTAATTTTTAATATATTTATGACATGATGCAGATGATTGTTAGGTCTAGGGATGCCAACCTAGTTGAGATGCCTTTTCCTATAGTGATGCGTTTGCATGTCATTAGCCTTTTATCAAAAAAAAAAACCTACACTAAAAAAAATGTATAAGCAAATTTGACAAGAGAAAAAGCAAGTATAATGCATGTACATTAATCCAAAATAAACTAACCTTATGCCTCAAACTCAAAAAAGATTGAACCTAAAACACTAGTAATATACAATTTAGGTAATCTTGGGCCAATTAGGTGGGGTACAAACATCAATATCTTGGAAAGTAAAAACCATATTCCTTACAGAATTTTTCCCGCTAAGGCATTGATTGTTTTCAAGGATTATGGAATTTCAATAATTTGTTTCCTTTATATTCTTTTTCAGTTAACATTTTCCTAGAGAACAAATGACATATTCTAATAACAAGCACTTCAGCTATAGGCAGTAGCCTAAATGCAGCAGAAATTTTCAACGCAGAACAAACCACTGCAGCAAGAAATAAACAAATCAGACATTTCTAATACTCAATCAAGACTCACCCAATTTCACAAATTATGGGGGAAAACGAACAAAGAAACTTGAACATTGAACCATATACAGAACAGAGCGAATCAATGCTAAAAGAGAAGGAAAATATCATACATTTCTATCACTCAAGACTGACATACACAATTCCACATTGAGAAGCTTTTAAAAAGCAAAACAAATGACCATCAAACAATGAACAGAAACTAATTATTGAACCATAGAAATTGAATTTAGACAATAATTCCACGAGAGAAAAAATGATCTTATCAGCAATTTCTCATTATTTTTTTACAAAAAATAAAAATAAAAATCCAATTGAACATTGAACCATATAGAAGTAAAAAAAAGGAACATATCAGACATCTTTAATACTCAATCAAACCCACAAACACAGTTCCAAACCAAATTAACACAAAAAAAAAACATAAATAAACAAAAACACTAAAATTATAAAGAAAGAAAACGGTTGGGGAGGGAAGTACACGGGTGATGGGATTTCGAACATGAAGGTGACGGTATCGCTTCCATCTTCAGCCTTAATAGTAACGTTGTCATCGTTGCCAGCGCATTGGGTCATGCAACCATTGCTAGAATATGAGATTTTTATGACAGATTATTTCATTGCAAAAGTAGTGGTGATCCAGGAATTTAGGCCTCAGTTTTGTGATTATAAAAAAGCAGTAATGATCCAGAAGTTATTGGCTCTGTCCAACCATTGCAGATTTGGTTAGTAGGCTGTGTCTAGGAATCTGCTAGATGCAATTTCTCACTCTTTTCTGTGTTCTGCAGTGTAAGATCTGATCAGTTTAGTTCTTTTTGGCATGGTATTGGAGCTTCATTGATCTTTGAGGGGTTGTGTATGATACACTCTCGTGCCAGCAGAAAAGAGGAATCTTCCTCTGAGTTTAGCAGCAATACAAAAGGCTTTGGGGTGTATAGCCTGAAATCAGACAAGATTATTGTCAGCAGGGATGAGATTAAGCAGTGTAATGTTGGCACATTAATCTAACAAATAAACATGCTTGGGAGGGTTTAAAGAAATTCCATACTGATAAGTCAAAGCCTGTCGCCACACCCTTGACAACCAGAACAGTTATTATGTTTGTTTTCTGATAGTCTGCTTTCAAGATTCATGAACTCTCCTTGCCAAAAACATTATGGTGATGTAAAAACAGTCATAAGGTACATAAAGCGGATTGCAATCCTCAGATTTAAAGGGACATAGTGGCATCAAGGATATGCAGTATGTAACTGGGTAGTAAAGTGTGGATTATCTCAACAGTGTATATGGTAATGTTTTTTATTTGTAAGTGGTACATTTTCGTGGTATTTAAAAATAAATAAAATAATCCACAAAAAGGTGGTGGCTCAATCCTTTGCACATGCAGAGTATATCACTATCTCTCAAAGGCACCGGCAGGAAATCAAGCTATTTGGCTAAGAATCCTAACTGACTTGGGACAAAATATTTACAGGCAGTAAACCAGCCATTGCCATCATTAAAAATCCTGTCCAGAATGGAAGGACTAAGCAATAAGCATATCGAAGTTAAGTTTGATGCAATCCGAGAAGCAGAAAAAGCCGGTGAACTTAGTCTAATTCATTGTAGCTATAAAAATCTGTTTCAGAAATAATATTAGAGGTATTTGCACAGAACTTTTACTGAATATATTTCATATATTTTCTAATGTAAAACAATAGATGGTACATTGTTTATATAGCCAAATGGATGGCCAAGAAAATAAAGAAAAGAGAAGATCCTAACTAACTATGTAATCATCCTTAAGAGATGTAGATCAGACTGTAACTGCATATCAGTTTGGTTAGTTACAAATAAATTGACCAAGTCTAAGTAACTGAGCTAGTAACTACTTTATCCAATACCCCCCCCCACAAACTGGTGAGTGTATAGTTAAAACTCCCAGTTTGCTGAGCAACTCCTTGAATGGCTTCGGGTCTAAAGCTTTTGTTAGTATATCAGCCAGCTGATTTTGGCTTGAAACAGGTAGTAAATGAAAGAGTTTGTCTTGAAGTTTCTCCCTTACAATGTGGCAATCAAGTTCTATATGTTTAGTCCTTTCATGAAATGATGAGTTTGCGGCAATATGACTGGGACTGACTATCGCAGTAGAGCAAAGCAGGAGAAACAAATGGAATATGAAGATCTTGAAGAAGATAAACGAGCCATTGCAACTCGCATACTGTGGAAGCCAAAGCTCTATATTCGGCTTCGGAGGATGATCGTGAAACAGTAGCTTGTTTCTTGGATTTCCAAGAAATGAGGGAGCTGTCAATGAATATGCAAAATCCAGTGACAGATCTTCGAGTGTCCGGGAATGTGGCCCAATCAGAATCACTAAAAGCCTTTAATTGCAACTGGGAATCAGCAGGGAAGAATAAGCCCTGTGCTGGACTGGTTTTGATGTATCTTAGAATGCGGATGGCAGCCTCATGGTGAAGAGTTGTTGGATGGCTCATGAATTGGCTTAGTTGCTGCACACAAAAAGAGATATCAGGACGAGTAAGGGTCAAATATAATAGACGTCCAATAAGCCTTCTGTATGGCTCTGGATTAAGGAGAGGAGTCCCATCTTGTTGTGTTAGTCGAGTTCCTTTGTTCATGGGATTAGCCAATGGCTTGGAAGCAAGAAGCCCGCAATCTGACAATATATCAAGAGCATATTTTCGTTGACAAATGTGTATACCTTTCTTAGATCTAGCAACCTCAAGACCTAGGAAGTATTTTAAGTTTCCTAAATCCTTGATTTTAAAAGTAGTGTACAAATCAGATTTTAAAATGTCAATTTCATGCAGATTGTTACTAGCAATTATCAAATCATCAACATATACTAAAAGAACAATAATGGAATCAATTGTATGTTTAATAAACAAAGAATGATCTGACTTGGATTGTGAAAATCCTTTAGAGAAAAGAAAAGTGGATAACCTAGCAAACCATTGCCTACTTGATTGCTTGAGTCCATAAATGGATTTTTGCAATTTGCAAACTTGATTGGGATTAGAGGTGGTTAAACCTGGTGGTAAGTGCATATATACTTCTTCATCGAGATTTCCATGGAAGAAAGCATTATGCACATCTAATTGTTTAAGATGCCAATTATTTATAGAGGAGATGGCTAAAAGAAGCCGGATAGTTGTAAGTTTAGCCACAGGGGAATATGTATCAAAATAGTCTAATCCCTCAATTTGATTGAACCCGGCCACAAGACGGGCCTTATATCTTTCTATGGATCCATCTGAGTTATATTTAATTCGATATACCCATTTGCAACCAATTGGGGTTGTATTGGATGGTAAGTCAGTGATAGTCCAAGTATTATTATGATGAAGAGCTTCCAATTCCGCATTCATAGCTTGCAGTGGCGGACCTTGGATAAATTTTTGGGGGGAGCCATATGCTACAAATTAAAATAATATAATTAAAATTCATATAAATTACTTATAATTTATTTTAATGCAAAATGACAATAAAATAATAAAAGGTAAAATATACCTATATGATGGTAAATGAGTTTAATTTATATATATTGTCAGTGTAAATATTTTTACATTGACAGCCAATTAAAATTCATGAAATTGATGACTATTAGATAATTAGTTAATAGTCGAACATTTTTAATGATATATCAATTTTTAATTGATTCACAGTATAAAAAACTTTACACTGTTAATGTATATCAATTAAATCATATAGTAATACAAACAATCTTCATAAAAAAAATAGTAATACACACACTTAACCATTTTATATAATGAAATTAACTTTACTTTATCTCACATCACTTGCAGTCCTGAATGCAATTAACCGCTTAAGGTAATCATAAAGTAGTCTAAAATAGTCTGGTCTCCAATTGAAAGCAAGCGACAAAAAATAAAGAAGAACTGGGGTGCCATAAATTAAAATTTGAGGGGTGCCTTAAAATAAATTATACTAGAAAAATTAAATTTTTAACTTTTTTTGGGGGGAGCCGTTGCTCCCCCCGGCCACAATGAAGGACCGCCCCTGATAGCTTGGATCCATTGGCTGTGTTGTGCAGCCTGTTTATAAGTGGATGGTTCTTGATGTGTAGAAATAGAAAGTGTGAAGTGCAAGTGTGATGAAGAAAAGAGGATGCTGTTGTATCTGCTGTATCATGGAGGACAGAAGTTGTAGTAGGAACATCAAACAGAAAATCAGAATCTGAAAAATTAGAAACAGGGGAACATTCTATAGAAGTAGGAGATGATAGAGTGTGATAAGGAAAGATATGTTCATAGAATATAGTGTTCCTTGAGAGGAAAGTGTTTTTATGGTTTAAATCATATAACAAATAACCTTTAGTGCCAGGCTTATATCCTAGGAAAAGACACTTTCTAGCCCTAGGATCCAGCTTGTGTCTATTGTGTATCAAAGTGGAAGCATAGGCCAAACAACCAAAGACCTTGATATCAAGAAAAGTTGGTGGTTTGTCATATAGAAGTTCATAAGGTGTTTTGTGATTAATGACAGGGCTTGCCAGTCTATTTATTATAAAAACAGCATGACATACAGCAAAGGACCAAAAACATTTAGGCAATTTAGAATGGTAAAGTAAAGCCCTAGTAACATTGAAGAGATGCCTATGTTTACACTCAACAATAGAGTTTTGTTGAGGGGTTTCTACACAAGTTTGTTGGTGTAGAATCCCTAAAGAAGCATAATAAGATGGCATTTGAAATTCCATGCCATTATCAGACCTAATGATTTTAATTTTGGCTGAAAATTGAGTGTGAATCATGTTAATAAAAGTAGTAATGCAATGTCTAGTATCAGATTTAGCATGCATCAAATATAGCCATGTATGTCTAGTGAAGTCATCCACAATAGTTAAGAAATAACGAGGTCCTTGAAAGGACTCAATGTTCAAGGGACCCCAAATATCCATATGTAAAAGATCAAAAGATTTAGAAGAAGTAGTTAAACTTGTGGGAAAAGGAAGCCGTGACTGTTTGGCGATATGACAGGAATCACAAATGTAATTCTTATTAGCAACAATATATGGAAACTGTGTACATAAATCCTTTATAACAGCAGAAGAAGGGTGGCCAAGACGAAAGTGCCACAAATCAAAGGAGTTATGTAACATGTTATTTACAGTATTGGACAAAAAAGAAACTGTGTTACAAGTATTGGTTAGGGGAATTCCATTGAAGATGTACAGATTGTTGAATGACTTAGCATGCCCAATCATCTTCTTGGAAGATAGGTCCTGAATATCACAAGAATTGTGTGAAAAGATAATTCTACAATTAAGAAAACAGGTTAGTTTATGGACAGAAGGTAAATTGTAGTGAAATTCAGGAATGAAGAGAACTTCATGTAAAGAAAGTCCATCTTGAAAATAAATTGATCCTGAAAAGGATGCAGATATGATGTTGCCATTTGGTAATTGGACAGAAATGGGTTTTATTGGATGATATTTTGAAAGGAAGAAAGAGTAGTGCAAATATTGTCACTAGCTCCAGAGTCCAATATCCAAATGGAGGAGGGTGGTTTAGAATTACCTGTCTTGGTTACTCCTGAAACCATGTGATGAGTGGAATCAGAAGTTGATGGCTTACTCACTGAATTGATGGAAGATCCATGTTCTATCTTTGATGAGTGCAGTAAGTTGATGAGGTATTGAAAGTCTTCTTTGGAAATGGGAACAGAAGAATCAGACTGTTGCTTAAGGAACAAGAGTTGCATCAGATTTAGAAGACTGATCAGAATTGATGCTTGCAACAGATGAATTTGTGGCAGAATTCCTGGAGCGGTAGCCTGGAGGGAAGCCATGTTTGAAATAGCGATTCTCTACAGTATGGTTGGATCGGTTACAATAGGTACAAATCATAGTTTGTCTATTGTTGTTCCTGCCTCTGCCTCTCCCTTGGGCAGCACTGTTGCCTCTTGCCTGAGATGAAGCAGCATTTGAATTGAAAGAAAATGCAGAAGAATCAACAGAAGTGGGAAGGATTAAATTCCTTTCTTGTTGAATAACCAAAAAGTAGGCCTGACTGATGGAAGGTAGGGGATTCATCATCAAGATTTGGGATCTTACAGCTTGATATGAATCATTTAACCCTTTAAGAAAGCATATGACATGTTCTTTATCCTTCTAGGATTGAACTGAATCACGAAGTGAACAAGTGCAAGAAACAATGCAAGAACATGTAGGAGTTGGGCGAAGAAACTCTAATTCGTCCCAAATTATTTTCATATCAGTGAAAAAATTGATTAGAGTACGATCACCTTGGCGCATAGAATGTAATTCTTGAAGAAGATCGGATTGCCTAAAGTGATTACCCTTAGTGAAGCGATTGTGAAGATCGAGCCACAGATCATGAGCATTGTTGAAAGATGAGGAACTCTGGGAAATTTGGGGATTTAGGGTTCGTGTGATCCATGAGACAACAATATCATTACAGCGCTCCCATGCTTCAAACAGAGGATCGGAAGGATTGGGCTGAGTGATAGTGCCATTAACAAATTTCAATTTGTTCTTGGATGATAATGCACGCTTCATGGCTCTGCTCCAATGGTAATAATTGTCTCCATTGAGACCTGGAGATACAAGAACAGATCCTGGATTTTCACCAGGATGGAGGTAATAGGGGCTATTGGGGTTAAGGGTAGGATCGGTGTTGACAGAGCTATCTTTGTTTTTGTTGGAGGAGCTTTCATTGTTGGTGCTGCCATTGTTGGAGCTTTCATCAATGGTGTCATCAGCCATGGCTTGAGAGGATAAAGAATAGCGGAAGCAAAAAAAAAAAATAGAATTTCAAGCTGATACCATATTAGAGGTATTTGCACAGAGCTTTTACTGAATATATTTCATATATTTTCTAATGTAAAACAATAGATGGTACATTGTTTATATAGCCAAATGGATGGCCAAGAAAATAAAGAAAAGAGAAGATCCTAACTAACTATGGAATCATCCTAAAGAGATGAAATTAGATCAGACTGTAACTGCATATCAGTTTGGTTAGTTGCAAATAAATTGACCAAGTCTAAGTAACTGAGCTAGTAACTACTTTATCCAATAAATAACGACCAAGGCTCTAACCAAACATACATTAATCTCTTAGGACTAAACTTGGATTTCAAGGAAAAATCTCAAGCAGTGGTGGAATATTAGAATACGACAATTATTTTGACAATAAAAGTAATGGTCATCCATCCAGGTTTAAGGATGTATTTTCATGTTTAGTTAAAAAAGCAGTGTTGGTCTAGAGTTTCGGGTTATGTCCAAACACTGCAGACTTGTTGCGTATGATATTATGATTGGTTACCAACTAAATCTCTGTTTGATGCTGAAGTTGTAACCTATATGTATATATCCAGTAAACTTTGAGAGAATTAAAATTCAGCACTGACACCTAGCAAAATTCTAGACACAGTTTCTTGCTATTTTCTGTTTCTTCAACAAAAGCTCTGTTCAGTATAGTAACTTTTGACATCCTCAATCTATCATGGTGAACAGGTATCAAACATTTGTTGGCAAGTAATCTAATACCATATTTTGAGTAGAAATTACAAGCATCTAGTATATTGGCCAGTGGCCACATTCTTATTCTTGGCTACAAAGAAACAAGCTATTTTGAGGAAAAACCCCTTCTTATTCTCCTCCAAGCTATCATAGCTTACTCTTAAGTATATTTTGAATCTGTTTTTGGAATTCTTTAATAGTTTTCTAGTTCAAATTTCCATTCATCTAATTTCTAGTGTAATGCACAGCAACTTTGCAATATCCACATATCTTGGGGCAGGTAGGCTCCTTATAAAGGCATTCCAATTTAAGATCATAATGATCATTTAGCTCCTCCACTTGACAATTCTTTTCAACCACTTAGCAAATGTTTATTCCTTGATGTTATAATGATCCTACTACCAGAACAAAACCAATCATTGGCTCCTGCCCTAATATATCAACATGATCAAGAACCCTTCTATGTTAAAGCCTAGGATTCCAACTTGAATTGTTTTACCCGAATAGTCTCATCTAAAAGCATCTCTTGGAGTGCAACTAGACCTCTGATTTGAATTTTCTCTAACATCAGCAACCAAACTTGCACCATCAAACTGATCAATAATCAGTTACATAGAACTACTATGAGTGTTGCTCTACTTATCCACAAATACACAACGGTCTGCCATGCTTGAGTTCAGTCCAACTATGTGTTCACCAATTTGTAATGTCTACATTTTGTTTGTGGAGCCCTATGTAATATAGCATGGTATTGCTCTATTAATCTTTATGTTAACTGACGCCTAATTTCCTTTCATTTAGGAATCATGGTGCAAAAATAAATCATCTCTAGCCTGCATACTGATTATTAGACGATATGAGAAAAATTCTACAGAAACTCAAATCAAAACCTATGTTACATTGTATTTGGCGGCACGGTTTCCAAATCTACCATCTGAGCACCTATACATTCTTGTCCTTCCAAATCTGTCATATGATTAGCATTTAAACCTTTCTCCTGACATTTGCTACAAGTCTTGAGTAGCAATATACATGTAAAACATGTACCTTGAAACTTTGTGAGGAGTTGACAAATATGCTTGTAGTAGAAGCAGGATGCAGCTACCAATGATAGAAGCACATTGATGATGACACACTTCCAAATTTCAGTGAGGAGTATCCAAAGGAGTGTCTCACATGCAGTTACCCCAGAAATGTGGAAAATAATAACAGTTGGCAAGCTGATTTTGGCCGTTTGTGCAATGGCATGGCCAGATGTAGCTGTGAGGAAAAGCATCATGGTTGGGCTTGATTGTTGGAAGGGGTTGGTGTTGGAGCCTTGATACTTAATTCCAATTGAAGCCAACGCCAATGTTATGAGACAAAAGTAGACTTTACTGGTGACGACAAAACTGCAAGGGTCGTCATGAATCATGCATAGTATGATTGATATTATTTCCAAAGAGGGATATTAGATGTTAAAAAATGAGAGAGGTATGGAGATTGAAGAATTACCTCTGCGCATCTGGTGTTATGGTACTTGTCATGTTGTTTAAGAAAACAGAATAAAGAGCTGTGAGTAATGATAATGAGGAAATGTTGAGGGTGCGGGCATTTACAAGTTGGGTTCCACAGCAACTAACCTCAGGAAATTCTCTCGTCAATCTTCAGTTCTTCACTTTATGTTCTGAAAATGTGCAGACTGATATTTATAGCTAAAAAACCTTAACAGGTTTATCATTTATGCACTTAAAAAGTCAACCTGCACACCGCCGATATTTTTCTATTTGAAGAGGTATATTTTACGACCAAGATGAGGCGCATTTTACGCTTGGTAAGACAAAAGATTTAATAATACATTTAAGACAACTTAGGATTTAATTGGTGTATATTTTATGTATAACTTTTTATTGTTAATTAATAATAAATTATTACTTAATTATTAATTAATTAAATGTAATAAAAAATTATTAATTAAAAATATTTTATTCTTATTATAATTACTTGAAAGTCACTTATATATAATAATAAGATAAGATTCAACATTCTAGAATACTGTACATATGATGTGCCATAACCTCCATCATTTAGGGATTTAATTATTTTATTGTTTTGTGGTATAAATTGTGGGCTTGCAGAGAGGTACCGTATTTTCGAAAAGACTTCTCATCAAGTTTATTTTGTTAAAAAAATCATTTTTTTAACAATAAAATGATTTTTTATGTTTTTAGTGTGTTTGTTTTTGTTATTGAAAATAATCAGAAGCAGAAAAAAAATTATTTTTGGGGTTAAAATGAAAAGCAGTTTTGAGTTGCTTCTGAAAAAAAATTAGTTTTTATAACTAACTACTTTAAAAAAAATTGATTTTTATTATTGTAAACAAACACAAATCTGTTTCTACTTTTTTAAAAAATATCTAAAAATAACCACTAAATTATTTTGTAATAAAATTAATTACTTTTTAATCTTAAACAAATGGGCAAGTCAGTAAGGCTAAACGTGTTTTTACTGACAAGATAAGACCAGCTAATTTAATTTAATAACTTACTTTGATATAAAATGAAAATCTCTTCAATTTCAATTTCAAATTTTGTTTTTTTTATCCTCACCGGCAAAATTGCTTCTTTCTTTATTTTGAGCCTGTTTGCTATTACTTATTTGATTTAAAAAAAATCATTTTTTTAACTATAAAATCATTTTTTTTATTTTTTAGTGTGCTTGTTTTTACTTTTGAAATAATCAAAAGCAGAAGAAAAAAAAAACATTTTGGGAATTAAAATGAAAAACAACTTTCATTAGCTTTTGGAAAAAATCAGTTTTTATAACTAACGACTTAAAAAAATGAGGATTATGATTGTAAACAAACACAAATCTACTTCTATTTTTTTTGGTTATAGAAAAATCTCTAAGAATAATCATCAAATTATTTTATAACAAAATCAATTATCTTTTAATCTTAAATATAATGGCTTTTTATTTTATTTAACTTTTTTTTTTAAGAGTTGCCGTGTTGACTGGAGCACCATTTCTTCACTTTAAATAACTTAACTTAAACATAGTTCTCCTTTTCCATCACATAACCCCAACTTTTCAAAAACCATTTCCTTCTCCATCTTCATATTACCGCACAACCACAACCACAACCACAACCAAACTCAATTCACCTTCACATTCACAATCACTAACGCTTCCTTCATCTCTACTGTATTGCTTTGCATAATTTCCATTTTTGAATTATGGTAAGGTTCGGTAGTTGAGTGTTATAATAGATATACTAATTCATAATGTGGTAAAATGGTTTTACTAAATAGAATTCTATCATCCTTGAAGTATCTGGCCATAAAAATCCAAAGCTTTACTCTAATGCTTAGGAAAATTCTTATTTAGTATTTGAAAAAGGTAAGCAACTTATTGTTTTATAATTTTTAATGTATTTCTTGGGTGAGAATATGTATTCATCTTATAGTAGGGAATATGGTTTAATTCATGGCTTTGTTAAGTAAAAGCAAAATAGTAGGTTTATTTTGATTTTTCTTTTGTCAAGTGCAAAGTGTAATAAAGCATACAAACAATTTTATGTATATGATTTTAAATTTCCCATGAATCTGACTATTTGTTTTTGTTGATTGTACAGTATGTGATTCTATATTGGAGTAGGGTGTGATCCAGTTAACATACTCTACTATTGGGACATGTCCAAACTTCCCATCAGACTGAAAATTTTTCAGAATGAAAATTTCCTCCTCCCATTTGTTAAGCTTATTGATCATTTTGATGCAGAATATCATGTCATTGCAAATGATGACACCGTGTTTACATTTGTCAAATGTTATTCTCTCACTTAATTACATATGACTGATTATATGTAATATGAATTCAAGATATTATTTTTTAATGCTTTGGACACTTATTTTAAGATATATTTAGAATCATTTCAGTTTAAAAGTTGGATTAGAATTCTATCATCCTTGAAGTATCTGGCCATAAAAGTCCAGAGCTTTACTCTAATGCTTAGCAAAATTCTTATTTAATATTTGAAAAAGGTAAGCAACTTATTGTTTTATAATTTTTAATGTATTTCTTCGGTGAGAATATGTATTCATCTTATAGTAGGGAATATGGTTTAATTCATGGCTTTGTTAAGTAAAAGCAAAATAGTAGGTTTATTTTGATTTTTCTTTTGTCAAGTGCAAAGTGTAATAAAGCATACAAACAATTTTATGTATATGATTTTAAATTTCTCATGAATCTGACTATTTGTTTTTGTTGATTGTGCAGAATGTGATTCTATATTGGAGTAAGGTGTGATCCAGTTAACATACTCTATTATTGGGACATGTCCAAACTTCCCATCAGACTGAAAATTTTTCAGAATGAAAATTTCCTCCTCCCATTTGCTAAGCTTATTAATCATTTTGATGCAGAATATCATGTCATTACAAATGATGGCACTGTGTTTACATTTGTCAAATGTTATTCTCTCACTTAATTACATATGACTAATTAGATATATGAATTGAAGATATTATTTTTTAATGCTTTGGACACTTAATTTAAGATATATTTAGAATCATTTTAGTTTAAATATAAGTAACAATTACAATTAAAAGTTGGATTAGATATTATAACAATTCATTTTGAAATAATTTTTAGGTTTTGTACATTTAGGAGTAATTTATTTTGGTGAAAGAGGAAAAGCAAAACAAAAAACAAACTAATAATATAATTTTATATGCATTGTCATTGTAAAAGAGTTTTACATTGACATCCAATAAATTTTGACAAATTTATACTATTATTATTATTTATCTCAGTTATTACAATAAAAGCATATATGTCAAATTTTTAGTGATTGCTAATGTGAAACTTTTTACACTAACAATTTAAACTACTTTAATCCATATTAAAAAAATATGACATTATTTTAAACACTAATAAAATATCTATTAAAGTAGTATCCACTATTGGTATAAAAAAATATTTTATACGGACATTCACAAATATCTTGATAGGTATGCTTTTAACTGTATTAAAAAATGAATTAATAACTTAGTTACCTGAGCAGAGTAGGTCTAGTTGTAATTGCAACGTCAAAAAATGTAACGTAGGAATGTTAGAATGATGTAGTTTTTAGTAACTTAGAAATAATAATAATAATAATAATAATAATAATAATAATAATAATAATAATAATAATAATAATAATTTTTTATAAAATATGAAAATCATTTTTTTATAATCTGTAATAAACAGATGCTTATTGTGTCTCTCAAACAAAATACAATTTTCTTTTTTTATTGTCTTACTATATCAAATAACAATTCTTATTTTATTAATCATTAACAAGAAATAATTTTCATGAAAATTGCACGGGTATATCACACTAGTTTATTATAATTTGTAATGGTTTCAGTTTAAAAAACTTGAGCATACCAATTAATAAACTAAGAAAAAGTGCAACATAAAGAAGTGTAACGCATTGTACGCTATTTTCGCTGAAGCACTTAGAGTATAGTTGTTGGGACTTGGGAGCAATATATTAATTTTGTTTTGATAAACAATAATGATGGTTTTTTTTTTTTTTTTTGGTAAGCACAATAATGATGGTTTGGATCACGATCTCAATATATCTCTTTAACTAAATAGCCAATTTAGTTCCTGAAATTGTGACTTAGTATCAAGTTGGCTCCTGAATTAAGAAAATTACCAACTTAGTCCCTGAAACTGGAAACCGTGATTCAAGTTAGTCCCTCCGTCAGTGACAGTCCCTTAACGCCGTGAAGGGAGCTTATGTGGCATGTTAAGTGCCCATCTGGACTCCAAGTCAGCATCCACCTTGGCTCCACATATGTGACACAATTTCAGGGACTTAGTTGATATTTCAGGGACTAAATTGATACTGGTTAGGGTTTTTATTTGGGCTTCATCTTCTTCCCCCCACCTTTCTTCAACGGCTCTTTCTGGTTTTCCTTTCCTCTGCTCCCTCCTCCACCTCTTTTCCGCTTCGTTAGCTTCATTTCTCTCCTCGAAACCGAAGACGAAGATGAGGAAAGGGGGTAAGGGTTCTTCCCCACGAACTGAGTCGCAAACATCTAGGGTTAATGGGTCTGAAACCCAGAACCCTTTTGAGATGTTCTGCTCATGTCCCACTCCCAAATGAGTTGTTTATCGCATTTCCAGAACTTCGAGGAACCTAGGGAGAGCTTTCCTTGCATGTCCCTTGCCAGTGGTAATGTCAACTATGGTGGCTTCTCCTATTTTTCATACCCCATTCTTGCACATTTATTTTCTACTCTAATTTTTTTTTTGTTTCTGCGGAAAGATGGTGGTTGTGGCTATTTTCATATGTTCCTGACGCTCGTGTATGGAAAAAAATCTTGTTTGAAGAGGTCGGCCCTTTAAAATCATCCAGTATCTCAAGAGACTAGTATTCGCATAGTATTTCAAGGGACTAGTCTTCTTAATTGCACGTGGAATACCTTGAAAAATGAAAATAAATGAAAAAAGAAGAATAATTCACATGTCTTTTCAAGGACTAAATTGATTTTCTTTTCTTTGAGAGGTAAGACATTTTAGAAGGATCAAAATGAGCATTTTTTCCTGATATTATAATGAAAAGAATTATATTCTTTTTCTTATACAAAAATAGTGACTATGATGTCCCTTTATCTTTTATTATTTTTACGAAAAATGCATATATAAAACATAATAAATAAATGAAGTATAATATAAAAATAAATAAATATGATACGGAATATAATATTTAAAATTTAATAGTAAAATCATATCACACAATAAAAAAATTGCTAATTCTTACTAATGAAATTTATAACAAAAATGTTATTCTGACTCCCCCAAATTTGACATCTACGGTGACAACTTCACTGCAGCGTTACTGTAGCGCTACTTTTTACTTTTTTTTTTTATACAAATTTTGACTTTTAAAAAAATTTAAAAATTTAGCGTTTTTGAATACTAACATTTTGGTTAATTACGTGCAAACATCTGGTTAATTCAGTTCATTATATGGTTAATGGGTCATCCTAAAGCTTACAATCATTTTCCACAACCATATAAATATTTGGATAATCACGTGCAAATATCTGGTTAATTCAGTTCATTATCTGGCTAATGAGTCATCCTGAAGCATACAATCATTTTTCACAACCATGTAAATATTTGGTTGATCACGTATAAATATTTGGTTAATTTAATTCAATATATAGTTAATGAGTCATCATGAAACATACAATCATTTTCCATCATTGTACATATATTAACCATATAATGAACTGAATTAACCAGATATTTGCATGTGATTAACCAAATATTTACATGGTTGTGAAAATTGATTGTAAGTTTCAGGATGACCCATTAACCAGATAATGAACTGAATTAACCAGATATTTGCATGTAATTAACCAAATATTTACATAATTGTGGAAAATAATTGTAAGCTTTAGGATGACTCGTTAACCATATAATGAACTGAATTAACCAGATATTTGCATGTAATTAACCAAAAATGTTAATATTCAAAAAAACTAAATTTTTATTTTTTTTAAAAAGGTCAAAATTTGAAAATAAAAAATAAAAAAATAACACTACAGTAATGCTATAATAATACTACAATACTGTAATTATCCCATAGTTGCCCCAAATGGGGAGTCAGAATAACATAACTCAATTTATAATGCATTATCACGTGAGGATTCCTTTGGTAGGGTCACATGATGTAAGAGGTTGTTGCTTGCCTCGGGTTGTTTAAATTTTTCTTCTCCGTCTGTTTAAAAAAAAAATGATTCCTCTAATAGGGAAAAAAAAAAAGAATTATGATATTTTGACACCAAAATTTGATATTATGGGAATATTCTAGTTTTGAGTAGGTCATAAACCAATGAAATAAAAAAATAAAGAGTAAAATAATAAATAATTTATTTAAAACTAGGGTATCTTATTATGATATCAAATTTTGGTGTCAAAATATAAAAGGTCGATCTGCATCCTAGGATTCTGCAGCTCTATGCCATCTTATTTACAAGGAGCTTAGCGCAGAGGTATGCCCTCAGCCTACCCGAGTTCACAGATATCGTTGTTTATCCCTTTCTTTATTCATGAAAATTGGGTGAGTGTTCAGTCTATCTGAATATAAGATCGAAAAGAATGAATGCATTGAGAATTCCCTTAATATCAGCAAGCACTTCCTCCTTACTTTTTATCTGAGATAGATGCCGCATGTGACATGTGACACCGTTACAGGAAGATTGACTCAAAACTAGATTGGCTTGCGTGCATTATCGGACTTGCCTCTCATAGGCTTATTTGAGGACGGGAGCAGTAATGTTTGCTAAATTAAATGATACGAAAATGACTCCATCTGCTCCATGATATAAAAAAATAAAATTCTAAAAAATACTTCCTCTTATCTTTATTATAAGAGATAAATGATTATTTTTATTTAATCTAAAATATAAGAGATATGTATGTATTTTGACAAATATTAAATGCTCATTTCCAATTTTACTCTTATTTATAATAGGGTTTATATTTACGAGATAGGAAATAAATGCTCAATTATGAGTTAATTGTAATTAATACTAGTACACATATAAATTTCCAAAAAATCCCTTCTAATTAATATCCTGATGGCCTATAATTAATGATAATAATTAATAAGGGCAATATTGAAAATTAGCATTTAATATGTGTGAAAATTGATACACGTTTCTTATATTTTGGATTAAAAAAATGACCTATTTATTTATCATATTATGGACCGGAGGGAGTATATCATAGATTCATAGAGAGTGCTCTCTGTCTCAATCTTGCTCTCTTGTTTATCAAGTTATTATATGTTGGGTGTTGTTAACTAATATCCTAAGTGTACTATTTAAGAAATCCAAAAAAAGTAAAAGTTATGGAAAAACTAAATATACAACTTTTGAGACTAATAAATATATCATTTTTTCATAAAATTTTGCTATTCGTAATTCTTTATCTAGTACCTTTAGGACATCAGTGAGCATTCTCTTTATGTATTTGTCTCTTGTTTTCTCTTATTTTTTACACAATTTTTTCTTTGGTGATTATTAATGTCTATTCTTGAAAATTAATCAATTATGTTATTTGAATAACATAAATAATATAAAATCTAAATAAAACAGTCATTTTTATATACATTTACACTATAACATATTCGTGATTTTACAACACATATTTTTTTGTATTTGATAGCGCTTTTGGGCGCTACTTTATTGGTGCTGACAAAGATGACACCATAAGATAGCGTTTTCAAAACATTATCGAATATTAAACTACAACAGTGTGTTTTCAGGGAAATGTTGTCTTAGTTTACAACAGAAGATAACATCTCGTGTTGGAAATGCTATTTTAGTTTTGGACCTAAAATAGTGCTTCTTCGGGGCGACGCTATCTAAGTATAGAATCTAATATAGTGGTTACTAATGAAACACCATCTATATGTGTGGACTAAGATAGTGCTTCCTATAAAAAGATTGTCTTAAGCCACACACTTTTTTAGCCGTGGTATACACATTCTCCTAGAAAACATTAGAGCAAACTATACTTTATTTATCAGACAAAGCAAACTATACTTAATTATTTACAAAATAAACTGTTTACATAAATGCCAAGATAGGCTTTTTTTTTTAAAATATACAAAACCATTAAAATTTACTGGTCCCCTCGCTTGTTTCACCAAATTCAATACATACTCACACCACGCTTCCCTGAATTCATTATACTTGGACTCTGAGTAAGCAGCACACTTGAACTCAGGGAAGCACTTTAAAATAAAACACCGGAATAAAATGAATTTAAAAATGAACTACATTTGAATGGTCAAATTTAATAACTTTGCATGGTAAATCTAAACTAACTAGCAAGATAAATGACAAACCACCACTGGGATATTAGTTTGGTCTTGTAGAATGATCTCCTTCATGAACCTCATGACGTAGTAGCCAGATTCTACATTGCCTGGCTGGCGGGGGCACTATAAAAGCAAAAGCATAAAGTTAAATTAATGTATTTTTTTTCCTAAACTATTAGATGAAGGTAGACCAAATACCTTTATCTTATTTCATTTGATGGGAGCGGATTTAGTTTTGTTCGTCCTACCATGTTGTTCACGGTACTTCTAAATACCACTAACAAAGTTAAATGAACTTCATGAGTAAATATTTTGAAATTTGAATCATGACAGACATATTTATGCTGGAAATAAACGCATATCCTTATTCATCAAATTCTTTTTTCATCATTGGGAGATTTTCCAGTTGACCATTGGGCGCCAAATCCAGATAATAAACACTCTCATGATAGACGTTGTCACATTGATGACGACCAACACCCAATGTGAACTGGAAAAAATGTTGAGTTAGCATATCCTAAGCAACATTTCATAGAATTCATTAAAGTGTACAAATAGTGACTAATCCAACATTGACAAGTGTCATAAGTAGCTTATCTTGTCTGTTATTTCACATGAGAACATCAGATATATATCGTGATCCCTCCGTAATCTGATTCTCCACCAAAGAACTTACGTTTGTGGGTGCAAGAACGAGAATCTCGTCTTTTGAGATTCTAACACTTTGTTCCACAAGTACCTTAAATGAAAAAAAAATACAAATTTGGATTACCAAAAACTTCAATGTTTAAATTAAAAAGACTAAAATACAGTGTCCACTTATAGGGATTTGAAGATATATTTGATGTATGTGAGTATGACCGGTACCTGATAAGTCGTTGGCTTATCTAGTTTTATAGCTAGAAAGGCCATGGTTTTGATGCTAATTATGCGAGTTAACCTCGCTTATTGCTCGGATTTGGCTTTTATTGTCCTCAAGTAACAATTTGAGTCATTTTGCTAATCTTTAGGATTTTTTATTATTTTTGAGTCAAATAAAGCACTTAGTGCTAATTTTAATTTCAGGATAAAAGTGATGCTCGAGAAAGCAAAGAAAAATTGTAGAAAACAAGCAAAAGGAAGAAAAAAGGATGCCTCGCCTCGCGAGACTCTACTCGCTTCGCGAGCCAAAAGTAAAACTAAGAAGAATTTGAAGGTCTTCGGGCTCGCCCCGCGAGCCAAACACAGGGATTCTAAAGACTTTCAGGCTCGTCTCGCGAGTCTTGTGGTTTGCCCCGCGAGTAGGATCTCACCCCCCGAGCGTGCGCAGTTCAGACTTCCTATTTAAGCTTGTATTTGTGCGAAATTAGGGATCTTAATCTTTGTTTTCTTTGAGCTGCGCCTCGTTTAGTCTTTTTTATGTTATTTTCTGAGTTTGGATGCTTTCTATTGGCTTGTTGGTGATTATGAATGCTATGAGGAGCTAATCCTCTTGTCTGAGGGATCGATGAAGTCGCTCATGACATCATAGTAAATTGTGATGTTTTCTTCTCCCTATTTTTGATTCTTGTTTCTTAATTCTGAATTGTGTGTGTTAATCATATGAGCTCGTGGTTAACTAGTCAAGCATGATGAGTCCGACCGGAGATTAATGCTTTAGGACTTGAATTAAGAACACCAATTGAATATTGATAGAGATATAATAGGATATTGATGCAATCGTTATAGGGAACCAAGGGCTTAATGAATCTAGCATGTGAATTATCGAATAGAGATATAGTTGATTAGCAAGATTAGGTGTTTTCTCTTGTGTTCGACCGAGACATTAGAATAATTCAGGATTCCTGGTTGGCATGTAATTGAACTTAGGGGTAGAAAATAATCACTTGGATCTATTGCTTAATTGGGTAGGTGAATTCGTGACCTTAGATCTTCCCAACCATAGTCACAACCTTTGGCAATTGTTTTCTTAGCTTTTTTATATTGCTTGATAATAGATAAGATAACTTCACTTATCCCAACAAACTCTACCCATTGACTTGGTCAACAATAATTGCTTTCTTTGAATTTGGACAAATTGGTCACTCAATCCTTGCGTTCGACCTCGGTATTTACTTACCGTGTTTTTATTACTTTCTTCGATCCGGTACACTTGCCGGATCATATCAAGTTTTTGGCACCGTTGCAGGGGATTGACATTACCAATTTTATTTATTTAAAGAAAATACTTATTTTGAACAAGCCAATTTTTATTTTTAGTTTTTCTGAATATTTTTCTCTTGAATTTCATTGATTTCACTTGGTCTTGTGAGTTTTTGTTGAATGCGAGGTACCGTTCCACTGGAAGAATTGCTATACGATCCATAAATTCGTAGGACTGAGAAAAGTTTGAGGAAAAGGTCAGAGAACAAATGAGGCTTGAAGCAATAAATCCTATCAATCTTGAAGAGATAGCAGAACAAGATCCTCCTGCTTACAAGCCCCTCTATGAGTACACCCTTCCTAGCTTGGAGGATTGTACTTCTACTATTATGAGGCCTTCCATCACGGCTAATGCATTTGATAACAAGCCGTCGGTACTTCAACTGGTGCAACAACATCAATTTGATGGAGGGGCACATGATGATCCTCACAGGCATATATCACAGTTTTCGGTGATATATGATGTGATATTTCAAAGTATGTTGGAGTTTCACCCTTTCTCTCTCCGGGATAGAGCACATGATTGGTTGGAGTTGAACATGGATCGCGGAAGCATCACCACTTGGGAGGACATGGCTCATAAATTTATAATAAGATTATTTCCTCCTCAGAAAGCGACTCAATTGCAAAAAATCGTCATCTCTTTAAGGCAAAATGAGAATGAGACATATAGTGAAGCTTGGGAGCGGTATAATGTGCTCTTACGAAGGTGTCCCTCTTCGTTCTTTGATTTGTGGATGAAGGTGTAGAATTTTTTCAATGGTTTGAGGGGTTCTTCTCATATTATTTGTGATGCCGCAACTGACGGTTCTTTTTCTTGCAAATCAGCGAAGGATGCATGGGCACTATTAGAGAATATGGCTAAGAACGATTACAACCGCATGAAAGAGGAGCGTAATATGCAACAACTTCCTACCTCACCTCTTTAGAATTCTACCTCTGGGCTTAGTGCTAGTTCTATTGAAGCTATTCTTGAGCAAAATGCACTTTTGAAGAAACAGAATGAAGCACTTACCAATATGATGAAGGTGAATGCGGTGCGTGAAGGGTTGCCTCCGGGTTGTGATTTTTGTAATGGTGATCATGATAGTGCATGTTGTCCGGGTAATTTTCCTCAGGAGTATGTGGACTCGTGTCACAATTTCTATGATACAATGCCACAGCACAATGACTATCAGACGAACAGACAAAATAACTACCATCAGGGTCAGAAGTGGAATTCCAAGGGCAGGGATCATTCGGGGTTCTCTTGGAGCAATACTAGTGGTGGGTTGGCCGGGCAACAACAATAACATCAAAGGCATAATTACGAGATTCACAATGCACCCAACAAGCTCTCCCTCAACCTAATCAATTGCAAATCACAGATGGTGGGAAGCAGTCTTGGGGATTGGCCTTTGGAAAATTAGCTACTCATACAAGCACGACCATTGAGAAGTTGAAAATGCATATTGATACCTCCATTAATAAGCTAGCAACTCACACATGGTCGACAATCTAACACTTGGAAACACGGGTGGCTCAACTTGATTCTATAGTTTTGATATTCGGACTGAGATGCCTAGTTTGATTGGTATGATAAAAAGTTGGTTAAGTGTCTAGTCCGTTCAACCTAATAGATATATATTTTTAAATATTATTGTATTATATTAAGTAACAAACTTAAGATAAATCAAATTTTAAATTAACATAAAATAATCATATAATATATTTCTTAAGATAAATATCAACGAACAAAGATAAATAATATTTACAAATTAAATTGTATTTATTAATTTAAAAATAAATTATATTATTAATTTTATTATTCTAATATTTAAATGAATTTCAACTAGGTATTACATTAGGTATTACATTATTCACTTAAGAGCATTCTTCATATAAAGTTTTCATTTTTATTCTAAATGTTTTCATATTTTATAAGATTTTTTTTTTCATTTTCAAAATTTTCAGTATTTTCAATAAACATCTTTATGCATAAAATTATATAATTTATAAGTTTTATAAAATATCATGATTTTTAGTTTTTTATTTTTAAAAGAGGAAATGTTGTCATTTTTTTTAATAAAACATTTCACATGAGTTTATGTTACTAAACACTCTAGACCCAAACTAAATGTTTTTTTTTTCAGAACATGGTTTTTTTTTTAATGAGACAATGGGCCTACAGCTGGGCTAAACCCATCTCACTTCATCTTCTTCACTCAACAACTAATGGAGCTGCTGCCATGGCGACGTGACGGTGCGATGATGGGCGAGATATGCGGTGGTCCATTCTGGTCTGTGGCGTAGGCGGAGCCTTCTTCGTGCTTGGCATGGTTCGCGGCGGCGCGCGAGGTTGATGGCCAGAAGCTTCGTTGCGGCAACGTCCATAAGCTGCGCGACAGTGATGGTCAGAAACTGCGCAACGGTGATGGCTAGAAGGTGTGCGACGGTGATGGAGATGGTGCACGATGGTGATGGCCAGAAGACAGTGTTAGCAGTAGTGAGCGAAGGGCCAGAAGGCATAGCTGTGTTTGGCTATGGAGCTTGGTTATGGACTCATGGTGGTCGGTGATGAAAATGGTGAAACTTTGAGAGGGATAAATAAGTCTTTTAAATCTAATATTAATTTTTTTTTTGTACAAAAATCTAATATTAAATGAGAAAATTAAAAGATTTTTTTAAAAAAATAATAATGATTTGTCAAATTTAAAAAATGAAGTGTGATGATATATTTGAGGTGACATTAATTTGGAATTTCGATAATTTCAAATATCAGGTTGGTATTACTTCATAATTTCAAGGACCAAATAGGATGTTTACTCATTTATGTTAGGTATCAGAGATTCACCATAACAATATGAGTCAAAAATCCATTTTTCTCAAAGAAATTCTTTAATTATTTTATTTGATTTACAATTATTTTATGTTTTTGGATAAATGCCCATTTTGGTTCCTAACAAAAAGTGCGGAGGCTATTTCAGTCCCTGACAAAAAAAAAAATACTCCGTTAGTCCCTGACAATTACTAACGTGGGAAAAGTTAATCCCTACGTTGACTTCCGTTACCCATCCTCCGTTAAGTTGATGACATGGCCGTTAACAACTCCCAGCTGTCCGTTACATTGTCTATGTGGATTTTTTTTTTTTCAATTTTTAAATGCTTCAAAGGGACAAGATCTGCCCTTTCTCTTTCTTCCTCCACCTCTTCTCCCCCTTCTCGTTTTCAATGTGATAGAAGAAGAACACCACCACAAACCAAATTATTCTCAGTATCAAAACCATGATGCAGGAGACCCAACTTTTCCTTTCATCTTCTTATTCCCTCCATTCCAACCATATTCATCACATCACTTCCATCACCATTTCTTTTTCACATTTCTCCCTATACCAAATAGTTCAAGTCAATAAACCAGAAGCACTTTTCACCACTTCCCCTACTCATTTTCGTCATCCTCATAGACCCATGAATCACCATGAATCATATACCATGTAATCTCCATTCATCAACATATCTCTTCAACCATTTTCCCCATCTAATTAAGCTTCACAACAATAACAAAAAAGAAAGACACATCAGAACCCGAGTCCTCGCCGCACGCCTCGCCGCCACCTCCGCGTCCAGGTCCCTTCACCTTTGTTGCAACCGATTTCTGCAATCGATTCTAGCATTCAACTTCGGTGCGTGCGGCGGTGGCGGACTAGAGCTCCGAGATGGAGTTCTCATGGCAGAGGAGGGAATATAGGATTCGTTGGAGAGGCGAAGGGCGAGAAGGAGGAAGGGGAGGAAGTCCAATCGAGGGAGGGTGGGTGCTAGAGTGGAGGTGGAGGAAGAAAAGGGTGGTGGGGAGGGTTACAGAAAACCTAGATCCTTTTTTTTTTGGGCTTAATGACAAAAAATGCAGAGGCCATTTCAGTCCTTGACAAATTCCACTTTGGAAGATTAAAAAAATTGAAAATAAATTAAAATCCAACTGGACAGAGATTACAGCCAGGTAGGACGATTTAACGGCCATGTCATCCAAGTAACGAACGTTGGCTAACGGAAGTCAATGTAGGGACTTACTTGTCCCATGTTAGTAATTGCCAGCGACTAACGGAGTAATTTATTTTGTCAGGGACTAGGGATGGCAATTTTACCAATACCCGCGGATACCCGTGGATAAAATCCGCAACGGGCACGGGGCGGGTAGTTAAACGGGTGCCCGCGGATAAAATAAACGAGTAATTTCAATACTCGTTTGTTAACGGGGCGGGGGCGGGTATTGGTGTACCCGTGCCCGCGGATACCCGTCCCCGATGGTGAAATTACAAAAATGACCCTGCTTTATAACACTAACCAAAGTATAAACTATAGTTCCTCTCCTCACTTCTTCTCAGTCACTCTCTGCATCATCTTCCTACTCTCACTCTGACTCATTTTTCCTCCCCTCCTTTCACCGGTCGCTGCCCAGTTACTCTCTCACTCTTGCGATCGCTTGCCCAAGTGTTTCCGATTTGCCCACGAAACTCCACAAGACAGCAACACCTAGCAACTGCGCCACCACCGCACGACGTCGCCTCGCGCAGAACCCCTCCACGCATTGCGGCACACGCCCATGCGTCAGTCTCCCCTCGCTGTTCACGCATAGCCTTCGTCGATCTAGATTCGCCTCTCCACCAACTCCCCCTCGTGAGAACACAGATCCATATCCAGATCCGCCGTCCTGTCTGTCTCAGTCGCATCGTACTCCATCGTTGTCTGGTCACCTCCGTCCTCCTTCTCCGTTCGCGTCGCACAGGTGAAGGACAAAAGTCCTTTGTTCATCTCAATGTTGGGTCCTTCCCCATAACCCTTCTGGTTTTTTTCAAAGGTTAGAATGCTCCTTCATTGCAATGCAAGAAGCTTTTCTGGAGAAAATTTTGTTGATGCTGACGGATTTAACAAATATCCGTGGATACCCGTAATATCCGTGGATACCCGTAAAACCCGTTAAATACCGGTATAGCGGGTACCCGCTCGGGTAACGGGCTGGGACGGGTAGTGTTTTTCACCCAACGGGGCAAGGGGCGGGTGAGTACTATCCGTGCCCGCCCCGCCCCGTTGACATGATGGGACTGAAATGGCCTCCGCACTTTTTGTTAGAGACCAAATGGGCCTTTACCCTATGTTTTTTAATTATTTCTTTGTTATCTACTCAACTCTTTTCTCCTGTTTAGGGATGGCAATTCGGACCCTACCCACTGGGTACCAGCAAAAAATACCCACAATGGATAGGGTAAAAACCCGCTTTATGGGTATGAGTACGGGCACAGGTATTTACCCGTAAATGTGAGAGGGTATGGGGGCGGGTACGGGTACGGGTACCTTAGTACCCACCCCGCCCCATACCCGCATATATATATATATATATATATATAAATACATATAATCAAAATACTTTGGAGGCGCTTATGTATGCACAAAGCTGGATAAAGCATTATAAGAAATATAATAAATGTTGCATTAATATGTTTGTTTAATGAAATTTGTGTTCAGTCTAACCATTAATTTTATTTTTTGTTCTAATTTCTATTGGTATCACTGGATCAAAACAATATTTACACATGAAAGACAAACATTTGCAGTCTTTTAAGACTCTGAGTCAGAAAATGAGGTAAGATAATCTAATAATTTGTTACTAATTATTGCTTTACAAGTTTATAATATATAACTAATAACTAATATAATGTATGTTTTTTATTTTACAAGTTTTGGAGATCATCGGCAATATCGGCTCAGGATTTACAACTTGATGAGTTTATTGTTTTGGATGTTAATTGTTATTTACTTGTTTTGGATATTTTACATTTTTTATTTAGTATAATACGCTGGTTTGTGGTGTTTCATGAATACGTTCGAAATATCGTTGGATGGTTTTTCAATTAAGTTATGGCTTTTTGTTATTTATATTTTTTTCTTTGTTAAAGTGCAGGTAATATGTGCGGGTATGAGTATTTAGGTACTCAGAAGATATGGGTAAGGGTATTGAGATTGCTACCCACAAGGGTACAATCCGGATATGGGTAATTTTTTTAAACACGAATATGAGGACGGGTACCATACTCAAACCCTACCTGTCGCCATCGCTGCTCCTGATTCCTTTCCCCCTTTCTCTCCTACGTCTCCCTTTTCCCTTTGTCTTCTTCCGTTTTGCCGTCGACGTTGGTGGTTGATTGTGTGGGTGGTGCACTCATAGAAATGTTCATCTCCTCCCTTGCCTCTGCTTCGTCCTCCTGTCAGTCTCTGTCTTCTCTGTTTTGTTTCTCTCTCTCACGTTCTGTGTTGTTTGCTCTATCCAAACTTCTTCTCTGTATTTTTGACTCTCGATCGATCTCTCCGTATCGGGTTTTACCCTCTGCTGCGTTTCTCATGCTCTGTCTTTTTCAACTGTGTGTATGGAAGAGAGTACAAGGTTCCTGTCACATGTTATGCAGAAAATTGAGTTTCTTCAATGTAGCCTTTGCAGGTATTATTTTTTGGGCTGATTCTCCCAAAACGATCATTGTAGTGGACCATTCCCAATCAATTTTATGCTTAAATTATCATTTACATCCCTAGATATTTGAGACTAAGGTTTTTGCTTTAAGTAGTGTTAGAGATTCATCATTCATTAATGTAAACTACTCTGTATTTTACTGGTTGCTACCTGTATTTAATAAAATTTTAACCATTTTTTATTATGAAATGGGTATTCAATAAATCCTTGACAACTCAGGTTGGGTATCGTAATTCGTATCCATCAAGCTACCGTAGCAACTCCCTTATATGTTTCAGCTAATGATATATGGATGATGTTTATCCTACTGAACATACCTGAATCCTGTGTTTAACAGTTTTTGTTTGGATTTTTCTTTCACTGATTGAGTGAAGTGAAATGATCATTTTGCATTTTTATAGAGTAAAATGTTTTATGGGTGTGACACTTGATTCATAGGTAGGTGCTTAGTTGATTTTTGATTACAGCATGCGTTTGTATATTTGAGCTTTACAATAATTTAGAAATGGAGATTACTGCAAATCACTGCACAGTCCTATAATTTTTAATGATATGCAGATTGCAGAGATTGTATAAGCAAACTTGCATTTTTAATCCATAGGAAATATTTTATTTTTATGTTTCATATTTCTATATGATTAGTATGGCTTCTGTTGTTTTGTATGTAATCCTTGATGGAACTAATGAAAAATGATGTAAAAATTAATGATAACAGGAAGGAAAAAAAAAAAACTAATTACAGGTGGAGTTACAATTGCTGACTTAGTTTAACTTTGATCCTTTTTGTGTAGAACTAGCAAAAGCCATCCAAGAGATTGCAGGATGTTTACTCTATCGACTCATATCTTTGAAGGTAATTATATTATTTTATTACCATATTACTGCATTCCATTTACTGATTGATCATAATTAGCACTTATTCTGGCATGTATGCTAAATTCGGGCTGGCATTAGAGATTCATTAAAAGGTCTTAATGGTTTTCAGATCTGTAGATCTGGCGGAATGTTAAAGGTTTCTCTGATGATTAATCCCTGAATCTGGTGGTGGTGCCTATAAAATGCTGTAACTTGGAAATTTTTTTGTGTTATCACTTCTCGGTTTTATCAATTCTTAGAAACAAAGATGAAATTTGAAAAAAAAATAGCAAAAAGCACTTCTATTGTAAAGCCGATTTAATTAAGAATTATATTCTAAATTAAAGCAACATACACATTAGGCAATGACCTTAACAATGAAAACTAGGGAGAGTAGGTAAAGTAAGTTGAAGTTGAAAATGATATGGCGTTTCTTTGTGTTTTCACAGAGGTTCCTATTGTACACGTTTCTTAGTGTTTGTTCAACCCTTATGATTGGTGATCTTTTGAATTGTTGCATTTGGTGCGGATAAGAAAAAAGTAGTAGAGCTAGTTTTCCATAATTAATAAATTTGTACTTTGAATATCTTACTACCTTGCCGCTAGACTGAAGGTTGAAAGGTTCTTCTGTTGGAATTCACGTGTGAATGGTTAAGTCCCACATTGACTAGGAATGAACTAAATGAAGGATATATAAGAGAGGTGACCCATATACCTAATGCCTTAAGGTTTTGGGTGGAGATGTGGTGTCTTGGTCTCTTGGTGATCCTGGTCATTAGCCCATTGTTGCTCTCGGTGCTCCCCGGACTCCCCAACAAGTGGTATCAGAGCCATGGTTTGGCCTGATGGGGGAGTAAGAGTGGATCCAGGTGTATTAGATCCTTGTATCGAAAGTCTTCCTGACCGCGGTGGAGTCAGGCGGCGTGTCCCGTTGGTTGGTAACGGCGGTGCAAGTATAGTGATGTGGGAGACTCACACTTGAGGGGGAGATTGTTGGAATTCAAGTGTGAATGGTTAAGTCCCACATTGACTAGGAATGAGCTAAATGAAGGATATATAAAAGAGATGACCCATATATCTAATACCTTAAGGTTTGGGTAGAGATGTGGTGTCATAGTCTCTTGGTAGTCCTAGTCATTAGCCCATTGTTGCTCCCAATGCTCCCCGGACTCCCCAACAAGTGGTATCAGAGCCATGGTTTGGCCTGATGGGGGGGGGGGGGGGGGGCAGGAGTGGATCCAGGTGTATTGGATCCTTGTATCGAAAGTCTTCCTGATCGCGGTGGAGTCAGGCCGCGTGTCCCGTTGGTTGGTAACAGCGGTGCAAGTATAGTGATGTGGGAGACTCACACTTGAGGGGGAGATTGTTGGAATTCAAGTGTGAATGGTTAAGTCCCACATTGACTAGGAATGAGCTCAATGAAGGATATATAAGAGAGGTGGCCCATATACCTAATGCCTTAAGGTTTTGGGTGGAGATGTGGTGTCTTGGTCTCTTGGTGATCCTGGTCATTAGCCCATTGTTGCTCCCGGTGCTCCCCGGACTCCCCAACATCTTCGACAGGTCATCTCTCTAACTATTGGTTGAGTTTTCCCTATGTGTATAGGAAATCAATTGGGCAGACTGCAGAGATAGTGAGATTAGATGAAAAATTTAGAAGTAAAATGAATTAAAAATCCAACTTACGACGTTGTAGCTTATTTCAGTTCCCAAATAATCTTTACAGAATTGTTTTTAATACATGGATTTGTCTAATCTGTGCAATAATGTACATGTTAAGGAATCAAATATAGAAATATTGTATTGAAAGTTGTGTAATCAGTTTTTTAAAAGTCTAAATGCTACTATTTTCAATGAAATATTTCTATTTCTTGATTCCTTAATATGTGCAATATTGCACAGGTTAGACAAATAGTTAATACATAATGATAGGAGGGGAATAGAAAAGTGGTTGTAATGGTATAGCTAATCATATAATTTAGACGTGTGAAATTTAGTTTCATTTATTGTGTCATCCTGATTTCAATGTCAAGTCAAGTAGCTGAAATTCTTTTGGTTTGTACTGTGCATTGGCACATGCCTGGGACATGCTTGAGACTGTATTCTCCATGCTCAGTTTGAAGAACATTTCAATCCCGACGACACAGCAAACACTTAGTTTAGTAGGTATCTTCTCTTCAATTTTTTTTGTTGCATAATCTTCAATGTCAGTAATTATCCTCGGTTTGCCAACGAAGGTTGGTCCAGTTAGTAAGGATTTGGCTCATAACCCATAAGGTCGTGAGTTCAAATCCCAATGTTGATGTGAGGACCTTGTTGATGGGTAATCTGTAAGTACCTCTGTAAGCGCTTTATGAGTCTTGAGGTATGTCCTGACCCTGGTGAGCCTCCGGGACCTAACTCACCTAAATTTTTTTTCACCAAAAAAAATTATCCTAAGTTCGTTACAGCTGTAAGTCAAAGATTTAGTACCAATTATTGACCTTTGATTGCAAGTTCTTATGCTCCATCGGAAAACACTCCTCAGTCTTTTGCAAAGTTCAAGATAATGAAAACATACTTTTACAAATGGACTATTAAAACTTATTTTTCCAAAGCTTTCTTTGCTAATTCCATATTGATATGTCAAAGCCTAACTGACTTGGGACAAAATATTGCCATCATTAAAAATCCTGTCCAGAATGGAAGGACTAAGCAATAAGCATATCAAAGTTAAGTTTGATGCAATCCGTGAAGCAGAAAAAGATGGTGAATTTACTATAATTCACTGTACCTATTAAAAATCAGCTAGCAGAAATAACGATCAAGCCTCTAACCAAACATACATTCTAATCCCTTATGGCTAAACTTGGAGTTTCGAGGAAAAATCTCAAGCAGTGGTGGAATTGAGAATAGGACAAATATTTTGACAATGAAAGTAATGTTCATCCAGCAGTTTAAGGATGGATTTTGACGGTTAGTTATAAAAAATCAGTGTTGGTCCATAGCTTCTGGGTTATGTCCAAACACTGCAGACTTGTTTGGTATGATTGGTTACCAACTAAATCTCTGTTTGATGCTGAAGTTGCAACCTATATGTATATATCCAGTAAACCTTGAGAGAATAAATTCAGCACTGACATTTAGCAAAATTTTAGACACAGATTCTTGCTATTTTCTGTTTCTGCAGCATGAGCTCTATTCAGTATAGTTACTTTTGACACCCTCAATCGATCATGGTCAGCAGTTATCAAACATATGTTGGACAGTAATCTAATACCATTTTTTGAGTAGAAATTACAAGCATCTAGTATATTTGTCAAATTCTTATTTTTTTGCTACAGAAAAACGAGTTATTTTGAGGAAAAGCCCCTTCTCATTCTCCTTCAAGTTATCGTACCTTATTCTAGGTATATTTTGAACCTCTGTGTTTGGAATTCTCTAATATTTTTCTAATTCAAATTTCCTTTCATATAATTTTTAACAAAAAAATAAAAATAGAATTGAAACCTCTTATTTAAAAAACCAATGGAAGGCCATAAGTGTAATGCACATCAACTTTGCAATATCCACATAACTTGTGGCAGGTAGGGTCCTTGTATAGGCATTCCAGCTGAAGAAATTAAGATCGTAATGATCATTTAGCTCCTCCACTTGACATGTCTTTTCAACCAGTTAGCAAATGCTTATTCCTTGATGTAATAATGATCCTACTACCAGAACCAAACCAATTAATGGCTCCTAGCCCAATCTATCAACATGATGAAGAATCCTTCTATGTTAAAGCCGAGGATACAAACTTGATGTGTTTTACATTTCCCCAAGAGTCTCATCTAAAATCATCTCTTGAAGTGCAACTAGACCTCTGGTTTGAATTTTCTCTAACATCAGCAAGAAAACTTGTACCATCAAACTAATCGATTATAGATTTACATGGAACTTGTACAAGTGTTATTCTACCTTTGCACCAGGTTCACGAATGTCCAACAGTATTAACTGACCCAATATCTAATACTGAGTTCATATCTGCCATGCTTGAGTTCTGTCCAACTGTTAGTATGTTTGGAACTATTAGTAAATTAGAAAAATATCTGATAATATCTTTCCATATCTTAGAATATTTCAGAGTATCATGGATGATCTCTTAGGATTTATTTCTTATTTATATTTTACGATTTGATTCTTTATTTGATCAAGACTAGGATTCTACTTTTATTATAGATAGGACTATTAAGGTTGTCTTTTGCAATCAGATCATTACCATATCAAATCAATATCAGTCTTATTACTTGTTAGTTTATTTCTCTCTTTTCCTCATTCGCTACCTAAAACCTTCCAATTCAACATGGTATCAGAGAGGTACCATCCTCGTGACCTGTCCTATCACTGTTCCACTGTGGAGTTCCGCTAAGTATGAAGGAATTCTAATCATCTTCTTTGCCATGCAAAAAGAAAAATACATATATTTCCTGTCATTTTTCTCTCCTCCGTCGTGTTCTTCTTTTCCGGCACGTCCTTCACTTTTCCGGCAATCATAGCTGCCAACGCAGAATTTTTCCGGCGAACCAATAGGTTCGTCCCTTCCGATCCTGCTGCCAAAGTTTCAGCTTCAAAGACCAAGGCACGTGCCCTCAGCAGCATGTGGCGGCGTGTCCGACCACCTCTCTAGCCGTTGTTTTCTTCGCCGTGACTGCTGGTCAGCCCTCTTTCCGGATCTGTTCTAAAATATGCTTCTCCGATGTTTGTCATGCAATTCTTATCCACTAATGGATCATACCAATGACTTCTCTTCGTACCGACAATCATTCTGGTGGTGACTCCTTTTCCACAGATGAATCATATTAGTGGTGACTTCTATTTCCGTCGACGATTGACTTATGTTGGTTATAACTCGTACTAGCCCAACTTTTTGTCTCAGATGCTCTGGCCTCGGCTCCTTGTCCTATATGCACTGGCATCGTCTTTGTCCCAGATGCACTAGCCATGGTCCTTTGTCCCAGATGCACTAGCCTCGTCCGTCCTGGAAGTAGTTGTCTACCTTAATTTCAATTTTAAATAATTTGGGTCTCTGATATTGTTGTTGAAGCTTCCAAATGCGGTTTTGAGAAGTTCAAACCTTGCTGCTAGATTGCTTGCCAAGAAATTTCTGTCAGACTGATGATCATTCCAGCTATCTCGCCAAGTTATCTCTCCAGCAACTTTCTCCGGCCTCTCCAACATCTTTGAGTTGCCTTTCAACCATTATTTTCATCGAACTTAATTTTTGTTTTTTTTATTTTATTTTAAGTTTTAATTTGAGGGGAATGCATTGTATTCGTGTAACAAGCTTTAGAAAATTAAAGAAATATATGATAATATTTTTTCATATCTTAGAATATTTTAGAGTATCCTAAATGATCTCTTAGGATTTATTTCTTATTTATATTTTATGATTTGATTCTCTATTTGATCAAGACTAAGATTCTACTTTTATTATAAATAGGACTATTAGGGTTGTCTTTTGTAATCATATCATTACCACATCAAATCTATCAATCTTATTACTTGTTAGTTTATTTATCTCTTTTCCTTCTTCCCTACCTAAAACCTTCAAATTCAACAGGAACCATTTCTGAAATTTTCAAAATCACTTTTGAAATGGAGAAACTCTCATTGTAGCTTCTCCAAAAGCACTTACACCTCTTGATCATTGAGTTACCAAACCCACGCTATTTGTTCACCAATTTGTAATATCATTTTGTTTGTTGAGACCTCTATAATATAGCATAGTAATAGTATTGCTCTTTTAATCATTACGTTAACTAATGCCTAATTTCCTTTCATTTATGAATCGTGGTGCAAAAATAAATCATCCCTAGCCTGCATATACTGATTATTAGACAAGATAAGAAAACTTAACTCAAATCAAAACCTATGTTACATGGTATATGGCGGCACTGCCTCCAAATCTACCATCTGAGCACCTATACATTCCTGTCCTTCCAAATTTGTCTTCTGATTAGCATTTAAACCTTTCAGCCGACATTTGCTACAAGTCTTGAGGAGCAGTATACATGTGCCTTGAAGCTTTGTGACTAGTTGACAAATATGCTTATAGTAGAAGCAGAATGCGGCTACCAATGATAGAAGCACATTGATGATGAGACACTTCCAAATTTCAGTGAGGAGTAACCAAAGGAGTGTCTCACATGCAGTTACCCCAGAAACGTGGAAAATAATAACAGTGGGGAAGTTGATTTTGGTTGTTTGTGCAATGGCATGGCAAGATGTAGCTGTGAGGAAAAGCATCATGGCTGGGCTTGATTGCTGGAATGGGTTGGTGTTTGAGCCTTGATACTTAATTCCAATTGAAGCCAACTCCATCGTTATGAGACAAAAGTAAACTTTGCTGGGGACTGCAAAACTGCAAGGGTCGTGAATCATAGTATGATTGATGTTATTTCCAAGAGGGATATTGGATATAAAGTGTAAACTGAGAAACTAAAAATCTATCCATATTTGATTAGTTAAAGATTTATCGACATTTGATTAGTTGAAGTAGATTGATTAGAAAGTGGATTGACATCTGATTGCACTTTAGTTAGTAAAGAGATATATCTTTATTTTCTCATCTTTCATTCAAGCTCATTTCAGAGGAGCTTTTTACAGGGATATTAGATACTAATAAATGGGATATTAGCTTGAATGTAAGCAACTAAGGTCCACGTTTATATAAAATGCCTCAAATCACTTTAACATCAAAGGTGGATATATCTTACATTTTTTAACTTTTACTTTCAAATGCACTTCAAAGCGTTACTCATATAAAATAAGACAAATGAAGATTGGAGCATAGTACCTTTGCATGTCTGGTGTTGTGGTACGTGTCATATTGTTTATGAAAATAGAAATGTTGACTTGAGGGTGTGGGTATTTACAAGTTGGGTTCCACAGCAACTACACGTGAGGAAAGGTGCCTTCGAATGGGAAATTCTCCCTTCAATCTTCACTTGATGTTCCGAAAATGGGCAGACTGGTATTTATAGCTAAAACCTGTGACAGCTATGTAAACTAAAAAAGTCAAACGCTGACATTCTTCTATTCCAATATATTGTACGACCAAGGACTAACGTGTCTTATACCTCTCCAAAGACGAAGTACCTGTTTCACTGTTTGGTTAACATTCGGGATGGTCCAGAACTAATTCTCGGAGCAATAGAAGTAGGGATGGCAAAAGTGCGGGTGCGGGTAGTGCTTTCCTTGTATCCATACCTGTTAATATCCATGAATATTTATGCAGGTAATGGGTATTCATGGATATTCATGGACATTTAAGAGTCTCAAATAAAAGAAAATAAAAAAAAAAATTATACAATATAATATAGTAATATATTATTATTAACATTATATAATATATTATATGTGTTTAAAAAAATTATTATTATAGGTTTAACCATTGAAAAGTATGAAATAATAAAGAAAATAAAGTTTACTTCTTCTCAAATTTATAGAAATTATCATAATATATATTATATATTTAATAAAAAATATTTATTATGAATATGCGCGTATCCACTGGGCAGGTACTATGATCCCCATCCCCATTTAATAGATATTCATTTAATACCCATTGCGGGTAATCTATGCGGGTATCCACGAGTGCAGGTAATTTTGCCATCCCTAAGTAGAATTGAAAGTTATTTTTTCGGTGTGAGGGTAGCAAAATCGTGGGGGATAAAATTGATTTTAAGGTGTGTAGAATGAATTCTGATTGTAGCAAGAATTCCTAGCTTTTATGTTGAAAAATTCAACTCAAGGTGTGTGACTCACAAATTTTTTTTATATTTATACATCAAAAGTGATTATACTTTTATCATCCAAATAAAATCAATCCTTTTGAACCCACTTTTAAAATATCAATATCAAACACAAATCAATTCTTCATAATCAATTCTATCAAAATAAAAAACAAACGACTGGCCCCTCGAGCCAGAGAGCAAAATTGAAGATTCGGAAAGCTCTCTAGGGTGCCCAGCGAGCAAAGGCTGGCCCCGCGAGGCAGAGAGGAAAAATTGAAGACCAATCTAGGGTGCCCCGCGAGACACTGCTCGCCCTGTGAGCGTGTGTTATCTATAATTAGTATTAAAGCTTGTTTTAGAATCGAATTTTGAAACCTAATCCTAGTTTTTGTGAGCTGCGTCTCCAGTAGTGATATTTCTGAGTTTTGTTGATGTTTCTACTAAAATTCTTGGTGACTATGAATGCTATGAGGAGCTAATCTTCTTTTTCTAAGGAGTCGACGTAGCTGCACATGACGACATTGTGATATTTGTAAAGTTTTCTATTCCTTTCTTCTTATTCTTTGCTTCTTAATTGTGATTTACATTTTGTTAATCAAAAGAGTTCGTGATTAACTAGTCAAGCATGATGAGTCCGACCGAAGATTCATGCTTTAGGGTTTGAATTAAGAACAAAAGTTGATTATTGATAGAGATATAATAGGAGACTTGTGCAATCGATATAGGGAATCAAGATCTTAATGAATTCTTGCATGATAATCATCATAAAGATATAATTGATTAGTGTGTAAGGGTGTTTTCTTTTGTACTTGAAGGAGACATTAGAATAATTTAGGGTTCCTGATTGGCATAGAATTGAATTACAAATAGATAACTAATCACATTTAGATCGAGGCTTGATTGTGTAGGTGAAATCGTGATCTTAGATGCCCCAGTCATATTTGAATTCTCAATATCGTGTTGCGATTTGTTTAGATTCTCTTGCGAATTTGTTAGCTAATTACAAAATCTTCATTGATCTCACCATATCTTTCTCACTCCATTGACTTGGTCATCATAATTATCTATTTGAATTTAGATAAATTGGTCATCAAATCCCTATGTTTTATACGATTTCTTATCGTTTTATTATTACTTGCTTCGATCTGATATACTTGTCGGAGCCCATTAAGACCCAATCATGTTTTTATGTTATGTTTTCTCTTATATTAAAAACAGATAAAGAGATAAAAATAAATTTAGGTACCATTTGATATTAATTATAGTTTAAAACATTTTCAGGAAAGTGATATTAGAATAAAACTTTCCCATGTTTGGTAGGTCTGTGTTTAGATATTCTAGTGTCTTAGGCAAAAAAGAGATTTAGTGCAACAAAGTAGAGAAAATAAAAAATAAAAAATAAAAATAAAATAAAAATAGATGTTGCAAAATAAATAGGAAAAAAGTGATGAAATGATAGAATTTGAAAAAAGGAGAACTGCACGTCAATATTATTTACTACAATACTTTGATATCAGTTATCCCTGTTGAGAATTCACTTCAAAAAAATGTGAAAATAAGGAGGAAAAGAGAAAAAAGAATGAGAGAGCTAAAATAATTTGAAGAGAAAATATTAAAGTTTTATGAAATAAATAGATAACAATTAACAAAATAACTATTAGCTTAATTGTTATTTTCTTCCAAGAATGTATACCATAACGATGGAAGTTAACATGCAAAAAATGTAAACCTACAAATTTTTTTATTATATTTGATATAATTAGGACTAATAATGAGTCAGAGTGAGAAAAATAACATTAGATAACTTTAAAAATATCAATAGCAATTAACAATAATAATAACGAGTGAGAATTTTTTTTCCCCAATGACTGTGGGCTGTCAGCCTCGAACTGAGTACCTGGTGTCTGAAAGGCAAGTTTCAAACTAACAGGCTACTCAGGAAACCAGCAATAACGAGTGAGAATGAGGATTAAGGCAATTGTCTAAGTTGCCTTATTGCTGACATCGCCTTGAATCTGAATTGTTTGGTACAATGAATAAAAAATTTATTTACAAACATAAAAGATAGTTTGGAATAAAATTAATGAATAAAAGTCAAAAGTTTCATTCTCGTGTATGAGAGTAGGAAATAATTATTTTTGGAAATCTCATTATAAAAAATGTAATTTACATGGGAATAAATGATTTTATGAACTAAATTTCACCTTAATGGATCCTACCAAAATAATGATCATCCTACTATAGTTATTATTATTTCTTTCTCAATACTAACATGAGAAAAAAACGCTGATGGATTTGGTGCGGTCAAATTTCCTTGCATTCACTGTATTTGATAGATCAAAATCGTTGAATGAAGATTAGACGACTCATATTCTGAGATTATTTTATAAATTTGATTTGTCGAGTTTAAAATATGAACCGTCTGATTTTGATATAATGATTACAACTTACTGAATGCAGTGAATTTAGGAAACTCTGACCGCAAACAATCAGGATACAAGAAAAACATAAGAGAAGAACATAACACCCTAATCCTTTTTAATTTTAGGAATCAGAACGAGACTTTTCTGGATCTGAGTTCTCTCATATGAGGATTCAACACGAGGTAAATGTCATTGTTAAGTCTCACTTAAAAAATTGCAAGTGGGATTTATGGTGAGATTTCTCAACATGATCCCCTCATTTTGAATCCTAACATGAGAGTATCCAAATCCAACTTTTCTCTAATATTATAAAGATAAAGAATTTTTTTTCAATGATATCATATGATGTTTCTTTCTTTATTAATGTATTTATAAAATACGTGTATATATAAAAATATAAAAAATAAATATAAAAATACAAAAATAAATATATGAAATATGATATTCAGATTTTGATGTTAAGATAACAAGGAATGATTTTTATACACCAAAATGGGACACCAATTGATGGTCGTTTTGTTTTTTGGGTGAATTTTTTATAAGTGTGTATATAAAGAATATAAAAAATAAGTGAGAGATAGAGATAAATATATACGATGTCATATATGGTATCTAAAATTTGTGTTCAAATATCATAATTCTAAGATAATATCACTTAATAAAAAATTGCTAACTCGTAGAGTACTAATGAAATTCGTATTATCACGTGAGCATGACGTTGGAAGAAAAAAGAAGAAAGGTTGATCGACTTCCTCTTTAATTATGACATGTTACACGGATTCAGGAAGATTGACTAAAAAGTAAAACTATACTATTTCAACGAGTTTTATTGGCTTGGGTGCATTGGACTTGCCTATCAGAAGCTTATTTGAGGACTAAGTACAGTATTGTTTGTTATATTGAATGATACTAAATTATTCATCATACATTCATGGAGAGTGCTCTCTCCCTCAATCTTGCCATATATTTTTTTTCAAAGGCAATATGACCCTATATCACTATAATTTATTAAAAAAAAAAAAAAAGAAAAACAGAAAAAGTATGGGGGACATAAACTAAAACCCATGCAAAATAAATCATTTAAATCTAACATTAGGTTTTCTATTCCTTCTCGGGTTATATTTCTGAGATTTAGACAAAACCAGCGTGAAATCAGAATCAACTTCAATGACATTATCATTATTTAACTTCTCTGCTGAGAGAGTTATTCTCTAGGTCATCATCATCCCTATTTCCCAAAAACTTGGCAAGTATTCTCATATCATGAGCAATATTAGGATGCATAAGGGCTGAATTAGACTCGGGAGTTTGAAGATTCTTACCACTAACTGTATCACAGGTAGCTATGGAATGCTCGGGCACCAGAGTATGCTTGATTGTAGAGTCAACATTAGAAGTTGAGATCTTCTCTGAAGAGTCATTAACAACATTAGTTGCAACAGAATATGAGTTTTGTGGAATAGAATTTGAGACATGATCAGGGGATAAAGGTTCCTCATAGATGGTCTCAACCAATTCACTATCACTCAATTTTTTGCCCGGTGATGTATCAATCTGCCCATTATCTTCAATTGGTTTTTGCTCTGGAATCTTAGGGACATAAGCTTGCTTAGTCCTCTGCACCAATGACAGATCCTTATGCACCAGTTTCTCCTTGTCAAATTTACAAATCGAAGCCAAATATCCAATTGATTTACAATGACAGCAAAAAGAAGGAAGCTTCTCATATTCGTTACCGATAAAAAATGCAAAACCTTCACGATCAACCATAATCTCCTTGAGCAACTTCCCTGTTAGATCAACATCCATTAAAACTCGAGCATAGTGACCATATGCCCTAGAGTAGCTTCATCCAAACTTAATGAAGTACCCAAACTGCTTGCAATTTCAAATAACAATTTCGAGCACCAATATTCTTGTGGCAAGTCATGAATTCTAATCCAGCATTGAGCATGAGATTGTTTCTGCTTGTTAGGAATAAAATCCGGAGACCACTGAAAAAGACGCAATAGCCCTGGTTGAAGGTTCCAAGCCCAAACAGCCAAGACACTACGCAAATCCTTTTGAGAAGCAAAACTGAATTCATAGAATCCCTTTCCTAATGGAATCATTCTCCATTGACCCAAAGGCTTCCATAGTCTTGAAAGTTTGTCACGTAGGTCGGATATCTTTACAGGGATATCACCTTTAACAATAACAAGTCGCCATGAAGATTGTTTTTGCAACCTTCCAACCCCTTTTGATATTCATCCTCAGATATTTTGATAGAGACTAAGTCTCTCTTCACACACGGCCGAGAAAGCTGACTAACCGGGATGTCAAACGACTCATTCAAAGCCTGAGCAAAAGATTTTCGCTGTGGATTTGATGGAGAGGGAGGAGATTCCGGATTGAGAAACATCTAAGGACAAGCCATCAAGAACGCACAAAACAGAGAAACAATCAATGCAAAGCACAGCCTGAGCACGAACTAAACGCAATCTCCAGCCACCCTAGGCGACCCAGAACCAATCAAGCTATCTTGTTTACCATGTTATTATATATTTAGCTCCCTATTTATCTCTTATTCTTTTCACAATTTCTCCTGAAAATCAATCAGTTTGGATATTTCTAAGCATAAATAATATAGTATTTGAATAAAAAAGTCACATTTTTTTTTTGTAACCTTGACATTGGTACGAAGTATCCACCACCGCAGGGGTGTTCATCAACCAATCCAGACCAATTCAAACAGCAATAACCGAACCGAAAAACCGAAAACCGAAAAAAATCGAAAATCGAAAAAACCGCAATTTTTCATTGGATTGGATCGGATTTTGGATCCCCTAGTGACATCCAATCCAATCCAAACTGATCTACTATAGACATATACTATTATTTTTAAAATTATAGTATTACTCATACTTAAACATTGTTTTTTCACACTTTTATGACTCTCATTCTTTTTAATATTTTTGTTAGAATGACATATGAGATTATTTAGAATAAATGTTAATGTCTTGAAGTTATATTTTGCTAAAAGTTTTGATGCATAACATATATATACTTGATTGAGAAAATATGAAAAATAGGAAATCAATTAAGTAATTTGAAAAATAATTTGCTACAATTTTTTTTGTAGCTGATTCAAGGAAAAAATAGGATGACTGAGAGTAGATATAACGAATTAACATAAAAGAATATTTTACACAAAAAAACGTGTTAAAAAATATCAATAATTATTTTTTCTCAAACTCCCAGTATTTTGTCAAGAATTCTCTAAAATTTTTCTCACTCTTCATCAAATCAAATAACGATTAATAAGGAACAAATAATTGCCGGCTTTAATAAAGGTTCTAATGTTCTAGTATAGAGAGATGTTAAAATAGGTATTGGACACCCTAGACTAGCTCCCTTAAATGAAAATTATCTTTTGTCCACTATTAAATAAGTGGAAAGGACACTTGACATAAAAAAAATAAAGTATGACAAAAACCGAATTATACAATCCAATTCAAACCACATTTGATTACATTGGATAGATCGAATTTTTTAAGGAAGCAAACAGATCCATTCCAAACCGCATATTGTTTTCATCATTGGATCGGATGACTTTTTAGCTCAAAACCGATCCAATCCAATCAGCGAACACCCCTACACCACCGTTAGCAGTGACTAATCTCCGTCGGGGAACCAGTCACATTTTAATATGCGATATTTTGATATTCCCCACGCTCATAAAATTCCAAGTTCTCTATACATTGTCGCCACTGTTCTCTCCCTTACCTTTTCTTAGGCTAGCTATTCTTCTTTCCTATTTTGAAGAATATTGTGATGTCTAGTTCCTTTTCATGCACTTCAGTTCTGCTACTAAGATTTTGCAGACGTATGGTAAGATGAATTTCATTTTCACCTATCTCTTAGATGGTTTCTTCTTCTTTTCCTTAGTCTTTTCCCTTTGCTTTTGATTCTTATATAACATAACGTTTTAAATTGCCGTCGCCGTGATTTGACGGTGCCAAATGGAAGGGTTGTCTCTCAACAATTGCGATTATGTTGCGGTTACCGCAATTACGGACAACTGCGAGAAAATACGGCTGATACTTAATTAGCTCGATTCAAACTAACTTGATCCATAATGGGTCAAGGTTAAACAGGCCAGACTAGGCAGAACGATCCGCAACTTAAATGGGCAGCATAATACCAGCTCACGTCTGCATTGCATTAGCCCACGAGTTTCCGGGCAATTCCCCAGACCACATCCTTGATTATGTCGTATTTTCTGTTCTATGGATTATACGTTTTCAATTGTGAACCACATTGATTGAACCAATCTTTACTCTAATCATAAGTCAAACCACCTAATTAAAATTTGGGGGAAAACAAAAAAGTTAAGTGGGTTTGTGGGCTAGCTTGCAAACCATATGACCATAACTCATTTAACTCACGTGTTAAATGGATCGAATCTATAGGCTCGCATTTTGACGAGCTTGCGTTTTACCTTATCCTAACTTGCGTAGACCACAGGTTATGTGGAGCAGCTTGTTGCTTCTATACCCACCTCTACTTGTGACATTGTAATAGCAGGATTGGTTCAAGAGTGAAACTATACTGTTCCAATCAACTAGTTGTAGTGCCCTTGGGATGCATGTCTTTGTTAAATTAGACATGAATAATTTTTAAAATAATAATTAGTTAAAATAAGAATTTGGTCCCTATAATCTTCACTTTTTTAAGTTTTTGATCTTTGTAATTTTTTTTTTGGAAGTGGATGCTTATATTTTAACTTATTTGAGTTTATATCCCTTAGGAGTTAGGACCAATTCCTTAATTAACAAGCATAAAATATATATAGGAACCCATCCTTCATGAAAAATAGGGTCCAATGCCATAATGAATAGAAATTATGTAGGGACTAAAATTCTAATTAATGAACAATATAGGGACCAATAATTTAATGGTAGGAGTCACTATATAATGAAAAATACATAGGGAGTAAAACTCAATTAAGTGAAAATTATAGGTACCAAATTCTTATTTAAACATAATAAACTATTATTTCTCATTTCATTATTACTACTTTTTATGGGAAATTTCATTATTACTACTGTTAGATCATAAATATTTAGGATTTAATTGGTATATATTATTAGTATAAATATTTTTTACATGTTAAATCAATATAAATTATTATATTATTAAAAATATTTAACTCTTATTATAACTATCTTAAAAGTGATACATATGCCTCCTCCTCTTCTGTCGTCAGAATCTAGGCTGCTTGATTTTCTTCTTTACCCCATATCCAAACAAGGGAATCATGCGCTGCTTATTGAATGAGTGCCATCCACAAAATAGTATGTATATTCAAGATTTTTGGCCACACTGGTGCTGAATTGGTTTCATTGATTTCTCAGGGAAAAGCTTAATTCTATGAACCTTCTTATGTGCACGGCACCATTATCTGTTGCATTCATTCTTCGAAGCTTCAATTATAGCGGAGGAAGATGTAGTTGGACTTACAATTGCACTTGCTAGAGATGATTCGAGGATGTTGTGGTTGCATATCTTCAGTTCTGCGTTGGCATATTTTCTAAATCATCCAACAAATAAAACCATGTAAAAACATCAATCAGTATGCATTTTAAATTATAAACATAAAAAAAATAGGACAATTAGTACAAAGCTAGGAGATTCTATGCTTGCAACAGAGAATAAGATGTAAATCAATGTCTCACCTTATCCACAGTAGTAATCTGCCTGCAAACTATATTTGCAGTCCCAATATCTCTTTTGGTAGAAAACTTTACACCCTTTTCAGTAATAGAAATGACTACTACAACATACATCACAAATGACCAAAAATTCTCAGTAAAACTATCAAAAGAAACAGGCAAGAAACAGAAAAACCCTGAAGCTGATTAACAAAGCAAATTACCAGTATCATCAATACCGCTGAGATCTTTGCAGAACCTAGCAAACTCAGATGATGTCATCCTTACAATGGCATGGTATTCTGCTTCAGGAACTCCAAGGTGTTCCCTGTTGATGTCCATTAGCTTCATCTCAAAATCAGAAATCTTGTCTTGTTCGTTGAGACATAGCCCAAACAAAAAAGTTGTGTTAACAAAAATAAACCTACACTAAAAAAAATGTATAAGCAAATTTGACTAGAGAAAAGGCAAGTCTAATGCATGTGCCTAAATCCAAAACAAACTAACCTTATGCCGCAAACTCAAAAAGATTGAACCTAAAACACTAGTAATATATAATTTAGGTAATCTTGGGCCAATTAGGTGGCATACAAACATCACTATTTTGGAAAGAAAAAACTATATTCCTTACAGATTTTTTCCCGCTAAGACATTGATTGTTTTCAAGGATTATAGAATTTCAATAATTTGTTTCCTTTATATTCTTTTTCAGTTAACATTTTTATAGAGAACAAATGACATATCCTAATAACAAGCACTTTAGCTATAGGCAGTAGCCTTGAATGCAGCAGAAATTTTCAGCACAGAACAAACCACCACTGCTGCAAGAAATAAACAAATCAGACATTTCTAATACTCAACCAAGACTCACACCAAAATTTTTTTTTTTTGTTGGGGGGGGTGGGTGGGTGTTGAACAATGAAACTTGAACATTGAACCATATACAGAACAGAGCAAATCAGTGCTAAAAGAAAAGGAAAATATCATACATTTCTATCACTCACTCAACACTGACATACTCAATTCCACATTGAGAAGCTTTTTAAAAAGCAAAACAAAACAAATGACCATCAAACAATGAACAGAAAACTAATTATTGAACCATAGAAAATTGAATTTAGACAATAATTCCACGAGAGAAAAAAAAAAAAAGAATTTATCAGCAATTTCTCATTAATTTTTTTACAAAAAAAATAAAAATAAAACAGAAATCCAATTGAACATTGAACCATACAGAAGTAAAAATGGAACATATCAGACATCTTTAATACTCAATCAAACTCACAAACACAGTTCCAAACCAAATTCACACAAAAAAAAAAAAAACATAAATGAACAAAAACGCTAAAATTAGAAAGAAAAAAGAAAGAAAGAAAATGGTTGGGGAGGGAAGTACATGGGTTATGGGCTTTCGAACATGAAGGTTACGGTAGCGCTTCCATCATCAGCCTTAATAGTAATGATGTCACCGTTACCGGTGCATTGGGTCATGCAGCCACTGCTAGAATATGAGATTTTTATGACAGATTATTTCATTGCAAAAGTAGTGGTGATCAAGGAATTTAGGCCTCATTTTTGTGGTTATAAAAAAGCAGTAATGATCCAGAAGTTATTGGCTCTGTCCAACCATTGCAGTAGGCTATGTCTAGGAAACTGCTAGATGCAGTTTCTTACTCTTTTCTGTGTTCTGCCATGTAAGATCCGATCAGTTTAGTTCTTTTTGGCATGGTATTGGAGCTTCATTGATCTTTGAGGGGTTGTGTATGATACACTCTCGTGCCAGCAGAAAAGAAGAATAAATTGGAACATAAAGCTGAAGCAGGAATCTTCCTCTGAGTTTAGCAGCAATACAAAAGGCTTTGGGGTGTATAGCCTGAAATCAGACAAGATTATTGTCAGCAGGGATGAGATTAAGCAGTGTAATGTTGGCACATTAATCTAACAAATAAAAATGCTTGGCAAGTTTTAAAGAAATTCCATATTGATAAATCAAAGCCTGTCTCCACACCCTTAGCAACCAGAACCGACATTATGTTTGTTTTCTGCTAGTCTGCTTTCAAGATTCATGCACTCTCCTAGCCAAAAACATTATGGTGATGCAAAAACAGTCTCAAGGTACATAAAGCGGAAATCCGCAGATTATGGCCTCTAGTACTTAAAGGGACATAGTGGCAAGCTTCAACGATATGCAGACAGTAACTGGGTAGTAAGTGGATTATTTCAATAGTGTATATGGTTATGTTTTTTATTTGGAAGTGGCACACTTTCGTGGTATTTAAGAATAAATAAAAAATAACAACAAAAAGGTGGTGGCTCAATCCTCCGCACAGGCAGAGTATATCTCAACAGCACCAGCAGGAAATCCAGCTATTTGGCCAGGAATCCTAACTGATTTGGGGCAAAATATTTACAGGTAGTAAACCAGCCAATGCCATCATTAAAAATCCTGTACATAATGGAAGGACTAAGCAATAAGAATATCAAAGTTAAGTTTGATGCAATCCGAGAAGCAGAAAAAGCTAGTGAACTTAGTCTAATTCATTGTTGCAATAAAAATCAGTTGGCAGAAATAACAACCAAGGCTTCAACAAAACATACATTCTAATCTCTTAGGACTACACTTGGAGTTTCAAGGAAAAATCTCAAGCAGTGGTTGAATGTGAGAATAGGATAAATATTTTGACAGTAAGTAATGGCCACCCGACAGTTTAAAGATGGATTTTCATGGTTAGTCAAAATAGCGGTGATGGTCCAGAGTTTCTAGGTTATGTCCAAACACGGGATACTTGCTTGGTATGATTGGTTACCAACTAAATCTCTGTTTGATGCTCAAGTTGTGACCTATGTATATATCCAGTAAACCTTGAGGGAATTAAATTCAGCACTGACATCTAGCAATATGCTAGACACAGTTTCTAGCTATTTTCTGTTTCTGCAACACAAACCCTGTTCAGTATAGTTACATTTGACATCCTCAGTCTATCATGTTCAATAGTTATCAAACAAATGTTGGCAAGTAATCTAATACCATGTTCTGAGTAGAAATTACAAGCATCTAGTATATTTGCCACATTCTTATTCTTTGCTATGAATAAACAAGCTACTTTTAGGGAAAGAAAAAAACCTTCTCATTTTCCTCCAAAGCTATGGTAGCTTATTCTAAGTATATTTTGAATCTCTGTGTTTGGATTCCCTAATATTTTTCTAATTCAAATTTATATTCATACCTATAATTTTAAAAACCTATGGAAACTTTGAAATATCCCCATAACTTGGGGCAAGCAGGCTCTTTATAAAGGCATTCCAACTGAAGAGTTTAAGATCATGATGATCATTTAGCTCCTCCACTTGACATGCCTTTTCAATTGCTTAGCAAATTTTATTCCTTGATGTCATAATGATCCTACTACCATAACCAAACCAATCAATGGCTCCTTCCCTAATCTATCAACATGACCAAAAACCCAAATAACCCGTCTATGTTAAAGCATAGGAATCCAACTTGATGTGTTTTTCTCCAAGAGTCTCATCTAGTTATCTCTTGAAGTGCAATTAGATCTCTGGTTTTAATTTTCTCAAATATCAGCAAGAAAACTTGTATCATCAAACTAATCGACAATAGAGTTACACATAGAACTTGTCCCAGTGTTTTTCTACCTTTCCACCAAGTTCAAGAATACTGAATAGCATTAACAGACTCAATATCTAATACTGAGTTCACATATCCCATGCTTGAGTCTAGTCCAACTATGTGTTCACCAATTTGTAACATCATTTTGTTTGTGGAGACCTCCGTAACTGTAATATATCATAGTATTGCTCTATTAATCATTATGTTAAATAATGCCTAATTTCCTTTCATTTATGAATCATGCTGCAAAAATAAATCATGACTAGCCTGCATAAACTGATTATTAGATAAGATGAGAAAACTGCTACAGAAACTCAAATCAAAACCAATATCATTACATTGTATTTGGAGGCACGGCCACCAAATCTGCCACCTGAGCCCCTATAGGTTCCTGCCCTTCCAAATCTGTCATCTGATTAGCATTTAAACCTTTCAGCCGACATTTGCCACAAGTCTTGAGTAGCAATATACATGTGCCTTGAAGCTTTGTGAGGAGTTGACAAATATGGTTGTAGTAGAAGCAGGATGCGGCTACCAATGATAGAAGCACATTGATGATGAGACACTTCCAAATTTCAGTGAGGAGTATCCAAAGGAGTGTCTCACATGCAGTTACCCCAGAAATGTGGAAAATAATAACAGTTGGCAAGCTGATTCTGGCTGTTTGTGCAATGGCATGGCAAGATATAGTTGTGAGGAAAAGCATCATGGTTGGGCTTGATTGTTGGAATGGGTTGTCGTTTGTGCCTTGATACTTAATTCCAATTGAAGCCAACTCCAACGTTAAGAGACAAAAGTAGACTTTGCTGGGGACAAGAAAACTGCAAGCATCATGAATCATGCATAAAACTCGTACTGTAAAGTGAACTTGAGTTTAAAGTGAGAATATAAGTGTATATCCACCGTTAATTGACTAAAATGGATTGAAATCTTAGTACACTTTAACTAAGTGGTTATTCACTCACTTTACACTTAACTCACTTTAAAAGGGTGTAGTCCAATCCGTGAATCATAGTATCATTGATGTTATTTCCAAAGAGGGATATTATATATTAATAAAGGTAAGAATTAGATTGACAACAATTTACTTGCAATAAAATTAAAAGGAGTTGGTTGAAATTTACAAAATAAAATTATTTTGTAATGTCCCTATTGGCTAGAAGGTTGGGTCTCACCATCCCCCGGCGCACCCTCTTCCCGGACGACGACCTCTGTCTCTCCACCCCACACGGCGTCCTCTGCGACTACCCTGTTTTTGAAACCTCCGACTCTCACATCTTGGAACTCAGCTTCAACTACCTCCCAACCCACCATGCTCCTATTCATCCTTTACCCACCTAAAGAAGCTCTTCTTTTTCTTTAAATGCTTCAACTAATCACAAGTCTCATTTCCCAACATAAAGTAAGGTGGGAAAATTCCCACCTTGTCTTCCACCCTTGAAGAGCTCGTCTTCATTTACAGATAAGCCATAAAAATGTAATGGGGTTTATGGTGAAGTGTTGGTGACTAACTGGGTCAACTTGGAAGATCTGAGCTCCTGAGCCTATCGAGTAATCAGCTCGGTGCTGCAAGGCGATAAAATTGGAAGGGGTACAAGGACTTTTAAATGCAAATAAGCCATAATAATAACTGTAGGATTAGGGACATAAAAATAGAAAGCACTTCTGTTCTTTCCGGTAACAACCTTAAAGCTGTTGATTTCATCTAACTATCAAATCAAAATGGTTCAAAATGTCAGGACCCACCATTAATTAATGATACAGAGATGAGATGAAGATTGAAGAATTACCTCTGCTTGTCTGGTGTTGTGGCACGACACATATTGTTTATGGAAACAGAATAAACACCTTCGAGTATTAAGTTGGGTTCCACAACAGGAGAAAGTTTAGCCTTCGAAAATGGGCGAGACTGATATTTATAGGTAAAAACCTCTCAGTTCTCGGCGAATCAAAATGGGATGGACTCGGGCGCGCCTTTCCCCCTATCTCAATCATGGCTTTTTCTCTCTGGGTCCCCTCATTTTATCTCAGCAAGCCGCAAAGGGGAGACCTTTTTCTAAGAACAAAAGGTGTGCACTGTGAAGGGCTGAGGGCGCATTGAATGCTTTTTTTTTTTTGGTAAGCGGGCGCATTGAATGCTTGTTGAGACTTGAGACCCAATTGCTATCTGGTACGAACAATAGCGGTTTGAATTCAGTGCGAAAAGTAATTCCATCGTTGATTTCATTCTAGAATAATTTAAAGTAATAAAAACTTCATGAATCGGTGCTATTGAACATCGAGTGATACGAAATTCAATTTCGTACTGACAAGCATTTCTAAAGGTTTAATAACAAGGATATCGTTAAATTTAATGAGTGTTAGTGGCATCATTTAAGAAATTAATAAAAGAAAAAATTGTATTAAAAATAAAAGTTAAATTTTTTTTAATATAATAAATATAGAGTCTGTTTGTTTAAGATTAAAAAATAATTGATTTTGTTACAAAATAATTTAGTGATTATTTGTAGAGATTTTTAAAAAAAAGCAGAAGCAGATTTGTGTTTGTCTACAATCATAAAAATCAATTTTTTTTAAAAGTAGTTAGTTATAAAAACTGATTTTTTTCCGGAAGCAGCTCAAAGTTGCTTTTCATTTTAACCCCAAAAATGATTTTTTTCTGCTTCTGATTATTTTCAGAAGCAAAAACAAACATACTAAATTTTTTGATTCTTTAAACAATGCTTTACGATTATAAAACTTGGGTTTAAGTGGGTTTGGTTCCACCTTTAAAATGTTGTTAGAATTAATTTTGCTAATCAGATTTGATTTTAGTAAAAATAATATATTTGATTATTGTCAGGTAAAATTGATTTTGCCTTTACAAACAACTTTGATTAGGCTTCAAAAAGTAGCTTTTGCTTTGAATTAAAAATTTTATATTAAGTTTTGTATCAAATTTGCTTTCAAAATAAAAACATTCAAATATTAATTACTTCACTTCAAACTCAATTCTAAAAAATCAATTTTACAAAATCAATTTCATTCAAAATCACTTTTATCAAACGTTTATCCAAACACATACTAATTTCTTACTTGTTTAAGATTTTGAGCAGTCCAGACTTGATTGCGTTGAAGCCAAAGTGATTTTGGGATTTTGAAATATTTGTTTATAAAATTGGGTCCAAAAAAATTCGATTTTGAGTTGGATAGAATTGATTTTAGAAAAGAAAAAGTTTCTAGATTTTTTTATTAAGTAAAATTGATTTTAGATGTCCATAAAATTATTTATATTTACACCTTAAAAAGAATTTTACTTTATCATACAAACAAATAAAATTCTTCTAAACTCATTTTAAAATATTATTATTAAATATTTTTAACCTTAACTTTTTAAAATTATTTTTTAATATCAATTCTTTTAAATTAATTTTATCAAAATCTAAAATAAAATAACCGTAAGTCTCCTCACCACGTTTCCAAACATACTATGAGGAAAATACAAGAATAAAAGGTGAGTTAAGAAATCACCAGGAAGGGTGGGGTATGAAAAAAACAACAGAAGAAAAGGAAATACAATGGTCTAAATGTTGGGATATGTGTACACCAAAACCATTTCCATGGTAGGGTAGTAGGAATATAAATTATTGCAAATCCCCTCATGTACGCTATAGCCTATGGGGCGAGTTCTAGCGTGAGCTAGTAGAGGATATCTCTCACGGTGAGAGACCCCTTGTGACCGTTCGATATTATAATAAAAAAATGGACGATCCTGATATATGTACTAGCACCGGTTAAGTGAGTGTTAGAGTCCCACATTGGATAGTGATATGGCCTGATGAGTGTTTATAAGTAAGGGGCAACCCTCACCTTACAAGCTAGCTTTTGGGGTTGAGTTAGGCCCAAACCCAAAATCTAAGATGGTATCAGAGCCTATCGTAGATCCGTTGGGCCACCCGCAGATGTCCAGTCCTGCAAAACTTCACGCTCCAGATGTCCAGTCCTGGGCGTGAGGGGGGTGTGTTAGAGTCCCACATTGGATAGTGATATGGCTTGATGAGTGTTTATAAGTAAGGGGCAACCCTCACCTTACAAGCTAGCTTTTGGGGTTGAGTTAGGCCCAAACCCAAAATCTAAGAGTGAGTATCTTTGAAAATGCCAATTAGACATCGTGACAGCTTGTACCTTTTGGCAGACCTCGTGTGCTGTAATTGATGGGAAGGTATCACTGCAAGTCTGCGACACATCACACATTCAAAGACTTTTGGGTGCAATAAACTTTCAATATAGGAATTTACTTAGAGCATGTTTGGGAAAGATTTTTTCCCCAAATTTCAGCTGTTTTCAGATCCTTAAGCTGTTTTATCAAATAATCATTATGTTTGGGTGAAAAAATTAAATGTTAAAAAAGCTGTTTTGTGTCAATTTTAGCTGTTTTGTGATAAGCTCCCTCTCCCAACGGTTTGATTAAATTTTTTTCGATTATTCACTGTTGTCCCCTTAATAACCTCTCCTCCCCCAACGGTCCTTCTTCACAAAACATAGTCCTCCCAAACTCACCGTCCGACCAGCCACATAACTCGCATCCCTCCTCCGCCGTATCCCCACCACGCGGCGCTTCCCCGGTCCAGACCAGGACCCGTGAGCCTTCGACCCAGATCTGGTCTCCTCCCTCCATCCCTCCTCGCTTTGCCTCAGCCACCACGACGCTGCCGTGCTTTGCGAGCTTCACCGCCGTTCAAACCAGAAACACCACCGCGCGGCACTTCCCGGTCTAGACCAGGACCAGTGAGCCTTCGACCCAGATCTGGCTCGGCCACCACTACGCTGCCGTGCTCCACGAGCTTCACCGCCGTTCAAACCAGAAACGCTGCCGCCACCCGCTCCCTCTCTCGGTGTTGAGTCGTGAAGGTGAAGGACCAAGGTCCTTTGGTTGCTTCTGTAACTCGTTATTATCTAATCTGATACTATGTAATTTGCTATTTCATTTTATTTTGCCTTATTATTATTATTTCTTCTTTTTTTTTCATTTCAATAAAATTAAGGTCAGTTGCTTGTTATATATATTAAAAAAAAATGTGAGTTGCCTCTCAAATTCTCTTTGTTATAAACTGGAATATATATATTTTTAAAATTACCTAAAATAATATATTTTCACATATTTTCCATAATAATGGAAAAAAGTTAGAAATTTTATTCATTTTTTTAAATAGTTACAATTTTGATAACAAGATATCAATAAATCTAATGTTAAAATAAAAACAAATATTATAAACAATTTTCCTCATACCCTTTTTCGTAATTTACTATGTAAAAGCGATTATTTTTGCACCACCCAAACGAAATAGATTATCTTAAAACCGCTTTTCAGCAAACATACCCAAACAAAAACAGATTCTGATTATAATCGATTATCATAATAATCAATTATTTGAAAACAGATTATCAGTATAATTTTTTTTTTCCAGCTTTCCCAAACACACTCTTAATATTTTTGTTGGAATTGTTTTGTTGTGGTCTTGTGGAACAGTAAATATAAAATATTGAACCAACGTGGTGAGGATCGAAGCCGGGAAATAGCACAATATTTGTTGCAATATAAACGAAATTAGACAAACAAAAGGGGATTGCTACGACAATTTGTTATTAATAATTTTTTGATAAATGCTAACTAGTGTCTTAAAACATTGATTAAAGAATTAAAAATAGAAATTTTATCTTATAAAGTGTGTACTCAATGCTTTAAAAATTTAAAAAGTTATAATTTCCAACAAAATTTTTCTATTTTTGTGTTCTTACCCAATGCCCTTAGGGCACTAGTTAGGAAGACCCTAATTTTTTTTAGAGAAATGATAGTAATATACTCTCTAACACACTCTTTCCAACACACTCCCTCTTATTGGTTGAAATTTATGTGTGTCCTATTAAACTCAAGTGGGACGGACATCTAGCCACTTGTTTTAAGGTGTCATTTTTTTTTTTACCAAAATAGTCTACTTTTAGAAATTATTTACCAAAAGATAACTTTTTTTTTACTACATCGTTGACTGATATGTGTCAGTCTGCGATTAGTCCGTTAGAATTTCCAAAAAGAAAAAAAGAAATTTGCATGGTGCCACGTGTCGCGTTTTGGTGAGTGGCGCCATTTCAACTAGCGCCTCTCACCAAAACGCGTCATGTGGTGCAGACCCCTCCACCTATTATTTCTACACTCTTTTAAAAAAAAATATTTAAAAAAATAAATAATAATAATAAGAGTTTAATTGGTATGCACTGTCAGTGTAAAGTTTTTTACACTGTCAACCAATCACAAATCATGGATTGAATGACTTTTAAGGTGATTTAGATAAGAATAAAATATTTCTAATGACGTGGCGATTTATTATTGGTTGACAGTGTAAAAAAATATTTACACTGACAGTGTATACCAATTAAACTCTAATAATAATAACCATAAAGAATATTTTAAAAAAAAATCAAAACAATAATTATAGCATAACAGGAATAATTAAAGAATATTATTAAAATTTATGATCAATGGTAACTAACAGAGTAATTAATCGTAGTTTATAGTTTTAATGAATATTGATATATAAGAGAGTAATCAATAGTAATTTGTAGTTTTAATATTATATTAGAAATTTGTAGTTGTAATTTTTAATTAATAGTTATATAATACTAATAGTAATTAATAGTTGAATAAGAATTTAAGAGTTTAATTAACAGTAATTTTTAGTTTTGATGATTATTTTTATATCATAATTAATAATAGTTTTAATTAATAATAGTATTTTGTAGTTTTAAGAGAGTAATTAATAATTATTGTTATGTTATTATTGTTTTAATTTTTAATATTCTTTATTGATATTATTGTTATTTTTTTAATATTATTTAAGTATTGTTTTAATTTTTTTAAGTGTTATTTGTTTTAATTTTTTTAAAACTAGTGTACAAATAAAGAGTGTAGCCATTGACTGACACATGTTAGTTTGTGATTGGTCCGTCAGAATTTCCTAGAAAAAATTTGCATGGCACCTCGTGGCATGTTTTGGTAGTTGAAATGGCGCCACTCACCATAATGCTACACTTGGCACCATGCAAAATTCTTTCTTTCTTTCTTTCTTTCTTTCTTTCTTTCTTTTTTTTGCGATTCTGACAGACCAATCGCAGACTGGCACATGTTAGTCAATGGCGCCAGTCAAACTGGTGCCACACAGTCCACAAAAAATAAATAAATAAATAAATCCATGTTAGCAAAAATAAGATTACTTTAGTAAATTGTTTTAAAAGTCGGTAATTTTGGTAAATAGTTTCTAAAAGTAGACTGATAATTCACTAATTTATCAAGTAATTATGCCTTTCTTAAGTGGATTTTACTCCCAATTGCATGGCTTTATCTTTGTTTTGTCCCCATTTTTAGTTAATTGAGTCTTTGTTAGTTGTTGTAGGTATTTTTAATAATTCTTGTAGTTAAGGTTAATTTTTTAGTTGTTTTGTTTCCTTTTATTGCAATCTAACTTAGGTATGTTTTCCTATCATTTTAGGATTCAATAAATGTGGAAAAGCTTGAAGAGAAGTGGAATTGATCAAAGAAGTGGAGCTTATGTGAGAATGAAAGAGCTGGAAAGAGAATTTTTTGAAGGCTAGCATCAGCAAAGCTGGCGCTGGACGCCAGGAATCCTGCGTTCAGCGCTAGCAGGTCGTGGGAAGTCAGCTTTCTGTGCTGCTGGCGCCCAGCGCCAGAAAGCCAGCGTCCAGCGCTGGCTCATTTCCTGATAGGGTATTTAAACGCGTTTTTTCTGTTTTGGGCAATATCCATCAGCAGCCATTCGACAGACTTGACCTAAAAAGAGTGAAGAACGCCTCCTTTCAGCTGGAACACCATTTCTAATGGAGTTTGTTCCATTTTTCTTGTTTATTTCATCTTCTCTTGTTGCTTTCTCTACTATGTCTAGCTAAACCCTCTCTTGTTGGGGTTAGATGTTTGCTTTTCTGAACTTGGTTGTATTTTGATTTGGTTTTAATGCAAGTTCCTCTTTCATTATGAGTGTTTGATTCCATGCTTAATGCTTTTCTTGGCTTGATCACCCATGAAATGTTTTGTTGCTTTGGTAGACAATTGGAAAGTTGATGCTAAGGCATGCTCATGAATCAAATACCAAGTAGTTCATGAATCTAGGAATAGGTCTTGAAGTGCTTGCAATCTTATAAGTCTTGGTTCTTTATGCAAAATCTCATGTTAATCCACCTAAGGAATTAGGGTTTAATTTGGGGTTTTAGGCTCATTCCACCTAAGGAATTAGGGCTTGAGTATTTCAAAAGGCTTGATTGTCATAATTGAATTAGGACTTGTGTTATTAACCATTTCATTGCAATTGAGGGAAGATTGGTGTAGTCTAACCCCAACACTTTTATCCATTTGTTAATCATATCTCTTTTTGCTTACTAGGTGTTTGTTAAAAATCCCAAAAGACCCAAAACTATTTTACTCTTGTGTATTTTGTTGCATGTTAATTGAGCTCCCTTCCTTCCAAACGATCGTCTAAATAGTGGTTCAATTTGAGAAGTGGTACTTGTCCGCGATCCCTGAGAACGATATCCGGTCTCACCACCGTATTATAATTTTTTTAAGTGTTATTTGTTTTAATTTTTTTAAAACTAGTGTAAAAATAAAGAGTGTAGCCATTGACTGACACATGTTAGTTTGTGATTGGTCCGTCAGAATTTCCTAGAAAAAATTTGCATGGCACCTCGTGGCATGTTTTGGTAGTTGAAATGGCGCCACTCACCATAATGCTACACTTGGCACCATGCAAAATTCTTTCTTTCTTTTCTTTCTTTCTTTCTTTCTTTCTTTCTTTTTTTTTTTTTTGCGATTCTGACAGACCAATCGCAGATTGGCACATGTTAGTCAATGGCGCCAGTCAAACTGGTGCCACACAGTCCACAAAAAAATAAAAATAAAATCCATGTTAGCAAAAACAAGATTACTTTAGTAAATTGTTTTAAAAGTCGGTAATTTTGGTAAATAGTTTCTAAAAGTAGACCACATTGATCAAAAAGCCTAAGATGTCCAAGTCTCTTACGACTTGGACCTAGGGGTGTTCTCGGATTGAATTTGATCAATTTTGAGCCAAAATGTCATCCGATCCAATGATGAAAATAAATTGCGGTTTGGATTGGATCAATTTGCTTCCATAAAAAAATCGGATCTAATCCGATCCAATCCAATCTAATCAAATGCAGTTTGGATTGGATTGGATTGGATATGTAATCCTGTTATTGTAATACTTCATTTTTTTCTTATGTCAAGTGTTCTTTCTACTTATTTAATAGTGGGTAAAAGATAATCTTCGTATAAAGGAACTAGTTAAGGCTGCCTGACACCTATTTTAACCTCCCTCTATACTAGAACAGAAGAATTTTTATAAAATGCATCAACTATTTGTCCCTTGTTAACCATTATTTGATTTGATGACGGGTGAAAAAAATTCTAGAGAAATCTTGACAAAATTTTGGGAGTTTGAGAAAAAAATACTTATTGATATATATTTTTTAACACAAACTTTTATGTTAAATATTCTTTTATGTTAATTATCTATATCTACTCTCACTTGTCCTATTTCTTCCTTGAATAAGCTACAAATAAATTGTACCTAATTATTTTTCAAAATTACTTAATTGATTTCCTATTTTTCATATTTTCTCAATCATATATGTCATTCCAACAAAAATATTTAAGAGAATGAGAGTCATAAAAGTATGAAAAACAATGTTTAAGTATGAGTAATACTATAATTTCAAAAATAAAAATATATGTATATAGTAGATCATTTGGACTGAATTAGAATGATTTTTCCTAGAGGATCCAAAATCTGATTCAATCCAATGGAGAAAAAAAAACGGTTTGTCGATTTTTGGTTTTTTTGGTTTTTGGTTTATTCGTTTTTTCGGTTCGGTTTTTACGACTTAGATCGGTTGATGAACACCCCTACTTGAACCAACCAAATGCTGGTCCAGATTGCTATTTCTACCTTTTTCATTATTATATTATGCTTATAATTTTTATGGTATTATCTCTATAACAAATATTTTAATCAACAATATTTGGTTGTAAAAGAAATTCTTATTTGAGATAATTTTAGATGTCGCATTTATTCTTAATCTATTTCGTTCAAAGAATTATTAATTGTTTTCATTCCATTTTTTGCTGCAAATCATTAATAATTCGTTTACCTACAAGAATTTTTACATAGCCAATTTCGATATAAATAAAATGAAAACTATTTAATCAACCTATGTGGCATAGTAGATCCAAAATAAGGATCTCATTGGCAATAGGGCTAACTTGGTACAATGAGACTCACTTGTCCCAACAGGACTGAATTAGCCCAATAAGTATCACTTGGCCCGATAGGATTAACTTGGCCCAATGATATTTGATTGGCCCAATAGGACTCGGTTGGTCAAATCTGCTTCACCAGTAAGCCCAATAAGACTTAATTGGGCCAATAGGACTTGACTGGCCTAATAAGACTAACTTGGCTCGATGAGACTAATTTACCAAATAGGACTAACTTGGTCCAATGAGACTCACTTGTCCCAATAGGACAGAATTAGCCCAATAAGTATCACTTGACCCGATAAGATTAACTTTGCCCACTGAGACTTAATTGGCCCAATAAGACTAACTTGGCTCGATGAGACTAATTTACCCAATAGGACTAACTTGGTCCAATGAGACTTACTTGTCCCAATAGGATTGAATTGGCCTAATAAGTATCATTTGGCCCGGTTTGACCTACACATTCTAGTTAGATTGCTAGGTATCTTGAACCTCGGGGGAACCCTTTCATTTTTGAAACACATATATGATGACAATAATGTATTATTATTTCTTTATGGTAAATGCTCACCAGTGCACTTAGGACATTGGTTAAGGAATTAGAAATACAAAACTTTATCATAGAAAGTGGTGTATTTAATATTTTGAAAATTTAAAAGCTATACTTTTCAATATGATTTTTCTATCTTTGGAATCCTAACCAATACCCTTAGGGAAAGCAAGACCCTTTCTTTATTGTCCATGCTCGCTATTAAATGGTAATATAATTATGTAACGACTTTTATTATTATTAAATTATTTGTAAATATTTTTTGTAAGATTAAAAATTATAATAACAACAGCCAATTTTTTATTGTCCCCATATGCTCTTACATAGAAAAATAATAATAGTAATAATATTAATTATTTAAAATAATTATTATTATGATTGAAAAAATAAATATTGTTGTAAGTTATAAATGATATTACAAAAATAATAATACTTTTACAACGATAAAATTTATATATATGTGTTGCGTATAAAATCGTATGAACATAAGTATATTCATTGCTGATTAAGTTAACAAATTAATAACATCCACAAAAATAAACTTAATAAATCAATGTTTTACGCAATGTAACCAAGAGACAAGTTTTTTTTTAAATAACCTTTTTTTAAAAATTATTTTCCACAATACCCTCTTTTCCCAAGTATGTACCAAAATACCCTACTTTTTGATACAGTGAGAAGTTTTTTTTTTCATTCTACGATTTGTCACTTGTTTTTTTTTTTAACACTAGTGAGAAGTCGCTTTTTCAAAAGACGACTTCTTGCCTTTTATTTTTTTTTATTTACATAGATGAGAAGTCGTCTTTTGAAAAAGCAACTTCTCACCTTATATATATATATATTTTTTTTTAAGTTTTTAATTAAGAAATATTTTTTAAAAAAATTGCATTGGGAAGTCGTTGATTGAAAAAATGACTTCTCACTTTGTATCAAAAAGTGAAGTATTTTAGTACATAATTGGAAAAATGAGGTATTGTAGAAAATAATTTAAAAAAAAGTTTATTTAAAAAAAAAAAACTCACCAAGAGACATATATCTTTGTCCCAAAAAAAAAAACAGACATATATATCCACGTGTAGCATGCATCATGTTCATTTAGCACATTTTCAAAAAGGGCCCTACGGTTACTTAATTAGGGGGACAGACCTACTCTATAATTATTACTCTGACATGAAGTAACTCACAAATTAAATAAAATAAAAACGTATTAACCTATTAAAGCCGGTCATCCAGACATCTCTCACCGTGAGCAACTTGACTCACTTGCTCACCTTAGACAAAGCCCTTCTATCTATCTATAAAGGCTGAACCTCTATGTTACTGTAGCGCAACAGTAATATTGAGGTGTCAAGCCATTAAATTTTTTGTGTTATTTTATTTAAACTACTAAATATATATATATATATAATTTAATAATTGTATCTGTTTTAATATATATATATATATTTTAATAATTATATCTGTTTTAAAATTAATATATATACTTATAATATTTAGTATTTATTATATTTTAATATTTGTATATAATTTTTAGTTTAATATTTTTATATATATACATATATATACATAAATTAATATTTTCCGGTTTTGACCGGTTCAGATTTTTATATTATTTTATTATTGAATTTTTAAACTTTATTTTTTTTAAATGTTTTAATCATGACAGGTAGCAAAGCTACCGTGTTGTTCGGGAAAGTTTAGGGGCGTGAGACCTTAACCAATAATTTTATTCTACAACAATTTATATTTTTATTATTAAAAAAAATCCTATTTATTGTTGATTCCATTTTTACTGTTCCTCCACACATAACATACTATTAATATTTTTGGGTACTATCTAAACAAAACCAAACCGAATCAGTTTTGATTGGTTCTGATTTTTATATTATTTTATTATTGAATTTTTAAACTTTAGTTTTTTTTTAAATGTTTTAATCATGAAAGGTAGCAAAGCTACCGTGTTATTCGAGAAAGTTTAGGGGTGTGAGACCTGAACCAATAATTTTATTCTACATCAATTTATATTTTTGTTATTAAAAAAACAAAGTCCTATTTATTTCGTATTCCATTTTTACTGTTCCTCCACACATAACATACTATTAATATTTTCGGGTACTATCTAAACCAAACCAAACCGAACCAGTTTTGATTGGTTTGAATTTTTATATTATTTTATTATTGACATTTTAAACCTTTTTATTTTGTGTTTTTAAAAGTTTTAATCATAAAAGGTAGTCAAGCTTTGTTACCGTGTTGTTCGGGAAAGTTTAGGGACGTGAGAGCTGATCCAATAATATATATTTTAAAATTAATATATATACTTTTAATATTTAGTATTTATTATATTTTAATATTTGTATATAATTTTTAGTTTAATATTATTATATATATATATATTATATATATATATATATATATACATAAATTAATATTTTCCGGTTTTGATCGGTTCAGATTTTTAGATTATTTTATTATGGAATTTTTAAACTTTATCTTTTTAAATGTTTTAATCATGAAATGTAGCAAAGCTACCGTGTTGTTCGGAAAAGTTTAGAGGCGTGAGACCTGAACCAATAATTTTATTCTACATCAATTTATATTTTTATTATTAAAGAAACAAAGCCCTATTTATTTTTTATTCTATTTTTACTATTCCTCCACACATAGCATATTATTAATATTTTCGGGTACTATCTAAACCAAACCAAACGGAACCAGTTTTGATTGATTCGGATTTTTATATTTTTTTTTAATTTTTTATATTTTTTTTTGTTTTTAAATGTTTTAATCATGACAGGTAGCAAAGCTACCGTGTTGTTCGGGAAAGTTTAGGGGCGTGAGACCTTAACCAATAATTTTATTCTACAACAATTTATATTTTTATTATTAAAAAAAATCCTATTTATTGTTGATTCCATTTTTACTGTTCTTGCACACATAACATACTATTAATATTGTTGGGTACTATCTAAACAAAACAAAACCGAATCAGTTTTGATTGGTTCTGATTTTTATATTATTTTATTATTGACTTTTTAAACTTTAGTTTTTTTTTAAATGTTTTAATCATGAAAGGTAGCAAAGCTACCGTGTTATTCGAGAAAGTTTAGGGGCGTGAGACCTGAACCAATAATTTTATTCTACATCAATTTATATTTTTGTTATTAAAAAAACAAAGTCCTATTTATTTCGTATTCCATTTTTACTGTTCCTCCACACATAACATACTATTAATATTTTCGGGTACTATCTAAACCAAACCAAACCAAACCGAACCAGTTTTGATTGGTTTGAATTTTTATATTATTTTATTATTGACATTTTAAACTTTTTTTATTTTGTGTTTTTAAAAGTTTTAATCATAAAAGGTAGTCAAGCTTTGTTACCGTGTTGTTCAGGAAAGTTTAGGGGCGTGAGAGCTGATCCAATAATATATATTTTAAAATTAATATATATACTTTTAATATTAAGTATTTATTATATTTTAATATTTGTATATAATTTTTAGTTTAATATTATTATATATATTTTATATATATATATATATATGCATAAATTAATATTTTCCGGTTTTGATCGGTTCAGATTTTTAGATTATTTTATTATGGAATTTTTAAACTTTATTTTTTTAAATGTTTTAATCATGAAATGTAGCAAAGCTACCGTGTTGTTTGGAAAAGTTTAGAGGCGTCAGACCAGAACCAATAATTTTATTCTACATCAATTTATATTTTTATTATTAAAGAAACAAAGCCCTATTTATTTGTTATTCTATTTTTACTATTCCTCCACACATAACATACTATTAATATTTTCGGGTACTATCTAAACCAAACCAAACGGAACCAGTTTTGATTGATTCAGATTTTTATATTATTTTTTAATTTTTTTTAATTTTTTTTTGTTTTTAAATGTTTTAATCATGACAGGTAGCAAAGCTACCGTGTTATTCGGGAAAGTTTAGGGGCGTGAGACCTTAACCAATAATTTTATTCTACAACAATTTATATTTTTATTTTTAAAAAAAATCCTATTTATTGTTGATTCCATTTTTACTATTCTTGCACACATAGCATACTATTAATATTTTCGGGTACTATCTAAACCAAACCAAACCGAGCCAGTTTTGATTGGTTTGGATTTTTATATTATTTTATTATTGATTTTTTTAAACGTTAGTTTTTTTTTAAAATGTTTTAATCAAGAAAGGTAGCAAAGCTACCGTGTTCTTCAGAAAAGTTTAGGGGTATGAAACCTGAACCAATAATTTTATTCTACATCAATTTATATTTTTGTTATTAAAAAAACAAAGTCCTATTTATTTTGTATTCCATTTTTACTGTTCCTCCACATATAACATACTATTAATATTTTTGAGTACTATCTAAACAAAACTAAACCGAGCCAAGTTTGATTGGTTTGGATTTTTATATTATTTTATTATTGACATTTTAAACTTTTATTTTTAAGTTTTAATTACGAAAGGTAGCAAAGCTACCGTGTTGTTCGGGAAAGTTTAGCGGCGTGAGACCTGAACCAATAATTTTATTCTACATCAATTTATATTTTTATTATTAAAAAAAAGCCCTATTTATTTTTTATTCCATTTTTACTGTTCCTCCACACATAACATACTATTAATATTTTCGGGTACTATCTAAACCAAATCAAACTGAACCAGTTTTGATTGGCTCGGATTTTTATATTATTTTATTAAATTTTTTTTAAATGTTTTAAACCATGAAAGGTAGCAAAGCTACTGTGTTGTTCGGGAAAGTTTAGGGGCGTGAGACCTTAACCAATAATTTTATTCTAAATCAATTTATATTTTTATTATTAAAAAACAAAGTCCTATTTATTGTTGATTCTATTTTTACTGTTCCTCCACACATAACATACTATTCATTTACTCTTTACTTACGTAAACACTATCTGAGAATGCGTGATGCTAATTTTTTTTTTTTTGTAAAAAAATCATGTCCTGTTATTTGCTACTACATAATGTGCTATGGTATTTTTTAATAAAATTTAAGATAGTATAAAAAATAATAAAATAAAATAATATAAAACTAAGTAGAAAATTTTATTATTTTAAATAATAATAAATAATAGGATATAAAATAGTAAAATGTGTCAGGTGTTGGGCTCTTTTAATATTTATACATAGATATATATGTATATATTATATAATATTTTAATATTTATATATAATTTATAGATTAATATTTATGTGTATATATATATATATATTATTAATTTTTCAATATTTATATATAGTTTAATAGTTTATTATTTTATATATATATATATATATATATCTTAATATTTTCAGGCCTGAATTGGTTTGGCTTTTATGTTATTTTATTATTGATTTTTAAAGTTTATATTTTTTTTAGTTTTTAAATGTTTTTAGCCATGAAAGGTAGCAAAGCTACCATGTTCTTCGAGAAGTTTGGAGGCATAAAGCCATGTATGTCTTGATTTTAATGCTAGGTCCAAATTTAAAACCACTTACTATTTATATCTTCATTAGTATAATATAATTATAGTATGAATAATTTAAATACTTTGTTTAAATCAATAAAATAGAATGTTATTATATTACAAAAATTAAAATAACAATTATACCCGAACTTGAATTAAATATTGTAATAATTTATTTTTAAAGAAAATTTACCCGTGCTTTGCACGGGTAAACTACACTAGTATCTTATAAAGGCCGATCCTCAACGTTACTGTAGCACAACAGTAACGTTGAGGTGCCAAGCCTATGAATTTAGGCCATAATTTTATCCGTTGTTTATTATATTTTATCCATTTTTGTATTTTTTTTTTATTAGCTAATATATATATATTATAAATATAAATTATACAATTACTCCCTCCGGTTCACAATGTAAACAAAAATATCCAAATTTTTTGGTCCAAAATATAAGCAAATTTCAATTACTTTCATCTCATTTAATGAAGTTATTTTCAAAATACCCTTCATTTAATACAAATTTTGTTTTTCAATGACTCCTTTTATTCTCAACAACACAAGCTTAATAAATAAGAGGAAGGATAATTTAGGTAACAAACTTAATTTTTTATTTCCAATGACTCTTTTAAATGATATCAACTAACCACCTTAATATACATGTTTTATTCAATTTTTGCTTATAATAGAGACCAGAGGGAGTATTTTTTAGTGCTACGGTGACAGACACGTGTCGGAGCCTCCTTTTTCCTTTTTTATTTTTAAAATATTTTTTAATAATTAATTTTTTATCTAATTTTTTTCTGATTTTTTTAAATATTTATTTTTATAATTAATTATATTTTTCTATTTTTTTTAAATATTTTTTTTCATGATTACTTTTTTTCTAATTTTTTCAAATTTTTTAAAATATATATATTTTCTAATTATTTTAAATAATTATTTATAATTACTTTTATTTTTCTAATTTTTTAATGTATTTTTTCCCAAAATATTTATTTTCCTAATTTTATTTTAAATATTTTTTCCCTTATTATCTTTTTCTAATTTTTTAAAATTTTTCTTTTCGAACTATTTTTTTTCTAATCTTTTTTTATTTTAAAAAATATATAATTTTCATAATTAATTTATTTTTTAAAATTTTTAAATATTTTTTTCTCATTATTTTTTCCCTAATCTATTTTTAAAATTTTTAAATTTTTTTCCATTTTTGTGTAAAATATATATTTTTTCGAATTATTTTTTTCCTGATTTTTTTAAAATATTTATATTTATTTTATATAATTAACTTTATTTTTCTAATCTTTTTTTAAAATATTATTTTTTCCCTAATTTTTTTTAAATATATATTTTTTCTATCATTTTAAATATTTTTTATAATTTATTTTATTTTTATAATTTTGTTTTTTTAAAAGGAAATGCTGATTTTAGTGTAGCACAATGATGCAAGCCACATGTAAAGTTATGTAGTTTATTTATTTATTTATTTTCTAAACTTTATATATTTTTTGGTTTTAAAATATTTACAAACCGGTAATGGTACAATGTTTTAGGAGTCAAACACGGCAATCTCTGAATTATTTTTTTAAAAATATTTATATATATTTTATAATTAACTTTATTTTTCTAATCTTTTTAAAATATTATTTTTTTTCCCTAATTTTTTTTAAATATATATTTTTTCTATCATTTTAAATATTTTTTATAATTTATTTTATTTTTCTAATTTTGTTTTTTAAATGGAAATGCTGATTTTAGTATAGCACAATGGTGCAAGCCACATGTAAAGTTATGCAATTTTTTATTTATTTATGCAAAATATTTATTTTCCTAATTTTATTTTAAATATTTTTTCCCTGATTATTTTTTCTACTTTTTTAAAAAATTTTCTTTTCGAACTATTTTTTTCTAATCTTTTTTTTTTTTAAAAATATTTTTTATAATTAATTTATTTTTTATTATTTTTAAATATTTTTTTCTGATTATTTTTTCCCTAAACTTTTCTTAAATTTTTTTCTATTTTTGTGTAAAATATATATTTTTTCGAATTATTTTTTCCTGATTTTTTAAAAACATTTATATTTATTTTATAATTAACTGTATTTTTCTAATATTTTTTTAAAATATTATTTTTTCCCCAATTTTTTTTAAATATATATTTTTTCTATCATTTTAAATATTTTTTATATTTTATTTTATTTTTCTAATTTTGTTTTTTAATGGGAAATGCTGATTTTAGTGTAGCACAATGATGCAAGCCACACATGTAAAGTTATGTAATTTTTTTATTTATTTATTTTCTAAACTCTATATATTTTTTGGTTTTAACATATTTACAAACCGGTAAAGGTACAATGTTTTAGGAGTCAAAACACGGCAATCTCTGAATTATTTTTTAAAAATATTTATATTTATTTTATAATTAAATTTATTTTTCTAATCTTTTTTTAAAATATTATTTTTTCCCTAATTTTTTTTAAATATATATATTTTCTATCATTTTAAATATTTTTTATAATTTATTTTATTTTTCTAATTTTGTTTTTAAAAGGGAAATGCTGATTTTGGTATAGCACAATGGTGCAAGCCACATGTAAAGTTATGCAATTTTTTTATTTATTTATTTTCTAAACTTTATATATTTTTTTGTTTTAAAATATTTACAAACCGGTAAAGGTACAATGTTTTGGGAGTCAAACACGGCAATCTCTGAATTGACATAAATAGAGGCAAACCTATTCATAATTATTTTTTTTGGCTACATCCTTACCTTTGTTTTTTATATTTTAAATAATAAATCTGTATTTATACTAATTAATAAGGGGAAATGCTGATTTTTGTGTAGCACAATGGTGCAAGCCACATGTCAAGTTATGGAATTTTTTTATTATATTTTTATTTATTTTTAAAAATTTATATATTTTTTTGTTTTAAGATATTTACAAACCGGTAAAGGTACAATGTTTTGAGAGTAAAATACGGCAATCTCTGAATAATTATAGAAAAAATATTTAAAACAATAAGAAAAAAGAATTAATTATAAAAAAAATTTAGAAAAATAAAAAATAAATTAGAAAACAAATATTTGAAAATAAAAAATTTGAAAAAAATTAGGAAATTTTTTTTAAAAAAAACTAGGAAAAATATATATTAAAAAACAAAATTAGAAAAACAATATTATTTAAAAAAATATTTAAAAAAATTAGAAAATATATATATATTTAAAAAAACTAAAACTAAAATTTTAATATTTATATATGTTTTAAAATTAATATTTATACTTTAATATTTATTATTTATTATATTTTAATATTTATGTATAATTTATAGTTTAATATTTTTTATCTTTTTATATATGTTTTTATTTATATATATATATATATATATATATATATATATATATATATATATATATTTTCGGGTACTAACTAAACCAAACCGAACCGAACCAGTTTTGATTGATTCGGATTTTTTATATTATTTATTATTGAATTGTTAATATTTATATATACATATATACTAATATTAGGGGGAAAAACATTTTAAAAAATTAGGAAAAATATATATTAAAAAACAAAATTAGAAAAACAATGTTATTTAAAAAATATTTAAAATAATTATAAAAAATATATATATTTAAAAAATTTAAATTTAAAATTTTAATATTTATATATGTTTTAAAATTAATATATATACTTTAATGTTTATTATTTATTATATTTTAACATTTATGTATAATTTTTAGTTTAATATTTTTTATCTTTTTATGTATGTTTTATATATATATATATATATATATATATATATATATATATATATTGGGATTTTAATATTATTTTAGTGTTGAATTTTTAATATTTATATATACATATATACTAATATTTGATATTTATTATATTTCTATATTTATATAGAATTTAATGTTTTATTATTTTAATATTTATATTTTTTTTGTTTTTAATAATGGGTTTTTACCCTTTTTGTTTGTTTTTCTCCTAATTGCTAATTCTAATTTGAGCTCAACCCATATATATATATATATATATATATATATATATATATATATATATATATATATATATATAATATATATATATATATATATTATACAATTTTTTTTTTTTATTATCACTTAACAAGGGTGATCTCTTTCTTGGTGATGTGTCATCATGTAGTTTTTTTTTGAGATTTTTCTTTTTAAAAAAAAAAACTTATTTGCTTACATTGTTTAAATAGATTATTATTATTATTATTATTATTATTATTATTATTATTATTATTATTATTATTATTATTATTATTATCATCATCATCATCATCATCATCATCATCATCATCATCAATATCAATACTACAATATGATTGAGAATTCCACTTTTACTAATTTTGTAACAGTAAAAACTAAAAGTAGAATGTGTTATAAAAAAACAATTAATAGAGTATGTCAGATTGTGGACTCTTTTAATATTTATACATAGATATATGTATATATTAATATATATACTTTAATGTTTAGTATTTATTATATTTTAATATTTATATATAATTTATAGTTTACTATTTTTTATCTTTATATATATATATATATATATATATATATATATATATATATATATATATACATATTTTCGGGTACAAAGTAAACCAAAGCTACTGTGTTCTTCGGGAAAGCTTATGAGTGTGAGACCGGAACCAATAATTTGATGAACCCCAAAATTTGAACAGAACCAATTAAACTGGTTCGTATTTTTTTGTGTTAGGGTCTGAACCGAACCGAATCGAACCCATGATCATTGGTTCGTTTATCAGGTTCAAGGATTTTGGAAACGAACCAATTACTAATATTAGTATAACATAATTATAATATGAATAATTTAAGTATTTTGTTTCAATCAATAAAATAAAATGTAATTATATTTCAAAATAAAAATAGCAATTACAATGGGGTTTGAATTAAATAGTGTAATAATTTATTTTGCAAGAATATTTACCCGTGCATTGCACGGGTACACTACACTAGTAAGCAGTGAAGCACGTACCCAACAATTGTTGCATGGGCACATGTCGAATAATGAGTTGACAACATATCAAACTTTAAAAAAGAAATGAGAAAATTGAGAAAATGGGACAATTCTACGATGCTCCATCGTGGAAGTTGAAAACTAAGGAGTTTTGATGCTTTAGAGGGCATAATGGATATTTCACTGCAAAAAAAAAAAAAGTGCAAAAACACCCTCTCTCTCAAGTCATGTCTACCCAAACCTTTCCCTCCCTCTGCCGGCCGCCATCCCTCACCCTCCTCCACCTGCCACTGTCCCTCATCCTCCTATGCCGACACCGTCCCTCACCCTCCTCCGTCGCCATCTCCCTCTCCCTCAACTCTTCGATAAATTCAGATTTGTATCAAAAAATTTCAGAAAAACCAATAATCACTCCTTGATAATAAGGGGAAGTTAGGGCATAAATGAAGAATTGTGGTTCCTTAAAAGGAACTAGGAATCCTCTATTGTTCCCCTGTTTTCGCCTTTGTGATAAGAAGGAATGAAGAAGATAAAAAGAAGATAAAGACAGAGTCACAGAGAGAAGAGAAGAGGGATCCAAAATGGAGAGAAAGAGACAGAAGATTTTGATAATCATACACACCAAACCCAACACAGATCATCTGTTGTATTCAGATCCTTCTTCCTGTCACAGATTGGAAGCTGAAGGTGTTCAATACGAGATCTGAATCCTAACTGTGAGTTCTCCTCTGCCGCCGCCGTCGACGACTCTGATTTCATCGTCATCCTCACCACCCTCCTCTGCGCTCTGATCTGCTTCCTCAGCCTCGTCGTTGTCGCCCTCTGTGCCAGTCTCCGCCGCTTCCGTCTCTCCTCCACCCCCAGCCTCCCACCGCCATCAACAAAGGTGAAAAAATGAGAGTCGTGAGAGACACGGAGAGCAGAAAATGAGAAAGAGAAAAAAATTGGATTACCCATCTTACCCTTATTTAAATCTTAACCATTCAAATTTTTTATTATTATATCAATGGTGCAAAAGCGGTGTGTTTCCATCCTCCAACTCACAAGGGAGGATTGAAACCAAAGCCGAGAAAAACCATTTCCCTTCTCTTATCTCCTTTCTTGCGTTGTCTAACATCCTCCAATAAAAAGCTGGAGGATCTAACCACTTCTAATCTGGACTGTTTATATAATATTATTTTAAACCAATGGCTGATATTAAAAGGGCAAAAATGTCACTGAACCATGACATTCGTCCCCGGCCCAACAGCTTCGTCTCCCCCTCTCACCACAGGTCTGTCTCCGCTGCCTCCGAAGACTTCTTCCCCGTCATCGACACCAGGCCAGAGATCGTCTACGCCCTCTTAGATATCCCGAGGAGCCACAGTTCATTGGGTCTTCCAACATCACTGTCATCATGACCTCCTTTATATCGGTCTCAGGCCACAGTCACCTCCTGCGAGTTAGCACCACGGATGCCCATCAACGCTGCCCTTATCCTTTGCTCCACCACTTGCACATGGACAGAGACGTTAATCCCGGGGTCCACGCCCTATTTTTGGGAATCTTGTGATATGAACATCATAATCATTTCAATGAATTTCGGGATGTTGCTCCATTGTTCACAATCTGTTTGATGAATAGCCTCAACATTCCTAATGTTACTTCTCTCTCATGTTTGATGAATAGTTGTTACTTTCTTTGAAGCATCTGTTTAAAATCGTTTTGGGTCATAGAGTTAGTTCTACAAGCTGAGTTCATACTTATTTGATGTATGTTTAACTTGAATCTGTGAATCATTTTTGTTTGTCAATTAATGTTTATGATGTGTAGATGCCGCCGGCCAGCCTCCGTGCGACCACCCCTCACCTTCCTGCCCTTTTTTCTCCTTGTTCAGCCATTGGAACATGAGGTCAGATCTGAGAAGTTACTGCCATCCTCGTCATTGTTCCGACAGAGCTTCGTCGGAGTTCTTGATTCTACAACCAGAAGCTACCAGAAGCTTCCATTTGCATCGGCATCGATTAAAACGGCAACAGATAGATGGATTGATGAACTTCAAACATAACAGGTATAAGTAGCGGGTTTGGATTCATGGAAGTCAATTTTGGATTGGTGATCTTCAATTTTTGGCCCTTCGGAGTTCAAGGAGACCATTGTCGGCAAGAAAGTTCAGATCCGAAAGGTTGGAGGCGGAGGAAGAGGAAGGGTGAAGGAATAAGTGGTGGTCGGAGAAGGCTGGCGTCAGAGTTCTCTTGGAATGGGTGGGAGGAAGAGTGGTGAGTAGGGAGAAGAAGCCAGATGAAGGTTTTTTTTTTTTTTTTTGTGTTTCTTTTACCAAAATGACAAAATGCCTAACACAAAAAAGAAAAAAGTTTAATATGATAGACGCATATTTCTTTTAAAAAAATAGTTAACTTGAAAGGGAAAAGAGAAGAAACAATTCAATAGATTTTTCAAGGGAGAAGAAAATATGATAGATATAATACAATACAATTAATTGAGGTGGCATTTGGTATAAGATATAGTTCCATATTCCCGAAAAAGTGAGATGAGAATAAATATTTTCATATTTTGTACAAGAGATAAAAATTCATTTTCTATTACTCTGACATAAAACTTGCCTTGGAGTAAATTTTTCACATGAAGCCTCTAAGTTTTATTTGCATGTTTGACATCGGAAAAAAATTCAAAGAAAGGAGGTTCTCTGGAATGTAGTTTACACGGGTATATAATCTCCAGTTCTGGAAGGTAAATATGCTTTTTTTAAATGGTTAATTTGACAAGGAAAAGCTTATAAATAAATTAAATAGATTTTTCAGAGGGAAGGAAGATAATAATATGATAGATAACTAAATTTTCTAAAAAGGATTGACTTGCAAAAAAAAAGGATAGAAAGAAATCAAATAGATTTTTAAGAAAGAAAAAAAATTAATATGCATGATAGACACATATTTATTTATTTTTTTTAAAAAATAGTTAGCTTGAAAGGGAAAAGAGAAGAAACCAATTCAATAGATTTTTCAACGGAGAAGAAAATATGATAGATATAACACAACACAATTAATTGAGGTGGCATTTGGTATAAGATATAGTTCTAGATTCCTGAAAAAGTGAGACGATAATAAATTTTTTTATGTTTTGTACAAGAGATAAAAAGTCATTCTATGACTTTGACATAAAACTTGCCCTGGAATAAATTTTCCACATGAAGCCTCTAAGTTTTATTTGCATGTTTGACATTGAAAGAAAAATCATTCCACGAAAGAAGGTTCTCAGGAATGTAGTTTACACAACAATATAAACATTCTCAATAGTAAACATGAAATAAAATCAAAAAATTTCAACTAAATTAGAAAATCCAACTTTTTTTTTTGCATATTTTTTGTCAAAAACTTATTCAGCTATTACACTAAGTAATACTTTAGTCCCTATACTTGACATGAATTCTCGATTTGGTCCCTACATATAAAAAATTATTAAAATGGTTCCTATACGTACAAAAAGTACCCATTTGGTCCCTATACATTACCCGTTTGATCCCTATACGAAGCAAAAAATTGTTAAATCAGTCCCTAACATTATGTACGGCAGCCGCAGGGACCAAACGGATACTTTTTTGTACGTATAGGGACTATATTAATAATTTTTATGTATAGGGACCAAATCGAGAATTCGTGTCAAGTATAGGGACCAAAATATTACTTTAACCTAAAATATATGAAATTATAATCCCGACACATCCCGTGCATCGCACATGCACACACTCTAATACTCTTCTATACTTCTAAGAGGCTAACGGCTACAATTCGTATATATATTTTTTTAAAGAAAGTAAAGTTGCTACTTTTCTATGGCACTTGCTTCTCTTCTACTTGGAATGGCAAGCAAGGAAGTAATCCTCCTTGGGCGGTGGTCATCTCTTTCCGGCCACCGCCTTCTTCCTTGGCAGTGGCAGTGGGTACATAAACACCTTCCTCATATTTCACCTATGTTTTCATTCATCCTTTTGGCCCTTCTCCTCAAAATCCAATTTTTTTGACAGTTACTTTTAAATCATGAACTATGAGTTTTGCAGAAAGGTCTAAATATAATTAAATTGGAGAAAATACGATAAAAAACTGAGTATTATTTAATTAAAAATGGTGGGATGAGTGGGGAAATTGTGTGACAGCTTGCAATGGTGTGATTTGTAAGGGTGATGAACTTATTGTTGCCATTGTAGACCCAAATCCGTGTTCTCAGAATTTTAAATACGATTCTAAGTTCTCTTCGAATGTGATGGTGTGATTTGTTACCAACAATTGTTGAAACTGGAACACCGGGATGCTATATGACACTGAAAAGTCCCAAGCTTTACGATAAAACCGTAGCTGCTATAAACTTCGTTGACTCTCCAGAATGATGGAGGAAACAATGAGTCAATGAGTTTGAAAGAGAGAGATGGAGGAAAGAAAAGGGAAACGGTTTTCCCACTTTTTTTTTTTAAAAAATAAATAAATATTTTGAATCTTGATGCGTTGTCAGCTCATTATTGAATGTGCCTAAAAGTGAGTTGTTGGGTATGTGCCTATGCAAGACTTACTCTTAGCTTGGTGGGGGATAGCGAGCTGGTAGTTGGACTTGGAGATAGGGGTGGATTCAACTTTCAAGGTTGAAGAGTGAAGATATGGTTGACAGTTATGTTAGTTTTTCTAAAGATGAAAGGATATGGGAGATAAAAAAGACAAGGTTTGTAATTATACATTTTAGTTAGGGGTGTGCATTAGTTCAGATCGACCTAATGAACTCGAAGTTTCAAACCGAACCAATTAAATTGATTCGGATTTTATAGTACTCGAATCTGAATCGAACCGAATCCGTTGATAATTGGTTTGATTCTCGGTTTCAAAGATTTTTGAAACCAAATAGATTCGATCCGAACCGATTACTATATTTTTTTTATTTATATATTTACTATATTTTAATATTTACTTTTTTATTTTCTGTATTTTTATATTTTTATGTATATTTTAGTTTTTTATTTTTAATACATTTTTTATTTATATATATATTTAATATTTTAGTATTTTTCGAGTCCGATCGTAATTGAACAGAACCAACCTATTCTTAAACGGTTTGGTTTGTTCGGGTTTCTTGAAAAAATTTTGCAAATATGAACCAAACCAAAACATTTGATTTTGATTGGTTCGATTTTTTTTTTTTTTTGCATGCAAATCCGAACCAAATCGACCCGAGAACACCTCTAATTTTAGTTGATAGTATCGGGTTGTAATGAAGTTTACATAGTTAATAAATCATAAATTATCATATTATTAAAAATATTTGATTTTGTTCTAACTATATTAAAAGTCAATCATACTATAATTTATAATTGATTCAAAATGATAAGTTTTATACTAACCATAGATCCCAATTGAACTCATACAAAGGCGGCTTTTAAGTTGAGAGACCTTAATAGGTCTCCTACGTTACATAGACTAACTAGATCGTTAGATAAAGTAGCCTCACCCATATTTTATTGTGCACGGTTTGCATCATGGGAGCAGATTCGCTCCAGCCAGCTTCCCTCCTGCTGGCCTACTGCTGGCGAATCTGGACCGTTCGTCCAGATCGGACGGTCCAGATAAATTTACCTTTCCTTTAAAAAATTAAAAAAAAAATACAAAACTGAGTTTTGTGTTTCAAAATCCCGAACCCCCCTCCCCCGCCACTACCCACACTCTCGGACCCAGGCGCGCCCCACCCCCACCCCTTCACCTTTCTCCGCCGCAGGAGCGTTCGGCGCGGCCGTGGGCCACCCTCGCTCCACCCATCCAGTCGGCGACCTCCGTCCTTGGCCCGTCCCACTCTCTCCCTCCCATTCTTTTCTCCTTCAATCCATTCAAGCCGCCTCTGCTTCGCCGCTGTCTACTGCAGCCCGTCGCCGCCGCCGCCTTGCGATCCACCTACAACCCGCCGCCGTGCCTCACTCTCCATTCTCAGGTTACCTCTTTATTTATTTATTTATTTATTATAAATGGTTACCCCTCACACTGATGGCTGCCATTGTTGGTGATGGCAAGGTTGCTTTCATTCTATAACAGGCAAAGTTATAAAATGTAATTTTGGTGTGTGAAAAATTCAGTTTCTGAAAAATTTATTGAAGAGGTTTGAACACTCAATTTTGTTTTATGATGGCAAGGTTGATAAACGTATGCCCTTCATTTTCTTTCTCTATTATTGTTTGTGCCTCTCAATTGCAGTGTATTGTTTTCTTCTTCTTCTTCTGATAATAACAGGTTCTAAGGAAAAACTTCACAGATCCTTCAAAAATGTCAGGATAGTATCCAACAGGATGGTATTTGATAATGATGGCCATTCAAATAAGATTCAATGCTTTGCCATACTGCACATTTAAACTAAAATAACCTTTTTCAATGCTTTGCCATGCTGTGCTTGTTGATAATTGGAATGGTAGTATTTTGGATAATGGGCTTTTGAACATCTTTATATGATAAAATTAGTCCTAACTTTTTACTTACAAATCTCAATGACAGGAAAATTGATTCATAGCTTAAATAAAAATGAGCATGCTCTTGATATGGCTGCACCTGTTCATGAGATATTGGGTGATAGGAATGGTCCAACTGATGACCATGCTTCATTCAAGAAGAGAACAAATGTTCTGTTTATCTTGTTATTTTATCTGTTCTGCAATAATTCTATCATGCAGTGGCTTAGATCAAAGAAGAAGGGCATGCTGGTTGAAGTTTTCTGTCTGCTAATGAAGGAAGATTAAAGCAAGTTTGAAGTTGCAAGTTGCAAAGCTCAAATTTGAAGAAAATCTAAATTCTAAGTTATGTATTCTTTGTTGAATAAGTACGTTGAATTTGGATATATGTAAAATGATGTAACAAAAATACAAAATTGCAATGAAATGATATTTATAGTTCAATTCCTGAGAATACTGCCAGTGGTCTATGCTTCTTATTTGTGCAATATGTTGAATCAAGAGAAACCACATCACCAAAATACTCATAATCAATGACCGTCCTTGCATCCGCCCAGAAAACATTAGTGATTTGCTCTTCCGTATCCATTTGATAGGCATGGTAGAAATTTGGATTATCAACTAGCTTTCTTTGAAAGTATTGCAACAAAAAACCGGCTTCCCCGTGCACCAAACTCTTTTGCCTTCTTTTGGAAAGATAATTATTTTGATCAATGCGGTTATATCCCAAGTTAGTTCTGCCACCCACTTCTTTACTCATCAAATCAAACAACTATTTTTGTTGTAGGCCAGCGTCATCTGCTAGTTCAATTTGTTGGCATTGAACCTCTAAAAGCTTTCGTTGAAATGACAACATATGAGTTATTTCTTCTATATGTAAAATATGATTATGCTCCACAAAATCATGCACTAATAATTTTTCACCCATCCTTTTAAGTCCTATTCTTGCTTGACAACATGTTCTTGTCTCCGGTCTTGAATTGACTATTTCACGATCTCGTTTGTCTGCTTTTCGGAAGCCTTCTTTGCAACAAACAAACCTACAAGAAGCAAATGAGCCATATTTTTTGAAATGTCTCCATTCTTTCCTCATTCCAAATCCAACTCTTCCACCGTAATCAACCCAGAAATTCCAAGCATCCTCATAATTATAAAAAACCATACTCACTTTTGGTTTAGAAACTTCTTGCATTGTTGCTTCCAATCCTAATAAAAGACAATAACAACAATCATCATTTCAGTTAAAAAATAATCAAAACCAATAATAATCATCAATCATCAATTCTGCCATATGCAATAATCAACAACAACAAAAAAACCAAACAAAAATACAAAAAAAACCAACAATGGCAGCCATCAGTGTGTGGGGTAACCATTTATAATAAATAAATAAATAAAGAGGTAACTTGAGAATGGAGAGGGAGGCACGGCGGCGGGCTGTAGGTGGATCGCACGGCGGCGACGGGCTACAGTAGACAGCGGCGAAGCAAAGGTGGCTTGAATGGATTGAAGGAGGAAATAATGGGAGGGAGAGAGTGGGACGGGCCAAGGACGGAGGTCGCCGACTGGATGGGCGGAGCGAGAGTGGCTGACGGTGGCGCCGAACGCCCCTGCGGCGGAGAAAGAAGAAGGGGTGGGGGCGAGGCGCACTTGGGTCCGAGTGTGTTGGGGGGGGGGGGGGGTTTCGGGATTTTGAAACACAAAAATCAGTTTTGTATTTTTTTTTTTTTTTTAAAGGCAAATTTATCTGGACCGTTCGATCTGGATGAACAGTCCAGATTCGTCAGCAGTAGGCCAGCAGGAGGGAAGCTGGCTGGAGCGAATCTGCTCCCTTGCATCATATGTTCTCTTTTTCTCTCTCTCCCTCTCTCTCTCACATTCTCTCCACCACCACTTTCCACCCCTACCCAAGCCCTTTCGACTCGCTTCCCCTTCCCAACCTCACCTTTGATGCAAGCGCGACGGCGAAGAAGCCACCACCGGCAACATCAAGCTTCTTTCGACAAAGGGGCAAAATCGAGAATAAAATAAAATAGGGGAATTGAAACTTTAGGGTTTCGTTTTGAGAGACAATGGTGATCTGAACAAACCCAGATGAATTCTTGGGTAATAAGTGCAATGTGTAAAGTGAACAAACCCAACTTATTGTCCTGTTTGAACAAATCAAACATTGCTCTATTCGATCCTCACTTGCATGGGGCTAGTTCTTTGCTTGGTGCTCCTGCTTAATGGCAGGAATAAAAGTACATAAAGATTGAATCCTTCATATTAGTTTACATGTATGGTTCTACCCAATTTGACTAAACTATGAAGGAAATCTCTTTGATATATATGTATATTTTAAAAAAAAAAATTATGTATACATATATCCAATTTTAGTTTACTCAAATCTTGTAAGAAGATAACGGAAGATGAACTCAGAAATTGTGTTTATGGGATATCCAATGCCACGGGTCTTAGAGAAAAGCGTAAAATGATTGCTTTGCTTAAGTGATGAGTTGTTGCAGATTTTGCAGTTCTGCAATTTTTCGGAAAACATGCATTTGATACAGAACATTTAGGGATGAAGCCTCTAGATCTTTGAAGATTGCTTCCACTGCATTTTTATTTCCCAACCGTAAAAAACAAAATACAGATTGCATGAGTACGGAACATTTGGGGATGTTTTTGCCATAGTGCCCCCTTCTTCCTCCTTGTATCTTTCTCTTCTCCGCATCCTGCTTGGGACTCATATACTCCCTTTGGTCTCTGTTATAAGCAAAAATTAAATAAAACACACATATTAAAGTGGTTAGTTAATTTCATTTAAAAGAGTCATTGAGAATAAAAAATTAAGATTGTTACCTAAATTATCATTCATCTTATTTATTAAGCTTGTGTTGTTAGGAATAAAAAGAGTCATTGGAAAACAAAATTTATATGAAATGAAGGGTATTTTATGAATAATGTCATTAAATTGGATGAAAGTAATTAAATTTTGTTTATATATTGAACCAAAAATTTTAAGACTTTTTTGCTTATAATAGAAACCGGAGAGAGTAGACTGGTAACCCGAATCCATTGATGCCTGCCACCATACGAACGGTGACGGAGGCTCACGGTGCCACTGTAGTGAAGAGATGACTAGCCGGAGGACTGTGGAGTTGAGGGAAGGAATGTTCAAGTGTTGCAGGTGTATGGTATAATCATGGAGATGAGATAAATCTAATGGTTAATAATGATCTCTCACGATTAGAGATCCACTAAAGTCTCTCATCATAGAATTTGCCCTCATACAAAAACATTTTCCTTGGTAAGGTGTTTATAACTAAAATAAATATTAATTATTACGAATTCATCATGCACACTATGTCTTAAACTAATGTGATCTATGAGAAATATTATACAATAGAAAAGTTCAAATTGGAACAAGCAAAGCTACGAAGTCAAGAGTTTGAAGTGCAAAGACTAGAGGTCAATCATAATGGCTCACTTCTTGAAATTATTTTAATCATCAATAATGATTTTAAGAAATATTTTTATTTCCCTTTCTAGTGGTCAAGATAAGATAGAGGCGGATAGGATAAAAGAACAGGATAGGGGTATGATAAGTTATTATCATATCCGACGTTTGGTATCCACCAGATAACCAACAAGATAACATTATAATTTTAGTATGAATTTTAAAAATTTCGTTTTTATTCTAAATGTTTTAATATTTTATTAGATTTTTTATTTTTTTATTTTCATTTTTTAAAATTATATTGAAAGACAAAATTATCCTTATAATAAAATTATATATAATTTTTAATTTTTTTAAATAATATAAAATAACAAAATCAATCTTGTAACAAAATGAAAATAATTTTTAAAATTAATTATTAGTATTTTTATTATTTTAAATGTTTATATTTTACTATACTTTTTTTGGTAATCATGTTATATGTTATTATAATTTAAATAATTATTTTTTTTATACTTTAATTATTTTATATATAAAATATTTTTATATTTATTATACTTTAAATTATCATATCCTATCTTATTTAGTTATAACCGAACCTTCCCTTAAGGATTGGACATGAGCTCACTAAACAATAGAATGACTCTCACCATAAATCAACAACTTAACCTTCCTACTTTAGTCTTTGTGGAACATGGAAGCTTCTAGAATGACTTTCCAAATCTTTTTTTTGACGAAAAGGATGACTTTCCAAATCTTCATTCTCTAATTTCTATTTTTTTCTTTGTTTTATTATATAATTAGTCGACCCGATAACCTAACCCGACTCAACAAAAATATAGCTAGATTGGTTGAATTCACGCTAAATACTTTTTCTTACAAACCTAATCCAACCCGACTCAAACACATTTGTGATTGAGTCCAAAATTTCCATCCAACCCATGCCCACCCCTAATTGAGAGGACAGAACACAATTCTAGAAATTATGCAATATGTTATCATGTTTTTTTTTTTATTAGATTCAATATTTAGTTACAAAGTTGTTCCACTTCCAAATCATATTGTAAAAAAAACGTGTTAATATGACAAATACACATTTAAGATTGTTCTAAACAACAATAAAATGGTGGAAAATAAAAGCAGAAACCAATACACTATGAAATTCATAAATTACCAATTCGTTTGCACAAAAGGGTAAAATTCTTCAGTAGAAGAGGTATCAAGGCATCCTACACCCACAACCGAATTAAAATCTAATAGAACAATCCAACATCTAAACTTGAGGTTTTGTCTCTTCTTCATCCTCTTCTATCTTGGGAGCCAAATAGAACCGGACATAACCCATCTCAGCAATCTTGTACTCGACAACAACTGGCAGCTCATTTGAAAGACTGATGGTAACTGTGTTGGACAATGGTGTTGCCTTTGTAAAAGAGTTCATGTATCGCAATGCAAAAGTCAAGGATACAGGCTCATTCATCTCTATGATAGTGGCTTCTTCAGGCTGGAATATCATCCAACAAACAAAACCATGTATAAACATCATTCAGTATGCATTTTAAATTATACACATACACAAAATATGACAATTAATATCCAGGCCTGCAACAGAGAATAAGATGTAAATCAATATCTCACCTTGTCCACAGTAGTGTTCTGCCTGCAAACTATATTTGCAGTCCCAATATCTCCTTTGGTGGAAAACTTTACACCCTCCTTGGTAACAGAAATAACAACTACAGCACACATCACAAAATGACCAACATTTTTCAGAGAAACTATCAATAGAAACAATCAAGCATCAAAAAGCTCTTAAACTGATTAACAAAGCAAATTACCAGTGTCACCGATACTGCTGAGATCTTTGCAGATCCTAGCAAACTCAGATGATGGCATCCTTACAATGGCATGGTATTCTGCCTCAGGAATTCCAAGGTGTTCACTGTCAATATCCATTAGCTTCATCTCAAAATCAGAAATCTTGTCTTGTGCTGAGACATAACTCAAACAAAAAAACTTGTGTTAAATAAAAATAAACCTACACTTAAAAAATGTATAAGCAATTTTGACGAGAATATGCAAGTCTAATTCATGTGCATAAATCAAAAACAAACTAACCTTATGCCTCAAACTCAAATAGATTGAACCTAAAAGACTACTGCTACACAATTTGGGTAATCCTAGGCCAATTAGGTTGGTACAAACATCAATATCTTGGAAATAAAAACTCATATTCCTTACATAATTATTCCCCCTAGGACATTGATTACAAGGATTATAGAATTTCAAACATGAGTTTCTTTTACAGTTAACATTTTTCTATAGAGCAAAAGACATGTTCTAGTAACACAAGCACCTCGGCTATAGGCCAAGCCATGAATGAAACAAAAATTTTCAGAACAGAACAAACGAATGCTACAAGAAATCAACAGAACAGACACTTTGATACTCAATCAAGACCCACACACAATTTCACACCAATTTAGGGGAAAAAGGAACAAACACACTTGATCGTTGAACCATACAGCACTCCATCAAAACTAACAAACACAGTTCCTCATTAAGAGAAGCTTTTAATAAACAAAACAAAACAAATGACCACTGAACAATGAACAGAAACTAACTATTGAACCATAGAAAATTGAATTTAGACCACAATTCCACGAAATTATCAACAATTTCCCATTAATTTTTTTATACAAAAAAAATAAAAAATAAAACAAAGAAATCCAATTGAACATTCAACCATACAGAAATAAGAAAACGGAACATATCAAACATCTTTAATACTAAATCAAACCCAAATCCATAGTTCCACACCAAATTAACACCAAAAAAACATAAATAAACAAAAACACTAAAATAAGAAAAAATAGTTAGGGAAAATGGGAAGTACTTGGGCTTTCGAACATGAAAGTAACGGTGTCGCTTCCATCATCAGCCTTAATAGTAACGATATCATCGTTACCGGCGCATTTTAGCATCTTGGCCATGTTGTTGAGGTTCATACCCATCGAGATGTTACGGTCACAGCGATAGTGCTCGAACCCTTCCGATCGGAGCAAGAGCGCCACCAGTGCCACGTGGCTGGAATCCATGGCCTGCAAGGAGAACCCAGTGGCCGAACAATCGAAGTTCGCATCGTTCACAAGCTCCTTGATCGCTTCCAGAACCTTCTTCAGGAGGGAACCTTGGACGAGACGGAGTTCCAGCATTTTGATCGGAGGATGGATTTGGAGGATTTTTTGTTGTTTGGTTTTTAGGGTTAGGGTTTTTCGGTTTTCTCGGGAAAAATGGTGGGAAAATTGAAGAGGGGAGAGGGAACGAGAGGGAAAGGGGTTTATATAGTGGTAGGTTCTGGAAACTGATGGCGGGATTGGGTGAATTAATTGAATTCCCGCCCATGACCTTTTTGTGTGGAGGGAACTCTCTCTCCATTGCTGCGCTGCCGTGGTATTTTACATTTTTATTTTTACATCTTTTTCTATAAAAAGAAAATGGTTGAGATATAGTGGGTGTAAAAGATTTTTATTTATAAATTAATTGTATTCTGCCATATTATTAAAATATTTTATTTCTATAATATTTGTCTTAAAAATCATATAGTTAGTGATATATGATTGAATAATTGATAATAGAAAGATTTATATTTTACATTTTCTTTTGATGCACTAAAAATATCCATAGTCTTTTTTCTTTTCTTTTTTTATGAGCATATCCATAGTCAATAATTGATATTAATGTCTTTCTTGAGTAAAGATCCTCTCCATTTCTCAAAATTAATGGAGAGGTTCATTACTATAGTTTTAGGTGTAGAAATGCATATATTTCTTAAAGTGGTAACATAAATAGGATTTTATTGCATTTATACACCAAAACTATAGCAACGGAGTTCTCCATTTATTTTGAGAAATGGAGAGGATCTCCACTCGTCTTTCTTGGTGTACAAATCATTAAAATGAATATTGCATCTTTTAACAAAATATTTTTCATACATATAATAAGAATAGAACTCATGAGAGACTCAATTATCCTTATATTTTATATTTAAAACACATCAAAACTAAATTCATAATAAAAAGCTTTATAAATATAAAATCATATATATTGAAGTTTATTTTTAATACATTGTCCGTAAAAATATTTTATACTATAAACCAATATATATTATTATATGTGTGATTTTTACAATAATTATTATAAGAACCAAATATTTTTAATATTTAGAGTAAACCAAATAGTTTGTGTCTTCTTCTTCTTCCTCTTCTTCTTCTTATATCAGCATATTGAAACCCTAAACCAGACATAAACCAGGAAGAACTCCATTATAACAGCTTCGTTGACTGGGTAAGATGAAAATGAAAAGCCATGAGGGTTCGGAGAGTTCTAATTTCACCTCCAATTCGGGCGATATTAGTTGGGATGGAAGTGCCCCAAGTGTTGCAACCCATTCAAGTTTTGCTGCACCTAACTGTTATTGTTGTAACACCCCTCTTGGGTGTTACATTTCTAACTCTTAACTCGTCGCGGAACTTAATTAAAAAGAATTTTGCTGGTTTTACTTTCAGAAAAATTTATTTACTTTAAGTCAGAAAAAAATCGGGTGTGAAAGTTTTCCTTCTGAATATTTCGGAAAAGTGGTACACATGCCACAAAAGTAAAATCACATTATACTTAAATAAAGATCTAAAATTTTTACAAAAAATTCGACAAAGTCTCCTCTGTAATTTCAACATCCCAGAATAAAAACACCTGCTGAAATATTTATATTTTCAACCCAGAAATTCCAGTCATATAAAATACATCAAGATAGTAATATTCTGAAAATATTTACATCAACAAGCTATACATGACTAAAAGAAAATCTTAGATTTCCATCCAAAAGAAAAGCTCTTGGAGCCATAACCAATTCATTTAAAATAAAGGCTCTCCAAGCCATGAGCATATACTATATAAATCAATAATCAATAATGTCTCAAAAACCTAAGCTGGTCATTCTAAAAGACATTCATAAACACAACAGTAACCCAATAAAAGACTCTCAGAGCCATAATACAAAAATTATGACTCTCTCTAAAATAAATTTTGACTCGATACTAATTAAGCTGTTCGCAATATGAGACTTGTACTGGAAAGGACCCCATGGTTATTCCAGTAAATCAACCTTCTTTAAAAATCGAGACTAATCCCTCCGATTTGGGATAGAGAATACCTCAGCATCATCTGCAGTCACATACCAAAGTACAACACAAGACCACACAAATATATTGCAAAGGTGAGTTACCAATATATGAGTTTAAACATAGCAGTTATATATTTAACATATAAACAGCATTAAGTATATCAAGGTAACAGCCCAAGAAAGCATAACAATGTTCATCCTATAAGGTTGCTTTGATTAGAGATTTTTATTGTGAATTCTCGGTTAACACTTCAATATCCACTTTCTAACTCAATCTCCGGAGATCCTAACTTCCCTTCCTCGAGTATAATAGGCCGCGATAATTCCTATAACACAATTGTTTCGCGTTGGGTGGCCTCTCCACTGGGTCCTTTCCCCAATTGTTCTAGGATTTCGCGTATCACCTATATAATATTTGATAGTCCCCTATTGAGTACATTCGTGCAGGGTAGCTGATTTCCACGACAAGAGGTTGCAAAGCCCCAAGCATTGCGTGGAGTTCGAGCCCAAATGTCCCTAAAGACCCAAAAGCCCAAGAATATGCCTTTGGTCCGTAACTATCAAATTTGTCAGTTCACCCTGTGTGAAACTGTAGCTCGACGGCACGTCCGCCAGAACATCTTTTCAGATATTAATTAAATGTTTAATATCCACTTAAGTTTTAAGATCTTTATTAAAGATATTTCAAAATCTTTTATCAACAGACACTAGTCCGACGTCTCGGCACTCTAGGTCCTTAACAGGAGGAAGGCTAGTCTGGCTTCACAGTAATCAGAATCTAGTCTGAAATCTCAGCACAGAAGTCTAGTCCTTTTCTGTTTCCTTTCCACTTTCCAAAGAAAGCCAAAAATCATGTTTTCCACTGTTCTGTGTTCGTGTATTTTTTTTTTTAAAACAAGGTTTCTCCTTTATAAGCCATGCTTCAACCAGTCTCAAAATATTCATCAACATAATTAACCACATATATATACATATTCATCAAATAACCATACAGTTTCAGATTTCAGCATTACATAACACATATATGTGTGTATATATATATATATATATATATATATTCACAGTCATTCAACATATTATTAATTATCACACGCAGTTCATAGCATTAAATACATAACTACTAGGAACTCCTCAGGCTTACTCCCTTTACCTTTTTAGACTAGAAAAAGATCATCTCCTTGACTCCAAAGATTTGTTCCTTCTCAATGATGTCCCAGTCCCTTTGACGCCTTGCAACAGGCGCAGGTAACTTATGTCAGCTTCCAATAAGTTAAATCAGGCTTCTCCAATCATGACAACCACAGCTAACATCCAAGAGAGAGCGTTCCAACATATTTACAACAATCGGACAATACTAACAGTCAATCATTCATCATCAAACACTCACTCTGAGTTGATTTAAATACTTAGTTTCACAAAAACAGAGCCATTTTCAAAGAAAAACAGATTTGGGACTTAAGGTTTATAACACAAATTTGAGGAAACTTTATTTTAATTAAAGAATCATGAAACTGAGCATAGAAGTCATCAATTGGGAGTCCTAATTGCACTAAAACAAGGTTAAGTTTCAAGATTGAAATCTGAAATTAAAATCTTAGGGTTAGGGTTTCAAAATTAATTTGGGAATTTTACAAAATAGAAGAGATTAGAATAAACACTTACCCAAGGAAGAAGAAGAGAGGACATGGTGGTGGTTGAAACGGCCGGCGCGGCGGCGACGCGACGGAGGGAGCGGCGATGTGTTTTGGACAGCAACATGGATCCAATAAAACGAGTTAAACTTCATGAAAGAAGAAAAAGAAGGTTCAACATCACAAAGGGGTGGAGAACCACCATTAATGGCGGTCTGGGAAGCTTACCGTGGCGGAGCTCGCGGCGGTTTCGAAGCAGACCGTTACCAGATGCGAGTGGCTCCGATCTTGCGCGCAGGAACATGAGCTCCATCCTCCCATCAGCAAGCGGCGGCCGGCGAGTCCCTTGAGGCGGCGCGCAGTCTGGAGAAATGGAGGAGAAGAAGACTTGTGGTGGAGAGGAAGTGAGGAGGAAGAAGAAGATGTGAGGAGGAAGGAGAAGAAAAAAAAATAAAAGAAGATGGAGTGTGGGGGTCGAGTACGGGACAAGGAGAGATAAGGTGGAAAATTTTTCTTTCCTTTTCTTTTTAGTTAATAATAGGTAAAATGGGTGGTTGAAATTAATTTTAGAAGAGGGAAATAATATTAATCATTAGATCTAAAAATGATGAGTGATAAATATATAATTTAAAATTTTCAATTAGAGTAAAGATTGATAGTTGAATTGATCTACCAAGAAAATTAGTGATCCTAAATTAACATCTGATTAATATCAAATCAGTTTATTTTCAAATCTAAAATTAAATAGAGTAAAATATGAACATAATTTTCTTTCAATCATATTATTTAAAATATTTTTCTAAACAAATACTAACAATGACAATAACGTAACATTATTGTCTAGTAAATGTACTTATACTAGAATAAGGCAGTGCTGACTCGCTTAATAAAATAATTTTAAAAGAGTAAATAAAATTACTCAAGATTAAGCGTCATAAAATAAACAAAATTAATGTCTAAAAAATTAGTATTCCAATAAAAATAATATAGACGGATATATTTTACCTATATTGAAAAACGGTAAAAACCGGGGTGTTACAATTGTCGAATAAAAACTAATGTCTACACCTCAAAAACATCTAGAAACCCTAACAAAGCATTCATTGGGTGCCCCCTTGTTCAAGGTAATTGAAAACCCCAATTCTTAGGTTTTTTATGTTCTCGACCTTATTTATTTACTTGTTTGATTTTGATTTTTGCAGGAGCAGGAGAGGAAGCCATATTGCAAATACTTTGAGTGGGTGGATGAAAACATGAAGAAATTTATGGAAGATAGATGTGGAGAGTTGGAACAATCCAAATTTACCAATTGGAGAGAGATATGAAAGTCATGAAAATTAAGTTGAATGAAATCATGCATTGGAAAAAAATGTGTTGAGGTGATAAGGGTTGTGATGTTAGTTGTGGTTATAGGTATTTGTATGTGGAAGTAGGCAATATGCAATGCTATTTTGTAATGAATTATGTTGAATGGAAGTAGTCAATGTGCAATGGTGTGTCTTATAATGATGTGTGTTGACTGAAATTATGCAATGTGCAACAGTGTATTTTGGAATGAAGTGTTATAAATGAAATGAAGTGTGTCATCTTGGATCTTTATGAAGTTAGCTGTTAAAAATTTGAGCAAGGATTTCCTGAATAACATAAGTCAGAAGGATGAAGGCAATGAGGCAAATTTCCATTAGTTTGAATAATAAGTTCCAATGGTACCATTGATGATATTTCTGATTAAAGTGCCACATTGGAAATTACATAATAACCATTGTCTAAAACAAACAAAAAGACATGAGTACCATTGAAGTCATAGTGAGACCCTCACAAAATTACACACTAAATAACATTTCTGACTAAAATAGCAAAAAAGAAATTACATAATGACCATTGTCTATAACAAATAAAAAGTTCCTATCCAGTCTAGTCCATTCAATGCTTGTGGTTGGCCGGCAGTGGTGGCCTGTATCCAAGGGTAGGAATGAACTTGAAAAGCCTTCTGCTGTCCCAGTGATGGCTGCCATCAAAGTTGTTGCCGACACAGTTTCAAGTGTTGGCACAGTTCCTGGTGGACCAACATATCTTGGAGGCTTGTATGGCCTGACTGGTGGGGCTGGTGGTCTTATAGACTGACTGCCAACACCTAAAGATGGGCTCAGAGTGAATGGTGGTGGTGTTGCTTGTGGTGTGCTGCGAACATTTTGTGATGGTGGTCTGACAGGGGGTGGTCGGACATCTGGTGGATGCGGAGGTGATGTGGTTTGCTCAATCAAAGCTTGTCCATCCTGAAATGCAACAAAACAGACCAGTCAACACTCTCATCATAGGTAAGTTAGTTTAGAAAAATTCAACTAAGTGAATCAAATGCAATAAGCATCAAATGCACTAGTGGACCATTTTGGTCCCTGAATAAAAGATTTTGAGTCATATAAATCCCCAAAATTTATTTATGAGACCAAAATGGTCCCCTACGACCATAAAACCAGAAATGCACCATCATAATGCAATTATAGTACACTTACATTACTCTACAAAGGTTATGGCTAGCTTGATTCTGCAATGTTCATAGGCTCTTGCACAAGTTGGGGTTGGCATACTTGTCCTCTATCCTGACTCTAAAAAACAGAGATAACATTTTTAAACACTGGACAACAGTTAAACAATCAATAAATCACGCAAGTTATCTATGTTGATTTATCTATGTTAAGTTATCTTCTTGAGGCTGCGACTGTGACAAAGGAACCTCCTTTTGAGTGGTGTTTTTTTTTTTCACTTTAGTCTTCTTTGGGTGGCCTTTCTATAGCAGGTCCTTTGCATGTTTTTTCATAATGTCCTGATTGACCGCATTTCTTGAAAGTGACCGAATAGGTCTTTCTAACCTTATGTTGTTGGCTTCTAGGTGCTTCTTCTAAGTGAGCATCCTTTCTCCTAGGTCTTTTTAACCTTCCAATAGGTCTTTTTAACTTTGGGGGACAAGGTCTAGTTTGTCCAGTCATGGTCCAATACTCTTGACTGGGCATTGGTTGGATGAAGTGCTCATATGTTGCATTAAGTGCATCCAATGTCAGCACTGATGCACATATTCTTCAGGCCTTTCATTCTTGAAAGCTATGGCTGCAATGGCATGAGCACATGGCATTCCAGTCAACTACCATTGTTGACAAGTTCAAGTCCGAAGGGTTAGCTCACTCCAACCTTTGTTCTATGTTTATGTACCTCGAACTTCTCATTCTTTGGATCACCTGCCCAGGTAGGTGTCCGTGTGTTGCTATCCACCTTCAACCTATCGATTCTTTTTTGTTGTATCGGGGGCGACCTCCTTTTCTATGAACCCAACACTCTCTTATGGGAACCCATCCTCCTCATTAGGTAACACCTGAGCTCCTCTAACGTTGTCAGTATTGGCTTCTCTCTATACTTGACAATTCTGCTGTTCCAAATCTCACATATGTTGTTCGTGATATTGTCTAACTTTGGCCAATGACTAAAATAAGCATTTACCCAACAATTTGGATCAAGGTTGTTCAAATAGCTCCAGGCTCTTTCATTTAGTCCTTTCAATATTATCATGAGACATAACCTGCATCCTTAAAGGATGCAAAGTCATCTTTTCCTCCTCTAGAAGTACCACTAAGTGAACTCTCTGGTGCCACCCTTTTCTAGCCATTCTTATTTGTTTTTCCTGTTGCCTTCTTCTTTCCCTTCACTGCCCTGGATTCATCACCTGTAGCATCACTGCTATCTTCAATATAAATTTTCGGAGGAGGCTTGTATGGAAAATCCATAGCGCTATCACAGTCGTCAATAGTACTAGAATCCTTCATAACAACATCATCAACAACATCACTGCTACCACCAGTACCTTTATGCTTGTCTTGAGCACCGGATATAGTATTGTCAAAGTACAAATGCATATCAATCTTATCATTATTTGTCCCCTTGCTCAACATTGCCTTGCACATTTCACTGATTTCATTATCCCGTTAATGTATTTATATTGATAATATATTAAAATTAAATTCTTTTATTATTAATTATAATTGGCCTTATCTCGTGCTTTTTACGCATATATATTTTGATTCTGACACATCCCATATGTAAAATGATATTGTCACATTATGCGTGCCTACCATTATTCTTAAGAGAAATGATATTATGACACCAAAAGTTGACACCAACTTTTGACACCATGGTTAATTCAGTATATTGGTTGGTTAATCAACCAATAGTGTCAAAAGTGAATTAACCAACCAATATACTGAATTAACCATGGTGTCAAAAGTTGGTGTCAACTTTTGGTGTCATAATATCATTTCTCTATTCTTAATGAAAAACTTGTGAGAGGAGGAGAGTTTAGTGTATTTGAGAAATAAAAAGAAAAATGAAAAGTCTCTTATAAGCTTGATCTATGCCATTCAAATGAGAAACGAATTAACGGTTAAGATTGTTTACTAAGTTTGATTTCTATCATTTCAAACAAAAAAAGACAAATTAATGGTTAATAATGCTTGCTGAAGTAAATAAGAATGAGATAGTTTTAACCACTAAAAAAATATTATTGGAATTTAGTCTTGTTTATATTTATAAAAAAAATTTTTATGCCATTTAGAAGTCATAACAAATTTAGGGTCTGCTTGCTTTTTTTTTAGTTTCCTGTTTTCATTTTCCATTTTCAGAAATAATTAAAAAACTGACACATTGTTTTGATTTTATTTCCTGTTTCCAAAGATTTATACAGGAAACGGTGAAAACAGAAAAAAGTTGTTTTCAGTAATTCCTGTGCAAATTTCCGAAAACAGGAAACAAGATGAAAATAAGTGACAATTTTCTAATTATTTCTGAAAATAAGAAATGAAAACAAAAAACTGAAAACAAAACACATCCCTTATTATGCATCCTAAGCATTGAGCATAAAAAAAAAAAAAAAAAAACAGGAGCATAAAAAAAGTTTATCATGCATCTTCATGGTTAAGAGGTTAAGGATATTCTTGTTAAAAAATGTGAAAACGGTATTTTTCTTTAAAAAATGTAACGAGTTAATGCTTTTTATTTATGAAAATAAGTAGATAGTATTCATTGTTTTTAGTACTTAAATAATATTCATTGTATTGACTAATTAAATAAAGTTCAATACAAGTCTCTTGCATCTATGATTCATTGTACTAAAATTAAATACGCATTCAACATATGATGATAAAGGGAACTATCATATAAACAACATAGTTTTTTTTTAAAAAAAAATCATACCCAGTGACGATTTCTCATCTAAAAGGTGCCTAGAAATCAACTGACCGATCAAATACGTAAAGCATCATGTGAGTATAATACGTTCATAATTTACTAAATTGTCTTAGTTATATTTGTAATTTTAGATAATTATTAATTATTAATTTATGATATTGACAAGATCATATATTTATATAAAGTTCTTTTTAAAAATTATCTTATTAATTTTTCAGAATCACTAATTCTGTATGTTGACCCAAGTTGGGACAGAGAAAAAATTATTTTCGAGAGGTTATAAATTTATCGAGAATTTATAAAAGTTTAATTGTATTATATACAGAATTCAAAGTCAGTAGATCGCTAGTATGCTGCTCGGCATTTGTATTCGACTGACTTCAAAGCACCATGATGCTTCTGAATCACAATTCACAAACATGCACAACTTGGAGAAATAAGGTATGTCTTGAAAACTACCTTCAGTATTAGCTTTTAATAACAGTTGCGAAAGCACACTACATTAGACAACATGCGGACTATCTAATATCTAACCCTCGTAAGCAACTCCTTCTGGCATGTTACAAAGAGCTTGCATTGTATTGCTTACCACATTAAGAAGCTGCAAGTATTCATCAGCACCATCAATTAGGCACTGCAATTCCACAAGCAATAAGTAAGAATTGTACCCAACATAGGCATATGCATTCAAGCAAACACTGGAAGCTCTTACAAATCCAACAGAAAAAAGTTATGTGGTTACAGGAACAGGAAAATGGAAAAGGTGCAGGATTAGTGTGTATAATTGTATGTTAGTTAATTCCTAAAGGGTCGTTAGTAACCTTATCTGCTTCACCCAGCTTCTTGCATATTCTTGCCTTCTGTTCATCTGATATGTCATCTTTTTCAACAATGGCCTCAAATAACTGGAAGAATCAAATCAGTTCCATAGTAAAATAATTAACTGGGTAAGTACAGTTATTGACAAAAGAATAACCCAACGAAACTGGCAAAACAAGACCTGAGTTAGCATCTGAGAGGCTGGATATCCCTCTGCAATGAAATTGTTGACTTCCTTGTTGGCTAAATCAAAATTACCACTTCTGCATGCTGCAAGAAGTGCCTCCACAACCTCTGCTGGAACAACCTGATAGGTTGATATTTTTGAAAATCAGGACAAGCAGCGATGGTGAAATATAGGAAGGAGTTATAGAAAGAAGTGTTCTGCTATTATAAAAATTACCCGAAATGATGTCACAAAAAATCGAACCAATTAAATTGAAAATCAATTAATCTTGCATTCTTGCATAAAAGTGGTAGCCAGCAAGAACAGAAGATACCACATAATGGGAAGCCACATCAAGCAAATGATGTAGACATCCAATATTTAATAAAATGGCATATGCACTGCAATTTCTGAACTTTTATATCAAGGCACAATGCTATCAGGTTCAGTTACAAATATTTTATCCATAGGACGGCCCAGTACACAAGGCTCACACCTAGTGAGATCTGGGGAAGGTAGATGTATGCAACCTTACCCTCACAAGCAGAGAGACTATTTCCAAAATTTGAACCTGCAACCTCCAGGTCATCAAGCAGCAACCTTACCATTACGCCAAGACCCACCATCAAGTATTTTTATACATATATTAAAAAAAAGCTAGAAAGGAAATATTTATAAAAAGAATAAAGCCAAAACTGTAACTTAAATCCCTTGCCCTTCAGCTAATCACTATGTCAATCATTAACTCTCATAGTAATGTGCATTATCAAACATGCATACACCATACCAAAATTGCATATAAACCATTTCAGAACGTGTATCTTCATTTCCTTAGAAAATAGAAACAGAACAAACCAAAGGAAATTGATGCCAGAACCTACCCCAGACACAGAGATAAGGTCCTTTGAAGAAATAGAAGATCCAAATAAGCGAGCAGCTGACTGCAATGTTAATGATATGTTAGTTCAAATGATAAATAGGAATAAGTTATACAAAGACGCCATATGCTAAGGCTTGGTCATTAGTGTCATTGAAGAAGAAATTAATCAACATAAAAGCAGAAAAAGGAAGTCAAATCATAAAATATAAATAACCCCTTTACTTTCAAGAAGACTGCCTTGATTTAAGAAATAAATTAACATTTCTTGGTGATAGCAATATCCCCTACCCAACTATACTGCATGGGAGAATTCTATTTTAGAGGCTCCCCTCATATCAGCCTGGTACGCATGGAGCCATGGACACTGCACTACATCATCTTTCCATAAATTTTATTAATGAGCCAGCATTAAAAATACATAAAACACGAAAAGCAAACATGCCTACAATCAAACAGCCAACAGCAAAATAATCTTTCATTGGAACATTACCAACAATAAAAGTTTTATGTATATTACCTATTCTCTAAAAAGCAACACCATTAACACACATAAATTGATAGTTTCAAGTTAGTTTGGTGGCATCGAGAAGAATACGTTGGAAGGAATTAGCCATCTAAGACACACACATCCAGGTTATTGAAACTTGAAAGTAAACTGTCCCAATTAAACAAATTACCAATGAATATTACGGTAAAATTTTTTTTATATAAAATCATTACAATGGAAGTCATATATGTCCATCAGGACAGGAACTCTTACCTGCAAGTATGTGATAGCCCGACGAAGATCTCCTTGAGAAATAGAACTCAGGGTTGAAAGAGCCTATGGAAGCAAAAGCTCATAAATTATTTTGATATAATGCCAAAGAAAACTCTATCTATAGAAAAAAAGGATTGAAATGATTAAGAATAACACAACCGCTGTATAAGCTCTAAGATCCACACCTCATCATCAAGATTGAGTCCTTCTTCTTTGCAAATGTATGATATTCGGCTGCTCATGATCTCTTCTGACAGTGGCTTGAACCTGAATTTTGCACACCTTGAAGCAAGTGGTTCTATAATCCTAAAAAAATTTACAACCTTGTAACTTATAAAATCAATGGGTCACCTATCCTTGATAAAGAATTGACATGAACAACGAATATTTTATCAATCATTTTTGTGCAGGCTTGACATGAAACTTACAAAGGAGAAAGTCCTTAGTATTTGAGCATGATATCTGTGTGGTGCATGCAAGAAAAAAAAAACCTAATAATTTTATCACAGAAATTATAATTATAATTATTATTATTTTTGGGGAGGGTTGGGGGGGGGGGATGAAATATGTAACAAATCAACATAGCAAAAATATTAAGGAATAGAAGATATCCAAGGGATTGGACCTTAATACCAAACAAAACATTGGAGATATGGCAAAAACTTATTAAAATCATGTTTATCATGGCCACAACAATTATCCTTGATTCCTTAAAGATGTGAGATTGAAAATACAAAAGAGAGTAATCAGTAAATGCTGAGATGGGAAGACAATGAAGGTACCTGCTGATGTAATGCATATAAAAAAGAATCTTGTAACTTTGGAGTAAGTTTCCATCGTACGCCTCAGGGCATTCTGTACAGCAAGTTGTTGGTGGCGTGAAACCATAGCACTTTATATGAGAAGCAAAGTTAAGAATGCAAAATATAGGATACATGCCTGAGCATCTTCGGTCATCGAATCTGCCTCATCTAGAACAATAATCTTAAATGGTGGACATGGATAACCACTGAAATGTGAGAACATTAAAACAATGAGAAAGGCATAAAAATGTAATAGAGAAAAAATGAAGCATATCCTCATTTTAGTCATTAAAGTTGTAAGCACCTATCATATTAGTCCCTGGTTTTAGGATAATATTACTTAGTCTCTGAAATTGTATGCATCAGTCACATTATTCTTTATGTCAACCATTGTTAAGTGAAATTGGTACTCCCATAAGGACCAATTTGACTTGTAAATTACGGTGTTGGAGGGACTGATATGTTAATTTCCCAAGGTCAGGGACTAATATGATGATTTAGTCAAAAAAGAAGGGAGAGGATGAGAATTTGGATACCTCTTAGGGTGATTAGTACCAACAGCAACAGCAGCAAAATCTTTGATCTTAGTGCGGACAACATTAATGCCACGGTCATCACTTGCATTCAGCTCTAGCACCCTGGACTTGTAAAGCTCAGGCCTGCGAGCACAGAAGGTTAGGTTAAGGGATATGAATAACAAAATTGAAAGTTTTTTAATAATAAAGCTAAAAACCCTAAGGAAGAGAAAGAATAAAAATGAGGCATTTATATATATATATACCCGAAAAGCTGATGAGCGATAGCAAGGGCAGTAGTGGTTTTTCCGGTGCCGGGAGGACCATAGAAAAGCATGTGGGGGCACTGTAACAGGAATTGAATCAGAGTTTATAAATAGAAGAGAAGAGAAGAATGGTAGAATAGAGAACATACGCTTCCGGTTTCGAGGGTGTTAGTGAGGACGCGAACCACTTCGTCTTGGTGAGCAACGTCTTTCACTTGCTTTGGTCGGCTGGGAATGAATGAATGCAAAGTAAGTGAGTGTTGACAAAATTAAATTAAGAAAACAAACCGAAAAATTGCTTACTATTTCTCCACCCATGGCTGGGAGCTATGTACTATTGGCGCCATGTATCTCTTTTCACTTTATCTCCAATATGCTGAGTCCGTGAAGACGAAGTGCGGAGCGGAAGGTTGAGTTGCAGTGAAGACGAACTGCGAATACCTCTTCTCACTTGTCACTCACAATCACAATAGTCCTTTTTCCCGCTCCCCTTTCAGGACAACACAATAGCTTTTTAGGCTTTGACCAGACATTCCCACTAAAGCCCAACACTTACCACCCATTTCTATAAATCTAATTTTTTTTTAATTTTTTAAAGTAATATTTTGATCCCATACTTGACAAGAATTCTCGATTTAGTTCCTATAAATAAAAAAATTTATTCAAAATGGTCCCTTCAAGTACAAAAGGTACTCTTTTGGTCCCTATACATTACCCGTTTGGTACTTATAAGAAGTAAAAACTTATTAAATCAATCTTTAACATGGTGTACAATGGGGATCAAATGGGTACTTTTTGTGCGTATATGGATCATTTTAATAATTTTTTGTGTATAGGGACCAAATCAAGAATTCATGTCAAATATAGAAACCAAAATATTACTTTAACCATTTTTAAATGATTAAAACTAATAAAAGGATTAATTTTTGATTTCCGACTCTTGCACATTAAAAAAACATGGTTTGAAGAGATTGGTCATTTAATGCCAATTAGTATCCGTGGAATAATTCTACAGTAAAAAAATTTGGTTGGAAAAAATCAATCATTTAATACCAACTAGTATCTACGAGATTAATTTTGCAGTTGCGTGTAGAATATTAAGAGAAATAAAAAAAAAATTAACTAATCAATCCGATCGAGTTATTAAGTAGATCTCTTCTATCCTCTTATCCTAATATTTTTTTAGGAAAAGAGGTGGAATTTAAGAATATAAAATGACTGATAAGATAAAGGAAAAATAAAATAAAAATTTATTTGTGTTTATGTATTTATTTTTTTTTAAAAAAACCAGTACCGATATAAAGTAGTACTATCAGATTAAGTTTAAAATTATCCAATAGCGTTTGAATGAGATGGCACGGATCTCTTCCAGCTTAATCAGAGGTCTCGAGTGCCCTGGGCTTAAGTGAGAGCTTTGCCGCCCTTGTAGTCCTACCCGACTCGAGGATTAGCCTACAGTTACGCGTGGAATAAACCAAAAAAAAAATTAAGAAAAAATTAAAACAAAAGATTAAGTTCAAAATTGGGAGAAGCCAAATTGAGCGCTGTGAAAAAGAAAAACCCGAGAGTGTTGTTGCATTGTCATTCAATCTCAATCGGTTTTCACTCGTTGAACTCATTTTGTACGATAAATCCAATTCAACTGTACAAGTTGCTTTCATACTACCTTCCTTCATAATCACTCATCAAACCCATCTCTTTTAAATCCTCTCACTTCCATTTTCCCAAATCCACCAGTTATCTTCTCACTTGAGCCAACAACAATGTCAGATCCGATTCCCAGGTCCGAGATTTCGTTCGCTCAAGCCTTCTTATGCAGCGCTTTCGCTGCTTGTTTCGCCGAGGTACTTCATTCCTTCCATCAAAACTTGTTGAGCACGTGACAAATAAAATAAAGTAACTCGCTTAGATTGAAATTGAATCTTACATTTTTCTTGTTTTGCAACTATCTGGGACCATAAAAAAACAAAGTAATAATTAATGTGTAGATCAAGTTATTTGTGTTTTTTGTGTGTGTGTGTGTAGAAGTTGTGGTCAAAATGTGTTTTTCCTTACAAGATAAATTAGCAATGTGCATTATGTGATAGGTTTGGTTTGTTTTTGGCTTCTCATTGTGTGTTTAAGTATTTTGTTCACAATTACCTTGGATTGGATGTTATATAAACCAATTTTTATTGGGAAAATAGGATACCATTAATCACACTAAACTTAAAGTTTAAATACTAATGATAAATGAGAAAGGATAAAGAACAAAGCAACTCTATTAAATGAGTAGATGCTGCAACTAAGTTGCAGTTTTCAAGTGAATGAAGTTGCAAATCACACTAATGTCTGTTCGTGTAAACTAGCATTGTTCGTGCTTGGGTGCTCGTATCATTGTCATGATTCATACTTCTTTGCATGTTTTATTTCTGCTTTACTGAAAGTACAGTATTAATCAATATCTATGTGCCAATAATTTACCCTAACTCAGCTGTAGAAATTGCAGCTGGATATGTGTCCTATCGAAAGTAATTCTAAGCATTCTTTTGTGCTTGGGTTTCATGCAGTTTTGTACTATTCCTCTGGATACAGCTAAGGTCAGGCTTCAACTCCAAAAGAAGGTAAACAGTCGAAGATGGGTTGAGTTCACCTAAATACAAGGGCTTGCTGGGAACAATTAAGACCATTGCTAGAGAAGAGGGTGTATCAGCTCTGTGGAAGGGCATTGTTCCTGGTTTGCATCGCCAATGTGTATATGGGGGCTTAAGAATTGGGTTATATGATCCTGTGAGTATAAATACCTTCCTTTTGTTGAATAAGACTATGTCGTTGGAGGAACATGGGTTGTACATATGAACTGCACAATGGACAGGTCAAAACATTTCTTGTTGGCAGTGCATTCGTTGGAGAGATTCCTTTATACCATATGATACTTGCTGCTCTTTTGACTGGTGAGTTCATCTGAACAGTTATTTTGCTTCAGATTGCATAACCTTCATTCACCTTCTCACCTTTGTGTGGAGGTTATCATCCTCCATGCTTTCAACAACAACAACAACCAAGCCTTTTCCTATTATGTGGGGTTGCCACATGGATCAAATGAAGCCATAGTAGTGTTCATCCTCCATGGTTTCAATGAGAAAAAAAGAACCCTTCAGTTTTTTGAAAGGCAAATTCAACTTGTAATACTTTCATTTTTTGTCTTTTTCATTTACTAGAATACTGCTTGAAAATTAGAATTTTTACTGTGCTTTTCTTTCTATCAAGCAACTTCTTTTGATGACGTAGCACAAGACTTTATCCTAAATGTGAAATAGTTATTGCATAATGTATATTTAGAGTTAAATTGGAGAGAAAGGGAATGGGAGAGACGAGGAAATTCTGAAGAAAATTAACTAGATTTTTCTGTTTAACATACTGAGTCAAATACCACAAGCTGTATTTTCCTTTAAAACAAAGAGAGTCGTTCCTTGTCCAATTGAAGTGTGTGTTGTATTGCATTATATGTTATAGTCACTGTTTTGAACTTGTGATAGGTGCTTTGGCAATCATGGTTGCTAATCCAACTGACCTAGTCAAAGTTAGACTTCAAGCTGAAGGCCAACTGCCGTCTGGGGTACCTAGGCGTTATGCTGGCGCAATGGATGCTTATTCCACTATAGTGAGACAAGTCAGACCTTTTTCTATGAGTTTAAACTTTTTTTTTTTGTTCCTTTCTATATGTTGAAAATATACTAATTGTGTCTATTTCTATATTATATATTTTTGGTTAAACTAGGAAGGATTAGGGGCCTTGTGGACTGGGCTTGGGCCCAATGTAGCACGGAATGCAATTATAAATGCTGCTGAACTAGCTAGTTATGATCAAGTTAAACAGGTAATCACAATATTGGGTATTCTAAAATGGACTGCTATAATTCAAAGTTGTTGCTTTATGTAAAATTCAATCGCAATGCTGCTCTGATTCTTTATACTTATGCAGACGATTTTGAAAATTCCAGGTTCATGGACAATGCCTTTACTCACCTCCTAGCTGGCTTAGGTGCAGGTCTTTTTGCTGTCTTTATTGGTTCTCCTGTTGATGTGGTAGGTGCTAGTCCCCCATTCCCTCTCCCCTCTCCCTTTTTATGTCTGCTCTTGCATTTAAGATGAACATAACCATGACAGTAGAAAGAGATAGAGAGAAGGAAATGCAATTCAAAAGGGTACATTTTTAATCTTTTGGTGTAACATGTTTGTAATGGATCTTGCGAAGCTAAAGGCCTGAAGCTAACAATGTTGGTGCTGGATCTTTGCCAAAAAAAAATAAATTACTATTTATAATAAAAGTTTATTTTTCAGCAGTTTCTGACTGTTTTCTTCCACAAACAACTATTGCCAGCTTGTCAGTGTACATGGAAATGTTCAACTGAACAATTTTGGCGAAACTCTTTTATGAAGCACCAATATCTAATTTTTCAGAATGAGTGATGGTTTATCCATCCTTACAATTTTCCAGGTGAAATCTAGGATGATGGGGGATTCCACCTACAAAAGCACGCTGGATTGCTTTCTCAAGACTTTGTTTAATGAGGTTTGTGAAATTCCTCCTTTTTGATTTTGTCATTGTTGTAATGGCACTTTAAAAATCTTGAAACTTATGGATGTTGAGAGATATATTATCATAGTTAACTCCCTTTTGTTGTTATTGTAGTTCTTATTTTAAAATTTTATTTTGGTTGTTCGGATTGTTCTATGAATGTATGCGGTGAAAACAGTTATATGAGGCAGCATGGGATACAGGACACAGACTTTTTAATGCTTAATTAAATAGGCTTTTTGGAAGTACTGAATTCTCAAACAATGACTGTAATTTTCCATACTTGCTGCTACTTTTACTGCTCTAATATAGATCAAACTGAAAATATGTTTGACAGGTGCTACTAGCTTGTTGCTTTGATAAACAAATTGGCATGAGGGTTTGTTTTGGATAAAGTTTATCTTATTCTTGTGGACAACTTGGACTCATTTCACAAATTTATTGCAGGGATTTTTGGCCTTCTATAAAGGTTTCCTTCCTAATTTTGGTCGAATAGGAGCCTGGAATGTGATTATGTTTCTTACACTTGAACAAGTAAGATATACAGATTAATTTGGAAATGGCGGTAGCTTTACCTTATGTAATTTATATATATCATATTGTACCTTGTTTATCCATTTAGAAATGCCTGCTTAAAAGTTTGAGTCACTTGTATAGGCTTAGGTATAGAGCTTACAAAGCGTACACAGGCCTGTCTTGGTCTAATCAACATTCTCAACGAAAATTTACAATACAATAGTTGCATGAATACAATTTCTGCAATTTTGTTTCTTCAATTTTGTTTCTTCTGCTTCAGCTTCTAATATCACATTTACTTGAGAAGAAAACGGCTTTTTAGTAACTTCCACTTTTCACCTTGATTACGACCAAATAAGTAGGGGCTTGTTGCTTTGTTTCCAATTTCCTATTTTCATTTCCTGTTATCAGCAATAATTACAAAACTGCCATTTTATTTTCATTATGTTTCCTGTTTTCAGAAATTTGTACAGGAAACATTGAAAACAAAAAAAAGTTTGTTTTCAGTTTTTTCCTTGTACCAAATTTTGTGAAAACAAACCCAAGAAACATAATGAAAACAATGGTGACGGGGGGTTTTTGCGTATTATTTCTTGAAAAACACGAAATTAAAAAACAAGAAACTAGAAAACCTATAATAAAGCAAATAGTGCCCTACGGTTTTCTGTCAGCATAATTGTCGTTGGTCGAATAAACGGTCGATGAAATACGAGTGTGCATTTTCCCATAAAATACGCCTCTTGTAATTTGTTACTGTTGGTGAAAAAAATAAAACCACTATGTTTTGGACCTCGTAAATTACAAAAGATCTGTGCTTTTTGGTATCTGTGCGATTAAAACTGTTCTTGTGGGTCTGCTTCACTTTAATATTTTTTTAACGCTTCCACTCAAAACTAGAAAATGATATTTGGAACACTTTTATGATTCTGCTTGTCAAAGTGCTTCACTATTTGATCCATGTTAGCAGGCCAAGAGAGTCCTTTAGAGGATAAGTGTTACTCTTCATGATTATGAGACTTCACCAAGCAGAAATACCCTGTTGCTTTCTTCGTAATGAGTGCTACCAAATATGGTTACAAATTGAATGAAAAGGTTGCCTCTCTACATTTGTTGACCCCAACTTCTGGCATGTGGATGGTACGTCATTGCTTCACATATTATTAGTCAATGAATAAAACCGTCAAATCTTCCATTTCTATATTTGTTTCCTAATCGGTGCGATTAAAAACATGAAGGATGTCTTGTTTGTTATATTCTTGGCCAAATGAATAGACCATTCAAATTACATTACTTGAAGGTCAAACACTGGTTATGTATTCTATATATCATTTTATGGCGAAAGAAAGTTTCAGATTTATTGAGTCTCATAGAATAGACAAATGAAATAAAGCACGTTTGGACACTAAATTTAGAGTTCATTAATTTATGTCTCTATCAAATATTGTTATGGGGTATATTGCGAAGAAAAAATATGGCTTAGATTGTTAGGAAAAAAACCCACTGCTTAAGCCATTGCTAACGAGGATGGGTTTTGTTGGCTCCCGGTGAGGTCCCATCCCATTGCTAGCTAGAGTTCTAACACTCTTTGGAAACCCGTGTTGCTCCCACAAAAGTGCTTCTGAAAAGTGGAAGCTACTCACAATAGCTTCCATCCAGAAGTGACCCTGTCCATGAAACATGAGTTTCCAAACACACTAATACTCCCTTTTTCTCGTTCATAAGCCAAAATCCCAGTGTAAAAAGTATCAGCTTTCAGATTTGAGAATGAACTACATTATAATCACTTCAAGGTCTGACTGAAAAAAATCTGTTACAATGGCGCATGTTCAAGCTGAATTCACCTTGAAATCAATAGTCAAACCTAGAGATTTTCACATTACATCAGTAGCCTGGTAATCCTATTAGCCAAATATTGGGTCACTCTCATCAGCTCCTTTTGAACACGACTCCAAAAACCTTATGTTCTACCTATCAAATAAACTCTAGCCTTTATAACAGACCCATTCCCAAGCTTAAATCCAGGGCTAACTGGGAACCCTACCACCTGACCAGCCGGCGTCCGGCCACCTGAAAATTTCACTACACTGTCCATATACTGTGGATGGAACTCAGCTCCACGACTTGCCTCAAACTGACTTGGTGCAGGGTTGAGTGAGAATGCTAGCAAGTGAAGCAACCACACTGTCTTGGCCACTCCTAAAAATTCATTGTAGAACTCACTCCTGGGATGGTTTCCTGCTGAAACCTGATTGTGCTGTTCCAGGTTACCAAACAAGGACTCCTCCATCTTGGGATGGACAATGGCAAGGTACTTCTTGGAGCAGAATTTGCCAAAGTGACATGTTGGCAAGATTCCAAGGAGCTCGGTAGGATCCATGGACTTCATGTCCCGGTACTGAGTGAAGCAATCACGGCGAAACTGGTCAGGGTTGAGGAGGGAGGAGAGGCTGCCATCCATGTAGAAAGTCTCGTGGTCGAACCCTTGGAAGATTTTCCTGGAGATATAGGATTCAAGGGCATACTTGGCATGGTGAGCGGAGACAATGGAGGCGGTCGAAGTATGGCATTTGTCAGTGGAAGCAGTAGCTGCTTCAATGGAACGAACAGCAGCTGTAATGTCCCAATGTGCATTGTGCATGAGAGAGAGCAGCAGAGATGTGAATGATTTTGATGCTTCTCTCACTTGCCCCATTGTTGCTTCAAAGAGTTCTGGGGATGGGACTGCTGCAATTGCTGCAAAAAAGAATTTCACAAAAAGACTAAGATTTCGGTTTCGATTGTCAAGCAAGAATTTCAACATGGGTAGAGAATAAGATCGTCTATTCATTTCAACCTGGGTAGCAACTTTGGTTTAGCTTGAAGGAACTGCTAAAACCCCAAACCAAATCATGCCATTTGGGAATCTTCCAAAAGCTAAACCAAAACGCACATGCAAGAATCACTTTGAATAAAAGACACTTCTCCTTATCTTCTTTACTTTTAACTAAACAGATTTCACTAATAAGTTAATAACAACAACAAAAGCCTATACTCGACTAATCAAACTCAAAATTCAAGTTTTAGAATCACTTTGAATAAAAGATACTTCTTCTCTTCTTTACTTTTAAATCTTAATTAAACATATTTCAATAGTAAGATAATAACAACAATCAACAATCAAAATCCAATTCTAGAAAGCACATTTAGGACCAAGTCGTTACTAAAACATACATCCAAGGATAAAAGCAAAAAAAAAAAAAAAAATTACAGAAACTTCACTTTTTCTGAATTTTCTAGCCATTCAAACAAAACATTTTCATCAAAAGATATAGTTAAAAGAATGATGGGCTTGCTTAGTTTACCTTGAATTCCAAGTTTCCTCTTTGACTGAGACCTCCCAGGCTTCTTGTCACCACCATTACTCGATAGAGCAACAACACTTTCAAGCTTCTCTTTCAGATTCTGAACCTCCAAGTCCTTCGCATTCACCTCTTTCTTCAGCTCCTCCACCACCGCCTCGTACGGTGCCACCATCTCCCTCAACGACAACACATCGCCGCCGCCGCCGCCACCACCTGCATTCCCTCCTCTCCTCCGACCCTTCCTCCTACCATTGCCATCAACGCTCCGGCGAAACCGCTCCCTCAACACCGCAATCTTCCTCAGCTCCGCCACCACCGCCACGTCAGCAACCCTCATCCTCTCCGGGTCCCACGGAGAATGCGCTTCCTGCAGCCTCACGTACGCTCTCTTCATCGACGACACCGTTTCGAACACCTCCTCCATCATTGCCTCCATCTGCTTCACCTTCAAAACCCTGGACCCTACCATTTTCTCTTCGTCCTCCCCGTACCCTTTATCTTCTTCTTCGTCATTGTCTTCATCTTCTTCTTCTTCGTTCCTGTTTTCCTCTGTTTCGCTGGGGGAGTTGTCTTCGTTTTCTCCGGTGGCGTCGTATCTGCCGGCGGCGAGGGGGTGGAGGAGACAAGATGCGGTGACCCTTTGGATCAGATCGGAGAAATTTGAGACCTTTCTCGTCATTGGTTACACAGCTGTTAGAGAAAGAGAGGAACAGAGTGAAGTTGAGAAATGGTGGTAGCTGAGTTGAGTGGGAACACTGACTCGTTCAGTTAAGTCAATAGTGCTACTAACTAATAAACAATTAATAATGGATATTCCTAACACGTGCTGTGTGTGTCTGTGACTGGGTGTTTCTCTGAGTTGGTACCAGAGCACCCGCAACCCACGAGGAGGGTGCGCAGGATAAGGAAAATGGCACTCATCGGTAAGATAGCGCACCCCCTCATTTAAGAAGATAGGTCATAGAGCTATTAGGAGCATTTTTCCTCTCCACCCTTCCTTCCTTAACAACCTGCTCTTACACATGAGTAATGCTATTTACACACCTGGATTCTGATTAGAGTATATTTGGAAAAGTTGAAAAAAAAAATTGTATTGATAATCGATTTTTGTATAATTGATTTTTATGATGATCCATTATAATCAAAATCTGTTTTTGTTTGGGTATATTTGTTGAAAAATGATTTTAAGATAATCTATTTCGTTTGGATGTTTTGGTCCCTGACAAATATTACGTGGGCCATTTTAGTCCTTGACAAAAAAAAAGTGCTCCGTTAGTCCCTGACAATCACTAACGTGGGACAAGTTAGTCCTTGAGTTGACTTGCGTGTGCCAGTGCCCGTTAGTTTGCTGACGTGGCAGTTAATTCGTCTGATGTGGCCGTTAACTATGCCATGTTGGAACTTTATTTGTTTTTCTTTCTTTCTTTTTTTCCTTTCACATGACCAAAACGACGTAGTTTTGGATAAAAAAAACTCAAACCCTCTCTCCCACCACACTCTTCCAGGCGCCCACTCTTCCATCAACCTCCTCGAACTCCCTTTCAACAGTTCCGACCATGGCCTCCCTCCAAATACAAAGAACACCGACAGCATCTCTTACCATCTCTTATGGTAGCGAAACAGTTCTTCACTTCTTCCCTTCCTTTCCAATTCGGTTCTGTAACTCGCGAATTTCGATGAATCGCGAGAAGGTTCGAATCCTAGGTTAGGGTTTTCACGATTGAGTCAATCGAAGGATTTGCAGGTGTAACGTTCCCAGAGGATGGAGGAATCTAGGAGGGAAAAAGTGAAGGGGTCTAAGGGGAGAGTGGTTGAGGGTTTGGGATGGGTTTTAGAGAAGCATCGTCGTCGTGGGATGGGTTTTGGAGAAGCATTGCCGCCATTGGGTTTTATTTTGTTTGAGATTCGGGTGGAGGCGTGTGAGGTGGTTGATGGTGGCGCGTATGGTGTGGAGTTGGTGGAGGAGTTGGTTTGGGACTGGTGGGGATTGTTTGTGGATTTTAGGGTGGAGGTGATGGAGCGATTCAACAAATGAAGAAAGACAAAGATGAGCCGATGAAGAAGATAGGAGGACTGGAGGAGAGAGGCTTTAGGACAGATACAAAATGGGACCAAAATGACGTTGTTTTGTCCTTTGAAAAGGAAAAAAAATTGAAAAAATAAAATAAAATTCCAACAAGGCATACTTAACAGACACATCAGACGAATTAACTGTCACATAAGCCAACTAACGGGTGCTGGCACATGCTGGTCAATTGAGGGACTAACGTGTCCTACGTTAGTGATTGTTAGGGACTAACGGAGCACTTATTTTTTGTCAGGGACTAAAATGGCCCACGCAGTATTTGTCAGGGACTAAAATGGGCCTTCACCCAATAATATTTGATGTTTTTAACATTAAACTTGTTGAAATGTTTATTTTTGGCTAAATTACACTTTTGGTCCTCAAATTGTTATTAAATGTTCAATTTGGTCCCCAAGTTTTTAAAATGTTCATTTTGGTCCCCTAATTCGTTAAACTTGTTCAAATAGATCCTTCCGTCAAGTTGACTAACGGCGACGTCAAACCTAATGACACGTGGCATTAAGTTTAATATTTTAATGTTCATTTTGGTCCCCAAATTGTTTTAAGATGTTCATTTTGGTCCCCCAAATTGTTCTAAGATGTTCATTTTGGTCCCCAAATTGTTTTAAAATATTCAATTTGGTCCCCAAGTTTTTAAAATGTTCATTGTCGTCCCTTAGTCAACTTGACGTCGCCGTTAGTCAACTTGACGGAAGGTTTTAAACAAGTTTAAGGAATTAGGGGACCAAAATGAACATTTTAAAAACTTGGGGACCAAATTGAACATTTAATAACAATTTGTGGACCAAAAGTGTAATTTAGCCTTTATTTTTTAAAAAAATTTGTCATCAATTTTTTCTATTATAAAAAATTGAATAAAATTGTAACATTTTATCATGAACTATGAAAACATATGAAAATATATTATTTTTAGAATGTTTAAATATAAATCATAAATATTTTATTTAAATAAACTAAAGAATTTTATGTTGGATATTAAATTTAATATTTTTTTCAAAAAGAATTACAACTAAAATAAAAATGTTTTAAAATGTTAAAGTAGCTACAAGAGTGTTGATGCGTTGCTTTAGGACTTCCTTTTCGAGAGAAAAAGGTTCACCGAGAGGGGCAAGATCGGAGGAAAACATTGAGAACGAAAATAATCTTGCCATACCAATCTAACAATCCTTTATAGGAGATGTTTCGAAACAGCTTTTTTCCTTAATTTTTTTTAAAAAAATCTAAGTTAAATACCCAAACACATTAGATTATTTATAAAAAGCTTTTTAGGAGAAAAAATAGCTGAAACTCAAACAATTCATCTTTCCCAAGCACACAAAAGCTGGAATAAAGATTATGCTGAAAATCAAATTTTGTATAATTGATTATTGTGAAAGTCGATTATAATCAAAATCTATTTTTGTTTGGGTATGTTTGCTGAAAAAGCGATTATAAGATAATATATTTCGTCTGGATGATGTAAAAAGTAGTTTTTTTTTCTTTACAAGATTGTACAAAAACAACTTGTTCTTCAAAAACATCTTGATTATTTAGAAAAACAACCCAACCCACAAGATGCTAAGAAAACATGTTTTTCTTTTAAAAAAAATTAATATAGTTACCAAACTTTTTAGGAGAAAAAAAAGTTGAAATCCAAATAATTAATCTTTACCAAACATACTCTTAATGATGTATAAATTCTTGGTCAATTCAGTTCAGTAGATGGTTAACAACGAATTATGAACCCTTGGACCATTAACCAAGTCCAACACATCATTAACCACGATTGTGAACGATGTTAACCACTCATGCATCCTACATTGATGCATATTATTTTTTTGTACGCCTTCAAACTTTGGTTAACAGTGTTCAGAATCGTGGTTAATGGTGTCTTGAACTTGGTTAATAGGTACAAGGGATCACAATTCGTCATTAAACATATAATGATTGAACAATTGGATCGAACCAGGGACATGAAATTCACTTATATTTCTTATAGAAGCAATCAATTTTTATAGATGCATTCTAACATTTAGTAAAATGTTAACGTAGTATAAAATAATTCATAATATTTTGATTAAAATAATTCATAAATTTATTTATATAAAATGGTTAAGATAATTCTAACATTGAAGAGTTACTTGAAGTAGTATAAAATAAAGACCGATAATGTAATATGATGGAGCCCATAAAAAAAATTTAAGCAACACTTAGTTGGACCATGGGATATGCTCCAAAAGTGAGAAGGGAATTGGTGTGTGTTTGGGTGTGTGTTTGCACTTTGCTCAAACCCAAACGTGAGTTGAGAAACCAAACTTACTTTTACCTTTGAATCTAATTAGAAGAATTGACTCTAGAGCTAAAGTGGAGTTTGGTACTTGGTAGAAGCAAAAATTTGTTGCTTCTGCATCTATAAAAGTGGAAAAATGGGCCACCCAGCCCACTTCGAATCGGCCCAATATGAGCTACATGCTATATCGGGTTAGGTAAAAAAAAATTAATTCAACTTGTCTGCCAAAATGGTGTCCATGCCCGACAATGTGTAGGTTACGGGCTTGTTTGGGCTAGCCCAATATATTCTTTTTTAAAAAAATAAAATTTTCACCAATATTCAAGTACAATTGTATAAGCTAATTACTATCATAGTTGTAGCATGCACTACCCTTTTTGTAGTTATAGCTAAAGCTGCACTTTTATTTATTATATAAAATAAAACATGTACTTGCATAGATGTATTCCTATTTTTCAAACTTCTACCATCTTTGATATATGCGGCGCAACTCAAAGAAAGGCAAAATGCTTCAATCCATAATAATAAGTAGACCATGTTATGCTGATAACAAAAAGAAACTACATTCTAGTAGCAAATGGAATAACATATCTAACACGCTAATAGATGACTTCTCGGGCCAAAAATGTATGGGTTTAATTTGGGTTAAAGATTTGCCGTCGAGGCCTCTTATATTTTATCAGGTATATTTGGGCGGACCATATAGGCATCCTTCATTTTGCCATTTCTATGTGTTTGCCAAAATTCAGTTTGATTTTTTAACTCCTACTCTTATCATACTACCATTAAAAATTAATGACTTCTCATTCTCGTTTAAAAGTTGAAAGACAATTTGATAACTATATATCTAAAATCAATTTGAACAATACAATTCAAATAATAATCATTTTACCAAAATTACTTTTAATAAAAAAAAATTCAAACATAATTCAATTATTACAAACTCACTTTTAATCAAAATTCATTTTTTAAAACTCAATTCATCTAAAGCGGGTTTTCCAAATTCAATTATAACATGTTTTGGTGAAGCCAACTTGACAAGGAATGGGAGAAAAGAAAAAGATTTTTTTTTTTTTTTAAAAAAAGACCAATGGTTTGGTTATTTGGCATTAATGACCACCGAAATTTTTTTTATTTTTTTGGTACTACTAATAAGAATAGAGTTTTTCTATCATGTGCAACTTTACACAGGTTAAGAAACTCAAAAACAGTAATTATTTATTGGAAAACTAAGTATTTTAATTTTAAATGTATAAAATATACAAGTTCTCATATAAAGTTATTCTTTTAAGTTCCTTAATCTGTACAAAATTACACTGGATAGAAAAACTCATAAAAATAAACCAGTTTTTAATGACCAGTGGTTTAAAAATAGATAGAGATGATTGACCTGGTGCGGCGGTTTGAAGGTGGACAACGGTTGTGAGTGGGTGGTGGCACTGTTTGGATGGAATGGAAGAGCTGGAGTTGGAGCGTTCCTTTGCTGGTCAGGAGCGTGTGAGGAGATAAGAGGATACTGTCAGGAGATATTCTTACCTGCAATAAATTTTTAAGGAGCTCTAGCTCTTTCGTACCAAAAATAGTTTTTTAACTGCCTCTACGGATCTGGCTAATATAGCCAGATACAAGCCGAATCTGCTTATAATTTTTTCAGTAAAGATCCAAAGTGATCCCTTAAATTTTTCGAGTAGGTCAGTTTGGTCTCTAAAAAAATAAAATAACAATTTGGTCTCCGAAATTTTAAAACAGGGAACAATCTGGTTCTTACGGAGGGACCAAATTGTCCCCCGATTTTAAAATTTGGGGGACTAAATTGTCCCTGTGGGGACCAAATTGTCCTTTTTTTTAAAGGATCAAACTGGGTTACTCATAAAATTTGAGGGACCACTTTGGGCCTTTACTCTAATTTTTTTCACGTTATAATATATTAAATTATTAATATTTATATTTGTAGACTTAATGACTTTGTCAGATTGTTATAAGTTGTATTAAAATCAAAATATGTAAATTACAAAAGTGAAAGGTTTAATGAACTTTGGGTCCATGCATGATGGGAAAGTTTTGATTTTAGTCCCTACATTTAATTTAGTTTTGCTTCCTTTAGTTCTTGTAAGTTTAAAACTTTTTGTTCTTGTAAGTTTAAAACTTTTTGTTTCGGTCCCAATCATGGTGAGGTCTAGGGTGAGGGAGCAAATAAATCCCTCACCCGTGAGAGACCCAAAATGACCCTCTATACCCGGTAGACACGGTGTAATCTCTTTAAAATTAAAATGTTTATGGTGGAAGTGTAAATATGCCGTTTTGTAGGATAGCCCCTAGAATAGCTCAGATATTTTGTTGAGTAAAGGCCCAAAGTGGTCCCTCAAATTTTTTTAGAAGCCCAGTTTCGTCCTAAAAAAATAAATAAATGACAATTTGGTCCCTCAAATTTTATAACGGGGACAATTTGGTCCTTACGGAGAGATCAGAGTGTCCCCCGTTATAAAATTTAGGAGACCAAATTGTCCCCCATTATAAAATTTGGAGGATCAAATTATCATTTTTTTTTTCAAGGACCAAACTGGGCTACTAAAAAAATTTGAGGGATCCACTCCGAGGCTTTACTCTATTTTGTTACTTTCTGCATCAACCAACAAAGGCAAGAGATTCAACGTTTTCGCTAAATTGATGCACTTTCTCATTTGCAACAAGGATTTTATCCAACTTTGAGATGACATCGGGGATCTTTTTCCTCAACAAATCGAAGTCCTTGTCCTTCTTTAATGGCAAAGAAGAGCCTCTTTCACTTAGTTATCTCTTGCACTTGAAATTCATGGTTTCTTCTCATCTGAGTCATCTCAGAATTATAATAAGTAATAAATTCATCCCTAGACATGTCCTTAGTGAGGTAGGATCCAAATCTCAGGCTTGTTAATCTTTGAATTTTCCTGTTTGTCATTTTCTTCTAAAGTTGAAGGCGATGAATGGTTTGTTGAAAGCTTCCGGTGGAAATGGTCAGCCCTCTTATTATGACACCATTCCTCACCATTCTCCAAGGATCCATGGGAAATAAGCAGCCCAGTCTCATAAACAGAGAGTTTTTAAATATTGAATCCAATTCCTGGAGCTAACTTGAGATCTCTATGTTGGTTAAAACAATTTCTACTTTCAGAATCATAAAGGTCCCATAGTTTCTGTTCAAACTCCTGACGCAAACTCAAGATACAATTGTTGATCACCATCTGCTCGATTTCTGACCGAAACTCCAGTTCCTCCTGCCTAACGATGCCTTCAATAACTGATCCGTAACTTCCACTCTTCTGCACAAAGTGCCAAGACTATCTTTTAGACTTTCAAAAGTTTTATCCTTCAATAACTTGGCTATTTCGCATGATTTTGGATGGGAAATGAAGATGCAGAGACGAAGGAACAGAAAGCGAATAGGGCTTCTGGGTATATTCAGTTGAACGAAAAAGGGGATGATTGATTGTCTTATATGTGTTCAACTTTTTGCAAAATGTAGGGGTCAATGTGAAAATTGTTTATGTCACCATAACACTAGGTGACACTAAGTTCATCTCAGTCATTCACTTATTAAATATATTTATCTAATGGTTAAAAAAGCTCCCTTATGGGTGAAGGATTTATTTACTCCCCCACTCTAGAAGTCACTCCCAACCATTAATAACTATCGTTAAGTACTGACATGACTAATGGAGCGTTACGTCAACTTAAATATTATTATTTAAAGTCATGTAGGCATTATTTATTTATTTATTTTAATTTTTAACAAAAATATTAATATTAATTAGTAATATGTGGCAGCCTATGTGGCTTTCAATAATAATATTGAGGCTGACGTGGAAGTGATGACATGATGCTCTATTTGCCACGTCAACACTTAATACCAAAACCAATAAAAATAAATGTAAGGACTAAAACCAAAATCCGTCCATTTTATAAAGACAAAAAAGTTCATTAAACCAAAGTAAAATGTATTTTACACCAACTTTCATGAAGTCTCTTGAGTTGCAGGATAACAGGTTGCTAAACATGGTTAGAACTAATATAGTGTGTGTTTGGTTTCACATTGGAAACCTCTAGAATTGATTTTGTCCTCAAACATGATTTTAGTGAAAATTTACTGTCAGTTAAAATTGATTTTGCCTCCATAAACAATTCTGACTAGAAGTTACAAAAAATAGCTTTCGAGTTGAGTTGAAAAATTTACACTAAGTTATACATCAAACTTACTTTCAAAATAAAAACATCCAAACATATACCACTTCACTTCAAACTCAATTCTAACCAAATCAATTTTACAGAATCAATTACATTCAAAATCACTTTTATTAAATGTTCATCCAAACACACACATAATAGTGGAACTAGCTGATGCCATCAGATTGTAGAATGCAACAACCAAATATGCCTGCATGAGGTTCAATCTCTAGTCTTGAGAGCATCCATAAAGCAATTGTACCACTATACCAGAGCATTCACTCAATACATTTCTGACAAATATATTATATATACATATCTTTATTATAAAATTTATAAATTTGATATGTATTGATTTACGTGATTCAACTAATGACCTACTGATTCGATCAGTGACCCATTGTCTTGACTGAGTCAGTGGCTTGTTCAAGTTTTATGATAATGATGCTACTTACTAGCAGAACAATATTTTTTCACCGAGTATTGGTTTGTTGAAATTTCTGATTCCTTGAATCTTCATCCCTCAAATCATTGGATCTTCTGGTCTAGTAATTGTTTGATAGGTTTTTTTTTTTTTTTTTTTACTATTGTTAAAATCAAATTAGAAAGGTCCGTTTGGTTGGAAAAATCGTGAACCAGTTTCCTGTTTGGTCTTGGTTAAGTTACTTAACCATTTGCATGGTCAGATTGGGTTAAATTAGTCAAAACCCGAGCTTGACGGCCTCAAATCGAGTCTAACCAGGGTCTGACTTTTTGTGTGTGTTGAAATGCCATTATGAATTCTAAAATGCATCAAATGGGAATCAAACGGATGTGGATTCCCTGCAGTTGAAATTTGACTGTAGGGAAATCCTAGACTTAGAAATTATTTTATACACATAAATATATTAAAATAGGAAACTTCTCTTCATTTCCGGCACCGTTAGATGTTGCAACTGCGTCAACTGCACCAAATCCGGGTCCGAATCAAACCTAAGGTTGTGCCATGGTAGGGAAACCCTACTGGTAGACCATTGGAGGCGATTTTAATAATGAGATTAATATAAGTATTATCTTTTGAGTTATGATTGTAATTTGTGACCTTATATTCAAGACTCGATTTTGAATTGTCATTATATGACTTTAATCATTTGTATATTATTATGACTATTTTTATTAGTAGTGGATGCTATAACTTGTGAGAAAAAATGTGTTTGATTACCTTGATATTTAAATATGATGTCATCCGATCCGATCATCTTGCCTAATGATTGAACCGGAATTGAAATCTTTTGCGATTTGTTGCCCGATCCAACTTTAACAACATTATTTTTTTCTAAGGGTGTATATCAGCCGATCCAAGCCAATTCAAATCGCAAAAATCGAAAATAAAAAATCGAACAAATCGAAAAACAAAAAATCCGAAAACCGAAAAACCGACTTTTTCATTGAATTGGATTGGATTTTGGATCCCCAAGTGAAAACTAATCCAGTCCAATCCAAACCGACCTACTATATACACATATTATAATTTTGAAATTGTAGTATTACTCATACTTAAGCATTGACTTCATACTTTTATGAATGAACACCCTCATTCTCTTTAATATATATTTTTGGAATGTCATATACAAGATTACGTAGAATGAATATTAATGTCTTGAAGTTATATTTTGCTAAAAGTTTTGATGTATATCATATATATACTTGATTAAGTAAACATGGAAAATAGGAAATTAATTAAGTAAAGTTGAAAAATAATTAGGTACAATTTATTTGTAGCTTATTCAAGGGGGGAAAAAAGGATAGTTGAGAATAAGAGAAATGCTAGCAATACACTCTCTCTCATATTGGTTGAAATTCATGTGGGTCCTATAAATTTCCAACAGGCCCACATGAATTAGTGAGACTCATTTCCAAAATAATGAGACCTACATAAATTTTAACCAATAGAAGAGAGCATGTTGGAAAGAGAGTGTTTGAGATTGAATTGGTAGCACTTTTCTTAAGATTAGATACATAGAGTTAACATAAAAGAATATTTAACATGGAAGAACGTGTTAAAAATATAAATAAATATTTTTCTCAAACTTCCAAAATTGGTGAGGAATGCTCTAGAATTTTCCTCACTTTTCATAAAATCATATAATCATTAATAAGGAACAAATAGTTTTTTTTTTTTTTGAAACCAAAAGCTTACTGCATTTCATTCATAATCAAAACTGAAATACAAGAGGGTGCATAAAAATAAACAGTGGGACTAGCAGTAGAATATGTCGTCTTAGCTAAGCTATGAGCTATGCTAATCAATTATCGCCTAACAAAACTCACACTAGAGTTTGGTAAAAGAAAAAAGATCAAAACAAGATTTAACAATAGTCCCAAATTCTGAAATATCTTCCTTAGGCTCCATAACTCGCTGAGCCACTTGCTGACAATCAACCTCAAAAGAACATGGTGCAACTCCATGCTATGAACCCATTGGATTGCCTTTAGAAGCCCTGTAGCCTCTCCCTCAAGAATTCGTATGTAGTAAAGAACCCAATCAGTTTTAGCAAGGACAAAATGGCCATTATGATCTCTAATGCATATACCAAAGGAAGTTCTACCCAGCTCACTAGAAAAACTAGCATCCACATTGCATTTGTAATAACCTGGTGCAGGGGCAATCCATCATGGCGGCGCAAACTGCATGGTGTGAGCAGACTCTTTTTCTTTGACTTTCCTTGCCTGAAGCCATTCATGCAGAAATGATAATGCACGCTGAACATGTTGCCCTGGCAAGATGCTTTTGCCTTCCCATAAGCACTCATTCCTGCCACGCCAGAGACTCCAAAGGCCCATCACAAACCTTGCTCGCGCATCATTATTCGAGCTAGCCAGCACCTTAAAAAATAACTCCTCGAAGGAAAAATTAGTTATTGCCTTCCATAAAGGTTCTACTATTCTAGAATAGAGGAGGTTAAAATAGGTGTTAGGCACCCTAATCTTGTTCCCTTAAACGAAGATTATCTTTTGTATACTATTAAATTAGTAGAAAGAACACTTGATATAAGAAAACATAAAGTTTGATAAAAATCGAATTATTCAATCAAATCCAAACAGTATTTGATTGGATTGATTTTTTTTTTTTTAAAGAAGCAAACCGATCCAATCTAAATTGCACATTGTTTCCATCATTGAATTAGATGACTTTTTAACTCAAAACCGATCAATCCAATCCACAAACACCCCTACTTTCTTCAGACATCTGATATGATCTCTCTAACCGGCTGATCACATCAGGCTACTCATCTATCTGATCTGGAGTTAACAAGCCAACAAACAGATCACTAGGAGTTACCTTTTCGTTATTTTCCGTCGTGTGGTTGTTATGAGTGTTTATGATATTATTGGATTTATTTTTCGATTATTATGTTGTTATGAGTGTTTATGGTATTAATTAGCTTAGCAATGGTGTTCGTATTTAGTCTTTGTACTTGTATTTTGGCCTATAAATAGACTTCATTCTAATGAGGAAATTCTTAGCAGATTATAGATTTTTCATTGCCTTACATTTCACACAATTTTGTGTTTGTTTTAAATGTTTTCTCTCCATCTCATTCTTTTTTCTCTTTGGTCTGGTATCACAACATAGATTGGTTTAAATTCTACCTATGTTTTGATTTGATTCACTACAAGAAAATACAATTTTTGTGACGACAAAAATCGTCATTAAAAGCTTTAAAAATCGTCATTATGATCATTTTGTGACGATATTTTAATTCGTCACCTTTCGTCACTATAACTCAAGTCACTATTTAATTAGTGACCTTTTTTTGAATTGTCACTAAAAATAAACATTTATTGTGACAAAAAAAGTGCCATTAATATTTATAAATAACAATGACAAACATAAATCGTCACAAATATATATCACAATTATGATGATTTATCATCACTAGTAAAACTTATAGTAGCCAATAAATTGCCACTATTTTAACAGAATGTGCTCTTAGTGATTATTAATATTTGTCACTAAAAATATTAGAAATTATGGCCATTGCCTTAGTTGTCACTAAAACATATTACTATTTTGTTTTGTAAAAATAAAATAAAATATTACTATTAATGACATGAATTGTTGTCACTTACATTATAATAGCAATATTTTTTTATAAACAAAATGAATATTCCTAATATGAGTACTAAAGGTACTCAAACCCAAGTACAAATGACAAAGACAAGTACACAAAAATACATACATACTGATTAAGTCGTGTTACTACTAAAATTGATAAGTGACTAAAAAGTCTTCTCCAATGTTGAATACTAGCAAAAGATTCTGCATTACAGTAAAAGAAACCCTACTTGCAACTAAAAACTAGCAACATCAATATACACTACTCTCATGCTTCAAACACCTATTAAACTATGACAGAAGGGTAAGGGTAAAGTAACCAGCCCCCAACTTCAAGCAGAAAAACATCTAACAATAGCAATAAGTATCCTATTTGTTTCATCACTGCTAGCACAACTCTTATTCATCAAAGTCATCACACACCTGCAACAAGTAAATCCCAACAAAATGGTAAATTCAAAATACCTATTAATCAACTCAATATAAGACTATATATAAACATTTTAAAATTCTTAAATTAAAATGAACCATGATGAGAAAATTGCACCTTGGATGAAGAATCAGAAAACCAACCTCCTCTGCTAGTATCTGAAGATGCCAAAGTACCTTAATAGGCAAACCACGTCCTATAAAGTGAAGTCAGATTATGATAATAAATAAAAACAAATAAAAAGAGAGAAAATAAATTAACACATGTTCAACAGGATTTCACAATAATAACAAATTGATAAGGCCTTCAGTAATGTTCTTTTTACTGTAACATTCCATGTACAAAAAAAAATATACTTCCTTGCAATATGACTCCTCCATTTCTTCATGTTCAATTAACTTTTTTTTTTCCTTCAGAAAATCCTTCTTTAAAAAAATTGTGTTCATTTATCTAACTTTTGTTTTAAGCATTGTACATGGCAAAGCTTTATCCGTGACTGCATTGTCTCGTATTTCAGTGATAGAATACTCCAACTATGATTTTCCACAAAGGGTACCAGAATGTAAAATGCTAATTTGAGAGTAATTCATGCTGAAGTCCTATGGCCCTTCTCCTGAATATGATATGATTGAAACTACAAACACTATATGTCAAATCTAGACAGCACCTAAAGTTAGTATATTATGACCACCATTTTAAGGGGAAATTCAAACATAATTAAATAAATAAAAATGAAAAACATCCATCAAGACTAGATTATGCACATGAAATAGAACTCCAAGCAGTGGCTTGCTTTTGAAGTCAGTTGGCTACCAGTGTAACTAATGTCATAATGTCAAAGAAGATACCTTGGATCCAAAAGAAACACATTACAAATGTAGTTTATGCCAACTTGCAGATCAGCTGCAGCTACATGATCAACAGTTTGGAATGTTCAAGACCCTAGCCCCTTGAATATTTATATTTTCTTTTTCTAATCCCTTGGTCAAGCCCTGGACTTCACCATAATCACTTTTTCAACCTGAAAGATGAATTATTTACATTGGATCATGCAAGATTTAAGCAAGAACTATAAGTCCTTCAGAGACATGGTAATGAATGGTCAATTGGTCATTTGATCAAAGAAGACAAATCATATTTATCACTGACTAAAAACTGAAAACGGTTGGTGACAAGATAGAAAACTCTTTTCTTAAATGCAACACAACTAACATAAACTTCATTAGAAAACCAAGTGTATGGCCAAAAGTACTAACAAAACTGAACTTATTGTACAGTCATATATGCAAAGTCTTTAATCTGCAATTGATCAACATCCTCTTCATGGAGCTCTTCAAACATTGAATGAGAAACTATTAATTCACACATAAGAAACAAGTTTTAAAACCAAGTTCCATTCTTAGATGCAAGAAATTCTATAAAGCATTTTACTAAATACATAGAAAGCAAATACAACATAATGTGTTACTCTGGTTTTTTATCAAACAACTAGTGTGCAAAGTTGAAACACACATAAACTGTAAAGAACACCACAAACAACCTATATATATATCAGATAAGCTCTTCAAATATGATTAACCTAGAGCTAAAATCAAATATAGAATTCAATAAAAATCTTCACTAGACTTATTGGGCTTTCAGAAGTTAACAAAATCACTAACAACTATTCTCACTTTCTCTGTAAACTAATAGAGGAAGGATCATCTCCAAACATGAAAATTTTACCGAAACTCAATTTTGCTTGTTTCCTTCCTTGTTTGCACAGATCCTCAATTTAATGTACCTGCTTGAACCCGAAATCTGAGCCCAAAAGAAAAACACATTATATAAGTTTAGACAAGCATGAAACAAAACAAAAAAATCCCAAAATCGAGTAATTACTCTCACAAATTGAGATAGGGAATTCAGAAATAGGTAACAATGGTTTGAAATTTCCAGATTTTTCACCTCAATGAAGGAACACAAATCAGCGTCGCAGCGATGGCTCGCGATGGTGTCTGGAATGAGGCGGGGCTTGCGACTGGGGAAGAGAAATCTATGATAAAGAGAAATTAAGGAGAGGGATTGAAAATCAGGTTGAAGTGAGTGAGCATATGTTATGCAATGGACACTGTATTTCAAAATACTGATACAGAAGTTGAAAGCATCAGATCTAGGAATAAATATAAAGGCATAAATCTAATGTGAAGAGAAGAGATAGTTACCTGTGGATGGTGTGGAAGAGAAGAGAAGAGGCCTCAAAGTGAGGAGGAAGACGAACAGAACAATCTAATCTACGCCACTTCGACTGAGAGACGTTTAATGTTTTGGGTAGTTTCTCAAGACAAAATGTTTTGGAAAAGGAGAGTGGGGTTTCTAAATCTTTTTTTTTTGGTACAAGACTAAATTTTACCGGGATAGAAAATTGTTTTGGCGGGGTTTCTATTTTTTTTTTGGTACAAGACTAAATTTATTTAGGTTTAAATAAGTTTTTGGTCCCTACAAAGTTCATTAATTTTGGTTTTAGTCCCTGTGAAATTTTTTCTTAGATTTTCGTCCCTGTAATCTCAAAAATTTTGCAAATAGTCCCTACCATTATCTTTTTCCGTTATCTAATACTCATGGGTATCAAGGTAATTTTATTTTATTGTCCGACTTGATGTAAAATTTGGCCATAAAATATTAACAAAATCATACATGAGGGACATAAGGTTAAAATTGCTAAATTCCTTCATTTTGTATGATATCTAATACTTAGTGGGTATCGAGGTAGATTCCCATTCCTATAGGGTTAAAATTGACAATTTTTTTCATTTAGTATGATTTCTAGTACTCAAGGGTAACAATAGGGACTATTTACAAAATTTTCGAAAATATAGGGACGAAATCCTAAGAATTTTTTTTACAAGGACTAAAACCAAAATTGGTGAACTTTCCAGGGACTAAAAGCTTATTTAAACCATTTATTTATAATAAATATATATATATATAATTTATTGTTGTTAATTTATATAACATTTATTTTTTTAAAAAATTATTCTTTAAGTTTATTTTAATTTTCTTTCATTTTTACTTAAATATTTTAGATATATTTTTCACCTCAATTAAAAATTAGTTGCATGGAAAAAAGTATGTTGAGTTAACTTTATTAGAGTGGGAGTAAACAAGAATGTATGTTCTTTCATTGAGTAAGTGATTTTTTTTTTTAAAAAAAGTTTATATTTTGTATAAATATATAATTGACTATAACTTATAATTCTTTTATTTTTTTAAAGTTCAAAATGACTAGTATGCACAAGGAAGGATTAGAGATAGAAAATCCACGACATGTGGAATAGAGACTTGAAAAAGAATTTTACACATGGTTTAAAACATTTATATGATTTATATGATAACTTACGTATTATTATTATTATTTTTGATAGGTTACATCTTTTTTAAAAATAACAGAGATAAAAGTATGAACGAATCATTATTTAACTTGGCTTGTGGGCCTGGTACACGTGTTTTTCGATATTCAAGTTAATTTATAAATGGCTGGAGGTTTACTATAAAGGATCGTGACATACATTTAAAATCACAGAATAGTAGGGTCTTTGTTACAGGTAATGAGAGTACATGTAACTTAGATTATTTTGGTGTCTTGAAAGATATCATTGAATTACCTATTCTGGTGGAAATAATGTTATTTTATTTAAATGTGATTGATGGGATGTGTTTTCTAAAGGAAGAGGGTATAAGGAAGATAAATATGAGTTCTTTCTTATAAATGTGAATCGTATATTGAAAACTAATGAGCATATGTTTTAGCCATACAAACTCAGAAGTGTATTATGTCTAAGACACCAAGGATCCTAATTGGTTAGTTGTTGTGAAGACAGAGCCTCGAGACTTATATGATATGCCCGAGGAGCAAGGTTTTTAAAATCGGACGGGTCATTGAACCAATGAAGGCACTGGTTCAAGGTTCAATGGTCCGACCATGGTTGAACCGTGGTTGAACCAGTAGTAATTAAATAATATTTTTTAAACTTTTAATATAACATATTATTTAATATATATTAACATAATTAAATTCTCTTATTTTTTAAATATAAAATAATTTTTATAATTTATGTTAATAAATTTATAAGAATAATTATGGTATTTGCTCTTAAAAGTGTAATAAAAAAAAATATTTTCAAAAGCCAATCATCCCTTAATATACTTTTTGGTCCAACACTATCAAAATAGAAATAAAAAATAAAACTAGACTTGGGCTTATTTAGGCCCATTATGCACTAAAAAAGGACAAAAAGAACTTATTTGGGTTATACCTAGATGACCTAAACCCATTTCTGATAAAACAAGTCAACCTTAACATTTCTAATAGCAATCGCCTCCCCCCATCCCTCATCTCACCTCCTTTATTTCACTGCTCTGTCTGTTTGTCTCTCTGTCACTCCTCTCCTCACCCCTTGTCTTCGTAACTCGTCCTTCTCCACCTTTGTCATTTGTCCGCCTCCATCTTCTTCTCTGTAACTCGTCTTCCACCATCTCCATATCTATATGCAAGCGCCGGAGTCGAAGTCATCTACCTGTTGAAGCGCCGGAGTCAAAGAATAATATGTTGTGCCGTCGGACCGCCGAAACCCGGTGAACCACCGGTTTTGGCCAGTTTTCCTGGTTCAATGCCGATTCCACGGTTTCTCCTCCGGTTTGTGGATAGAACAGTTAATGGGGTTATCCGGACCGGACGGTTCGGTCTGGTTTTAACTACCTTGCGGCAAGGAGGCAACAGAAGAGGCATGTCAGTCAGGAAAATGATGAGATTGGCTTGATCTGTCTTTTGCCTAATACAATAGATGATGAACAAGTGATGTCTTTGGATAGGGATGACTTAGCATGACCTAAAGTTGATGGAAAACCAGTTATGCCTACAAAAATTGTTGAAGATGAAGAGATAAGTGATTGTGGGAGTTTTGATTCAACTGAAGATGAGGAAAGCAATGATATTGATAAATACGATACCGATAAAAATTAATTAGGATTATATGTTACTTTGTGAAACAATTTTTTTTTTTTTTGATAAGCATGAAAAAACTTTGTTATTTACTATGTTTAGTATTCCTTTCTTAAAATTACATATTGTTTTCAATGCATTGTTAATTATTATAGCACCCGTATTCAATTTTTTTAATTATTTTAACATCAACTAAATATAATGAATACCAATTCAACCTCTATTGTAACAATTATTTTAAAGTAGTAATAAAATAAGTATTAATAATAATTTCTGCTTAACAAATTTTTAACTATTAAATTAATCAACAATAGCAGGAAGAATGATCGAGACAATTATTTCACCGGGTTCCACGAACGTGCTAAATTGTATCTCCCAAAACAATCTCACCGTCTCGTGCTGTTGTTTGTTCAAGCAATACCCCCTGTCATAACATAATCCCTTTTTCCAATCAAGCAATAAATCTTAAAATTTTTGTTAAAAAAAAAAAAACGATGGCCATAATAAGATATAATTTATATTATGTAAGAGGAAACAATTTGTGATTATTTATTTGTGGTGGCGAATTGTTGCTTAGTCATCATTGTAAATAATATTAGCAATAAATTTTTGTGACACATATTTTGGTCACTAATGATAAATTTATAGTGACGAATTGCAGCTTAGTCACTATTTTAAATAATATTAGTGACGAATTATTTTGTGACACATATATTATCATTAACAATAAAATTGAGTGACGAATTGTGACTTAGTCACTATTATGAATAATATTAGTGACAAATTAGCTGTGACGCCTATATTTTGGTCATTAATAATAAATTTATAGCGACGAATTTTCGCTTAGTCACTATTATGAATAATATTAGTGACGAATTATTTGTGATGCATATATTTTGGTCACTAAAGACAAAATTATAATGACGAATTGTCGTTTAGTCACTATTGTGGATAATATTAGTGAGGAAATAATACATAGTCACAAATAATATATAATCAGTGACCACTTTTATATTCGTCACTAAATTTTTGTCATTAAAAACCACATTTCTTGTAGTGATTGTTTATTTGAATTTTAAATCGATAAGCTCTTGGAAAAGAAAGACATTGTCTATGGCGGGTAAAGAAGTGCTCATTAAATCAGTTGCTCAGGCTATCCCTGCTTATTGTATGAGTATGTATCTTATTCCCCCTTCTTTAGCATGTGAGATCTAAAAAATGCTTAACTCTTTTTGGTGGGGATCAAATAATATTGAGGTAAAGGGGATTAGATGGCTTTCTAGGGATAAATTGTCTATGTCAAAGAAATTTGGTGGAATGGATTTCCGTAGCATGCATGTTTTTAATTTAGCCATGATGGTCAAGCAAGCTTGGAAGTTTATTATTCAAACCGATGCTCTTGTTACTAGAATTTTCAAAGCTAAATATTTTTCACAAGGGAATTTCTGGATGCTAATATTGGTCACAACCCATCTTATGCTTGGAGGAGTATTTGGATGACTAGAAATTTGATTGAAGAAGGTGTAAGGTGGCACATAGGAGGAGGGGGCATCATCCCCTTATTCGATAGTCCTTGGATGAGTAATGGTGAGGTTTTATCAAACCAAGATCTTGTGAACCCAAATTTTCATGGCTCTTATGTTAGAGATCTTTGGTGTCCTAATTTAAAAGCTTGGAATGTACCTTTAGCGGAAGCCTCTTTCTCTACTGATGTTGCAAATAAAATAGTTAAAACTCCTCTTAATAACTTGGTTCTAGTAGATAAAATTATTTGGAAGTGTAGCTCAAATGGCATGTTTAATGACAGGTCTGCCTATCATATAGCTATGACTAATCTCATTGATTATTCTCATCTTCAAGAATCAGGTGACAAGTTTCTTATTTGGAATTTAAAAGTACCTCCAAGGATTAAAATTTTTCTATGGCATGCTTGCAGAGGGTGTCTCCCAAATCGGCCTATGTTGCACAAAAAGGAGTATCTTGTTCTAGTTTGTGTGCAGCTTGTGACTCCAAGATTGAGGATTTATGGCATCTTATGTTTACATGCAAGAATAGTATTAATTGATGGACTATTCAGAATATATGGGTGCACATTCTTCCTCACTTAGATATTGTCTCTTCTTTCAAGGAGTTGATCTTTCTACTCTTGTTTTTTTTTAAGTGTTGAAAAAAGAGAAATTTTTGCAGCAATACTCTGGAGCTTATGGCGCAATAGGAACGGAATTTTGTGGGAAAAAGTTGCTGCACCGCCCCATCAAATTGTCTAGCGTTCCTTGGCTTTCCTGTTGGATTGGAATCACGCACACAATCTTGATTCTTATAGCTGCATGCCAGAGGCGGTCCTTTTCAATAGCCAGGGGGAGCAACGGCTCCCCCCAATTTTTTTTTTTTTTTTCTTGAGTATAACTTTTTTCAAGGTACCCCTCACAAAAACCAATTATCTCCGTAGAGTTTTCACCGTACTGAAACATAAGACAAAGAAAGCTTGCTGCACCATCCTATCAAATTGTCCAGCGTGCCTTGGCTTTCCTGGTGGATTGGAATCACACACACAATCTTGATTCTTATAGCGGCATGCCAGAGGCGGTCCTTTTTAGTAGCCAGGGGGAGCAACGACACCCCCCAATTTTTTTTATTTTTATTTTTATTTTCTTGAGTATAACTTTTTCAAAGGCACCCCTCACAAAAACCAATTATCACCGTAGAGTTTTCATCGTACTGAAACATAAGACAAAGAAAGCTTAAGAGTTCCCCAGCTGTCAAAGAAAGCGATGGGAGAGAGTGAAAGCGTGAGAAAGAGAGAAAGATAGATGGGAGATGCATTTGAGCCTCGGTATAAAGGAATAAGCGTAGTGGTGTAGATGAAGAGGAAGAAGAAACGCCACCTCCTCTCTAACCCTTGTGTTTTTCAGTCTCTATCTCTAATAAATTTGTAACTCTTTGAAGTCTGACCCTTTGTGTTTCTCTCAAATAAATCTCTGAACCTTTTGCGATCCATCATTGATCAATATCGTTATTTCTTTTCTATTTTATAATAATAACAAATATTATTTAGAAATTTAACAATAAGTGTCTGTTGTTCTTCTAGAAGAGGAACGCAAATCATCTGTCCCAAGACCCTGTCACATGTTCCTGTCCCACCAATAAAATTAAGACACGTCAATTAAATGAGTAAATACGATAACAACACTGTTCATGTTTACACCGTTAACTCCTTTAAACCTATCAAAAGTCCCTCTGCCGCTTTAAAAGTCCCACCATCACGCTTGAAAAGAAATATAAATTTACAGAGAAGTCGTAGTACAAAAAATGGGTACTCTTCAATTTCTCAGAATAGGAGAATCCTTTGGAAACAAGAGAGAACAATTGGCAGAAAAATAATCTGAGTGAAAAAAGAAACACCTAGGGAGGAGAGATTCTCAAAACCAAAAAGAAGAAAGAAACCAAATAAAAAGGTTGCCTCCGCCCCTGTTCTTCATGACCGTTGTGGCGCCACCGCCGCGATGCCTCCTCGCCCCAGAGGTCCTCCACGTGCCAACGTTCATGCTGTCGCCGCCTCTAGCTCCCTGCATCCACTGCCCGACGAACAAGAACCACGAGACATGTGCCAAGAACCTCCTTCGCACCATAACGCACCAAATCTGCCATCTCCACCGGCCGGCCACCACGAGTAGCACCATTCACTGCTCCAGCACCGTACACAGCCGCCGTACGCGCTTTCGGCAGCATCTTCGCCATGTTCTCGTATTTTCCCTTTATTCTGTATTTTGTCTTCCTCAGCAAACTCTTCAAAAAATGATGAAGATGTGCATCTACTCAATTTTCTCTCGACTTAGGCAGTGAAGAGTAATGACAGTGGCCAGTTGCGTTGGAGAGGCAGGAGGAAGAAGATGGAATGGGTTGGAGAAGGGATATAACGACATTCCACCGTTTGGAGAGGTGTTAAGGATGAGATAGCTTTTTTAATTGACGTGTCTCTATTTTGTTGGTGTGACAGGAACATGAGACAGGGTCTTGTGACAGAGGATCTACATTCCTAGAAGAGAAGGGTTATGATTTTAATTTCAGCATTTAAAATGAGACATTTATTTGTAACATTATTTTACTTATATTTATATATTTATTTGCAACTTTTTTTTTATTAATTAAGGGTCACATATATTAGGAGTGGTCACGCATAAGAGAATTGATGCAATTTAACAAAGATGAAAATTATATAGCTTCAACATATTCACTTCAAGAGCATCCTTCTAATGAACAATTCATTTAATGGATGAGTAATATTTCAAGATTCAAAAAGTCACAGTTGATGAATTTAATGTTAATTCTTTAAAGCGTAACCTTGGAAAGCATTCCCAATCATTAACGATTTCAAGTCTTTAAAAGAAGGAGAATATTAACGATTGCCCTTAGGACATTGGTTGAGGAATCAAAAGAGGTAAGTTTGTATGAAAAATTGATATATTTATTGTATTAAAAAGTGTTAAACTTATATTCTCAATACAAACTTTCTTTTTATTGATTTCTTAATCATTGCCCCACTCGTTAATTAGCAAGACCCTTCAAAGAAATAACTAAAACTTTTAGTTCTGATTTATTCATTGATGATTTTAAGTCTTTAAAAGAACACATAGAGGCACTTTAAATGCAGGTATATTTTTCCTTTCATATATTTTGTGGTTACTTTGCATAATATGTTATTTTGAAACTTTGATAAAATTATATGTGATTATATAAATTTTAATTACATTATGTTGGTAACATGTGGCTCCCCTGAAAAATTTAATCAAGGTCCGCCACTGCTGCATGCAGCATGGAGAGGAATGTCAGGTTGCATGGTCACCGCCCTAGCCAGGTTACTTAAAGTGTAATGTTGATGCTAGCTTCTCCGAGGTTCATGGTAAAACTGATTTCGGTATGTGCATTAGAGATGAACGTGAGCATTTTATTCTTGCTAAGACGAATTGGGTTCCTTTTTATCTCCCAACTCTGAGGGAGAAGCTACGGCTCTTTTAAAGGCTATCCAATGGATCCAAAGTTTGAATATGCATCATGTTATTTTGAAAGTTGACTACAAAGTGGTAGCTGACAAAGTGAACCAGCGAATGGAAGAATTTTCAGAACTAGGAGTTATTACCAATTATTGCAGTGATTTTCTTTCTTTGTTTCCAAACTATAGTGTAACTTTTGTGAAGCAACAAGCGAATAGCGTAGCTCATAGCTTAGCTAAGGCGACGTTGTTCATGGCTAGTCCCACTATATTCTATCATGTTTCTCTTTATATTTCTTCCTTGATTATTAAGGAAATGCGTAGGTTGTTTGCTTCAAAAAAAATAAAAAACAATGATTAAGTTAGAGTCGAGTTCATCCATTACATTGTTGTATATTTTATTTTAAAATAAATGATATTTAAAAGATTTTACATTCTTTATTTAATACAATTAATTCTTCCAACATATAAGTTAATATTTTTATCGATTTTTCTAACCTACGCATAGGATAAACCCCATTGAATACCTAACCCAATCCTTTAAAAAATCAACTAATTAATAAATTAGCAGATTCCATGTAAATAATTACTCATTATCTCCTTTTTATTTCTTCTCTTAGTCCTCAACTAATATCCATCTCTCCTCGACAAAATTACCATTAATTTCATTATGATCCATTTTTTCACAAATTCCAAAACTCGTTAGAATACCTTTCTAGTATACAATCATTAGTATACTATGGCTTTGTTTGACAAAAATAGCTGATAAGCTAGCTTATAGCTGATAAGCTAATTTTTAGCTGATAGCTTATAGCTGGAAAGCTAGTTGATTGAACTTGAAGAGTTTCGTAAAATTAGCGGTTGAAATAGCTTATAAATGTAAAGTGACATAAAAGGACATAATTATGATAGACATGAGTAAAATGAGAATTTCATTAAATGAATAGAGGTGAAAATGAGAGAAAAGATAATAAGCTATAAGCTAAATAAATTAGCTTATGAAGAAAAGTTATAAGCTAATGAGATAAGCCTGTTTACCAAACACCTCTATTTCAGTCAAACAAGTTTATAAATTGGTCAAATAAGCTATAAGCTATCTTATTGGACTTACCAAACAGAGCCTATATATGTTATATAAAATACCTCATTGCGATAGTGTTTTAATACAAGAAGACTAGAGCTCAACGGTGGAGTGACAAAGAGCCTAACTTTGATCAGGGTTTAGCGCTTAGCATTGGCGATTGAACGCTTAACGCTAGACATACAAATGACAACATTTTTAGGCAAGGTTGGGGGTCTTGTGCTAGGACTTAGGCGCTCGACAACCTGAGACAAATATTTTCATGGGCGTCCCATACCCAGATCTTGGGTACATATTTATATGTATAAATAAATCCATTTTACAACAAATTTATACATGTTATGATGTAAGGATCTATGGTCAACTCATTTCACCAAAAATAGAGTAAAAAAAAAGGTGCGATATTTAACTATATTGCAAATTACTAACTAATCAACACTACAAGAAAATGATGTACTACCAACAGCCATGGATTCCATCGGTAGTTAATAGATTACCGACGGATCTAGTCGTCGGTAACGGTGAATACCAAAAGTTTCAATAATTACCAAAGAACTTTCCGTCGGTAACATTACCGATGGCTTTTCCGTTGCTAAATCCCTCGGTATCGGTGGCGGGAAGGAGAAATTTTTGGCGCGAGAGTGTAACGACGGAATAAGCCATCGGCAATCTTGAATGTACTTATCGACCGAATGTCCGTCGAAAATCAAGTTTCCATTATCGAGGGATGGACATTACCGACGGCTTTTGTCCATCGGTAAACAGTGTTTTTTTTGTAGTGCAAGACCAAGAGAAAATAAAATAAGGAATCTAGATCGGTATCGTACAACTGACACCAAAATTTGTGGGGAAAGAATGAGTGGCTTGCTTGAAATCCTTTTGGCAATTGGCGATGGTGAGGAAGAGGGCACATGCAAATAGCGGAAGAAAAAATCGTGAGACTCACAATGACGGAGAGGGGGTCACAAACATAGGAAGAACAACAACGTGGTTCACAGAAGAAAAGAGGAATGGCACGAAAGAGAGGGTAAGGGAACGTGAAGTGAAAAGCCACTGTAAGGTTGTGAAGGCAGAGATTGTGAAAATCGTATAAGCTGGTGAAAAATGTTATATGCTAGTGAGAAAAACGTTTTTATCAAACAGAGCTATAAACTTATCCATTATAAGCTGATAAATTGACAGTGTTAAACAGACTCTAATTCACTATCAATATCAAGGTTTACAAAACTGGACCGGCCATTGAACCGGTGAAGGCAGCGGTTCAAGGTTCAATGGTCCAACCGAGGTTGAACCGGTTATAATTAAATAATATTATTTTAATTTTTAATATAATATTTGTAACAATATTAAACCAAAAAACAACATAACAACTAAAATTATTAAGCACACTTTTTTTATTTTGAAATTAAACTAAATAAATGTAAAGATATATGTTAAAATCATTTTCATAGGGAAAGCCAACCAAAATCTACAACCAGCCCACATATGTTAGAAAAAAAAAAGAATTGGATTTGGCTAGGATGGCCCAAATCCTTTTATACTAAAATAAAAACCCTAAATCTCCTTTTACTATAGCAGCCACTGCCCCTACCCCATTTCTACTCAGTCTCTCACTCATCTTCTTTCTCTAATATGACGTTTCTGGTACTCTGCGTTTTGGTTCACACATTTTCGTTATGGTTCTTCTTCTTCTTCATCTTCTTCTTCTTCTTCACTCTTCACGGTTCTGGTTCTTCTTCTCGTTCTGCAGCAGCCAGCAACAACTATGGAGGATGTGAAGCATGATAGAACAAACAGAGGGCAAGAACCCTTGTGTTTCGTATTTTTTTTTAAATTTTTTTTTAGGAAACCGGTCCAGGCCGGACCACAACCGGTTATGACCGGTTTTGAACCGGTTCGACGGTTCTAGCACCGGTTTCAAGCAAGACCGGTTCTGGGGGGCAACCGAACCGTCCTTGATCCCGGGTCCCGGTTGAACCGGTCGGACCGGCCGGTCCGGTCCGGTTTTAAAAACCTTGATCAATATAAAGTTTTTTTTGCCCGGTGAGACATAGGGCCTAGGCCCAAAGAAAAGATACAAAACAATTATATCCTATAATACAATCGGATAGAGGTATGTAAGAAAACTTTGACATGATAATAATCAGAATTAAATCCTATATATAATATCTAACTTTACTCAAATAAAAATACAATATCTCACTAGATATCAAGTTCGATGATAAAATACATTATTGAAGAGTAACTTAACTTCTTCCCATTGTCAATTCAAAATGACCCTGTTTTATACAATTTTATTTTTAGAGTAATGACCCAAATTGATCGTCAACAAAAAATATGGAGACATATTTGATTCCTGAGAAATGAAAACTATCAATTTGGTCCTAAGAATCTTAAACGCCAGTCAAAATAGTCCTTGACGGGAATTAAAATATCCCTAAAAATTATCTAAAAAAGAACTATTTTGATGACATTTGGAATTCTTGACGATTAAATTGATATTTTCTATTTTTTATGGACCAAATATGTTTTTATGCTTTTTTGTCGGGGATCGGTTTGGACCTTTACTCTCATTTTTACTGGTCGAAAGGCTTTTATTATCATTTACATATATATATATTAGGACTATTAAACTCTATTATTTAAATATCTAAATTTATTTATTTCACCTTAAAATACCATGCAATTCGCTCCATTATACTTGCTTCAATCTACAAGTTTTTACTCGATATGAGAAATAGGGATAGAGATAACCTATCTCAAAATGGTTTCTCATTTTTTATTGGATCTAGATCCTTTCCACCCCCTTTCTCTCCATCATGCTCCATGCATTACTCTCTTCCTTCTTCTCTCTCCCATCTTCTCTTCGTTTTTGGGGTTACAAAGAAAGCACACCAGGAGACAATTCAAACTATTTACCATTCTACCCACTTAAATTGTGTAACATACTTATAATAAATAATATGATTAAATTTTCAAATAATATAATTTAAGTAAATAAGATATAAAATGAAACACTTTTTTTTAAGACAAGTGATCTATGTCACATTGAAATTGTGGGGCAGCTTACCATCGAAACATTTTGCATTGAAATTGTGGGGCAACATCCCACCCAACCCACCCATCTAACAAGGCCAAAGTGGATAAGATTACCAAGATATTTTTGCATGAAAAAGCTACCTCGAGCGATATTTTTCATGCCCAATATATCCTACCATTGACAACAACTCATACAAATAATACACACACACACCCATTTCTACCATCAGCTTAATTTGCATTGCACAAAGATACCTACCAACTATCCTAGAGGAAGAACAAAAGCATGGAGGGCAGCGGAAGGCCAAACAGGAGCGACACCCATCTGTCAGTTGAGGAAGAGGCCATCGTAGAGGCAGAAACCAAACAGTATTTTGATGGAATGGCACCAAAGCGCCACACCAAGCCACAACGCAGTGAGTATTCTTCTCAATATGTGGATGCTTTCCCCAACAACAATGACCAAAACTCTATACGAGAAATGCTAGAATTCCAACGCCTCCAGAATGATCCTCAAGAGAAGGTAAGTTTCGAAATATATATATATTTCTCTCACGAAATTCATATTTACATTTTGGAGATAGATAAAAAAAAAGGTTACTAATGCGTTTGCCGGGAGTCGAACCCGGGTCTATTGCTTGGAAGGCAATTATCCTAACCGTTGGACTACAAACGCTTTTTGTTGTACGTCTCGCATCATTTTATAAGTGTAACTAACTACTTTTGCAGATTGCTTAAAATTCTTACGTTTAAATTCTTTATTAGATTTATAGTCTTATTTTCTGATAAAAATATAATGGGTTATACTGTTATTGTTGATGAAAGAATACATCTATGTTTTTATCAACAGACCAGCATTACAAATATCCAAATAACTTTACCTTTTTTTTTCTTACATTTTTTTAAAAAATAATTTTTCATATGAGCTAGATCAGTAGATCTGCTTATTTATGTGTAAGCTAAAATTTTAAAGACTAATTTTGATCCACCATAAAATAGTTTTTCACTTATAATAGAATCGTGGGACTGCATGTGAGAGAGAACGGTGAATCTTGATTATTGTACTTTATTCAAATGACCAAGACTAAAAGATAAATATATGAGCAATTTTTTAAGTGGTCATATGTAATCATTGACATTAAGTGACTTTTGATTTCGAGAATTCATATATATATATATATATATATATATATATATATATATAGTTTGCATGATCAAGATTTATTATTACATTCTTAAAATGTTATCATTATATATGCCCCAATAACTGTTATCCGGTATAAGTTTTTTTTTTTTACTTGATAATATATAGATGAATGATAATATAAAAATGTTTCGGTATTGATCTAAAGATTCTAAACTAAACTCTATATGTCCCTGTTACTATCTAATATGTTTATTTCTTTTAATAATTGTATCCAGAAATTGCTTCACGATGGAAACCAAGTGACAGAAGAATTCGTGGAAACAGAGTATTACAAAGATCTCAACAGCGTAGACAAACACCACCATACGGTATTCAGTCCAATCCTTCTTGCATTCTTCTAAAAAATATTCCAAGTGTACTCTCACAAATACATGGATACATTTTATTCTTTTCATTTTATGGCAAAATATGAAACCCATTTTGCTTTCTAATATTGGAGAGGGACTTTATATTCAATACCAACCATCTCAAACAGATAACCTATATTTGTGTTTAGCCATTGTAAATAACCATAAACAATATATAAATTTCACTATAAATCTTGCTAAGGTTGGTGGTATTCCCTGATCTTGCAAGGGAGCATGGCTTATCCTAATCTAAACTTCATTGTACAAAAAAAAATTAAAAAAAATAACCATAGGTATTACATGAATTTGTGTGCTTTACCCCCAGACGGGAACAGGGTTTATCAAGGTAGAGAAAAGTGGCAAATGCTTCCACATAGAGCCAGAAAATGACACTGGCTGCCATCACTCTTGCAAGTGTAATCCAGCAACTAATGACTGGGTACCAGCTCCTTCAATTGAGGTATCATGTCATACTACTCTGCTCTTATAGTGAAATCAGAATACAGCATCTTTGGGTTACTCTGAAAATTTTGTTGTTAATTACTTAAATATGTTTCAGGTGGATTTCAATTCAGACAAACCTAAAAGGAGTGACAACTGAAAATGGAGGAGTGTACGTTGTTTGCTTTAAAATGGAGGAGTGTACGTTGTAAACTTAAGTATTCAAATAAAAAGGACTTGTGATTTGGGTTCAAGATTATTGTTGGAATATGGTATTGATTGCATTTTGTCTTGTATCGTTCATGTCCTGAGTTTCTGAAACATTTATAATGTCATGTAAGTTTTCTTTTAAATAAATTATGATGGGGGTTTGCATTTTCCACGTACACTCATTACTATTTAAGAATCCACCGGTAGAGAACATATTTGTTTTTTTTCCCACTAAAATAGTGTTTGGTAGGAGGAATTTGGAGAGCAAAATCCCTCCTTCTTAACATAGTATTTGGTTGAAGGGAATTGAAGGTGAGGGGAGAGATTTTTTAAAATGTTTCATGTTTTGATCAACTTTTGGAGGGGAGGGGAGCAAAATCACTCCTTAAGTCAATTTTGACTCCCCTCCAATATTAGGGGGATTTGGAGGGGGAAAGAGATTTTAAAACAATTTACATGTATTGACTACAATATCTCTATTTTTCTATTTTGAAATAAATAATTATAAGGGTTTAAAAGTAAATTTGTTTTAAATCTCTCCCCTCCCCTCCGGTCAACCAAACACAATGTCTAATTAAAATTCATTCCCTCCCTTCCCTTCCATTAAAATCCTTTCCCCCTACTTTGAACCAAACACACCCTAAGTCAATTTTGGCTCCACTCCAATATTGGGGGATTTGGAGGGGAGGGGAGGGGAGGGGAGAGATTTTAAAACATTTTTTATGCATTGACTAAAATATTCCCACTTATCTATTTGAAATAAATAATTGTAAGGGTTCAAAAATAAATGTGTTTTAAAATCACTCCCCTCCCCTCTTGAACCAAATATGAAAGTGCTATTTCTCCACCCCTTCTATCCTCTCAACCAAACACGATGTCTAATTAAAATCCCACGCCTCCCTCCTCTTCCCCTCCATTAAAATCCCTCCCCTCCTCTTCCCTTCACTTCATTGAACCAAACACACCCTAAGTAACGAGTTAAAAACTATTTACCCAACATCTATACCTAGAAATAATTAGTTTGATCACTCATTCGTTTGTGAGTATATATAGATGAGATGTACAAAATATTCATATATGTCAACAAAGCAAAATAAAATAGATGAGATGTCCAAATATTCATACATGTTTAATAAAGCAAAATAAAATAACATAGGGGTACTGGCAAATTTTGTCATTACATTTCTACAAACTGCAACTGCAATGATAAACTTCAGATTAAACTAGCTTCTCTTACATTGCACATTGATCAGAGAACATAATGCGCAATCTTCTCAAACAAGGCAACTCACAGCAGCTGACATCAATAACACATGCTTGAAGATACGGGCACATGTATTTCTTTAGATCTTTTATCATTGGACTGCGAATAAAATTATCCATAATTAGAACAGAATGCATATGGAGTAAGAAGTGAAAACTCTAATTAACAACAATTTGTTTAAATTTAACAACCCATATAATTACAAGGCCAAAACTTTTTACTTAAAGGGTGCTTAATTCTGACAGAAATTCATTAACAAATAATCATTTTAAACCATGAGCAGAATATGTTTGCATTTCAATTACTTGAAATTCGTGAGTAGAACAATTACATTCAAATCAACATTTGACATGTATAAAGTTGTGTAATTCATATTTAAAAATAGTCATGTCCTAAAATACAACTTTATACAAGTAAAATGTCTAAGGTAGGAAGTTTCTTGCCAAAAAACTTATTTTCAAGTATAGTCCCTGTTTTTCCTTAAAGTTTACATCAAGACTTGAAAAGTTAATTTGCTTTTCCCAGTAATTTGATCGTAATTGAATATTTTCAGTTACATCCATGTCCAGATTCTCCAGAAGTATATAGTTGAATTTAAAATCAATTTTAGATCCCATACCGGATTGTTTCCACCGTACACGGTACACAACTACAATGTAAGTATAATGTTTACTAAAGAACTGTGGTTTATAAAATTCTCATTCCGAAAATAAGATAAAAAAGATTTAAAATAAAGAAAGAATTACCTGAAGGGAGATCTAAAATAGATCTTCAATTCTGTAAACTCTTCGCAACTTTTTGGGAGAAGTGCTTGGTTTTGCTATGGCAATTACCTGTAATAGTTATGAAGTCAATATATAAAATAGTCATATAATGTAGAAAAGAACAGATTGACACCTGATCTCTGTTCCTACTTTTGCTAACTGAATTTTCAATCGAGGAATGATATTTGAACATCAAAATCAAATGCAAACACCGTGATACGAACATACGGTGTCAAGTCCATATGATGTCCCAAAATGTTGTTCAAAAATCATTTCACTTTTCAATCGGTTAGAAAATATGGGAATTAGAATAGAGACCATGATGAATATTCTTTCAAGATGCAAGTCTCTCATAATCAACAAAGTTCAAGTGAAAGGCTAGATAAGAAACATGACAGTTGAGAATTAGTGTGGAAGGGAGCTGAATATGAAGGGAATAGAGGATGTGAGAAAGGCACTCCATCATTTGAGTGAAAGGTGATTTTGAGTGTGGTTGGTCGTTCCTAAGGTTAGGACTCTCTGGGTCTGTCAATTTTCTGTGAATTTTCTTCTTTACATGATTGTTTTCCATTCCAAGAATTTCCACTTTTCTGGTTGTAATGTGTTTTCTATCAACTGATAGAGTATCTACCAAATTGGTATTAGAGTTCTCAATACTAGGATCCCTAGACAGTTCTAAAGAATGGGGGACAATATGAAGGGTCGGTATGATATATTTTTTAGCCTAGGTACACGTTGGTTACAACCGTGTTGGGTCAGCTAATGATAAAAGTTTTATAAATATTAAAGTAAATATTTTTTTTTTTGCTAATAAACCTTAAGTAAGGGTTTGGACTGTCTTATGCTTGGATTGGTCCTAACAATTGCCTGTTTGTTTTAACTTTTTGAGAACCCAAAGTTCCGTTCAAAACCTGGTTAAGCAAAACCAAGAACTTTGAGCTTTAAGAAAAAGTGCCTCGGATGGAGGATTTTAAAGTTTGCATTGAACCACATCTATACCAAACATAGCTCAATATGTAGCGGGTGAAGAATGGAGATTCCATTATTTGAAGAAGAATAAACCTACCAATGATTGATCTACATATAGAAAAATGTTATTTTGTATCATTAGTTGAGACATCTCGTATAGATATCATATGTCGATGTGAGAGAGTTAGGATCAAATAATTCAATTTTTTGAGGTAGAATAAATATATTATATATACACATGCGATAGATGTCACTTAAATATCAATTCCAAATATTTACATGAATGATTAATAGCAATTTGTTTTAAAAATAATCTACTGTACCTTTAAATATTCTATTATACTTTTTACGGAACTTTTTTTTATCAAATATTTCTTTTTCTTCCTCTAACAACACAACACAACACAACACAACACTTATTTCAGGTTCAATGTGGTTTATAGATGTTACCTTCAGAGTAATTTCGCCAAACAGTGGCGGTGGACAATTATCAACCTCCCATAATGTATCTATTAAATGCTGAATCTCTGGATCCATTTCCTGCCAAAATATATTGAATTAAACAAATAGAAAGATTAGACATTCCGTTGACAATAACTATTGATATGCATAGAATAGTTTAAATAATACACACAAAAAAAAAAATACACATATAGTCATAGGCAATTATGCGAAACCATGCATTAGACATGTTTCCTGTTTCCCCTTCTTACATTTAATCACATTGCGTCATTATATATAGCATCCTTAGAAATGCACATGCACTATGCAGTGGCCTAACCCTAACCAAGGGAAGTTAGAGCCTTACAAATACAATTTTTTCTTCTTTCTTTACACAAGTTATAATATAATATATAATACGGCAGTCATATTTTCCATGTTAAGTTAACTACTGCAGTTGACGTTAATTACCTCATCTTCATATGCAGCTTTTCCCTTTTTCTCCAAAGCACAGAATACTGGTTCTAGTTGCTGAACTTTCTTGGCGTAACTAATAGGTGTACAATTCCCCTGATCGGGTGTCAGAGGCTCAAATTTATAACCTTGGGACACATGGCTGCTTCCCTGTACAAAAAAAAAAAAAAAAGCACTGATATAATTTAATGACCCCAAAAAAGAAAAAGAAGAAGGACTAATACGATCTATAAAACTACAAAAGGTTTAAAATTCCTGTATGTAAAATATATCTTTGGTCAAGAAATGCTTAATATTACATGCAACCCATTTGACTGCATTGCCTTGCTCCCTCTGCTCATTGCTGCAACATTAAAAAAAACAACACTTTAGAGAATTTACCAATATTGTTAAGATGTAACATGAGTAATTGAACAGTTAGTATTGTATGCATTGAAAGGACGATAAATACACAAGATTTGAGTCTCTTAAAATTCAAAAAAGCCACCATCATTAAAGGGATTTTGTGCTTGTAGAGAAACAATTGTAACAAGAATTTAACTGTGACTCATAATGCTATCCTAAAACAATTGCCCTGTGTCATATTGTCTTTCCTTTCATAAAAACTACACTTAGATACCTAAAGGAAAGTTTTTTCCATCTAGATTTGAGGGTTATATTCTTGAAAGGCATTCAAATATTATTTGCTATCAGCAAATGTCCTAATTTGTAGAAAGTCATGCATATAAATAAGATTAGCAACTTTTTAGCCCTTTATTTATCTATCAAAGTGTCCCACAGCTGAGATGGAGGAGATTCCAAAAAGCTTAAGCTGCCAATGCTTGTATGTAAAATGAAAAAGACAAAGCCAAATTATGTTCAATCTATTCCAATATGAAATGCACTAAATAAGTAAATATAATAAGTAAATAAGAAACACACTGGAAGAAAATTTATTCAGCAACTGCTTGTTTGCTTGCACATTCATTGGAGGCAATCCTGAATGAGGAGCATTCTTCTCCCTCCTTTGGGTATCCTGTAAATTAAAGCTAAGAAAAAGTGAGACATATGCAAACATTTGCAGAAATCAGCTTGAACTAAGACAAAAAACAAAACCTTAACAGAAAGAGCTTTTCCAAGAGTGTGACTCCTATGCATAATGAAATCAATCTCCTCATAGCTCGGTTTCCACCTCTTAGTCAACATTACTGAAACAATCAACCCATATTTCTCAGTCAGGAAAATTTCAATCACTTAATAATCCATTATTCTTTACATAATGCAATAACATTAAGGATAGGATTTAATAAAAAACTACTTTTTCATAACTATCATTATTATTATTCTAAATTTTAGAGTAATGCTGATATGTTGGATTCAGTTAGCAAGTTAGTTAATTAGTTAGGATTCTGTTTGATAGAATTACATGTGTACAAGAGTGTTCAAGAAGCATCTCATTGATGTGTATAAATACATAGTAATAGTTATGAAAGAAACAGAGAAGATTGAAAGAAGTTTTAGAACCATTACAATGTATTTATATACATCAATGAGAAGCTTCTTGAACACACTTTTGTATAGCTGTAATTCTAACAAACTAATAGAATCCAAATTATCTAACTAACTTGCTAACAGAATCTAACACATCAGCATTACCCTAAAACACTTTCCCCTCAAAGCTAGCTAGATGGTGTACACCTCTGAGCATACTCTGACAATTATTATTATTATAGTTATTTCTGTTTTTAGGATGAAAATTGTAATCATTAGAGTTCAAGAATAATTAATATACATGACATGATAAGTAGAGCTTGCAAGTTGAGGAAACAGAACTTCAGGGGCATAAAAATAACATTAGTTTAAACAGATAATAGTAAAAAAAAAAAAAATTTGAAAAAAAAACTCTATGATTATTAGCATGTTTGGTACCGCGATGAAGGAGCCATCGCACGCGTGTTTTCACCGCAAAAGCTATTATTAGTAGCTCCTCAAACTTGCAATTAAATGAGACGGGATGCGCAACCAAACCTATGCTATGCTAAGACTCATCTACTTCTCATATTTTTTTTTTTTATAAGCATCTACTTCTCATTTAGAAGCATTAGGTCAATAATCACTAACCTTTTGTCTCTAGGATTAAGCAGTTAATAAATTTTTTTTTTTCTGTAAAAAGAAAACTCTCTAGGATCATGCAGAGACTCATCTACTTCTCCTTTAGCAGCATTAGGTCAATAATCACTAGTCTTTTTGTCTCACCACCAATACTGCACATCACTTTAAAATCCTAATCACTCTCTCAAATTAATCTGCTTACCAAAAAAAAAAAAAACTCTCTCAAATTAATCTGAAACATCTCACTTGGAATTCCTCCAAAGTGATGTGGACAAAATCACTGCTCCCTAAGGAGCTTTTAAAAAAAAATAATGAATGAAAGAAGAATAAATCGATAAATCGATGTATCATACTCACTTAAAACAAATAAATATGACCCATATTAGAGACAATACCTTACTATGCCTCTCACCGTGCAATCCAAACACCAGCGTTAGCCTATTGAGTACTTACTACGTACTGACCAAACCAAAATCTAGACGGAACTATAGGTACTACGTTAAGAAAATAGCAAATAAATTGTATATTATAGGATACAAAACCATGGTTTGAAAAAAAGAAAAAGAAAAAGAATCAGAAATAAAAGATGATCGATGTCCATGCTTTGGTGTGCAAACAACTTCCAATTCAAAAGTGTTAAAAGAAACAAAACAAGGTTTGTAATATCCCAGTCAATTAGGCTTGTAATCAAGGATCTTTCTAACGAATGTCCTAAGAGCATTGATTAAGCAATCGAGTGAAAGCAAGCTTTCATTGGAAAATTAAAGATAACACTTTTCAAAATTTTGAATCTTTCATGTCCCAATGAAAACTTTCTTTCTTTTTTATTCTTTAACCACTGTCCTAAATTCTCCAACAAACAAAGATAAAATTCCAAGAAACATGTTTACACCATGCAAAGTATAGAAAGCAGTGACATTCAATGAATGGAATAAGAAAAATAAAGAATCGAGAGGAGAGAGGCACTAGAGACAGAAAAAATAACTGAATAATATGAAAGAAGCAATGTCTCAGCAAGACTGTGAAGGTTCTTGAATCTTGAAAACTTGGAATTCTAAAGAAAGTGATCCTCAATCAAAGGCGGCACTGTTGCACTGTGTTGTTTTACGTTTTGCGCTGCACTGCAAAACCACGTAAAAGGGTTCAATATTCCCTCCAAAAAGCGTGGACTCTTTGTCAATGAGGCAATGCCTTCGCCACCTCGTATTGTAATGATCAGAATTTTATAATAATGTAAAATGTAGAATAAGAGCATGTCAATGATTATAGGGTAGCCCACTCAACCTAGCTCCTTTTGTGGCCCGATTCAACAAAACAACAAGTTTTAACAGCTAGTGAAAACACATTTATTGTGGGGCCGAATTACATGAATGAATGGACCGATGCAAATCGAGTTAGCCCAACAAGACATAGACTTCTAAACTTTGATACCCTAATGAGTAATTAAATTACTATAACGAAGATGTAGGTATTGTCAAAAAAAAAAAAAAGGTGTAGGTAATTAATTTTTTTTTATTGAATACAAAAAAATATAGATTTAGAAGAATTGGATAAAATATGGGATTCCCATTAGAAGTAAAAATAGAGAATTTTAAATAATTGAAATACTTCATGTATTGAAAATTTAAAAAACTTTAGTTTTTCAATAGGATATTCATTATTTAGATCATAAAATATATGGATTTTGTATTAGGGATAAAAATGAAAATGAAAATAAAATTACCAATGGGGTGTTGGTCTAGTGGAAGCAACTAGCCCCCATAAGGAGGAGAACCTGGGGAACTTGGGTTCGGATCCCTGTGGAGTCACCCCATCGGGAGGCTGAGAACCAATGGGTAAAACCCTGCTTAATCAGCCGAACCAGAGATTAGTTCCATAGCGGGCTCGAAGGGCCTAAGCCGTGGGGATACTCTGGTGGACCCACTTGACCTAAAGGGCTAATTAGGGTGTGTTTCGTACAAAAAAAATAATTAATGTATTAGAATTCAAAAAGAAAAAAGAATGTGATTGTGCAATATATGATTGACATGTGATTGCGGAGTATGCTAAATTGATATAATATAAAAAATTAAAAATTAAAAATATAATTAATTTATGTGATGATAGAATATGTTTAATCAAATTAATATACAAAATAAATAATGCAATTAGTTTAAGCATACAAAAATAAATAATATGTAATTAAAAAAAATTAAATATAAGAAAAAAAACATATTTAGTATACGTGAAGTTATGTAGTTCAATGAGGAGAATTATGTTAAAGTGTCTCGCATTCAAAAGTGAGAACTCAAGTTTAATATACAAAATTTAATATTATTAATTAGACTTCTCTTATGGTTTTAATAATAATTATGTTACATTTGGGGTGGATTATGGGATGAAGTGAGTTGTTTATGGGTACATCCACGTACCGTTAAATATATATATATTTTCCTATGGAAAAAATCCATTTCTACCTTTATCATCAACATATTTTCTCTACTCTCCACCATCACCCCACCGGCTACCACCACTCCACCACCACCTCAATAGTAACAAACTCTTCACCATCACCCCATCCTCACCTCAACAGCTAGCCATCGTTCGCATAGTGAATCTTCCCTTCACCCCACTTCATCAATCTTACCTATTAGTTGAAGTGATACCTCATGAATCTTCACCCCCAATACCAAAAGACCTGTCTGCCAGAGATATGAAGTCTTTTTTTATTTACATAAAAAATTTGCCAACTGAAAGTGATACCCCATCTGGACAATCATTAGTAGTCCTTCAATTTCAAAGTTTGAATTCTTGCAAAGGATGAAAGGAAAAAAAATGAACTTTTATAAGGAGCGCCTAGGGAGGGGTGGGGGTAGGGATGAAGATTGGAAATAATTTTTGTGAAGATGGAAGAGGGGAGGGGAGGGGTGGGGTGGGGTGGGGTGGTGGTGGACGGCGATGGAGATTTTAGGATTTGAGTTGGGAGGGGTGAAGGGCAAAATGGTATTTTTATTAAAAAAATTGTTTTCAAAATTTTTGGACCAATAAATCTGGACTATTCATTATTTAATTATTATATCTAACGGTTTAAAATCATTCATGGTGGAAAAAAATTAGGGGTATACTAGTGTATCTATAAACAACCCACTTCACCCTAAAATCCACACCAACATTTGAATAAAATTGGTTAACCAACTTTTTAGTTCCATGAAATACAGTCGCTTTTGGTTTTAGTCCCTGTGTTTTTTTTTCTTTGCATTCGATCCTTTTAACTTTTTAAATTTTGTAATTGGTCCTTGTCGTATTTCTCTGCATTAGTTTCTTTATCGCATTTTAAGTTGCAGAGACAGAACACACGCACGTGAGGTAATATGCAGCGTTGGCCATTCCCAGTCAGTGAATTGTTCCCTAATCATTTCATATATTAAGCTTTTTTTTTTAACTAATATCCTTTTGGTCCCTGAAAATATGGTCCTTTTGGTTTTGGTCCCTGCATTTTTTTTATTTGCATTCAGTCCTTTTAACTTTTAAAATTTTGCAATTGATCCCCGTTGTCAGTAGTTAAAGGTCAAACTTGATGGCAATGACCAATTGCAAAATTTAAAAAGTTAAAAGGATCGAATGCAAAGAAAATAAAATGTAGGGACCAAAACCAAAAGTGACTATATTTGCAGGGACCAAAAAGTTCATTAAGCCAATAAAATGTAATTTAATTTATCTTATGAACTTTCATTTATTTCATAAAATGGCAATTAATCCTTGCTTTAAATTTTCTATATCCGAATTAAGTTTTAGTTAAAATGAAATTTAGTCCTTATAATTTACATTATTTTTTAATTTAATTCTTCTTCTTTTTTTTTGAAAAAAAAAAATCAATCCTTACATCGGTAAAAAGAAATGCTAGCAACAACACCCTTCAACACAATTCATTTGACATACTCTTTATTATTGATTGATTTTCACGTGGACCCACTTAATCATATTGGCCCACTCTCAATTTAGTGGATCTCACATAAAATACACCAAATAATATAGACCATGTTTAAAGGAGTATGATAAAAAGTATATGAGTTTAATTTCTATGCACTGTCAGTGTAAAGTTTTTTACACTGTCAACCAATCAGAAATCATGGTATGAGTGACTTTTAATGTAGTTAGGATAAGAATCAAACATTTTAACTTATATGGCAATTTTTGATTTGTTGACAATGTAAAAATTCTTTATACTGACAGTGCATACCAATTAAATCCAAAGTATATTACTATCACTTCTCATTAACCAAAATCCCTAACTATTACTCTTAAAAACAACACCATGAGATTTTTTTACTAATGTGACCAAATGTTGACATGGATAAATATTTACCATGCCATGGCAACTTAGGCTAATGAGATGTGAGTTGTTCCTCTTGATGTTAAGATGGTAAGAAAAGTTGGGACAATTCACTAATTACCTCTTGACGTGAAGGTGACAATAAAAGTTATGGCAAATCACCATATATTTGTTGATGTGAGGATGGAAAGTAAGCAGCGACACTTCACCAATTGCCTGCACAAAATTCAAAATTAATTATAATTATACAAAAGGTCACAACAATAAAGTCAAATCTTCTGGGAAGCAAGCTAAAATATCTTACCTCAGTTACTATTTATTACATCTTATGTCATTGAGTTGCTCCCTCTATGCAATGCTGCAAAATTAAAAAGTAAAAAAAGTAAAAAGGCAAAATAAAAGGCAATACCAAGCACTAACTCTTCTTCATATTAACCGTAACGTTAGTATGAAACCTGGCCAGTCACAATAGGAAACATAAGTAATCTGAATTATATTAACAATATCAAAATAAAAGATATTAAGATTAACATCCATTAATAAATGATATTGTTCACAATTAAGAATGGTCATGTTTTGTACTTAAATTATGGGTGACATGTTGAAAGAGTCCGAGCTCTGTATAGCCATCTTTTTCCTGTATGCTTACTTTTTTACTTTTTTTATTTTATTTTGCAGCATTGATCATAGAGAACTATTCAATGACATTAGATGTAATAAGCACTTGAAATCAGATATTTTAGCTTCCTTCCTATAAGATTTGACTTTTATCGTTGTGATTTTTTTGTATAATTATATTATTTTTTGTTTTCGCGTAGCAAATGGATAAGGTTCCACTGCTTTAGTTTCCATCTTCACATCAAGTGATATATGGTTATTTGTCACAAGTTTTATTGCCACCTCCATGTCAAAAGGTAACTGGTGAGTTGTCGCAACTTTTCCTACCATCTTCACATCAAGAGGAAAAATATTGACATCCACACTGGGTGCAGACATTGTGGCCAAAACAAGTGGTCAAAATGTAGAATCTTTAGTTCAAAATATATCAAAAGGTGAAAATACTGCAATCAATGAGGTAATGACAAATGAAGTGGTTAAGGTAATCGTTAAAATTATATATGATTTCATATAGCTATATACATGAACTGTTCTCACTTGATAGAGAGAATATATATGCTAGAAATTTGTGTGATAGAATTTCCAATGACATATGCATTGTTTTTGTTGAAATTTATTCTATTCAATAATATAACTTACAACAATTGAACTAAAAGCTAGTTTAACTTTTATTTTGACAAGACCCATACCCAATGATTGAAAATTTATTGAATTATTGCTGGTAGTTTGAACAAGGTTAGACTGAACTATTTGACAAATCAACTCTAGGAGTGGTACTATATAAACAAATTATTCAAACTGGAAATTTTGTGTTGTATAATGTTAGGGTATTAGAGATATAAAACCATTCAAATGTCTTCTCCTAAAGTCTTAACCTATTGGGAGAGGTGGTTCATGGAATCTTAACCTAGTACAATCCCTGTTGCCCCCAGACAAAGGCACATATTTATCATGTGTTGCAATTTCTCTTAAGAATGTGTGCAAAATCTTAATGTTGACCACTTAGTCATAGAGGCTCTAGTACCATGCCATGAACCACCACTACCAAAAGCTAAAGATGTTAGTTGAAGACACTTGAACGATCTTATATCTCTAGTATAACAATATAAATCACACATTTTCCAATTTGAATAATTTTGTTGTTTATTACATGTGTTAGAATTCGTTTGCCAAATATCTCAGTCTAAGCGTATTCAAATAACTAGAGTGACTTTAAAAAAAATTCAATTGTTGGGCCTAGGGTATGCCAAAATAAAAGTTAACAAACATAATTAAATTATTGACAGTCAAAATGTTGCATAGAATAACCTTTTAATAAATAAAATTACATGCTATTATTGGAAATAATTTCACACCAAATTTTCTAGCAGATTTTTTATATCGAGTGAGAAAAGTGCAAGTATAACTCTATGAAATCATATCTAATTTTCAACTTAATCACTAAATTGACCACCACCTCATTGATTGCAGTATTTTCAGGTTTTGATGTACTATGTACTAAAGATTCTACAATTTGACCACTTGCTTTGGCCACATTGTCCGCACCCAGCGTGGATGTGAGCAGTTCCTCTTGATGTTAAGATGGTAAGAAAAGTTGCGACAATTCACCAACTACCTCTTAAAGGTATCAGTGGAGCAAGAAGAAGAAAGGCTAAGAGAAATAAATTATTCATAAATTGTAATGTGATTCAATTGATTATCTGAAGTGTTTACTGTACAAGAGTGTGCTCTATTTATAGATAGAGCTACATCAAGAGTTCTCAGCTTAACTGACATAACTAACATCTAACTGGACTTTAACGGCTTTACTGGTAATAACTAACTTTCAGTTTGTTATTCCCTTCACACCCCCTGTAAACTCAAGGGTGTGCAATCAAACACCCTGAGTTTGGCTTTACATGTTTCGAAAATGGAATGAGTGACTGGTTTAGTGAGAATATCGGCTATCTGCTCTGCTGAAGGGATGTGATGGACTATGAGCTCCTTTCGTTGAATTTTCTCCCTCACAAAGTAACGATCTAGTTCAAAGTGCTTTGTTCTGGAGTGCAAAATTGGGTTTGCAGCTAGCATAACTGCACTTAGGTTTTCACAAAACACGGTTGGTGGCTTGGTAATTGGAAAGTGAAGCTCTATGAGGAGGGATTTGTTTTTTCCCATAGGCAAATGTTAGTATGTTCACATATTAGTTGTTACTTTTTTCTCCTTTGCCAAGGATTGAACCTTGGACCTCCAACACCTTCAACACCTTAAACCCTTAGCTCTAACCACTTGAGCTACCCTACCCCCCTATGAGGAGGGATTTAACCATGTAATTTCAGCAACTACAACAGCCAAGCTTCTATACTCAGCTTCAGTACTCGATTTGGACACAACATGTTGTTTTTTAGAAGACCAGGAAATTGGATTTGATCCAAGGAATACACAGTATCCAGTGGTGGATTTTCTGTCATCAGGGTCTGAGCCCCAGTCAGCATCACAGAATGCTGTTAAATGAAGAATTGCAGACCTGGTTAGAGTGATTCCATATGAAGCAGTGGCACTTAGATACCTTTAGATTCATTTCACTGCCTGCCAATGTGATTCCTTTGGTGCATGCATATATTGACAGACTTTATTCACAGCAAAGGTAATGTCTGGCCTTGTTACTGTGACATATTGTAGGGCTCCTACTATGGACCTATAGAGGCTGGCATCTCCTATATCTGGACTATCTGTGGCTGACAACTTGAGACCATTAACCATAGGAGTTTTCATGTGCTTAGCATATGCCATATTGGTTTTATGTAGTAGATCATTGATGTACTTGGTATGTGTTAGACAAACAGTGTTGGTGTGACACCCTTCTACCCCGCATGTTAAAAGCCAATTAATTTAAAAACAAATAAAGGAAAACATGCAATTATTGGATAAAATAAACAATTGTCCATGGGTAGAAAAGTCCCACATGAACCGTTTACAACGCGGAAATTAAATAAGTTTTAAATAACGAAAACATAACAAACCAAAATAATAAAACCCAACCCCGATGTCACATACAGAGCTGGTATAACCGTTCCGGAATAAAATCCACGGAAAACAACTGAAACTAACAACTATGAAACATAAACTAGCCCTACGATGAGTGGCGGCTCCTCAGAGTCACTCCTCTCCGGGCTGCTCGTCATCCTCTGCAAGGTGCCAATCAGGCCAAACACAAACAACAAACATATAGGGAGTAAGAATCGTATAAACATATTAGCATGGGAATAGGCAGTAAAGTAAACAGCAAGCATAGCAGCATCACATCAAACATCAACATCATCATCATGCTATGCAGTGCAATGCAGTCCTACTCCGCTAACCATCAATGCATGTGGATCCACTAAACTCGGGATGAACGACTTCGGAGTTACATATCCACATTGAGAATCTACTCAACGCCGGAGAATCTACTCCTTGGATAGCCAACGCATCAAACCAACGAATGCCTCGTCACGGGGGCGCTAGGAGAATCTACTCCAACCGTGGATGGCCGGATCGCCGTACTCTAGGACGATCTCCCCTATGTCGAACATCCCTAAACAACAACTCCGATGCAATGCGTATGCAACACAACAACAACAACAGCAACACCACCTCCATAACTCCAACGGGATCGACCGAAGGTAACAGCGGAATCAACCGCACCAACTTGCCTCGCGGAATCTACCTGAGGACTTAAGCGGAATCAACCGCAGTACCTGGGGCAAACTCTCGGCCACCAAGGTACATAACAACAACACCTTAGACCCAAACCGTGGGGTCAAGGCCTCCTTGGCCAAAAGCACCAAGGCACAACTCATCAGCTTGCGGCACCCTAAAGGGTATCGACTTAACATCTCACCATCTCATCATCTTTATTTATCTTTATTAACATTTTACCAAATTGTCTAATCAGTTATCGTCATGGGGAAGTGGGGTTTAAAACCCCTTAAGTCCTTTAATCTGGTTCTGTCACAGTGGGTTGAGCACGGTCGTGCTCGTAACCCAGCACGGTCGTGCTTAAGCACGTGAGGGGCGTGCTCCCCTGTAAGTGAAGCACGGTCGTGCTTCTTAATGAGCACGGTCGTGCTCAGCAGCACGATCGTGCTCTTGGTCCTGTATGGCCGTGCTCAACAGCTCGGCCATCTCCCCAGAATTCAACTGGGAGCACGGTCGTGCTCCCTGTTCAGCACGGTCGTGCTCAACGCGCGACAGTGCTGTTCTGGGCAGGAACAGAGGCTGAAACTTAAACCGTTTCATCAGATTTTTGCTCAATTATTCCTAACATCAATTATCAACGTGTTTTCGGGTTTAAACCCATCGTCATAACAGCAATCCATTCAATCACGGCATCAACCCAACAACATCATGTTCATAGAAAAGCAACCAACACTAACATTAACAACATATTATGAACATGAACAGTAAACCAAATAACATGCTGATAACATACCGAAACAGCCAATAGCATACCATCATTAAACAACTAATTTAACATGTCATTCATACATACAAGTATAAACACATCGGGGTTAGGGAACCCATTTACTTTACACTAAACCCAAACCTACGTAAATACTACCCTTCTCCCCATACCTGGATTGAAGGTAGCTCTCTAAGACTTCCTAACAGCAACCGGTTCCTCTCCTTTAGGCGGCTCACGCACGAACGAGCCTTAAACAAACAGATTAAAACGATGTTAGTTTCCCAACAAAAACGAAAGGAAACTAAAGAAAAGGAACAGAACATTACCTATACATGAAGTGCAGACGAAACCACGTTTCCCCAGCGTCTCCAATACTCAAAACCACACTGAGTATGAAGGAAAAAGGGATGAAGGGAGGTTGCAGCCGTACTAGGGTTTTTAGTAGCAAAAAGGAAGTGTACGGCGCAACCCGGAGTCTGCTCAACGTATATAGGTCCGGACTTGAGCACGGTCGTGCTCATCCTTGAGCAAGGTCGTGCTCAACTTACGTTACGAGACGCGGTCAACAGCTTGAGCACGGGCGTGCTACCTGTTGAGCACGGTCGTGCTCAACTTAAAATCAGAAACACGCTTCTGACTTTAAGCACGGGCTTGCTGGCTAATGAGCACGGGTGTGCTCATGTACCAGAAAGGGACTTTTAGCCAAAAATCCCACTAAGCCCTTAAACGATAAATCCAACTTAAACCAAACCAGCTTGATTAAAATATTCTGAAAAACAGGGTGTTACAGTTGGATTGCAAGGTTGCTTGAATTCTCAGAAAGTAATTGGGGCCTCCTAGGTCTGTTAAAGGAAATTTGGGGTTGAGATTGGCAATTAGATCAATTATGGATGAAGGAGAGTTGCTAGTGATGTGTATATCATCTACATACACCAAAATCATGATATTAACAGCTCCTGAGACTTTGACGAAAAGTGAATTTGAGGTGAAACCAAATTGAGTAAGATAACTGTGAAGCTTGTGGAACCAAGCCCTTGGGGCTTGCTTAAGACCATAAAGATATTTGTTTAGTCTATATACAAGAGATCCATCTCCTTGGATAAAACTAGGAGGTTGCACCATAAACACTTCCTCATCTAGGTCACCATTGAGGAAGGCATTGTTTATGTCTATATGTCTAATTGGCCAATTGTTGGTTAGTGCCAAAGTTAGAACCACCCGAACTGTAGTTGGCTTAACCACAAGGCTGGAAGTCTAAAAAAAAAAAAAATCAAATCCTTGTTGTTGATGAAAGCCTTTTGCAACTAATCTGGCTTTGTATTTCTCTATGGAGCCATCTGATGTCTCTTTATTCAATAGACCCATTTGCATCCAATTGCATCTCTGCCTAGTGGAAGATTGGTTAAGGTCCATGTATTGGTCTTTATCAGTGCATCATATTATTGTTGCATTGCCAACAATTGAAAAATTTGGTTTACCGTTTATTGTGACAAGATCCAGACCTAATGATTGAAAAGTTATTAAATTCTTTATGGTTGTTTGAACAAGTACAGACTGAGCTATTTGGCAAATCAACTCTAGGAGTGGTGCTATATAAAAAAATTATTTAAACTAGAAATTATGTGGTGTATAATGTTAGAGTATTAGAGTCTAGAGACATAAAACCATTCAAGTGTCTTCTCCTGAAATCTTAAGCCATTGGGAGAGGTGGTTCATGAATTGGTACCAAATGTAGCACCCTGTTTTCTCGCGTCTTAACTGGTAATTATATTCTATATTTTTACCGGCGATCTAGAAAATTATTTTGAGGAAAAAAAAATCATAGTTGAGACCTTCTATATCGAAGGAAGTTACGGCAAAATTTTGGGTTTAAAACTCAGATGGAAACCGGTCTGTGTTTTTACTGACAATATAGTTTTGTACCGGCAGAAACCCTAATTTGACCCGAAACTGAAAAATTCTAGATTTTATCATAGTTTTATACTGGCAGAAACCCTAATTTCTAAAACTTTCGCACAAAAATAAAATAAAATATTTTATTCGGGCGAATTTTGGTGAAAAACGGTCGAAAACCCTAATCGGGTAAACGACGGAGCTAGAGACAGGACTGTAGAGATATGCCAGAGGATAGGGATGATGAGTCATCTTAGCCAACTCACCTAGTGAGTCACCATGATGACTCACCATTGTCATTATGACATTCTTGGACTTAAGTTCTTTTGTTATTTACCAAAGGACCAAAAGATGAAAATATCCTCATCCTTCCTACATTAGTCACCATGGAGAGTCACCACCATGACTCATCCAAGGTAATGATGGCAAAGGAAAACATCTAGATATTTATGTAATCAAAAGACCAAAATTCCCTTGACCTTCCTTATGAATTCCTTTCATGTCCTAAAATATTTTGACAAGTTTTCCCTCCTTTACTCCTTGATGCACACGGCCACCTCCTCTCATCCACCTATCTTCACTTCATTTTCTAAATTATCATCCTTTATTCATAAGACAAAATCCTTTCATTTTCTTCCTTAAGCAAAATTCGGCCACCACTAGTAAACCAATAGCCACTTGCTTGATTGAAAAACGAAGACATTATTCATTATCCTCTCATTATCCTTGTTCATGAAACCAAGCCTTCCTTTCCTTTCTTCCTTGTTCATCATATTGTGATCCAAGAGCTTGTTTAGAAAACTAAGAGTAGATCCTTGATCTTCTAATCATTCTAAGCCTAAGCTATCTCACAAGAAAATCCATTTAGAGCACTCCTTGAAAATGGGTTTTTCTAGCCTAAGATCATCAACTTCTTGATTCATTACTTGTCTACTTCAAGTGAGTGATTTCTTCCATGAATCATCTTCCTTGTCCATGGCTTAACTCAACCCTTTTTATTTTTGTGTGTTGGTTGCTAGGTTTTGGGGAGCAAAAACCGTGAGCATCCTTTGGTATTTTAGCTTGTTTTTGTTTGACCTCCAAATGAACAACAAAGGTATGGGCGAGATTAACCACCATCTACCTTATTATGGGTGTGTGTGTGTGTGGTTTAAAGTATGTTTATGTTATCTTGAAACCCTAAGTGTGGGGTTATGTGTTTATGTTCGTGTGATCCTCTAAGAGGACTTTGTATGATATTTGTGTTGTGCATGTGGTGTACTTGTGATTTGTGGAGAATATGCTTATTTGATGTATGTTGGTTTGAAGAAAAATGATGATTTAGATTACATGATCTTTGGTAGGAAAGCATGTTTAAAATGTTAAGTTATATGCCATGAATCTATGAATTGATACATGGATATGTATATGTGATTGTGAGCTTGTTTAGTGAAGTGAGAACCTTCACTTTGTTGATGCTTGGTTTCGGCCAAGGCTAGAAGAAATGACATGACAACTTTAATTTCATCAATCTATGTAACTCTAACCTTGTTTAAAGGTTTAAAAAGGAATAAAACCAAGAAGAAAATAATGTTTTACAAAACTGTTTTCATAGTATTTAAATCTGTCTTTGGTGTTTTGATGACCCCAACATGGTTTCAATTTGAATTTAGGACTTAAGAGAACAAAAATCATGTTTTAGCGGACTTAAAAACGGAATTTTCACGAAATCGGACACATAAAATGAACCAAAGATTCTAATTTTGACCAAAAATTCTTTAGATAGTTTGAAACTGTTTTTGAAGTCTATTTAAATGTCTTAAGACTCCAAAATGAGTTTTGGACCATTAGGCTTAAAAATCATTGAAAAGGGATTTACACGATTTTCAAATTTAACGACTTTCGATCAAGTTTTAGGATTTTTATAAAACTATAGAGTGAAGCTCGAAATTAGCATTTTAATACTTTAACATAAGTATTTGAATCTAAGAAAGTGATGGATTTGAGAAAAACGATCATATTTTCGAAAATACGGAAGTTAAGTTGAAATATAGTAAAAAGCGGCAAAACTGTGTTTTAAGTATTTAGATGTTTTTGACAAACAGTTTTGAGGAATTCAGTACTTATGTACTTCTGGTTGAATTTTCTTTCAAAATGATTTGGTTTTAGTTAAAGGTTTTGGTTTTAAACCAAAAAGAATTTTAGTCCTCAAAGACTAGGATTTACAGTAAAATGCAAAACCTTAGTCATAAATGACTTAGTGAAAACACAAATTTAATAATTTATGACTTATGGTGAAGCAAGACTATTTGTCATAAAGTGTGGATAATTCATTATCCACACATCCATAATACTTAATGACAAAGAGTATTTTAAGGTTACTTGCTCGACAAGTAATCTTGTTCGAGAATGGACTTAAATAGGTATAATGAGTTGGTGACGAACGACCAACCTTCGTAATATACTAAATCATTGAAACATGGATGGTCCAATGAGGGGTGATCCCCAATAAGTTAGTACTTTCTACCTTGCCTCTAGAATGACTTTTGGTTTCTGCAAGGAACCCCGAAATTATCCGGTGGATAAATATGAACACATACGCCGTTATCGGCTTGATCCAAATGAAATTGTCAGTAAGGCCTTTGTTCCTAGGAAGAGGTCTTACATGTCTGTGCGCAAGCGGACGTGTTAGTGACGATCTTCAACAGTCTCGGGGATGGTCAGGGTAGGAAGGTCACATATGGCCAGTTGGTGATTCTTCTTGGTCGTGGCGTTCCGTGCAATACACTGACATCTACGACTAGATGCTAGCCGTCCAGGTTATTGAGAGTGTTTCACAATCAGTTCTAATTCCACATGTGGCTATTATTATTGATTCGCACAAGATGCCTAATTTTGGCAGTTGTGATACATGTTCTCTAATCACTCCTTCCGAACGTTCTCTTAGCTCCAAAATTTGGGTCAGATCTTCCTTGAGGCTATGTAGGTATGGGACTATACAGTTTCAGTCAGTTACCTCCATTCTCGTGTCTCTATGAGTTGACAGTGTCTGTCATGTTTTGTTAAACTTGCTGATAGAGAGATATTGTTTACCTTCGGGTATGTGTGAAATTGCTGATAATTATACTGTGATATGTATGTTGTCATATGTGTAACACCCCATTTTTTGTTAAAGTTCTTTTATGTCTATTGTTTGGTTGCTTAAGCCTTAGGACTTAGCCTAGAGTTGTTGTTGAAGGCTAAGTGGGATTTCTAGGCTTAAGATCCCTTTCTTAGGCTTGTGTTTTGTGACTGTCTGAGTCACAAGCACGGCCGTGCTCAATAGAGAGCACGACCATGCTTGTTGGGAGAGCGCGTCTCGCTGACGCTAAGTTGAGCATGATCGTGCTCAATAGGGAGCAAGCCCGTGCTCAAAGGCAGACCGTGCCTCAGAGGAGCTGATGTGAGCACGCCCGTGCTCAAGGAGGAGCACGATCGTGCTCGGGCCTATGCATTTAAATATAGAATAGTAACCGAGGGTTTTAGTTGTAAACCCTATTTTGGCATAACAACCACCCTATTGCGGCTATATCTGTTCTTTTCCCTGTTTCCCCTAAACTCGGTGCATCTTAGGAGTTTTGGAGACCTTTTGGAAGCCTTTGTTCATCTGTGCCAATCCGAGTAGGTAACAGTTTCTTCCCTTTTGGTTTCCTTTTCTGTTATTTAGATTTGGAAACTAATTGGTTAACATTCTTGTTTGACCAAGGCTTGGAAGCTGACTGAGCCGCTTAAAGGAACACGTTGGTTGTCGTTTGGTCTACCATTTGGCGTCTTACTATCGGATTCTTCATACCAGGTATGGGTAGAAGGATAGTGTAATCATTAGGCAAGGGGGTAGCGTAAGATGAGGGGTTCCCATAGCCCCTTAATGTTTTTGTTAACTGTTGTTAATGCCATGTTACGTTTGATTATGAGTATGCCTGTATTGCATAGTTAATTGCTATAATTGTTATTTGGTTAATGGTGTGCCTGTCATGTATGCCTATTGTTTATAGTTACTATGTTGTGTGCCAATTACTGTATGACATGCTCTATGTTATGAATTATGTTGTTGATGATGTTGATTGGTTGAATGATTTTGTTTAACGTTGAACAATTAATAAGACCCTAATTGCTTAATAGGACTCTTAATTAACATAACGGTTAAGGGATTAATCCCCTAATGTTTCATAAAACATGGACTGTTAGTGAGGGGTGAGGTTTTATGCCAAATGGATTAGTCAAGACATTAGGATTTGATTTGAGAGTGTTTAGGGAGTTCTTGGTTTCAAGAACATGTTGAATCTGCCCAGAACAATACGACTGGCTCCAGGAGCACGGCTGTGCTGAACAGGGAGCACGCCCGTGCTCCCAGTTTGAGCCGCACGTTGAGCACGACCATCCAGGACAGTGAGCACGACCGTGCTCCACTTAAGTGGCAGCACGACCGTACTGGGGCAAGCATGTCCGTGCTCCCCTTACTGGTCAGAACGTGAATTAAAGGTTTTAAAGGGTGTTTCACCCGGAATGTCCCCAATAATGAAATAAGACATCAATCGAATGAAGACAGTTAGATAACTTAATTAAAGACTAATTAAGATGAAACAAGAATAAGAAGTTGGTTAAGCCGTTGCCCAATTGGCTGCCGTATGTTGATAAGCTTTGGTGCTTTTTGGCCAAAGTGGCCTCGATGCTTTTGGGTCGAGGTGTTGTTGAGTTGAACCTTGGTCCTTTCTGGCCAAGGGGACCTTGACTTTTAAGGGTCAGGGTGTTGATGATGTTGATGTTGGTGATAAGTCTTGGGTGCTTATTGGCCCAAGCGAGGGAGGTGGTTGCCCTTGTTTGTTGTTATGTTCATGCATGACGCATTGAAGTTGTTAGTGGGGGAAGGTCAACATAGGGGAGGTCGTCCTAGAGTACAACGATCTGGCCGTCCGCAGGTGGTTTACCCAACGTTTGGTGAACCGTGCACCCCCGTGGTGGCGCATCCGAGAGTATGGTGCGTCGGTTATCCAAGGGATTCACACATGGTTTGGTGGACTACCGTTGTTGGTGCTTTTTGGCCAATGTGGATATGTAACTCCGAAGTTGCTTCCTGAGATAGTTTGGATCCACATGCATAATGGAGTAGCGAAGTAGTGTTGCACCGCATAGCATATGTTGGTTCAAATAACATGTTGATGTGATTATTTTATGTTGATGTTATATGTTGTATATTGCTATGCCATGCTATGATGTATGTTCATCTTGCTTACTACTTCCATGCCGATGTGTTTACATGTTGTCTTACTCCCCGTTTTCTCTGTTTTTGTTGTTGGCATGTATCTCTTTATGCAGAGGACAGTGAGCTGCCAGTGGAGGAGTGACTCTGAGGAGCCGCGACTCTAGCTAGGATGTTTAGTTGTTTCAGTAGTTATTGTTTGTTTTTAGTTTCAGTTTTAGTTGTATTCCGAGGATTTTATTCCGGAACGATTATACCAGCTCTGTATGTGACATTGGGGTTGGGTTATGTTTATGCTTATGTTTTATTTTAATTTAAAACGATGTTTCTTTCCACTTTGAGATGTTACAATGTGGTACTTTCTATCCAATTTTTATTTTACGAAATAAATGCATGTTTTTATATTACCTCTTTTATGTAAATGTTTTATAAATAATATGTGGGGTAGAGGGTGTCACATTTAGTGGTATCATATCAGGTCTGTCCTATTAGGCCGTGGTATGAGTCTGTTGTGAGTCTGTTGTGTGGTCTTGTTTAAATTGTCTATACTTGTTATAGACAATGATGCTTATAGTTGGAGCCTGTAGCTTTTACCTGCTTATGTTCTCTGTATTTAATGGTTGTTTTGGACATTTACAGGAACTCATGGCAGGTAGAGGCAGAAACTATCAGGCAATCGCTGACGCGATGGCACTTTGGACAAGTCCAGAACAACAACAACGGAGGAACGACTGAGTTTCAGGGTCTTGACAAGTTCCAGTGGAACAATCCGCCATCTTTCCGAGGAGCTTATGACCTCGAGGGTGCTCTGTTGTGGATGAGGGAGATCGAGAAGATCTTCCGAGCCATAGATTGTAATGATCAGCAGCGGGTTATCTTCGCTACGTTTATGCTCACTGAGGAGGCAGAACACTGGCGGGAGAATTGCCGTCAGAGTATGGTGACTGAGGGTACGACAGTCATGTAGGCTGTTTTCAGAGATACGCTCTTGGAGAAGTATTTTCCTGCGGATGTACGTGACAAGAAAGAGATGGAATTCTTGGCGCTGAAGCAGGGAAATATGTCAGTGGGAGAGTCTGCGGCAAAGTTCGAGTAGTTGGCTAGGTATTACACACCTTATCAGGTCATGGTGGATGTTCGGTCAAAGTGTGTAAAGTTCGAAGATGCTTACAAGTCCAGAATGGCCAGTTTAAAGGGTTCAGATAGCCAGGGCAGTATGAAGACCGAGCAAAAGGAAAAAGGCAAGCAGCGTTACGCACTAGCTGGCCGATATTTCAAACAGAGTGGCAGGAAGCCACAATTTTCTTATGATAGGTCCAGGGGTGGGAACTCTAATGCCCCAAGGCTTATGAAGTGCTGCAAGTGCGGCGCACCAGATCACTTCACTACCCAGTGCAAGGAATCAGACATCATCTGCTTTAGGTGTGGCAAGTCTGGCCACATCAGTCGGGATTGTGGAGGAGCGAAGTCAGAACCTCCAAGTGCTAGCAAGAGTCAGCAGTCTCAGGCTAATCGACTGAAGGCCACTGGGAGAGTCTTTACTCTTAGTGGAGCTGAGGCCTCCGAGTTCGAGGACTTGATCCAAGGTATGTGCTTAATTGATGGAATTCCTTTAACTGTATTGTATGATTCGGGTGCTACGCACTCGTTTATATCACATGATAGGGTCAAAAGTCTTAAACTACCTGTTACTTTTCTTGAGTATGATTTGATTGTTTCCATGCCTACATACAAGCATATCCTTACCTCTCATGCAAGCAAGAACTGTCATATTACCATTAATGGTAGAACTTTTATTGTAAATCTTGTATGTCTACCTTTAAAACAGCTTGATATTATTCTTGGCATGGATTGGTTATCTTTCAACCACGTCCTATTAAATTGTTTTGATAAAATCATAGTTTTTGGAACTCCTGTGGAGTCCAAGGATTCTAGATTTCTCTCTGCCAACCAAGTTAAGACTTCGATGAAAGACGAGGCCCAAGTGTACATGATGTTGTCTTCCCTGGAATTAAAGAGCCCTCCTGATGTCGGAAGTGTGCCTATTGTGCGGGAATTTCCTGAAGTGTTCCCGGTGGATGTTTATAACTTGTCCCCTGAGAGAGATGTTGAGTTCACCATAGACCTAGTGCCTGGCGCTGGTCCAATATCTGTAGCGCCCTATAGAATATCTCCTCTAGAGCTATCTGAGTTGAAAAAACAGATAGAGGATCTGATCCAGAAGCAGTTTATTAGGCCTAGCGTATCCCCATGGGGAGCGCCAGTGTTGCTAGTAAAGAAGAAGGATGGCAGTATGAGGTTGTGTGTCGACTATCGACATCTCAACAAGGTGACCACTAAGAATCGATATCCCCTCCCTAGGATTGATGACCTTATGGATCGGTTGATAGGGGCTTGTGTCTTCTCGAAGATAGATTTGAGGTCAGGGAACCATCAGATTCGAGTTAAGTCTGAGGACATCCCGAAGACAGCGTTTAGGATGCGTTATGGTCACTATAAGTACTTGGTTATGCCCTTTGGTGTGACCAATGCTCCTGCTGTGTTCATGGATTACATGAACAAGACTTTTCACCCTTACTTGGATAAGTTTGTGGTGGTTTCCATAGATGACATCTTATTGTACTCCAAGACCAAGGAGGAACATGAGAAACACTTGAGGGTTGTCTTGCAGACCCTTAAGGAGAAGCAGTTGTATGCTAAGTTGTCTAAGCGTGAGTTTTGGTTAGAGGAGGTGAGTTTCTTAGGACACGTCATCTCTAAAGGTGAGATAGCTATGGACCCCGCAAAGGTAGAGACGGTGCTGCAATGGAAAGCGTCGAAGTCAGTGACCAAGATTAGGAGTTTCTTTGGTTTAGTTGGGTACTATAGGAAGTTTATAGAAGGTTTCTCTAAGTTAGCCTTACCCTTAACCCGTCTTACCAAGAAAGGACAGTTGTTTGTGTGGAACTCTAAATGTGAAGAGAGTTTCTAAAGCCTTAAGGATAGGTTGATATCAGCACCAGTGTTAGTTTTGCCAGGTCCTAGTGAACCTTTCGTAGTTTACTGCGATGCTTCTGAGCAAGGTTTAGGTGGTGTGTTGATGCAGAATGGTAAGGTAGTGGCCTATGCTTCTAGGCAGTTGAAAAACCATGAGAAGAACTACTCTACCCATGACCTATAATTAGGAGCTGTGGTATTTGCCTTAAAGATTTGGAGGCATTACCTATATGGAGCAAAATTTGAGGTTTTTAGTGATCATAAGAGTTTGAAGTATCTCTTTGATCAAAAGGAGTTGAATATGAGGCAGCGTAGGTGGATGGAGTTTTTAAAGGATTACGAGTTTGATCTTACCTACCACCCAGGAAAAGCCAATGTAGTGGCAGATACTTTAAGTAAGAAAACCTTGCACATCTCCGCTTTGATGGTTAGAAAGATGGATCTGATTGATGAGTTTAGAGACCTGAGTTTAGCTTGGGAAGTTACCCCTAAGAGCATTAGGCTTGGAACCTTGAAGGTTACCAACAGTTTGATGGATCAGGTTAGAGAGGGTCAGAAGATATACCAGTTTCTCTTAGATCAGAGAGAGTTGCTTGCTCAAGGTAAAAACCTTAGTTTTAAGGAAGGAAGTGATAAAGTTTTGAGGTTCAAGGATAGAGTCTGTATACTAGAGGTCCCAGAGCTTAGAAAGTTGATCCTTGAAGAAGGATATAGGAGTGGACTGAGTGTGCACCCAGGTGCTACTAAGATGTATTAGGATCTTCAGCGTAAGTTTTGGTGGCTAGGATGAAGAAAGATGTGGCTGAGTTTGTGTATGCTTGTTTAGTGTGCCAAAAGGCTAAGATAGAACACTAGAAGCCATCAGGAAAGTTGCAACCCCTAAGTATCCCAGAATGGAAGTGGGATAGTATTTCCATGGATTCTGTGTCTGGACTCCCTAGGACTCCAGCTGGTTTTAATGCAATCTGGGTTGTGGTGGATAGACTGACTAAGTCCGCCCATTTCATCCCTATGAACATGGAATATCCTTTGGAAAAGTTGGCCAAGTTGTACATCAAAGAGATAGTTAGGCTACATAGTATACCCTCTAGCATAGTGTCAGATAGAGACCCGAGGTTTACCTCTAAGTTTTGGAATAGTTTGTAAGAGGCTTTAGGAACCAAGCTTAGGCTAAGTTCAGCTTATCACCCACAGACTGATGGTCAGTCTAAGAGAACCATCCAGTCCTTAGAGGACTTGCTTAGAGCTTATGTGCTAGAATAGTCGGGTAGTTGGGACAAGCTTTTGCCCCTGATAGAGTTTACCTACAACAATAGTTTCCATTCCAATATTGGGATGGCACCTTATGAAGCTTTTCATGGGAAGAGATGTAGGACACCCTTGTGTTGGAGTGAACATGGTGATAGTGTTGTGTTAGGACCCGAGATAGTGCAAGAAACCACATATAAAGTGAGGATGATTCAGGAAAAAATGAAAGTGGCACAGAGTAGGCAAAAGAGCTACCATGACAAAAGGAGGAAGGCACACGAATTCCAGAAAGGTGAACATGTGTTCTTGAGAGTTACCTCGACAACTGGGGTTGGTAGAGTGATGAAAGCAAGCAAACTTACTCCTAGGTTCATTGGTCCTTACCAAATTCTAAAAAGAGCCGGTGAAGTCGCCTACCAAATAGCCTTACCACCGTTCTTGTCCAACCTTCATAATGTTTTTCATGTGTCTCAATTCAGAAAGTACATTCATGACCCTAGCCACGTGATTGTACCCGATACCATATAGTTAAAAAAGAACTTGACTTTTGAGGTAATACCCCTTCGAGTCGAGGATAGGAGGGTGAAGCAGCTAAGAGGCAAGGAGATTCCTTTGGTCAAAATCGTTTAGAGTGGGGCTACTGAGGAAAGTGCTACATGGGAGTTGGAAAGTAAGATGATGGAATCGTATCCATACCTTTTCAACCGAGGTGAATATAAATTTCGAGAACGAAATTTTTATAAGGGGGTGGAGTTATAAAACCCCATTTTTCATTAAAGTGCTTTTATGTCTGTTGTTTGGTTGCTTAAGCCTTAGGACTTAGCTTAGAGTTGTTGTTGAGGGCTAAGTGAGATTTCTAGGCTTAAGATCCCTTTCTTAGGCTTGTGTCTTGTGACTGTCTGAGTCACAAGCAAGGCCGTGCTCAATAGAGAGCACGACCGTGCTCGTTGGGAGAGCACATCTCGCTGACGCTAAGTTGAGCACGACCATGCTCAACAGGGAGCACGCCCGTGCTCAAAGGCAGACCGCGCCTCAGAGGCACTGATGTGAGAACGCCCGTGCTCAAGGAGGAGCACGATCGTGCTCGGGCCTATGCCTTTAAATATAGTACAGTAACCGAGGGTTTTAGTTGTAAACCCTATTTTGGCACAACAGCCACCCTAGTGCGGCTACACCTGCTCTTTTCCCTATTTCCTCTAAACTCAGTGCATCTTAGGAGGTTTGGAGACCTTTGGGAAGCCTTTGTTCATCTGTGCCAATCCGTGTAGGTAACGGTTTCTTCCCCTTTGGTTTCCTTTTCTGTTATTTAGATTTGGAAACTAATTGGTTAACATTCTTGTTTGACCAAGGCTTGGAAGCTGACTGAGCCGCTTAAGGGAACATGTTGGTTGTCGTTTGGTCTATCGTTTGGCGTCCTACTATCGGATTCTTCATACCAGGTATGGGGAGAAGGATGGTGTAATCATTAGGCAAGGGGGTAGTGTAAGATGAGGGGTTCCCATAGCCCCTTAATATTGTTGTTAACTGTTGTTAATGTCATGTTATGTTTGATTATGAGTATGTCTGTATTGCATAGTTAATTGCTATAATTGTTATTTGGTTAATGGTATGCCTGTCATGTATGCCTAATGTTTATAGTTACTATGTTGTGTGCCAATTACTGTATGACATGCTCTATGTTATGAATTCTGTTGTTGATGATGTTGATTGGCTGAATGATTTTGTTTAACGTTGAACAGTTAATAAGACCATAATTGGTTAATAGGACTCTTAATTAACATAACGGTTAAGGGATTAATCCCCTAATGTTTCATAAAACATGGACTGTTAGTGAGAGGTGAGGTTTTATGCCAAACGGATTAGTCAAGACATTAGGATTTGATTTGAGAGTGTTTAAGGAGTTCTTGGTTTCAAGAACATGTTGAATCTGCCCAGAACAATACGACTGGCTCCAGGAGCATGGCTGTGCTGAACAGGGAGCACGCCCGTGCTCCCAGTTTGAATCTGGAAGGTGGCCGCGCGTAGAGCACGACAGTGCAGGACAGTGAGCACGACCGTGCTCCACTTAAGTGGCAGCACGACCGTGCTGGGGCGAGCACACCCGTGCTCCCCTTACTGGTCAGAACGTGAATTAAAGGTTTTAAAGGGTGTTTCATCCCGAATGTCCCCAATAATGAAATAAGACACCAATCGAATGAAGATAGTTTGATAACTTAATTAAAGACTAATTAAGATGAAACAAGAATAACAAGTTGGTTAAGCCGGTGCCCAATGGGCTGCCGCACGTTGATAAGTTTTGGTGCTTTTTGGCCAAAGTAGCCTCGATGCTTTTTGGTTGCGGTGTTGTTAAGTTGAACCTTGGTGTTTTTTGGCCAAGGGGGCCTTGACTCTTAAGGGTCAGGGTGTTGATGATAAGTCTTGGGTGCTTATTGGCCCGAGAGGGAGGTGGTTGCCCTTGTTTGTTGTTGTGTTCATGCATCACGCGTTGAAGTTGTTAGTGGGGGAAGATCAACATAGGGGAGGTTGTCCTAGAGTACGATGATCTGGCCGTCCGCAGGTGGTTTACCCAAGGTTTGGTGAACCGTGCGCCCCCGTGGTGGCGTATCCGAAAGTATGGTGCGTCGGCTATCCAAGGGGTTCACCCATTGTATGGTGGACTGTCAATGTTAGTACTTTTTGGCCAATGTGGATATGTAACTCCGAATTGTTGGAATACGTGGCTCGACTCAAGAGGGGAGGGGTGAATTGAGTCTAAAAATTTCTTGGATTTTTCAAAAAAATATTTTCTTTAACAAAATTAATCAAGTAAACAAATATAAAAAAAATAATTTAAAAGAGAAAGGAAGAGAATACTTGCACGAGGATTTTATCCTGGTTCAGCCACCAACCACTTGTGACCTACGTCCAGTCCCCACCCCACCTGTGGGATTTTCTTCCACTAATAAACAAGCTTATAAACTGGTGCTTGCAAACCTTTGTACACAACAGAGCACTCTAACCACGCCTCCTGGGATACCTCACCCACCACGTGTAAGAGCCTCAACGACCTCTAGCACTCTCCCTCGCGTCTCCGGGATACCTCACTCACGCTTCTGAGCCTAGAGTTGTACACCAAAGGGATGCCTCACCCTTTACAACAGAAGGATACCTCACCTTCTAATCAGAGGGATACCTCACCCTCTACCTAAGGGATATCACACCCTATTTCTGAGTTGATACAGAGAGTAGAAGAAACTGAAGCACTCTAGATAGTGCAGATGATACAAATTGAAGTCCTATGATTCTGATAGCGAAATATTTTTTTTAATCTTACAATTATATATAGAAAGAAATATAGTGCATGGTTGAAACAGATTGTATAATTTCAAAAAGAGTTTAATGCACTGATTGAAAAATATTTGCACCCTTATATTTATATCTATCTATATTTTTATAGCTGCACCGTTGGGAAAAGAAACTTGCAATATATATATTTAATTCAATGGATTGAAATGACTTAGCCATCTATTAAAATAAGGAATTGCCAAATATATATACTGTTTCATTAGCACAATTGCAACGTGCACCTTTTGGATTTCAGTATATTGAAATTCAATGTACAAATAAAAAAAACCTTTCTTTTTGTGTTAAATAAGGATTTTAATTTGAAATTAATTTTCAAGGTACTTTACAAATCAAATGCTTGATTAAAATCCTTTTATCCAAAAGTGTAGTGTTTTAGTTAAATTGATTAAATGAGCCAAAGTGAGTTTAGTCATCATACCCTTACAAGATATCTAAGACCTAGTATATTTACCCAATCTTGCTGAGGTCTTGATGCTTGAAACTTGACACTCCTAGCTTATTTATGTCTTGCCTTACCAGCCTTTGAGTACCTGCATGCTTGTAAATTATATTTTCTTTTTGTCCTGCATGCTTATAGTTAGTGTTTGTCAATCATCAAAACATAATCAAATATATACTTACATTCTCCCCCTTTTTGATGATGACAAACCTTATCTTTCTTACCTGAGTAATGTGTTTATCAGAGTGTACTTGCAGCAGGTATGTGTGGAAAGGATCTTTGACTTTCTAAAGAACATTACACAAAGAAAGCATTAGTAGAATATATTTACTTATTCCTCCCCCTTTTGACATTATCAAAAAGGAAATTATAGTGGAGAGAAATAATACATATATTATTTCAGTGAGAGCAATAAACAATATCATCAAAACATTATGATGAGAAATTATATGCATTTTTGTACTCAATAAGTAAGGCAAGCATATTTCATATTTTCTCCTATTTATTCTCGCCCTCATTATATAATTTCTTTTTAACATGTTCCCCTCTTTCTATGTATTCATCCCCCTTAACCATATGATGAAATTTATTTGCAAGAGGGTTTGAGGATAAAATCCATTTTAGTTTTTCCCTTTATGATAGAGACAATATAATTTAAAGATGAGAAGATTTATATTCTCAAACATATTATTCAGAGTTGCAGCGTAGTTTGAATAAAGAAAACTCCTCTTTACAATGTCCATCAAGAACAAAAGATTTTTATTTTAAACTCTCCCCCTCAAACATGCACTTCTATAGTCTCATACTCCCCCTTTAGGATGCAATTATTTTCTCCCCCTTTCAAAAATAATTTTTGTAAATATATACTTCATCATTTTTTAAAAAGAAATATCCAAGTAAGCAGGTTAAGGATCTGTACATATAGAGGAAAAGAGTAAAATCACTTTACTAACTCAAGATCGAGGCAACAAGGTTTTTCATGTCATTTAGATTGATAGCACATTTAAAGAGATATTGTCAGAGAAGCATAACATTGAATATGTCTATTATTATTCCCTAATTCTCAAGTATATTGCACTTAAAGCACGATAAGGTATAATGGATAGAGATTACCAATTTTAATAGAAGACTATGGACCTCTGAGAATTTAATCTTTTCACATAGGGTCTTGAACTCCAATAGGGATTTTTCCACTTTCCATACTTCAAACTTATTGAGTTTGCAAATGAGCCACCATGGGATATGAAGACTTTTGATACTTTGGATTTTCCATTCAAGCGAATGTCTTTTCTTACCCATCGCTTCTTCATCTGAGTGTTGACCTTTATGAGTTCCATATTTTTCTCATGACAAACTTTCATAAAGGGGCTTTTGCTTCGCTTAACAATAATTGTACTTTTGAGTTTGGAAAGCATCTTGCTTGATGTTGTCTCCTTTTCATGACCAAAATGTCCATCATTTTGCAATTTTTCCTGCACATTAGATAAGGTAGAGGAACTTTTTGGTACCCATTTCATCTTGGGTCCTTGGGGGTTAGTGGATATGCATTGATAACTTTTAGGAACCCATGACAACTTATTTCTTTCATAATAATTTTTCACATAAGAGTTTCTCCTATAATGACATAGATGAGAAATATGTCCTTGATGACCGCAATAATTGCAAATTATAGAAGAAGACTTGGTCTTTTTGAGATCATCATAGAAAAACTTGGGGTTTTTAGATTGTTGACAATTCAAAATATTTTTATCAAAAACATTGTTCGAATTTCCATGCAAAATAGTGTTACTTCCCTTGCTACTAGCATTCACGGAATTCGAACAAGTAGATTTGTCAACTTTGTTATATTTAAAAGTAAAATCCTCAACTTGATTTTTAAGAATAAAATTTTCACAAGTTGTTGAGGTTTTACAATTTAAAGAGTTTTTCTCATAAAGAAAAGTATGATCATATTTCAAGTTCTCAATTTCTATTTCAATGGATGATAACTTTTCCAAGGAAATCAAGTTTTTCTTTTCTAAATTAATCAAACCATCATATAACTCATTATATCCACATTTTAGCTCATCATACAAAGGACTGTCAACATTAGCATTATTTACCTCAAAGTCCTTTTGAACCATGTGGGTTGTTGACTCTTCATAGAAATGATCTTTCTCCTCATTTTTGTTCATCAATGCTTCAAGAGGAAGTTCCATTTCTTTTTCAACCGGAACAGTATCATTATCAAGATGAGTTGTGCTTCTTTCATCACGTTGAGCACCTTCTTGATGACATTTTTCAAGACATGTTTCCCTCCTCAATGTCTTTTGCTCTTCTTGTTTTCTATTTATACTTTCATCCACAAAATCATTGTTAGCAAGATAAATAGCATCAAGCATATTCATTATATCATTTGCACAAAAGCAATCCTTAATTCTAGCATATGCTTCATCGTTCAAACTATTTCTCAAAATTTGCATTACTTTAATATTTAAGGAAAAATAATTTTTGTCAAATTCGTTCCATTGTGTTTGGGTTTAGAAATAAAACCCTTTAAAACAATTTCCCACAAATCAAAATCTATTGCTTGAATAAAAATTTCTATCCTAGCTCTCCAATAAATATAATCTACACCATCAAAATATGGTGGTTTAGTGAAATCACAAAAACTCATTTTTCAAAGAAAGCTTTTAAGGTTGCCGGCAAATAGGATCTTTCACTCTAAGCTGTTAAGCTTTAAACAGAGTCGAAGCTCTGATACCACTTGTTGGAATAGGTGGCTCGACTCAAGAGGGGAGGGGTGAATTGAGTCTAAAAATCTCTTGGATTTTTCAAAAAAATATTTTCTTTAACAAAATTAATCAAGTAAACAAATATAAAAAAAATAATTTAAAAGAGAAAGGAAGAGAATACTTGCACGAGGATTTTATCCTGGTTCAGCCACCAACCACTTGTGACCTACGTCCAGTCCCCACCCCACCTGTGGGATTTTCTTCTTATAAACTGGTGCTTGCAAACCTTTGTACACAACAGAGCACTCTAACCACGCCTCCTGGGATACCTCACCCACCACATGTAAGAGCCTCAACGACCTCTAGCATTCTCCCTCGCGTCTCCGGGATACCTCACCCACGCTTCTGAGCCTAGAGTTGTACACCAAAGGGATGCCTCACCCTTTACAACAGAAGGATACCTCACCTTCTAATCAGAGGGATACCTCACCCTCTACCTAAGGGATATCACACCCTATTTCTGAGTTGATACAGAGAGTAGAAGAAACTGAAGCACTCTAGATAGTGCAGATGATACAAATTGAAGTCCTATGATTCTGATAGCGAAATATTTTTTTTAATCTTACAATTATATATAGAAAGAAATATAGTGCATGGTTGAAACAGATTGTATAATTTCAAAAAGAGTTTAATGCACTGATTGAAAAATATTTGCACCCTTATATTTATATCTATCTATATTTTTATAGCTGCACCGTTGGGAAAAGAAACTTGCAATATATATATTTAATTCAATGGATTGAAATGACTTAGCCATCTATTAAAATAAGGAATTGCCAAATATATATACTGTTTCATTAGCACAATTGCAACGTGCACCTTTTGGATTTCAGTATATTGAAATTCAATGTACAAATAAAAAAAACCTTTCTTTTTGTGTTAAATAAGGATTTTAATTTGAAATTAATTTTCAAGGTACTTTACAAATCAAATGCTTGATTAAAATCCTTTTATCCAAAAGTGTAGTGTTTTAGTTAAATTGATTAAATGAGCCAAAGTGAGTTTAGTCATCATACCCTTACAAGACATTTAAGACTTAGTATATTTACCCAATCTTGTTGAGGTCTTGATGCTTGAAACTTGATACTCCTAGCTTATTTATGTCTTGCCTTACCAGCCTTTGAGTACCTGCATGCTTGTAAATTATATTTTCTTTTTGTCCTGCATGCTTATAGTTAGTATTTGTCAATCATCAAAATATAATCAAATATATACTTACACGAATATGTCTTCCTGAGATAGTTTGGATCCACATGCATAATGGAGTAGCGGAGCAGTGTTGCACCGCATAGCATATGTTGGTTAAAATAACATGTTGATGTGATTATTTTATGTTGATGTTATATGTTGTATATTGCTATACCATGTTATGATGTATGTTCATCTTGCTTACTACTTCCATGCCGATGTGTTTACAGGTTTTCTTTCTCCCGTTTTCTCTGTTTCTGTTGTTGGCATGTATCTCTTTATGCAGAGGACGGTGAGCAGCCAGTGGGGGAGTGATTCTGATGAGCCGCGACTCTCTAGCTAAGATGTTTAGTTGTTTCATTAGTTATAGTTTGTTTTTAGATTTAGTTTTAGTTGTATTCCGAGGATTTTATTCTGGAACAACGGTGAGCAGCCAGTGGAGAAGTGATTATGAGGAGCCGCGATTCTAGCTAGGATGTTTAGTTGTTTCAATAGTTATAGTTTGTTTTTAATTTTAGTTGTATTCCGAGGATTTTATTCCGGAACGATTATACAAGCTCTGTTTGTGACATCGCGGTTGGGTTATGTTTATGCTTATGTTTTATGTTTTATTTTATTTTAAAACTATGTTTCTTTCCGCGTTGAGATGTTACAATGTGGTACTTTTTATCCCGTTTTATTTTACGAAATAAATACATGTTTTTATATTACCTCTTTTATGTAAATGTTTTATAAATAATATGCGGGGTAGGGGGTGTCACAGTCTGCATGCATGCCCTATGTTGTAGGATGAATGTGGAAAGAAATAAAATTGTGGTGGATCCAGAGGACCAAGATCTTTTCATAAAATAGCTTTTATCTAATAAAACAGCTGAAACTAGGAAAATCAAGCTTTCCCAAACAAGCTCAAACTTGGAAAAGTTGCTTATTTCACCTTATATGGTACACAGATACACTGTACAGAATGCAAGTATACTATAATGCATGTTAACTTTAGTCCAAAAAAAGAAGGTAAAAAAAAAAAGAAACACAAAAATAGCAATTACTTGATGAAGCATCTGCACAGTAGAAGCTGTTTGGAAATTGTTGGAACAAGAACTTTCTTCACTTTTGTTGTCCTCGTCCCTTAGTATCCTTCTCCAAATGCTGGCAAATTCATTACATTTCTGTTGCTCTGAATCTTCAAAAACACAATAAAATATATTTTATATACCAAAGAGAATATTGATCTAATTAAATTTATACATTTACTTATATAATTTTCAGTCAATTAGACGAGAAGGGAACAAACATGCCAAATTTTATATCTAGGTATAGCTAGACACATGCATATACAACATCATAGATTTTGAATAAAAATAAAAATTTAAATGACACTTAAGCTTGACAAACAATGATTAGGATATAACTATTGGGCAAAAGCGAAACAACAATACGCTAACAAGTCTTAGAAGCTATAACTATTACAATTACAAGTTCAACTGGAAGAACCGAAACTCGTAAACAATTGAAGGATGAATTATTAGGATGACTAGATCAGACATGTCTGTGAGCTCAGTTAAATTCTTAAAATTCAAAACAATTCATACTTTATTTGAAATACATGTTTATTTCCAAATAATGTATGTCATATAAGACAAGTAATCAGTTGCCTTCAAATACTTACATTGCATACCTTAAAAAGTAATAAATTTAAATCTTGCCTTTCATGTATGATGGAGATATTACCGTAGCAGGTAGACTGGTGGAATTCAATTTTACCACGCGATAGATATGATTGGTTTAGTCGTATGTCATGAACCATCTCTTTTTGAAAACAACATCACCAAGGTTTGACAACAAGAAACAAAGTAATATCAACTGAAATGGAAAATAGAAAACAAACCACTAGGCATGGGTTTTGGTTTATGTCCCCCCATGGTTTTGTTGTTGTTGTTTATATTAATAAATTTACGGTGACATATGATCATCTTGTCTTAAAAAAACAAAAAAACAAAAACAAAACAGGCAAAACAAACCACTAGGCAGTGTTTCTAACACGGACCAAGCCTTATCCCATGGAATATGATAGAACAAGTCCAAATTTAAGTTCAACAGGCAATCCATATAAATTGTATGAAGGTAATAGCCTAGCCGTGGAAAGCAAGACAAATCCAATAATTTCCTGATCTTCCAATTTAAAATGCCTTAATAATTGTATCTAATGGGTAAGAACAAGAACATACCGGGAGTAAAATGATTTGGTGGCTGATTCTCTTCTTCAGTCATCGGATACTGCTATGCTTGAGAAGTACCTAATCATTGTGGGCCTTGTAAGCTCTGATTTTCCTGTATGAAACCCAAGAAAGTGAGATATATACACATTATTGCATTGGTAAACCAACTTGACCTAGACCACAGAAGGATTTCTCCAAGCAGTGCAATTCACATTCGGTTGCAAGACACTCTCTAAAGTAGGCAAATTCAAAGGATCCTGACCACCACACTAGTAAAAATCCTTCAGACACATCTATTTCTGAAAAACCAAACCATATTTTCAGTCACATAAAAGTTAATAATTAAATAAGTAATGCTAGAACGACGTTCTAGTGCATCATTAATACATAAATTGCAGTGTTATTGTTGATGAAAGAACAAAATTATTAAGGGAACATTACAATGAAGTAATTCTTGGTAAACATATTTAAAATTTTGTAGCAAAGCATAAATAGAATAAAAATATGAATAATAAGTACAAAAGGAAAGAAGAAAAGGTGCCTTTTGAGTGTGTGAAGATACTTAGTGGTGTAAAAATGAAAAGGAAAACTATCATCGAAGTATAATTTATCAACTTAGCCATAATTGATAGTCCCTAAATAGCCTATTGGTTTTCTATATTACAAAGGTGTAAAACCTAGGATACTCAACGTGTTAATATTATTAGTTTTATTTAGTCTATGATGCACTAAAACCAGATATGTAACTGAATCATGTATGCATATATGTACATTATTAAATGGAAGCTATATATTTTCGGCATATCTGTGGATTTCTTATAGCAAATTATATATGCAAAAATGTCTAAATAATTACCCAAGTAAGCTTTTATGTTGTAGCTGATGGTAGGGCTGGACATCGGTCGGTTACGGTTGGATTCGAGTCGAAAATTCCAAACTTGAAGAAAACTAAAAACGAAAATACCTGGCCTAATCTTGTCCGACTGTGCCATCAGATTATGCAGGTTGGCGGATGTGTGGTTGAATTGACACAGTTTAGATAAAAAAAAAAATATTGGATTTAGTATGAAGAAGAATAGAAGAAGAAGAGTCAGTAGAAGACAGAACATCAACCAAACCCGGAAACAAATACATATGATTATGTCAGAAGAAATTAAATCAAACATTCAAAGAAAAAAAAAAAACAACTTTCAACAAAAAAATTGAAACTTGAATAGATATGTTCATCCACCATAGCTAGCACCTCTTACAACCACCTTCTTTTTCGTTGAAGAAAAGAAGCTCGCTGGACAACGTTAGAGCTCCAGCGGGAGGGAGGGAAAATAGGGCTGAGTGCTCTCTGTTGCCCTAACTCATCTCATCTTCCACAGATCTTCATTGTTGTTGATTTTGCAAACGAAATCTGCAATATATTTTCTAAGATCTATAACAGATCTGATGCAATATATGATAGATCTCATCAATCCCAGCAGAGCAGACGCATACAGCGGCAAGGGGAGGGAGATGCAAGGGCTAGAGGAGTGAGCTGCGACGGTGTGTGGAGGAGCTACGACGGTGAGGGGAGGGAGAGTGAGAGACGCAGCGGCATGGAGGGAGATGAGACAGCGAGGGGAGGAAGACGCGAAGCTAGGGAGGGAGACTCAGAGACGTCAGTGGCTAGGGGAGGGAGCTAGAGTGAGAGACGTCGACAACTAATGGAGGGAGAGTGAGAGCAAATGGTTAGGGTAAACTTTAACTGAGGGCAAGCTTGTTTCCTTCAGAGTTGAGTATATGACACCAGAAATTGAAATGAAATGAGATAGGTCGGTTAGTTACGGTCGGAAATGAATTTTTTTTAAGCAACACGAACCCGCCTGTCTGGAGTCATACTAATCCGGGTTCTTCATCTGGTGACCTGCTAGATCGACCCGACCCACCCACTTATTTTTTTGTTCGCTTTTTTTTTGGGTTTGGACCGAGCCTCGGGTTCATGTCCACCCTAGCTGATGGGAAGAGGCAGATGGGGGAGAGATCACTAGCGAGGAATGACAAGGGATTTTGCATGGGAGGGAGAATTTCAACAAAGAAAAAAGGATGAATATGATAATCTTATATCAAATTAAATTGTGACATCAAGAACAATTATAAATTATACAAGATTTAATATATAAAAGTATTAACCAACATGGTGTGACACAGTTGGTAGATAACTAGACCCTTTAAGCATGTGGTCAGGTGTTCGATTCCTGACTTATGTGTATGAAAGAGCATCTGTTGGGAGATGTTAACCCCTTAAATGGATCTTAGTACCTCGAGGGATTAGTCTCTGACTCCCGGTCGAAGGATAACCGGGTTCACAAATATATATATATATATATATATATTAAATACAATTTTTTAATCTTTATTTTTTTAACAAATTGTAACTATATCTCAGATTTATATAAAAATAAATTATATTAATATAATGGATTTAAGATAATCAGCGTGTTGGATTTTATAGATCTTCAAGCTTGTATCCATACAATATAGCATCTAACATGTGCTTTATGAATTTTCTTGCAATGTATATAAGCTTCTAAATCGAAGAAACTAAGGTTCGAAAAAAATCTAATATACTAATGGGCGGGTTCTAGGGTGAGCAAGTTAAATTACTTGCTCACCGTGAGAGACGTTCCCACGACCGGCTGTAGCAGGTAGTCCAATTATCATTCGGTTATTTAGGGACCTGTTTGTAATAGATTAATAACGCCAAAATAGATTATGCATAGGGACCTAATTGTAAAAGTTGAAAAACGACAAAAGAGATAATCCATCAGAACTCAGAAGCCCTCAGTAATATCTGGATGTTTGTGTTGGAGTTGTTCCACCTCCAAGAGTGACTATTCATCGGTGTCGCTCTCCATTAGTTGGATCAACGCATCTCCGTTTATTTTTTTTCAGACTCCCCCCTCTTGGTTTAGCCGTGTCGTGGATGGACAAGAGTATGGTTGATTCGTAGTGGGCAGATCTGAATCTTGTGACCCTTTACAAAAGCTTACCATAATTGCAGGTAATTTCTTGGTTTATGAGTTGTAGTCAAACATGCAAATTGGTCGAATAGTTGATTCCTTTATGTCAATTAATTAAATGTATATAGAATGTATAAAAATTTGGTGCCCAGGTTTGGATCTGTCATAAATTTGAATTAGTTAGGTAGATATTGAGAGGAAAGTGTTTGTGGCTGATGTGTTGTGGTTGTTGTTCATTTAAGTTACTAATTAATGTAAGTTTTTTGCATCAGGTTAGTTGATCGTGTTTGCTGTAACAAAGTGAGGTAGTTTGGAGACGATCCAAGTTTTGCACGAAGTTTCAGGGCGAGAGAGGCATGTTATTAAATTTTTTTTGTTGTTCACGTATAGGGTCAGACTAGTATGTATAATATGGGTTTTGTTTTGCTGTTTTGTTCAATTTCGATGTAGTAAGTCACATTTATGAATTGCAGGGCGCTCGGCAAGCATGGATTTCAGTGGAGGTGAAGCAGATGCATTTGTCAATAATCAAGAAATTGATCCGTTGGATGTAAGTAACATATAATAAAGAAATTCCCTACACATGTAGACTTAATTGAGGCTTTATTGTTCTGAGTTGTAAAAATCTGTATAATTAGGCATCTAATGAGGATGAGGATAAGGATAATGACGAGGATGAGGGATCCACTGATGATGAGAACGAGGATGATGATAATGAGGAGGTTTCAGTGTCTGAGGCAGAGGAGGAAAATGGTCCAAATGTTGTATCTCACACTCTAGGTACAGAGGATATATCTCAATGGTTAAGTGGTGTAGATAGTGAAGGAATTGAGTTGGAAGCTGGTATAACCATAAATGGTATGATGGACATCCTAAACATTGACATGAAAAACATCAACATGGAAGACGTTGGTAGGTATGATTTTGTGGACTTGGAAGTTGCATACCAATTTTACTGTTGGTATGGCAGAGCAAATGGTTTCTCGGTGCGCAAAGGACAGGTATTTAGAAACAACAATGGGGAAATAGTGCAACAAACATTTCTTTGCTCAAGACAAGGATTTAGAGAAGCGAGAGGGTTGACAACAGAAATAAGAAGGCGTGTACAGAAACATTTAACTAGGTGTGGTTGTTTGGCAAAATTCCGGGTGCATATTAATATCGACACACAACGATGGTATGTCTCATTATTTAACTTTGATCACAATCACGGCCTTTTGGAGGAGAAGTATTGTGCGTTGCTACCTGCGCATAGGAAGATGAGTACCGCTGATATAATGCAGATAGAGAATTTTAGAAAAGTTGGTATACGCCCACCACACATGTATGGTGCATTTGCGAACAGCTGTGGTGGGTACAATAAGGTAGGGTTTGTGAAAAAGGATATATATAACCAAGTGGGTAAACTAAGAAGACAAATATCGACGGATGCGAGTGGTGCATTGAAGTATCTTAGAGAACTAGCTGTAAAGGACACAGGAATGTATATTCGACACACAATAGATGGAGATGGTAGGTTGAAACATCTATTTTGGTGTGATGGGGATAGCAGGAAAAGTTTTCAGGTTTTCGGTGACGTGCTAGCGTTTGACGCTACTTACAAGAAGAACAAGTATATGTGTCCGTTTGTTGTTTTCTCAGGTGTAAATCACCACAACCAGACAATTGTGTTTGCAACTGCTCTTGTATCTAACGAAACCGAGGACACATATGTTTGGTTGTTGGAGGAATTTCTGAGTGCAATGCATCGAAAGGCCCCGGTCTCTGTTATAACTGATGGGGACGTTGCGATGAAAAATGCAATTAACAGAGTATTTCCGAATGCACATCACAGGTTATGTGCTTGGCATTTGCTTCGTAACGCAATGACCAACGTAGGTGTTCCAGAATTCATGCCTTATTTGAAGAAGTGCATGCTTGGTGACTTTGAGGTGACAAAATTTGAAGAGCTGTGGGGGGAGATGGTTGCAAAGTTTTCCTTGGAAGACAACAGTTGGATACAGGATCTCTATCAGAAAAGAAAAATGTGGTGCACTGCTCATATACGAGGCAATTTTTTTGGGGGTATAAGGACAACATCCAGATGTGAGGCATTGCATAGCCATATAGGCAAATTTGTTCATTCCAGGATTAGCTTGACTGAGTTTGTACAACAGTTTCATCGGTGCGTAACGTATTTTCGATTTCGGGAAGTGGAAGCTGACTTTCAGTCTGAGTATGGACAGGCAATATTGCAGACCAGTCTTCGGTCCCTTGAGCGGTCAGCTTCAAGACAGTTCACCAAAGAATTATTCTACCTCTTCAGACCCGTTCTCACCAAAGCTGCACTGATTAGAGTAATTGACTGTCAAGAGATGGCTTTATATACTATTTATTCAGTGGAGAAATATCGTGCCCACAGGTCTGTTTGGCGGGTGTTGTACTGTCCATCCAATGTTGAATTTAGGTGTTCATGTCTAAGAATGGAATCCATTGGTTTGCCTTGTGACCACATTGTCGCGGTGTTAGTGTATCTGGACTTTACTGAGTTGCCCAAGTGTTTGGTTCTAGATAGGTGGACTAAAAAAGCGAAGGATGATATGCGTGGCACAAATGACGATACCCCAGGATACTGGAATTCACAGTCTGTAGCTAGGTATGCTGCCCTTGTTCAGCTATCTAGGGAGTTGTGTGATTTGGCTCACCGTGATATTGATGATTATAATCAACATGTGGATTATCTCACTAGTGAGGTGACTAGACTTAAGCTGAAGTATGGCCCTCTTGCAGAACAGGAAAACACAGACTCGCATACACATACTGAGACTTTACAAGATCCCCCTGTAGTGAGGACTAAAGGTTGTGGTCCAAGTACTGTTAATGCTAATGGTAGGCAGAGACGGGCGCAGTGTTGTGGTCAATGTGGTGCCATTGGACACAATAGACGATCTTGTCCTACTAAAAGACAAAGAGGCAACGGCAACGGTGGACCTGCTGCTCCTTCACTGAGTGCTGGTGTCACAAATGGCTCATACAACACTCAGGTAGTATATAATATTTATGTATAATAATAATGTTAATGCTGGATGGTTTATTTTGAATTTGTTTTAACTGGTTGAATATGATGTTGATACTTCGTAATGGTCTCATGCCTTGAGTGAATGGTAGGTTCAGTCGCAGACATTTACAACTGTGCAGTCAGATAGTGGGGTACCAGATGCAGCTGACTTACATGCTATGTGATAAAATCGGTTGAGTAATATCCTCATGTCCGTATGTATGATAGGCTAACTTACTTCTGCATTTAATGTTATAATTAGTGCCGTAATTACTTTAGTTAATGAGGTGTATTTGTTTTTACTCGAAACACCTTATATGGTGTAGATTGTAAGATTGCCATGACATTATTCCTGATAGTGTTGACCACCTATTTGACAGATTGATAATAGGACAAAACAGAAATGACCTTGCATTGATGATGGTGGATGAGTGAATGTGTAGACAAGCTGCATGATGAATTCTGGTGGTCGATAACAGACTGTAATATCATGTTCGTAATTATCATGAATACTTGTGTTACCTTTGGTTTTTTGTGCAAGAAGTGTAAAACATTTATGTGGATGATAGTATTTGTTGAAGTTGATGTGCTTTTCACAGATTATTTTGATGGTTTAGGCGTTACTCTGTTAGAATTAACCGGGCGTTTACTATGCTTACGTTTAATCTAACCAAGTAATAACAGGGTTGATTTATGCGTAAGTTAACACCCACTATGCTACTAGTTAGTTAATATCGCTTAACCATTGATAATCGTATGAAAAAATGAGTATCACAAATTGATAGTCATTTCTTGGGCATTGCTGGATGTCGAGAATGTTTAAATTGGTCACGCCAGGGTAAATTTTGGACCTGTAAAGAAATAATTTGGTTACCTGATTCACATGGTTTGTGACCCTTTATTGAGCCTGTCCTCCCTGTCATTGCAAACTACTGCTTTCATCTCAAGCCCCTGGAGGAAGTGCCTCAGTTGCTAAATCAACCAGATTGGGCTTGCACTGTTGGCCATGTGTCTCGTGAAACTAAAAGGAGTCATACTGCCTTTTTGCACTTGGCCATGGGAAATATTGGATATGTTTTTTGACATTTTCAAAATTTTTGGAAATATTGGATATGTTTTTAAAAATTGAAAATAAAAATAGTGAAGGAAAATATTTACACAGTAAAAGTTATTTTTTAATTATCATAATAGCCACAAAATTAAACATATGATAATGTTTGATTTATTAAGGATACAAAAAATATAGAGTTTAAATTTGAAACACTATAGTGTAAAACTATTTATATTATCAACTGATTACAAATCATTATATTTGTGATTTTTAAGATAAATATTCTAATATATATATATATATATATATATTGTCTTTTATAATGTGAAAGTTCATGATTGATTGGTGTGTTATAGTTTGCAGGCTGCTTTACCCTTCCTTATTAAAAACCACAAAAATAATCTAAACACAAGCGTTGATTCATAGATATATTTGCTGACAAAATATAGTAGACATAATTTAATTTCATTACTAGAAGTTTTTGCTATAGATCATGGTTACACACCAACAATCCTTTTCACCCAAAATAATGGTGTAGCCTACTGCAATGCTGATAGACCTAATGTTGGGCTTTGTAAAGACTTGAACAAATTAGATCCCACAAAAAATTCCAAAAAACAAAAAAAAACAAAAATATGCCATGAAATATACATCATTTAGCATGCATATGTTGGGTGCTAATGTCTTACAAAGCCCAACATAAAATCCCACAAGGTTCCTGAATCACTTTATCAATGGATGGGAGAGGAGTCAACTGTACTCCAATACATTGTTGATTTTTCCACAAGCTCAATGTTGCACTCATTGTGGTCTCCTAATAGTAAGCGCATCGCGACTTCCATGCGTACCAATTTTTCATCCATCTGTAAGTGTTAGACCAAAATTGCAGACATTGTTAGATATATGGTACATTGAATATCGACGAATGACCAAACTATGCATTTCGACATTGTGAATGACTTACAACTCCAATTAGGTTGCTGGTGAAATTGTTTTGCATTTGCATCCACTCTAGAACCCATAGTCCAGAATAATGACTGAAACAGGAAGCATGCACAATATGACTTACGTAGCTGCTGTATCAAAGAAATTAATTATACACAATGCTATTATAGTAGGATTAAAGTGTACCCAAATCTAACCTGGTCCCGCAGTTAGGGATCCCCCTTGCATCCATAATTCCCCAATTTTCAAAGTCATACTCTTTAGGGTCACTGAGTTGATTGCCATATACTTTGGGTACTAATCGCTTCAATGCAGCTGACTATAGAAGCTCACCGTAGAATAAAATAACAAGCATATAAATAAGATACTGATTTGTCTTGATAGTATGATACAATGATGGGTCTAATTTAATACTTACAAGCCTACGGATGTTGAACCTACGACTGTCCATAATAATATCAGGGCAATTTGAGTCAAGGTGATAAATAGTCTTATCATCCAGTGATACTACCATTAGGAACCATTGGCCAAAGTTGTCTTCTATAGGAACATAAATCTGCAAATAGTGTCACATTACACATGATTTAATAATGCCACATACTAGAGTACTTTCATTATATAATTTTGTTAATATTCATTTGTCTCTAACCAGTCTAAGGTGTTCAAATTGACCCATCCAATCATCTGAATAAAACTTTAACAGCTCATCAGTAGTCTTGCCTACTGAGACATCATCCTATGTATAAACAAAAAATGATATGAGTTGTGCACGACGTATACAACATAATAATGTTGAAAAACCCACGTGAAAAGGTCATGTTTTCTATTGTGTGATACCGCAAAAGTAGGAGGAAGACACCACAGTGATGGTTTTACAGTGCTGAATTGTCCACAGGTTACTTTAATGGCCATCATCAGCACTACCTGTATGATGCAAGTAAACGTTGCTGGACATAATTTAAGGGTGTCTATATAGGGGAGGTTATAACAAATTAAAGTTAACATTATATTAGATTATTACCTCCTTGTTTATTTTTTTCCCTGGGCATAAGCAGTCAAAGTCTCCACGAGTACCCACATTGTTCCCAACTCTGAATACCACTTCACTGAACAAAACCATTCGCATTATGTTATCTTTTACACAGCTTCATAAACACTATAATATTTTATATATAATTTGCAGTGCATACTTATACCTTGGTTCGAGCCTCGCCTGAAAGACGTAGAGACATATTTTGACCTTAGTGGTGGTGAGCTTCATTTGTGGAGTGGGCTTGAATGTGCACTTGACATCCTATTGAATGGAAAAAAAAAAAAGAATTGGTTAAAACATGTAACAACATGGCCTGAGTAAACCGTTTATTGTACATACACATAGTGTTGCTCATGACCATGTGGGTTCTAACTAGGAAGAAATAGACAATTTACCTTTGGTAAAACTTGTCCAGTGGCCTTATGGATGTTCTTACCCTTTGCCTCCCTAGTAAGAGGTGATTTTTTTTCCCTGGAATTGATGTTGGCATCATGCATGATATGGGATTTTTTTGCTTTCCCTTTGACGTCCGCCTTTTGTTTCTTGGCAGCCCTCCCCAGGGGAGATGGGGTGAACGACAACTTTCGGCCCAACTTAGCTTCACCATCACTAGTTTGTTCTACCTGTACGAGATGTCACAAAGACTGAAGTGTATAGCAAATAAAAGGTTAATCAATAAATGCAGACAACAGTTATGTTATGGGATGCTACCTTCACTTCAATTCCACGCCTATAATTGCTACTGAAGGGCTGTGGGGGACTTTGATGCTCAGACCCAGAATCGGAGCTTTGAAATTTTTCAACTTGTTTTTTTGAACGTATCTTCCTCTTTTTTTTTTGCCCACCACGGACAAATGTGCCCCTCTTAGCATGATTTTTTTGTTTGCTAGCATTGTCATCTTCATCATCGGATATGTAAATGGTTGAAATATCTTTCAGATGACGATTACACTCTTTCCTAGATGTTTCGCACTCAGTTGCTATGTTCGTGAACTTTCCATGTTTAAGGTCTTTCATAAATCCATGTTTGTCAAGAGGAGAGCTATCTGAAAAGGCCCAATGTTGCTTCATGGGTGGTGATGGGGTTTTTTCAGTCTTCACAAACCCGATAACTGTGCGCAGCAGAGTGGTGTTTTGCCTGTCCATGGAATCCAATCTAGTGCTCATGCGCTGAAATTTACATTAGAAGGATTAGAAAATAGCAACCAACGGCCATATAAAAGTGTCAGACCAAAAAAAAAAAAAAAAGGACATATATGCACATGCGTATCGAATACAAATAATTTGTTTTGGTATTTTGTAGACAAAACATTCCTTAAAACATCACCTCGATGGCATCCATTAAGTGCTTCAGTGTTAGCTCGTCAACCTTTTTGCTATGATCTTCATTTGTTGATGGGCTCTGATGGGCAGTTTGAACCTGGTAGCAAGGAATCCACATACATAAGTCTAATGGAGGTATCAAGTAAATTTTATGTTTACACCAACAATGCTCACGTTCTCTTTGGGCCCCGCTTGTCCCATGATCATATCTTCATTGTTCAATACATCAGTGGTCGCATTCCTACACATACATCAAATGTTACCCACGCAAAGTACCAGCTGAATGCAACCAACGTAATTTATCACAACATACATATTTACATTTATATAAAAATATTATTTATATATTTAGCTATTTTTGCTGTGCAACCACCGTTACCTGAGAGTTGCTGGATATTTAGTTTCAGTTCCAGCTTCCATGCCCACGTGAACCTGCTCCTGGGTGAGCTCTTGCTGTTGCTGCATTGAGTATGATCAAATGAGTCAAGAGTGTTTGGTGATTTACTGGTACTATGTGAGCTGTTTTAGAGACCCCAAATATATCGTAGCGTACATGGCTAAACTGGTGATTGAAGTGTGGTTAAATCACAATAACTTCTCCATGCCGCCAGACGAAAAGATAAGCGCGTAAATTGATGGTGAATGATAATTGCAGTGTTATCATTAATTTAATATTTTCTCACCTAAATTTTGTGTGGAAAAATCCCACCTATAAGGAACCGTTCAGTAAATAAATTAACCATTATAAATCAGTGGACATATTCGAAAAATCTTGTAATATTAGAACACATGCTTGATTAATGTACGCTAAAGCATAACCTTGATTCATGTACTTTGCATTACATTCCCTTTACTAAAACTTTACATTGTTTAATATGAAATATTACATTTCCTTTACTAAAGTTCCAATTTCTTAATTAATAGACCTTGTTTACTCGATGATAGTTTACTACCAACCTTTTTACTGGCAGTCTCATAAATACGGTCCAATTTTTTTGTAAAGTTTGTATCGATCCATTTGATATAAGTCACCATTTTAGCTGCTTTACTCAGTTAAGTGATTCTGTAACAAGTCAACGGGGGTATATTACATGCGCATGTTACTGGACATACAAGTCAACCAGAGAGACCACAATATTACATGCATGCATCATCACGACTATAGCCATCACAAAGCCCTAATAAACATGACTAAGAAATGAGCAAAACGAAAATTGCAGAAGAAAAACAGTAACCTAAACCATGATACACAACCCATGCACTAAACATGATAATTAAGGGAAACACGTAAAACATCTGCCTTCCACCCTAAACCCTCACTTCCCATCACTAACTTTGTTCAGCTTAAGCTCCTCATTCAGAATCGCTATCTCCTTCTCCAGCTCCAATTTTTCATCAACTGCTTTTTGAAGTTGCTCCTCTAACACCTCCAGATTATAATGGTTTAGGTCTCTATTTTTTTTGCCTGTTGCATCCATCAGTCTACGTAGCAAACGTGCAGCTACATCCTCCTTTGCGTCATGGTCACTTTTTGAAAATCTACCTAGTGACACAATGGGCCTGCTTATCGAATTAGTTTGAAGGGATGCACAATAGCTACGATATTCAACATCACCTATCATCTTCACTTCATGCAGTGTGTATATCGGAGGTTGGGTACGCAAAATGTTACAAGCTGCTGCAAGTTGCCTTTGCACGCTGTGTTGTATGATGCATCCATTTGATGGTGTATCCTCTGCATGGTTGCCAGCCATTCCTCCTAAAAAATGAACCGAAATTGTAGCTTAACACCCACAACATAGGCATGTTTTGACCAAATGAATCATAAAGAACAATGACTTACTAATATGCTGACTAGATTCACCACCTCCGCCCTGGCTGCTCGACCCTGCTTCAAAGTCCACGTGCATATTAGATCTGATATACTCCTCACCACGTCCCTTTTGTATGCAGTAGCTTCTCCATTCCGCGACAGCTTGATCATAACCGTGATATGACTTGTGCAGCTGACCTTTGAATCCATTCACTTGTACTCCGGCAAGTGGCCAGGAATTGTAGATCCCGGGTTTGCGCCCCTTAAAAACAACCCACACCTTGGTGTCTTTGTTGTTAGCCATCGACGATTGTAAGGGTGTATAGACTCACTTAGATGAAGGCTTTGGGGAGACACTTCGTATTTCAGACTTTCAGCTTACCCTATTTATTTACTACATCATAGAGAGTCTCATATACTAACATTTAATGGGTTAGACATGGGGGTAATAAGGTTGGTGATGGCGATATGAGTGACCACCCAACCTTATTTATTGAGTATAATGTTCAACCAACCACATCCAACACTCGTAGTGAAGGCTGCATATGACATTTACAGTACACGTTGTCTGACTTCAATTTGCAACTTAAATTTTAGGCAACACATAAATGTTAAAAAATAGGTTACATGCACGGGACAATATCAGTTTAAACTTTGTTAAATATTGGCATCACAACATGGCGGTTTCACAAAAAGCAAATTAAATATTGATAGGAATAAATGCCTACTTTCGGATATTATTTACTCGATTTAATAAAAGTACCACGATAAAATTATATATATTATTTAACACATTTGTATTTATTTTCTTGGTTTTCTATGTGTACAGTATGGTGCTTACACAACATCACATCAGCCACCTAAAGTAAAATCCACAGTCTGAGTTTCCTGTAAAAACCTACACGTACGCCTCCTGTCAGACTATGGAAGGTCACCCAAGAAAACTTATAATCACTGATCAGTGTTGCCCTGATATGGCCGCACCATCACTGTGATCCAAGCACACTCTATGAATGGTGTATCGAGTACCACAACGATTTTTGCGCATTTTATAATTTTCGCAATCAAAAAAATTTAGACTACCGAAAAATTGAGCGGCATTTTACGCGCCTATTAAGTCCCACCAATTTTAACTAGGGTTAATATAAAAAATTTAACAAATACCATAATACTCCCTCCGATCCTTATTATAAGAGGTAAATGACTATTTTTTTTTTGGTCCAAAATATAAGACACATACATGTATTTTGACAAATATTAAATGCTCATTTCCAATTTTACCCTTTTTTATAATAGGGTTTATATTTACGAGACAGTGCAACTTTCAATACAAGTAGGTTTGTTCATTAATTATTGAAGGGTTAAATTTGTAAATTTATATGAATATTAATTACATGTAGCTTATTTCAATGTATTTCCTTGGTCTGTGTATTTTAGGGTTTTGCCTCTTATATATAGGACCAGAGGGAGTAGTGTATTAGTATTTTTATTTTTACATGTTTTTAAACCCTAAAAAATTAAACCTAAATTATGCATGACAATAACGATTAATAATTTAATTTTCTAAATGATAAATAAATTAAAATATATTTCACTGTGAAAACTTTCTGTTAAGTCTCTTATATGTTTGTGTGCATTTCCCTAAGTTTTACTGAAAAGAAAACATTGGGTAATGATTTAATTAACCTACTTTGTAGTTGCTAACCAGTCTACTTAGCGTACAAATCAGAAAATAGCAAAACTCACTTATCTGGATAAGCAATAAGTGAACCTGTCTGCTAACTACGATTGTTGACTTTGTACAAATTGGTTTCAACCTGTCTCTGCTCTGCTATTAAATGCTCATCTAAGGTTCTTTGATAAGAACCCGAAGTACACGAACCTTTCTGTCTCTTTATATGCACAATACTCTGAATCTCTCTTTCACGCTTATCAAGAAATTACGAAGATTTCTCTCTCAAGCAACCTAGGAAGTCAGAGACAAACTTCCAGTTAAAGAATGTTTCCAACATGGTTTATTCCCTAGCACTATTGGTTATTACACGAAAAGGGAAATATACTGTACAAAGTACAAAAGCATTCTGCACAACTCTGATTTGGCTACTGCACGATGCATAAAGCCATGATCCTTCATGTTAGAGTACATCCAACGTTTCCTTTGCATTAATGGCTGTCATTGACTTGACGCAGCCCTTTGTGTTAAAGAGTAAATCAGGATAAATCACTGTGTTAATCTCTCTTCCATTAATTTATTTAGTTGTTTTGATTATATATCATTTGCATTCTAAATAAGGGGTTAAAAGTGTTTCTATCAAACTTGTTTTGCATCCGTGCGCTTATGTGGTTTTCTGTAAAGATCCAACAGACAGGTCTCATGTATGCGTTACCTTTTTACACCTATCCGAGCCTAGCTTCTGTGTGCGCAAAGTTTTCAACTTTATTTTAATTTCTGATAAACACAATTCAACCCCCTTCTCGTGTTTATAGTTGTCTATTTCACTTCTAACAATTTAATAATAAATAATATGTTTGTATAACTTATGTCGAAAAATGCAAACATATCATTTTATGCTACATTTGTGCTAAGTCGATTATGTTGCCCATGGATCATGATCGCATGGATAGGTTCTACTTGACTAGGTCGAGGCTGGTGTCACCATGGATCATGATCGGATGGATACGTTCCACTTGACTGGGTGGAAGCTGCGCTCAGCTATTACTGTTAAGCCCATTTGGTACATAGCGGATCGTGATGTAAAACCTTATTAACAGACATTATTACTTGTGATTTTCTTTGTAAATATTTTGTTATGGCTTTTAACTTCATTTTTTAAGCTCTGACCAATGGTTAGGCTTCCATGCAACAACTTCAACACATATACAAATTACATGTATATTTTCATAAACCATCAACACATATACAACAACTTCAACAAATATACAACAACTTCAACATATATACAACCTCACGCTTTCTCCCCTTACCTGATTCGACGAGTAGACAAAGTCTTTATTTCTGTGTTGCCTAGAGCGGTTATATTTAGCCCACCAATTGCCACAGTCTAAGAATTACGCGAACGACGTAAATTAAAACATCAAAGTCATCTTATATAGATAAGGTGCTCAATTGACATATACAAACATTGAGTTGGTCCCATATCAAAATTTTAAGGCATTAATTTATTAAAAATCACACACTGCCTCTGATTCTACAGGATTCTCCAGAAATCTGAGTTCACCATCATGCAACTTTATGAAATTGTTTCTCTATATATGCACATGTAAAAATCTCAAATCTTCAACCAAAAATTATTTATACTTTTGCAGGGGAGTATCAGTCCATGAAAATTCGTTGCATGTTCAAAAGGTTTTTCAAAAGGTTTTTCTTGAAATTTTTTGCTAAATCTATGAACATGCAACAGGAAATAATCAATATGCATGTAGGTAGAAAATTATTTTTGAAGAATGAAGAGTAGAGAAGAAGATTTTATACCCTTGTTGTTGTTGATGATGATGATGATGATGATGATGATGAGCTATAAACATCATCTCCTGTTAAAATAAAAAAGTCCGTTAAGTTACGAACATGCACATAAAGCTTAAAGAAAAATCATGCTTGTAGGAATTTCAATGCTCTTAATATTTAAAAGAATAAGAGTAGAGAGTTACTACCCTATAGATGATGATGAAGATGACATAGCACCTTAGCCTTCAAGTTTTTAAATAAAATCTAGAGGTTGAATTTTGATGAATAGTAACTTCGAATTTTGGAGAGAATTTGAGAGAATTTAGAGAAAATGGAACAAATGTGAATGAAAGTGGTGGTGATGGGTATTTATAGAGGGGGGGCGCTGCTAGGTCCACTTAGTGGGGGAAGATATATTTTCATTTTTTTTTAGTTATTTAAATTTAACACAAAAACAATAATAATTAAATATGGTTTTTCTTGCAAAAATATAGAAAATTATGATATGCCATAAATGAGTGTACTATGCACATCAACCCATCATGTCTTTTCTTCATCATGTCTCTAACATTCTGCACCAAATATAGTTTAAATAAATCTTTCTAAATTTTTAATATTTTATAGGTTTCTTGGAAATATTGATGAAATGATTTGATGAAAAATCATGATGTTGTGTAATAAATTAAAACACTACTCAAATCGAATGAAGTCTCTTCATATCTACATTTAATATATTTAAATTAATTTTTTCGTTCCGTTTCCATTAATTTCGCGACCGCGAAATCCCATGGTATTTTCTAAACGAAACTTTTCCCGGAAAAATTAATTTGTGCTAATATTTATAAATACAAAATCATGGGAATTGTTGTAAATATTTTAGGAATCCAAAATTTTATGTTTCATATCGAAATTCGTTTTCTGTATTAATAAAGTATTGCTGACAGCGAAAACGTCGACTTTTTCCCTCAGAAAATACAATCGGAAATTTAACAACAGTTTTCTAAAATATTATAATTAAACAAATAAAGTAGGAGTGCTAAGGCATCACAATGATGACTAACATCCCAACTAGGTTGGCACCTAAGGAATCACCAATCATCTGCAGCACACCCACAAATATATTCATAAAAACAAATATAAAAAAGGAAAACAAACATGGGGGGACATAAACCGAAACCCATGAGAAAAGTTATTTTAACCTGTAGGATGGGAGCCCCTTCCTATTTCTAAAAAATTCCTCCCTAACATAACTTGGAATAGTTTTCCACCAACAGAAATCATTAATCAACAGACCATGGGAAGCAATCTTATTTGCACAACTATTTCCTTCCCTAAGAATGTGAGAATAAACAAATGTCATATTTTTAGTTAAGATAAGGCAATTCTGCCACCTATTCCTTACCTTCCAAGGAACAATATTAGAAAGCTGAAAGCTTTAATCACCAGCTGGGTGACACACTCAATCCAAAGGTTTAGCCAACCATTTTTGAAAGTTATTTCAATGGCAACCATAGCACCAATTAATTCGGTTAGTAAAGCAAGGTTGACCTTAATGTTTGCAAAAAACCAACCAACAGCCGAACCTCTATGGCCTCTAAAAATTCCACCACAAGCTGAAAGATATGGAAGTGGGATGATGCAACGCAAGTGGTACAGTTTTCTAAAATAAGAATAAGAATATAAATAATAATATAAATAAAAATAAGCTACAATAATAAATTTTTATTTATCAAAACAATTTTCTCTGAATTAAATTAATAATTACTCCTACACATGCATAAGCACAGATCATTACGAATCAGAAAAATCGGAGTGTTACATAAACCATGGATCATTATCACATGCATAAATTCTAGTTGACTAGGTTGAAGCTAATGTCAAAGGGTTATGATCTACATGATTAGGTTGGCCTAAAAATCATTTTCATAATTTAATGTTAATTATCAACTTTATGTTAACTTGTGATTTAACATTAAATCATAATTTATTGTTCCCAAACAATTAACTTGTAAATAATTATTCATATATTTTATACATGTAATATTATTTTTTCATTACAATTTAATGTTAATTAACAATGTGCTTACTAAATTTTAAATTTTATAATCTTGCGTAACTTCCCTATCTTTCCTTTCAAATTACACATTTTTGCCTCAATATGATCAATGGGCCGGACTTCAACGAAGAGCAATTCAGCCCAAACAATTAACAACCACGATGCCTTACTCATTTTACCCTCACAACACTTAATCTACTGCTTGGCCCATGTGTGTGTCTGTTTATTTATTTAAATATATTATTCACACCGTTTTTCACAGGCACCACCTTCAACCGCAGCACACCACCACTATTAGCCGCACAAATTATACAAAGATACACGCCTCAACCATTGTTTCAGATTGAGCCGTTATTCATTTTAATTTTGTTTGTACTTACACGATTTGTACAAATAAATCTTTCGTACGCATAATAATGACCCATTTCTCCATGAATCATGATCTGAAATCCACTTACGGCTCAAACTACTGCAACTAAACTGACTTCGTAATGTTGCTGCCGATGCAATTTTCAATGTCACCATGAAGACGATGACCTTTTTCACCCCCCCTATTTTACATACCATCGTGCCACCGATGAATGTTCAAATACTGCGACTCCAATTCGGTTCACCCATCTTCCGCGGTTTATGGATGCTGCGACTCAAACAACCATGTAAAACGCAACCAACGGCTGCGACAATCAAGCATCCATGTAAAACGCAACCAACGGCTAAGGTGACACAGAGTTGAATCGCCGCCGTCGTTTATAACGCCACCGTACCGATGTCCTCACAACATGTTGCGTTGGCATAAGCCCCCACCTACTAAAGCCTACTAATCATAGGGGCCAATTAGCAACACCAAATTTTAGAAACAATGCCGGTAGACCAAAACACATCACGACCCTCCAATTATTTAATCATTAATCGAACGGTCAAAACATATCATGCGAAGATCTCTCACGGTGAGCAAGTAAAGTTACTTGCTCACCCTAGAAAAAGCCTATACTAATGTATATAAACATGTGCTACTTTACCCATTCGTAGCTACTTTCTTACAACATCTAGAATGCTAGAGCCCAAAACAAGAATATACTCCCATAACAACCTTCCAATCAATTGAATAGCATCTCACAATAATATAAAGTATGAAGATATTATACAAATAAAATAAGAAAAAAAAAAAGATGGCAAAATAATAAGAAGCGTGGAGAAATCTATCAGCAAGAGCAACCAATGTTTGAATAACAGAGAATAAATAACAGAAAAAATTAAGGGAAAATCACGCATGTTTAACATTTACTTCATGCGATCCAACGAAAGATGTACCTCATTCCTGAAATGCTCGTGTCATGCATTTTTCTTTTGATAAAATAATCATAACGGTAACTTTCAAACATACGAGAAAATAAAAAGTCAGTCAAAAAACAAGTGTAACTAGCTATTTCTCAATTAACCCAGAAGACATAAAAATGAAGAATAAAATGGTGAAACAGAAAGATATATTCGAGGCATTATCCTAATCTGCCATGGTGTGCACTAGCTAGTTAGTAAGGAGAGAGAGATGACGATAAAGAGTTTGAAAGGGCAAGAGAGGTTCATATATATATATATATATATATATGAATAAAAACTACAAAAGTTAAACAAAGAAAGATTTGGATCCTCCCTTTTGCTTTTATCCTCTTTTTCCCCCCTCATGTTTGATAAAGAAAGACACAAAAGCAAACTTGTATATCTATGTTGCTTTTGTATCTTTCTCTCTCCTAACATGATAAGAAAAATGAGAAAAGAAAATGAGAGGATACAAATCCAACAAAGACATATCTTGATAGAATCGTACCAGTGTTTCACTAATTATTCCCTCAACCATGTCAAGTGTCAATTGTCAAATGCGACGAACCGTTTATTTTTTCCTTTTTTTTAGTTTTTATTTTTTCCTTTAGCCTTAAATTTTTTGGGTAAAAACTTTTATTGTAATATATATTTGAAAGAATATAAATTTCGTTTTTAAGGAAATTATTTCTCATTATAACTATATTTTAATGTAATAATTAAATTAGTACATATTTAGTAGTATGAAATAAGGAAATTCTTTCTCAAAAAGTACCTAGTAATTTCTCAACATTATGAGCTAACTAGTATATCAAAATTATATTCTTTCAAAAAAAAAAAAAGTATATCAAAATTAAATGAATAAAATGATATTTTATACATAAACTATGTAAATTCTGGTTAACGTGCATCATATTAAATGCTCACGATTATTTAAAGAAAGAAATAATAAATAATTTTTATTATATTAAATATTTTACTTTTTAATTAACATTTAGTCTTTTTATTTTAATTAGTATTTAAGAGTATCTCCAATAATGCAACTCAATTGCTTAACTCCTCTTTTTATAGGCTCTATATTGTCACCTTATCATTTTTTTACTTTATGCTACTTTAAACAACTCTCCACTCTAATGATACAATTCTCAAAAGTTTGCCAAATGGGTTGTATAAGTTACCTCACAACATTATTACATTTATTTTTCTTTCAATTTAAAATATCCCCTTTTTATTGGGTTCTTATATAAGAATGAGTTACTTATAATAACAATTTCCTAACGTGTGGATACCATATCATCTTACGCCAATGGTCCAACCAAGCAAGAAGTTAAGAACCAATCCTTATTTTTAGGAAGTAGTTAAGCAACGAGACAGGTGAAATTTTTGGATAGCTCAGTAGTACATTATTCCTCAACGAGACAGGTGAAATTTACAGCAGCAAATGTGTTAGAGACAATACCGTGGGGTTGCCAAAGAAGTCCGGTGAGGCTAGGCTCCATGTGGCATGTACAATAGATGAAATAGAGGATGAGATCGGATTAGTGGTCATTCTAGTCTGTGAACAAGAAAGAGGTCGGCAAAGGGTGAGGAATTGGCCAAAAGAAGTCATCAACAAAGTCTGGTGGTTGGAGATTGGAGCACACACAGTGATGGATCTCCAGTTGTAGACCAATCAATGGTCTATACTTCTAATCGTGGGGTCTCCAACGGTGGTATCAAGTTGGCAGTGGCAGCTAAGAAGTGCACCACTGGTTAGGACTCAATGGGAAATTTTTGGATAGCTCAATAGAACCATATTTTTTTTTTGGTAACATATAATCTTTTTTTGGTAACATCAATGGAACCATATTGAGCTAGGAGAGGGAATATGACGAATATATATATATATATTAGGGACAGACCTATTTGTAGTGGAATGGGGGCACTTGCCCCCTCTAAGCAACTTTTTTTCTCAAATAATATATCTAGTAATTTATTTCTACCCCATAAAAGAATAGATGTTGCTCCCACATGGCAAACTATTATCACTCATTTGTGAAGAATGAAACATACAACTATATGAGATACCAATGTTAGAGTAATTGTTTAGCTATATAGATAGAGAGATATTTTTTTATAGCATTGAAAATAAAAAAAATCATACAATATTTTCAATTAGGTGTAACAGAGAATTTGGTGAGAATGGAATTATAATTTGAAATGCATAGAAGACAATTGTAATTTGTAAAAACGTATGTATTTTGTGTTTTTTTAATCATGATATTATGTATATTATGTGAAAGACATTGAGTATAATTAAGAATTTGGTGAGAGTGAAATTTAACTCTGTAATCTTCTATCTTTTACTTAGTGAATTATTTTTCGTTTATCCGTTAGGTTTTACATTGAAATCAAACATCATTATATATTGTTTATTTTATATAGTTTTTATTGCTTATCCATATTTATAATATTTTTTTATAATAATATTTTTAAACAAATTTTTTTGCCCCCACTAATCAAAAATTTTGGGTCCGTCCCTGATATATACACACATCAAATAATAAATATGTTACTTTGACAAGAATAATAAAAGATAAACTATTTTCTAGTCTCTAAATTCCAATGTATAATTAGATAGAGCTAATTAAAATGTCTATTAATTAGCTCCATGAGTTACATGTTTAATGTAACACCCTGTTTTTCAGAATTAATTTAATTAAGCTGAGTTTATTAAGTTGGATTTATCGTTCAAGGGCTTAGTGGGATTTTTGGTTAAAAATCCCTTTCTGGTACATGAGCACGCCCATGCTCATCAGCAAGCAAGCCGTGCTTAAAGTCAGAAGCGAGTTTCTGATTTTAAGTTGAGCACGACCGTTCTCAACAGTGAGCACGCCCGTGCTCAACGTGTTGACCGCGTCTCGTAACGTTAAGTCGAGCACGACCGTGCTCAAGGGTGAGCACGACCGTGCTCAAGTCCGGGCCTATATACGTCGAGCAGACTCATGGTTGCGCCGTACACTTCTTTCTTGTTACTAAAAACCCTAATACGGTTGCAACCTCCCTTCTTCCTTTTTCCTTCATACTCAGTGTGGTTTTGGGTATTGGAGACTCTAGGGAGACGTGGTTCCATCTGCACTTCGTATAAAGGTAACGTTACGCTACTTTCCTTAGTTTCCTTTCGTTTTATGGTTGGGAAACTAACACCGTTTTAATCCTTTTGTTTAAGGTTGGTGTGAGTGAACGTCACTGTTAAGGAAGGAATCAGTTGCTGTTTAAGACGCTGTTAGGGAGCTACCTTCAATCCAGGTATGGGGAGAAGGGTAGTATCTATATAGGTTTGGGTTTAGGGTAAAGTAAAGGGGTTCCCATAACCCCGATTGATGCATGTTATGTATGTATTAGTAGTCTAAATGTTTTGTATGATAAACCTGATAAATGCTGTTATGAGATGTATATTGATATGTGAATATATTGATGTATCCTTGAATAAATGATGGCTGTCCTATGAGTTGATATGATGATAATGATGGTTGTTAACATGTTGATTGGTTGATGTGATTTTGGAATTGTTGATGTATTTTAATCCCTAAAACGCACTGTTAATGGACTTATGATTAATAGGTGTAAAAACCTATAACTTGGATAAAAAAAACCCAATCTCTGTTCCTGCCCAGAACAGCACTGTCGCGCGTTGAGCACGACCGTGCTGAACAGGGAGCACGACCGTGCTCCCAGTTGAATTCTGGGAAGATGGCCGCACTGTTGAGCACGGCCGTACAGGACAAAGAGCACGCTCGTGCTGCTGAGCACAACCGTGCTCATTAAGAAGCACGACCGTGCTTCACTTACAGGGGAGCACGCCCCTCACGTGCTTAAGCACGACCGTCCTGGGTTACGAGCACGACCGTGCTCAACCCATCTGGACAGAACAAGATTAAAGGACTTAAGGGGTTTTAAACCCCACTTCCCTATGATGATAACTGATTAGATAACTTGGTTAATGTTACTAAAGATAAATAAAGATGATGAGATGGTGAGATGTTAAGTCGATACCCTTTTGGGTGCCGCAAGCTGATGAGTTGTGCCTTGGTGCTTTTTGGCCAAGGAGGCCTTGACCCCACGGTTTGGGTCTAAGGTGTTTTTGTTGTTGTGTACCTTGGTGGCCGAGAGTTTGCCCCAGGTACTGCGGTTGATTCCGCTTAAGTCCTCAGGTAGATTCCGCGAGGCAAGTTGGTGCGGTTGATTCCGTTGTTACCTTCGGTCGTTTCCATTGGAGTATGGAGGTGGTGATGCTGCTGTTGTTGTGTTGCATACGCATTGCATCGGAGATGTTGTTTAGGAATGTTCGACATAGGGGAGATCGTCCTAGAGTACGGCGATCCGGCCATCCACGGTTGGAGTAGATTCTCCTAGCGCCCCCGTGATGAGGCATTCGTTGGCTTGATGCGTTGGCTATCCAAGGAGTAGATTCTCCGGCGTTGAGTAGATTCTCAATGTGGATATGTAACTCCGAAGTCGTTCATCCCGAGTTTAGTGGATCCACATGCATTGATGGTTTAGCGGAGTAGGACTGCATTGCACTGCATAGCATAATGATGATGTTGATGTTTGATGTGGTGCTGCTATGCTTGCTGTTTACTTTACTGTCTACCTCCATGCTAATATGTTTATACGATTCTTACTCCCTATATATGTTTGTTGTTTGTGTTTGGCCTGATTGGCACATTGCAGAGGATGACGAGCAGCCCGGAGAGGAGTGACTCTGAGGAGCCGCCACTCATTGTAGGGCTAGTTTATGTTATCGTAGTTGTTAGTTTCAGTTGTAATTCCGTGGATTTTATTCCGGAACGGTTATACCAGCTCTGTATGTGACATCAGGGTTGGGTTATATTTATTGGTTGGTTATGTTTTTACTGTTTAAAACTTATTTCATTTCCGCGTTGTAAACGGTTCATGTGGGACTTTTCTACCCATGGACAATTATTTATTTTATTCAATAATTGCATGTTTTTCCTTTAATTGTTTTTAATTTAAATGGCTTTAACATGCGGGGTAGAAGGGTGATGGAGCTAAGGCCGAACCTCCCAGCGCTAGCAGGAATCAGAAGTCCCAGGCCAACAGACTGAAGACCACTGGAAGAGTCTTTACTCTTAGTGGAGCCGAAGCCTCCGAGTCTGATGACTTGATCCAAGGTACGTGTTTAATTGATGGAACTCGATTAACTGTATTGTATGATTCGGGTGCTACTCACTCGTTTATATCGCATGATAGGGTCAAGAGTCTAAAATTGCCTGTTACCTTCCTTGAGTTTGATTTGTTGGTTTCTACACCTACAAATAAACCTGTTTCCACTTCATATGCATGCAAGGACTGTCATATTGTTATAAATGATAAAACTTTCCTTGCTGATCTTGTATGCTTACCCTTGAAAGACCTAGATGTTATTCTGGGTATGGATTGGTTATCTTCCAACCATGTCCTTCTAAACTGTTTTGATAAAACCTTGATTTTTGGAACTCCAAAGGAGTCTAAGAATCCAAACCTTCCCTCTGCCAGCCAAGTACGAGCTTCTATGAGAGACGAAGCCCAAGTATACATGATGTTAGCTTCCCTGGATATAGAGAGCAGCCCTCCTGATGTCGCCAACTTGCCTGTTGTGCCAGAATTTCCTGAAGTATTTCCGGGGGATGTTTATAACTTACCCCCAGAAAGAGATGTTGAGTTTACCATAGATTTAGTGCCTGGCATCGGGCCAATCTTCATAGCACCCTATAGAATGTCTCCTCTAGAGCTAGCTAAGTTGAAGGAACAGTTGGAGGACCTGATGATGAAGCAGTTCATTAGGCCGAGTGTGTCTCCGTGGGGAGCACTTGTGTTGTTGGTGAAGAAGAAGGATGGTAGTATGAGGTTGTGTGTCGACTTTCGACAACTCAACAAGGTGACCATAAAGAATCGGTATCCCCTCCCTAGGATTGATGATCTTATGGACCAGTTGATGGGTGCTTGCGTCTTTTCAAAGATAGATTTGAGGTCAGGGTACCATCAGATTCGGGTTAAGTCTGAGGGATCCCGAAGACAGCGTTTAGGACGCGATATGGTCACTATGAGTATTTGGTTATGCCCTTCGGTGTTACCAATGCTCCTGCGGTCTTCATGGACTACATGAACAAGACCTTTCACCCTTACTTGGATAAGTTTGTGGTGTTTATAGATGACATCTTAGTGTACTCCAAGAGTAAGGAGGAACACGAGGAACACCTGAGGGTTGTCTTGCAGACCCTTAAGGAAAAGCAGTTGTATGCTAAGTTGTCTAAGTGTGAGTTCTGGTTAGAGGAAGTAAGCTTCTTAGGACATGTCATCTCTAAGGGTGGCATAGCAGTGGACCCAGCTAAAGTAGAGACGGTGCTCCAGTGGGAAGCGCCAAAGTCTGTAACCGAGATTAGGAGTTTCTTGGGGTTAGCCGGGTACTATAGGCGGTTTATAGAAGGTTTCTCTAAGATAGCTTTACCCTTAACCCGTCTCACCAAGAAGGGACAGTTGTTTGTGTGGGACTCTAAGTGTGAAGAGAGTTTCCAAATCCTTAAGAATAGGTTGACGTCAGCACCAGTTTTAGTTTTGCCAGATCCTAGTGAACCCTTCGTAGTTTACTGCGATGCTTCGAAGCAAGGATTAGGTGGTGTGCTGATGCAGAATGGTAAGGTAGTTGCTTACGCTTCTAGGCAGTTGAAGACCCATGAGAAGAACTACCCTACCCATGACCTAGAGTTAGGAGCTGTGGTTTTTGCCTTAAAGATTTGGAGGCATTACCTGTATGGAGCGAGGTTTGAGTTCTTTAGTGATCATAAGAGTTTGAAGTACCTCTTTGATCAAAAGGAGTTGAACATGAGGCAGCGTAGGTGGATGGAGTTTTTAAAGGATTATGACTTCGAGCTGACCTATCATCCAGGAAAGGCCAATGTGGTGGCCGATGCCTTGAGTAGGAAAACCTTGCATGTCTCCGCTTTGATGGTTAGGGAGATGGATCTGATTGGGGAGTTTAGAGACCTTAGTCTAGCTTGTGAGTTTACCCCTAAAAGTATTAGGCTTGGAACCTTGAAGGTTACCAACAGTTTGATGGATCAGATTAGAGAGGGTCAGAAGTTAGATAAGTATCTCTTAGACCAGCGAGAGTTGCTCGCTCAGGGTAGAGACCTAAGTTTTAAGGATGGCAGTGATGGTATCTTGAGGTTTAAGGATAGAGTTTGTGTGCCTGATGTTCCTGAGCTTAGGAAGTTGATCTTAGAAGAAGGCCATAGGAGTGGATTAAGTGTGCACCCAGGTGCCACTAAGATGTATCAGGATCTTAAGAGGATGTTTTGGTGGCCTAGGATGAAAAAGGATGTAGCTGAGTTTGTGCATGCGTGTTTAGTTTGTCAGAAGGCTAAGATCGAGCATCAGAGGCCTTCGGGTAAGTTGCAACCTTTGAGTGTCCCAGAATGGAAATGGGATAGTATCTCCATGGATTTTGTGTCTGGACTCCCTAGGACTCCAGCTGGTTTTGAGGCAATTTGGGTTGTTGTGGATAGACTGACTAAGTCTACTCATTTCATTCCGATGAACATGGAGTATCCTTTAGAGAAGTTGGCAAAGTTGTACATCAAGGAGATAGTTAGGCTTCATGGTGTACCCTCTAGCATAGTTTCAGATAGAGACCCGAGGTTTACCTCTAGGTTTTGGAATAGTTTGCAAGAGGCTTTAGGGACAAAGCTTAGGATTAGTTCAGCTTACCACCCACAGACTGATGGGCAGTCTGAGCGGACCATCCAGTCCTTAGAGGACTTGTTGAGGGCTTGTGTGTTAGAACAGTCAGGAAGTTGGGACAAGTTTTTGCCCCTGATAGAGTTCACCTACAACAACAGTTTCCATTCCAGCATTGGGATGGCACCTTATGAAGCTCTGTATGGGAGGAGATGTAGGACACCCTTGTGTTGGAGTGAACCTAGTGATAGTGTGGTGCTAGGGCCAGAGATAGTCCAGGAAACAACAGAAAAGATCAGGTTAGTTCAGGAAAAGATGAGAGTTGCACAGAGTAGGCAGAAGAGCTACCATGATAAAAGGAGGAAGGCGCTCGAATTCCAGGAAGGCGATCATGTATTCTTGAGAGTTACCCCAACGACTGGGGTTGGTAGAGTGATGAAGGCGAGGAAACTTACTCCGAGGTTCATTGGTCCTTACCAAATCCTCAAAAGAATCGGCGAAGTCGCCTACCAGATAGCCTTACCCCCGTTCTTGTCAAATCTCCACAATGTTTTTCATGTGTCTCAACTCAGGAAGTATATTCATGACCCTAGTCACGTGATAGTACCCGACGCTATACAGTTGAAAGAGAACCTGACGTTTGAGGTGTTACCCCTTCGAGTCGAGGATAGGAGGGTGAAGCAGCTAAGAGGCAAGGAAATTCCTTTGGTTAAAGTGGTTTGGAGTGGGGCAACCGAGGAAAGTGCTACCTGGGAGCTGGAAAGCAAGATGATGGAAGCGTATCCGCATCTTTTCCCTTAAGGTACGTGTAAATTTCGAGGACGAAATTTTTATAAGGGGGGTGGAATTGTAACACCCTGTTTTTCAGAATTAATTTAATTAAGCTGAGTTTATTAAGTTGGATTTATCGTTCAAGGGCTTAGTGGGATTTTTGGTTAAAAGTCCCTTTCTGATACATGAGCACGCCCATGCTCATCAGCCAGCAAGCCGTGCTTAAAGTCAGAAGCGAGTTTCTGATTTTAAGTTGAGCACGCCCGTGCTCAACGTGTTGACCGCGTCTCGTAACGTTAAGTCGAGCACGACCGTGCTCGAGGGTGAGCACGACCGTGCTCAAGTCCGGGCCTATATACGTCGAGCAGACTCATGGTTGCGCCGTACACTTCTTTCTTGTTACTAAAAACCCTAATACGGTTGCAACCTCCCTTCTTCCCTTTTTCCTTCATACTCAGTGTGGTTTTGGGTATTGGAGACTCTAGGGGGACGTGGTTCCATCTGCACTTCGTATATAGGTAACGTTACGCTACTTTCCTTAGTTTCCTTTCGTTTTATGGTTGGGAAACTAACACCGTTTTAATCCTTTTGTTTAAGGTTGGTGTGAGTGAACGTCACTGTTAAGGAAGGAATCAGTTGCTGTTTAAGACGCTGTTAGGGAGCTACCTTCAATCCAGGTATGGGGAGAAGGGTAGTATCTATATAGGTTTGGGTTTAGAGTAAAGTAAAGGGGTTCCCATAACCCCGGTTGATGTATGTTATGTATGTATTAGTAGTCTAAATGTTTTGTATGATAAACCTGATAAATGCTGTTATGAGATGTATATTGATATGTGAATATATTGATGTATCCTTGAATATATGATGGCTGTCCTATGAGTTGATATGATGATAATGATGGTTGTTAACATGTTGATTGGTTGATGTGATTTTGGAATTGTTGATGTATTTTAATCCCTAAAACGCATTGTTAATGGACTTAGGATTAATAGGTGTAAAAACCTATAACTTGGATAAAAAAAACTCAGTCTCTGTTCCTGCCCAGAACAGCACTGTCGCGCGTTGAGCACGACCGTGCTGAACAGGGAGCACGACCGTGCTCCCAGTTGAATTCTGGGAAGATGGCCGCGCTGTTGAGCACGGCCGTACAGGACAAAGAGCACGATCATGCTGCTGAGCACGACCGTGCTCATTAAGAAGCACGACCGTGCTTCACTTACAGGGGAGCACGCCCCTCACGTGCTTAAGCACGACCGTGCTGGGTTACGAGCACGACCGTGCTCAACCCATCTGGACAGAACAAGATTAAAGGACTTAAGGGGTTTTAAACCCCACTTCCCTATGATGATAACTGATTAGATAACTTAGTTAATGTTACTAAAGATAAATAAAGATGATGAGATGGTGAGATGTTAAGTCAATACCCTTCTTTTTGGGTGCCGCAAGCTGATGAGTTGTGCCTTGGTGCTTTTTGGCCAAGGAGGCCTTGACCCCACGGTTTGGGTCTAAGGTGTTTTTGTTGTTGTGTACCTTGGTGGCCGAGAGTTTGCCCCAGGTACTGCGGTTGATTCCGCTTAAGTCCTCAGGTAGATTCCGTGAGGCAAGTTGGGGCGGTTGATTCCGTTGTTACCTTCGGTCGTTTCCATTGGAGTATGGAGGTGGTGATGCTGTTGTTGTTGTGTTGCATACGCATTGCATCGGAGATGTTGTTTAGGAATGTTCGACATAGGGGAGATCGTCCTAGAGTACGGCGATCCGGCCATCCACGGTTGGAGTAGATTCTCCTAGCGCCCCCGTGATGAGGCATTCGTTGGTTTGATGCGTTGGCTATCCAAGGAGTAGAATCTCCGGCGTTGAGTAGATTCTCAATGTGGATATGTAACTCCGAAGTCGTTCATCCCGAGTTTAGTGGATCCACATGCATTGATGGTTTAGCGGAGTAGAACTGCATTACACTGCATAGCATAATGATGATGTTGATGTTTGATGTGGTGCTGCTATGCTTGCTGTTTACTTTACTGTCTACCTCCATGCTAATATGTTTATACGATTCTTACTCCCTATATATGTTTGTTGTTTATGTTTGGCCTGATTAGCACATTGCAGAGGATGACGAGCAGCCCGGAGAGGAGTGACTCTGAGGAGCCGCCACTCATTGTAGGGCTAGTTTATGTTATCGTAGTTGTTAGTTTCAGTTGTAATTCCGTGGATTTTATTCCGGAACGATTATACCAACTCTGTATGTGACATCGAGGTTGGGTTATATTTATTGGTTGGTTATGTTTTTACTGTTTAAAACTTATTTCATTTCCGCGTTGTAAACGGTTCATGTGGGACTTTTCTACCCATGGACAATTATTTATTTTATTCAATAATTACATGTTTTTCCTTTAATTGTTTTTAATTTAAATGGCTTTAACATGCGGGGTAGAAGGATATCACATTTAACATGTGTTACTTCTAACAATATTCATATTTGTGTATTTCTTTCATATCACATCCATATTTTTAACAATCTGACTGCAACCTAAATCCTTTTCCATTAGGATTATAGTTATTTGTACAACAAAAATGAAACAACAATTCAACAACGATTAATTAATGACAATCAAAATTATAATTAATGATACATTAAACTTGGTTAATAGGTACACATAATAAATTGATAACTCGTTAACCAATAACCAGATTAATGATGTACAAAATCTTAATTAATACAACTCAATAAAATATCCATTAGACAAATTCAATACACCATTAAACACAATTTTAAATGTTATTAACCGTTGTCAAATTGTTATCACATTTTTGTTGTACAAATAACATAATTGTTTGGTATAGCAAAGCCACGTAAACATGTAAAAAAAAATACAAAAATAAAATGAAAAATAATCATTCTAAGACATAAAGGATGCTCCTTAGTAAATTTTGTAAATAAAACTTAAAAATTTTATTCTCATGAGTTTGGAAAAGAAATATTTCTGAGGGAAGGAAATAAGATACCATGTGATTGAAAAAGTCAATATCCCTTAATGTGGAGGACTAACTTACCATCACCCTACAATTTCAGAGATCAAAATAGTGATTCACTCAATTTACTTGAGAACAAAACACTCAATGAACCAAACGCCAGGTAAGGGAAGCAAATAAGACATGCAACGGAATTCTAATATACAAAAGCATCACTAGATATGTATCTGCACTACAGCTCGAATAAATATTAACGTGTTCAATAATGATCATACACCAGTAATATACAAGCTAGCTGCAAATACAATGTCACGCTTTATTGCATTAGAAGCAATTTCCATTTTCTTGCAGAGAGCAGAATTACCCATAATAGCTGCAGCGTTTTTAAACTCCCGACATGTCTCATCTAACCTGACAATAGTCCTTACTATCAGGCCTTCAGGAACATCTGTAAGCTCACAGATGTCGGCAAATGGAGTACCCTGCATTGAAGAATAGACATTAGTTGAACAATTGCACCAGAAATCAACAATAGAAGAATGGAACCAAACAGTGTTATTTTCTGTATAAGGAACCTTTGCCCATTCATAAACCACTTCAACGAGACCGAATTTGAGATTTTGTCGGGCGTACTCCTCAGGGTTTATTGGTAGATTAAACTGCTCTTGAAGCTGTCCGAGTCTTATTGCAGTCTCGTACAATCTGTAACAAATACATATTTAGAATAGGATTCTGATAGGAACCAACTGATATTACTATAGAAAATAGGGTAAATCCCTTACAAAAGTGTAATCCTAAAGTATTTGAGAGACTCTAGACTCTCCCAATGCCTAAAGGCCCCAACTATTCCCAATATACAAGATACCCTTTCTCTCAATCCATCCCCTTATTTATAGGCAACATGCCTTATCTCCCTAACTCAACTACTAACCAATTAACTAATTAACTAACTACTTAGCTAACAATATCTAACAATACTCCCCCCCTAAACTTTCACCTTGTCCTCAAGGTGTAGGACTTGTCTTTAGCTGGAAAAAAATTGTGTCCCACCAGGGTCCCATGGAACTAGTGCAGACAGAGGTAGTTCTCTTTTGAAGGACCATTGCCATGTTAGTGTCATGATGATTCTGGTTGCTACAAGTCTTTGAATACTCCAATTCTTGCTTTGCACTGTTGCCCCCGGGTCAAATAACAATAAGCTCTTTTTGAACAGCCCCTCATGCATATGCGCTCTCTGTCCACAAACTATAGATTCAGCATCTATTAAACTTTTGGGCTGTGACCCAATATCAAAAGAATTTTGGTAAATGGGCTCGATAGTTAATGAATTTGCATCAACCAATACACACCCAACATTCCTTTTATTAACACACTGACTATCTTCCTTCTGGACCAATTCAATTTTGGGTTGTAGCCCAACAATGAAGGAACTTTTATTAATGGGCCTATTAGTGAATGCAAGCTGATGAACCATAGCACCCCCATCAGTACATCTAATAACCCATTGCTGCATCACAAATAATTGGGCCTGACCCAGTAAGTCAAACAGGCCCAATTTCTGAAGTTTCAGTCTCACCCTAAAGCTGTTCAGTCTCTCCTGAGCGCTGCTGCCACTCTCTTCACCAGCCGCCCCTGCCCCGACGACCCACCAATGAGCACCACTGTCCGGAGGTTTCGGCGGCGGTAGCCGCCTGATCGGACCTCCGTACCTTTGCATTCTTGCTCCCATCCACGCGGCGGTGCTACTGGCTTGGTGTTGCGATGCGCGTGTGCTCTCCGCCCTTGCCGTAAGGGCGAGTGCGCGTTCAACCTTCACGTGAGCATCCTAGTTCGGCAGTTCAGGCGGCGGCCTGACCGGTCGTGTATCCTCATCGGCCGCTTCACTCTTATGGTTGACGCGCTACTGTACGGGGTTTGCCAAGCGGCCATCATTTGTTCTCCTTGCGCTGCCACTCTGGCACCGTCGGCCACCTTAGGAATATCCCGGCCCGGCGGCTCCGGCGGTGGTGGGTTGTTCAACCCCTTCAAGATCCACCCCTCGGTTTTGGCCACTTCTTCATGTTTCCATTCTTCCGGTTTCGACATCACCTCTAATTTCCTCCATTTGTCTTCCCTCCGATCATCGTTCTCCTTCGCCACTGTTTCTTCCTCTTCGCTCCGATGGCTTTCGTCATCACGATGATTGTTATTGTTCGAATTCCTTTGTAGGTGAGTTAAAATCGCCTCCAATTTCTCATCCAGTGTCTCTACCTTCGCTTCTAACTTCCTCCGATTTTCCTCTTTGATTCGTCTATCATCATTGCGGTTTTGCCTTAATTCCTCGATCCCGCGCTCAACCCCTGCGAATCTGCGCTCAAGAACCTCAACTCGTGCTTCCATTCTTCGCGTATGGACCATGTACCACTCCCAGAAAAGAGCTTTGATACCAGTTGATAGGAACCAACTGATATTACTATAGAAAATAGGGTAAATCCCTTACAAAAGTGTAATCCTAGAGTATTTGAGAGACTCTAGACTCTCCCAATGCCCAAAGGCCGCAACTATTCCCAATATACAAGATACCCTTTCTCTCAATCCATCCTCTTATTTATAGGCAACATGCCTTATCTCCCTTAACTAACTCCCTAACTCAACTACTAACCAATTAACTAATTAACTAACTACTTAGCTAACAATATCTAACAGATTCATGCCTTGATTCCAATCTGAACTTTGAAGACGCTGAAAGACGAAATAACCCCATAGAGTGTGTTGTCATAACAATTATTGAAGCCTTTGCATAGCTTATGCTTGTAAGTGTTTCTTATAAAGATTTTATTTCAGAAAATAGACAATTGCGAGTTACCTTTGTTTGGCTTTAGACAGATTGGATGTGAATGAAGGTTCAGATGTGTTCTTCTGCTGGAACACAAAAGCAGACATTAACGCAACTGCTTCTTCGGGTTCCAGTTCATCCAGTTGGTTCTCAAACAAGCACTCTGTACATATCAATTCCTCCCCAGAGTTCATCTCGCAAGCAACACGGCCCTTCATTTGAACAACAAGGTCTTCATCGATGCACCCAATTTCCTTCAGAACATCTATCTGGAGAATGTAAAATAAAACCAAATAAAAAAATGTAAGCCACCATAAGATTGAAAGCCAAAACAAACCAGCAGAGTAGCTTTTGCGGAGTAACTTAAAAAGAGGATTAATATAGTATACCCGGCCCTGAAAGTCTGGCATTTGTTGAAGTGCTTCATCTGAAATTTGAAACTGAAGAGCGTAGACTTCTTCTGTGTCCTTTTTTATCTCTTTTGCCATCTTAAGGTGCTCTTTCAATTTTATACATCCATGACACTGATTCTGTGACATCTTCTCCAATAATCTAGTCCATTTGCAGTATGTTGCCACAAGTTCCACATCTCTCAATTTTAGATCTGAAACAAAATTAAAGCAATACTGGCTTAAATGTTAAATCTGTGTTTTCAAATCAGAGCGGGTTACCATAGAGTTGCAAGAAATTAGCATGGACGTCAGCTCTAGAAATATCAACATTTCAGGCTGGAAGTAACTTTGTTGAAAAATTACTTGACCAAAATATTGATTTTATAATTCTACCACGCCTCTTAATGCTTCTACAACTTTAACATGCTTCCTCATGCAAAGCATTGTAAAAGTGATGGTATTCATCAGACAAACTTATGATTCTTCCTCCTTTCTTTTTTATTATTTGAAAATCCTTCTTTGGCTAAACATGAACTCTTAGAAAGTGGATAAATTATCAAATATAAATCATCCTTATAATCCATAAAACACTAATACCTTTCACGGGATCCAGGGCTGGAGGATACTTATTTCCATCTGATTTCAAATCTAGGAGCATCTGAACTGTCTTTGAGTAAACGGAATTACTAACATCTTCAAGAAGTCCAACTTGGTCGATTTTAATTTTGCTACTGCATATGCATAGAAACTCTTTACTGTCAACTTCTCGGACTTCATAGCCCATTCCACAGGCAGAACCACGATAGGGCAACTTGATGTTGATGACACCTCTTCCTTTGCGAGAAGAAACAGATGTAGTATATTCATCTCCAAGACCACGCTTTGATTTTGGCATGACAAAATAACCTTGGTCAAATGCACTGCTTTTATTCTGCATATTACCACTACTTGATGCATTTTCCACAGGGGATGGCATGTCAGGTTTAATCACGAAAACAATGTACAGCTTGTTATTCGGAGAAGGAGTTTTCACAATCACTGCAAGCAAGTGATCCTGGGCCTGTATATCAATTATAATACAGTTTAAGCACCTATTACTCTGTTAAGGAGCTGAATATCATGACAAGTTCAGATCCTAGAACAATAAATGAACATATTATGACTCAAACAGTACACCCTTAAATCTGTGGCTGAAAGCTTTGCAGCGACCATGGAGCATGAAGCAATTATAGTGTTTTAACAACATAGGAAGTACATTTTCATCAAACTGGGTCCACTCTTCTAATTCTTCTAATTCTGTGTAAGATGTATAGTAAAAAGGTAAATTAATGAACCAGACCATGTATCTTTAAAAATGTAAGGCATCCAACATTTTCATGGAACTTTCAATCTCCGAGAGTTGATGACTTCCATTCCACAAAAAAAGAACTTAGTTTCATTGTTGAGCCATGGCTGATGTCCTTTAGTCAAATTCTTTTGACTTATATGGTGAAAAGAGTCATTCCATGTCATCGACCTGGCACAATTTCTATTAAAACACATGACCGATCTCAGTAATTTGGATTGGCCATGTCTCTTGCATATTCATCGTCACTTATTTTTCATGTTTCAAGAGTTTTCTTCTATATAAAAATTGCTTAAGCCAGTCCCTTTTGAATTTTTTAGATGGAAGCTTGAGCATGTTCTCATGCGTTTAAAAATTCAATATTACCGACTTAAAGGTTGAAAATTGAACAAATCTAAAGCACACAAAAGTCAAAACAGAAGAACTCACTGATTCTGATTTTACAACTACAACTCTTCCAGTATTGAGAAATTGTTGGGCATTAGGGGACAGCAAAATTGCCTCTGATATCTTATTGCTGTATGTCTCGGCCTCTGAATACAAATCATAGTATTCTTCAATAGTTGGTTCACCCTTTATACATCTGAATAAAAGAAGTCATGCTTGAGAAACTACAGACAAATATGCAGTATCATAAGGGGGAGAGGGGAATAATGGTAAAGCAGGTCTTTCATCAGCATTGTGAATCTTCCAAAATTAATTAGGATTCGTACTAACAGATCGCATCAAAGGATACCTCATCCATCTGATGTGACAAAGGACAAAAAAAATTCATTGCAAGCATACCGATGTGTGTTAATATCATATACAAATTAAAAGAACTCCATTCTGCTCCAGATTCCATAACATAAGTCAAGCTACATGATGTTTGGCATAGAACTATTTATGCATATTCAAAATCCATCTGAGTACAATATTTATAATTTCCACTAATATTTTAGCTAAGCAACAACCACTGTGACTTTGTCAAATTTTTTGTCACCAGATGCCTCACAAAAAGCCAACTCAAACGGAAGAACTATAACTTCAAATAATCATAACATATCATACAGAAAAAAAAAAAAAAAAAAGGAACCATTCTCATGTATTTTCTTTACTTTCATGAGAAAATGATGTACTGACTACTGAGTAATTGAGCATTTGACCCCCTACCATGAGATAATTTATGAACAGCAAAAAAGTATGAGTGAACACTGAACATTATAGAGATAGCAAAATTAGTATTATGAAGAGACATGAATTGAAGCCTGAAACAATAATATTGAAGAAAAGGATTGGATAATTGGCATACTCAATAGCTTTAGTAGGCTGATTAAGCTTTAGCTTCAAAAGCTGTTGCATCTCTGGAAGTTTTTTCTGAGCATGGAATTCGGCAAAACTTCTTTTAAGCATGTCCTCAACCTGCAACCCAGTTTCTCAGTCGATTTAGTAACAATTAAAGATCTGGACCGGACCAGCCGGTTCACTAGTTTAATCAACACAAAAAAACCAGTCGTGTTAAAAACTGGTCAAAACTGGTTAAAGCCGATACTAAACTGGTTTGAAACGGTTTTGTGTAAGAAAATTAAGGGTCTGTTTACTTTGTTTCCAGTTTCTTATTTTCATTTCCTGTTTACAAAAATAATTATAAAACTATCACCTTATTTTCATTTTGTATCTTTTATTCAAAAATTTGTATAGGAAACATTGAAAACAAGAAAAAGTTGTTTTCGCTATTTCCTGTACAAATATTTGAAAGCAAAAAACATAATGAAAACAAGGTGACAGTTTTGTAATTATTTTTGAAAACAGAAAACTGGAAACAAAGCGAACGGGCCCTAAACTTCTTAAAAATAATTTTTGAGCTAAGAGTGTGTTTAGGAAAGCTGGAAACAAAAAAAAACATAATGCTGATAATCTGTTTTCAAATAATTGATTATTATGATAATCGATTATAATCAAAATCTGTTTTTGTTTGAGTATATTTGCTGAAAAACGATGATAAGATAATCTATTTCGTTTGGATGGTGCAAAAATAATCACTTTTACATAATAAATTACGAAAAAGAGTATGAAGATATTTGTTTATATTAATAATATTTGAAGTTTTTTAACATTATAACTTGTTTATTTTTTTATATCTTGTCATTAATTTTTTTTTTCTATTTATAAAAAATTGAATAAGATTTGTAACATATTTTCATGACAATGAAAAACATATGAAAATATATTTATTTATTTTTTTTAGATTAAGAAATTCATGATTTGGTTAAAATAAAAAGGAAATTCATGTTTAGAAAACTTGAAATAAAAAAAGGAAGCATCAAGAAATTGTGACTTGTCACGTAAGTTATTCATCAAAAAATTCATGATTTGCTTCACCCCTGTAGCGCCGATGTCACGTAAGTTGTAACCAAAAAAAAATTGCTTCACCCCTACAGTGGTACGAGTTCCTTTTGACAGCAGGGCAAGACTAGAAGAAAAATGTTGAGATGAAAAATAATCTTCCCAAAACAATCAAAAAGTCCACTCTAGTAGCTTATACCAAAACAACTTTTTATCACAAAAAAAAACTTTTTAAAAAAATAAGCTTGAGACCCAAACATAACATATTTTTGTAAAACAACTTTTTACAAGAAAACAGCTGAAAGATGGAATAATCCATCTTTCCCAAACAAGCTCAGGGCTCAATGCGAAGCTACTTACACCCACATATAAGGCCAGTTTGGTTACATTGGTTAAAACTGCTAAGGGCTAAAATAATCTGAAAATACTTACAGCATTATGAAGATTATGGTCAATTTGGGATTAATGAGGCCGTTATTGTAAATAATTCGGTTATAAGTGTTATTATAGCAGATATTCTATTTTAGGAATTATTGTATATGATATCACTTGAAATTATGGAAAAGCCTTCTCATGATTTAGAGAAAATAAGAATAAGAAATATTTATTGACAAGTTTTTCCTCTATTATCTATTTGAAAGGAGCTATCCCAAATTGGAAAGAAATTTGAATTATCACTAACCTGCCCCCACCCCCCCAACACACACAACTCCATTATTGCAACGTTATTATTTATGGTATCTTCACCACTAATGTAATAATATTTAAGATAAAGGACTTGGAATGATTGTCATGTGCACCTTCAATTCTTCAACACGAAGGAGATGTAGGATCATAATATAGGTTAGCCGAAATTGAGATTCAAGACGAGTTGCACTTCCAACAGTGACATGCTTTAAATCCCTCTCTTCTGGGAGTTCATCACGGCACATTAAAATAACAGTACCAATCTTATCAAGTCCTCTTCTGCCAGCACGACCAGCCATTTGAGTATATTCTCCTGGTAGTAATTGCCTAAATTCCTTGCCATCAAACTTCCTTATAGTATCAAAGACTACCTGCAAGAACATAAATGCAGTTTTTCTTGTGAGAAACATAAATGTGATCTAAAACTATTGGTGATATGATGCTTTTCTACATTTGTGAAAAGCTAAAAATTGTAAGAGTAACACTCTTCTTATGTGTCAATATCAAAAATTTTTCATTTAAAACTAATTCTGGATATATAACTATGATCAATGTAAATAAAGCCAAATAAGTAAGAGACGTTGTGTGCACATTTAGTTTCCATAGGCATTGACCACGAATGGTAATGGAGTTTAGCATCTAAAAAAATCAGTCCCCCACCTTGGAGTAGTTTCTCGGTTCAAACAAGAATTCATAAAGAAGTAATCGTCCAAGTCCAATAAAAATTATTTGTAAAATTAACGGATACATATGTATAAATATTTTGTCCTTCCACCTTAGAGCAATTTCTCATTTCAAAGATTTTGACAAGTGGTTAAGATATAAAACCATCCAAGTATTTCACCCAACAGTTTAAGCTTTTAGGAAATAGGAGAGATTGTCTTTGACAGCAAGCGTTAGGAGACAAAAACTGAGGCAAGAAGCAGTTCTGGCCATTATATGGTGCATTGGTTGGTTAAAACTTCATAATGAAATTCAAATGAATCACCTCCCGGAAATTGTAGGGCGGTGACAAGTTGGCCCCCACACATTAAATACGCAAATATGTTCCCCAAATTGAAAAACGTGCATTATGTTACGGTCTCCCAAATTGAAAAATGTCGCCAAATGGGACTAACATGATGGACTTTTTTCAATTTGGGGGACATTTTTGCCAATTTCTTGATGTGACGGACCAACTTGGCACCGTCCTATAAGTTCAGGGATCAAATTGGCGATTCATTCAATGAAATTCACACGTTTTATTTCTTTGCCCTTACATATGGGATAGGATTGTGCTCATGGCCTATCTGGTGTTTTGCAAATGGTTTGTTTAAGGAAATTTTCTTGTCTGACAATTCTTTCTGGGATTTCTGAGGTGGGAAGGTCAACAAGCAGAGGGATTTGATAGATCTCCTTTATTAATGTCACTTTTTTCTTTTGCCTTGATGTATTTAAGAAGGATATCTTATTCCAATTCTCTGTAGTGTTTCTTTTCCTCTAACAAAACTTCACTTACTAAAATAATATTAAAAAAAAACATTTGCAACCGCCTTTTGATCCAAATACATCTTGAAGTAAATTTGAGACTCAGCACGAACCACAGACAAACGTTTTACTCAATGTGTTAGCAGTCATTTGTAAACGATATCACAGCATAGTTTGATGATTAGTCAAACAATCAACCATAAAATTAGTTAAGCTAATAAAAAAACATAAATTAATTAGGCTTAGTTGAAATTTTTTCTGTAAAGTAAAACTAAATTGAATCTCCAACTTTAGCAGAATAATCGAAAAGAGACTCACAGTTCTAGCAGGTGCATTGACTCCCATTGCAAATGTTTCTGTTGAAAACAAGACCTAGAACAAAAAACAAAAGCCAAGCAGTCCGATATCGATCTTAAAACAATTGAAGTTAACCACATCTAAAAATAAAAAGAGTGAACCTATGGCTCTCAAAATATGAAGTAGTTTGCCGCATCTTCGACAAACATTATGCTTCAATATAAGGTCGAAACCATGAATGTCATACAAGAATATGAAAATTCCAAGTCACCTTGATAACACCACGGCAAAATAGCATTTCAACAACTTCCTTTACAATTGGAAGAAGGCCAGCGTGATGCACACCAATCCCTCTATGGAGAAGATTTTGGACTCGAACAACCTGTAAAGAATGTGATTAGAAGCCCAGCTCAGACAGAGAAATGCTAAGCTATACACTAACAAACCTGTGGTAAATTTCTGTCAGATCCCTTTAGTCGTGAAAATGCTTTGTCGCAGAAAAGACGGATCTCACTTTTCTCTGAGCTACTAGTGAGGTCAGTTCCAGTCATACTATCAGCTGATTTATCACAACGATTCTTGGAAAAACAAAATATAACCACCTGCATTCCCAAGTCAAGTTCCAAATACAAGATTAAAATGAAAATAATAGTAATAGCAACAACAACAAAAATAATACTTTGGCTCTCTGAAAAAGACAAGTTCTCTAACGAGTCCTTAAAATGTCTCTACTGGATCATTAGTTTTGTTTTAAAAAACAAATAAATTTGGTCCAAAATTATCAAGTCAATAACAGTCGTTGGCTGGCATCTCAGAAAATTATTTGGCCATGCCGCTTATCACATCAGCAAATAGAAGCCAAGCCAGCATTTCCCATCTAGGACTACACAGTCCTGTGTGATTCAGACCTAGTCAAAACAATTAATTTATCCATTCAAAATAAAACATTGTGTATTTATGATGGACTCTGTAATTAAATATAATAATAATAATAAAAGAAAGAGGAGCTTCACATTCTTATTAGAAACGTCCTAATAAAAAGGAATCCAAAACCCTAGAATCACTTGAAAGTTAAAGCATGATAAACAAATAGAAGCACAAAGTTATAAAAAATAGATAAAATCACAAAAAGAAACTCAGTGAAAATATATCTAATTTAGGAACAAATAGTCAACTAAGTTGTTAATTGAGTCAATAGGTGATTATTTACTAACCAATCTTTGAAATCGTTAACCAATTATGTGACTAACCATTCCTAAACTGAAAATATTTTTACCGAGAATTTCTTCTGCCTTAAAACATATTGACTGTACATAATCTATTCATACAGGCAACAATGACTTTTTGGAGAGCTTGTTGATAAGCATCAACCACATTGAAGCTTCTGCTCTCCTCAGTTCCCAATTGCTCTGGCCATTGCCATTATTCTGATAGCCTCTGCCAGTACCAGAGAAACTCCCTCCATGCTGTTTCACTCTAGATGTATTTTCACGTTTTTGAATTCGAGCACTGTCATGACCTGCTGAAGTCCCTGCCTTTGGTCCAGAACCACCACCACCAGTCAAATTCCTTTTTTTTGAAGCATCTTTAGCAGCTTTCAATCCCTGAGGCAGAAATGTTTCATTTTCACAAATTTTGTAAAGTTCTCCAGCATAAAACAGGCAGTGCTCCAGTGGGACAGGTCTTTTTGTTGTCCTGATGGCAAAATTGAGCATTATAGCAAGAAAAATAATAAGACAATAAGAGAATCAAGAGAGATTTTATAACTTCTATTTTATGCACCAACATTGTAGATTTCAATGTTATAGCATCACTCTTTATGCTGTCATATCCACAAATCAAAGAAACCAACATATCTTACAAACCAAAAGAACCTACTAAAATGTAATCACATTTTTTATAATAAAATAAATAAAATAAATATTACTAGATGAGAAGAGAAAACTACACAAGAAGAGGATAAGACATCCTCACAAAAAACAAAAAGAAACAACTAAAAACTAGGTGATAGTGCCATGCAACAAAGCATGCCAATCACTCTACATGTCTACCAAAGAAACACCACTAAAAAACCCATGTACAGAGCATCAAAGAGATGCCAAAAGAGTAACCCTATCCCAAACAAAGTCTAGACACAAAAAGAAGTAATTGAAAATTCTTCTGTTCCTCACCAATCATACACACCAAATCATAGCACTGCCACAGAATTTTATGTTGTAAATATTGTAAATCTTGTATTAGGCCCATTAGTCTGGCCCATTAGGTTTAGCGTTGCCTATATAATCTTATTAGTGTTTGTACTCTTGAAATTAATCAATAATATTCAATATCAGTTTACACATGGTATCAAGAGCTCCCGGTCTTGGGGGTCTCGCTTCCGCATAAAAACCCTAGCCGCCTTCATTGCGGTTTTCTTTGCCGCCTCCATTGCGGCTCTCTTGGCTGTCTTCATAGCAGCGTTTGACACCTTTATCGTGTCCAGTTTTTGGCCGTCGCCCACCATCCGTCACTGTTCACTGCCGTTGACCACTGTCCACCACCGTTGACCGCCGTACACCGCCGATATCACTCCGGCGACCACACCCAGAGGTTCGGCTCCTCCAGATCGGCCGGAACCCAGAAGATCGTGGCCAACGGCCGCCGCACGCGCCCTCACGCGCCACCACAACGCGTCTCACTTCCGGGCGCGTGTAACCCACGCGCCGCCCTCCGGCCACCGTATCGCGGCGCGACTTTCACAGTAGCCTCGCCAGCCCTTCCTCAGTCCATTTGAGTGGTCCAAATCGCGATCGGAGAACCTTTTTCCGTGGGTATTTTTGAAGCCTCGGTGCTTTTCCTGCGTTTGCTGTTTTTCCGCCGTTCTTATACAGTTCAGAACCAATTGAGGACTTTTCAGAACCAGTTGAGGACTTTGCTCGACTCTTTTAGTAAGCTTTTTGATTCTTGTTCAGTGAAAATGACTGGTAAGAGTTTTTGCTCCCGCACCTTTAGTGCCTCTGGTAATATTCCCAAGAATGCTTGGATTGTTGACTCTGGTGCCACTGATCATATGACCTTCCATTCCAAGTTGTTTTCCTCTTACACTTCACCTTCCAGTAATCAATATATTACTGTTGCTGATGGTTCTCGTACCCGTGTGGTCGGTTCTGGGAACATTGATCTCCAACCATCATTTAAATTGAAAAATGTGCTTTATGTTCCTGAACTTTCCAACAACTTAATTTCTATTCATAAGCTTACTCAGGACCAGAACTGTGCAGTAACATTTTTCCCTTCTCATTGTGTTTTTCAGGATCTTGCCACGGGGAGGACGATTGGAGTTGCTAAGGAACAGGGAGGGTTGTACTATCTGTCTGATGAAAGATATGGTCAGGGGGTGCAGTCTTCCTGCTTACAGTCTGAGTCTAAGTCTCACTTTCTTGCATCACAGGTCTGGCTTCAGCACAAGCGTCTTGGACATCCTCCATTTTCTCTAATTAAGTCTATGTTTCCTTCTTTGTTTTTACAACAGTCTGTCGAGTCTTTTAAGTGTGACGTTTGTCAATTTGCTAAACACCATCGTGCTACTTTCCCTTCTAGTTTTAAGAAAAGTGCTGAACCATTTGATCTTATACATTCTGATGTTTGGGGGCCAGCCCCTGTTTCTAATATTTCTGGTGCGAGATGGTTTGTTTCCTTTATTGATGATTGTACTCGAGTAACTTGGCTTTTCTTGATGAAGGAAAAATCCGAAGTACCCCAACTTTTTATTCAATTTTATCATATGGTGCAAACACAATTTGGGAAAGGCATTAAAAGATTACGTTCGGACAATGGAAAAGAATATGTCAATCATAGCCTTTCAAGCTTTACTAGTAAACAGGGCATCATCCATGAGTTTACATGTGTTGACACCCCGCAACAAAATGGGGTTGCAGAAAGGAAAAATCGCCACTTACTTGAAGTTGCTCGAGCCCTTCTCTTCCAAATGTCAGTCCCAAACTCATACTGGGGAGAAGCAGTACTGACTGCTGCCTATCTGATTAACCGGATACCATCTCGTGTTCTAGGTAATGTTAGTCCTGTTCAGTTTATGATCTCACACTTTCCATCTGTCCCTATCATGCAGAGTCTTGAGTCTCGGGTATTTGGATGTGTTGCCTTTGTTCATGTTCATAAACAGCATCGAACTAAGTTGGATTCTCGTGCAGTCAGGTGTGTTTTTGTGGGTTATGCACCTAACAAAAGGGGGTACAAATGCTATCATCCTTCCAGTCGTAAGTACTTTGTCTCTATGGATGTTACCTTCCATGAACATGTGTCATTCTTCACTCGTCCTCAACTTCAGGGGGAGAGCAATAATTTGGAATCTGAGTCCGAGTTTCTCCTTCTTGGTCCTCGCCTGCCTGAGTTACCTGTTCCTCAGTCACCTGTCCCTCAGTCACCTGCTCCTGAGTCACCCTCTCCTAAGTCACCTGTTTATGAGCCTCCCGTTTCTGAGTCACCTGTTTACGAGCCTCCCGTTTTTGAGTCACCTGTTTCTGCTCCTGTTTTTCCTGTTTCTTCTGTTTTACAGGAATCTGCACCTTCAGCACCAGCGAAGAACAAAGCTAATGAGTTACCTGTGGTGTATCAGAGGAGAGTAAAACCCAACCTGGTCCAGAAACAACCTCAATTGTCCGAACCGGAGGTAAGTACTGAAAATAATCCACCCATTTTTTATTCTCAGTGTGTTGATATTATTGACCCTGATCCAGATGACTTACCAATTGCTTTGAGAAAAGGGAAAAGGTCTTGTGCCAAATATCCTATTTCTCAATTTGTCTCCTCTAAACATCTTTCCCTGCAGCATCAGAGTTTTATTGCAGCGGTTGACTCTGTGAGAATCCCAACATCTGTTCAAGAGGCACTAAAGGATGCAAATTGGGTCCAAGCTATGGATGAGGAGATGAAAGCACTTGAAAGGAATGGAACTTGGGAAATTGTTGAGAGGCCAGGGGGCAAGAAACCAGTTGGTTGCAGGTGGATTTATACAGTCAAGCATAAATCAGATGGCACTCTTGATCGATACAAAGCAAGACTAGTGGCAAAGGGATATACTCAGACCTATGGCATTGATTATGAGGAGACATTTGCTCCAGTGGCAAAGATGAATACTGTTCGTATTTTACTCTCTCTTGCTGCTCACTCGGGGTGGGATCTTCACCAGTTTGATGTTAAAAATGCGTTTTTGCATGGAGACTTAGAGGAAGAGGTGTATATGGAGATTCCTCCGGGATTTGGACCTACTAGTGGAACTGACAGAGTGTGTAGATTGAGGAAGGCCTTATATGGGCTTAAACAGTCTCCTCGGGCGTGGTTCGGGAGATTCACAAAAGCAATGGTTTGCCTGGGTTACAAGCAGAGTCAAGGAGATCATACACTTTTCTTCAAACATTCACAAGGAGGAAAACTAACTGTACTTCTTGTGTATGTTGATGATATCATTATTACAGGAGATGATTTGGTTGAAAGACAACTACTCAAGGAGAAATTATCTGCAAAGTTTGAGATGAAGGACCTTGGGAAACTTAAGTATTTCCTTGGAATTGAGGTGGCCTACTCAAAACAAGGCATTTTCATTTCTCAAAGAAAGTATGTGCTTGACCTTTTGAAGGAAACAGGCAAACTTGGATGTAAACCTGCAGGTGTTCCCATAGAGCAAAATCACAAATTGAGCATTGAAGAGGAGAGTGCTAAAGTTGACAAGGTCCAATATCAGAGATTAGTGGGGAAGTTGATTTACTTGGCACACACTAGACCAGATTTAGCATATGCGGTTAGTGTTGTAAGCCAATTCATGCATGATCCGAGGGTGAGACATTTGCAAGCTGTAGAGCGTGTTCTGCAATATCTCAAAGCCACTCCAGGGAGAGGACTCTTGTTCAAAAGAGGTGGAAGCCTAACTATGGAAGCCTATACCGATGCTGATTATGCAGGTTCGGTGAGTGATAGAAGGTCCACTTCAAGCTATTGTGCATTTTTGTGTGGGAACCTTGTCGCTTGGAGAAGTAAGAAGCAAAGTGTAGTGGCTCGATCAAGTGCTGAGGCAGAATTTAGAGCTATGGCACAGGGAATCTGTGAGCTATTGTGGATGAAGATTGTGCTTGATGACTTGAAGATAAAGTGTGAAGGCCCTATGAGGTTACTTTGTGACAACAAATCGGCTATTAGTATTGCTCATAATCCTGTTCAGCATGACAGGACAAAACACATTGAGATAGATCGACACTTTATCAAGGAGAAGCTGGATAGCGGGCTGATAACTACGACTTACATTCCTTCTGGGCATCAACTGGCAGATGTGTTAACAAAGGGCTTACCAACAGAACGATTCAGTCAACTTACTTGCAAGCTGGGAATGATAGATATCCATTCACCAGCTTGAGGGGGAGTGTTGTAAATATTGTAAATCTTGTATTAGGCCCATTAGTCTGGCCCATTAGGTTTAGCGTTGCCTATATAATCTTATTAGTGTTTGTACTCTTGAAATTAATCAATAATATTCAATATCAGTTTACACATTTTAACATCTTTATGAAAGCCAAAACCTCTAAATTTAGTAAGGAGAAATGTAAGCAAGTCCAATGGGCAGATCCAAAACTCTTCAACGATCCCAGACAACCTATTTTATAGAAATTTTGCCTCCAACAATGTAAAAAGAGATGAGGCATCATTTTGGAGTCTGAACAACACATTATATACATATTAGGAGACATAGCGGTCAAAGATCTGCACTTACATGTGAACACTCACAAGGGATCAAGGACCCAAGTTCTAGAGTCTGGAGAAGAAGAGAGATGAACAGAATCAATTAAAACCAAAAGAGACTCTAGCTCATTAACCTCTCTAACATGCAAATTTCTGAAAAGATGGAGTTATCTTGACAGTAGAACTGACAAACAAAAGCATTATGCAAAGAGGATAGACGAAAAAGTCTTGGAAAGGACTCATCAGTACCAACCTAAACATCTTCCCAAAAATTAATAGGAGATCCATCCCCCTACTTCATGGACAAGTGAGAGTTAAACGAAGGTAAACTCTGAGAAATAAATTTCTAAGGACTAGCATGAGTGATTCCCCTCACCAAGTTGGTGTCCCACCTATTCGGACACGTCATACTTACTTCAAATGACTTGATGCCCTAAGGAGGACGGTTGTTAAGGAAACAGCCAAAACAACTTAACTGTCAGTGTCTCATTCTTGGACACTAAATCACTAGCGACACTAAAATGTATTCACATTAATCATCTTAATCATCTTATTTTGTAGCGATTTTTCCGTAAAAAATTATCTTATCCAAAGGTACACAAAGTTTTCAAATAATGGATACTCCAAATAAAAAGAATAACATACTAGTTGGTGAAATACGATACAGTAAGAAAACTTAAATGACTCACTCTTGTGTTTGAAACTGAAGGAAAACACGAAGAGGAGATCAAAGTTTCCTTCTGTTGACTCCTATCTTTAATTTGTGCAATGTAAGAAATTCTATAAATATGTCTTTATTATGATTACTAAATACATTCTCCTTTTTTAGATTCTTGCACATTTCCAAAAAGGTGAATATGTTTAAAGACTCTCGCACTGAGAATATTTTCAACAACTAAATAACCCTCAACAGAACATGCTTCATATTAGATTTTGGGCCTAACTCAATCCCAAAAACCAGCTCTTGGGATGAGGATTGCCCACTGTTTATAAGCTCTGATTAGACACTATATCTAGTCAATGTGGGACTTGGGTTTTTCCCAATACACCCCCTCATGTCCATCACTACTGAGCTTGATGCGTGGATAACATGGTGGGTGGCCCAACAAAGGATTCAGGATAGCTCTGATACCATATAGAAGGCAATGGAACAAATTGTTGTCTCTTTTATAGAGAGATTACAATTAAACAAAACAAATCAAAACAAATTTCTTCCTATAATCAAGGAAGGAAATAAAACAAAATAAAATCAGAGTAATAAAGATTTAAAATCAAGGTTAAAGTAATCTTTTGGTCCTTATACGTGACACTGATTTTCAATTTGGTCCCTATACGTAAAAATTATTAATTTGGTCCCTATACATGACACTGGTTTTCAATTTGGTCCTCACCGATAATTGGTCCCTATATAAGAGGACCAAATTCCAAATTATTGTCACATGTAAGAACCAATTCAACAAAAAAAAATTGAAATCGGTCCTTACATGTGACAATTATTTTTAATTTGGTCCTTACATGTGATAATAATTTGCAATTTGATCCCTCTTATATAGGGACCAATTAGCGGTGAGGACCAAATTGAAAACCAGTGTCACGTATAGGGACCAAATTGATAACTTTTTACGTATAGGGACCAAATTGAAAACCAGTGTCACGTATAGGGACCAAAAGATTACTTCAACCTAAAATCAAAGAGAATCAGGGATATTTCCTGATTCTCCTACACTTCATATGTAAGATAGATTCACTAGTCACTACTTACCCTGTTACTCGGATTTCCTTTTGTTTTGTCCTGCCAATCCAATCGGCAAATTCAACCGTATTAGGTACCTACAAAATTAGTGTTAAAAAGATAACACAAAAGAGCTTTGCTGAAATAACAAAAGACAAAAGGGATAGCTCATATCACAATCGAACACCATCAGATACATGCAACATAAAAAAATAATTAAATGAACTGAAGTTGCAAAGTAAATACAATTCTAAGGAAAACGGCAGAAATGTGTCATATACGCAAAATTTGATTTAGGGAAAAAATAAAACCTAGATGCTCTGATGCACAGCCAGTATCTTCACTAGCAACCAGTATTTTGATATGCTTTTTAAGATAACATTCACATGACAACCAGCATCATGACATGCTTCAGTGTTGGGCAAGTGAGTGTATATTACTTTCACCAAATGTTGTTCTTAATTTTAAAACCATATGACAGCAATAAAAAGTCGGTACTCACTAGTGACAAAAAATGTTGAGCTCTCTATCTGTAAACAAAGTAAATTCTATTCTCTGATGATTGTATTGAGGTTGTTGGTACAAAATATATACAGAATAAATTTCCTAAAATAAACACACTAAACCAAGACCTAAGAATCACTGAAGCTTTGTTTGTGAGTTATTTTTTGAAGGAGAAGGGAAGGGAAGAAGAGGTTTATTAGAGATTCTTCCTTGTTTGCGAGTTCTATTAATTGGAGGGAAATGTTTTTGGGATTTTAAGGGACTGTTTGCTTTGTTTCTAGTTTCCTGTTTTCATTTCCTGTTTTCAGAAATAATTACAAAACTACCCACATTGTTTTCATTTGGTCTCCTGTTTTCAGAAATTTGTACAGGAAACAGTGAAAACAGAAAAAAGTTGTTTTCAGTGTTTCCAGTACAAATTTATGAAAACAAGGTGGTAGTTTTGTAATTATTTCTGAAAACAGGAAATGAAAACAGGAAGCTAGAAATAAAGCAAACAAGCCCTAATAAATCATTCATTCTCCTCCTCAGCCCACTTTTTCCATTTCCCCCATTTTGGGGTATTTTGGAGGAAAAGTAATTGAAATTAATAATTTGCCCTCATCCATTTTTAAAATTTACACTTTTAAAATAGTATTACTTATGTTATTTTTTTTTCAGATAAGGGTAAATTTGTAAAAACATGTCATTAACCCTCCATTTCCTTCCCCTCATATAATATGCACTCCCAAACAAGGAGAGGGATAATACTCTCCTTCTCCTTCCTTCCCTCCCCTTTCCTTCCCCTTTGATTCCCTCTCTTTTCTTTCCCTCCAAGCTTGCAAACCTAAGATTACAAAAGATAGAAAAGCTAATAATCAGGAAATATAAAAAGAGCAAATCAGAATAAAAAAAGAAATAGAATTCCTAGAATAACTCCTATTAATTAGGGGTGATATCTATCAGACAGCTCTGTTTCTGTCAGTAATGTCTACGATTCTGTCATTAATGTCAACACTCCCCCTCAAGCTAGTAAATAGAAGTTTGCCAATATAGCTTGTCAGCCAGCACTACAAAACATGGTCTAGCCAGCCCTTTTTATTAGAATATCTTCAGTTTGTGGTCTTGTGGACACTATCACACATATATCATGCATATTATTCCTTCTTTGATTTTTTTTATTGTTTAAGTGTTGATCTATCTACACATGTTTGGTTCAATCATGATGGATCAGGTTGTCGGCCTCGGCCATACTTTTGGCAGCTTTATTGTCACAATACAGCATCATGGGACCGATACTAGGCATTTTCAGTTCATCCATTAGCCTTTTTAACCAAATCAGCTCACAAGTTCCTTGAGCAAGAGCTTTGAGATCCGCTTCTGCACAACCGCGAGCTACAACAGATTGTTTCTTGCTCCTCCAAGTAAATAACTTGCCCCAAACCTTAGTGCAATACCTTGAAGTTGATCTTCTATCTTCTACTGACCCTGCCCAATCAACATCCATAAAAGACTCCACATTTCCTAGCTCATTTTTCTCAAAAAATAAGCCTTTCCCTTGTATGGATTTCAAATACCTCAAAATCCAATAGACAACATTAAGGTGAGAATGCATGTAATGACTTACCAAACTTGCTGCAAATGAAATGTCTAGTCTTGTGTGGCACAGGTATGTTATCCTTCCTACTAACCATTGGAACACAATCTGCAGCTCTTAAAATTTATAATAAAGTCTACAGGTGTTTCAGCTAGTTTACAGCCAAGCATCCATGTATCTTTCAACAAGTCTAAAATATATTGTTGAGATCCCATATCCACTATAGATATGGTCAAAGTAGTCCTTATAAGGCTTGGGCAATCCTCACCTCTTGAGCTAGCTTTTGAGGTTGAGTTAGGCCTAAAGCCCAAATTCTAAGATGGTATAAAAGCCAGAGCCCATCTCCGTTGTTTATCACCTATTATAGCAATCATCTGTCGTGTATCGCCTGTTCAGACAGACACCTGTGGAGTTAACTTCACTTAACTATTGGAAGTCTCGGTTTATATACATGTGGGGCAACTTCACTTAACATCAATTGATTTTATGATGGAATCTGACATGGTATCAGAGCCTATCCTAGAATAGTTATTTGGCCAGTTATTACACCCGCAAAACTGTGTAGTAACAGTTTTGCATTCTCATTGTGTTTTTCAAGATCTTGCCATGGGGAGGACGATTGGAGTTACTAAGGAATAGGGAGGGTTGTACTATCTGTCTGATAAAACAGGGAAGGTTGTACTATTTGTATGATAAAAGAGATGGTCAAGAGGTGTTGTCCTTCTGCTTCAAGTCTGGGTCTCACTCTCCTGCGTCACGTCTTTAGCACAAGTGTCTGGGACATCCTCCACTTTCTCTAATTATTTCTATATTTCTATCTTTGGTTTTACAACAGTCTGTTGAGTCTTTTAAGTGTGACGTTTGTCAGTTTGATAAACACCATCGTGTTACTTTTCTTCTAGTTTTAATAAAAGTGTTGAACCATTTGATCTTACATATTCTGATGTTTGGGGACTTGCCTTTATTTCTAATATTTCTAGTGCGAGATGGTTTGTTTCCTTTATTGATGATTGTACTTGAGTAACTTCGCTTCTTTTATGAAAGATAAATCAGAAGTACCCCAACTTTTTACTCAATTTTATCATATGGTACTTAAACAATTTGGGAAAGGCATTAAAAGATTACGTTCTGACAATGGAAAACAATATGTCAATCATAGTCTTTCAAGCTTTAATACTAAACAGGGCATCATTCATGAATTTACATGTGTTGACACCCTACAACAAAATGGAGTTGCAGAAAGAAAAAACAGCCCCTTACTTGAAGTTGCTCGAGCCCTTCTCTTCCAAATGTTAGTCCCAATGTCATACTGAGGAGAAGCAATATTGACTGCTGCCTATCTGATTAATCGGATACCATCTCGTGTTCTAAGTAATGTTAGTCCTGTTCAGCTTTTGCTCTCGCACTTTCCTTTGGTTCCTATCATGGAGAGTCTTTAGTCACAGGTATTTGGTTGTGTTGCATTTGTTCATGTTCATAAGCAGCATTGAACTAAGTTGGATTCTCGTGCGGTCAGGTGTGTCTTTATGCGTTATGCGCCTAACAAAAAAGGGTACAAATGCTATCATCCTTTCAGTTGTAAGTACTTTGTCTCTATGAATGTCACTTTCCATGAACACGTGTCATTCTTCACTGGGCCTCAGATTCAGAGGGAGCAGTAATTTGGAATTTGAGTTCGAGTTTCTCATCCTTGGTCATTGTCTTCCTCGGTCAGTGTTCCTGAGTCACCTGTTTCTGAGTCGACTATTTCTGAGTCGCCTGTTTATGAGTCTCCTGTTTAGTTTCGTTCTTGTTCCTCCTTTGTCTTCAGTTTTGCAGAAATCAGCACCTTTAGCACCAGTGAAAAACAAAGCTAGTGAGCCAACATTGGTGTTTCAGACGAGAGAAAAACCCAACCTGGTACCGAAAACAACTTCAACTGGTCGAACCGGAGGTAAGTACGGAAAATAATCCCCCCACTTCTGATTCTCATATTTATGGGGATACTCTTGACCCTGATCTAGATGACTTACCAATTGCTTTAAGAAAAGGGAAAAGCTCTTGTGCCAAGTACCCTATCTCTCAATTTGTTTCCTCTAAACATCTTTCCTTGTAGCATCAGAGTTTTATTACAGTTGTTGACTCTGTGAGAATCTCAGCATATGTTCAAGAGGCATTAGAGGATGCAAATTGGATCTAAGGTATGGATGAGGAGATGAAACCACTTGAAAGGAATGGAACTAGGGAAATTGTTGAGAGGCCAGTGGGCAAGAAACCAGTTAGTTGCAGGTGGATTTATACATTCAAACACAAATCAGATGGCACTCTTGATCGATACAAGGCAAGACTAGTGGCAAAGGATACACTCAGACATATGGCATCGATTATGAGGAGACTTTTGCTCCAATGGCATAGATGAACATTGTTCGTATTTTACTCTCTTGCTGGCCACTCTGGGTGGGAACTACACCAGTTTGATATCAAAAATGTTTTCTTGCATGGAGACTTAAAGGAGGTGTACATGGAGATTCCCCAAAGATTTAGTCCCACGGGTGGAACAAACAAAGTGTGTAGATTGAGGAAGGCTTTATAAGGGTTAAAACAGTCTCCCCGAGCATGGTTTGGAAGATTTACAAAATCAATGGTGTGCCTGAGCTACAAGCAAAGCCAAGGAGATCATTGCAATGATGAACCGAAAATGGTAGAATTTTACTTTTACCAAGTTTACAAGAATTGCAATCAAATTGAACAACACTAAGGGATGGGGAATATTTATTACCAAGAACACCAGACTTCGTCAATTCATGAAGTACATAAGAGTTTGGGTGACCAGGACGCTTATGCCATTGTTGGAAATTAACAGTAGCAGATTGACATGAAACAAAAGGCAAAAAAAACGCGGAGACAACGATGAATAAAGAGGAAAAAGACATCCAACTTTAGCCCCCTTCGCGATCATCTTCCCTGAGTGTTGATCCTGCACAAGACAGCCAGATTTTGAGAATTCAACTTTGCAATCATTGTCAACTCATTGACCAACAGAAATAAGGTTACTGGTAAGACCAGGAGAAACAAAGACATTTGTTAAAGAAGAAGAAATATCACCAATTGTTGTGATAGGTAAATTATTTCCATCAGCTGTATGAATTTGGAGATTACCAGAGTATCTTGTAACATTGATAAGGGTATCAACATTGTTGGTCATATGATTGGATGCCCCAGAATCAAAATACCAAGGAGAACTGGGGGTAGAAGATTTAACTGAAAGACCCAAAGCAGAAAATGCCGAAACAATCATTTGTTGAACCATTTCAGGGGTCAAAGGTGACACAGAGGTTGGTGGATTCTAATTCACAGAAATAGATGTAGTAGAAGAACCAACAGAGGTAGTGAAGGGTGTTGCAGTTTTCTGCGGTGGTCTTATGCGACATTCTTTAATTATGTGACCATCTTTTTTGCAATAATTGCTGAACTTTTTAGGATAGTGGGAAGCAAAATGTCCAAATCCTTTGAAGCAGAAACATTGGACAGTACTCATGTCTCGCCCTCGAGGTTTGCTTTGTACGGCATAGGCCACAGGAAGAGAGGCAGATTTATGTTTTGCTTGAGTGAGGAGACGTCGTTCTTCACAAAGCAGTTCATTGAGGCATGCATCCAAGGAGGGGACAGTAGCTCTGTTCATGATATTGGACTGAATACCCTCAAAATTAGATCTCAATTTCATAAGAAATTGATCTCGTTTGGTGGTTTCATGTACTTTTTGCACTGTAGTTTGGTCTTCATTCGAAGAATCTTCATAGACATTGTCAGTGTACTTAGCCCAAAGATTCATGAAATGAGAATAACATTCAGAAATTGAGACTATCCTGGTGAAAAATGGCGATTTCAGCTCAAGCTGGAACCTGCGACTCTGCGAGCAGTGTTGTTCTAGCTATATATTTTCTTCAGGTAGTCCCACATCTTGGCTGCAGTGGTGAAGGGTTGAAGATTGAGAACGATATTACGATCAACAGAGCCTATGATCCATGCCATGACCTATGCGTCTTTGACCTCCCATTTGGCATGTGTGTCCTTCTACGTTGATTTGTCGAGAGCAGAATCAGTTCCATCAACATGACCCCAAAGCTCCTTACCTTTGACAAAGATCTGGAACTAGAAAGCCCAAGCGGAGTAGTTCTTTCCATTAAGACGAACGAAGAGAACATCGTACTTTTCAGTAAACATGATGATGAGAAATAAAACTTAGATGGAACAAACAAGAGAGTAGAGAAACTGCAAGAGAGAACGCAGAAAAACCGGGGGGGAACTGCGAACTCAGAAAAACTAGGATCGCAGGAGGCTGGGAACGCAGGGAACTTAAAAAAACTTGGTTTGGATCGCAATCTAGACTGATACCATGTCAAACTCAGAAAATGTGTGGGTAAAACTGTATATCATTATTTGAGTCAAGCATACAATTTATATACAGTTGGTAGTAAATACAATTAAGGAGATTGATGATAAACTATTCCCTAAACCCTAAACTAGATAGTTAAGTCTCAACCGTCCAAACCGTTCACACCGTCCAAGCTTAATAATTAATGTATTTGATAATTACAACAAATTCCATCGACAGGTTAAAACAGTCTCCCCGAGCATGGTTTGGAAAATTTATAAAAGCAATGGTGTGCCTGAGCTACAAGCAAAGCCAAGGAGATCATACATTTTTCTTCAAACATTCACAGGGAAGAAAAGTGATTGTACTTGTTTATATTGATGATATTATTATTACAGGAGATGATCTGGTTGAGACAATTGCTCAAGGAAAAATTATCTACAGAGTTTGAGATGAAGGACCTTGGGAAACTTAGGTATTTCTTGGGCATTGAAATGGCTTACTCAAAACAAAGCATTTTCATTTTTCAAAGGAAATATGTGCTTGATCTTTTGCAGGAAACAAGCAAACTTGGATGTAAACCTGCAAGTGTTCCCATCGAGCAAAATCATAGAATGAGCACCGAAGAGGAGAGTGTCAAGGTTGACAAGGTCCAATATCAGATACTAGTGGGGAAGTTGATTTACTTGACACACACAAGACTAGATTTAGCATATGCAGTCAATGTTGTGAGCCAGTTCATGCATGATCCGAGGGTGAGACACTTGCACGTTGTAGATCGTGTTCTGCAGTATCTCAAAGTCACTCCAGGGAGGAGACTCTTGTTCAAAAGAGGTGGAGGCTTCTACTGATGCAAATTATGCAGGTTCGGTAAGTGATAGAAGGTTCACTTCACGTTATTGCACATTGTTGTGTGGGAACCTTGTGTTAGACCTCTTATGAGTAAACAACATAAGAGGGGGCCTAGGCTTAATGGGCCGAATTGATGTGTTAGTTATGATTATTATTTCTGTTAACTGTCATTATTTTGAATTGATGTGTCAGTTATGTGTCAGTTATGATTATTATTTTTGTTAACTGTCATTATTTTTGTTAATTGTTATGTCTGTCTTTAGGAATAAATAGAGAAAGGGGAAGGAATAGAGGTTATCAGGCAGTTATTGAGTGGTTATGGGAAGGGAGAGACCAAGCTCTTTAATTCTTGGTGGGTAAGAACACTTGTAACCAAGTCCTACTCTCTAATTTCTCTCAGTGCTTTCTGTTTGTGTCCTGATTATGCAATTATTATGCAATTATGTAATTATGTAATGTATGACAATTCCTCTGATTTGAGAACAATTCTCCAGAGGTTACTGCAATAAAATTCATTATTCAGTCTTATATTATGGCATATAACTGCCAGTTCTATCACCTTGTTGCTTGGAGAAGTAAGAAGCAAAATGTAGTGGCTCGATCAAGTGCTAAGGCAGAATTTAGAGTTATGGCACAAGGAATCTGTGAGCTATTGTGGATGAAAATTGTGCTTGATGACTTGAAGATAAAGTATGAGGGTCCTACAAAGTTGTTTTGTGATAATAAATCAACTATTAGTATTGCTCATAATCTTGTTCAGCATGACAGGACAAAACACATTGAAATAGACCAACACTTCATCAAGGAAAAGCTGGATAGCGGATTAATAACAACAGCCTACATCCCCTCTGGGCACAACTGGCAGATGTGTTAACAAAGAGCTCCAACAGAACGATTCAGTCAACTTACTTGCAAGCTGGGAATGATAAATATCCATTCACCAGCTTGAGGAGGAGTGTGGTAAATATGTAACTATTAACATTTTTTGTATTAGGCTCATTAGTCAAGCCCATTAGTTAGAGCTTAGACTATATATTCAGATTAGTACTTGTACTCTACACAAGTACAATAACATTCAGAATACTTTTCTACAGGTTGGATATCCATGTGATAGGTGATCCACCTCGGGATATTGAGTTCATTTTGGAGGAAACCTCATTTCATTGAAAAGCAAGAAACAAAAAGTGGTCGCAAGGTCAAGCATTGAAGCAGAATATCGAGCTATGGCCCTCACTACATCAACATATCACATGAACTAATAGGGATGAAAAAACTCATTAAAGAGTTAAATTTTTTGAAGTCGGAACTATACCAGTAAATTGTGATAATCAGGCAACTCTCCATATTGCATCTAACTCGGTCTTTCATGAACGAACCAAGCATATGGAGGTTTATTGCCATTTTATTCGTGAGAAGATTGTTTCTAGGGAAATTATCACATCCTTTGTCAACTCAAACGACCAATTGGCTAATTTGCTCACCAAAACTCTTCGAGGACCAAGGATAGCTTATCTGCAACAAGTCGGATGTTTTTGATACCTATGTTCCACCTTGAGGAGGAGTGTTGGGAATAGATAATTACGTTGGAAAAAGAATAAAATTATAGTGTGTTTGGTGCTGCGGCACAACAGTATTGGACGTGATTTTAGTTACCACAGAAGCTAGAATTATCAGATTCTGGACATGTTTCTGCCCTTTCCCAACATGCAACCAAACGGGCACTTAATATTCCACTCATTAGAGTTCACTGTATGGTAGAATTCATTGTACTCTTAGGATTCATTGTATCTTGGGAATTAAAGCTAGCTTTAGTTCCCCTTCTTGTAAATTGTATTTCTCGTGTGTATAAACAGATTGTCAGCTGAGAGTAGAAATTGTAAATATAGAAGTTAATAAAACTTCCCAATCTGATTAGATTTTTAGGAGAAATAAACTTAAATTTAAATAAATTACCAAAAAAATTCCTCCCAAAGCTAGTTTTAACTTCTAATTCAATTCAATGAACCTTTATAAATGAAAATACATCAATTCAATGAACATGCTGCCACCAAAGAACTCTTTTATTTTCTGTTATTAAAGCATTCGTGCCAGCATGTAATGGTTCATATGGTTTGACTTGCAGCAGTAAATACAGCTTCAATATCAGAACCCAAAATTTTTTTTACAGAGGTAACAAGCATAACTCATCCGAAGTAGGACATCAACTGAGGACCAATCTATGAAGAATAATAAGTACCGTGACAGAAAGGAGGACAATAATAAGTACCGTGGCAGAAAGGAGGACAATATTGATGTGTCTCGGAAGCATGATAATTACTTCTTCCCAAACGACGCCTCTTTCAACATCATTGACATAGTGCACCTCATCAAATATAACCTATCACATATATGCAGAAAATAAATAAGCAATAAATATAAATTGCTAGAAATTCCTAAGGACAAGTCTTTTTATTGTTGAAAAGAAACCAGAAAGTCCTTTACCCATTCAATGTCACGAATAATGTCTGCACCCCGGTAGAGCATTGATCTTAAAATTTCTGTAGTCATGATGAGACAAGAAGCCTCTGGCCTCAAGCTTATATCACCAGTAAGAAGCCCAACATCAAACTTCCCACACAAATCTCTTATATTTCTGATTGCTGATGGTTTTTATTAAGAACAGTATACACGGCTCGTTATCAGTTCCTGCACAGATAAATGTTCAACCAGAAAATTCCAAATAAATTGAAGAATATTCCTTGTATCTGACCTCAAATTTGATTGATGCATGAATTTTAAAAAGGAAAAAGCTTAACAGCACTATAAGGTTGGAAAAGTCAAAATATCATGAGGGATATGAATGAGATCAAAGTCGCTGTGCATTTAATCAGTGTTCTACGAATGATTATGTGCAATGTGGTTTTCATTTGCAACCTACACATCCAGGACATAAGAAAGGAACCACAAAGGAACTGAACTAGAAGTCAAAAAACCAGGCGTACTTTTGACGCTACAAGCAAATGTGCAAATTATCAGCAACTACTGTCCTTTCCAGCTTATGTGTGAGTGCAGGCCAGCGAAAACGTGTATTCCCCCTTTATCAAGATAATAAATAGCCTGTGATTGTTACAAAGAAAGGAAACCAAAGAAATTAATAAAGAAGAATATAAGTAGCATATTCAAGTTTTCCATAAGTAAGGCATGACATTAAAAGATAATTGAATCTATGTGGGCTTCTCCATAGTTAAAGTATAAGCGGGAATGAATAATCTTCTGCAAGGATGCAGTTACAATGAACATAGATTTCTTCAAACTATAGATGACTAGATAATGATACGAAATAATTAAAAAATTGAGCTGATGCAGCAGCTTCCAAATGCGTATGATCCAGTCTGAAAAGAACTCAAAGACAAATGTTTGCCAGCCTAACAAAGACTCACGCCCATCATGCCTCGGGTAATTCTGGAGTGGATTGGCATCCCATTCAACTATAGGGCAATTGTAATGAATGCACCTTGCCAGTGCATGTGTCAATATACTAACAACAAAGGGCAGCAAATTCTAACTATTTGTGCAGTCAGGTCGAAATAAATTTGTGATCAAAGAGAACAAGAATCGACAAACAATAAAGAAACAGGAAAGTGAAAAAGTACAAAGTAAAATAATCAGAGTAAGAATTATCTATATCATAATTATGGATAGAAATCAAATGGAAGTATGGCTATAAACTGTTTAAAATCAGAATGTCATCGGTAGTGCCTCCCACTAGTTGCAATAGCAAATTAGATTGCATACCTCAATAATCAGTTACTTGAAAATTACCCAACAACATTCATCACGCAAGTGGAAGGCATAACTCAAAACTGTGTTATTAAAAAATTTGTTTCTCACCTTCCAGCCCGTAGGCACGAGTAGGGTAGGGAAACATTAAAACGTAGCTGTTTTTTACTGTGAAGTTTTACTGGACCACTTCTATGAAACAATTGATCGGCATGGCCTATATTTGTAGTTTCAATCATCAGTAACCAGGAGTATGGTCAATTGTACCCTGATTGAGTGAATGACACAAAAGATGAAGAAAAACATGAGCATGAATAAATACCTCCTTCTGAAAAGCGTCCCGAATTCGAAGGGAAATTCAAATGTGCCATATCAGGAAAACAAGTTTCATGAAATGTGATTCTGAGCTGATTCGTTCGCTGGCTTCGTGCATAGCCCAAGCCTGCCAAAAGAATAGCTTTCCTATCTCAAGCATTGCCACAGAAACAGTAAGACAGCAATGATGCATTGATGTATTGTATTGATGCATAACAAGAAACACAATGTGTTATTATTATAAGCACAATTCATGATAACTTGAGCCCATAACCACTTGCTACCTTCTGCTTCCGACCAAACTCTATCACTGAATCCATCCAAATTCAGTTTTGATCCTTCCGAGTCAGCTGACAAAATAGCATCAAGTGACATTTCACTCTCACGTGTTTTGCCAGATAACGCAGTCGTATCAACTTCAGCTTCCAACTTTACAGTCTCCACGTTGATAATTGACCTTAACAAACAGTATCATCATTAACCACAAAAGAGGTCAAAACTCAAGGAATTTGGACTAATAAAGATATGCATGGTTTCAGTGGTTTGGTCCACTAGGTTATAGTGCAATGCAATGATATCCAAATATTAAATGTAGGTATAAAAGATCTAAAGTTATCAAGAAGTTATTAGCTTAGGTCAAATACCATCTTCCTCTTGTTCTCCAACAGCATCCTCTTCCCAAGCCTTCATGAATAGGTCATCAAACTGTACAGACAACCCACTCTGCATTCCAGCATGAATTAAACTATTAGTCAGCATAAGATTGCTGCTTCTAAATATAATCGAACAACTACATCCTTCAACTGACAATCTCCCTGTTACTAGCACCGTCATGAAGGAAACGGCAATAAGATGATTAACTAACCAGCTTTTCATCTGATGTACTCTTGAGTGAATTGGCATCCTTGTAAACATTCCATGAGCATGGATATGGCTTTAAATGAGATAAAATGCAATTTACATGAGACATTTTAAATTTCAAAACTAGGAATAAGATCAAACATAAAACAAGCAGTGATTTTCCTCACAACATGAATAATTAAAATAAATAACCTTGAGAGCACCAAAGTCCAATCCTTGCTTTAAGCCTGGAGGAATTGTCTGAGCAGGGCCACCATTCAAAATTTCACGCACCCATTCACCATTGGAAGCACCCTCTGGAAGAATTCTTTCCAAAGCTTGAGAATCACCCAAACCTCCTGGACGAAAAAGGGCGATTATTGATGCTTCCCCTTACAAAGTCCTTCGCAGAAGTGCGCGGTAATGGCCCAGATTCTACCGCCCCTGATGTCAGATCTGACACATTCACCTAATACAACATTATAGGCATTATAATAATGGTGACAAACATCAATTAAGATTGGTTTTCATCTAATTTTTAACCAAATCTTTCTATCACATACAGAATTCGTAAGTTCATATCCTTGTATCAGGCTAAATGGACCATCTTTGGGAACACACATATATTAAATGAAAAAGCCCCTCACACCTCCTCAAAATTTGGTTCCCATCTTCCGTTCACTGATCCATTTTTGGAACGTCGAAACGGAGGTTCCCAAATTGGAACTATAACAGTCTGTGGCAGTGATGGCTCCAGAGGAACTTCAGCCCTACCAATCCAGTCAAATTCCCACTGCCTCCCCAACTTTTTCTGGTGAAAATTCATCAGGATCCAATCTTGGCCGGAGATATGTCTCTTCTATATACTTCTTTATAGATTCAGGTGTCTCCTTGGAAAAGGCAGGTGGCTGAAATAAAGTAGGCAGAAGTTAATAATGAAGAAAAAATAAATTCAACTTAGGCTTTGAAGATTAACAGTAAATAAGAAAAACAGTGTAGCCAAAGTTGTGCCGAGGCAAGGCGATAGCCGCAAAAATATAAAACCCAGCCTTCTAACTTGCTAATTGTAACGCTAATTGGGTAAAATAATCAGAATGTTAATAAAATAACCAGTTGTCCGCCTTTGCAACAACAAGCAAGCAACTTAGGGTCTTGTAAACTGAACATCCTAACGTTTTAATTTTACTACAAATGCTAAGTTTGTGCGGGCTCTTTTATATGGTAAATTAATGCAAAAGCCAAAATATTCCATTATTCTCTTCTTTTTCTAATATCGATGCCTTTTAGCTCTTTATCGACACCTTTTGCTTTTGATTAACCTGAATAAATCATGCAAGTCTTTAAAACAAGAGTTTAATCACTATGCATTGTCAGTTTAAAAATTTTACACTATTAACCTGTCAAAAATCATGGTATAAATGACTTTTAAGGTAGTTAGATAAGAGTCCAACAATTTTAATGATGTGACAATTTATGATTGGTTGACGGTGTAGAAAATCTTTATATTGACGGTGCATACCAATTAAATTTTTAAAACAAATGTATAACCGCTACGCTTTCCTTTATATTTCTTAGAATTAGAATAAATAAATGAAAGAATTGAACCAACCAGTCTTCTACTGAAAGCCTAACACAGATAACAGATTTGAAACATCTCATCTCATATATATATATAATGAACAATTGCTCAATTGGATCGTGAATAAATAAGATTGAGTACATGGAAAGCAACAGAGGCAGAAAATTGCAGAATAATTAAAAAATAATCACAAAATTTAGGTACTAATTCAACTGATACTATGATAGCACTGTACCACATGGCAGCAAAACCTAAAGAGTAATTGCAAATTGCAAAGAGGTTGAAAATGGAGAGAGAGAGAGAGAATAGGTGAACACACTGACCGAAATGAAATCGGGAATGGACCTCAAGGGGTTGGAACGCTCCACCGTGGATAGTGGCTCCACCCTGAGATGGCCGCTGTGGCCGGAGAACCCGACCCGGAAATCAAGCTCGTTCGCTGCTTGGATCGGATCCATTGAGTCGCCACTGTGCTTTCTCTCTTACTTCTTGTTTGTTTTGCTTCTGCTTCTCGTGCTTTCTGATTTTTGAGAAGAGAAAGAAAGAAAGGAAAGCAGGGTTTTGATTTTCGCGGGTTATTATAGTCAGGTGTTCAGAGTTGAGAAGGGTTTAAACGGCACCAATCATTCGTTAAAAGATTTTAGTTGCAAACTTACGATTACAATTGCCCCATTTGACGTGTTTGGACTTTGGATAAAGCAATTATTCCAAAATAAAAATTAATAATAAACTATTTTCTATAATTGTCAAAAAAAAAAAAAAAAACTATTTTCTATAAGCTACTTCTATAAACTTATCATCATACGTTATTTTCATTTTCATAAATGTAAATAAACTTTTGGTTAAATTAATAGATTAGTCCCTAGATCTTTTTTTTCAAATAACCCTATTTTAAAAAATATTTTCTAGAATACCCCATTTCCCAATTATATACCAAAATACCTCACTTTTTTTTTAGGTGAAAAGTCATCATTTCAATAAACGACTTCTCACCATTGTTTTTTTTTTTTTAATAGATGAGAAGTCGCTATTTGGGAAGGCGACTACTCTACATGTTTTTTTTCGTTTATTATTTTTTAATCATAAAAAAGTTTAATTAATTTTTTAGTTTAATTAATTAGGTTAGTTTAGTTAATTATTGTGTTAATTAGGATATTAAGAAGTTAATTTTTTTACTAAAGAATAATATTATGAATAAAAAACACTAATTAGTTAGTTAGTTTTAATTTTTTTAATTTAGTTAATTAATTAGGTTAGTGTAGATAATTTAGATTCAACTAGGGAATTATTAAGGTAAATTTAATAATTAAAAACTTTAATTGAAAACATAATAGGTCATACATAAATAAAAGTTACATGAAATTTCTACTGTTGAAAAGAACTTACGGCACGGTTAGGGCAATTGTTCTTGTTATGACCCAGCATCCGGCAGATTCCATATCTTTTTGGCTAGCATGCTTCCATCATGACCATTTCAGTACGAATCCGAGAGGATTGTGGACGACCCTTAGGATCTCTCTGCATCTCGACGTTGTGGATCACTGTGGGTCCGTGATATTGTGGCCAGTATCCCTCGTTGCCAACGATGCCAAAATTTTTCCCGGTAAACATTGAACACATGTGTCAACTTGTACACATATGCCACTTGTTTGTAGCAGTCGAGACTAGTGCCGTGCACAAGCAACGAGGACATGCGAACAGGGGAGGTGCATTGCCTGAAATTTTCCACAGTCGCACCACTTTTCATTCAAGTTCACTCAGAAGTTGCCCCCAATCCACCCATCTCTTGGGTTTGCCAACTCTTCCACCAAGAATTCACTCCTTTCCCAATCAAATGTACGCACATAGTGCGAGTTAGCAACTGCTCGATCCTCCTCGATGGATTTTGTGAGAGCCTCGATATATGTATGGCCAACTCGGATCATTGTGTTGGCCTTCTGTCCCTTCTCGACAAAAGTTTTAACCAATCTGTGATAGGTGGTCTTAACCAACACAGTGATTAGAAGATTTCTGGTTCCCTTCAGTACGTCGTTGATGCATTCTGCAAGATTGGTTATCATGTGTCCCCAACGATGCCCTTTATCCCAAGCCTGAGTCCATTTATCCTTGGGGATAACGATTTAACCACCTGACGCCCTCTAGTTGTCCGCTTCCAGATTATTATAGTACCAATTGAAGGTCGGCTGAGTCAAGGCGTATCATGCATCGTTGGAATAATATGTTGTCATGTTTTGTATAAAAAAATCGACAGATATAAATCACAAGCTAAATGAATTCGGTACTTACCCATATTAACCACTTGCCTTCGCTGGTCCTTATTCTTGAAGCGTGTGTTCGAGTTTTGTGCGATGTGACGGATGCAGTAAACATGCATCGAGGAAGGGTCTGACCATCCACTATTGCATCGTCTGTAAGCACTTTTGATTGATTTAGTCTTATCCGAAATCAAGCATAGGTCAGCTTGGGGGTAATGTGCCTTCGCAAGTTCCGTAGAAAGAAAAACCAGGCGTCCGCCGTCTCCCCCTCAATGATGGCAAAGGCAAGGGGGAATATTGTTGTTGTTCCCATCTTGAGCAATTGCCATCAAGAGGGTCCCCTTGTACTTTCCGTACAACCATGTGCCATCAATCTGGACAGACGTCAATCCGTAAAGCAACCCAGAATATTACAATAGAAGCCACCTTAATAGCGGGTAGCTCCTTGCAACCACACCATAGTAACATTTGATATTCAACATATTTGCCAAGAAAATATAGCAAGATGGTGATTCCTCGGTGTTATTACCCATGTAAGAAAATATAGAAAAAGAAGACTCAAATAACATTGAGCAAAAGTGCTTTAAAAATAAACAAAGTAGAAGAAATAAATAGCAGGAGAAATGCATGGCATTTATGTGGGAAATCTATCTATAGGTAGAACTGAATAGCAAATGCATTTCATGCTAAGGATTTGAGCTAGTATTACAATATTTGAATAAGTTTGTACAATTAGCCCCAAAAAGTAAGAACATTGTCCCAATGACAAACAAGAACAAAGAAAAGAGAAAAGAAACAACACGGATAAAAGTGAGCAGGAAAAGTGCAAACTAAAATATGCACCAGTACAACCATAAGTGACAAAACAAAATTGAGGTTCTTGAAAGATAAGGAAGCAATTCTTTTGTACTTAAATAACAAATCGTGGTAAATTAAACTCTCACTCCTCAAGAAATGACGGAAAGTCAGCCCAAAAAAAAACAAAAAAGGAATCATAAAACCAGCTTGAATATAAGAAATATGAAGCTCACTTCTCATTAGTGTATAGTTGCTTGCCTCATAATGCTTGGAATCCACTGAAATGTGAAACACAAAGAGGGGGTTGGATTATGTTTCTTACCTTTTTGAAAAGCTTTTTCGAAAACTAGGGTTCACAGAGAACAAAGAAGGAAAGCGTCGGACTCAAGAGCTTTAGGACGCTTGTAATACCCTTCTGAACAGAACTTAAGAAATTATTAAGAACTTTCAATAGCAATCCTCAAGCATCATTGAAAAACAATTAAAGGCAAAGATAGGGATAGAGAGAATCACACAGTGATGTTTTATCCCGATTTACTCTTTAAACTTGTAGTTACATCCAATTCCTTCTACTTGAAGGATTTTCCACTAACTCTCTTAGCGATTACTAGTATTCTTTGACATGCCTTTTCAGTCTATAACATGTATTTTCTACCTCTTTAGGTTCTTACTAAGCATTCTTTCTGGGCAAAAAAAAAAAGCCTCTTCACTCTCACCTCTAAGAAAAGAGATAGAAGTGTTTACAATCTCTGAGTCAACTCATTGTGTGTGAGAATATTACAATTTTTACGCTCAAACAAAGAATTGCTTTGAAGTATAAAGTAGATAAGTTTTTTGCACAACTTGAGATCGCTTGAAATATATTAAGATGGTTCTTGTTTTTCTTCTTTGAAGACTCAAGTATTTATAGACTTCAAGTCTTGAGAGGATCTTCACGCACATCTTCATCGACGGTATTAATGTATCTGTTCTGATTGAGCATTAAATGCTTTAAGCCATTTGAGTCATGTCGGTTCTGATAACTTGTTTTGTATCTTTTGAAAAGTAGCATTGGTTATCACCATATTATAAAGCATTGTTACTCTTGTTCTGTCATGTCTGAAAGCTCTTTTTTACTATTCATTTCTTAGGATAGACAGAGCAACTACAACATGTTCTTGTCCGGATGTTGAATTACTTTCATTGGCTTGATGTGTACTATGTTGTGAAGCCTTTGCCTTCAATAAATAAATTCTTCATATCGATGATTATTCAAACTATATGGACGAACGTGTTTAAAAGTTCAAGCAAATTTAAGTCGCGTTGGACGACCCAATAAGTTTATAGGTTAAAGTTACATTGAAAGCTCATTAAGACAACATGGTTGGACTTTGACAATAATATACTAAGTCCACGATCTTAAGATAGAGCACTAGAAGAGCGAATAAATATTGGACTTACTATTTCCTGTACATTAAACAAGATATGTTAGATTACAACAACATTCTTCAACTAATTTAATAATTTTGTTAAGATCAAAAACCACAATCGCTTTGGTTGCAACAATCTCCTCATTTTTTTTTATGATGACAAACACTATTAAATTTGATTGAGCAACAACCTTTTAAAAAGCCAATGTGGCTCCCCCTAAGGCCATGCCATATAAAGATTGGACGCAAATATACTTTAGATGCGACATAACTTTGGTAAAAACATATTAACGTAACAAGGATACATTTTTCTTACATAGCTAATTCATGCCAAATATCATCAAAATCACAACATGGTAAGAATTAGATCAAATATACTTAAGTTGTAAAACAACATAATTTTAAGTATAAGAGGAACTAGAATTATTAGAACATATCAGAGAAAATTATGAATACCAACTTTATGCAAACAGATCAGTAAAATTAGAGCAAATAAATGAAATGAAACATGACATATGTATTCATATTTATCATAGACAAATAATCAATCAAAATAATCAACCAAATTCTTTCTCCCCCTTTTGTCATCAAACAAAAAGATGCACAAACCATCACTATTAGTTAAAAAGAAACTGAAAAACCAAAAGAAGAGAGTTTAAAGCTTGTAAAACTAAAGATAATGTGATGATAAAAACTAAGTGGGGGGAGGTGTGTGAGGTCACAAAGTGTTTTGACTCTGTGTCAAGAGTCTGACCCTTGTGTTTTGATAAATCCAAACATTAAGCAAATGATTTTAATTGAACCGTCTAAGTATTGCTAATCCTTTGCTTGAGATGTGCATGATAGACAATATAAGTACATATCAAATAAAGAAAAGAATGGAAGAACAAAATGCAATCTATGCGCCTGGCACTTAGAATCAAAAGATCAGCTGAAGCAAAACATCTGATTAGTTATCAACAAGACTAAAGCTCAATTTGGCTGTCCAGTAAAAGATTCAAGCATAAGTTCTCTTGAAGATAGTAAAGCAAGTCATTCAGTCCGAAGAAAAGTCTTGATGATCATAGTCAAAGTTGAAAGATGAATGCGTCTATAGATTAGACCATTAGCTGAAGATAAAGCAATACGTTTGATACTACAAAACCTACACAGTTTGAAGATCAATTTGAAGAATGAGGACCGAAATCCACTCTATCTCAAGCAAACAAAGCTGATACAAAAATTCTTGTTGTATATCAAATGAATGAAAAAAAAGACTTTTACATCCTTGCAACAAAGATTGCAAAATTCAAGAAATATTGGAAGTTGAATAAAAAATGTTCTCAACAAGTTTCTAAGAAGGATTGCAAAGCCAAATATGCAATTCCATAAAGAAAGATTGAAGACCAACTCAAGTCAAGATCAAGTTACAGTCTAAATATGCAATCCCTTCAAAGTGTCCAAAAAGTATATATCAAGCAGGCTACTTACTGGAAGCTGAAAGCGTTTGAAGATCTGTCAAAAATGACAATTACAAAGAAAGCGTCTAATGAACTGGTCAGATATCGAAGAATACTCTAAAAGAAGTATTCGAGCAAGATATCAAAACCTTTGTCATTAAGGGACGTCAAAGAAAAAAAATAACGCTTGAAGTTTTATTCAGAAATTCGAAGGAAAGTGACTTGTCGAAGAAAGGAATCAAGCTCTCAAAAAGAATATAATACTAATATTCTTATTGCCCATAAAGGTACAAAAATCAGAAAGCATAAAGTATCTGCTATAATTCTCTTTCTCGCAATAGGCTAAAAGCACCTTTCTCTGAGCCTTTTTCAATGTTGCACAAATGAGAAAAATCGCACTGCCCAAGCCAGAAAAGCAATTGCGCTCAGCTCTCTGGTCAGCAAAGCTCTCCAACGTTCGCAAACATTAAATGCAAGTCAAAACGACTATTTTATATCTAGAGAACAAAGAAAAGATTCCTCATGCCTGAAGAATGTTTCTCAATGGATCTCTTTCAGTTAGGTATAAAAAGAAGACTTTGAAAAATGATGAAGTATTGAACACAGAAGAGAACAGAGAATAGAAAATACAAGATAGAATACATAAAGAACAGAGAAAGAAAACACTTACGCAGAAAACTACTTACTCAGAATCTTTGATATTCTTCTCACAACTGAAGATCATTAAGAGAAGATCAATCTCTACAATCATACCAGTTCTTAAGCTCTATTCACTCTTTGAGTGTTACTTGGTTTATTTTCAATTCTATAATCTTGAAGCTTCTGCTTCACACAAATCTTATCTCTTGTAGAGCATGAAAGGCTTGCTAAAAGAATACTCGTAGTGGAGCCTAAAGAGGTTAGGTGTGTAAACAATACTTATTGAGAACCTGAAGAGGCTAGGTGTGCAAATAATATTTGTCTGTAACTTGATTAGTTATATGGAAAAACTTGGTGAAGCCAAGGACTGGATGTAGCCCAGGGTATGTGGGTGAACCAGGATAAATATCTGAATATACTTTCCCATTCCAACCCTTTTACTTATTGCTCTATATTTACTCTTACTAACCCTTGGGGAGTGTTTGCAATAATTCCAAGTGTTTTATCTTTCTGAACAGACATCTGTATAAAGCGTCTGATCTGTACATGTTTTGGTTTGTGCAAAGAAAACTATTTTTACGAAAACACTATTCAACCCTTTCTAGTGTCGTTTTGTGTCATTTCAAGGTGGAGGTGGGTTTGGAGGTTGGACTTCAATGTTGAATATTAAATATATTCATATGATTGGCATTGGTTCATGATATAAAGCACTATCATACATATATGGTTGAAGGAGAATGCAAAAGCCTACCTCCACTAGTAGCCATTGTTATCAATCACTCTTCCTCTCAAGTAATCTAACAAACACCTTATGCTCACGAACCAGCAACCTGTTTTAGAGAAAAGAAAGAGAGAAATCTTTTGGCCTTTGCCTTTCTGTAATGTGTGAACCAATGGAGCATCTCAGGCATTTATAGACAAGGGTAGAGAGACCTCTCATGATTGCAGGATTGCAATTGCTTCTTCATTAGCTCCTCCATTAAGAGCCAATAATCACCTTTTGTATCTGTTGCTCCCGTTTGAATTTGTAACAGCTTGTACAATATCAAGCAATACTAATATTTGATAATATTCAATATATGGGCCACATTAAATTGTTATTTCTAACATTCTCCCACTTGACCCATATATTATTAGCGACAATTAAATATGGCCACAAAATAATTGCCAACTTAAGCTCGACAAACCTTATGATCACCTTAGAAATTACCACACATTTCCTTCCATGTATTACAATGCATAATTCTTTACAAGTGAGTAAAATAGGGTCCAAACTTTATTCATCTAAACGAACCATAACTTTACATGACAAACTTAATGTGCACAAAGTCATGTAATTAATCAAAAGACATAAATATCAAGATTAACTAATAAGACCCATACGGATCACATGATCCTGAAACACTTTTGCCGACAATCCCTTAGTTAATGGACCATCAACCATGGATTTCATGTCTACATATTCTATGGAGACTAACTCCCTTTAGATATCTTCTCTTACAACCAAGAACTTAATATCAATATGCTTACTTCGGCTTCCGCTTTTATTATTCTTTGGAAAGAATACTGTAAAGTATATTTTATTATGTTTTGATGATTGACAAATATTAACCATAAGCATGCAAGACAAAAGGAAACTATAATTTACAAGCATGCTGGTACTCAAATGCTAAGAAAGCAAGACAAATAAGCTAGGAGTATCAAGTCTCAAACATCAAGACCTTAAGCATGATTGGGTAAATATACTAGGTCTTAGATGTCCTGTAAGGGTAAGATGATAAAACCCACTCTGGTTCATTTGATTAACTTAACTAAAACACTACATTTTGGGTAAAAGATTTTTTATCAAGCATTTGATTAGTAAAGTATTTTTCAAATTAATTTTAAACTAAAAATTGATTTAATATAAAAGAATAAGTTTTCACAAATATATTAAATTAATGCTCAATCTAATAAAATCAGTTTTCAAATATATACACACTTCAATTTTCAATTGAATTAAATCTTTAAATTTCTTTTTTCAATCAATGCATATTGAAATAATTTCAATTGAATAATAATAATAATATATATATATATATATATATATATATATTGAATGCAAATTTTATTTTCGGTGGTCATGAATTATAATTGCAATATATAATAACTTTTGAAACATGTGCGCTAAACATATATATGAATTGATTGGAAAATAATCTAAAATAAAAGCTGGTTTCATTGAGTAAATATATGGCATTTGATTTTTTAAATCAATTAAATTATTGTACATCATAAATATATATTGGCGTTATGCCATTATTGCCATTCGAAACATGATTACAAATCACCTATGAAAGCTTATAAACACCATTATGATCATTGGTTACCATTTTAAGCACTCAACGGTCATAATTTAACAGTTATGATATTTGCACACCTGGGTTTGACACTTTGGTTAGTCATGTGTAAATTTTTTATTAATTCAGTTCATTATATGGTTAATGGGTTATATGAAGCTTATTTTCCATAACAATGTAAATATTTGGTTAATCACATGCAAATATTTGGTTAATTCAGTTCTTTATATGATTAATGGGTCATCAAGAATTAATCAAATATTTACATGTGATTAACCATATAATGAACTGAATTAACCAAATATTTGTACCGATTAACCAAGGTGTCAACTTTGGGTGTACAAATATCATTTCTCAAATTGAATTTGTTTTAAGAACATGCTTTTTATTTTTTAAACACACAGAAGAAGATTAAATGAAACATATGACTTGTTTTTGAGCAAAACTCTGTGAGAAAGATCATCATACTCATAGGACTTCAACTTGTATTATCTGCATTATCTAGAGTGTTTCAATTTTATCTACCTTTGTATCAACTCAGAAATAGGGTGTGATATCCTGAGGGTGAGGTATCCCTCTGGTTAGAAGGTGAGGTATCCTTCTGCTTTAAAGGGTGGGGCATTCCTTTGTTGTACGACTTTAGGCTCAAAAGCGAGGATGAGGTATCCCGGAGGCGCGAGGGAGAGTGCTAGAGGTCGTTGAGGCTCTTACATATGGTGGGTGAGGTATCCCAGGAGGCGTGGTTAGAGTGCTCTGTTGTGTACAAAGGTTGCAGGTACCAGATTATAATCTTGTTTATCAGTGGAAGAAAATCCCATAGGTGGAGTGCGGACTGGACGTAGGTCTCTGGTGGTTGGTGGTTGAATCAGGATAAAATCCGATTTGCAAGCTTTTCTTTCCTATCTCCTTTATATTATTCATCATCTTCTTTGGTGCTTTGATTATTTTCATGTACGCATTAAGTTTTAATTGAGAAAAACAATTTTGATGTATTAATTTAGAAAATTTAATAAACCCAATTCACCCCCCCCCCCCCCCCCTCTTGGGTAATGGTTGCCATGACCAACAAATTCTACAGTCGAATTATCGCATAAGATCTTTATTGGTCTTTCAATTGAATTGACAACTTGAAGACCATAAACAAAATTATTCAACCATTTAGCATGTGATGTGGCTTCATAGCAACCAATGAATTCCACTTCCATAGTGGATGATGCAACAAATGTTTACTTTTTGCTTCTCCAAGAGACAGCACCTTCGGCTAAAAAGAAAACATAGCCTGAAGTGGACTTCTTAGATTTTGTGCATTCAGCGAAATCCGAATCTGAATATCTTATTATTTCCAAAGTATCAGAATGCTTGTATGTCAACTTGTAATCCTTAGTTCCTTGAAGATATCTCATAACCCTTTTTGCTGCCTTCCAATGTTCCATGCCTGAGTTACTATAATATCTTCCCAACATTCCTACTGCAAATGCAATATCAAGCCTAGTGCTGACTTGAGCATACATGAGACTTCCTACTGGTGAAGCATAAGGAATGCCTTTCATCTACTCTTGTTCCAATGTTGTTCAGGGACATTGATTAAGATTGAACATTTCCCCTTTAACTATAGGTGCAAACAATTGATGAACAATTCTGCATATTAAACCTTTTCAAAACTTTTTCTATGTAGGCCTTTGAGATAATCCCAATGTCCTTAGAGATATATCCCTAAGAATCTATATGCCAATGACATAGGAGGCTTCACCCATATCCTTCATATCAAAGTTTTGTGATAGGAATAGTTTTGTATCATGCAAGAGACCTAAATCACTGGTTGCAAGTAAAATGTCATCTACTTATAGGAGTAAAAAGATAAATTTACTCCCACTGACTTTGAGGTATATGCATTGGTCTACCACATTTTCTTCAAATCCATATTTGGAAATAACATCGCGAAACTTTATATACCATTGGCGGGATGCTTGTTTTAGCCCATATGTAGATCTTCTAAGCTTGCAAACTAAGTGATTACCTTTGTCACTTTCAAAGTCCATAGGTTTTGACATGTACACTTTGTCCTCAATATCCCCATTGAGAAAAGTTATTTTCGCATCCATTTGATGTAACGCTAGATCAAAATGAGCTACTAAGGCCATGATTATTCTAAATGAATCCTTCCTATAAAGTGGAGAGAAGGTTTCATGATAATCAATACCTTATTTTTGAGTAAAGCCCTTGGCTACAAGTCTTGCTTTATATCCTTCGACATTACCAGTTGAATCTCTTTTGATTTTAAAATCCCACTTACAACCGACAGGAGAAATACCTATTGGTAATTCTACTAGATCCCAAACTTGATTTTTAGTCATAGACTCCATTTCATCTTTCATGACATCGTACCACAATTTAGAGTCTTCTCTAACTTGTGAAAATGTATAGGATCATCCATAGGTCCAACATCAGAGTCAGACTCTTGAAGGTACAATATATTGTCACTAGAAATTACCGACTTTCTATCTCTTGTAGATCTCCTTAATTCTATTGGCTCTTGATCAATAGGCTCTATATTAGTAGGTTCCTCATTTATATTCTCAACAAATGGTTCTTGATGAGTTGGCTAATATTCAACCGTATCGTGTTGATTAAGTTGAACAATAACTAACTCTTTTGCTTTTAAAGGTATCACAGGTGATTCCCTTATTTCCTCAAATTCCATTTGTTGAGAATTTCCACTCCCGTGGTCTTCAAGAAATTTCGCATTTCTAGCTTCAACTATTTTAGGAGTGTGTGAAGGACAATAAAACCTATATCTTTTGGAGTTGGTTGGGTAACCAATAAAATAGCCACTTGTGGTTCTTGAGTCCAATTTCCCAACGTTTGGATTGTAAATCCTTACTCCAACTGGACAACCCCATACATGTAAATGCCTTAAACTAGGTTTCCATCCATTCCACATTTCAAAAGGTGTCTTTGGAACAGCCTTAGATGGCACCCTATTTAATACATATCCATCAGTTTTCAAGGCTTCACTCCATAAGGACATAGGTAATACCTTTGAACTGCTAGTTATGCTTCTAACCATGTCCATAAGTGTTTGGTTCCTTCTTTCAGCAACACCATTTTGTTGTGGTGTACCAGCCATAGTATATTGGGCAACAATACCCTCTTCTATAAGGAGCTTGGCAAACAGACCAGGTTGTTGTCCCATCTTTGTGTATCTTCCATAATATTCCTCACCCCTATCTAATCTTACAATCTTTATTTTCTTTTCCTTTTGTTTCTCTACTTTCGAGTTGAAAACTTTAAAAGCATCAAGTGCTTCTGAATTTTCAAAGAGAAGATAAAGATACATGAATCATGAATGGTCATCGATGAAAGAGATAAAATATCTCTGACCATTTAAACAAGGCATGCGAAACAGACCACATATATATGAATGAATAATTTCAAGAAGCTTGCTACTTCATTTGGCACCTTTAGTGGTCTTGTTGGTTTGCTTTCCCTTTATGCATTCCACACAAGTACCAAAATCAGTAAAGTCAAGATTCTTAAGAATTCCTTCCTTTACTAATCTCTTAAATCTTTCAAGAGAAATGTGCCCCCAACCTCTTATGCCAAAGCATAGAGGAATCCCCATTCACAATACTTCGCTTAACACCAACATTGGTGGTATGTAAAGCTATGAGACTTGTTTCAAAAACAGGATCTAATTCAAACTTAATTCCAAAACCAAAAACTCAAAACTTTTTTATCATGCAATAGTTCAAAAGAAACATCACGAAAATAAAATTGATAACTAGTACGAGTAAGTTTAGAAACAGAAACTAAGTTTCTAGGAAATGACGGAACATAAAGTGTTTTCCAAGAGCAAAAAAAAATCCATATTTCAAAACAAGTTTATAAGTCCCAAAAGCCTCCACATGTGAACTCATCTAATTTCCCATATAGATGCTTTGTTCACTTCCCACTGGTTTCCGTAGGTTTAGAAAGCCCTGCACATTATTAGCAATGTGAATTGTAGAACCTGAATCAATCCACCAAGTATTGCTAGGAACTTCAATGAAATTTGATTCAAAACAAGTTAAGGCAAAATTACCTTTCTTTTCGAGCCATTTCTTGTATTTAGGACAATCTCTCTTCATGTGTCCAGCGTTTTTGTAGTAAAAGCATTCCCCCCTCTTCCCATTCCGCTTCATTTGAACAATTTTCCGGAATCCAGGAATACCATTGCTGCTTCTCTCATTTCCTATATCACGAGTCACCATATGAGCACTTTCAGGAGTCTCATGCTTCAATCTCTCATTCTCTTGAACACATATCACAAAAATAAAATTGATAATCAGTACGAGTAAGTTTAGAAACCCAAGTTTCTAGGAAATGACGGAATATAAAGAGTGTTTTCCAAGAGTAAACAAAATCCAAATTTCAAAACAAGTTTATAAGTCCCAAAAGCTTTCACATGTGAACTCATCTGATTTCCCATATAAATGCTTTGTTCACTTCCCACTGTGACACCCTTCTACCCAGCATGTTATAAGGCAATTAATATAAATAATTTAAAATAAAAACATGCAATTATTTAAGAAGTTTAAAACAATTGTCCATGGGTAGAAAAGTCCCACATGAACCGGTTACAACGCGGAAAATAAACCAAGTTCATAAACGATAAAACATGAAGAAATAACTACCCAACCCCAATGTCACAACTCAGAGCTGGTATAACCGTTCCGGAAAATAACATCATCGGAATACAAAAGAAACAACTAAACATAAAAAGCCCTAACTATGAGTAGGGATGTAAATTTTACCCATACCCGTGGATACCCGCGGATAATATCTGCAACGGATAGAAAATTGATATCTTAATGGGTACCCACGGATAAATTAAATGGATATCTCATCTATCCATTTATTGATGGGGCGGGGACGGGTAACATAGTATCCATACCCGCGGATACCCGCACCCACTAATATACTATTACTAAGCTACCCACTTAACGCACGCACGCATGCACACGTACACACACACACACACACACACACACACACATATACCCTTGTTTTATTTCTAACTTTTGCAGCCGCACATCACCCATCCTACCCTCCCTCTCTGTTTTTACTCTCAATTTTGCGTCCCCTTTCTCTCAAATTCAGAAAGTCTCTTTCACTCTCGCACCACATTCCACTAAAAAGTCCCTCTTACTCTCAATTTTGTGAGATGTTATAATATTCATGGATATCCATGGATATCCACAAATATTGCTAAATTTGTTTAGAACCCGCAGGATGGATACCCGCACGGATATGGGGCGGGGACGGGTAATAATTTTTTCCAACGAGGTGGGGAGTGGGGGGCTACTACCCATACCCACCCCGCCCCATTTACATCCCTAACTATGAGTGGCAGCTCCTCAGAGTCACTCCTCTCCGGGCTGCTCGTCATCCTCTGCAAAAATGCCGATCAGGCCAAACACAAACAATACAGGGAGTAAGATTCATGTAATTATATAAACAGCAGGGGGATAGTACGCAAGATAAACATACACATAAGCATACATCAACATCCAACAGTATCATAACAACCAAGTATGCTATGCTATGCAATGTATCAACTACTCCGCTACTCCAACTATGCATGTGGATCCAACTAACTCAGGATGAACGACTTTGGAGTTACATATCCGTATTGGCCATAAAAGCACCAACACCGACAGTTCACCAAACCTTGGGTAAACCCCATGGATAGCCAACGCATCAAACTGTGGATGCCTCATCACGGGAGGCCTCGGTCACCAAACCTTGGGTGACCTACCATGGATGGCCAGATCACCGTACTCTCGGGCGATCTCCCCTTTGTCGAACCTCCCCCATCAACAACTCCAATGCTCTATGCAAATGGCACAACAACAAACAATCTCAACCACCTCCTTGCTTGGGCCATGAAGCTCCCAAGACTTCAACATCAACATTCAACGTAACCGTAGACCCAAACCGCGAGGTCAAGGCTCCCTTGGCCAATAAGCACCAAGGTTCAACTCAACGTGCTTGGGTCACTAAGCACCCAAGACTTAACTTAACAACATGCGGTAACCCAACGGATACCGATTTAACACGTTGTTATCTTAATTATGTTATATAATTAATAACCAGGTTGTCTAATCTTTATCTTTGATTAGTTATCTCAACATATCATCATAGGGGAATGAGGTTTAAAACCATTTAAGTCCTTTAATTGCATTACTGTCCAGGAGGGGTCAGCACGGTCGTGCTTAGACCCTAGCACGGTCGTGCTTGGACACGTGAGGGCGTGCTGCCCTTTTAAGTGAAGCACGGTCATGCTTCACACTCAGCACGGTCGTGCTCAGCAGTACGGTCGTGCTGTTTGACCTGCACGGCCGTGCTGAACAGCGCGGCCATTTTCCAGAATTTAAATGGGAGCACGGTCGTGCTCATCGCGCGACAGTGCTGTTCTGGGCAGGAACAGTAACCGAGTCTTAATCAAATATTTAGGATCTTCCAGCCATTAACTCATCACGATTTTAATCCTATATTATCAATTTATATCTTAACTTTGAATTCCAAAACAGTAACGTCACAATATCAACCAATCATCCAATATCATGCTCATATCAATCAAACCACATAACATAAACATATTATGAACATCACATGTAAGACTCCAATTCACCTCAAACATATTATCATAACAGTTAATCATTTACATTTAAAATCATACAACCATCGGGGTCATGGAACCCCGTTACCTTACACTACCCACTACCTAATGAATACAATCCCACTTCTCCCCATACCTGGATTGAAGGTCGCTCCAACGTTAGCTCCTAAAACAAACGGTCACGGTTCCCCAAAGCGGCTCAACTCAACACAACCTTAGTCAAACCGAAGCACAGATATTAGTTTCCTATTCAAACCATTATGAAAAGGAAAACACCAAGGAAGGAAACATTACCTCTAGACCAACAGGACTCACAAGGGGCTCCCAAAGGCTTCCAAAACTCCAGAAACGGGTTGAGTTTAGTGAAAGTAGGGAAAGGGATCACTCTGGCCGAACTGGTGACGACTGCCAACACATAAGTAGGGTTTTTCGTCACCCTCGGTTTCTGTGCCAACTTTATAAAGGCTGCACCTGAGCACGGTCGTGCTCACCATTGAGCACGATCGTGCTCCACTTAGCGTCAGCAAGACGCGGTCAGCACCTTGAGCACGGGCGTGCTCACTATTGAGCACGGTCGTGCTCAACTTAAAATCAAAAACACGCTTCTGACTTTAAGTACGGGCGTGCTGGCTGATGAGCACGGGCGTGCTCACGTACCAAAAAGGGACTTTTAAGTTGAAATCCCACTTAGCCCTTAACCAACATTTTAAAATAAATAAAACTAACTTTAGAAAATAAATTCTGAAAAACAGGGTGTTACACCCACTAGTTTCGGCAGGTTTAGAAAGCCCTGCACATTATTAGCAATGTGAATTGCAGAACCTGAATCAATCCACCAAATATTGCTAGGAACTTCAATGAAATTTGATTCAAAGCAAGTTAAGGCAAAATTACCTTTCTTTTCGAGCCATTTATTGTATTTAGGACAATCTTTCTTCATGTGTCCAGCGTTTTTGCAGTAAAAGCAATTCCTCCTCTTCCCATTCCGCTTCATTTGAACAGTTTTGCGGATTCCAGGAACACCATTGCCGCTTCTCCCATTTCCTATATCACGAGTCACCATATGTGCACTTTTAGGAGTCTCATGCTTCAATCTCTCCTCCTCTTGAACACACATCACAAAAATAAAATTGATAATCAGTACGAGTAAGTTTAGAAACAGAAACCAAGTTTCTAGGAAATGACGGAATATAAAAAGTGTTTTCCAAGAGTAAACAAAATCCAGATTTCAAAACAAGTTTATAAGTCCCAAAAGCCTCTACATGTGAACTCATCTGATTTCCCATATAGATGCTTTGTTCACTTCCCACTAGTTTCCGCAGGTTTAGAAAGCCCTGCACATTATTAGCAATGTGAATTGTAGAACCTGAATCAACTCACCAAGTATTACTAGGAACTTCAATGAAATTTGATTCAAAACAAGTTAAGGCAAAATTACCTTTCTTTTCGAGCCATTTCTCGTATTTAGGACAATCTCTCTTCATGTGTCCAGCATTTTTGCAGTAAAAGCAATTCCCCCTCTTCCCATTCCACTTCATTTGAACATTTTTGCGGATTCCAGGAACACCATTGCCGCTTCTCCCATTTCCTATATCACGAGTCATCATATGAGCACTTTCAGGAGTCTCATGCTTCAATCTCTCATCCTCTTGAACACACATAGTCAAAAGTTCGTTGATTGACCATTTATCCTTATGTGTGTTATATGATATTTTGAAAGGACCATATTCTACCAGAAGAGAATTGAGTATGAAATTTATAAGAGATGATTCAGAAATTTCCACTTCAAGGGACTTAAGTTTAGCATCAGTATCCTTCATTTCCATGACGTGCTCGCACACACCCCTAATTTTGTCATGCTTCATGCTTGAAAGCTTCTTCATTAGGGAGCTGGCCAGCGACTTGTTAGAGCTAACAAACTGCTCCTCAATAGCTTTCATATAAGCTTTTACCTTATCACATTCGGGAATAGATCCACTAATGCTCTTGCTTATATGGGACTTAACAAGCATCAAACTTAAGCGATTAGATCGCTCCCACCACTCATAGTTAGCTTTTCTTCTTGAGCACTTCCTTTCGCGGGAATGGGTGGTTCATCCACACGTAGTGCCAAGTCCAATTCCACACATCCCAATGTCAAGAGAATTTGTTTTTTCCAATCAGCATAATTGTCACCAATCAACATAGGAATTCGAGCCTCAAGAAATATATTAGTAGGAACAATTTCAATATAAGGACTACAAATATTAATGCTACAAATAAAAATTTAACAAGTAAATTCAAACATTCTTATGGCCAGAGGTGCAAATCTTGCATAGAATTTACAAACTTTATTTATGGACATAATTAAACATCATAATAAAATAAATCATACCTGTGGGCTTAGAAATATTTTATCATAATCTTTAGTCCATTTTATAATCTTGATTAACTATTACCTCCCTATGGGGCCAATTAATAAATTTTTTATTACAATGCTTAGGATGCTATAGCTATTCCCAAACATGTAATCATACAATGTAATCCAAACAATAATCCAGAATATTTAACTCATATGACACACAAAAAATGTTGATAAGGATAATCTGATTCTTGTTAACACATGCTTAAAATAATTAGATAAGCACAAATAATAATACAAGAATCAAATCAGCACGAATAAAAATGTACCTTCCGTTATTATTGAAACCAAAAGTTGCAAATCTTCCAACAATTATTGAAATCTTTAATTACAATTAAAAATAATTTAAAAATAATAAATGCATTTTTAAATTTTACGTAATGCTTTCTTGCTATTCTGCCATCCATAATAAATTAATAATCATTATGATAAAACTTTATTTTTGCCCAGATCATGGCAGCCTCATGACTGTCTTTATTTTAAGTTCTTTTATATGGATGCTTAACACACGTACATGGACCACTATTTTGTAAGTTATTTTGCCTTCACTGTTTTGTACGTATGGATGCCCAGACCATTTTAATTTTTTTTTTGCCTTTATTTTGTACGTTACCATTAGATCAAAACAAAAGTCCAGTTTTGAAAAAAGAAATCTCAACCGAAAATTTAAACCTGACAGTTTTTAAAGTAGCAATTCATACAACAACAAGAAATTAAGCAATGATCTCACAACAATATTTAATAATCTCATAGAAACAGAAATTCAATACTAGAAGAATATAACAAAATTGCTAAATAACAAGGCTACAAGTATGGCTCTGATACCAAATATTGGACCTCAATGTTGATTATTAAATATATTCATATGATTCGCATTGGTCCATGATATAAAGCACTATCATACATATATGATTAAAGAAGACCGTGGAAGCATACCTCCCCTAGTAGCCATTGTTATCAAGCATTGTTCCTCTCAAGCAATCTAACAAACACCTTATGCTCACGAACCAACAACCTGTTTCGGAGAAAAGAAAGAGAGAAATCTTCTGGCCTTTGCCTTTCTGTAGTGTGTGAACCAATGGAGCATCTCAGGCTTTTATAGACAAGGCTAGGGACCCTCTCATGATTGCAGGATTGTTACTGCTTCTTCATTAGCTCCTCCATTAAAAGCCAATACTCACCTTTTGTAACTGCTGCTCCAATTTGAATTTGTAACAGCTCCTAGAATATCAAACAATACTAATATTTGATAATATTCAATATATGGGCCACATTAAATTGTTATCTCTAACAGTCCAGACGGAAAATAACACCATCGAAGTTACTGACCCTAGTGAACAATCCCAAAGTTGAGGTTGGATGATGTGTTATCTCTAAGGTATGAAACTAAAATCATTGGGACGAGGGATCTTCAGTGAACAACCCCATACAAAGCAATTCATGTGCTCTTGTGCTTAGAAAGGAAGCAAAAACATAGAATAATGTTTAGTATGTTTTTTGTTGCTACATTTACAATGTCCATTTATTCTCGATATTTATTAATAAAAATATATTATAATGTTATGTGTTGCTATAAGGGTGATAAATAGCTGGTGTGTGTTGGGGTGGTCAGGGTGGTAAAGGTGGTGGGGGACAAGTAAGGTTCTCATGGCATAATTTTTTGTATGGAACCCACCGTAATTAGGGTCTTTTCTCCCCAGTGGTTCTACGGAATATCCCACAAGCTTAGATCTTTTTGGACTCATTATGGGACTAATATCCGCTCGGGTGTCTAGTCACAATTAAAGTTCTTCATCCCTCATCAAGAATGTGTCTTGTGAGATTCTCATGGCCTAATAATTAACCTTTTTATAGCATAATATTTTTAAATACCATACCCCATATATATATTGAAAAACTTGATTAATTGGTTTCAAGTTACTACTGTATTTTTTTCTTTCATACATACGTGTACGACCCTCCTAAATAGTACATCAATACACTTAGGCTATGTTTGGAAGTTTTGGAGAGGATGAGGTAGAATGGTTAGTAATGGAGTGGTTTAGAGTGGAGTGGTAAAAGTATACCACTCCATTGCTTGGGAGTTTTAATGTTCCCTCCCAAACCCCACAAATTAGTGGATATGAAAAATAGAGCTTTGAATGATTTGAAGTGGTTTGGCTTTCCATTCCCAACGACTCCACTCCAATTTTTAAAAAACTCCCAAACAATAAGTTAGGAGATTTATACCATTCCACTCCATTACTAACCATCCCACCCCATCCTCCCAAACACATCCTTAATTCTACCTAGTGCTTATTAGAGGCCACCTCGTTAAAAATTCAAGGTTAAAGTATAATTTTAGTTCTTGTATACAACGCTTATTTTAATTTGATCTCTATACATTAAAAATTTCAATTCGATCATTATACACACAACTATTTTCAATTTGTTTCTCACCATTTATTATTGTTATAACGTTATCTGTTAGAATGAAAGTATAAAGATCAAATTAAAAATGATTGTCACATGTATAAATAAAAATATATATGTGATAATTATTTTCAACGCGGTTCTTATATTTGACAATTATTTTCGATTTGATTTCTATATTTAAACTCCAATAAACACTATTAAAATAAACGAAAAATCAAGTTAAAAATAAAAATTATCATTATCATTATCAAACATATAAGAACCGAGCATCCAACGAAAAGAATAGATTAATCAAGATCCAACGTTCCATGGAACACAAACCTCCACCAAGAACTTTGATTGAACTCATTTCCACCACGTGTGGTCTTCGACTAATTGGCACAAATCACGAACCGCACAAAACCGAACCGTGCACGATACCCCTTCGGGCCCAACTATTCACACCTGTTTTTTTTTCTATCCACACCTTGCACTTTATTTTTGTTTACTTTCTTTCCAAAATTGTCCTTCTATTCCTCCCTCACACCTTCCACCTTGCAGCCCTTTCCCTCCCACCTTTCACCTTGCACGCACAGGACAGGGGCAGGCAGCGACGGTGGCAAGGTCGAGGCCGGATCCACGGTGGCTGGCGGCGGTATTCATAACTTCCGAAATGCATATTCCGGAAGCATCAGGAAAACAAAATCCGGACACTCATTACACCTCCGGAAACTCAAATCCGGATGACTATTTCTGGTCCGGAAAATGCAATCCGGACAACTTGGAAGGTTCATCGATCCCTCTCATCTTCAACCTCCTTTCAATCTCTCCATACATCGAAACACTCTTGGGAAGAAACGGTACTTGGGAATATCTGCGGAGGCTCTGGATTCGGAAGCGGATCTCCGGAGCTCCGGCCCATGAGCCTGGCGATGACGCTGGTGGATCGACGCTGCTTCTCTGCCCTGCGCGAGCCAATCTGGTTCTGCCTCTGAACCCACCTTCACTGTCACCTTCGACCTCCATGCGGGTTGACCCGCGAGCCAACCGGGTTCCGCCAAGTATGCCCTGCACGAGCACTCTTCAGCGTGTTTCATCAAGCGATTTCATGTGAATTTCAATCGAAATTTCAACATTTTTTGGCTCAAGCATATAGCATAAAGTTTTCGGATTCTAGTGTTTTCCGGAAAATGAAATCCGGTTTCAATAATTTATTGGAAACATCCGGATTTGTTTATCCGGAACTTTTCCGGATTTTATTTTTACATCCGGAATTTAAAATGCGGAGAAAATTGCTACATCCGGAAAACTAAGTCCGGAGGGTTTAGTAAAACAAACAATTGTCCGGAAAACAAAATCCGGACAGTGATGACGTGAATCAAAACAAATGGGGATGACTGATGATCGTGCGTCGAATCGAATTCATTAATCCTTGAAGTTGTAGCTTTGCAAAAGTAATTTAAAGAAATGGGATTTGGAACCTGCAGCAAATAAATGGTGGCGAGGGTTCAGAGGCGTTGAAGATTCACCGTGCAAGGTGCAAGGAGGGTATTTTTGGAAAAAAAGATCAATTAGAAGCTGCAAGGTGCAAATAGCAATTTGTAAGGTGTAAATAGCAGCCCCATACCCCTTCTCTTTTGGTACAGAAAACTAACGGCCCAGGAAGGATTCAACCCTGTTTAATTGTGGTTTGGCGTCCGCTACTCCAGAAACTTCTCCTCAAATGAATCACAACCTCACAGTTCCCCTCTATAAAATCCTCTTCAACCCCTTTACGCGCGACCCTTTCTGAAAACGCAACACACTGCTTGTCGTTCACGCGAGCACTGCGCTGGTGATCCTCCATCTTCGAACAAAGCGAATCGCCGTTTGTCACCTGCTGCTATGGTAATTTTTTAATCTCATAATTTCTCTGATCTGTGGAGAATGATATTGCTCATGCTGTTTGATTTTTTGGTTTTTGGTTTCGTTTGTTTGTATGAGGGATTTCAATTGTTGTAAGATTTCAGAAGATTTTAATTTCAGATCCTTTCTGTTTTCGTTTTCGATTTTCTTTGACTACATGTTGTAGTAGAAACTGATCTTATTTTAGGTTGAATTTGAGGTTTGGAGGGATTTATTGAAAGGTTTGTTTTGAAATTTTTTTTTTTTTTTTTGCTATAGGATTGGTTTTCCTTAGCTAGAGTTAGATGGTAAAAAGAATGGGATTTGGAACTGGAAGTAGAATTTTAGATGGAAATTCAATTATTTGAGGTTTTATTTTTCAAGCTTTGTTAATAGCACACTATGATAACTGATAATGAAGTATTCAATAATTACTCCATAACTGTTAGACAATATATGGTTGATACTGATAATTCATTTTCCTGTTGGGTCAATTTGAGGTTGAAGTATATTATCTGATGAATGTGTTGAAGTGAATTTGCACTGACAATTCCTGATTTCATATTAATTTTTTTTTTTAAATTTTGATTTTATGCACATGTAGTTTCACTTATTTAAGTATGAAATTATGATATTTAGTGGTACCTCTACATTTATGTAAATACTGATTTTATTTTATTGCTCTCTGAATTGTTGCAGATGTCGTATTCCAGAAGATCAAGGTTAGATGCCCGCTCGATGTTTGATTTTTCTATTCTGTATTAAGTGGCATACATTTTTTTTTTTGGCCTTATAGGTGTTTCCTTTTCATTTCATAGGTGTGCTCCTTCTCCCTCTCCATGCAAGCGATACAGTAGGTCTATGTCCAGGTCTCTTTCATCGAGATCCAGAAGCCGCTCAAGGTAGGACCTTCCCTCTCCTTAATTTTATTCTTGGGTTAATACATTTGTGAACTCTTGCTTCTTCAAATTGTCTTTGATTATATGGTTATGCATCAATGTTCGATTTGTTTTCTTCTGGTGATTTAGGAGCCTATCAAGAGATGTAGAAAATCCAGGGAACAATTTGTATGTGACAGGATTGTCTCCTAGGATCACCAAGAGAGACCTGGAGAAGCATTTTGCTGCTGAAGGAAAAGTATGCCCTTGAATTCATTATATACTTGTTGGTAGTTGAATTGTCTTTTTCGTACAAAGAGATAGAGATATGATGCCTGTTCACTGTTTCTTACTTTTGGATTTCTTAGGTCATAGATGTACATCTGGTAGTTGATCCATGGACAAGAGAATCCCGTGGGTTTGGCTTTGTGACAATGGACACTGTTGAGGATGCTGAACGATGTGTAAATTATCTGAACCGCTCTGTACTTGAAGGGCGGGTCATCACAGTGGAGAAGGTATACCTTTTGGATAATGTTTTATTTTTGTGGCTGTATTTCTTAATTGGTTTAATTATTGTTCAACTCCAATGCATGGAAGATATATGGAAGATTTTCTGAGTTCTTATGAGTTTTGAAAGTTGTGTGCTTCTTTCCATGTGAAGTTTCTGTGGCAGCAGGTTAGCTGTGTGAAGCAGCTCTTCAACAAACTCTCAAATCACAACTAACAAACAAATCAAATACATCAACAAGTATCAGACATTGGGGTTGTATGCCCTGCATATCTCTCTTCTTGCATTTATATCTTGTTTCATGTTTCCTGAATTTTATAATTCTTAATTATCCTTTTCACAAGTGTAGTGTTTTAATTTAGTCTTTGGTAACTACGTAATGTTTTGATTTTGTGCTGAGGTTATAGTTGCTGGTCTCCAGTCGCTTGTTGCATTGCCATTAGCCTCATGCTGTTTTACCTGTATGTATTGCAGGCTAGAAGAAGACGTGGTCGAACCCCAACACCAGGGAAGTATCTAGGGCTGAGGACTATTCGCGGTGTGTTTCATTATTCTTCTGATTTTACTTTTTACTGAATAAATTTTCTTGTGCTCATGCTAATCTCATTATCTTATTTTTAATAGCGCGCCGTCGCTCTCCAAGCTACTCTCCACGTCGCCCTCCAAGCTATTCTCCTCGCCGTTCTCCCAGTTATTCTCCCTATAGAAGGAGCTATAGTCGCTCACCATATTCAGATCGTAGTAGGAGCCGTTCTTACTCTCCTAACTATCGTCGAAGGAGGTCATATTCCCCATATGATAGCAGACACAGATCATATTCCCCATACTATAGCCGGCGTAGGGCATATTCCCCATACTATAGTCGGCGTAGTGCTTATTCCCCATACTACAGCCGACGTAGGTCATATTCTCGGTCTTGCTCCCCATACAGCAGGTCACCAGTCAGATATGACTCATCTGATGATCACTACTATGGAAGGCACTGTTATAGGTCAATTTCTCCAAGTGTCTCACCCAGGCCAAGGAGGTCAAGGAAGAGGAGCTATTCACGGAGTGTAACTCCTGTTCGAAGGTGGAGCTCGAGGAGGAGCTACTCACGAAGTGTTTCCCCTAGACCAAGGAGGAGCTCAGGGAGGAGACATTCAAGAACTTCTAAAAGGAGCGGTGGTTATTCGAAACATAGGTACTCAGAAAGCCCAAGCGCGAGTGCAAGTTCAAGAGCAGTATCAAGGTCTAATACCCCTATATCGGCCTCTCCTTCTACTTAAAAATTGTTGGTCTTAGATTGGCTTAACATAGTTTTATGGATATTGGTGTGGGAAAGATATTTAGTCGTAGATGGAGGTTTTCGTTGTTAGTTTAGTGCAGGACTTGTCTGAGGATACCTAATGCTACTACGTTGTATTGCCTATTATGTATCATGCGTACTGGACCTATATTAACCTCAGTGTGGACGAGTAGTTTCTTTTGGTTTGGTTGTCCCTCTAGCTTATGCTTTTTTGAATTCTATATCATCTCCTTCGAAATTTTTAGGTTTCAATAATAAGAATACATAGTGAAATACTAAGATTATTTTGGCATATGCACTAGGCAGTCTAGGGCCGAACCTGCAGATCTCAAATTTTATCCTTTTCCAGGTTTGGTTATTCTTTGATCCAAAATTGAACCAGTCCCCACCGAGTCGGCGGGTAACGACGTTAAGTTGTGGGAAAGAGAAAATCTCGTTTGCTGCATGTCAACTGAATTGTAGAATCAAGAATGCTTTTTTTTTTTTTTCTCGTAAAAAAAAATTATAGAAAATTTATTTATTTTTTAAATTATTATTTGACATCTTTTACAATAAAATTTGATAATGATTTTTTTTATATATAACAATTTGTCAATATGATTATAAGCATACGCCAACGATAAAACATCGGTTTTTTAAAGTTAATAATGAAAAAGATTTTCCGGTTGTGGTAGAAAAACTGTTTTGGTGCAAAATAAATTTGTCAATGCAATTATAAACAAATTTCAATATATCCTTTGTTAAAGCAGGCTAAGGCTTCCGTGGTTGTAACAATTTGTTTGTTTTGGATTTGTTCAAACGCATATCAGCGATTTGCAAATTTGGAAGGCATCTTATCTGAAGCGAATTTCTCCTTTCCATGTGGGTTTATGTTGAAGCAAATCTTATACAATGTTACGAAAAGGCCAATATAATTATGAAACCACTACAGCTAAGAAATTCTTGAAAGGGAGTACCGGGTATTTAATTATGTACTAATAATATTTCGAGGTAAGTACATTTTTCACAGAACCTTAAATGTGAATTATGGTATGTAGCTTAGTGATTATGGTATGTAGCTTCTATCTATAAGTTTTTTCATTTAAGAAATTCGTTGCACTCTCTAGATTTCTTTAACTTATTCATAGGCGTGGGTGGGGGAAGGAAACACGATTCACGGAGGGGAGAGGAGAGGGAAAGGAATTTCAAAGTGTGGGAGGGGGAAGCAACCGAGATTCAGAGAGGGAAAAGAGAAATGAAATAGGGTTTACAAAAATGAAACGAGAGAGCATCTGAAATGAAAAAAAAAAATGGTTTGATGAATGTGAAATAAAAAATAAATATGAAGGGAATGTTCCAGAATGGTGTAACTTGAAATTGGATGATAAAATCAATTCGTTACCTGACAAAAATTAAAATGTTGGATTTGTCCAGGGGATTTTGCCTATCCATTTACTTAAAAGTGGATGGATTGATGATATTATACAATGAACAATTGATTGAAATTATACAACGGTTAAAAATTGACTGTTTTCTATCAATTTTATTCTCTTATAAATTAGGTACAATGCATGCATTTTTTCACTCATCTTCTCCGCATCTACAATTCTATAATTTCATATTATTGTTGTCAAATGGATTACAACCAATTTAATTTTCACTCTTAAGTTATTAATATTTTTTCAAATTTTAATTATATATTAATTCAAAATTATAATATGAAAAATTAATTTATCAAGTTAAATCAAAAAAAGAAATTAATAGTTTAAAGATGTGGGGCCAATGTAGGACCCACAAAAATAAGTTAAGAACCCATTTAAGAACTTTAGCATATGAGTGAAATCTTGTGGAGTTCTTAAATTTGATTTGGCATTGCGGGACCCAAAAATGCAACTTAAGAACCACTTTAAGAACCGTAGCATTGACATTGCTCTTAGGCCATCTCTATCCCAATACCCCATGTTTTTACTTTTTTGGGTTCTTAAATGGGTCCCACCTTGACACATCACTTATTTTTATTTTTTATAACTTAAGCATCTTATCTCTCAAACCCAAAAACTTTAAAAAAGTTCTTAAATGGGTCCCACCAATAATCTCACATCTTTACATTCCATCAATAATTTCTTTCTCTCCTTCAATTCTGTATTTTTTTAATTTAAAAAAAAAATTGTAAATGGCCCACACAACATTTTAAGATGCAGTGCTTCTACAAGCACCCACTCTACAATGTAGAACATCACTTTGGTTCTTAACTCCCATTTTGTGGGTCCATTAATATCATATAAGATTTAAGAATTTTTATCTATTTTTACTCCAATGAAAGAACCATAATTTGGGTTCTTAACTTATTTTCTTTTTGAATTTACTTGCATTTTTTTAATGGAAATTGTGATAGAAAAAAAAGTTTTTTTGGCAAGAACAGTTCTACACCCTGACAGTCACATCATTCTCCTCCAATGGAGAGTTTTACAAGAACATGTTCTTATGTTTAAGAGCTACCCTAAGAATTATCATTAAAGTTGGTCTTAAGAACTTTTGCTAAAACTTGCTCCAATGACATGTGCTTAGTAAGCACCGGTAACCTCAATATAAAGCACAGTTGGAAATGGCTACGTATGTAAAATTACGTTTTTTTTTTTTCATTTAATATTTTACATTAGGATCAAACAATTGACTGCACAAATCAGCTTGAAAACTTAGGATTTGGGATCACTACTTCAATGCATTGTTGAATGCATTTGAGTGCATTTAAGTATGTATTAAATAAATGAAATAACAATGATATGATGGTGGATATGAGTAAATGTAGTGAATTTTAAATATAAGGAATTTAAATCCGAAAAATTATCATAGCTTAGCTTTTTTTTTTTGGTGAACAAAGCCATAAGGCCCACAAAAACAAGAAGTTAAAAGCCTCGGATAGAAATAGGAGCTAGCATCCCCCAAAGGGCCCTACTATTGGCACCGTGCAAATTGTTATTGGCACCGTGCAGTTTTAAATTAATTTTTTTATTTCCGAAAATACTCCGCAACGTAACTTCCAGAAATTACTTTCCGGAAGCTTCCGGAAAATGAAATCCGGACACTTTACACATCCGGAATTCAAAATCCGGATACTTTTTACACCTCCGGAAACTAATTTCCGGATGTGTTAATTTTAACACATCCGGAAAATACTTTCCGGACATACAAAAATTAATATCAGCAATAACACATCCGAAAAATAGTTTCCAGATGTACAAATTGTACCTCCGGAAAGTAAATTCCGGATGTGTTAGTTTCCCAACAACGATGAAAAAATCCCTGAATCCAGTTCCTTCAAGGAAGAAAGTACCAAAGTTTCTGATCTTCCGGAGAATGAAAACAAGGCACTCCAAGAGCTCAAGCACCTCATTCAAGAAGCACTTAACAACCATCACTTCTCTGTACCACCCACAAAGGAAGATGACAAGAAACAACAACCCCTTCGGGATGCTGAACCTGAACAACCCCCAAAAACAGCTGATGAAGTTGAAACAAAGAAAGATGAAGGAGAAGGGGAAGAAAATAAGGAACAGATGAGGCATTTCACGTCCGGAAAGTAAATTCCGGATGTGTTAAAATTAACACATCCGGAATTTACTTTCCGGAGGTATAATTTGTACATCCGGAAACTATTTTTCGGATGTGTTATTACTGATGTTAATTTTTGTATGTCCGGAAAGTATTTTCCGGATGTGTTAAAATTAACACATCCGGAAATTACTTTCCGGAGGTGTAAAAAGTATCCGGATTTTGAATTCCGGATGTGTAAAGTGTCCGGATTTCATTTTCCGGAAGCTTCCGGAAAGTAATTTCCGGAAGCTTCCGGAAAGTAATTTCCTGAAGTTACGTTGCGTAAAAACTTGCACAGAGTGAGTAAGTGAAAAGGGTATTTTCGGAAATAAAAAAATTAATTTAAAACCACACGGTGCCAATAGCAATTTGCACGGTGCCAATAGTAGGGCCCTCCCCCAAAACATACGGATAAAGAAAATCTGGAATAAAATCAAAAACTCTAGTTTGAGACTTCAAGGTAAGGTCAAACTTGGACAAAGCATCAGCGACTTGGTTGGCTTCACGAAAATAGCTTAGTTTGTTAACAATTTAATGAGTTAAATTTTTTACTCAAACCAAATTTAGTACCCGTTTGGATGAGCTTTTTAAAAAAGGATTTCTATAATATAGAAGTAGAAGCAGAAGCCACTAGAAGAAACATAAATTATTTTATGTTTGGATGTATAAATAGAGAAGCACTTTTAACTCATAAAAGACATCTGAATGCAACTATATTAAAGAACTTTTAATTGTTGAAAATTACTAAAAAGGACATGGAGAAAACCCTTTTTTATAATTGTTTGCAAATAAAATTTTCATATTTTTAAGAAAGTTAATTTTTTATATTTTTCACAGAAATATTTAGGGTGATCATATTGCATATGTCATATGTTACAGCTCGACAAACATATTTAATTCTTTCTTAAAAATAAATCTGTAAGATAGTTAATCAATTTAGTTGATGAAAGGTGTTTTCACATGGTACAAAACTTGCAAAAAACATTTGTAACATTTTAATTTGGTTCAATTACTTTAAAAGTCTCTGAATTATTCGAGAATCTTTTAATAAGTTTGTACTTTAAAAGTTTGTAATTGAATCTTTAAACTTGTAAATAATTTCTATTTGGGTCCCAATATTTAAAACATTTATAATTGGATCTCTCAACTTGCAAATAATTTATAATTAGATCCTAAAGTTAATAGAACAACTGAATCATCACTTTATTGTCTGTTGACAAAATTCTATCCTAAATACTTGATTACAAATTATTTACAAATTTAAGGATTCAATTATAAACGTTTGAAATATAAGGACCTAATTATCAATTATTTTGAAGGACCCAATTACAAACTTTTAAAGTATAACGACCTCTTTAAAGATTTCGGGATAGTCTGAGGACCTAAAGAATGGTTAAACCTTTTACTTTTTTCTTTTTCTTTTTTGACGGAAAACCTTTTATTTTTTAAAGTCTGCAATAAGCATATGATATCAGACCAGCACAGATAGAGCAACAAAAATTTTCTGCTTAGACTAAAATCAATTGACTACAAAGCATTTAAGCTTTCTACGATGACAGGATTTTATGCAACTTAACCAGAGTGAGGATCATAGTAGTCCATTAACCACCATCAATATGAAAAGTAATACTCAACTTAAACAAATTCTTACATTAATTGGAAAATAGAATATTGTTATATATATTGCATATAAAAAGCTCCAGCTGTCAGAAGCAGATGGGTTAAGGGAACACTAAAATCTCTTTATTTTACAGTGAATTATTTTTTATTCACTTCTTTTTTACTTGTCATCATTATGCTATACAAGACTTGAATGCAAGAAACAAATATCCAGCTGAAACTATGGTACGCGGCACTCTTCAATGTTCCAAATTTCCTTGGCATACTGGGCAATTGTCCGGTCACTGCTGAACTTCCCACTCCCAGCAGTGCTTAAAATAGACATTTTTAGCCACCTTTTCCTATCACTGCAAGCAAAACGTACAAATGATAACATATACTAATGAGAAATGATTCTTGAACATCAAAATAAAGACATCATACGGTATTTCTTTGTTTTTTTTATGTATTTTTTAAATGCATGTATACAAAGAAGATTAAAACTAAGTGAGAGATAGAGATAAACACATACGGTATCAAATATGGTATCCAAAATTTGATATTCAAATAACAGAATTTTATACTTATGTAGAAGGACAAAGTAAAAAGGTTTAAAGCTACAAGTCCATTCAGGACCAGACCATTCCTTCCTTCATGTGAGTGAAAATGGTAAAATATTGGCAGGGTTGAAAGTGGGGAGGTAACAACCTAAAAAAATTGGCCTATGTGACTCTGTCACCATTAAAACCTCATAATTAATGGGTGACAATTGTAAAACACAACTTTACAGATTAGAGTAAGCTTCCCCAGTGAAAGTTTGCTGATAAGGCTAAACTTAGTAGGCAGGAATGAGGTGATCAAGCACCAATAGTTTGACTAAACCACTTTGAATGCATGTTCTATGTTCAAACATGAATTTTTGAAATATTGTTTGAAATTTTGCTTTGACTAAGTAATAAATTCACTGTGTTACTTTGAGGATTTTATTTCTACCACATACAGGTAGAGCAAACTAAAAAAAGTGAGAATATAAAGAGAGATTGAGTCTTACCGATATGCTTCATCAACTCTTTCCTGAGCATCCATGTAGCTTGGGAAGTCATAACCAACAAGAAAGTAATCACCACGACCATAACCAGAATTTCCTTCCAAGGAATCCAGCAGTGGGTTATAGTCATAGCTTCCAAACACTCCACTCCTAATAAACTTCTTTGCCTCTTCGAATCGAGGATCGGGTTTGAACTATATAAATCACAGAAAGTGGTAATGTTAACAGAACTACTTCCACGGAAAATTTGAAATTTTTAAGTCCACAGAATTTAGAATGAATATAACTACATACCAATCCATTCTCTCTTTCCTTCCTCAGCCGGGGTACATCGTCTGCGGTTGCACCAAAGAGGAAAAAATTCTCCTCACCAACCTCCTCCCTGATTTCAACATTAGCTCCATCTAAAGTACCTATTATAAGGCACCCATTCAAAGCAAATTTCATGTTGCTTGTGCCACTTGCTTCCATGCCTGCTGTGCTAATATGCTGGGATAGCTCACTCCCTGGAATCAGCACCTCTGCCACGGAGACATTGTAATTTGGGACAAACACAACCTGCAAAAGTTTGAACAATTAAGAAAAGATTATATTTAGTTCCACCATAACATAATATCAAACTTCCATAAGATAAGCATTTATCTCTAATTCATGGTAATGTGCAGATGTCTGAATCCATGTAGACATGTATGTGTGCGAGCATGATAAATCAAGTAAACAAGCAGAAATAAAATTAAGAAACCAGGTCCTACCCAGACCCAAAGGTTTTCCCGTTCCTCTTCTACCAAATAACTCGCTGGATTGCAGAAAACTAATGAAAAACTTCCAAATTGTGGCTTATACATCACTTACATAACTAGCAAATAAAAGGACAAAAATAAGATTTAGAGTATCATAAACATTTATTTCAATCAATTGTGAAAATAATACATATATGTCTGCCCCAAGCACTTGGACAGATAAGTGGAGCCCAACCAGTGGCAAATTATCTCACTGCAAAACAAAGGAATCATAAGTTGACAGGATATATGGTATCACATTAGGGTGTGTCTAGATTAGCTGCGAAAAAATGATTATTTTAATAATTGATTATTTGTATAAATATTATTGTTATAGTCGATTATAATAGAATCAGTTTTATGATTGGATGTGTTTGCGGAAAAATGATTTTAAGATAATCTATTTCATTTGGTTCATGTAAAAAAAATCACTTTTTACATTAATTACAAAAATTTTTTTATGAAATTATTTGTTTAATTTAATAATATTTGTACGATAATTAGTTTTGCGAGGGTGAAATGAGAAGAGTGTTATTTGTTTCAAAATAATCTAACATCTTTTCAAATAAGCTTCAAACTTGCCTATCAAAAAAAAAAAACTTCAAACTTCTGTAAAATCAACTTCTTTTGTAATTTAATAAGTTTTGCCAAACATATCAAATTAAACCCAGAACATCTTTTCTTTCAAATAAAAGCTGTTTTTGAGGGAAAGAATCTTTCCCAAATGTCTTTTACTATTGGTCCACATAATCAATTTCGAGGGCCTGATATAGAACGATTAGCAATCAACTTTCATGCCCTCCATTTCAAGCAGATATGTATGCTAATTTATGAACATATTATAAACTGATAACAGAGAGAAAACAGAGAGAAGAGAGAAAGGAGAATTTTAAAACTGAATTCTGAATCTCATTGAATTGATTCTCTAGATACAGAATCTCATGCTATTTATAGCATGTCATAGGAGAACTAACTAACTGCATGGCTGACTCAGCAGAGAGTTGATCAGCTACATGCTTGTACAGGATAGAGAATCTATACTTACTCTAACATACCCCCTTATAAGTGCAAGGTGGGTTTACAAGAGTTGCTCCATTCTAACATACCCCCTTATAAGCTAAGGTGAGTTTACAAGAGATAGATGATCCACAACCCCTAAGTGTCTTCTCAGTTCTTCAAACCTTGTCTGAGAAAGTGGCTTGGTAAGGAGATCAGCCACCTGATCATAACCAGGGAGATGGCAGACATGCAGTGTCTTATTCAAGACCTTCTCTCTAACAAAGAATATGTCAAGCTCCATGTGCTTTGTCCTAGAGTGAAGCACGGGGTTGTGAGATAGGGAAACAGTGCTCAAATTATCACAGTATACAACTGGAGGTAGGGTCTTGATGTGTAGCTCCTGTAACAAAGACTGAATCCAAATGACTTCAGTTGTGGTTGCAGCCAGCCCTCTGTACTCGGCTTCAGTACTGGATCTGGCCACCAAGGGCTGCTTCCTAGACCACCAAGATACAAGATTCGGGCCAAAATAAATGGAAGAGCCAGAAGTAGACCTGCGGTCATCTACATCTGCAGCCCAATCAGCATCTGTAAAAGCCTGAATTGTAAAGGGAGCTTTCGGAGCTGCAGGTTTGAGTACAAGCCCATGTGATATAGTCCCTTGCAGGTATCTTAGGATGCGTTTTACAGCCTTCCAGTGCTCTTCTAGCGGCTGGGAAAGATATTGGCAGACTTTACTCACACTGAAACAGATTTCAGGTCGTGTGATAGTAGCATACTGAAGGGCCCCAACAATTGACCTATACAACGACGGGTCACTCATATAATTGGCACCATATTTGGATAGCTTACTGCTGCTAACCATAGGGGTAGGGGAGCCCTTTGCATTGGCCATGTTGGCTTTGGCCAGTAAGTCCCTAACATATTTAGTTTGGGACAAGAGAATGCCACCATTATTAGGCAAATGTTTCACTTCTACCCCTAGAAAATAGTCTAGCCTGCCAAGTTGCTTCAAAGCAAAACTGGAATGCAACTTCTGAATAATGGTTGAAATATGAGAGGTAGAGGACCCGGTGACAATAATGTCATCTACGTAGACAAGAATGTAGGTGCAGTGACCTGAGTGTGAATGGATGAACAATGAAGGATCGCAACGGCTAGTTTTGAACCCAAACTGAAGTAGCTGATTAGTGAGGCGCTCAAACCAAGCACGTGGGGCTTGTTTGAGGCCATAAAGGGCTCGGTTGAGCCTACACACTTGATTAGATGCAGACTTCCGGAAGCCAATAGGCTGCTCCATATATACCTCCTCTGTTAGGAAACCATTGAGGAACGCGTTGTTGACATCAAGTTGTTGGATAGGCCAGTTGTAAGTGACTGCAAGTGTCAAAATAATCCTCACTGTGACAGGCTTTACAACTGGAGAAAAAGTTTCAGAATAGTCCCTACCCAACTGTTGGTGAAACCCCTTTGCAACAAGCCTAGCCTTGTACTTGTTGATGGTGCCATCGGGGTTCTCCTTCACCCTAAACACCCACTTGCAACCAATTGCTTTCTTGTTGGGTGGGAGATCAACTAGTGTCCAGGTACTGTTTTTCATGAGTGCATCATATTCATCTTGCATAGCAGCATGCCAATGAGGAATGGACAGGGCCTCGGTAGGAGATGTGGGTTCTGCATGTGTTAGTAACACAGTAGGAAAAGACTGTAACCTAGTTTTAGACCTAGTCAACATATGGTGAGTGTTTGTGGGTAAAGGAGGAAGGGAAGGTTGGGAGGAGGAGGACTCCAAAGCAGACAGATTAGGGGAAACACTTGGAGTGAGACCACAATGAAGGGAAGAAAGAGAGAAGGGGTCAGTGTGAGAGTGACCTAGGTTGTGAGATGGAAGGGAAGGACCAACAGTGGGACTGACAGGTGCTGGACTGAAACTGGAATGTGTTGGAAGGACAGGACTGACTTGAGGAATGACATTTAAAGGTATAGGACATGCTGGCTGTGCAGAATCATGTTGCACAGGGCTAGAAACAGAAGATTTGGCACCAAAAGGGAAGAGATGTTCATTGAACTGCACATCCTTTGATATATACATACGGCCATCTTTGGAAAGGCATTTATATCCTTTATGTGAGCTGGAGTAGCCCATAAAGGTGCACTCACAGGAACGATACTCAAGTTTATTTTTATTGTATGGCCTCAAACATGGGAAGCAAGCACACCCAAAAACTTTGAACAGGGAATAGTCAGGCTCAGTTTTGTAAAGCAAAAAGTAAGGAGACTGATTTGACAAAACTGGTGTGGGGAGCCTGTTTATGATAAAGGTGGCAGTGCAAAAGGCATGGTCCCAATAGCACATAGGTAGAGAGGCTTGAGCCAAAAGTGCCAAGCCTGTCTCAACAATATGCCTGTGCTTTCTTTCAACAGACCCATTTTGATGATGGGTATGAGGACAAATGACTCTATGATGGATTCCCAAATCAGTAAGGTATTTAGTGAAAGGACGAAACTCTCCACCCCAGTCAGACTGAACAGCCTTTATACAAGAGCCAAATTGAACTTTAACTAGTTCATAGAACTGTTTGAATGTTGTTAGGGTGTCTGACTTTTGCTTTAGTAAGAAAATCCAGGTATATTTAGTGCAAGCGTCTACAATTGAGAAATAATAGTGATATCCCATGGATGACTTAACAGGGGCTGGGCCCCAAAGATCAAGAAATAAAAGATCAAAAGGATGTGCATATGTAGTTAAAGAGGATTGAGAGGGAAGCCTGTGGGATTTGGCAAAACAGCAAGAAGTGCAGAAATCCAAAGCACGTTTATTGATATTTGGTAGATTACATTTTTGTAAGATAGTCTTTACAAGCCATATCATTTGCATGTCCTAATCTACAGTGCCAAACATAATATGACAAAGGCACTTTATTGACAATTCTTGAATCACTAGAGGGAGTAATACATTTGGAAAGGGGAGTGGGACAATCTACACTCAAACACAGAGGATGACTTGACAGAACAGCAGCACTTGGAGAAAACTTCTGAATGATATTGAAGCTATGGAAGACATACAGACCAGCAGAATTGACTGAACCTTCTAGGAGAACTCGATTATCAGCCTGTGATTTGACATAACAAGAGTGAGAGTTGAAGTCGAAGAAAACATGGTTATCTTTTGAAAAACGACTAACACTGAGTAAGTTTTAGTTATAGAGGGGACAAACAATACATTAGAAAGGGAAAGTGTGTGAGAATTGTCAAAAGGTGAACTAACACTTGCAGAACCTATGGCATGTATAGTTAGGCCAAGTCCATTACCCATATAAATCTGATCAACACCATTCGGAGCAGCTGGTTGTGCTAGGATATTGGGATCCGCAGTAACATGATGAGTGGCTCCACTATCCGGGAACCAAGCATTAGAGTCACAACCAGAGCCGGAGGCTACCATTGCCATTGCACCAGGAGCCTGTTGAAAACCATTATACTTACCATGAGACTGAGTGTGAGTCAAATTGGTATTCTGCCAGGGCAGTGGCAACAACGGTTGCTGTTGCATAGGTAGCTGAGGAATAGGAGGAGGCAAGGGCTGTGAGCTAGATGAACTTGATGTATAGTGATGATGAGCATGAGGTGCATGCTGAGAGTACTGATTGGGAACCTGGCCAAAGTGTTGACCTCTGCCAAATGAACCAAAGCTGGTGGAATTGACATTTTGAGAATTGTAGTTGTCACTAAATCTATAGTAACAATCCAATGCACTATGATTATTGCGCCCACAGATCTGACATGCTGAATTATTGCCAAAGCCATTGCCATAGCCATTACCAAAACCATTGCCATAACCATTACCAAAACGACCATTTCCATATCTGCCTCCTCTACCACGGCCACGACGGCCTCCTCGACCACCTCGAAAACCATTAGAAAGAGCAGGATTGGAATTGAAGTACTGATAATTGCCATGTTGGGGAAAATTAGAGGAAGTGGCTTGCTGAAAATTGGATCCGGAAGGCACCTGTTGTGCATGATTCTGTGAATGAGATGATTGAGTGTTAGGATGCGAATTAGGAGCAGTTTGGGCCAAATTCGCAGAGAAGACTTCAGTAACAGCCGCTTTGGACTTTGTTCTCTCTAACCTAGATTCATGAGAGAGTAATAAGGACTCAATTTCAGCAATCGTGTATGGTTCAATACGGCTCTCAATTGTTGGAAACAAGATATGGTACTCATCAGGTAAACCTTCGAGAATTGCATCCATATGCTCTTGCAACGTAATTGGATTTCCAATCGAGATCAAGGCATCAACAATGGCCTTGATTCGTAACAAATACTCCGATATCGTTCGATCGCCCTTCACAATGTGGCGAAGCTCAGCACGAAGCTGTGTACTACGGGCTTTCGTCTGAGAATTGAAGTAGTTGTGGAGCTCATCCCATAGCTGCCACGCGTTTGTGCAACCTACAACACGCGTGTGGATCGATTCCGAGATCGAGTTTAGTAGCCAAATGAACAAATACTGGTCCTGCGCTTCCCAATCCTGAAACGCTGGATTCACGCGATCATGCAGTCGATCGTCTTCGCTGAGGAACCGCATCGGAACCCTAGGACAGATCACAAAACGCTCGAGGCGGTTAGCACGAATCACCGCCTCGACGATCTGTTTCCAATGGAGAAAGTTCTTCTCCGTAAGCTTAGTCGTAACAACAGAGGTGAGATTAGGGATCGGAATCGCCGGAGCAGGCGGCGGCGGTGGCGGTGGCGGCGGTGGTGAATGATCTTCATGATCAGATGCGGAAGCCATGGCCAAGAGTTAAGCTCTGGATACCATATTATAAACTGATAACAGAGAGAAAACAGAGAGAAGAGAGAAAGGAGAATTTTAAAACTGAATTCTGAATCTCATTGAATTGATTCTCTAGATACAGAATCTCATGCTATTTATAGCATGTCATAGGAGAACTAACTAACTGCATGGCTGACTCAGCAGAGAGTTGATCAGCTACATGCTTGTACAGGATAGAGAATCTATACTTACTCTAACAGAACAAGCATCTAGTATCCTAAATTTTCCAACTTTCAACAAAGGGAGGCACTAATGTTATATGGAATGGAAAGTCATACAAAATTAAGTTACCTTCAAGTAGCTATTGACCTCAGGATCAGTGTTGACAACAGCACCAACATCATTCACCAGCTTAACTATTCTTTTAGCATTCGTGTATGTTGCAAACGCCTTCCCTCCAATCATCACAGTGCGTGGAGTCGTATTTTTCCGTTCTTCAGGGCTCATCTCCTATCACAGTTTAGCAGGCATATCTTCAGTATAGATCATATCTTTTGTATAACATTGAGATCTTATAAAAAATACAGGGACATTATCTTCTAGTTGAAGTGGATGGAGTACAATACTAGACAGTATTGATGTAAGACCATAGTAAGGATAGCTGCTAAATACTTCAAATATAATTGTTAATGTATACCCAAAAAAAAAAAAAAGATAGCATTGTTAAATTAGCTTCTCAGGTGCAAGGATACAGGTAACCATGACTCATTATGAACACAGGTTAAAAATGTTGACTAAAAATATTAATAAATTAGAACAATAGGCATCTCACAATTTTACAATATCAAAGAGTGGGCTGTGTCTCATACCTTTAATTTCTTGTATCTATAAATCACACCAAGAATATTTAGTAGCTGCCTCTTGTATTCATGGATACGCTTAACCTGAATGTCAAATAGACTATCAGGGTCAATGATCTCCCCTGTCACCTGCAGAACGTACTGTGCTAAGCGCTGCTTATTAGCCATCTTTGCAAACAGCCATTCAGCTTGTAGATCTTCATTGTCAGCAAACTACAGGGAACAAACACCAGGAATTGAAAGTGAGAAGGCGGTAACAGGAATCAGTTAGCTGCAAAGAGGTTCAAAGGAAGGGGTTCTAAAAGAGTTTGGAGGATGCTTTGGTTTGTAACCATTTGGTTAATATGGCTGCATAGGAATGAAATAGTCTTCTCAAATGAGTCCCTAGACTTTGACAAAGTTACTGACTTGGTTAGAGTTAGAATGTGGACTTGGACCAAGGCTTTGGTGGAAAAAGGATGCTTCTCCTATTTAGATTGGTGTTTGAATCCTGAACTATGCATCAAATCTTTGGGAAAAATTCACTGCTAAAACTGATATATTGGCTCGGTTTGTTCATGGTTGGGCTGTTTTGCTGCTTTCTCTGGTTTCTGGTTGAAATCCTGCTACTGTTGTCAAGAACTAGATTTTTCTGGTGGCTCATGGCTCGTCTGTGAGAGCTGTCCTGGTTTGTGAAACTAGTGACTTGCAATTTTGTTGGAGAAGCTAATCAGGTTGCTACTCAGGTGAATAGGTTGGTTACTTGTCTATGCGGTGGCGATGCAGTTCTGGGTGAATTTATACTGGCTGTCTCTTTGCTTACTGTTTGTCTTCTTGGTAGTGTTTAGTTATCATAGTGATACTGGTCCTTATTGGTTTTGGTCTACTTTAGGCACTCTGTTTAGGGGATTGTAATACAAATGCTAGGTTCTCTATGTGGATCTAGTATTTTAGTTACATTTGTTCCTTTACTTTGTTCCTTTGTTTTTGGGTTGGGGTACCCCTTGTACCCTTATTCCAATATAATTTCTTGGCTTATCAAAAAAAAAAGTTAGCTGCAAAGAGGCATTCAGCTACTCACCTGCCGAAGACCAGTCAGTAAGTCTAGATTGGTCACCCATTGATCAGTTTTTAACCACTTGGTGATTATCCCGCTTAGCTCAGGACTGCAAAAACGAAGCCATCTTCGAGGTGTAATGCCATTGGTTTTATTTTGGAACTTTGTTGGCCATATTGAAACATAATTTGCAAATAATTCCGACTTCAATATGTCACTGTGTAACTGGGCAACACCATTCACCTACAACGAGATGAGCACCAAGAAGTAAATAAATTTCACATGAAACCATTCGTGTAAATATAAAAAAATATGGTTACAGAGAAATAGAAAATTGGAGAGAAAGGATTAAAAGGATAGGATATTAAGGAAACACGAAACAGTCATGTAGACCCATAAATGCTTGTGTGGCATCCATATCTTCAACAACATAATTTATTCGTAATTTTGAAGCAACTGCGCTGAGCATCATTAATTCTTAGATTACAACTTTTACCTTGAAATAGTTTTTCTGTTAGATGAATGGTTCACATTTGAACATATCTTTTTCTACCAAAAATAACTTTTAAAATGTAGCTTGAGGTATTTATTTAACTGAGATTCTTAACTTCCAAGAACCAAAATACTTTCACAAGATTAATATACACACAGCTAATCAGCTTGGTACTATAATACCTTAACAAGACTGATTTACAGTCTGTTTCAAATTTTCAGTTCAACCTTTACTCAGATACTAATATTGGAATACTAGGTGAGTCTGGAGAAAAGGTGAACTGTGTAACGCAGTATTAACTTAGTGGAGGCTCTTGACAACAAGAAGTCATCAAGAAAATAATATAATATGCAGGAGATGTACTTGCTAGAGTAATGCTGGAACTGGAATTTGATTTACAGTTGTTTTAAACATTCAGCTTAATGTTTTTCCTAAACCAAATATTCATGGTGATTTTGGAGAAATACAAGGACTGAAGACAAAATATAGTAAGATTGATTAGACCATTCTGTTGTTGAGTTCAAATAAATGCACCACTTACAGCATGAGAAGCAACCACACACAAATTTGCCATCCGAACTACTGGCTTCTGGGGATTATTGTCCAATATGCATATGGTGGAAAGCTCACTCTCAAGGTCCAATCTGGTTGTTTTTATCATTTGAGTGAACTGCAGGCATTTTATGATTTTCACATTGAAATATATCACTACAGTGGTACACCCTTCATAAAGTATATTTAAGAGAAAGAAGGTAGGCAACATACTCTCTTGTCTATTTCTTCTATGATTTCCATATGGCGAGGAAGCAGCTTCCACATTACAGGTTGAGACCATTTTTCCAGTGCTTCAGGGAGGACAGTATGATTAGTGTATGCAATTGTCCTGGTTAAGATGGAGCATCACATATTAGCAGTGAGGAATAAACTACAAGCATTTTGATAGACCACGGAAGAAAGAAAATAGCAAATAATCATTCCATGCAACAAATTCTACAATTTACTAACCTTGTTGTCACATCCCATGCTTCATCCCATCCAAGCCCTTCATCATCCATAAGTAATCGCATCAACTCTGGTATCGCAAGGGTAGGATGAGTATCATTCAATTGTACAGCAACCTTTGTTGGGAACTCAGACCAGTTCCATGGTCCTTGCCTCCTCTCCTTAAATCGGGAAATGATGTCCTGTAATTGGTCCAAGATGGACAACATTAAGAACATGTCAAACAAAAGAGGGAACTAAATTTCTTATATTGGTAGTAAAAGACAGATGTACCTAATGATCCTAATTGATTTTCATGTTAAAAATTTCCATGCAATTGAAACCAGAATGCATTCTTTGTTACATAAAAGAATTATGGTTGCCAGCTAAGGCATTCATTAAGAAATTTGTGATCCATGCTTAGAATTATGACAACGTCAAACCAGCATAATATGATCATTTGCTTTCCACCACTGGCAAAAGTTTTAACCCTAACTTCCCATTAGGAGGGAGCAAAAAACAACTACAGTATAACGAACACTTAAAATGAAAAGAATTTTTTTTTGGCAGATTTAACTTACTTGGAGTGATGCACTGCAGAGAAAGAACTGCTGCTTCAGCCGTAGAAGTTTTCCATCTTCTGTGGCATCCCCGGGATATAAAACCGCGCAAATCTACAAATTCAATTTTTTTTATAAATTTACTTCCAAGAGTTTTCTGCTGACCAAGGGCAATAGGGAAGGGAGGATTTGTTCTATCATATAATGGCAAAGACAGGCTTATCTCTGTATGTCATTCTTATAACTTAACAAGATCTTTGCAGATAGAAGGTCAACTATGAATGTATGATAAATGAGACACAGACAATAGCCACTCACCATCCACCAATCTCTCTTTTTTTTTGGTACGAAAATCCACTTTCCAATCATCCCCGCGACAATAACCTAGTTATTCTTGAACAATAATGAAAATTTGCTGAAACCAACCTGTTGAGCTCGTGAGTGAAGCACTGAAGCAGATTCTTGTTGTCCATCATTAAATAAAAATAAATCAAAATCCTCAGAACGTGCTTTTGCTTCCCAGAGGCGAAGACTGATGGTGTTCTTGGTTTGGTATCCCGGAATTGGCACATCATAAGCCAGTGCTTGCACAACCTCTCCTCCAACCCATTTTCGGCTGACATACATACCAAACTGTAAGTACTTTATACCATTGTATCTGAAAAGATTGACGCTTGCTTTTACATGTTAAAAGACATTGGCTTCCACTATCATAGGTAGTCATGTATCAAAGTAGCCTAAAACTGATCTTATAGAGTAACACAGTAGATTTACATTTACCTTCCATTAGGATTGACCTCAACACGACCAAAGAATCTGATGGGGTACAAAATGTCATGCCTCACAACTTCCCAGGGACTAAACTTCTGTTTTCATTAAAGTTTATGCATCAGTATCCCATAAAAGATGAAACATGTGATATATTTCCATAGATTTAAAAGGAAGGAGATAAATCAAACCTCAAGCCAGTCCTCTGCAACTTCCTCCTGCCCTTCCCTGGTGATTCTCTGCTTAAATAGCCCATATCTATACCTCAAACCATACCCCCAAGCAGGCAAATTTAGTGTTGCCATGGAATCCAAAAAGCAAGAAGCAAGCCTACCAAGACCACCATTTCCTAGTGCTGCATCCTTCTCCTGCAAAGGTTCATGCTTAATCATTATCAGCATAGTAAAAGTTGAAGGGTTTAACAATCAATCTTTATATACTAGATGTCAAAATTCATCATAGAAAAGAAGCAATGTAGACTTTTCGGAGTTGAATTTATGACAATTGTTCCATGTGATTAAAGCTCAGTGAGAAAAGAGGCCATTTTTTTGTGTGGATAGAGGTCATTTTAATCATGAAATATATTTTGGATGAATTCTCTAATAGTTTACCTATCAATTACATAATTTGATAATGATGACTAAACATAAGATAACTCATTCCGTATATTACATTGTTACCTATGTATATTTGGTTTTCTTTTTTAACTTTATAACACAAAATGTTTATTTCAGATTTGCACGATTTTGCATTATTAGAGACATTTCCTGGAATAAAAAGCACAAACATACCATTCTTCCCATAAATCAAGTTTTCTTTTCTTTTCTTTTTTTTATCAGTACAAGCTTTGTGTTAGAGATGTAATAAGATCATTTATTTGCCCCACCTAATACTAATAGTTTAAGATTTTAATAGAGTTGTTTCTTGGCATGATATCAAAGTTTCTATCTATGACCGAGCAATCAAGAGTTAAACCCCTGCCACCCTGTTCTTTACATCAATAACAACAACAACTAAAGTGGGTTGGCTATCAAACAATGTCATTGTATTCTGTCATAAATCATATCTTTAGAAAGGTTATTTAGCTCTAAGTACATTTTGATGGTTTCCACTATGGTTTTTCTTGGTCTCCTTCTACCTTTAACTATAGAGATATCCTTCATCTAATCTAGTCTTCTTAGTGGGGCTTCTAATGATCTTCTCCTCACAAGGACAAACCATCTAAAGCAAGATTCTACCATCTTTTCGCCAATAGGTGCTACCCTTACTTTTTCTCTAATGCATTCATTCCGATCCTATCTTGTTATGTATGCCACTTATCCAGCGCAAGTACACAACATTCTCATATCTGTAACACTGAGCTTATGCTCTTCTTGGCTCTACTATAATTCAATAGCATTTTAGCACAAGGTAGTGTGGGTCTGTGTGCTTTCAAGAGAGTTGGTCTTTGACACTTGTTTGCAATTAAATGATTTTACATTGATTGGGGTAATGTCTTGATGAAAGGCTCCAGAAGAAAAAAAATCTCGAACGAAGGTTGTAAATTTTGAATTACCTGCTCTGCTATTTGTTCAAGTTCAAGTCCAAATTTGCGCAAAGCATCAGCATATGCATCTTGGATATTTAGATTCCCAATAGCATTGGTCAAAGCTCGACCTTGAAGGAACTCCATTGATAAGTAGTAAGTTTGCTTGGGATCGACTTTGTGAAAATGAAGGTATGTTTCATTCCATTGCTGCAATGGTTGTCATCGATGTACAATAAAAAACATCAGTCTTATCCAAACAAATGATACAAGTACACTAACCTAGGACTTAAATGAGTAGTAAGGAGAGAACAAACTATTTACAAAATTTGTTAAACTTGTGATTTAATTTATGCAGCACAATTTAAATACCCTTTATTTATGCAGCTTTTAACAAATAAATTCAAAGACATGGTTCACAATTTGTTCCTTGATTACAAATATCAACCAACATTGTAATGTGCCTGAATTTTAGTTCAAGTCAAGTTTCTGAATTGAGCTGTCACATGGAACAACCGAACAAGTATAAAAAATATTCACAACTTCACACACACACACACACACACACACACACACTTGGATTGGTGGTATTGCCAATTTGTTGTCACACACACATAATACACACCCACACACTTCCATATATCGCCAATTGTTGTCCTAGAACCTTCTGTCGTAAAAAAAAGCTTATTTTAATGGAATTTGACCCACAAATGCTGTTAACATACACATTACACACGTCGGCAATCACCATTATACATTGATAACTACACCAATACCATGAAATGTAAAAGCATATTCTCATAGGAAGATCACAATCATCACTTAGTTTTATATGAAAGAAACACTATTGACTCACATCACAAATGAATATTCAAGAGTCAAAACTAAAACACGGGCATAAACATCCAAATTCCAATAAGTATCATACCCGAATGAGACGATCACGAACACTCTCTGCAGTGGCATAGTAAGCTTGCTCCAGCTCAAACTTGAAAGGGGAAAAATGAGGACTGAACTGAGCATGGTAACTGATATTGGAAGCAATCTCATCAGGCTTTTCAGCCAGTGGATCAGCCAACACTGGAACTTTGGAAAAAACTGCAGAAGCAACACTACCGCCACCATTCTCCTCTACTTTACCAGCCATTTCCTGTCACCAAAAAAACAACTTTTTTCCACTACCCAATTAATCAAATTGTCACAAAAATAGAAACTTTCAATCAAAATGGTCAAAAACAAAAAGCACCCCAAGTGAGAGAATGATACCACTTGCAACTTCAAGCAATGCTATCTATGTATCAAGCTAAAGAATTGAAGAAATAGGCAAGTGGGAAAGGGAGAGATTAACAAGTTGGCAGAAAATTTGGGTGTGGCAGCATGTGTGAAGATATTTCAAGGAATGATGCTACTATTGCCTAGGCCACAAAAGAGAATCAAAAGATATGATGCTAAATGATACTTCAAGTGAGACCACCCATAAAGTGGAAAGAGGCAGAAATATAGAAAGAGAGAGGGTTGGAGTGTATTAGAATTGTGAAGAGAGAAGAAGAAAATATCAGAGAGGATGGGATTTTTCTTCTCTCATTTTGAAGTTGACATATAAAAGAGAGAAGTGGGGATGAAGAAACAAGAGTCACATGAAAGTGTGGGTTAAAGCACTTGGATTTGGCATTGGGATGGCGAAAATTTGGAAGGAAAAAATGGGATTGAGATCAGATAGTTTTGGAACGGTGAGAAGACGGACACGTGGCTGCTTTGCATTAAAAGTGGTACAACAGGAAAAGGTTATAGTGAAGATAAAAAATAAGTAAAATATAGATATACATACGCAAGACGTCATATATAATGTCTAAAATTTGATGTTCAAATAATAAGACTCTTTTAAAAAAATACAAGGGTTTTGCAGTTATGTTATTAGGACAACAAAATGGGACAACACAACGACACATAATTAATGATGTTTAAAATCATAATTAATGATATATTAGACTTATTTAATAGATTCATTAAGATAAGTAACTCATTAACTATCAACTGAGCTACATTAACCAAGTTATCATTTAAAGAGTTACCACATCTATTACAGATTTACTCTTTAACTAAATTTAACATACCATTAACCACAATTTTGAATGTAATTAACCATGTGTCGTCGTGTTGTCCCATTTTGATATCCAAATAACATTTTTTATGGGTTTTGGAAAGTTAGTTGGATTGAAAATAACATTATAATAATAGTTATTGTTACTTTTGTGCTTAATCCTTATACATGATATTGATTTTAAATTTGGTTACTATGCCAAAATTTTGAATAGGTCCATATATGTACAATTGATTTTAATTTGGTTATCGTCATTTATTGATATTATAATGTCATTTGTTGAAGCTAAAACATACATACCAAATTGAAAATGATGCGTAAGGATTGAATTCAAAAAAATATATATATATTTAGTTTGTATATGTGATATTTATTTTCACTTTGGTTCTTATACGTGATAATCATTTTTAATTTAGTTCTATACTTTAACTTCAATAAATAATATTATAATGAAGATGACACAGGAAAACACAAGAAGGGGGGTTGAATTGTGTTTCTTAATAGTTTTTGAAGAAACCTTTTTCTAAAACCTTTTTGCAAGCAAGCAATGAAATAAACACACAATAAAGAATCTTTTTTAAGAAGTTAACAAACTCAAAATCAAGTTCCGACAGTTAGTATAAAGAAAAACTGTAAAGAGTTAGGGATTGAAGATTCACAAAGATGTTTTATCCTAGTTCACTCTCTTTCAACCAAGAGTTACGTCCAGTCCCTTTTACTTGAAGGTTTTCTCCACTATAAACCAATAGCTTACAAGTATTCAACACCTCTTCAGGCTTACAATCATAAGTATTCAGCACCTCTTCAGGCACTCAAGTAATCTTTACAAGCAAGCCTCTTCAGGCTCACTCTAACTTAGAGATAAAGATTTTGATCTAAGAACTCACTATGTGTGAGGGTATGAGAGTTTTTGATCAAAAGTTACAAAGCAATTTAGAAAAGATTTGACAGAGATTATGCGCTTTCAAGAGTTTGAGCTTGTTCAGTTTCGGTAACATTCTTTACCGGGGTCTTCCAGTATTTATAGGAGGTCTTCAGCTTCAACTCATCTATTCTTCAATGGTCTTCAAGAAATGTCCGTTTATAGATATCATTAAATGCTAAGATCCGTTGAGTTCTGATAACTTGATATGTGATCTTCAGGAGTGATAAAGAAAAACTGTAAAGAGTTAGGGATTAAAGATTCACAAAGATGTTTTATCCTGGTTCACTCTCTTCCAACTAAGAGTTACGTCCAGTTCCTTCTACTTGAAGGTTTTCTCCACTATAAACCAATAGCTTACAAGTATTCAACATCTCTTCAGGCTTACAATCACAAGTATTCAACACCTCTTTAGGTTTACAATCACAAGTATTCAATATCTCTTCAGGCACTCAAGTATTCTTTACAAACAAGCCTCTTCAAGCTCACTCTAACTTAGAGATAAAGATTTTGATCTAAGAACTCACTATGTGTGAGGGTATGAGAGTTTTTGATCAAAAGTTACAAAGCAATTTAGAGATGATTTGACAGAGTATATGCGCTTTCAAGAGTTTGAGCTTGTTCAGTTTCGGTAACATTCTATACTGGGGTGTTCTAGTATTTATAGGAGGTCTTCAGTTTCAGCTCATGTATTCTTCAACAGTCTTCAAGAAATGTCCGTTTAGAGATAGCATTAAATGCTATTGAGTTCTGATAACTTGATATGTGATCTTCAGGAGTGGTAAAGAAAAACTGTAAAGAGTTAGGGATTGAAGGTTCACAAAGATGTTTTATCATGGTTCACTCTCTTCCAACAAAGCTTTATGTCCAGTCCCTTCTATTTGAAGGTTTTCTCCATTATAAACCAATAGCTTACAAGTATTCAACACCTCCTCAGGCTTATAATCACAAGTATTCAACACCTCTTCAGGCACTCAAGTATTCTTTTACAAACAAGCCTTTTCAGGCTCACTCTAACTTAGAGATAAAGATTTTGATCTAAGAACTCACTATGTGTGAGGGTATGAGAGTTTTTGACCAAAAGTCACAAAGCAATTTAGAGAAGATTTGACAGAGTTTATGCGCTTTCAAGAGTTTAAGCTTGTTCAGTTTCGGTAACATTCTATACTGGGGTCGTGTAGTATTTATAGGAGGTCTTCAGCTTCAACTCATCTATTCTTCAATGGTCTTAAAGAAATGTCCGTTTATAGATATCATTAAATGCTAAGATCCGTTGAATTCTGATAACTTGATATGTGATCTTCAGAAAAGCACTCTTGGTTATCAGTAGAGCTTGAAATGGTTCTGTCACTTCTCTGTTGTACCCAAAAGTTACCTTTTGCCTTTCCTTCTTTATACTTTAGTCAACTTTACAACAGCTTGTGTCAGAGTACAAAGTATTTGTGTAATCGATGGTACTATGTTTCTCTTACAAAGAAACAAAGCATAAACAATTCAAACAACACAGGTAAAGGCATGGAAACCTTCGTATTAAATAAACAATCATTTGAAATAAATTCGCTTTGATTGGACGAGTTCAACTCCAGCATACTTTTGGGCATGCGTTCTTATTATAGACTTAAGATTAAAAAACCAGGTAGTCTCTACTATCACCTCGTCTATTTGTTCTATCGGGTAGACTAGTGTAACTTAACTTTGTTTTTATCAGGTAGTCTAGTTAGTTGCTCTTCTAGCTTCTATCAGGTAGTCCATTCTTTTTCTCGGGTGGACTACAAGTTTTTGGACTTGTTCTTTGATAGACTTAAGACCTCATCTAGTGCTTTTTAATCTTGATATACTTAGGAACTCGTCTAGCGCCTTTTAAACTTAGTTATTTCTAGCGACTCGTCTAGCGATAACTTTTTAGACTAGTTCTTTACAAGATAAAATTGAAGGCTCGTCTAGCATGATAATTTGGACCCATGATACTTTAAAACTTTCCTAAGGAAACTTTGGACTAGTTTCCTCGTCTAGCGATAAACAAAACGGTCCTGCATATTAGAATAGCCAAGTTAGTTCAAAACATGACTTTGTCATAAAAATTTAATCTTTTTGTTAACATCAAAACCTGAGAGATTAAATAACCAAAACCACTTTGGTTCCAACATATAATACTAATAAACAGAGAGGACCAATTAAAAATAATGGTACATATAAGGATCAATTTCAGAAAAATTTATGTATAGGTACTGATTTCAAAATCAGTGTTACATATAAGGACCAAATGATTAGTTTAACCTATGTATGAATATTTTATTATTGAGAGTAGTTTTGATAGAATGAATATTGTTTGGATTATGTCTTCCATATTGGCTTTTTAGATGTGTAACTATCAAATTATCCTTTATCGTTTATCTCCATTAGAACTATGAGAGTTTTTAAATTTTGTAAGGTTTGTATGATAAGAGTAGTATTTAAAAACCTAAATTGAGTCTGACGGAAAAGTAACAATATTTTACTTGTGCATGTTTGGAAACACCAACGAATGTCCCTCGATGTGCGTTTTGCAAAAGCTAATATGACTAGTGTTTGCATTGAAAACGCAATTCTGCTTTTACAGGACATGGTTCCAAATTGAAGGTTTGGAACTTTAACCCACTATAGCCAATAAAGTTTTGAAGATGTTAAACATATTGAAAAAAGGTTTAAATAAGTTTTTGGTCCCTACAAAATTCATCAATATTGGTTTTGGTCCTTGTGCAATTTTTTCTTAGGTTTTCGTCTCTGTAATCTCAAAAATTTTGCAAATAGTCCCTACCGTCATCTTTTTCCGTTATCTAGTACTCATGGGTATCGAGGTAATTTTATTTTACTGTCCGACTTGCTGTAAAACTTGGCCATAAAATAGAAACAAAATCATACATGAGGGATATAAGGTTAAAATTGCTAAATTCCTTTATTTTGTATGATATCTAGTACTCAGCGGGTACTGAGGTAATTTCTCGTTCTTATCCGACTTGCTCCAAAATTTGGCTAGAAAGTAGAAATAAAATCATACATTAGGGCCATAGGGTTAAAATTGACAAATTTTTTTATCTAGTATGATTTTTAGTACTCAGGGGTAACAATAGGGACTATTTACAAAATTTTCGTAAATATGGGGACGAAATCCTAAGAATTTTTTTTACAAGGACTAAAACCAAAACTAATGAACTTTTCAGGGACTAAAAAGTTATTTAAAACCTTAAAAAAATTCAAAACTGGGTATGTGCCAAACCCAAACCCATTTTGGATGTGGCAAACTGCATGCTAAACATGGCGCTGGCTACGGTGAGAGACCTGTTTAGGTCTCTCACCGTGAGAGACCAGTTTTCACCCTACGATCTATCGCATGTCCACCATAATATCTTGCAGCTGCCACACTTGATCACCTCCCCTCAACTCAGTTCACATCCCACCACCACCCCACCGTCCGTCCCCCCACCACCTCCACCCCTCTTTTACTGCTCTTCCCCCACCGCCGCCAGAGGGGAGAGGGGATGGCCTCCTGGCCACCACACGAAACGGAGAAGACGGATCCACGAGGAAGGAGACCTCGCGTATGACGGCGAAGAGGATGGAAAGAGAAGGAGATGTCGCACATGGCGGCGGCAGTAAGGAGGAAGAGGCCGACGACCGCTGCAGCGATGGACCCACACGAAGCCTGATGGGTGGCAGATCTGTGAGTCTCAGTGACGTTGAGGCCGGCGCGCCGCTGACGGGTTCACTGCCGTGATGGACCGCCACTGTGAGGAACATGTTTCATTTCCTCGAGCCTCGTCGTTGGTGCAATGAAGGTAGGAGTAGGGTGGGTGTGGGAATTGAGATCTGGGTATTTGAAGGTTTGGAGAGGATGGTGGGGATGAGGAAGAGATAAAGGGGCGACCTTGGGCAGTGGAGGGATGGTGCAACAGTGAACCACCGGCAATGGTAGAAGGAGGTTGGAGGTGGAGCCGGAGTTGGGGAGGATGAGGTGGGGCGAGGAGTTCGGTGAGGGTGGGTTTCAGGGAGGTCGAGAGGTGGGGAGGATTCCGGGGTCTCAACGGTGACTCCCCGCAAGGAATGGTGGTGACGGCTGACGACGGCTTGTGGTGGTGGCGCCGCCGTGAAGGAGACTGACTGGGTACTGGGGGGGAGGAGCTCCGGAGGGAGTTGAGGAAGAGATAATATTGTACAGAGGGTGTAGGATACTACTGTAGGGATGAGATGCATCTAACGGTAGAGAGATGTCTCTCATGATCTCTCACGGTGAGAGACCTAAACAGGTCTCTCACCGTAGCCAACGCCAAATAAACATTGATGCAAGCTAGATAACTGGGGGTGCCAATTTACATCCATGCTTAGCGATCACACAGAATCGTCTTATTCGAGGTCCCGCGTTGGCAGGAATTTTTCTCTATGGAGATGGGGTCTTGTGTTAGCGAGAATTTTTCTCCTTGGGAATGATAGAAAGCAAAAAAAAAAAATGCTACTACATATAAATTATCACGTAAATATATTTATGATAATTGAATGCTAACAATTTGATTGAATTGTAGATTACTATTGTTACTCTTTTGCCTTAAAGCCTAATAATTAGGCATATCACATATACTTTTTTCTTCTTCTCACATGTTAAAATTAAAAATAAAAAAAAATTCTTCTCACATGTTAAAATTAAAATTATCACAATGCTTTTGCATTAATAGGGTGTTCTTTGCACCAACGACATGAAACATTCCATTGGGATTATGGGGATACCAATAATTATAATAGTCTTTATAAAGATAATCTTTAGACTCAAATACAAGTATTCTTACCAACATGTGGTTGGTCCAAGTGGTAAGAGACTTGGGCACCTTAAGCAAGTGGTCAGGGGTTCGAATCCTGGCTCTTGTGTATGAAGAAAACCTGGTTGGGAGGGGAGAACCCACCTTGTGTGCTTAACAGGTTCCCCGATGGAGATTAGTCACTGCTAAAGATAGTGGATACTTTCGTACCTATGTTATGGTTACAAAATAAAAAATTACAAGTATTCTTTATGTTAACCTCTTCAACCTTTACAGTTTGTGTATAACGGTTGAAGTAGAAGCTTCAAAATACAAACTTTGCAAGTCAACTGAAAAACACTCAACAAGTGATTATTAATGAATGTTGACATGATTGCATAAATGACTTCTCTTAAATGAATACAAATGATTGAATGAGAAGTATTAAATGAAAGAATTAAAGAAGATCTCTAAATGCGAAGTTAATGTTTGTGAATGTCCGTAGTTGTTAACTCCTGCAGGTGCCTTCAATGTCTTCCTTTAATAGGCTCTAAGCAATAAATTCGTTGAGTGACATTCTTCATCGAAACAGAGAGTAGCTTCAGAAATTTGACTTCATATAAAGTGTAATCCTTGTTCATTTGTGTCTTCCTTAAGTTAGAGCATTTTTGAATTATAAGTTTGAGTAGACGCTTGACTTTTGTACTTCTTGACTTGTTCTTGACAGACTTGAACTTGTGCAGCTTGATTTATTTTGAGGGACAGACGCTTGTTCTAAGTCATGTGGTCCTCATCACTTCTAATCAGATGCTTGTTGTCTGCTATTTGTTTTTTCAGCTAGCCTTCAGATTCTTGCTTCAGTCTTCATATAAACGCTTCATCTTGGCAGATGCTTGATTATCTTTGAATTCTGTCTTAGAAGCTAACTATCTGCACACTTTAATCATTCTTAGTTTTTGGATTCATCAAAACTTAAGGTAAGTGTTCATCAAACATTTGTAGACTCAACAATACTATGGATTAAACAAAAGTCGTGCAAAGTTTCTAAGAAATGATGTAGTGAGTGCAAGGTAAATCGACTACAGGGAATCCGAGGTTGTCTAATTATATGTAGATAACACAATTAAAAATAGGAGGTAAGAATTTTTAAAAAATTAAGTTGATTGCATATACTTTGGATAATTTATTTGTGTAAACTATATTGCTCTTGACCTTGAGCCCACAAGTCCAAGAGTTTATTGTGTAAACCTTAGGAGCAAGTTGGGTTGTTAGATTGTACCTTGGGTCCGTCGAAATTTTACTTTTAAGACAGTGGTTCGTTCATCACACAACCATCGTTCATTCTTGTTCTCTCTAACAATTTTTTCAAACAATTTAAAAGCAAGAATCTTTTATCGATTGGTGCTTATCAACTAAAGGTGCAAGCAAACTTAGTGTAAGATGAATAAATCATAGTTGTTGTAGTCATAGAAGCCAACTTAGTGAGCGCCATAGTTGAATGGGTACTTGACATAGGGGCAACTAGACACATTTGTGCCAACAAGGAGTTAATTTCAAGAGTTTGAAGAAGCACTAATGGTGACATAATCTACATGGAAAATTCGGCTACAACTACAGTGTACAGTAAATGGAAAAATTTACTCAAGTTAACTTTTGAAAAAACATTGGCGTTGAATAATACGCTATATGTGCCACCATTGCATAAAAAAATTTGTTTTGTGTGTCATGCTTAATAAGGCTGGACTGAAAAATATACTTGAGGCTGATATAATTGTAATAACTATAAATAATGAATTTGTGGCAAGTGATACTTGTATGGTGGACTACTTGTTTTGAATACTGTTGGCATGAATGATATTTCTTCGAGTTATGCTTACATTGTTGAGTCTCTTGATATTTGACATGGAAGATTATGACATTTAAATATAGCTTCAATTAAAAGGCTTACATGCTCATCAAAAAAATTTAAAAGGCTTACAAATATGAATTTACCACCTCTTATACGTGAAGAGATGATTTCTAAGTGTCATATTTGCGTGGAAGTTAAACACTCTAAGAAACATTTTAAACAATTTATATTAGGCATATTGAACTTTTGGAATTAGCGCATTCAGACTTAATTGACTTTAAGAACACTGTTAGCAGAGGACAAAAACAATATCACATAACTATTGTAGATAATTATTTAAGATATACTAAAATTATTTTTTAAGGACGAAAGATGAAGCCAAAACAATATTTCTAAAATACAAGGCTGAAGTAAAAAATCAATTAGACCAAAAATAAAAAGTTTAAGTTCAGATAGCACCAGGTGGTAAATATAGTACAACTAGTCTTACGGAATTTTGTGAGAACAATGACATAATACATATGTTGTTTGCTTCTTTTATTCCCTTTTCTAATGTAGCCTGTCTATACTTTCTTAAACCCTTTCAACTTCTTGCCAGAATTTTTTTATAACCATTGGCAAACAAGAGAAGCTAGAACTTTCTATAAGAAATATTGGGGAATAGAAGGTTTGAACCAAGGTCGAACCAAGTGTGCTTGACCTAATAGTGGTTGGTTTCAATGGAACTGGACCGTAACCAGTGGCGGATCTTGACTGAAAATTTTGGGGGAGCCAACTAACTACTATCTAAAATTATTTATTCAATCATATAAAAAAAATTTTATTCAAAATATATAATTAATTATATATAATTTTAAGTGTAACCTTGATAGACCGCCAATATAAAGTTTTTTAATATTGTTAACATATTACAAATCATCTTATATGTGATTTTCTAAGGTATTTAGTATAAAAATGAAACATTTTTATTATGTAATATTTATGATTGGTTGATCGTGTAAAATTTTTACACTAGTATTACATATCAATTCCATATAATTCCTGGATTAAATCGGTACATATTATCGGTGTAAAGATTTTTTACACTCCAATAATATTAAAGTTATTCAATTTTTATCTCTATCATATGTTTTTCTTCTTCAAAAATTGCATCAATTTTTTATGCTTGTATCATTGTATTTTTTAAGCTAAAAGTATCACTTATGAAAATATCTAAAATTAATTACATAGTATACAATATTTTTAAGTGTGAAATATTATTTTTATATTGAAAAATTTTTGTTCAAAAAAGTTGGGGGGAGCCGTTGCTCCCCCCCGCCCCGTAGAAGGTCCGCCACTGACCGTAACCCCAGACAAACTTTACCTGCATGTCAGGAATTCGAATCTTGAAGTCGTCACTTTGGGAATGACTTTATCTAACCACCACCCCCGATCCAAGGGATAGTCTCACCATTATGTCTATGGGGATACCAGGTCAAAGACCCCAAAAACCAAGTGTGCTTGGTGGGATGTGCTTCATGCCAGATTATTGCATAAGTCATTTACAATTGCACTTTTTTTTATTCAAGATCATCTACAAAACAATAGATATAACCATAACTACCCCAAAATTGCAACTGTATAGCTGAGAAATGAAATATACTCTCACTGTTTTACACTAGCCTTTACAGCATCCTAAGCCACAGCATAAAAGGATGCTAAAGTTTAATGCAGCAGACCAAACTGACACACACTGAAATCCAAGTTGTTGAGTTTTCCTTTATTTTATACTCCCATCCAAGCCAGACCCCAAACCACACTTTATGGCCTCACCATTCTAGAATCTTGAGAATTTCAAAATGGAAGAAGGAAAAACCTCATGGAACCAATAGCTAAAGGTAGTGGACATGATACAAACAAGAGCTGTATTAGCAATGTGTTGACTAGCTGCACAATCAATGAACGAATTTCAGGAATGAATTTGATTATGCAGAGACAAATGACTTAAGCCTATTCTTCCTATCATCCCTCTGAGGAAAATTTGCAGAATGGTGAGAATCAAGGGGAGGATGAGGAAAGGTTTTATCTCTTAAATCTTTACGGATTCCCCATAGAACCTCAGCACAACTCTTCATGGATGGCCGCGATTTTCTTGCAGGTGCAAGACATTGGAAAGCTAGCCTGAAAACCTTCTCTACTGCCTTGTTTGAGGCCGGACTTCTTCGCAGCCTCGGATCCATGGCAATCACAACTTCTCCTTGTTTCCACATCTGCAGTGCCTGTGTATATGTAAAGTATATTTGTGTAATCAATTCACTGATTCTCTGAAGAGCACTTCCTCCTATTATCATGGGGAAGGGATATGCTATGCTTTTTGCATTTCATATTATTTGCATATTTTATTCAATTCATATAACGAACTTAAATCATAGGCTATGCAGAAACATGAGGCAAGCTGACCTCATTTAACAAGGAATATGGCTTTAATTTACCCCTTGGTTCAACAAGCATTGCTCAATTAGTATAAGAGAAGAGCTATCCAATAAACGTCTATCATAAATGCAAAGGGTAAGGTCCAACTTAGTTGTCTAATTAGGTAATGTAAGCATATGTATACTATCTCTAATTTCCATATTCTCTGGTAATGGAGTTTGTTATGAATAGAGACACTAAATTCAACTTCTTTTGCCATTAAATTTGTTTAACCATGACCTTTAAGTTGATTAATTGTACACGTAGAAAAAGAAGTGAAGTTGTTTTTATGAAATCAAAATGAATCCTAGGACTTCAACAACTACATGTTTCAGAACTTGGAGGAAACAAAACTTCAATCAGAACCTGAGATATCCCATTCTTGAGTAATCCACTAACCACAATATGCATACTTAGAATAACATGGATGCTGCACAAAACTCACTTTATGTATTTTAAAATGTTGGCTAGGATATTGTTGAAACAATCACAACTTATTCCAAAGTGTTGTGCTTATCTAGTAAAAATACTTAGAATCTTTTGTAAAAAGCCTTTTGGAGATAAGACAAACTTACCCATCTAATTGTTACTCTCTCACTTAGAGGTCTCTTTGGTTCAACTGGATGTCGTCCTGTCATCATTTCAACAAGCAACACGCCAAAGGAATAAACATCACTCTTTTCAGTGAGTTGATGTGTTTTCAAGTAATCAGGATCCACGTATCCAGCTGTTCCTTTAACTTGAGTTGAAACATGGGTTGCATCAGGATCTTCAGCCGCCGACCGAGCAAAACCGAAGTCTGCCACTTTGGCCCTAAGATTGTCAGTGATTAAGATGTTTGATGCTTTTATGTCTCTATGAATAATTGGATGATCTGTCAATCAAACAATACAGAGATTCACACATTCAAATTTTTAAAATGTACATTGACATTAAGATTACAATTATACATAAGTCATATAACTCTACTTTTTGGGGTGTGTGTGTGTATACCAAGGGTGTCTCAATCAGTCGAAAACCAATCCCTTTCGAGATTGAGAGATCACCGAAGTGAATTATGACTCTCCTAACAAAACCTTGTCCCTTTTGTTATTGATGATTTCTTTCTTTATAATATAGTTCTTTGGTCACATACCTGTGTACATATGAAGGTAAGTAACTGCATGAGCTACATCAATTGCTATGTCTAGACGCTCACCAATTTCTAGTCCATCTCCTCGCATACCTGCATTAATAATTGTCAACTTCTATGTCATATTAATTGATCATAATTTTATAAAGCTAATGCATTTCATTACTGCTTATAGAGTAATACACTGCATATGTCAAATTGTTAAGACCTTTACCCAAACTTCTACTTCACCCAACCACCTGCACCTAGGCCAGTTTATTTGTACCTTGTCTATAGTTCAGTATTATTAGGATTAGGATGCTGCAGCAAATTGCATTTTGCTAAAAGGAAGTTCCATGAAGTATTTGAACCACATTCACTTACCATCTAAGTGTTCTCGAAGTGTCCCATTACTAACATATTCAACAACAATAATCTTTTCATCTCCATGCTCCAAATATCCGTACAACCTCACAAGATTCAGATGCTCAATTTTCGACAATGTGTATATTTCATTCTTGAACTCACATAAGTGCTTCTTTTGTACATCCTGTGGAGAAACTTCAGCACATCAGGCTCATTGATAAAAAAAAACTAATAAAATCAAAACATTCTTTCTTTTCTGATGAATCTGCTTCTATTCCATCATCTTACAATCACAATTGAACAAGTTCTAAAAATGGGAAATAATCAAAAGATAAACATAATTTCATACCTTCTTGGCACGTTTTACAGCCACAAGAGATCCATTACTAAGCTTTCCCCTATATACTGTTCCAAAGCCACCTTCCCCAATCTTATTATCTAGAGAGAATTTTGCTGTTGCCTTGTAAATTTCTTCAAATGAGAAGTTGCCAGGTCCAAGCTGACTACTTGAAGAGTTAGATGATGCATAGGAATGAGAAAAGTTCCATTTTGATGAACTCTTGTTGCTATCAGATGATGTTGAAGCTGCAAATTTCAATAAATCTTAGTATTAGAGAATCCTTGGTAGTGCAATAAGATGAATACTGCAAAATCATTTATCATTCCATCATTTAAGTGACTTTGCATACAAATATTAAATGCTTATAAAGTTTTCCACAATCTTAATTTATCACTATACATAAAGGGTTGACCATAAACAAAAAGCACAATGAAATCAGTTCATCACATCATCCAATGGTTAAAAAAAACATAAATTATTCATCAGACTTACCTGATAACTCTCTAACTTTGTGTGTATTCCTTCTGTCATCACTTTCAACAACAACTTTTGAGGGCACTTTTCTTTTGCCAGGGAGAAAGAATGTAAAAACACCTGCACATTTCTTGACAGCAGACTTAAAATATGTCAGGGAAGAATGATTCTTAAGATTGTAACTCTCTTTGTCATTGCCTGCACCCTTATCTTGGAGACCAGTATTCCTTTTTCTTTGGCTAATTTGATGCAAACTGGGGCTGTGTGTTTTCTTCATTTGCATAAGCTAAGGCTATTCCAGAATCATCTCTTGTAGCCAAAAATCAAAAGGAAGATGGTCTAAGTCGCTTTAATTTATGATTTTTCTTTCTTCTTATATGTTGTATTTTTCATTCAAACCTGATTTTCAGACAGATTTTGTTCAAGTCCAATGAAAATTAGTCGCCTGGAAAAGTAGTTTTTCTTTTAAAAGCTAACATTTTACAAAATAAATGTCACACCAGCCAGGTCAAGGTATCACCAAATGTGCCAATCTTAGTCCATACGCGGTTTTTCATGGACCTAGACTCACTCGTGACTTAAAACGGCTTTTGTTTGACACTTTGTTTTGACACAAAAAGTTACAAACATTTGTGTTTTTTTAATAATAAAAACAATCACAAATAGGCACAAAATCTTGTGATTCTAATTTCATTTTGGTCTAGTGAACAATGTCATATTGACCCTAGGAAATATTTTTATTGGAAAAATAAGCGCATCAACTTCTTGATATGTATATCATTTCTGGTGAAAACTTATCTCTTTTAACTCCATAACTAATATCTTACCAACACTAGTTAGAATTTACCTTTTCATTTTGCTAGTATTACAAGGGTGTGCTAAGAGAAAAGCATTTATGTCTTTGCTGTAAAAAAATACCTCTTAAATTTCCCAGCAATATATTCATAAAATTTTCCTGGATTTTTTGTCAAAAAAATATGTATTTTTTATATAGATTGACCCAAAGGTGTTGTGTCTACCAGCTGTCAGCACGTTGCAACTTTGTCAAGAAAATCTCATGATTCCTTGATTGATTTCTTATCTGTCTTGTATTGTAACTAGTATTGTTTACCCGTGCAAATGCACGGGTCGAAATTTTTTTATACATAAATTATTATAATATGTAACTAAATGATAATTTATAATTGTTATTTATATTTTTGAATATATTTAAAATATATTTTATAAATTTAATTGTATGTATTGTCAAAGTAAAGAATTTCTAAATTGACATCCAATATTATTTTGACAAACCCATATTATTGTTTTTTATATTATTAAAATAAAAGCACACAAATCACAATGTTAGTGAATAAATGTTTAAAATCTTTTATAGTAATAACATATACTACTTTAAAACATACAAACAGATGGATTTAATTATTGATATTCATGCTTATCAAGCAGCCAATAACACCTAGAAATAAAACTTGAGTTAGAGAGATCATTGCATAATATATGTGGATACTTTCTTCATTACCAACATAATGTTGCAGGGAGAAAGAAAAGAATGACCACAAAGGATGTCAAAAATAAGCCACGACATCAATGATTCATTCTAACACCAAACTCAATAACCAATAAAGTTGGAGGATGAAAATATGATCACACATAATAAACACTGTAATATAATAAAATCCACAACAAAAACTTGATCCATTCCCCAAATAATACCCAGAAAAAATGATAAAATGAGACTGAATCATCGCACACAAATATATTGCATACAAAGCAGAGATTACGCATGATATAAATCAAACACAATCATATTAGTTACTTATTTCAATACTTCCTAATCTAACAGAAGATTATATATAAGCCTATTGAATACCAAAAATCCCATAAAAAGTATCAATAAAATAAAATGCAATTTGATTTGGAGACAGTATCAATAAAACCGATAAAGTGAGAAACATATTGTGTCACTATTTTATTCCCTTTCACTCCAAATGAACAGAAAACGATAAATTATGCAATGTACAATATGTTAAAGAAACTAAATTCAATGTGCTAGTCATCACCATCATAAAATTCAAACTAAAACAAACATAAAAACCCAGAAAACAAAATCCTGGCATTTAAGTACTCATGAGCTTCATTAACAGTTTTCTCACGCCCATTTATTTTTTCAGTTATGCACATTCCTCAGAACTACAATCCCCAAAGAAATCTATGTTAGCAAACATAATGGTACGATTGATAAGCAAACTGAAAGAGGTCATATTGCATGCAAAGTAAGTAACAATGGTAGCAATTTGATTTGAAGTAGCTATCCTTTTAGTTAGTCTTTTTTTTCTTCTCAACAGAGATCCTGTGGTACCACAAAATTAAATAGTTAGCACCACATTATAATGTAAAGAGTGCATAAAAAAAAAATCCTAATTGCCCAACCTTTGTTGATCAAACTAATTGACAATGATGAGTGATGATTCTTATTAGAAAGATTATTGTGTTATGGATGTGGATTAAGCTTCATGGTTGGTGACTCATCTAGCAAAGGGATCAACACTCATAAAGTTTACATTAGTCAACATTCTGATAGGAGATTCAACTATTATATATTAAGACGAATGACATGCTTTGTTCTAAACTTTGTTATTATATAGAAAAATACACCAAAGCTTACTGGAATATACTAAAGCTTAAGTGAAGGTATAAAGTTTGCTTTGACATTCAGAGCACTGGGCAGAAATCACATTGCGTTAACATCCGCAGGGACCATCGCAATGCTTTTTTTTTTTTACCAAAAAAAAAAGGTATAAAGCTTACTAAAAGTTGTATTACAATGTATATTATTTAGTCGTATCATTTACATTTATTTATTTGCTAAATGTGAATTTTACTCATCCATTTGTTAGATATATAAATTACTAAATAAATACTTTCACGTTCAGCTTGAATAAATAAAGGATTATCTTCATTATGAACTTGAAAACTCATTTTTATAATATCAATAACAATGAGCCAATTAAATAAAAAACTGAAATGCAAATGGGAAAAATTATACAACGATAAAAAAAATAACAATTTATATTACCTGGATGAATTCTAAAATTAATATTCTTTCTTCTACGTAGTATATCTCCATGACTCACTTGGGTTGGTAGACTATGTTGTTGTGATTCCACTCGACTTAAAAAATCTAAATCTATTTTTTTCAAATAAAGCAAAAAAAAAATATAAACAAAATATTCAAAGACAAAGTTAACACATTCATATTCCACCAAAAAAAAAATCATTAAATATATTTTTATTATTTTTATTTGGTTTATTGTTTTTTTAAATATTAATATTTTACTCAGTTTCATCTCTTGTTATAATGTTATACTATAAATTATTTTAAACATTGACTTTCTCTACTAAGTTTCATCTTTTACTATTTTTTTTATTCCAAGCATATTTTATAAAATTCCATCCTTTAATATTTTTTTATTATTCTTAAAAGTAAAATTTTCTATTATTGTTTATCTTCAATTATTTAATAGTGCTTAAATAATATTTTTATTGGTTATGTCTATTTTTACCATTTTAATATTATTTTAAATATTAAATATCTTACTCAGTTTACTTTCTTAATATTTTGTTATCAATCATGACTTTTTTAGAACAATTTATATTTCATTACTTTATTATTATCATTTCAAAAACTAAATTTTGTCCCTCATATTTATATATTTTATTTTATTATTATCTTTATAATGAATTTTCGTGCTAAGTTTCATTTTTTTACTATATTATTATTATTTTAAATAATTTATCTTTCTCTCATTTCCATTTTTTTATTTTATAATTATGTCAAAATGTTTTTTTTTTTAACATTTCACACAATCTATCATCTTATTATGTTTATTTTATACCGTGACCTTTCTCAATAATTTTTATTATCTCAAAAGTGATTTTTCCGCCAATTCGGTTAATTTTTTATTTTATTATTATTTCAACATATTGAATTTTCTTCTAAGGTTTGTCTTTCTTATTTTATTATTATAATTTAAACAATTTTTTGGTTTCCCAGGGTATGTTCCGCACGTAACTGCAGAGACTAATCCCTCGAGCCGGGTAGGACCACAAGGGCGGCAAAGATCTCCCTCAAGGGTTTTAACGCTGCTGCATTATTTTTTCATATTTATTTTCTGACGATTATATTTTAAAAAGTAAAATTACAACTTAGATTTTTTATTACCATTATAGACAATATTTTTTCCTAAGTTTTATTTCTCATTATTTTATATTTATTTAAAATAATGATTGATTGTATTTAATTTTATCTTTTAATATTTTAGACTAAATTACTGTTTTAGTCCCTTTATCTTTATTTTATGTTTTATTTTGATCCCTCGTTTATTTTTTGTTCCAAAATGGTCCCTTATCTTTATTTTAAGTTTCATTTTGGTCCATTTCTTTAGTTTTACACTAACGGTGCTAGGTTTCCGCCGTCATTTGCTAAAAACCACCGCCACTCATCGGAGACTTGAAGGAAACTGGTGGCGGTTTCCTACAAGTGACGGCGGAATCCTAACGCCGTCAGTATAAAACTCACGCAAGAGACTAAAATGAAACCTAAAATAAAGATAAAGTACCAAATCGGAACAAAAAATAAATGAGGGACCAAAATGATACATAAAATAAAGATAAGGGACCAAAAGAGTAATTTAGCCAATATTACACTATCAATATAAGTAATATGTTTTTTTTTTTTTAAAAATATGGATTTAATTGATATGTATTGTCCCTGTAAAGATTTATTGTATTATCAACCATTCACAAATTATAATATATTATTATTATTTTAAATAATTTATCTTTCTCTCGTTTCCATTTTTTATTTTATAATTATGCCAAAGTGTTTTTTACATATCAATTAAATCCATAATTTTTTTTAAAAACACTAATTATATTGATAGATATAATTTAGCCAATATTGTTTAAATTACTCTTTTGGCCCATTATCTTTATTTTAGGTTTCATTTTGATCCCTCATTTATTTTTTGTTCCGTTTTAGTACTTTATCTTTATTTTAGGTTTCATTTTGGTCTCTTCAGTGAGTTTTATACTGCGGCGTTAAGTTTCCGCCATTGCCGGAAACCGCCGCCAGTTTCTGGCGAGACAAAAAATAAATGAGGGACCAAAATGAAACCTAAAATAAAGATAATTGACCAAATAAGTAATTTAGCCAATATTTTACTATCAATATAAGTAGTGTTTTTTAAAAAAATATTATGGATTAAATTGATATGTAGTGTCTCTGTAAAGATTTATTGTATTATCAACCATTCACAAATATCACATCATTAGTCTTTGTCTCTTATACTAACTACATTAAACGATACTTATATCATAATTTGTGTTTGCTTGACAATGTAAAAAAATATTTACACTGACAATACATAATAAATAAACTCAAATTTTATATTATATTATTTTAATATTATTTAAAAGTATAAATTTTTCACTTAATTTTATATTATATTATATTATTTTTATTTTAGATAATGTTTTTTCTCAATATCTTTTGTTTTTTTATCTATCTTATTATTGCTCCATCACAATTTCCCTAACTTTAATATTGTTTTATAAAAAAATAAATAAAATGAAACAGACATATTTCTATCACAAATTTCAAGCATTCCCACCTGACGTGATGTTTCTGAACAGTGAATGAGGGTGTAGGAAGTAGGGGTGAGCGTGGGACGGGTTGGGACGGGTTTTGCTAGTCCCTTACCCGGCCTTAAATATTGATAGGGCCAATTCTTTGGATCCGAACCCGTCCCTAGACCCGAAGGAACCCGATCATATGCGAGTTGGTTTAAGACCGGGTCCAAATTGGAGAAATAATGTTATGTTTTTTATAAGCCAAAACATTGGTAAAAGATGCTATCTAAAAGCCATCAAGTGATTTTTGTGCCACCAAATAGATCCAAAACTGGATATTACAAAATATCAACAAATAGATCATTTTGCTGGATGCTTCCTTGATGTTCGTGTTACCAAAGTCACATTATTAAAAATATGATATTTTCATCAAACATGATTCTTTCAATATTACAAAAGATACAAAATATATCAAACGTGAAACATATATGAGTTAGGGAGGGATAAAAATAAAAATAGATTTTTATTATATAGGACGAGTTGGGTAACCCGAAGGTCAACCCGGTCTCGTCCCTGACTATCACTAAATGAGACGTGGGTTCGTCCTTTCTCTCCTACAGGTTAGGATCAGACCCGACCTGAATACTGCGGGTTGGGACCGGTTTTAGGGTTGGGCCTGCACACCCCTAGTAGGAAGCTAGGAGCAGCACAATTGAAATCAACAATAAATGTTGTTGGTCAAAAAATTTTAAAATAAGAAAATATATCAACTTTTAAAAATAAGTAATAAAATAATTCAAATAAATCACATGTTGACACCTGGTTCTACAGTATTTTCCTGGATGAGGCATAGTAATGTTATAATGGAAGAAACACCCGTTTGACAAGTCCATATTTCCATGAGATGGGAATGGAATACACTTCCGAGAAATTAATTAATGCGACAACATTCAAGGAAACCTATAGTTCGGAAGACCCACAAAGTGCTGTGTACTTGATAATGACAGTCAACTAATATATGCTAATAATTGAAACTATATAATAAAATAATGGGTTAAATATGTTTTTAGTCCCTCATTTTTGACAAAAGTTCGGTTTTAGTCCCTCGTTTGAAAAATATACTTTTTTAATCCCCCGTTTTTTAAAATATGTTGGAAATGGTCCCTGCACCAATATTTTTTAGTCCCTCAATTTTGACAATCATACATTTTTAGTCCCTCATTTTTTACAAAAGTTCGGTTTTAGTCCCTCGGTTTTCAAATGGAAGTGTGGTGTAGGGACCATTTCCGACACATTTTAAAAAACGGGGGACTAAAAAAGTACATTTTTCAAAAGAGGGACTAAAACCGAACTTTTGGCAAAAACGAGGGACTAAAAACATATTTAACCCTAAAATAATTTAAATTCTAAGCCTAACTAGCTAGATAACATGGGGTCCTTCTCCAAAGTGGAATACGTAAGGCTACCAAAGAAATAATTGCAATGTTATACGTACTGGTATCACCGTTTCTGTTATTATTTATTATGGTTATATTCTTCAATCAATCCAAATTCCAATCCGTTGAATTGCTAAAAGAGTTGGTCAATTTATTTTCAATCGGTATATATGGATTGACCACAAGCGAAAATATGATTAAATTTCTTACCATCTCGAACTTATACTGCAGGCAGAAAGTAAACGTTTAAGAAGCTGTAAGTTTTAGCAAAAGCCGCTCTCCATAGCAGGATGGATTGACTAAAAGGTCTCAAAGGGAATGTTGTTTTAGGGGGAATGATACCCTTTGATCCTGGATTCAAAAGAATAATGCACCATTCAAGACAACATAACAAAATTACCTTGAAAGCCAAAACAAAACAAAAAATGCATTTGATGGAGAAATGAGATTTTTGAGTAAATACCCAAATTGGTCCCTGAAATTGTGAAGTAATATCAAATTGGTCCTTGAAATTATCAAAATTCCAAAAGTGTCCCTGAATGATAAGTTGGTATCAATTTGGTCCTTATTTTACCCATTTAATATCAATTAAGTCCCTGAAACTGCAAACTTAAAATCAACTTAGTTCATATGATTTTCAACGGAGGGACTAAGTTGATTACAGTTTTACAATTTCAGGGACTAATTTGGAATTTCGATAATTTTAGGGACTAAGTAGATACTACTTCATAATTTCAGAGACCAGATTGAGTGTTTACTCTAGATATTTTGTTCCACCACTGAGAAGTTTGGTCTTCTTGTTCTTATACTGAAAGCTCGGAAGTACCATAAACCTTGTTTTAATTGTTTTTCTCAAAAGTAAATATGCAGATACAAAGGATCACACACCGGTCTTCCCCCAAAAAACATAAAATAAAAGTAAAAATAGAATAAGACCCAAAAGTCAGATTTCTTTTGACAAAACACATGGCTTCTGGTTTCCTGGAAGAGTGGCTGAGAATAACCTTATATGTGAACCTTATACATTTCAATGTTTTTCGTTTTTATAATGATGTGGTCTAAGGTAACGTTTGGTATCTGGAATGTTTTATTCCCAGGCAAACTACATCCCTGGGAATGTGATTCCCAGGAATAAAGTTTTCCCACCTTCACACTTGGGAATAGATTTTTCCCAAGTTTATAACTATCATTCACTAATTCTATTCCCGGGAATCTTTTATGCCTGGGAATAAATTTTTAAAACTTGTAACAAACATGAGAAAACTTTATTCCCATACCAACATTCCCGGGAATACTTTTTTAAAACTTATACCAAACGCTACCTAAATGTCTAATTTATAGTATACGTTTTGTTGAAGCATGACATCCACATGATAGATAATGCCTCTTATTCATCTCCTTTCTGCTGGGAGAAAATATGGCAGACACTACAAAAATCCACTGCTGCGGGACATGGCTGGAGTCTCCTAAAGTAAGGACTTTAAGCGTCACCCAAACAATACATATACCTTATATATGGTAATATTATATAATTGACTAATTGAATAATAATAAATTATTTGACTACACCAAATAAGCCAAAATAAAAAATAAAAAAAATTAGCACTTGTGTTCCAAATTTATTGACAATACCGAATAATCAAATTAATTTTATTGTATTCAATATTGATTTTTGCATTTGGACTGCAAAATATACAACATGCTTTATTATATAACTGTACCGAATAAGCTTTACTTTAGAGTCACTTTAGGCATATACTAGGATTGGGTAAGAAGGGCAATATAAGACCTGGTACTCTAAGGAATTACTGTAGTATTTGTATAATCTGTCCTTACTCCATATTGACATCATACTAGTTGTGAATCCATGGTGTTAGTATAACTAATATTATGGCTCAGTTTAGCAAAAATTGATGATAAAAGCAAGCTTATGATTGATAAACTAGGCTATAGCTTATAAGTTAATTTTTAGCTACTAACTTATAATTAATAGCTGAAAAGATAGCCGATTGAATTTGAAGTATTTGGTACAATTAATTATTAAACAAGCTTATAAATGTAAAATTACATAAAATGACATATTTATGAGAGACGTGGTAAAATGTGAATTTCATTATATGAATGGAGTAAAAATGAGGAAAAAAAAATCAATAAGCTATAAGTTTAAGTAATAAGCTAAATAAAATAGCTTATGAAAAAAAGTCATAAGCTAATGAGATAAGCTTGTTTACCAAACACATTTACTTCTGTCAAACAAGCTTATAAGCTACTCGAATAAGTTATAAACTAGTTTATTGGACTTTTTAAACAGAGCCTATGTAGGAGACAGATGCATTCCAATTCTGATAAGATGAATTACAATTGCAAAAATATTAAATGAAGTGATGCGGGCATTAAAGGCACATAAATGTTGCTACTCCGGACTCAATTATAAGCAAAAAATATTTATATTTGGTGGACTCAAATAGAAGCAAAATACAACCAATTGAACTCTATTTAATGTCAATGTTCCTAAAATACCCTTGGTTAATTAATCTACTTTTACTTTTCCAGGAGCAATGCACACTCCCAAAAATTAAATATGGTGATTGTTATAAGAAAAGATAGTTTAGTTATTGCAACTCATTTATTACATAAATTAAGACAATTAAATTAAATCAACTAAATTTCTTAATAAATGTAAAGTTAGTTAATTTTGCTTATAACTGAGTGAGAGAATACACTGTCACTTGTATGAGGTGAGACAGCAGTCCGAACTTCGGGCAATGCATTTTCATGATAGTGTACGAAAAACAGAAATGTTATTTGCACACCCAAATGGGACACCCATTTGGGACATCTTGGTTAATCATATATAAATATTGGTTAATTCAGTTCATTATATGGTTAATCATGTGCAAATATTTGGTTAATTCATGATACTCATTAATCTATAAAAAACTGAATTAACCAGATATTTATATGTGATTAACCAAATATTTACATGGTTATGGAAAATAAACCCATTAATCATATAATGAACTGAATTAACCAAATATTTATATGTGATTAACCAAGGAGTCCCAAATGGGTGTCCCATTTAGGTATACAAATAACATAACTGAAAAACCATTTGGGTATGCAAATAACATAACTGTAGTAAAAAAAATGTCAGAAAGGAAACTTTTACGTACACTTGGTTTAAGTCACTTTAAGCATCCGCTTCCCAATAATAATCTCTGTTTGCTAACAATAAAAATCAGAAGAACCATGACCCCTGAGAAAATTGATTTCAATGTATATGGTATGATTTTTATTTAATTTATAGCATGTTTGAGCATATGAATATGATGAATCAACTTTTGTTTGCAACTGGACTAAATTATGCAGAAAGGAAATAGAACAATATGGAATTCAACTTGATTATTTATTGGAGATTAATGTGGAACTCCATTTCTAAAGAACCTGCCTAGGCTGTATAAAAAAAAATAAAAAATAAAAAAATTGAACCTGCCTGGATATTCAGGTTCATGTGTGTCCGGTTGGTCACACAAAATAAAATACAAGTAAAACCATCTGCTTACAGTACAGGAAGTTTTGAAAGCCATACTTTCACAGCTTAGCATTGATGGTGCAATGAGTTGGAAAATGAGAAATTCATAAGTGCTCTCATAGCATGGCATGTTATTATACCATCGAATGTGTAAAGAGTTGAAAGAACTCATTTATTGTCACACAGAAATCAGACAACATACGGGACAATATACTTTATTTTAACATACTGTAGCACTCCTTTTTTTTTATTATTACATTTTTTTTAAAAAATAAAAAAATTATTTCTCAAAAAATACCTATTAACCAAATAATGAACTGAATTAACCAAATATTTATATCTAATTAATCAAATATTTACATATACTTAACCAAAAAACTCATTAACCAGATAATGAACTCAATTAACCAAATATTTATACCTGATTAACCAGATATTTGCACATACTTAATTAAAAATTTTATTTATCAAAAAAACTTATTAACTAAATAATGAATTGAATTAACCAGATATTTATACCTGATTAACCAAATATTTACACATACTTAACCAAAAAACTCATTAACCAAATAATAAACTCAATTAACTAAATATTTGTACTTAATTAACCAGATAAACCCATCCACTTCACACTGTCACTAACTTCATATAATTGGAGGCTTACATTAAAAATTACGAAATCAGCAGTATTAAGGTTTACTATTGAAGTAATACAAAGTAGATCGAACATCGAACATCGTATTATGGTTATCCCATCCACTTCACACTGTCACTAACTTAATATAATTGGAAGCTTACATTAAAAATTACCAAATCAGGAGTATCAAGGGTTACCATTGAAACTAAGGCTCGTTCTAGGGTGGGCGAGGAGTTTATCTCGCTCACCGTGCATCAGTTTTATGAACCGTTGATCACACAATACCCACCATAGTCTATCATACACCATCTACACTATATATTTTCTTCTTCTTTTTTTCATTTCATTCCCTCTCCCTCTCCCAGCCATCTTCTTCCTCTGCCACTGACCTCCATTTTCTCTCTCGGTCCTGCAAATAGAAGGGGATTCCTGCAAAAACCTCCCCATTCCTTCAGATTCTTCGACTTCGACCAGCATTTCCCCTCATCTTCTCTCTTCAACCCACTCTGCCACCCCTCTCTTCGCCAAACCACCGCCGCCTCCGCCGCCACCTACATCACAAACACGATTATCTATTCGCTAATCCATTGTGCTCGCCTCGCCGAAACCCAACCAGATCGTGCTGCAGAATCTCTCACCCACCTTCCGAAATTTGTGCTGCATGTGAAGTGTTTAACTGAGTTTGCTGAAGGAAGGGTTCAGACGAAGGTTCAGATCCGAGTTTGCTGAAGGCGACTGGCGAAGGCGCCGATGCTGGAGACGAATGTGGCGAAGATGGATGTGGGTTCAGTGTTATCTGCAACAACCTCTTCATTTTCCAGTTCTTCATTTTCTTGTTTGGTTTATTTTCGGATGTAAAATTATGGGATGTTCATCTGAATTTTCTTGAGATTTATTGATTTTCATGTTCTTGTTATTATGGATTGTTCATGACTTCATATTTCATCTTCCGATTTTATCATAATTTTCTATGTTTGTGTTTCATGATGGTTGCACGTTTTATGGGTTCGGCTTTAATCTCCCTTGGTTGCATTCTCAGATTAGACTCTTAGATGAAGAGAATGCCCCATTTCAGTCTAGTGAGAGGAGGAACGAAATGAAAAAAGAAAGATGTGGAGTTCGAAGACTTGAAGATTGAAATGCAGAGCAAGAGTGACTCAGTGAGAGAGGGAATGAAATGAAAAAAAGAAGAAGAAAATATATAGTGTAGATGGTGTATGATAAACTATGGTGGGTATTGTGTAATCAACGGTTCATAAAACTCATGCACGGTGGGCGAGATAAACTCCTCGCTCACCCTAGAACGAGCCTTGAAACTAATTTTATATAAACACAACACCGTTAAGCGAACAATAGTTGCACTAATTTCTAAGCTAAACACTTAGATGACAAATGTTTTCAAAACAAAATTACTTGAAACTAGGATATTAATTTCAAACCACATATCCATATACTGAAATTTTTTACGCAAGGGTACAATGAAATGTTCAGTTGTTACTTTAACCTCCAAAGCCATAGAGGGTCCTTCCCTGCCTCTTGAGGGCATAAACAACATCCATAGCAGTAACCGTCTTCCTCCTCGCGTGTTCTGTGTAAGTCACCGCATCACGAATAACGTTCTCCAAGAAGATCTTGAGAACACCTCTGGTCTCTTCATAGATCAAACCGCTGATCCTCTTCACGCCACCTCTCCTCGCCAATCTCCGAATCGCTGGCTTCGTGATGCCTTGGATGTTGTCGCGAAGCACCTTCCTATGCCTCTTTGCACCTCCCTTTCCTAGACCCTTACCACCCTTTCCACGACCAGACATTTTCCCGAGAAAATTTGAAGAGAAGAAGAATTGATTTGGGAATTTAGGGTTTTGGTGTTTGGTTACTCTCTCTGTATGGTTTCTGAGTGAAGGAAATGGGGAAGAAGATTGTCGTATTTATTATTGGAGCGGGAAGAAGAGGAGGAAGCTTATGAATCAAGAGTGGGGTTTTGAGGTTTGATCTTAGTCGTTGGTTTTTTATTAATCGATGGTCAAGAAAACGATCCGTGGTTAGTTGCATTGGAAATCTTGGACCGTCGATAGGTAGACTTTGACGGTCGGATTTCGTTATATGGTACATGCGCGGATCTGGATTTGTATTGCCTCGCGACCGATTAGCAATTTAGCATAGCGAATTTGCAATGTTTGAGCGTCTCGGAGTTGTTTAAGAAATTCTTTCATATTTTTCAAAATAATACACTGATACACATGTGTACAACGCATGTGTACAAACTTTAGTTCCAGACTCGAGAGCTCAATTTCGAATATACAGTGTACAACACATATGTACTTGTTTTCAATTTCAGACCCGAGAGCATAGTCTTGGGTACACAGATGTACAACACATGTGTACTGCCTTTCAACCTTAAACCCGAGAGCATACTTTTGGATACACAGGTGTACAACACATGTGTACAGCCTTTGAGTTTCAAACCCCAGAGCATACGCTTGGATACACAGGTGTACAACACATGTGTATAGACAAATTTTCTTTTGTTTTTCAAACTTAACTTTTCATACACATGTGTATGATGCCTGTGTACAGAAAGGTTCTTTCTAAACTTGAAATTTAGCTTTATATACACATGTGTACAACACATATGTAGACACATATGTACAATACACTTAATTTCTTAATCCAATTAACGCTTTTTGAAAAACCTTTCTTTTGAAAAACTATTTTGTTTATCCTTTGTAAAATTTAGTTTCTTCTTAAATTCCAAGTGCTTCACCTAAGGAATCAAGTATGCTATTTTTACAATAGCATCTAAATGATGAAATCTTCATTGCTTGATGCTTTATTCCTTGTCCATTGCTTTGTGTCCTTGTCCTTGCATCCCTTGATCCTTGACTTTCCTTTTTCATGAGAGATCTTGCATAATGCTTAACACACTATAAGTATATAATCAATATCAAAATAGCTTAGGCAAAAATACACTTCGTTTGTCATATATACATCAAAACATCAATGAGGGCTTTGTCTTACATAAACTTCTCTCGAATACTTTCATTGTAAACTCATCTAATATTAAACTTTCATACTCTCACACATAGTGAGCTTGTAGATCAATCTTTAAATCTCTTAAGTTAGAGGGAGCCTGAAGAGGCTTGACTGGAAAAGAATACTTGAGTGATTGTAAGCCTGAAGAGGTGTTTAATACTTGTAAAGCTATTGGATTATAGTGGAGAAAACCTTCAAGTAGAAGGGACTGGACGTAGCTCTTGGTTGGAAAGAGAGTCAACCAGGATAAAATAACTTTGTGAATCTTCTATCCCTATCTCTTTATAGTTTTCATTTATACTAACTGGGGGGACTTGATTCTGAGTTTATTAACTCTTTAAAAAAGGCCTTTATTGTGTGTTTATTTTATTGTTTGCTTGCAAAAAGTTTTAGAAAAGGAGTTTTCAAAAACTGTTAAGAAACATAATTCAACCCCCCTTTCTTGTGTTTCCTTGTGTCAACTTCAGAATAGGTATAAAGTCATAGCTAATGTACTGGGTAGAGATGGATTTTGTAAATTCATATGATCTTATACATTGAGAGCAAGTGAGGTAGTGTGCGTGTGACTTACTTGGAAGTCTTGCAGTTGTGATCAAGGTGAATAAAGTCGTCCTTGGTGTGGATGTAGGGGCTGGAGTTTTGGCCCTGAAACATGATAACTTCTGGTGTTCTTTTTGTCTTTCCCTATACTCTTCTTGAATCGATTTTCATACAATCTTGCTTATCTTTATCAGCTAATTCTCTGTGTTATTGTGTTGTGATTCTTGTTGCGAGCATAGTTCCTTGTTTTGGGTGTTTTCTCAATTTCATAACAATGTATCGCTAAAAATGTTCATCTTCACAAATTGAATAACAACGATTGAGTTTACAACATCTCCCAAATTTAGAAAGGCATTCAACCAAACACAAAGTGTATACTTGTGTAATTAACCTTTTCATCCATCAAAACCATCTCCAAAGAAAATGAGTTTTTTGCACCATTGAAACCTGGCACACACCAAAGTCGTATGACGCCAACTTTGATGTTTCAACTCTCTATCTCAAGTGTTATGTCATCAACAAAATCATACTAAGAGGCCGTTTTATAGTGTACATGGAATTGAAGACAAATTTTGAAGCACCGAGAACTTTATCACGAACAACTAATATATAGATAGTGGGTAACAAAAAGCAATGACAAAATTGAAAGTCTAGTGTTGTTGAATATTTTGCACGTTTAACATTCTTTATTTCCGACCACCACATTCAATTTGATTGAATGCAATATTTGGAATGTGCATCAGATCATTGGAAATCTCTTCCCTATTTCACATCAATTTCTTCCTATTTTTTTTTTTCGATCTACTTCGAGGAGTATCCCACTGCCAACCTGAGACGGGGACTAATCTCCCGTGGGAGTTTGTTCGGCACCTCGATGGGTGACATCCCTCCCAGCTGAGGTTTTTTTTTCATACCCAAGGCTCGAACCCGAGACCTTGGTTAAGGGGCGAAAGGCCTTTAACCACTAACGCTCTTAATTTGATTTGAATACATCCTTTTTAAAATATTTTGTTTTTAATGACCACTAAAAATCGTTCAATTTTTTTAAATAACCGGTAAATATTTTCGTTTTTAATGACTCAGAGAAATCTCATCTCAATTTGAACATGATATCAAGATTAATTGCATGAGAGTAATCAAACTCTAGGAAAACTTATGTAATTAATGAATTTTGTTTTGAATAGAACTTTCTTAAAATATTTTAGTTTTGAAACTGAGGTAACCATATTTTCATTTTCTTTTATTTTACAATTTTAAGAAATCCTTAAAATCTATTTATATGATGATGACACGTGGCAAATGACAGTGACCATTTTTTATACTGAGGACTGCTTTATATTAGTTATAGATAGATAGTTTACGTAAACTGGGATTGGCACATCTGGTCAAGTTTTATACTCACATTAGCTGTGACCTGGGTTCGATTCCTAGATCTCTCCTGTTGGTAGGTAATATATAAATTGCTCTATAAATCCTCATTGATGTTAATGGTATTGCCTGACCTTGTAAGGGGGTGTGTCTACCCCCAATCTAAACTTTACTTGATCATAGATAGATAAGTTTATAGATTTTGTATTTGAATTTATAAAATGCAAAGACTGAATTCAACCACTTTTTAAAAAATCTCATCCAAATCAATCCAAAGTGTTCAATCTCATCCAAATCTCATCCACTTTTTAAAAACCTTATGCGATATATGTTTTGAATTCAAACCAGCCTCAGATATGTTCAAAGGAAGTGAGTGCAACCACCCCTTTTGTTCTGATTGCATATCCAAGCATATGGCTGCTAAAATACAGCAAAATGTTCTCAAGGTGAATTGCCCAAATCCGAAGTGTAATGTGGAATTGGAGGCAGAATATTTGCAACCCATTTTGCCTAAGGAACTTATTGATCGTTGGGAACTCGCGAAATTCGAGTCTTCCATTGCTTTGTCACAAAAGTTTTACTGTCCCTTTAAGAATTGCTCTGTTCTATTGGTGAATGATGGAGATGGAGGAAATGATGTCACTAGTTCTGAATGCCCCTACTGTCATAGACTATTCTGCGCACGGTTTAAGGTTCCATGGCATGCAGAAATGAGTTGCGAGGAATTCCAAGAGTTGAAAAGGAGTGAAAGGGAAAAAGATTTGGATATGAAGTTTTTGGAGTTGGCCAAAACAGAAATGTGGCAGAAATGTCCCAAATGCTCTTTCTATGTCCAAAGACATAATGGATGTGAACACATGACCTGCAGGTTGTATTACTGATCCGTAATCATTTTCAAGAATTTTTAAATTTCAATCTATGTAATTCATTATTATATCATGATATGAAAGTATGGAAAATAATTGTACTAGCTCCATTTGCACTTTCCAGGTGTGGATGTAACTTGCTATAAGTGTGGGAAGGATTGGAGGCATGGACATCTATGCAATAGTCATCAGCCCACATAAGATTTCACAGGTAGTGTTGGAACTCTTAGCACAGAATTAACTTCCATTTTGATAAGATTTTGAATTTCACAATTATAAATTCTAGGATACAAGGTTTTATGTTTCTATACACCAAAGCAGTCCCAAATCTCTCTTTTTATTTTTGTTGTTGTTGTTGTTGTTGTTGAGGTATGTGGGTTTTCCAAGATAGATATTAGTATTTTGGACATATCAAATGCTTGTGCTGGACATTTTCTTTAATGAAGAAAACGTGGAAGATTTTGAGATGCTAGTGTATGGCAATAAGCATGATAAGCTATATCAATAAAAGTCAGCAATAGGCATGATAAGCAATAGCATTGTCTTAGAAAGTGTTAGATGATAATGATAAGCAATAGACATGATATACAAAACATGGGAGACTTGCCTATCTAACAATTTTACATAGGTATCATAATGGTTCCAGCAACAATACCTTAACATGTTAGTGAAGGCAAAAAAAAAAAAAAAAAAACTTACCATGTTAGTGTCTTTAATGCTTGTATTTTTTTTCTGAGCTGCATAAGTTGTCTAACTGGGATTTTATTGAATTGTCAACAAAAGAAAAACTTCTAATAATTTTTTTTTTCTGCTTCTTAATTTTCTGTTTGCAATTTGCATGAAAGAACCATGTCTTGTGTTATATTTTGCTAACTCGCCTCCTACTGATTACCACAAGTTTAACATTGACGGAAGGAAATCTACCAAAACTAGCTAGAACATGAAATACAATCCATCCATGATGGAAGGCTAGTATTTGCTTTCAGTGAGTTTTTATGAAAAGCATTGAATATAATGGTTGAGTATTGGGCTCGTAAGTTGCAAAACTTTTTGTTATATGCTTACTGGTTAGGCATTCAATTTCTTAAGGTTCAAACTGATCAAATTCATTTGTACAATGTTTATATCAGATGGTAGAACAATTGGAAGCTCCATAGGCAAATTGGCAGGAAGTTATAACTATTAGTCTATTATTCATCACAAGGGAAGAAAATCTGGTAGCTGACATTCTAGCCAAAAGAGCAGCAATGCAGAGTTTATGAGTCTTTTGGAGCACCCCAAACTTGTCTGTGTAGATATGGGAATCTTCCGGTTCTATTTTGTGATAACTGTCTTAGGTCTATCTATGTTTGCTAAAAACTCACGTGTTACCTCTTGTTCCACCCTTTTCTAATTACTCCTCCGGTCTCTATTGTAAGCAAAAATTAAATGGAACACACATATTAAGATGGTTAGTTAATCTTATTTAATTTTGTTAAAAAATACTCCCTCTGGTCCTATATATAAGAAGCAAAACCCTAAAACACACAGACCAAGAAAATGCATTGAAATAAGCTATTTATAATTAATATTCATATAAATTTACAAATTTAACCCTTCAATAATTAATGAACAAACCTACTTGTATTGAAAGTTGCACTGTCTCGTAAATATAAACCCTATTATAAATAAGGGTAAAATTGGAAATGAGCTTTTAATATTTGTCAAAATACATACATGTCTCTTATATTTTGGACAAAAAAAAAGTAGTCATTTACCTCTTATAATAAGGATCGGAGGGAGTATGTTTTTACCTAAATTTGCCCTTCACCCAAACTTCAATCATCATCATTAAAATACATCCACATTAAATAGATCCAGCTGGAGCCAATTATCATAGAGGGCGTGATAACAGTGATTGTGATGTGCTCATGCATTCAATTGTGCAACGGTCCAACGATATCGCCTCAGCTTACGTCTTGAACATTTCACAAGAAGAAATATGCTTTTTCCTTTTTTATTTCTGTTTTTTTTTCTTTTCTTTCTAAATTGCTTTTCTATATTGAAAAGGACAAAGCTTTAAAACCGTTAGACTCCATTTTTCTTTCATAGAAAACTTCTTGGCGCCACAGAGGACAAAGCTTTAAAACCGTTAGACTCCATTGATTTGGTGCTGCCATTTTCTGGATATAGAGGAAGAAAGAAGAAGATAAAGTGTATGAAAGAGGGGGAAGATGACCCTTTATATGGATAGTCCAAGTTTAGCATGTGTGCTGCCCAGCTTTCACTCTCGATAAGTGTTCAACAATTTTACGGGAATAAGCAAAGTTGTTGTCTTGTTCGGAATTAAATATGTCATTGGAAAATAAAATTTATATTAAGTGGGGGATATTTTGGGAATAAAGTCTTTAAATAGGATGAAAGTAGTTGAAATTTACTTATATTTTGAATCAAAAGTTTTGGAAATTTTTTATTACATTATAGACAGGAGGGAGTATCTTTTACTTCCAAGTAATTTGCTCTTTTAAAGAAATTCTACTACATTAACGTGAAGGAAAGAAATGGCTTGGGCTGGGTTGCACCAGGCTTTGCCTAAATAGGCTTAAGCCTATTTTGTAAAAGTTGATTGAGCTTAATTTTTTACACATCATATGTTTTTTTAGGCTTTATCTGACTTTTTTATAAAAGCCTAAATTACACATCATATGTCCTCCAAGTTAAATTTTTATGTCACCCCTTATCTAAGGGGGAAAAAAACATGAATCTCCCCAACTGAGGAGAGAGCATCCTAAAATTCACGTAGCTCACATGTCAGCTCAATTGAACAAACTGTTTTAGTTAAACTCAGGTGGAGCTCCTAAGACCCCTCTATTACACTTCTGCACATAACGAGTACAGCAATTATGCAAGCAACGTTACTCAAACAGCTTGAAAACCATAAGAATTATGCAAACAATTAATGGGAGAACAACCGAGGGACTGATTTATACTATTACTAAAAACATTCAATTTCAATAACACATAACTCCTTTTCTCTTGTAAATGAGTAAACGACTTAATTACTCTTCTTGGCCAGAGATACTAGGTCTTCGAAATAATAAATTTTTAATTTTGAAAACGATAAAATTACTTCTAAATTTATTAACATGACTTAAACTGAAGCCGTAATATTAATTGACATGAGTTATAAAAGAGGTAAACGTGTAAAGGATACGAGAAGTCACCATACGGAAACAAAAATCGAAGCTTTTTTTGTTGTTGTTGTTGTTTGCACATGACTGGCCATGTTATCATTTTTTCTTTAAGTTTGTCTTTAGTTGCATCTTTGTTTTTCAGGTTGAAATTCTAATAAAAATTATGTAATTTTAAATGTTTTGAGTTAATTTTTACTCATGGTATTTTTATATTATGTTTTATACTATGTGATTTATAATTTTTAACTAAATGAAAAAAATTATTATTGATAGCATACCGATTAATCTTTATCTTTATTATTAAAAGGAAGGAAGTGATTGTGGGCATATTTATAAAATCACTTGAGAATAAGGAAGGGAGTGATTGGGGGCATATCTATAAATCCACTTCTAAAAAATTGTAATTAATTGTAAAATTGTCTCTCTTCCATTCAAATTAACACAACCTTAATTGATAAAATAAAAAATAGTTTTCGGTTCTGATAAAAAATTAAAAAATATATATTAATAAAATTATAATTTATGTCTCAAAAAAAATTACAATGTAAGAAAAAAATTATACAAATTTTAAAAAATTAAATACTATAAAGTAAGACACTTTTCTTGGATTTCATAAATCTTTCTAAATTAACTCTACCTATTTGAATTAGTAAACTATTTCAATTGCATTATTCAAACAATTATGTAGAATGGATTTTGCGTTAAATTATACAAATTTTTAAAAAGTAAATACTATAGAGTAAGACACTTTTCTTGGATTTCATAAACCTTTCTAAGTTACCTCTACCTATTTGAATTATTAAACTATTTCAATTACATTATTCAAACAATTATGTAGAATGGATTTTGCGTTAAATTTTTAGCATCGAGTGAGGGAAAAATTATACAAATTTTAAAAAATTAAATACTATAGAGTAAGACACTTTTATTGGATTTCATAAACCTTTCTAAATTACCTCTACCTATTTGAATTAATAAACTACTCAATTACATTATTTAAACAATTATGTAGAATGGATTTTGCGTTAAATTATAATTTTTTTTTTTAAAATTAAATACTATAGAGTAAAACACTTTTCTTGGATTTCATAAACCTTTCTAAATTACCTCTACCTATTTGAATTAGTAAACTATTTCAATTACATTATTCAAACAATTATGTAGAATGGATTTTGCGTTAAATTTTTAGCATCGAGTGAGGGAACATTACAATCATATCAATTTTGAATGGATTTAATTATTATATAACTTTATTTAAATATTTGATTTTTAAATGTTAAATTTCAAGTAAACTTTCTAAAATATATTTTTATGTCAACTTTTAAAAATGTTAAATTTCCAACTAAATGATTTAGTTGTGTAAAAAAAATAAAAAATAAATGATTTAGTAAATTATTAAGATTTGATTTTAACTTGAATTTTCTTCATCAAGTGTCAACACCATTAAATTACAAATGACTATTTAAATTATTAAGTTATTCCAATTAAATAATTTAATAATTTTTTTAGATTTGATCATAAATTGAATTTACTTCATCAGGCATTAATTATATCTTTTTTATTTTACTTTTTTGGGCAGAAATTATCCTAAGTTTATAATTTTATTTCCTCCTTTTTGTCCTAATCAATATTTTTGTATCTGATTATTCAATTTATTGATCACTAATTGGTTATGTCACTTGGAACAGTGGCTTCTTGACAAGTTGAACTCTGCGATTTAGAAACTTTATTTTTTATTTTACAAAGTTGTAGGTCGTGTTGGGGTAACTATAAGTAAGGATTTAATAGATTTATGTTGTAAGTATATTTGTTCATTACTTTTTTTATGGATATATATAAGTACGGATTTAAATTTTTTTGTTTGGTGTTGCGTCATTTTTTTTTTTTTGGTGACTATAAGTAAGGATTTAATAGATATACAAAAGATAGTATAAAAAAGTTTTACACAATTATTCAATCATATCTCATCACATAAAAGTAAAGAAACATCTGATAAGGATTAAACCAATTTTTCATTTTCCTATTTTAAGAGTCGTTTATACCTTTTAGATTTATATGATTTTTACCTTTTTATAAATGTGATCTTAGATGTAATACCTTTTATGTTGACAATTTATACAAATTTACATACCATTTATAATTTGATTATTTACAAATAAATCATCATATAATCGTGCTTTGATGTTGGGATACTTTTTAGTAACAAGCTAAATCTTTAAAAATCCTAGAATTTAAAAAAGTTTGCAATTTTATTTTCTATTTGTAACTATATGCTCTAAAGTTGGAATAAATTGTATTTAAAGACAAATTTTTACAAAAATTATTTATAAAATGAGATAAAACAATAAATAGAGATAAGTGACAAAATAAATAAATGTTTCATTCCGAAATTCTTTCACATTATCATTCATCCACCAAAAAGAATAGGAAGTCTTCGTACAATTACGTTCAAAATCCATCCAATTATTTAATATATGTAACTCAATTTTTTAACTATAGTTCTCATTTATTTTCTTTTTTTATGAGCATATTTCTCATTTCAAATATAACCCATATATAAAACGTAAAAAATATTATTCATACCTCGAAAAATTCCGTGCATGCATCAGTGCTAGTAATATGATATTGGAAGCTTCAAAAGAAACTTTTATTTTATCATGTCTGGTCCAATGGAAACTGGGGCTCGTTTGGTGGTTATAATAGGATATGGACATATAGGATAAGAGAGCATAATAGGGGTAAGATAAAATATGAGCACGATAAACTGTTATTTTAACTGACATTTGGTGTCACCAGATAACCAACTGGATAACATTATAATTTTAGTTAGAATTTTAAAATTTTCGTCCACTCAAAATAGAATTTTAATTAGATAGACATGATATGATAGGTGACAATATTGATTTATCTCATCCGTTAACTCACCAAATAATAATTTTAGATATGATATGATAACTTATCGTATCTCCCTTATCCTCACCACCAAAGAAACAAGCTTTTATAGGTATAAGAAAAAGTCCTGTTAAATATATACACACCGTGTATGTCTCTCTGGCTACGATACTCAGAAGCTGAAGAAGCAAAAAGACAACTCGGTCCAGCAACAAAGGATGGCTCCTCCAGCAACTCAGAGTTTCCTCTGCCTTATGCGGTATATGTTTTGATTTGAAGCCAGCCTCAGATATGTTCAAAGGAAGTAAGTGCAACCCACCCCTTTTGTGCTGATTGCATATCCAAGCATGTTGCTGCTAAATTAAGCCAAAATATTCTCAAGGTGAATTGCCCAAATCCAAAGTGTAATGTGGAATTGGAGGCAGAGTATTTGCAACCCATTTTGCCTAAGGAAGTTGTTGATCGTTGGGAACTTGCAAAATATGAGTCTTCCATTGATTTATCACTAAAGTTTTACTGCCCCTTTCAGAATTGCTCTGTTCTCTTTGTGAATCATGGAGCTGTTGTGACCAGTTTGGAGTGCCCCTCCTGTCACAGGTTATTCTGTGTACAGTGTAAGGTTCCATGGCATGCAGAAATGAGTTGCAAGGAATTCCAAGAGTTGAAAAGGAGTGAAATTGAAAAGGATTTGGATATGAAGTTTATGGAGTTGGCCATAAAAGAAATGTGGCAGAAATGTCCCAAATGCTCTTTCTATGTCCAAAGAGATAGTGGATGTGAACACATTACCTGCAGGTTGTATTACTGATCCTTACCTTAAGTATTTTCTCGAACTTTTAGCTTTCAATCTATGTGATTAATTATTATTTCATAATATGAAAGTATGGAAAATAGTAGTTATACTAGCTCCATTTGCATTTTCCAGGTGTGGATGTAACTTCTGCTATATGTGTGGGAAGGATTGGGCGCATGGACATCTATGCAATAGTCATCAGTCCACATAAGATTTCACAGGTAGTGTTGGAACTCTTAGCACATAGAATTAACTTTTATTTTGATAAGATTTTGAATTTCACAATTATAAATTTTAGGATTCCAGGTTTTATGTTTCTATATACCAAAGCAGTCCAAAAATAATTTTTCTGGAGACATGTGGGTTTTTCAAGATAGATATTAATATTTTGAATATATCAAATGCTTGTCCTGGACATTTTCTGTAATAATGAAAATGTGAAGATTTGAATATTCTTGTGTATGGCAATAAGCATGATAACCTATTTCACAAAGTCAGCAATAGGCATGATAAGGAATAGCATTGTCTTTGAATGTGTTAGATAACATTCAAGAATTATGTAAAACATGGGAGACTTGCCTATCTAACAAGTTTACACAACTATCATAATGGTTCCAGCAACAATACCTTAACATGTTAGTGTCTTGAATGCTTGTATTTTTTTCTCTCTCTAAGCTGCATAACAAGTCGTCTAACTAGGATTTTATTGAATTGTAAAAAAAACACGTTTATGATTTCTGCTTCTTAATTTTCTGTTTGCATGGGTGAACCATGTGTCTTGTGTTTATGCCATCAGAAAATAATAGTATGTCATTTATACGGTGAACTGAAGAGATAAAAACATCCAACCATTTTTTGGCAACAGCAGCAAATGTCACAACCTCTATGAGAGACTCTGTGCCACTCTTGGTATAGAAATCAAAGTCATATAAAGTTTAGAAATGCTGCCTCTTGCAAAACTGAACCATTTCCTCTTCCAAAACTCTCTTCTGGCTGGACAAAATTATATTACCACAGTCCACAAATTTAACATCAATGTAGCAAACAGGAAATCTACCAAAACTAGAACATGAGATACAGTTGATCCACGATGGAAGGCTAGTATTTGCTTTCACCTTTCATTGAGTTTTTACTTTTTATTAAAAAAATTGAATGAATGGTTGAGTATTAACCTTCTAAGTTGCAAAACAGGTTTGCCGCATACTTAAGTGTTTGCCTTTCGATTTCTTAAAGTTTAAACTGATCAAATTCATTTGTACAATGTTTATATCAGATGGCAGAACATTTGGAAACTCCCGTGGCCAATTTGCAGGAAGTCTATTATTTCATCATAAGGGAAGAAAATCTGGTAGCTGACCTGATATACTAGCTAAAAGTGCAGCAATGTAGAGTTTAAGAGTATTTTGAAGCACCCGAAACTTGTCTATATGGGAAACTTCCTCTTATATTTTGTGATGACTTGCTATCTATTTTACTAAAAACTCAATTGATACCACTTGTTCCACCCTTATCTAATTATCTTTTACTTCTTAGTAATCTGTTGTTTTAAAGAAATTCTTCTACATTAACATCAAGGGTATAAATGGCTTTAGTTGGATTACACATGTATTTTTATTTTGGAAAGTGCTTGGTAGTACGAAGAAAATTCGGACCTGCTCCTGGGAAAACATGTTGTTGGTTAGCTTCTTAGTTATATGGTCAAATAAAATAAAACTATGGCCCACCATGATTCATGACTTTTACCCAATTGGTTAGAAATCTTTTCATAGAGTTTCGTTTTGTACTATATATATCAATGCTCTTTTATTTTTTTAAGGCTCGGCTTGACTTTTTTTTTATAAAATCATAGAAGTTTAAGAAAATTTATTTAAATATATAAATTACAAACAGCAGTGCTATGCGGTACAAACCACATTTCGTAAAAGACAGTACTAAAGAAGACCGACTAATCAAAAAGCGGATAACAACCGTGGAGAGAGAAAATGTTAGTACTAAAATGCAAAACTGTGTTATTTCTCTCCGTAGAGTTTCACAAATTCATATTCGTACTATTTAGCATTTTTCATTTGCTGATTACCAAATGCCTTCATATAGTCAAGAATGTCCTCGTAAGTTAAAACCTTTTTTTTTATGCCACCTCTTATGTACGGGAAAAAAATGCACGATGCTCCCTAAGTAAGGAGAGGGCATTCTAAAATTCACCAAACGCACAGTAGCTCACATGTGAGGTGGAGCTTCTAAGGCCCCCTATTATACTTCTGCACATAACGAGGACAACAATTATGCAAACAATATTACTCAAACAGCTCATAAAGAATAAGAATTACGTAGAGAAACAATGGGTGAACAATTGTGGGACTCGTTTATAGTCAAAACATTCAAAATCAAACGTATACAATAAAGATGATTGCAAATCGTGGCTTTAAATTGATAATGAGTGGTATAATTACATTAGATTTACAATTTAAATTTCCTAAAGATCAGCAGCTAATAACTAGACATAAATACAAGAATATTTTATGAGCTAGAAATATTCCAAAAGATTAGCAGCTAATAATTACAGGGATATACAATTAAGCGCACGTTGATATCGAATTAGTTAATGCGCCTATATACAACACATCTTAGAATAACGTCCAGGAGTTGACCTTAGTTAAAAGCATAAATAAAATATGGGTCATGCTAACCAGTGCCCTAAGGGCATTGGTTAAGGAATCCAATAAAAGCAACTTTTCGTTGGAAAATTAAAAATAACACTTCTCAAAATTTTGAATACATCACTTCCAATACAAACTTTCTTCATTTGATTCATTAACCAATGTCTTAAGGGTACTGATTAGCATTCTCCATAAAATATTACGTCCAATTATATTAAATTTCACGACGTCCATAGCAGTAACTGTTTTCCTCCTCGCATGTTCAGTGTAAGTAACAGCATCGCAAATCACATTCTCCAAGAAGATCCTGAGAACTCCTCTAGTCTCTTCATAGATCAAACCGCTGAGATTTTCTTCACGCCTACTCTTCTTGCCAATCTCCGAATCGCAGGCTTCGTGATGCCTTGGTTGTTATCGTGAAGCACCTTCCTATGTCGGGGATGATGTTTCAGATTTCAATAATAGAAAGTAACTATTTTTTTCTTGTAAATGAGTAAATGACTTAATTACTCTTCTTGGTAAGAGATACTTTGAAATAATGAATCTTTAAACTTAAAAATGATGAAATTACATCTATCTGTAATTATTAACATGACTTAAACTAAGAAGAAGAAAAAACATGACTTAAACTGAAGCCGTAATATTAATTGACATGAGTTATAAAAGACGTAAACCAAATCTGTTTGGTTTGTCAAATCCGCAAACGTATAGCGGATAACTTATAGTGGATAGAAAGTAGTCCCGTTTGGCCGTGTTTAGTAACCATTTTTCAAATTAGGGTATAGCACTTTTTCACTAGTGTATAACGCTTTTTTCAGACGATATTTCAAGTAGCGTTTGAGCTTATAGCGTATAACTTATCATTTTTTTCCTTCCATTTTTATCCTTACTATCTTAATTAAATTCTTCACTTATCATTAGCTAATAAAATAAAATACTAATCATTTAACATAGTATATAAATAAGAATTAATTTCATTATTTAGATTTACATAAGATAAAAAAATAGAAAATATAATTTTATCTATAAAAATTGAAATTTATTTAAAAATCATATCAGTATATCATTTTATTTTTATTATTCCATTTTATTATTAAAAATAATTTAAATAAATTAACATTAAAATTAAAAATTTTAATTTTAATTTTTTAAACGATAAATATTTTAAAATAAATAATATATATATATAAAAGCAAACATATCCTTTTATTTCATTTTACATTTATCAGCTAGTCCAACTGCTGGATTTACCAAACACTTCAAATCCAATCTGCTAGCTAATCCGCTATCCGCTAGCTTATCTGCTATCCGCTATCAACTAGCTTACCAGCTATCTGCTATCCGCTAGCTTATCCGCTATCTGCTAGTTTTTACCAAACAGAGCCTTAAACTGAAGCCATAATATTAATTGACATGAGTTATAAAAAACGCAAACCAGTTGCATGGTGTTTGTTTCAAGTTATCTTAATATATTTCCAGGAATGTTAAGGTGGGAATGTAATTTTTCTATGTTTGTTTGAACTTTGAAGTTATAAAAAAATATTCCCTGGAAATAATTATTCCCAGGAAAATGTGCCTGTCTGGAAAACAGAAAACATTATGAAAACAAAGTGACAATTTTGTAATTATTTTTTAAAACAGGAAATGAAGACAGGGAACTGGAAACAAAACAAGCAGACCCTAATATATTCATGTTTTTGCCATTCTTTATTCCCACCTCTAGGGTTGGGTATGTTTTATTCCCAGCAATCCTATCATATAAATTTACAAAAATGACCCAATAACTACTCTGTTCCACTCTATACCCAGCCCACGTCTTTACAGTTTACACAACTGATAGCACCACATCTTGTATTTCACTATTTTGTAGTCAACCTTGCTTTCCACCCGAGCCATTTTCCAATTTGATTTAATGATGTTACTGGAATCATACAATATGAAAAGTGAACAAAATAAAAGACATATAATAATGAAATTACGTTGTTTTATAATTTCCTTAACGAGAAGAAGAAAAAAAATTATGCAGTGCAATTTCGTGGGATGGGATGGTTGACGACGGTGGCGTGGCATTGACGAATTGATCTTCTGTGTTGCATTTTCAAACAATTTTTTTAATTAAATTAAATAAAAGAATGGAATGTGGATGAGTTAACGTGTAATGTCAACAAACTAACAGAACCTTTTTGAAGTTGACACAGGGAAACACAAGAAGGGGGTTGAATTATGTTTCTTAACAGTTCTTCAAAACCGCTTTTCTTAAACCTTTTTGCAAGCAGAACAAGATAAATACACATAGATAAAGTAGCCTTTCAAAAGAGTTAACAAACTTAAATCCAAATCCCCACAGTTAGTATAAAGAAAGACTGTAACAGCTAGGGAAAGAAGATTCACACAAGTAATTTATCCTGGTCCACTCTCTTCCAACCAAGAGCTACGTTCAGTCCCTTCTATCTGAAGGTTTTCTCCACTATAAACCGATAGCTTTACAAGTATTCAACACCTCTTCAGGCTTATAAGTATTCTTTCTCTACCAAACCTCTTCAGGCTCTAACTCTAACTTGGTGATTTAAAGTATGATCTTACAAACTCATTATGTATGAGAGTATGAAAGTTTAAGATCAGATGTGATTACAAATGAAAGTGTTCAAGATAACTTTGAGTAGAGTTTTGGCACTTTTAATAGCAAAGCTTCGATACTTCTTTACTAGAGGTCGTCCAGTATTTATAGATGAAGTGCATCTCTGTCTTGTTCTTCTTCAACGGTTTTCAACTTGTATCCGTTTAGAAATATCATTTAATGCTATGATCCGTTGATATTGATAGCTTGATATGCTTTCTGCGAGATGTGCTCTTGGTTATCGGAAAAATGCTCAAAGTAGTGTTGTCATTTCTCTGTTGTACCAAAGGTTGCTTTCTGATTTTCCTTCTTCGTACTTGATTCAACTTTATAGCAATATTTGTATCAGAGTACAAAGGTTTGTGTTCTCAATGGTACTATGCTTCTTTTACCAAGAAACAAAGGTTTAAACAATTCAAACAACATAGGAAAGGGACACAAATTCTTTCATATTAAATAAACAATCATTTGAAATAAATTCACTTGACTAGACGGGTTCAGTTCCAGTTTTATTTTGGAGGCGCATGTCTTTGGACGTGCATTTTTCACTATGTGTAGTAACTGGGTAGTCTACTGATTTTGCGTCTAGTTGACTTCTTATCTAGTTTACAAGTCTTTGGACTTGCTATTTTCCTAATAGTTTTTAACTGGCTCGTCTACTACTTATTTTAGAGATAGACATAGGCACTCGTCTAGTGTCTTTTAACTTAGTTAATTTCTAGCGCCTCGTCTAGCGATAACCTTATTGACTTAGAATTTTACCATATGTTTTGAGGGCTCGTCTAACAAGAAAAATCTTAGACCCAATATGCATTTTAAGCTCTTCTAAAAAACTTTAACTTAGTTTTCTCGTCTAGCGATATTGAAAACAATCCCGCAAGTTAGAATAGACAAGTTAGTCCTTTTACATAACTTTGTCATACAAATTTAATCTTTTTGTTAGCATCAAAACTTAAGAGATTATTTAACCAAAACCACTTTGGTTCCAATACTTTTTAACAGGCATTAACAATGAGACTAATGTATCCCTGGTTTGTAATTGTTAAGGACTAACATGTTAGTTTTTTCCTCAGTAATTCAATTGGGTACCTCAAAATTTGTCAAATAGCAAAATGAGCTTTACTCTTAATTTTTTTTGCTATCACTTATGAACGAAAATAAATGCCGAAAGAGCTTAAAAATTCACCATATGTCCAGTAGTTCACATGTCAGGTGGAGCTTCTAACGAGGACAACAATTGTGCAAAACAATATTACTGAAAACAGCTCAAAAAGCATAAGAATTACGCAGAGAATCTGTATATATAAAAACTAGAATTAGCAGAGAATCCATGGATGAACAATTGTGGGACTGGTTTATTCTCAAAACATTCAATCTTACATTAATCTTCAACCTCCAAAGCAATAAAGGGTCCTTCCCTACCTCATGAGGGCATAAAACGACTTCCATAGCACATGGGCGAACCCACATTGAAGTGAGGGTGTGACATGCACACCCTCAATGTTAAATTTTTTTATAACTTTCTTATATTTATTTCTTTTGCCTCAGCAGTTGAAAAAATTGCACTTAGTGCCACAAGACCACTCATCCTCTTTTGTCACTCCAGCGCCACACGGCTGCACCTCCCTCTCTCTTGTTACAATACTAGACAAAGGATATATGTTTTTTTGTTTAAATCTTTTTGACATTTTTCATAACATATTATAATTCATATTCATAAAATATAGTTCAACTAATACACCGTATATTTTTAAATGATACACTTAATTTCCCTTATTTATTTGATTCTATTTGATTTATATTTTATTTGACATTTTCAAAAATATAGTACAATAAATTAGTTTTCCCGATAAATTCCTTAATTTTCCATGTATAGGGATTTCTTTGTATTATTTATAGATGGATTTCAATTAATTTATTTCTTTCAATTATTTTTAATTATTTTCGTTTTTCTTATCTTTATAAGTCCAATAGAAAATCGAAAAAGATCTGGTAGCGACATGTGGCAAGTGACAAATTTTTCTTGCATAGGAGATTGCTTTGTATTATTTATTGGTGAATGCTAACAAGTGTCCTCAGGACATTGTTTAATGAATCAGTAATAGAAATTTTGTATGAAAAATGATGTATTTAGAATATCGTAAAGTGTTAAACTTTCCGATGCAAATTTTATTTTTGTGTATTCCTTAACATATGTCCTAATGGTATTCGTTAGCAAGACCAATATTAAAAAGGACATAATCTTTATTAGAATTTCAACCAGAAAAACAAAATGCAATTAAAGATAAACATAAAGAAACAGATAACATTACCGAGTAAAAAAAAACCTCAATTTTTATTTCGGTATCGTGACTTCTCGTATCCTTTATCCAACTTGTTTACGTCGGATATGGATTCCCTATATTTGGAAATCTCTAAAGTTAGGTAAAATTGTGTCAAGTAAGTTTTGGAGCCAAATTTATTTGGTATAATAAAACAAAAAACACTCCCAAAATTTGACTAAATGTAAAAACTTATGGGAAATATAGTTTTAGGGAATCCAAATCCGTTTATGACTCATGACAATTAATATCACGACTTCTCAATTTAATTCATGTTAATAATTACAGGTAGATGTAATTTCATCATTTTTAAATGGATCTTGCTAACGAGTACCTTTCGAATATATGTTAAGGAATATACAAAGTCCTAATGACACTCGTTAACATGGCCCAAATTATTATGGTAGCATGACGGTTAATGTATTATGAAATACCAGGAACCCAACTAGCATACTGAAGCATCTATGGTGCACCACCCTCCAGAGTGGAGCAGTGGTGCACCACCCACATGTCACTATATGCACCAATAGAATTACCATGTGTCAGTTTGACTTTTCAAACTTACATGTAGTCAAAAGTAAAAATGCCCCACATGATTAAATGATTGGTCAAGGAGCTGCCATGTGGGTGGTGCACCACTGCACCATTATGGTGGGTGGTGCACCATAGACTCACCCATATATATAATACTTTACGAGCCCACTATCAACGACGTGGGATGACTTTGTATAAACCTTTTATACTACTTAACGCACAAGTTTGCCTATTCTTCTTCTTCCTTGGTGCAGATTAGAGAGGAAACATGATCTTTTCCAACGACTACAGTCATCGCAAAACAACTCAGAAGTTCCTCTGCTGCAGCAAATGCAATCGGGAAAACCATTTCTGATGAAGAAAGATTCACCCTTGATCATCATCATATGGTGAAAAATTATAGGTCGGTCTCTCATAATCAACTCATCCTGAAAACTAGTGCCGATAAAGGAATAAAGAGGAACAATGATGTTCACAAGCAGAAGAAGCAATTACACGACTTGGTCCAGCAACAAAGAGTGGCTCCTCCAAACAACTTTCGTCTGAAAACAAATGGGAAACCATTTGTATTGAAGAGGAAATCACCCATTCTGAAAGCTAGGGTCTCTCCAACTGATAAAGGAAAGAAGAACTATGATACTCACAGGCAAAAAGAGAACAACAAAAAGATGGTTACTCATTCCTCAAATTGCTTTTGCGGTATATGTTTTGATCTCAAACCAGCCTCAGATATGTTCAGAGGAAGTAAGTGCAACCACCCCTTTTGTACTGATTGCATATGCAAGCACGTGGCTGCTAAAATACAGCAAAATGTTCTCGGACGTGAATTGCCCAAATCCGAAGTGTAACGTGGAATTGGAGGCAGAGTATTTGCAACCCATTTTGCCTAAGGAAGTTGTTGATCGTTGGGAACTTGCAAAATATGAGTCTTCCATTGATTTATCACTAAAGTTTTACTGCCCCTTTCAGAATTGCTCTGTTCTCTTTGTGAATCATGGAGCTGTTGTGACCAGTTTGGAGTGCCCCTCCTGTCACAGGTTATTCTGTGTACAGTGTAAGGTTCCATGGCATGCAGAAATGAGTTGCAAGGAATTCCAAGAGTTGAAAAGGAGTGAAATTGAAAAGGATTTGGATATGAAGTTTATGGAGTTGGCCATAAAAGAAATGTGGCAGAAATGTCCCAAATGCTCTTTCTATGTCCAAAGAGATAGTGGATGTGAACACATTACCTGCAGGTTGTATTACTGATCCTTACCTTAAGTATTTTCTCGAACTTTTAGCTTTCAATCTATGTGATTAATTATTATTTCATAATATGAAAGTATGGAAAATAGTAGTTATACTAGCTCCATTTGCATTTTCCAGGTGTGGATGTAACTTCTGCTATATGTGTGGGAAGGATTGGGCGCATGGACATCTATGCAATAGTCATCAGTCCACATAAGATTTCACAGGTAGTGTTGGAACTCTTAGCACATAGAATTAACTTTTATTTTGATAAGATTTTGAATTTCACAATTATAAATTTTAGGATTCCAGGTTTTATGTTTCTATATACCAAAGCAGTCCAAAAATAATTTTTCTGGAGACATGTGGGTTTTTCAAGATAGATATTAATATTTTGAATATATCAAATGCTTGTCCTGGACATTTTCTGTAATAATGAAAATGTGAAGATTTGAATATTCTTGTGTATGGCAATAAGCATGATAACCTATTTCACAAAGTCAGCAATAGGCATGATAAGGAATAGCATTGTCTTTGAATGTGTTAGATAACATTCAAGAATTATGTAAAACATGGGAGACTTGCCTATCTAACAAGTTTACACAACTATCATAATGGTTCCAGCAACAATACCTTAACATGTTAGTGTCTTGAATGCTTGTATTTTTTTCTCTCTCTAAGCTGCATAACAAGTCGTCTAACTAGGATTTTATTGAATTGTAAAAAAAAAACACGTTTATGATTTCTGCTTCTTAATTTTCTGTTTGCATGGGTGAACCATGTGTCTTGTGTTTATGCCATCAGAAAATAATAGTATGTCATTTATACGGTGAACTGAAGAGATAAAAACATCCAACCATTTTTTTGGCAACAGCAGCAAATGTCACAACCTCTATGAGAGACTCTGTGCCACTCTTGGTATAGAAATCAAAGTCATATAAAGTTTAGAAATGCTGCCTCTTGCAAAACTGAACCATTTCCTCTTCCAAAACTCTCTTCTGGCTGGACAAAATTATATTACCACAGTCCACAAAATTTAACATCAATGTAGCAAACAGGAAATCTACCAAAACTAGAACATGAGATACAGTTGATCCACGATGGAAGGCTAGTATTTGCTTTCACCTTTCATTGAGTTTTTACTTTTTATTAAAAAAATTGAATGAATGGTTGAGTATTAACCTTCTAAGTTGCAAAACAGGTTTGCCGCATACTTAAGTGTTTGCCTTTCGATTTCTTAAAGTTTAAACTGATCAAATTCATTTGTACAATGTTTATATCAGATGGCAGAACATTTGGAAACTCCCGTGGCCAATTTGCAGGAAGTCTATTATTTCATCATAAGGGAAGAAAATCTGGTAGCTGACCTGATATACTAGCTAAAAGTGCAGCAATGTAGAGTTTAAGAGTATTTTGAAGCACCCGAAACTTGTCTATATGGGAAACTTCCTCTTATTTTGTGATGACTTGCTATCTATTTTACTAAAAACTCAATTGTTACCACTTGTTCCACCCTTATCTAATTATCTTTTACTTCTTAGTAATCTGTTGTTTTAAAGAAATTCTTCTACATTAACATCAAGGGTATAAATGGCTATAGTTGGATTACACATGTATTTTTATTTTGGAAAGTGCTTGGTAGTACGAAGAGATTCGTACCTGCTCCTGCGAAAACATGTGATTGGTAGTTTCTTAGTTATATGGTCAAATAAAATAAAACTATGGCCCACCATGATTCATGACTTTTACCCAATTGGTTAGAAATTTTTTCGTAGAGTTTTGTTTTTAACTATATATATCAATGCTCTTTTATTTTTTTTAAGGCTTGGCTTGACTTTTTTTTTATAAAATCATAGAAGTTTAAGAAAATTTATTTAAATATAAATTACAAACAGCAGTGCTATGCGGTACAAACCACATTTCATAAAAGGCCAGTACTAAAGAAGACCGATTAATCAAAAGAGCACTACTATATAGTACGACACTTTTGCGGTACGAATCCACGAATGAGCTGTCACTTATAATTTTTTGTTTTACGTTTTTATTTTGGTAGAAATTGGTTTTAATTATATTATTAAAATAGATCACTAAAAAAAAAAAAATCTGAAAGCATTGTGGATTGCGCCGTCTTCGTCCCCAGTTTGGCATCTTCGTCCTCTGGTAAAGGCAGCCCAGCAACCTGAACCAGCTCAACTTGCAACCCATAGGCAGCAATCCGCAAGCCAATAAAGGCACCAAAAGCACAGACTTTGTCAAACTATGTTTTGCTTTAAAATGACTGCTCAGAGTCTTGAATCCATGATAGAGAAGGCCAATAGAAAACCAGTTCTTAGCCAAGTAATAAAAAGGAAGAAAAAACTGGGACACCCTGTACTTCCCTTCTCTGTAAACTTGATTTCAATGTCCTTATATGCCTTTTACCCAAATTTAGCCTTGAGACTTTCACCAAACATGTAGCAGGCAATAAGAGCAAATTCTTCCCATTGATGATGCAATCTGAACAATATACGGGGATTGAAGAGGAAATAATGACTGGGAAAATTTTATGGGAAATTATACAAACAAATCAATGTATATAGCCATAGCATAACTGCGTCGCCCAGTCATGTTGATGGGAGGATGCGCGACTAGGAGTGGTGGCCAAACGAAGGTGGGTGAAGGAGAAGAGGCTGCGTGATGCAGTTAGGTAGACAGCATTGGAGCCACGAAGAAGGATGACAAAGAAATGTGAGGCTCATAGAGGCAAGGCAAAGGGCGAGAGCAACAAGGAAGGAAGAGAAATGAATTGACTTTTAAGAGTGTGCCACGTCATTCGTATGTTTTTACGAATAATATGTCGTACCAAGCAGCATTTCTCTAATCAAAAAAGCAGATAGTAGCCGTGGAGAGAGAAAATGTCAGTACTAAAATGCAAAACTGTGTTATTTCTCTTAATAGAGTTTCACAAATTCATATTCGTACTATTTAGCATTTTTCACTTGCTGATTACAAAATGCCTTCATATAGTCAAGAATGTCCTCGTAAGTTAAAACTTTTTTGAGTAAATACCCTTTTTGGTCCCTGAATTTTTTTCGGATCCCATTCTAGTATCTGAAAATAAAAAACTCATCATTTAGTCCCCCAAATTTCATTCCGTGAGCCCTTTTAGTCCATCCGTCAGTCAATGGTCGTTGACCTCCGTTAAGTGGCTGACGTGTCATGCTATCTATCTAGGTGAACCGTTAATATTTTCCAGCATGGCATTGTTTAAGAAAAGGAAACAAATATGAGCCATTTTGGTCCTCAACAAATTTTAAGTAAGCCATTTTGGTCCTTAAAATTTTAATCGTGACCCATTATGGTCCCTGATAATACAACAGACCTGGATTTTTAAGTAAGCCATTTTGATTTCGGGATTCAATGATGACATGGATATATCCCTTATCATGGAAGAAACCAACTCTCTTGCCATCCATAATTAATGATAGCTTCCATAATGAAAATGCCATTGAGTGTAAGATATGTTCTGCAGAATTTTCCAGTTGGTAACCATTGGATGGACAGCCACAAAAAGGAAGCACAGTGGCTGTTTAGAGGTTATGCATTTGTTATTAGTGTTTTTTAGATGTGTATCTGTGTTGCTTTTTTTGACTACATGATACAGGTCTGTTGTGTTATCAAGGACCATAATGGGTCACGATTAAAATTTTAAGGACCAAAATGGCTTACTTAAAATTTGTTGAGGACCAAAATGGCTCATATTTGTTTCCTTTTTTAAACAATGCCATGCTGGAAAATATTAACAGTACATCTAGATAGATAACATGACACGTCAGCCACTTAACGGAGGTCAACAAGCATTGACTGACGGAGGGACTAAAAGGGCTCACGGAATAAAATTTGGGGGACTAAATGATGAGTTTTTTTATTTTCAGGGATTAAAATGGGATTCGAAAAAAATTTCAGGGACCAAAAAGGGTATTCACTCAACTTTTTTTTTTATGCCACCTCTTATGTACGGGAAAAAAATGCACGATGCTCCCTAAGTAAGGAGAGGGCATGCTAAAATTCACCAAACGCACAGTAGCTCACATGTGAGGTGGAGCTTCTTAGGCCCCCTATTATACTTCTGCACATAACGAGGACAACAATTATGCAAACAATATTACTCAACAGCTCATAAAGAACACTACAAGAAAATCGAAGATTAACTACGACAAATTTAGCAGCTAATTCGTAGCTAATCTCTAGCAAACAAAATTTGCTACAAATTTACTAACAAAATAGCTACAAAATTGGTGGTAGCATAATTTGAGTGGCAAATTAGCTATCAAAAGTTTTCCTAGCTAATTTTAAAAAGTTTCCTAGCAATTTTATAGTTAATATATAGCAAAAATGTTGTTCAATATTCATTTTTCCTAGCAATATAACTAGGATATTATTATAGCAATTTTATAGTTAATCAATAGCTAAAATTTAATAGTGGTTTTATAGCTATTTCCTAGCATTGAGTGCTTTTTTTCTAGCTAAGTGACTACGATATTGTCATAGCGATTTTATAGTCAATCTATAGCTAAATTTTCTTAGCCATTCTATAGATATTTCCTAGCTATTGTGTTCTCTTTTTTTATCTCTTTTATTTCATATTTATTATTAGTTCATGATTTTTTTTTTATTGTATTACTTCTTATTTATAAGAAAGTAAAATAATCTACACTTGAAGAGAATCTATTAAGAAAACAAGTACCAACCCAGCATATGCAGTGCTAGTGAAGGAAACTTGGCAAGTCTAATTACAAACAGTGGTTCACCCAAACATGAACACCATAAAATGATAATCCCAAAAATCCTGGATCAACACTACAAACCAAAGAGACATAAAGACAGAATAGGACCAAAAAGTAAGTAGTCTACAAAATTAACCCAATACAGAACCAGAAACATTATCTGGTTTCTTCACAAAAGTAGCATTTTTATCTTGAATACAAAAATGAGAAATGAAATCATAAGTAGTTAATCATTCATCCTCATGATCTTCCTCATCTACTCCATGATCTTCCTCACCTACTCCACCTTGTAATGGTGGCTTTCTTTCTGAGATTTCTAACTTGGGAAACACCAATCATGGATAGGATGGGTTCCAACATAGGCATCAATTGTGTTTGGACAAAAGAAGTCATTGCTATGTTCACGGCTTCCTTGATGTCTTCTTGTGTCGGCGCTAGTGTGCGGGAGGGACCAATGAACTTTGAGATGAAGTATCCATAGATCCATTAGTGCCAACATCTAAATTGTGACCCCCTAAAATCCGCCTCTTCTTCTTAGGACCTGACACATCTGCCCATACTTCTGAATCAATTATTGGATGCTTTGAGGTGTCTTCTCCGTACTTCTCCAACATTACAGTGTCATATGACTCCTAAAACAACATCAATTACAATATAATAATTATGTGTTTTACCAACAAAACAAACAAGACCTAGCTACTTGGTAGTGTTATTGACTCATAACTCCCTGTGCAAAAGAAGAAAAGTCTCAAAGTACTATATATAGTAATGTATAGACAGCAAAGAACAGTACTAGAAAGAAAGTACTCACCTCTGTGTTTTAACCATTTCACACTTGAAACCAGATTTTTCTTTTTATTTGTCAAAACAGTTGAGGGATAGAAAAAGCTAAAATAAGACAAGCAAGTGCAAGAAATTGTGCTTGGGAGCCAAAAGTCCTAGATAGTGAATCAATTATATATCAATACCCACCATTAACCATATAGTGAATCAGAATCAATTATCAGAAGATGGAGGAGGGTAATGTTATAGAACAACCATAATCTCCTTTTTTCATTGTACACTAATAGAGTGAGACATATTTAAGGTTCATAAACAAGAGAAGCAGATAACTCTAACAAAGTCAGGTGTAATTTTAAAATAACTTACAATAAAGTTCTTCGAGCGCTGAGAGATATATTCCCCATCTTTCTTCTTATGAATATGATCATAGACATCTCTATAAGAAACTGGATGCTTCAACTCTGCCTCCTATAATCAACATCAATTAGAATATAGTAAATGTCAATAAAATTGTATGTAAACTATGTAAAACTATATATTTACCATTCTCCTCTTATGTTCACCCAAGCATATTGAGCCTCCAGTGTGCAACATTGAATCAGGTAAGGCTGCCCTATTACTTCGATTAGCATCAGATTTCTTCCTCCACTTTGGCGTCAACCAAATGTCGACCAAACCATCCCACACTTCTGTCTTCATTCCTTTGGGCCCATGGCCCTTAGTGTCAGCCAAATTTGTAGAGTTAGCCTGTTTTAAGGCCATTTTTCTTGCATTTTTCAAATGATCAGGATAGCGGTCCATGCATGTTCTTTCCCACACCGTTCTTGCCATGCTACGATCATAATCTGATGCAAACTTATATTTACCCTACACCAATATAATATAAATACATTTATCCATAAATAAAAATAATACAAGTTATCAAATTTAACCTCAATTGATAATCAAGTGAATTATTGAACAAAATCACTATTACTTACGGGTTATAGGTGGCATCGACAGATATGACATTTCTCCTATCAGTTTCTACATGAGATCCTCCACTCAAAGGCAGTGAAGTTGGGCCCTTTGCTGGTTGATCAGCAGAGTTTGGGATAGAATCTGAAGTAGCGTTGCTTATCTTACCATTGTTGGAAACTTCAGAATTGGCTCTAGTACATTTATTCACATTATTCGCATCAACTTCTTGCTGCCTGAGCCACATTTCTTCATCTTCACCATCATCATAGTCATAATATTCATCGTTCTCTTCTTCATCTTCACTACTTGAGACTAATTGACTAGAACGAATTTCACTGGGTTCCCCAGAAGAGTTTGGTCTACTGCTTGATATGATAGGCCTTTTTGAGGCATTGCCATTATGAGAAGAACTGCAAGCCCTTTTTGAGGCATTGTCCATTCTCCTTAGTGTGAAATCTGTACCCGTTAACTATTATGCCATTATAAGAAGTCACGTGTTTAGATGGACCATAACTCATCTGTCGAATCAGTTGATCCTCCACTTGACAAATAAAGAGAGAATCACTAACCACCGAATAGCACAATTGGAATCTTGTGTTAGGAACCCGGAAAATCAAGACTGAAAATAATAGAAATCACTGTATTATTGATGTTCCAAAGCCTGCATCAAGGTGATGACAGTGCTGGGAAGAAGGATATACAGAGTAACAAAGAGAAAACAAGATAGCCTAGGCAAATTGGAGAGTGCCTAGTCTCTCCCAAGTCCCAAGTCCCAAATTCTAGCCTACCCCCTCCTATTCCCCCCTCACTCCTATATCATTCCTTACTCAATAACAGAATGCTTCACACGCCCTCCCCACCTCACTGCTACTGCCAGCAAGGCAGTGGTTAGTTACAATTCTCTCTCTCTCTTGGGCATGATCTGGTGCTTTGCGCCCCTTGAGCCACTTAGTGGACTTCCATTTCCCCCTCTCATAAACCTTCTTCTCAGTGGGCCTTATGTCCGCATCAATACCCGCCCCTTCAAAATTCACCTTGTCCTCAAGGTGTAGTGATAGATAAGTGTCCGCTAGCTGCTTGAAGGGACTTCCCCCAGGGTCCCATTGCTTGAAACCAGATAGATGAAAACCCCATTCCTTGGAACCCATTTTGGTACTGCTAGTTTCGGCTCCACATTGCTTGCAGCAAGCAACAATAATCTCCAATATCCCATCAGAAATTGGTGGGGTGCAAACCACATGTACCAGTAAGAAACCACAAGCATTGTCTTGGATGTTAGTAGCACTGATTTGGCTCTTTAGAAAGTTGTTCTGGAAATTCACTTCAACTCCAATAGTATAGTTGACTTCAGCCACAAGAGTTGGGTCAATGATCAAAATTGGGCATGAATTCAAAATAGCAGCCCAACCACCTTTAGATTCTGCATCTGTTCTACCTGGATCAAATAAGAAAAAATCATGGACTATCTCAATGTCTTGTACTGTTGTTGTTATTCCTGAAGACAGCCATCTACTTCGAAGTCCAGAACCATTTTCAGTGGTAATGTTGCACTGTGCAGATGGTTGGTTGCTGTCATATGATTCATTCCAAGGTTTGTGATTGAAATACAACACTCCTTGGCTAGTAAAAACAAAATACCTTCTTTTCCAGTTGCCCCTCAAATTGGAGGATGGTCCTGGTCGAAGATATCCTTGTTGAACTATTTGAACCTTTCCATTTGCAGCAGATTCCATTACTACCTTTATCCCCTCATTTGCTATCTTATAAGAAGGATGTGCAGAGTCTCCAATAGGAAAATTATAAGGACCATTCAAGGACAACCTACTTCCTTCATAAACTTGTCTTTTGTACTCTTCCATTCCTATAGAAAGAGAAATTTGCTCTTTATCCAGAACCTCACCAATGAAAGGTTCCATATGATGTAATAGTTGATATCCTATATTGAAACAGGCTCCCTCAAATGAGGTTCTTGCATTCTGCAATTTCTCTTTTATGACACTGATAATATCAATCTTAGTGCTCTTCCTCAGATACATAAATTTTTCACGTACCTGGTCAAATACAAGGAAAGTTTTGGCATTCCCATAAACTGATATATCAGGGAAAAACACAGAAGAGGAACAGTAGAAGGAAGAATGATTCGATGGGAACAGAAGAGCTCCACAAGTGTTCCCATCGAGGTTCTCTTCAGGGGCATCCAAAAACTTCAAACTCTTTCCTTCATTATGCAATTTGTGCTCTAGCTGACTCACATAAGCAAGAGGAACAGTAGAAAGAAGAATGATGGGTGTTTCCGGTGGAAGAATTGGAACTGCACCATATTCTCCATACAAAGCGATCTCCGCTCGAGCTTCGTTGGTGACCATGAGTATGAAAACATCAACATCTTTACTCATTTCTGCTGTAGAATCCCCTATCCAGCCACCCTCATTTGTGAATAGCGTTAGAGTTGGTTCATAGCCAACAATGCTGATATTGGAGCTCAGCAAATGAGTTACCATGCTAAATCCCTTTGCACCCAGGCCACTAAAACCAATTTGAATGGGCTGTTGTTTACATGTAACTTTAGGCCCAAATTCTATCCCAGCATTTTCTGAATGATTCTTTTCAAGTCTTGGATGAGATACATCTTTTTTTCGTTGTTGGGCCTGGCCCATCAGGTTAAGAAAATGACCACTTCTTTGCAATCCCAACCTTGCCCTTACATCCATCTGTTTTACTTTCTCCTCCATCGATGTCAGTGGCAGAGCAACCATGGCATGTGACGGCCCAACCTCCACCATGGGTGCACTCTGAACCGGCGGCTCCGGCGGCGCTGACGGTGGCAACTCATCCACGCCTAGTGACGACCCACCTTCCGCCGTGAGGAGTGACCCACTCGCCCTCCCTGTACACGCCAAGATCAGGCGGTTCCGGCGGCGGCGACACCTCCATTCCTACCTTCACGAAAACTGCCTTCACGGTCGCTGACGAAGGACAGTGGTCCGGCGGTGTTGTCAACGGCAACTCCTCCACGCCAGATGACATCTCCATCTCCGCCTTGGGCACACCCATATCCGGCGGCGGTGTTACACGTCCACCCCCGCTCATTATCTCCACCCAACTACCTCCGTCACCACCAACACAGCGGTCGCTATCGTTTCTGCTCCGGCCACCACTTTGGTTTTTCTTTATCATCTCAGAAAGATTCGAGACATCACCACGGTCCCCTTCCACCTCGATCTCCTTCACATGCGCCGCCTGAATTTTCTCCTCTTCCTTTGAAAATACTCTGTTGGCCTTCAACTCCCCCTCCATATGCGTTTCAATTTCTTTAACAGTATAGAAAATACCTGTTATAGGCCCCTCACCTCCTCTACCATCCTCTTCCTCCCTCCATATCATTCATCTTTTCTGCAATTTCAAAGGAAATTTGACTAATCGGGTCAATTCCCCATTGTTGAAGGTTGGATGAGCCTTGAGCTATCAGTGGTTCAGAGTCCAATTTCAGTCCCGACATTTCTGTATCTTCTACAGCCAGTCCACCTCTGTTCAGGGCATCGTTCTTCTTCTCTATCAGCAGCAAGGCCCGGTCTATCAACTTGGATACAAGTTCCAGTCCATTCGGAGCTCGTCGACTTGGAGCATGATCACGTCGAGATCGTCGTCTGAAGTTGTATCCCTTTCTCCTTTTCCAGAGTTGCTGGATCTCTTCCAACCGGGTTGGGTTTACTTTCCTCCCTTCTAGCAAGATTCTCTCCAAATTCTCCACTCTAGACCCCATTTTACATTAGTGATAATCAAAAGCTCCAGGAATCGTGAGCTTTGATACCAATTGTTAGGAACCCGGAAAATCAAGACTGAAAATAATAGAAATCACTGTATTATTGATGTTCCAAAGCCTGCATCAAGGTGATGACAGTGCTGGGAAGAAGGATATACAGAGTAACAAAGAGAAAACAAGATAGCCTAGGCAAATTGGAGAGTGCCTAGTCTCTCCCAAGTCCCAAGTCCCAAATTCTAGCCTACCCCCTCCTATTCCCCCCTCACTCCTATATCATTCCTTACTCAATAACAGAATGCTTCACACGCCCTCCCCACCTCACTGCTACTGCCAGCAAGGCAGTGGTTAGTTACAATTCTCTCTCTCTCTTGGGCATGATCTGGTGCTTTGCGCCCCTTGAGCCACTTAGTGGACTTCCATTTCCCCCTCTCATAAACCTTCTTCTCAGTGGGCCTTATGTCCGCATCATCTTGTAATATGGTCTTCTTCACCCTCCTTCGAAGCTGTCAACACAAATATCACACACAGGAATTCAATATCTGCAACTGATTTCCATTTCATAGAAGAAGCAGGATGCTGAAAATTATCAAACACTGAAATTATCTGCAGCAGAGATTAGCAGGACATGCAAGTAGAAGAGCCACTTTCAGTCTTTATATTTCCCAAAGAAAAGCTAAATATTTGTGATTGTAATGTTTGAAACACAATAGCAGGAAAGTAGGCCACATGCAAGTGAAAAAAAGTACTTCTTTTAGAACGTATGAATAGAGAACCAAGATTTAAAGCAAAGAACCATACTCAATTCAAACAAAAAAAGAACCATAGCAAGAAAATGATTGTTATTAATTTATTGAAGTCTCTACTAATTGGCTTGGATCAGCTAGCAAGTGTTTAACTTTTGCTTGACATCTACCAAATCTCAAATTGTTCAAATACTTAAACCAAATGCAGTTGGTTAATCATGAGATTCCCAAGAAGCTATTGGAATATGTAATGCAAGTAGCCAGAGAGTTCTTTCAGCTGCCTATAGAGGAAATGCATGGGCTTCAAGTTTGGAAGGATGGACACTTTCTAGTCCCTATTCCTAGATTTAGCATCACCTACATTTTTTTTTTACAAAGAACTAATTAGTATGGTTTTTGAGAAAAATGGTACCCAACCTTAAACATATAATCAAAGTCAATTGAGAACCATAATTTTACTCTCTAATGCATAAAAGCTAAGTAAAATTACTTTGTTTCTAAATAATACACTCAATAATTTAGTCCACTAGAAATTAATTTTATCAAGTTATAGTTAAATTTTCTAATAATTTGATCATCCATCCATTCCGATCCAACACAGTTGAGTTGAGATAACGTCCTAATTTTGATTGTTGAAAACTTATATTCAAATATTTCAACACCAAGGAAAAAATGATGGCTCGATTGGCAGGTTGTGTTTCTGTGTAATCATCTTAGAACTTGACTTAAGCATTTTGTCGAACAAGTGAGGTGCAATACAGGAAGTGGAGTATAGATCACATGCATTTAACAGTTCCTCTTCATCCCAAACAAGAATTAAATTCAAATCGCAAAATGGAATTGAGAGAGCAAACAAATTGACAAATCTTACCTTCAAATTTCAGATCGAACTTCAAGCAATTCTTGTCTTCAAATTGCAGATCCTTCACCTTCAAATCTTACCTTCAAATCGCAACATGAGAGAGAGAACATTAGCGATATATATATAAAGAGAGAGAGAGAGAGAGATTGAAGAAAGAGAGTGAGCAGAGAGTGCGAGAGTGAGTAGAGACCACCATGCGAGAGTGGGTAGAGAGTGCGACAGTGAGCAGATCAAGCCTGATATGCAAAGAGAACCAGACCACCATGCGAGAGTGAGCATTGAGCAGAGGGTGCGAGAGTGACCACTGAGCAAAGGGTGCGAGAGTGACCAGAGAGTGTGACTGAAATGTAAAACAATTTTTTTATAAAAAAAAATAGTTAATAGTAGCTTAGATTTAACAGTAGTAAAATAGTAGTTAATTAACTTGAAATTACCTACAGGTTTTATTAATAGCTAAAATTAGTAGCTAAGTACTGTTTTTCTTGTAGTGGAATAAGAATTACGTAGAGAATCAATCGGTGAACAATTGTGGGACTCATTTATAGTCAAAACATTCAAAATCAAATGTATATAATAAAGATGATTGCAAATCGTGGCTTTACATTGATAATGAGTGCTATAATTACATTAGATTTACAATTTAAATTTCCTAAAGATCGGCAGCTAATAACTAGACATAAATACAAGAATATTTTATGAGCTAGAAATATTCCAAAAGATTAACAGCTAATAATTACAGAGATATACAATTAAGCGCACATTGATATCTAATTAGTTAATGCGCCTATATCACTAACTATACAGTTGAGGATGTCCCATGGTTACTGTAGATCTACAGTAACCGGACACGTGTCACTTTTTGATTGATGATATTATTCTAATAATTTTCTCTCTCCCACATCCCTCGAGCCAAGCGTCGTCCCTCCCTTGTGCCAATTGAAGCCTTTTCTTTTTTTTTTTGTCTCTTCGAAGAAGCTACCATCTACGGTGATGTTACTTTTTTCCAGCTGGTGATGAGACAATTGCATATCAGAGAGGGAAGAAAACCTCCGGTGGTTATTCATCTTCTTCCTCATACATTCATCTAGTGGCACATCCAGCTTCTGCATCACATCCAGCAGCAACCCTTCACTATGGTGGCACTCCAGCTCTAATAGTGCGTCTATCACTCTCTCTCAATGAGCGCATCACTCCATCCGCCGCACCATATCGATTGTATCTTGATGTGTCAAATCTTTCAGGTGAGGGCGTTTTTGATCGGAGAAGAGAACTGTGTAAGCTAGGAAAATGAAGCTAATCGCTTTATTTTTTTTTATTTGTTGTGATTTGTTGATGATCTGGTCCATTGTTTCTGTGGTGTAACAAACAGGAAGCATTGCTAAAATTGGGGTTTTACTCAGGTGAGAAAGACATGGAATTTTTCAGCTTCTCAAGTGTAACTGGTTGTGCTGCCAAGACTTGGGCAAGTTACTCTTATTTTCCATAACAATATTTGAATTATGATTACGGAGCTTTCATGTCAAGAGAAGAACAAAAAATGTCTTTCATTCATCTTTACATAACTGCTTTTAGTGATGTTTTGCAACTCTCAAAGGCTAACCAAGAGGCTCTTGCTTACACGAGTATTCATCTCACCCACATTCTTAATGGTTCATCATTTTCTCTTTCCTTAATTTCTATCACTACTTCCATGCAGTATTTTTGTATTTTATTTTCATATTTTTAATTGATATGTCGTTATTGTTTGTATGGATGAACTGTTTCAAAATTGTAAGTGAAGTTATGCGTATCAAGCATTTTCATTTAATTAGCAAAAAAAGGGGTTTGACTCATATGAACATGGTTGTTCACTTATTCTATAGTTTGTTGGATTACCAGGCATTTGTACAGTGTTTTGGAACTGTACAACATACTTATCCTAATTTCTCATACATGCCCAGACTTGATTTCAATATGCTTCTTAGTTTTCAATTTGGTTCCGTGTGATTTAGTGTTAACCGTTAAGTGATTGTGGGTGTTGATCATCTTCAATTCTTAGTCTCTTACTTGAAAACCAACAATGCTGTGGCTGCAGGTATGTTCCATTCATGTGAACTTAGTTAAGCTTGGTGCTGAGATGATCCTAAATACTTGCCACCATGGTACTCACTAGGAAATTCTTATTCATGTTCTAGAAGGTCCTGAAGCATCGAAATTTATTGTTTAATTTTTATAACATCTGTTACTTGAAATTTAGTGGACATATCGAAATAGCCCAAACAATTTACTTCACTTCTTCCAAGCTACTACACTGCAATAAGAGATAAGTATTTTTGAGCAATTTAGGAACATATAAAATGTCATGGGAAAGGGCCTTACTAGGCCTATGCACCTGCTACATATGGTAATCCCATCAATTATCACAGTACAAACAAAAGCCTTCACCTTAGCAGGAGCTTTAGCCTTTAGCTATGACAGCTGAATTGTACATAAACATTGACACGCTTGCACATACTCTGCCATGCCTGCACCCACTTCCACACTCGGTCACCTACACACATTTGAACCTTAGCCTGTGTTTATTTTCACTTTTTAAATTTACAACAATTTCTTTGCAAGTTTGATTTAAGTAGCTGTCAATGTCATGTAAGTCAAGTCCAGGAGTTAAGACTGGCACACAAAACATTTTTCTTATTATATTATAATAGATGATTATGAAAATATCAGAGATGCATTGGCTAATTCGGTTTACTCAGCTGCATTAAGTTATTTACGTGTTATATGTTGTTAGGGGATAGACTTCCCGTGCTGTGTGCCATTTTCAGTTTAAATTATTGGCATTAATTAGCTGCTACTTGAGATTAATCCTTCCCTCTTCCTTTGCAATTGCCTTCTTAACAACCACTACAGAAAAAGCCACACTTCAAAAGACATTATTGTCAAGAAAAGCAGCCACACTTAAACTTCAGCAGGTGATATATATATTTTTGTTCCATTTTTTTACCATTACCATGACATCACTCCTAATTTATATAATTATTAGAGTAGGAGGAATGTTAACGATCAAAGATCTCAATGCCATTTTGCATCACTTTGGCAACTCAAGATCTGATTGCATTTTCTTCCCGCTTTACAGGGGAGATAGTGCTATTGTAATCTTCAACTTCTCATCCTTTTGTTCCTTTTTGTTGAGAGAGACATTGGCCCAGAACAAGAACCCACAACATATTTTAGATCTCCCATCTCACTTTGGTTTCACTTAAGGTATACTCTTTTTCCATCTTCATTGGACCCTCAAATTTAACTTCTTTTTTGTTTTTTTTATTCTGCACTTCCTATTTTTTTAATGCAATTCTCTCTTAACTCAAAATTTCTTTCAATTTTTTTGTTTGGTGAAAATTCTTGCAACCTGAGAAAAGTTTCCCTCACTCTTCATCAGCTTGCCTTGCCTTTATTGTGTAACATACCAATATGGTTTCTTCTTTATGTTGACCCGCGATGAAGGCTTTAAAAAAGAATAGCATCAATGTGACACATCCAGTTTCTATGAGCATTTTGCTTCCAGTTGCAAAATTGCATAGTCCTATCAGACCTGAGTTCATGAAAATGTGGGAAATGTACTGTCATGCTCATGTCCATGATGATAAAGAGATTCCCAAACTCCTCCACTATATGAGAAGGTAATTCGTTATGGATGGTTTATTTGCCTATATATAACTTTTGATTGTAAATAATATGTGGTATGCAAATTGCAGCTGAGGCAATCTCTTATTAGTGAGGAGCAAGAAACTGGTGGAACATTAAACTCTGAAGCTGAAAATGATGATAACAAATATGATAGCGGAAATCCTGATTTTGATATGCCGGAGAATGCCTTCATGGATGAAGTTCTTCGTCCTTGCAGTAAAGAGGTTAGAAGAGACTAATAATTTGAGTATTATGTATTCTAAATGACATCTTGGCAATATGCTTATCTACTTGAATTAACAGCATGAAATTGATGATGCTCGTGTCAAGGCTGGTGAATATCCTGAATGTCCAAGTCCAAGTACCCCATTGCATAATCCACAGGAAAAGAAACAGCAGTAATCTGTTGAGGAGGAAGAAGGACAAAAGGAGGCAAAACTAGATACTTTATTGGATCTGAATGTTCCTGGTGATGATTCTGCTCTTGGATGCAGTCCACAACTCATTCTCATCAACCATAAGTTTCAGTTGTTGTATAATATAAACAATTTTGTTTTCGATAGTGTAAAATAATATTTATGCTAGATAGGCTTGCAAAATTTAATATTATAAGTGTAGACTCATTTACTAGACCAATACAACAAAGCTTTATATTTTATAAATGCAGACTTATTTTCTTCAACTCTTCATCTATCATCTACAACATATTGATTTAGAAACTTTGTTAACAATGTGTTTTATTTTCAAACCTTGTGGTTGTGGATGACTTGCAAAAATTGATTTGTCTATAACTTTTATTATTTATGGTATGCTTTAATTCAGAGATGGAACAGATGAAGGCGAGTTTTGCAAAATTGCTATTGGGTGAGGATATGTCTGGTGGAGGAAAGGTTGCTTCATCAGCTATGGCATTGTCAAATGCATTCACAAACCTATCTGGTATGTTGACCTCTTGCTTTCTTTCTCCTTCATAAAAGGTGCATTCTTTCTATACTGCTTAAGTTATGATGGACAAATACTGTGTCGTTCCTTCTAATTTCAGGAGATCTTGATAGCAGAAATCTTTCAAATAATTCATTGTCAGTTTCCCTCACTATTTTCTTTCTGAGAATGCAGCTGCTGTTTTTGATAAACAAAAGCACCTAAAGCCAATGCTGCCAGAAGGAAAAGCAAGATGGAGAAAAGAAATTCGTGAGATTTATATATTCTTATCATATATTCTTAACAAGGGTGTATTGTTTCATGATAAGATAATCTGATCCAATTCTGTTTCTATTTAATTGATTTTTCCAGGTACTTTTAGCAAGGTTACACCATTGCAATTGGAAAGCTTGCTGACGGACAGAAACACTACAACATTGTGGCTGGTGAGTAATGTGAATTGAATGAATTCCTTGGCATCTGCTATATAGTTCGTAGGAGCATTACACACTTGAAGATCCCATCTTGGTGCTTCACTTATCACGTTTTCTCTTATAAAAGTACATAATTATGCTATACTATTTTATAAACCATTGTTCTAAATCTCTTATTTATTATGCAGCAACTTTTGCGAGCTTCCCGTTGGGACAGCTTGTGTTGCTGTTGTTCAGACCAAGGGACATTGATTTGATATGTACTAATACTATAATTCTCTGTACTTATCTTATATTTATGTCAAATTTCCTCAGCGCCAGATGATTTTCTTTGATATATGTCAGTTGGCATACATGGCCAATTTATCTCCATGATTGATTATATGATGTTAACATTTAATTATTAAGCATGAATGTGAAAAGACTAAATTCTTTGACTGTTATAGCTGTTAGGACATTCTGCTATATGAGCATAGTAAAATCCTATGGCTTTTCTTTGGGGGATTAGCCTCTATCGTGAGGTTTTGAATAAAGTTCCACCACTAAATAGTTTTTCGAGGCATTGACATTTTTTTAGCACTGAATATCTGATCCTTATAGTTTTTAACTCATTTGTTTTTTAATTTTGAATTGCTTTAGGCTTTGGACAGCTTTGGGACTATCGATAATACAAGCAGATTTTTGAAGTGCTTCTGGTACAACTAATACAAAGTTTTGTGGCTTTTGGAATTTCTTCTTGCCTTTATAGCATGAAACCTTTATGTTGTTTCTCTGTTCTGATGCTGGGGCTGTAAAGTTAAACATGTTTGAAGATCTTAATTGATTTTGGTGAAAACACAATTGAAATGAAGAAATATATATTGCATTTACTTTTATTGTTTAATTTGGATTCTTGATCTTGAAGACCATGTGTAGAATAACACAGTTGATGTATTTGTGAAGTCCTTGAAATCTATGCTTAACTTGAAATAAAAAATGGAGTTGGAGAAGTCAAGCATGCCTGAACACAAGTCTACCATTCAAAATCTTATCACAATTTGTTGGTCTCAATGTTATTACAATGCCATAGAAGTTACAGTTTTAGAATATTTTCATTCTGGTAGTATTTGTAATTTGTTTTTAAAAATAATTTCACACAATTTTTATATTCGGGAAGTTCGAATCTGATGCATTGTGTATAATCTTCTGGGTCACTTCTTCTACACTCTATTTAGGAATTTTGATGGTTGTAGTGTGGCAAGATACCAACTTGGTATTTCTTCAGCATTCAACCCAACCTGTAGGATTACCTCTGGCCTTTCGGAATTGAATTTTTTCAATGGTCTTTTATTTGAGTTCATGTTTCCTTTGTTGGATTTGGTACTGATAATGTATTTATCTTTTGTTCCTTTGGAGGTCGTGATGGAATTTCCCCTTATTAATTTTGGTTACAAAAGTTTGGAGTGGAGAATGACTGCTTTGAGCTTAATGTTTGTTGCTGGATCTTTCTTAAAACAGCAACGAATGAATCATGATGACTAACCAAGTTTCAAGATTGCCCATTATATAGTTAAATGGACTTATGTACTTTTTTAGATTATGGATACAGTGTTTCTGGGGAAATGGGTAATCTGATTTTGGAATGAAACTATGTTTAAAGCTTCTGTTAACATTCATGAGGCATAAGTGTAGATAATTTTCTGTGGAACGATATATTTTGAAGTTCATCAAAAGGATTTTATTAAATTTTTTATTTTTTTATTTCTTGCTATGTTGATTGTAAAATTCCCATTTCTTATATTGTTGGTGGTGACTTTCCATTTTTGTATGCTACTTCCTGTTCACATTTGTAGCCATTCGATGTGATAATAATGTAGATGCAATGTTGAGATATATTGAGTTTTCCCTGAAGTGCAGTCTTTTTCCAGATATTTTGTTTAAATATCTTTTTTATCTGCTTCTTGACTTAATCAGCTATTCTACTGTTGTACTTCTCTTCCCATGTTAATTATTGTGGAAAAGGCAATGTCTTCACTCTTGCATTTTCAATTGTGCTGAAAGCTTATTAAGAATTATTTAGCCAGTAAGGCCTTGGTGTATACATTATTTTTTCTGAATAAATCGTTTATAAGGAATTAGTAGTTTTTGTGTAAGGAATCTGGATAGTTTTTGTACTTCAACCCAGATTTATTATTAATAGTGCTTATAGACTAACCTTATAAATAATAATTATAAATTAGCATGTATTTTTAAAGGAACTGACAAAAATTAGCATGAGGTGTTTTTAATGTTCTCATGTCCTGTTTTGTCTCTAACCATTATTTAATCTGACAAAAAATGGAAATATTTTGAAGTGTGTTAATTGACTTATGATGGTCTTCATGTTATTTTCTTTTATCCTCTATTAGTTGAATTTTAAGTTTTGAACTTTTGCTTACATATCATGTATTGGTGGTTCCTCATAGAGTATCTTCACTTTTTTTATGCTTCCATCTAAACGGACATTCATCAGATTTGTTTGGAAAGTCTATTGGTTCCATTTCAGTTCTTCACATGGACTTATGTTGGCAATTGAGCGTGCTATAATTTCTGATTTTTTATGCGTGCTACTTAGAAAATAATTGGGTCAAAATGGGGAAAAGAGCATACATGTTGACCCCTTATTTATGGGGGTTTATGTATTTTCTGTCACTTTTCAACAGGTTTAATGGATTTGGGTGAAATCAATCATTTTTGTAGGGAACTTGTGATAACATTGTACAATAATAACCTATCTCCCATGTGCCTGTCATATTCGTATTTTTTTATTCTTCATCAAGAACCCATTAAATACCTTGAGGTTGAAATGCTTTCTAAAGGAAAAAATGGTTTAGTTAGAAAAGATCAAGATGTACGTCCTAAAAGGGTCAGAGAGAAGAATAATGAGATCTGCAGAGGAAGGTTGTGCAGTTGAATGCGCATGTTCATATATATATATATTGATATTAATATAAGCATATTTTTCTGATGATTTTAACTCTCCTTTTGATATCTCAATTAGCATCACACTATAGTCATGAGATTTGAGAACAATGATAAAATAGCATGGGTTGAAAGAATTATGTAGGTTGGCAAAAGGGATATTGGTACAACACTGTTTGTGATTAAATCCAACACTACGACATTTTTTTGCTTTCAATCTCTTTCCTATTTGTTCTTTTATTAGTTCATGTTTTGGTTATTTTCTACATTGATATTAATTTAGTTGAGGCTTAATTGAATTTTTAGTCCCTCAACTTTTTAATTGTACAATTTTGGTCCCTCAAAAATTTAATCACACATTTAGTCCTCTAATTCGTCAAATTGTACAAAAATAATCCTTTGACTGGTCATGGAAAGAAGGACTTGATTTTGTACAATTCGACAAATTTGAAGACTAAATGTGCCATTAAAATTTTTTAGGGACCAAAATCGCACAATTGAAAAAATTGAGAGACGAAAAGTGTAATTAAGCTTTTAGTTGATAGATGTATTGATTTTCATGTTTTCATGCATGTTTTGATACATCCTTTTTATATTTTGATATTTTTGGTACATTAAAAAAATAATGTTTATTTGAAAATTTCCAATGCATGGGTTCTAACACTAGGAATTTTTTTTCTAACACTAGCATTGAATTCAATTTCTTTCTATTGTAGGCTTCTCCCAAGATGATCAATCTTCACAATCAATGTGCTACCACATTGTAAAAAGAAAGTTTTAAAATTGCAACTATAAACTATTCCTACAACATGTTGAATCTGCGACAATAAGTGGTATAGAGATATCGATTAGGGATGAAAACACAAATTTCGGCATTGAAACAATATTTGAGAAAAAATTTGTTCCGTCAAGAAATAATATCAATATAAAATATGTGGTGATATTGTTTCCTAATGTAATTATTTTATATATTTATATTAATTTAATCGATGCATGTACTAATCTTGGTTTATCCATATTGTGTTACATCTCTTTATATTAAAATAATTTTGAAACATTTAAAACTAAAATTTATATGATAAGTCCCCGTGCGTGTCGCACGGGTAACTACACTAGTACAATACATCTTAGAATAACGTCCAGGAGTGACCTCAGTTAAAAGCATAAATAAAATATAGGTCTTGCTAACCAGTGCCCTAAGGACATTGGTTAAGGAATCCAATTAAAGCAACTTTTCGTTGGAAAATTAAAAATAACACTTCTCAAAATTTTGAATACATCACTTCCAATACAAACTTTCTTAGTTTGATTTCTTAACCAATGTCTTAAGAGTACTGAATAGCATTCTCCATGAAATATTACGTCCAATTATATTAAATTTCAACATCCAAAGCCATAAAGGATACTTCCCTGCCTCTTGTGGGCATAAACGACGTCCATAGCAGTAACCGTTTTCCTCCTCGCATGTTCAGTGTAAGTAACAACATCGCA